>CM024762.1:150418270-151848313 GCA_014218235.1 Colocasia esculenta
ACGGGAGGGGCTGCTGCTCGTCCAGGTGGATATCGGCCTCCAGTACAGCGCCGGCGGGTTCGCCTTCGCGTTGGCACGCAACCACCACTGCTCCGCCATTGCCGACCAGCTCGGGGGGCAGCAGCAGCAGCAGCATCGGGCCGAAGTTGCCCACCAGGAGAAGTGGTGACTCGATGGCCAGGACCAGGAGAAAGAGCACCAGGGGAACCCAGGACAGCTCCTTGGCAAGGCCGGCGGAAACGGCGGGGACTACCCTTTTGGAGATGAGCACCGCGTACACGGCTATCGCTTCCCCTGTTACGAAGGACAAGAACATCACAGCGATCGCCTCCGGCTGCGACCTTGCCCCCTCCAGGGCGGAGAGCGGGCGCGCGGCCAGATTTAGCAGGACTGAAAATAAAAGCAAAAGGATAAGGATCAGCCGTGGATGAAGCCCGAGTCGAAGAAGGGGAGGAAAACCTAGTCGTTTTAATTACCTGAGGCGCTCAAAAAGAAAGCGCGGACGCCGGCGACGAGGAGGATATTTGAAGAATCACTGGTCACACGATGATAGGATGTCTCCCCTCGGCGATAGGCGTTAGCGGGGGCGCGTCTGTCCGCCGCCTCTTCGAGCTCAGGTGCGGCGCCGAGGCGGATGCGGCCCGTGGAGGCTGGAGGAAGATGGGGAGGAGGTCCGACCGGCGCTACATTAAGGTCCCCCTGTTCCTCTCCTACGCCATCATCTTCCAGTATGTCACCGGATGGTTCGCCCTCGCGCGGGTGCCGCCCATCCGCAGTTCCGCTATTGCAGACGAGCTCGAGGAGGACGAGGAGCAGCAGCATTGAGACGGCGGTGCCCACCAGGAGAGGTGGTGCCTCGATGGCGACCGCCAGGAGAAGGAGCGTCGGGGGTATCCGGGACAGCTTCTCGGCGAGTCCTGTGGGAACGTCGGGCAGTACCCCCTTAGAGAGGAGCATCCCATACCAAGCCATGGCTTGCGCGGTGACAAAGGACAAGAACAGGACAGCGGGTGCCGCCTGTGGTTCTGCGCCGTCCGTGGGGGGCGGACGGCCGAGCAGAAGCCCTGTGAATTGAAACAAAAGCAGACGCAGCGTCGGCCGTACGTGTTTACAGGTGTGTAGGGGGGGCGGGGGTGTAGCTCGAGCCCAACAAGGGGAAGGCCTGGTCTTTCTCACCTGAGGCGGCCCAGAACATAGAAAAGACGCCACGGCCGAAGAAGATACTTGATGAGGAAGCAATGGCCTCCCGGATTGGGGGCGCCCCTCCGTTGGCGGGCGGCGGCACGTCCATCAGCGGCATCCTGGAGCGCTGGCGCGGCAGTTGATCAGGCGGAGGATAGTGGGCTCAGCGGCACACATGCCTGCTTATATGCCTCTGTGATGGACACCCTGGGGCAAAGTGTGATCGCGAGTCGCACACACCTCCATGACATCCACCCATAATTGATCAGAGAATCGGTTCTTCGCCGCACCATAATTTGTTTTTTTCTAGAGCTCGAACAGGTTCTGGGTTTCGGTTAATGACCACCGAAAGCCTTTCGGAACAGTCTCCTCCCTTATTCCTCTTAGATGACTGCAGTCAACAAGTTGGGAGCTACGAAGTGTAGTGGTGGCCCGTCCTTCGTTCCGAAACGCGGACGGTGGAAACAAGACGGAGATGTTCTTGATTCGGATACAAGAATCTCAGGACCCAGGGAAAAGCCAATTGCCAGAGTTGAAGAGGGTTAAAAGAAATCAAATTTTATTGAGAAAATTAAAGAAGAAAGGAACCTTCTCTCTTTATGTATGAAAGCTAAGGTTGGCCATGTCTACTCTGATTTCTCGTAAATAGGTACAGTACGGCCCGTGCCGCCGCAAGTCTCCCCCTCCCACGTGCCCTGCCTCTCACTTCTCCTTGTACTGCGTTGCCCCTCCCACCTGCGGTCGCCCCCCCCCTCCCACCAAGTTGCCGGACCTCTCCGACGTCTCACACCCTCACCCCCCTCCCACCCGCCATGTTCAGTCCCCCCCCCCCCCCCTCCAGTCGCCTCCCTCTCTTGCCCCTCCGATCGCACCCCCTCCATCTCTGGTCCCCCCCCCCCATTCGTTTCGCACCCTCCCTCCCCCCTAGTTCTATACCCGCGCCATTCACGAAAATATTTTAGATATAAATATATTTTATATATTTTTAAAATTATATTTATTTAAATAGTTTTAAACTATTGAAAATGATCCAATCAGAATACATAAGTTATCCGAATAACATGAAAAGAACATTTTGTTAAAAGAAATAAAATCTGAATGGCTACACTCTCTGTCTGTCTATCTATATGTATTATTTCATATCACAAATTTAAGTTTATCATGTCACAAATTGTTTCAAACTTATATACTGTAAAATCTGGCAATGTGTCTGGGTGGAATCAGGGTTCGCACAGCACCGTGCCTGGGGCTCTCCCCAGGCACGGTCGGGTCACCCCTTGGGGGTGACCCGAGTGTGCCACGGCGGCACGTTGCGGCACACAGCGGACCGGTCCGATCCGGTCCGCTAACTTCGGTTTTTTATTTTTGTTTTCATATTTTTTTCGTATTCGGTGTGTTTAAGTGATCTAAATGATGTCTAATTGAAATAAAAATTTAAATATAAATTAATTAAGAGATGATCTAAATTATAGTAATTTTATTATAATTTTTAAATTATTTTTTTGTCAAGTAAAAATTATCATAAAAATCAATAAATTGACTTAATCTCAACATCTAAGGGATCTAATGATGTCTAATTGAGATGAAATTTCAAACATAATCTAATTAATAGGTGATACAAATTGTAATAATTTTAGTTTAATTTTTCAAATTAATTTTTTCAAGTAAAAACTGTCCCAAAATATATTAGGTCGACTTAATCTCAACATCTATGCATCAATAACTCATGATATTTATATTTTTAGAATCAATATATTTTTCTAGTAATTATGATGACTTTATTTTCAAAACCAAATATCGTCCCGTTGAAGTACGTGCACACAGAGTTCGTCGTACCGCGACAAATTCTGTGTGCACTTAAGGGTTCTAATTAGTGTCTAATTGAGATAAAATTTTAAACATAAAATAATTAAGAGATGATACAAATTATAGTAGTTTTATTAATATCTGAGATTAATTAGCATTAATAAATGATAACCCAATGTCATACTCAGAAGTGCGCGTTCCGACGGGACGATACCGGAAAACTGTAACGAAAATAAAATTTGAGAACACTATAATTTTCAAAATAATATGGTGATATCATAAATGTAAATATCCGGAATTGTTGACGTACGGATTTCGATATTAAGCCGATGCAACTATTTTCCGGATAAATTTTCACCCAATGTAAAATAAATTCTAAAAATTAAACTAAAATTACCATAATTTGTAAAACCATTACATTAGCTTATAGCAAAAATTTCAACACAAATGGACATTATTTGAATTAATGAGTTTACAAGAGGATCTTCGGGCCAGCTAGTTTGTGGGTTAATTACGTCTAGCATTTTCTGGGATCTTTGGGCTAGCTGGTTTATGGGTTAATTACGTCGAATCATTCTTCTCCATCTGCTACAGGCGGCAATGGTGGTGGTGGTGGTGTTGGTAGTGGTGGTAGTGGTGGTGGTGGTGGTAGCATACGCTTTTCATTAGAGTCTGAGTTCACGCATGCTACCCAAGATAGTCGAGATCACGGTGCTCCACTAAGCTATTCAAAAATGTATCAAGCAGATGAGAAAAGGCAACACATAGGTCTTGTGGACAGTAGTAGCTATCAAGAGATTGAATTAGATTTTGAGAGATTGAGCACAGATGACGACACAACATCTGAGGGTGCTAGTGAGGATCACAGTTTCTTTTCAGGACATACACAGTTGGATTCATATGGACAACATCATGAATATGGTGGCTATTATGCCTCTGGATACCAGTATGGTCATGATGGTTCTTATATGCAAATTCCAATCGTTCCACCACCAGGACCTACAATAGTACGTCAAGGAACACGTCAATATTTAGAATATCAGCGTATGTACGAAGACCTATATCAAAATTACATGCCTTATGCTGATTATTTGCTCTTCTTAGAGAGCACTTATAATGTGAGGTTGTTCGGAGATGGAAGTTATACCCCCTACTACGAAGGTTTTGTGGACATACATGCTCAGCATGATGAGGAAGAGTAGGTAAGAACTTGTTAAATATCTTTAGTGACATGTTAAGGAAGATGATGCTAATTTGTAATTTTTCATGTAAAGAAAAATGATGAATATGAGGACGACGATATGAATATTGTATTTGACTTGTATCATGATTATATCATTAATATTTAGATGAACACTAATTGCTTGTGTCATGATCTTGGTATGATTGTATGTATGCTAGATGAATATTAAATAGTTGTGGTGGGTTGACTTAAATGAGTAAATAAATTTATTTATATATTTTCAACCTCTTTATGTGATGTTCTTATGTTTTACTCATTTTCTTTTGAAATTTGCTCCTTTCAAATATTAACTAAATCACAAAATTTTAAAAATAAATCAAACAGGTCATTTTCCCACCGTACCTCAGCGGTATGGTACGGTACGTACCGTGCCACGAAAAATACGGTACGATCGATCCGGACGGTACGACGAACCTTGGGTGCATGGAATGCCTGTCTTCGATCTTGACATGTCGTGGGCTGTGGGTCTTCGTGTGTCATTGCGGCAGGTCTGCACTGATATATGGAGATGGTATCTTAATTACGTTGAGACTATGTCTAAGTCAGGATTTACAGATTTTATTCCATGTTAATGTCGTCGCTCAGATTTGAAAAAGGAAAAATCAATCTCTAGATAGGACTGAGTCTTAATATCAAAGATCACTACTTCTATATAAAATAGTACTGTGAAATAGTGAAAATTAAAAAATAATAATAACAATAACACCAGGTCAGATTAACCAGGAGAACTTCTATAAGGCTTTGTCAAAATCTCCGTGAAAAACTGCAAATTGATGGGGTCAATGTCTATGGTGAAGTCCCCCGAGAAGGGAAGGATCGTCGGCGCTCTTCCACGATAGCAGGCGGCCGTCACAGTGGGTGGTGGTGTTGAACAATACTACTTGAATATAGACATGCAACAAAGGAAATTTCATAACATAATTTTGAACTTCTGTCCACCAAATTCCAGCATGTTCCGTAGAATAGTTTTTTTTTTTTTTGGTAACGAGAAAAACCCATCCCGTGTTGGTGTTCGTGAATTCCAAGATCAGGACTTGACAACTCCTACTTTTTCGTATACCCGTATCGCTTTTACCCCATTTGATCGGAAAAACTTCGGACCTACACACCTCGAGAATTACATGTAGATCAGATAAACCCCCCCCCCCCCAAGATCTCTTACTTTTAAGCAAGAGTTCTAACCGATCGACTCAACCGGGGTCCTCAGTTCCGTAGAATAGTCAAAGTAGAAGAACACCTTTTCATAAACAAACATTTCAATAAGCACATAATCTTATCAAGAACAATAACAATCAAGAAAGGGAAAGTAAAAGTAAAAAGTGGGAAATTAATAACGTCGAAAAGCAAACATCCCACTCCTGAAGCAGAACATCAGACGCCACAACCGCAAGGATTTGGGAACACAGGGAAACCCTTGGGACATTACCGCGAGGGAGCTGGTGCTGCCATCTGCCTGCATGAAGGGCCAGAGGTTCTCGAACACCTTGGGGCTGCGGTGGATGGAACTCACCGGTCGGCACCCTCCTTAGGATCGCGACCCCGTTGGTGTCTAGGCTAAAGATTCCATCGAGGTGACCCCCAGAACTGGCCTTCCCATTCCTGAGCGGGTTGTACCTATGCATCCTTCCCTGCCGACGCCGACCCTCCACAACTTGCGCCACCGCCACCGCCGTCATGCCAGGAGGCTTCCGTCTTGGCCTCCCTGCCGCCCTCCGTATCTATAATTATGAGAGGCATTTGCTGCGGCGCTTCTTGGGGAGTTTCTACAAACGACGTGTTTCTTCATTCATGCATCATCCCCAATAGAGGAGAATAGGGGGCGGGTGGTGGGCACCGGCTCACGGACGGGCGTGAGCGTCACGGGAGGCGCCCCGCTCACGAACGCAAACGCGGCGGGACTGGTCTGGCGACCAACAATCAGTAATAGGAGCAGGGAACAATCTTGTGTGCGGTCGTAGCATGAGACGACTGGCTCGGCCGATCAGGTATGCCCCAAGCCTGGGCGATGATGTCTGCAGGCGAGCGCACACGATGGGGTCCCGTGAAAAGGTGCAAGACAGGAGCAGTGATGACTGCCTGGTTCTCCCCCAGGACATGGACGGCGTAGTCTGCGGTCAGCAAAAACGGCGGCGTCCGGGAGGAAGCGGAGGTGAGGCTGGACGGCGTAGGGCAGGGGGGTGCGGCGGGCTCAGCTCAGGTGAGGAGAAACAGCGCCGGGGGGATCCGGGACAGCTTCTCGAAGAGATCCGTGGGAACCAGGGGTAGCCCCAGTTAACCCTCTCCCCCAGCTTTGGGTAGGGGGAAAGGGTTACCCTCGGGTACCTCGTCTACCCCACCTCAAAAGGGCGGTGGGGTAGAGGGGGTTAACTTTTTTTTTCATAATTTTTTTTAAATTATCATAAAATTTATATATATATATATATATATATATATTACATGAAAATAAGTGCAGTCAAAGATGTTCAATTGATTCAAAAAAATAAATTAAGTCTTTTCCATTTCAATGATAACACCCAAAATAAAAAATATATTTTTAGAGGTTAAAACATAGAAAGTTAAACTACTAAGGAGTAATCTAATCTTCAACCACCATCGCGTACCCGGCCATAATTTGCACGGTGACAAAGGACAAGAATTTTTTTTCTTCAAAAAGTCTAAAGAAAAAATAAATTACTCAATTACACAACGTGGAATGATTTATTCGTTTCCGTAAAACTGACTGACATCTAAATAGGGGTGTCAATTGGACCGGGCCGGCCCGGAGGCTCGGAAGCCCAACCCGATTTTAACCGGGCTTGGGCCGGAAAAATGAACCTGTTAAATTTTTTAGGCCCGGCCCGGAAAAAAATAAGGCCGGGCTTGGGCTTTGTGAGGCCCGGCCCGGTCGGCCCGCAGGCCCGAAAAATATAAGTATAATTTATATTAAATATAAAGTTTATATTTAGAAAAAGAATTATATGTATTTTTTCTACAATAAATCTTGGGAGAATTAATTAGGGGTCCCTGTCAGAGTGTTGACTTAATTTATAGTCCCTGTCAGAAAATCAGAAGTCATATAATCCTTACTTTTTGTGTTAATTTAATTTATAGTCCCTGCTTTTTGTTTCTCAGCATTTAATGAGTCTTGGAAGACGAGTCGTCCTTTTAACATCAACTTTTTCCTATTTTGCCCTTCCTTCTTCTGCTCTTTCCCTAGTTACATTCGTTATAGTTGCCTTTGTATCAGTTACATTAATCTTTTATATCTGTTACAGTAAGTCTTCTTTCCCTATGCACACTTACATTCGTTACAGCTGTCTTTGTATCAGTTACAGTAAGTATTTATATCTGTTACAGTAAGCCTTCTTTCCTTATGCACACTTACATTCGTTATAGTTGTCTTTGTATCAGTTACTGTAAGCCTTTATATCTGTTACAGTAAGCATTTGTAACTATTACAGACTACAGCTATAAGCTCTTACAAAAGAAAAAAAAAACTTTATTAGTTTGCTAGTGCTAGGATTCGAACCCAAATCTTCACAAAGACAACATGAGATACCCTTACCACTAAGCTACAACTACATTTATATTATAATATAACATATAATATATTTAATTAAGTATTGTAGTAAACATAATTATCTATTACAACTTACGTTAAGTCTTGTTACAATCAATATCATTCTCTGTTACAATATACATTAAGTTCTATTACAGTAAACATTATCATCTATTATAGTAAACATAATTCTCTATTACAACTTATGTTAAGTCTTGTTACAATCAATATCATTCTCTGTTACAATATACATTAAGTTCTGTTACAGTAAACATTATCATCTATTATAGTAAACATAATTATCTATTACAACTTATGTTAAGTCTTGTTACAGTATACATTAAGCTTTATTACAATATACATTAAGCTTTGTTATAATATACATTAACCTTTGTTACAATATACATTAACCTTTGTTACAATATATATTAAGCTCTATTACAACTTATGATAAATCTTGTTACAGTATACATTAAGCTCTATTACAACTATACATTAAGCTCTATTACAATATACATTAAGCCTTGTTACAATATATATTAAGCTTTGTTACAATATACATTAACATTTGCTACAATATATAGATATTAAGTTCTATTACAACTTATGGTAAGTCTTGTTACAGTATATATTAAGCTCTATTACAATATACATTAAGTTTTGTTACAATATACATTAACCTTTGTTACAATATACATTACAATATAATTTAAGCTCTATTACAACTTATGTTAAGTCTTGTTACAGTATACATTAAGCTCTATTACAACTATACATTAAACTCTATTACAATATACATTAAGCTTTGTTACAATATACATTAACCTTTGTTACAATATACATTAACCTTTGTTACAATATTTATTAAGCTCTATTACAACTTATGTTAAGTCTTATTACAGTATATATTAAGCTCTATTACAATATACATTAACATTTGTTACAATATACATTAACCTTTGTTACAATATACATTAACATTTGTTACAATATATATTAAGCTCTATTACAACTTATGTTAAGTCTTGTTACAGTATACATTAAGCTCTATTACAACTATACATTAAGCTCTATTACAATATACATTAAGCTTTGTTACAATATATATTAACCTTTGTTACAATATACATTAACCTTTGTTACAATATATATTAAGCTCTATTACAACTTATGTTAAGTCTTATTACAATATATATTAAGCTCTATTACAATATACATTAACATTTGTTACAATATACATTAACCTTTGTTACAATATACATTTACCTTTGTTACAATATATATTAAGCTCTATTACAACTTATGTTAAGTCTTGTTACAGTATATATTAAGTTCTATTACAATATACATTAACCTTTGTTACAATATATATTAAGCTATATTACAACTTATGTTAAGTCTTGTTACAGTATACATTAAGCTCTATTACAAGTATACATTAAGCTCTATTACAAGTATACATTAAGCTCTATTACAATATACATTAAGCTCTGTTACAGTAGCTTAATGTATACTGTAATAGAGCTTAACGTATACTGTAACAGAGCTTAATGTATATTGTAATAGAGCTTAATGTATAGTTGTAATAGAGCTTAATGTATAGTGTAACAAGACTTAACATAAGTTGTAATAGAACTTAATATATATTGTAACAAAGGTTAATGTATATTATAACAAAGATTAATGTATATTGTAATAAAGCTTAATGTATACTGTAACAAGACTTAACATAAGTTGTAATAGAAAATTATGTTTACTATAATAGATGATAATGTTTACTGTAACAAAACTTAATGTATATTGTAACATGGAATGATATTGACTGTAACAAGACTTAACAAAAGATGTAATAGAGAATTATGTTAAGTCTTATACTTAATTTAATATATTATATGTTATATTGTAACACAAATGTAGTTGTAGCTTAGTGGTAAGGGTATCTTATGTCTTTTTTGTGAAGACCTGGGTTCGAATCCTAGCACTTGCAAATAAAAAAAGTTTTTTTGTTGTAAGACCTTATAGCAGTAGTCTGTAACAGATATAAAGGCTGACTGTAACTAATACAAAGGCAATTGTAACGAATGTAACTAGGGAAAGAGCAGAAGAAGGAAGGGCAAAATAGGAAAAAGTTGATGTTAAAAGAACGACTCGTGTTCCAAGACTCATAAATGCTGGGAAATAAAAAGTAGGGATTAAAAACAAAAAGTAGGGACTAGAAATTAAACTAACACAAAAAGTAAGGACTATATGACTTCTGATCTTCTGAGAGGGACTACAAATTAAGTCTACCTCTCTGACAAGGACCTCTAATTAATTTTCCCATAAATCTACTCAAAAATGTAATCTTTTACAAGTTAAATGTAAGTATAGATATAAGTAAAATATATATTATTTTTTATAGATATATTATAGTAGATATATTAAAATTATATATTATATAAATAAAAATAATACTTTTCTTATTTTTTCGGGCCGAGCCGGGCTTTTTCGGGCTATTTCTGGGCCGGGCCGGGCCACCCATACTGGGCCTTCCCCCGGGCCTGGGCCGGGCCCGGGCCGGCTTTTAAAAAACCGGGCCTGGGCCGGGCCTGGCAAGGCCCGGTCCAGGCCCGGCCCATTGACACCCCTACATCTGAAGAGGCTCTCAATACACGCGACATCTGCGCTGTCTTCAAATAAAGAAAGAAAGGTGGGTCCTAGTTCTAGATCCCCTGCAATATTGGCTACCTTGTGATGTTTAAAAAAACGACGAGCGCCGCGGGCTAATTAACCATTAAATATGAGAAAAGTTTGTTAAATTTTTTTTATTATATTTTTAGTACACTTTGCATATATGTTATTAGCCAATATATCTAATGAGAAGTGCAAAAATATACTAAAAATACAACAGAAAAGTGCAACAAGCCTTTCTCATTAACTATATGTCCATGAGTAACTAAGTTATCTTATATTTACCATTTTTTTTAACCAATGAGTTAATGAAGATAAATGAAATGAGAATTTATATCCTGTGTACTTGCATAATAATAACTTTGTTATACTTGAGTTATAAATAAAATATAGGGAGAATTAATTGTTCGCCCCTGGCAGGGGCGAACCATTATTTTCCCATCCCTGTCAGTTTTTCCATCAACGCACGGTCCATGCTTTATGCAGGACTTAATTTCCAGTCCCTGGCATTAACGGACGTTAGGCCTCAACTCCCAAATGCCAATTCTACCCCCAACCCTATAGGACCCGTCAGTCTTTGGCTTTAATGTCTTTCGAAGAAGGCAGGCAATGGCGCAACGCTTCTCGCCGCGGCGTTGCGAAGAGGAGACCAGGGTTGCCGTTTGGGTTCGCTGCGAAGAGGACCGCAGGCTTGCTATTTGGGTGGAAGATTCTGGCTTCCGGTGAACTTTTCTAAACTGGTTCTCATTTCCTTCTCTCTCCAGTGTAGGTGAATTTTTTTTGGCGTTTCGATAGACATTGGTTCCACCGATCCCCTTTGTCCTCTGTAGATCCATATCCGTTAGTCGCCA
Organism: Colocasia esculenta; assembly: GCA_014218235.1. Lineage (NCBI taxonomy): Eukaryota > Viridiplantae > Streptophyta > Magnoliopsida > Alismatales > Araceae > Colocasia > Colocasia esculenta. The sequence goes on from CM024762.1 coordinate 150,429,561, forward strand.
AACGTTTTTCTTGCCAACAATGTTTCATCCATATTCGGCAGTAGTAGTTAGAGGGTTTTGTCTCGCTCCTATTTGTTATTTACTCCACTTTTTCATACAGTTCTTCAAATCCATGTTTTTCTGTTCCGATAGGACATTGGTTACCGACGTTACTACAAAGTTACAGTAGACTAAAAGGACATATTACTCTGAAAAATTTCATATTTTGTCTAATTGTAATTGTGTAACAACTTTTGAAGTAATTACACAGTTAACTCTGTAAGTCAGTAATGAAAGGTTGCGGAATTCCCTATATGGTAATCTAGAAGGGGGGTTGAATAGATTACTGCTATTTAAAAACGTTTATCACCTTCTTTTCTTTAACACACAGATTATCAAAACACTGTTAAACTCTGAGCTATGTGTGGATGTGTGTGACTTGATGACAGATAGATAGCAAACTACAATACGTGTGTATAGACTCCGTGCCTACCAAACATCTAGCATAGAAGCGTTCAGACCACGAGACACGTAGATTTACGTGGTTCGGAGTACACAACTTGTGTATCCTACATCCACGGGCCACACACATACGCAGAACAATCTGCTTATGAGCTAGTTCACAAACTACAACTCACACACACACGTGTTATCTGATATGAAATCACGATCAGATCAACACCCACACACGTGTATCAAGCACAAGGACTGCTTGAAACACAATACACACACACGAATATGAAAAAAGTAGAAACAGAGAAGAGTTTCAAAGTTGAAGAACAAATCCAGATTGTAAACTCTTCTTGTAAACATCTGGCTGGACTTCAAGCTTCGTCTTGATGATCACAAGTTGATGGAGATGCTTGAATCCACGACGTTCAGGCTTCACCTTCCGCTGGAGAGACTTCTCTTCTCGGTTCTGGGCGGTAGGTTGAAGCAGAGCAGCAGAGCAAGACTTCTCTTGAGAACTTTTTAGGGTTCTTGCATGGAGGCTGCTTGTGTAAGTGATTTGCTTCAAAAGGATGTTTATATAGTGGTGTTTACATATGAAGAGTTGTGGTAGAAAGAAACACCAACTTGGGCAATGTTAAATCTTTCCGTATCTGAAGATTATGTTCGTCTGTCGACAGGTCTGGCTGCATTTGTCGACAGATTGCAACAGGATTGCAACATACAGAGATCTGGGATTTCTGGTCTGTGAGATCTGTCGACAGACGACTTGCATCTGTCGACATATATCTACAGTCCAGATATCTAGAACTTCTGTCAGTGACATCTGTCGACAGTCGATGGGCATCTGTCGACAGATGACTGTAACCTGAGCTTTGAGCTTTTCTGGCTGACCACATCTGTGAGATCTGTCGACAGGAGCATTGTGGTCTGTCGACAGGTAACATAGTTTACAACTTTTTGTGATCTTTTTCTTTTGTTTTGTGATAGCTTGACTTTAAGCATTTGTACCTACATGATAGAACATGTAAAGTTAGATATTTTGAGTACATAGATAACCAAATAGTATCAAGTTCTTTGTCATGTATCAAACCTCAATTAAACTTATCTATCATCAAAAACATGTTGTTAAAAATATTAGAATGAAAACCCAACATTCTCCCCCTTTTTGATGATGACAAAATTATTCAATTAGTGCACAATTGAGGTTTCTCTCCCTTTTGACAACATCGAAAGGTGGTCACACCAGTCACACACAATGATATAGCAATGAGCTGTGATTTCATTGATAAGATATGAGGCATACACAGTACAAAATGTGATGACTGTAAAGAAAGGGAAAGAAGTTACATGACCACGAAGAAAAAAAAAAAAACATAGAACATGACAGACACAAGTGAAAACATAGAAACAAACAGTGAATCCTAGACTCATAGATCATAGACTCTCCATGCAGCATCATCGCCAGGCAGTGCAGCAGCCCGATGGTGTTCCTGAAGCCTAGTGAGACGCAGCTGCAGTTGGACTTGAGTGTCCGCTATTGCTTCCATGTTTGCATCCACTGTGTCCAATCGTGCATGAAGCTTATCAAATCCAGTGGACATCTGGAGTTGTATCTGAGCAAGAAGATCACGCAGAGAAGGCTCATCATCTGCATCACTAGCACTGTCTCCCGGAGCATCAAGAGGCTCATACTGGGAGTCTTCATGTCCTGCTTCTTCATCATCATCAACATCAACAATATCATGATCTACATCCATGGCAACAGCTGGTGCCTTTCCTTTGAGCTCACGAGTGATGACCCCATCAACAAGCTTGAAGCCCATCCTATGTGCAGCAGTGAGATCGAAACTACTGCGGGAGTTGAGTGTGATGCATTCACTGTCTGGAATGTCGATTCCAATGAACTTCAGAATGGAGGTGATTGGACAAGCAAAAGGCATTGACTTCCAGGGTTGGTAGAAGCATATGAGAATATGGCCAAGCATCAGGACAGGAAGATTGATGGGTTCACACTTTAGGAAAAAGGTGAAGAGTGATTTATGGACGTCGGTGACAAGTTCCCGACTCCCATGCTTTGGCGCAATCATGGTTGTGAAGATGTGATGGATCATCCGGTTCAATGGAGGGAAAGAATTGGCATTCAACTTGGCAATTTTCTTTGTGCCATCATATTCTTCAAGAGTGAGGAGATGATAGTACACAGAAGCATGCGGAGTATGGGTGAGGATGTCGGCTCTGGAGTTGGGGATTTGAAGGGCTGTGCTAATGAGGTTGGCAGTGAGTTGGAAACCTGTACAGTTGTATAGAAATGCTTTTCCTTTGAGAAGCCAAGATGTTTGAAGAAGTCACGAACGGCATTGGGAGAATAAGCCGTGTGACTGTAGAGAAAGGATGTCCACCCCTGAGTGTCAAATAGGGGTTGGATGTTCGGGAAAAGATCTGCCAAGGACTCAAAGTCGACATACCTAGGCTGAACAAACTTAATGAATGACCCCTTTGAATGAGTGATGTGGTGGTGTGATCTTGTTTGGACCTGAGCCAAACGGGCCTCCACTAGGATGAGAGAGGGAAGACGATCGCTGGTGAGGACGAAGGCCTGCAAAACCAGAAAAGGATCAGGAGGCCCGGTGAAGACCGGGGAAACCCTCCGACGCCTAAGTCAGTGAGAGCTTGCGAGGCAGGGGGTTTCAGAATGTGAGAATGTTCGCGTGAGGAAGAGAACGTACCGTTGCATGGTACTGTACCTATGCTTTTATAGGCGTTGGTGCCGAAGCCAACGTGCGTAACGTTCGGCAGATCGTGCCTGAGGAGGTGCCTTGACGCACGCGCATAACGGAAGGAGTTATGACTCTGGTGCCCGTTAGGCTGCCAGGAAGTTCACGTCCCTTGATGGTGGAGAACGTGGCTTGGGGCGGTTACAGCCGCTCTGTAAGCCAGGGAGCCTGTTCGGCAGCCTTTGGGGATGCTTTCCGAGCAGGTGACCCACAAAGGGGGATCGAACCTGCTGTTCGGTGATGTTGAGGGCCGCCCCGCGCAGTAAGGCTACTATTCCTGTTCGGAACCTTTCTGCGGGTGTTCGGTTGCGGAGGAACAGACGACCTGCTCGGGGGCATGCTGCCACGAGGCTTGACAGTGTCCGATCAAGCTGGCGGTGTTCTTGAGATCATCACACCGTCTTGGGATAAACGTGACCCGTTGAGATGGGGCCACGTCGGTTGACAGGACGTGTATGGGCCGTAGTGGGCCATTATGGGTATAGGGGGCCAGATTTGGCCACCACACTTGCCCCCCACGCCCTCGAGTGGCTTGGTGAGACGAGCAGTTCGAGGGCGTCACTTCTGCATTCAATGCGATGGACCTCTGTGGGATGCCGTCACTTGGAGCCTGGGTAGGCAGTTAACCCATCATGATGGGTGCAAAACCGCGCCATGCTTGAGGTGCTGCCGTCGCGTTCGGACGGTCGCCAACGCTGTACCCGAAGGGGCACATTAAAAAAAAAACGGGAAGGAGCGGCGTTTGGGGCCCGCCTCGAATTTCGTTCCCTCCTCTTTCCTTATAAGGAGGGGAAGAGACGAGGGGGGGAGCTACGCCTTTCAGAAACCTTCCAGCTTTTAGCTTTCGCGCTTCCTTGCCTTCTCCTGTTTCCATCTTCTCCTTCGTCCTTTCGCGCCATCGTCGTCCCTCACGATCCCCCTTGCAATGGCAAGCAAAGGGAAGGCCGTAGCCGGAGCGAGCGGGGTGACTGTCGCGGCGTCCAGTGGAGCACGATGCCGCCACTACAGCGGGCTACGCGAGCATTTCAGGATCGGGGAGGAGTACGAGATCATTGATGCCAAGGAGAGCGACTCTATCCTGGTGAACAAACCAGGCTGCCTGGTCCTCTCTGTTGACCACCTAGAGGCAGGCTTCCGGCTGCCGTTGCCGGAGGTGGCGAAGGCGCTCCTAAATACTTGGGGCGTTTCGCCGATACAGCTAACGCCCAACACCTGGAGATAAATATGTATCTTCGGTGTTGTCTGTAAGTTAAAAGGGATCCGGGGCTCGGCGGACGTCTTCCGAGCGCACTTCAAGTTGTCTGCTTTGCGGGCGTCGAGAGTAGATGTCTACTACGCCAAGCACCGAACAGACTGGATGCACATCGGCCTGTCCAGCAAGTACTCCAACAACAAGGGTTGGATGGACAGGCTGCTCTTTGTGCGCCACCGGAGTGGTGCTGAGTGGGGATTCCCCACTGTTATGCGTTCTGCGCGGAAGGACAGCTTTCCGAAGCTGATCCAGGACGAGGCGAAGGCGTCGGACGAACTTCTCCGAGCAGGTGTTCGGAATGGAGAAGGATACGTGACCGAGTACCTGCTCGTCAAGTACGGGTTGAGCAAACCGTGGAGTAAGTACACGACCTTTCGATCGTTTACTTGTTGGTTTTAAATGAATTTGCTCTAACTCTTCTTCTTCTCCTTTCATGTGCAGCTGCCGCGGAGCTGGAGGCTGGACGGGATCAGGAGGTGAACGAAGACTTCGCCGAGCAGATCCCTGTCACGGCGCACATGGTGTTCGAGAGCGATGATGTCGCGGCAGTTGTTCGGGTTCCCTCTGCCGTGAGGGTTAGTACCGCGGTAACAACGGCGCTCACCGCTCCTTCGCCTGCCACGAAGCGTCCTGCCGAAGCACGGGCCTCTGAAAAGGGGCCCGAAAGGATCTGGCTGAAGAAGAAGGCCACCAAGGAGGTGGTTCCGGCTGGAATTCGGGCTTCTTTGGTGGAGGGTGAAGGAGCGAGCCGGCCTTCTGCTTCTGCCAAGAAGAGGCCGGTTCTGTTTGAAGAGAGCGCGGAGGAGGAGCAGCTCCGTGCTCGGAAGAGGAAGAAAGTAGTCCAAGCTACCCCTCCACGCGACGAGGAGGGGGTTGAAGAAGAGGAGGAGGTGCAGTTGCTGCTGCACAGAAAAAGCAGGGCCGTGCAATCGGCCGATGAAGGAGTGCCACGGGTGGCTTCCACAGAGCGCCCAGAGGTCGCGCAGGAGATGGCGACCGAGCTGGGGCTCGTCGTCGTGAGCGACGGGTCCAGAAGCCCTGCTCTGGAAGAGGCCAGGGGCTCTACCTGCTCGAAGGATGGGGAGCCCTCTGGTGCTTCCGACGTCGGTGGTGCGGAGCACGGTGCCACCAGAAACACTGTGGAGGCTCCTTCCGGAAGGAGCGAAGGGATTGCGGCGTCTCCTGTTTGGCGGGAGGAGGTCGCCGATGCGACGGAGGTTTCCGCCCCTGCTGGGGTGGTCTTGAGCGGCGTGGTGGCGGCAGCGCCAGCCACGATTCTCTCTTCGGAGCAAGAAGTGGTTCCTGCAGCGGGGGCCACTGAAGAGGCGGCCGCAACAACAAGGGCGTCCGAAGAGGTTGCCACTTCCATCGGGGGAATCCTGCCCCCCATGCCCCCCTCCGAGGTGGTTGCTAACGAAGAAGCAACCTCCAAGGCAGTCGAAGGTAATGGGGGGGAGGCTGCGGGTGCTGTTCGGGCTGAAGAGTCCGAAGACGACCGAAGACCTCTTAGCGAGGCGCTTCTGAAGAGACCTCCCGGAGTTCCTTCGGTGGCAGCGCTGGAGGCGACCCTTCGTCGGATGGAGGATACGCCAAGAGAGCTGCCTGCGAGCCCCACTGCTTCTCGTCTTGAACGGTTGGCAAGGTGCTTGGACCTTCCTTCCGAACAGACTCCGGAGAAGTCAGTGGAAGGTTACCAGCCGGAGTGGCAGACAGAAGATGGTTTGAGCGACGTCGACGTAGAGGCGCTTGCGGACGAAATGTCCAAGTCGCTGGCCACTCTGAAGGCTTTAGCTGTTCGGGGCCAGAGACAGAGGTATCTCTACGAGGCGCAGATAGCCTTCTGTGATGACCTTTCGGCGAGGCATAAAGCTCGCGAGGCGGCGCTGGAGGAGGAGGTGAAGAACCTCAGAGCTGCTCTTCATGCCGCGAAGCTGGATGCTACCTTGGCGCGGACCGAAAAGGACGCCCTAGCCAAGGTAGTAGTAGATGCGGAGGCCCGTGCCGTTGCTGACTATAAGGCTGGGCCAGAGTACAAGGAAGACTTGGAGCAGTATGGGGCTCGCTGCTACAAAGTGGGCCTCAATGCTGGGAAGGAGGTGGGGGAGAGGCTTTCCTGGGCCGAACGCGCCCAAGAAGCCTTCGAGGCTGCTGTTCGGGAATGTCGACGCCGTACCCAAGATGTCCGCTTAGATGGTGTGCGGTTCGCACAATTTCAGTCTGGGCGGATGCCTTCTTCGGGTGAGGATGCTGGTCCTTCCGAACAAGCTCCTTAATCCCCTTGCCTCACGTCTTCTTGTACTTCGCTTTTTGTAACATCGGCCAAGGAAGGCTGTTTGTAAGCACAAGAACTTCTTATAAATGAAATTCTCTGCTTTATGAGTTTTTCTGTAGCGTCACTTTCTCTATCTTCTCCCTGTTGTGGTTGTTCCTGCTCGGATCGTAATCCGTTAGCTTCGTGAGCATTGCATGTAAGACGCAGATCGTTGGGTACCGTAAAGGGGGTTCCGATCAGGTATATATGCCAAATGCTCGTGAAGCAACATGAGTAGGGAGAAGAGAGGTAGGATGCTGAAAGAAGGCTTTTATAGATGATAAGCCTTAAGATTAGAGACATGCCAAGTCCTGGGAATGGCCTCGCCACTAGGAGTAGTTAGCTTATATGAGCCTTTCCCAAGGACGTGGGTGACCTGATAAGGTCCTTCCCATTTGATGGCAAGTTTGCCGACTGCTCTTCGGGGGTCCGAAGCCGAGCAGCGGCGCAAGACCAAATCTCCCACGTTGAACCGTCTTTCCTTGACTCGCGCATTATAATATTGCGCAAGCCGTTGTTGGTAAGAAACGAGGCGAATGCTGGCGTCGCTTTGTCGTTCGCCCAGCATGTCCAAGTTCTCTCGAAGAGCACGGTTATTGGCGGCTTCGTCGAAGTGGGTTGTTCGGATGGTTGGAAGGGCCACCTTCAGAGGTATGACCGCTTCCGAGCCATAGGCTAGGTGGAAAGGTGTTTCCCCTGTGGCTACCCGAGCAGTTGTGCGGTGACACCATAGGACATTTGGGAGTTCGTCAATCCACGATCCACCCGCAGCTTCCACTCTGGTGCGGATCCCGTGCAGCAATGTTCAGTTGGCGTTTTCGACCAAACCGTTAGCCTGGGGGTGAGCCACGGAGGTGAAGTGGTTGTAGATCCCGAGCTCGGCGCACTTTTGCTTGAAGAAGGTGCTGTCGAACTGCTTCCCGTTGTCAGACGTAATCACCCTTGGGATGCCAAACCTGCAGAGAAGGTTCTTCCATACGAACTTCCACGCGGCTTGTTCGGTGATTGTGGCAACAGGTTCGGCCTCGATCCACTTGGTGAAGTAGTCGATGGCCACGAACAGGAACTTCTTCCGCCCTTGGGCCTCTGGAAAGGGGCCCAAGATGTCAATGCCCCATCTAGCGAAAGGGCGCGGTTCGAACAGGCTGTGAAGCTGTTCGGCCGGCTGCTTGATAAGCACTCCGAACTTTTGGCATTCTGGGCATTTCTTGACAAAAGACATGCAATCCTTCTGAAGAGAAGGCCACCAGAACCCTACTCGGATGGCGCTGCGTGCTAGCGTTCTGCCCCCCAGTGGCTTCCGCACAGTCCTTCGTGAACTTTTTCTATGGCCGCGAGGGCCTCCTCAGGATTGAGGCAACGTAGGAGAGGTCTAGCGAGGGACCGTCGGTAGAGTTTGCCTTCTACGAGGGTGAAGTGCTGAGCGCACATTCTGATTTTCCGAGCTTCGCCCTGTTTGGGCGGAAGCTCGCCCCGGAGTAAGTAGGCCAGTAGAGGGTCCACCCAGCTCGGGGTTGGTGGGCCTGTTTCTATGGCAGCTACATCTACTTCCGTGCTCGGTGAGACGAGCTCTTCTATAAACACAGAGCGGGAAGGGGCGATGTCACCTGAAGATGCCAATTTGGCCAGTGCATCGGCTCGCGCGTTCTGCTCTCGTGGAACATGAATAACTTCAAGTATATGAGGCCCTCTGTCTGGCTCTTGACCTGTTGGAGGTATTGAGCCATGCGAGGTTCCCTTGCCCGAACTGTCCATTCACCTGGCTGGCCACCAACTGGGAGTCACTAAAGACTCTAAGCCGAATGGCCCCAAGGTGCCTAGCCATGCGAATACCGGACAGTAAAGCTTCGTATTCGGCCACATTGTTGGAGGCTGGAAAGCGGAAATGGAGGGTGTATTGGAACTCTAACCCCTCAGGGGAGGTGAGGACCAAACCTGCCCCGCTTCCGGTGACACACGAGGATCCGTCAACATAAAGCTCCCATGGGGGCTCGTCTGCCAACGGCGGATCCTGCTCGGCCGGAAGGGTACATTCCGCCACGAAGTCCGCCAACGCCTGCGCTTTGATCGCCGTCCTCGGCCGTAAGCTGATGTCGAACTCGCCCAGCTCTATTGCCCACTTAACCAACCTACCGGAAGCCTCCGGCCGCTGAAGGATGGACTTCAGCGGTTGATCGGTTAGCACTGTAACGGAATGGGCCTGAAAATAAGGCCTGAGCTTCCGAGCAGCTGTGACGAGAGCAAGGGCGAGTTTTTCCGCCCTGGGGTACCTCCTTTCAGCTTCTTGGAGGACCCTGCTGATGTAGTATACGGGATGCTGCGCCGCTCCTACTTCTCTGATCAAGACCGCGCTGATAGAGTGTTCGGTGACCGAAAGGTACACGAACAGAGGTTCTCCGAGCACAGGCTTTGAGAGAACGGGAGGGGCTGCCAAATATACCTTCAGCTCGGTGAAGGCGGCTTCGCATTCGTTGGTCCATTGTACTTGCCCCCCTTGCTTCGAGGAGCTTTTAGGGTCTCGGAGCAACTTAAAGAAGCTAAAACTTCTTTCTGCTGCCCGGGACATGAACCGGTTCAGTGCCGCCAGACGCCCTGTCAGGCGTTGGACGTCGCGCACTGTCTTCGGACTGCTCATCTCAAGCACTGCTTGGATTTTTTCCGGGTTCGCCTCTATTCCCCTGTTTGATACGAGGAACCCGAGGAACTTACCCGACCGAACACCAAACGCGCACTTGGCTAGATTGAGCTTCATATTATACCTTCGCAGAGTTGCGAAAGTTTCCTGGAGGTCGGAAATGTGATCGGTACTCGGAAGAGTCTTGACCAACATATCGTCGACGTAGACCTCCATGTTGCGCCCGATTTGCTGCTCGAACATCTTGTTGACCAATCGCTGGTAAGTCGCGCCTGCATTCTTCAGACCAAAAGGAATCCTGGTAAAACAGTATAAGCCTAGGTCCGTGACGAACGTCGTGGCATCTTGGTCCGGGGGGTGCATGCTGATCTGGTGATAACCAGAGTAGGCATCCAAGAAGCTAAGAAGCTCATGCCCGGAAGTAGCGTCCACCAGCTGATCAATGCGCGGCAGAGGGAAATTGTCCTTGGGCGTTGCCTTATTGAGATCTTTGTAATCCACGCACACACGCCATTTGCCGCTGGCCTTGCGTACGAGGACCACGTTGGAGATCCATCTTGGATATTGGGCTTCTCGGAGGAGCCCAACAGCTCGGCTTTTGACCACGTGATCCCGAATCACGGTTTGCCGTTCCCGGTTCACAGGTCGCCTCCTTTGCTGAACTGGTGGGATCCGGGGATCCAGCCGGAGGCGATGCACCATAATCTCCGGGGGAATGCCTGGAAGCTCATCATCAGACCAGGCGAACACGTCCAAGTTGGCCAGCAGGAAGACTGTGTAACGCTGCTGCTCGGCCTCTGTCAACAAGGCGCCAACGTATAAGACGTGTTCGGGGTCGTCGTCCACTTGAATAGGGATTAAGTCTTCAGCAGGCGTCCCTCGGCTGGTTGAAGGCTGATCGGCAGACTGGGGAGCCGGACCAGCGAGTGGTTGCTTGTCTCTCAAGGAGAGGACATAGCAACGGCGGGACTCGCGCTGACACCCGAGCACTTCGCCCACTCCGCTCGGAGTAGGGAACTTCATCTTCTGATGGAGCGACGAAGGTACTGCTTTGATGCGTCCGATCAGACCTCTGCCTAGAATAGCATTGTATCCAGGCATGTTGTTGACGACCAGGAAGTCAACAACTTTGGTCACAGACCTTGGAGCCGTTCCCAAGGTGATCGGAAGGCGAACCCTTCCCATGGGCTGGACCGAAACTCCCGAAAAGCCGAAGAGTGGCGAATTTACAGGGGTGAGTTGATCGATTCACAAACCCATGAGGACAAAACAGTCATAAGCCAAGACATCGGGGGCGCTTCCATTATCTACTAGAATTCGGCGCACGTTACAGTGGTTGATGGTGGCCGAAACGACCAGCGCATCGGTGTGTGGGGTCGTAACCCCTACAAGATCTTCATCCGAGAAGGTTATAGCCTCCTCGGGCTGTGCGCGTGCAGGACTGGCAGGATATGGAGCCGACCGAACAGTCGCAGGCCTGTCTACGACATGCACTCGCCTTGCGTAATCGCGTCGGCTTCGAGTGCTTTCCCCGCCCGCGCCGAACCCTCCCGCGATCACGTTGATCTCCTGCCCATTGGGCTCGTTGTTGATCGGCTGCTCGGGAGTGCGGTCTCGGCGTCGGGGGCGCTCTTCGTTCCGGCGCACGAACCGCCCAAGGTAGCCGCGCTTGATAAGGTCTTCGATTTCGTCCTTAAGCTGGCGGCACTCGGAGGTGTCGTGGCCGTGGTCGCGGTGGAAGCGACAGTATTTATTCTGATCGCGCTTCCGGGGGTCGGAGCGCATTCTTTGTGGCCACCGAACAAATGCTTCATCCCTGATCTCCGCCAGGATCTGTTCGGGTGCCACGGTGAGGGGGGTGTAGTTGGTGAAGGGGCGCGGACGACGCGGAGAATCGCCATTGCGTCGTCCCTTCTTCCGATCTCGGTCGGAACCGTTGTCGGAAGGCCGCTTCTTTTCCGACTGCTCCCCCTGTTCGGCCCTGCTCGCCGCCAGGCTCTCCTCGCAGGCCGCGTGGCGCTGCGCGATGGAGAGTAGTTCGGCGAGGGTGGCAGGTTGCTGGATGCCGAGGGTCCTTTGCAGAAAGCCGTCACGAGTGCCCTGGATGAGAGCACTGGTGGCCAGAGGGACGTCCAGGCGCGAGATGCGAAGCGCCTCTGTTCGGAACCTCTTGACGAAGTCCCAGAGTGCCTCGCCTTTCTTCTGGCGCACGGTCAGGAGAGAAGCCGCCGTCCGCGGCTGAGACCTTTCACCAAGGAAGTTGTCCCGAAAGGACTTCTTCAGTTGGCGGAAGGAGGTGATAGAGCCCGCAGGGAGGGTTTCAAACCAAGCCCTGGCGGTCTCCTTGAGGGTTGCGGGGAAAGCCCTGCACTTGGCCGCATCTGATGCTCCGTGGAACACCATATGCGATTCGAAGCCGTGGATGTGGTCGGCCTGGTCGGTTGTGCCGTCGTAGGGCGCGATGGTGGGAAGAGGGAGCTTGGAGGAGACCAGGGCCTCCAGAATCTCCCTGCTGAAAGGAGAGCGGAAGTCCAAGTCGTCCTCCGCTGGAGCCTTGCCCTCCGCACGCTGAACCATGGCGTCCATGCGGCGTTCGAGGTCGACCACGCGCCTGAGGCGCCTGGCGAGCTCCTGCTCGGAGTTGGCGGGGCCCCCTCGTCCAGAGGCGTTGGAGTTGCCTCCCACGACCGATCGCGGCGGACGGGGGGAGATGATAGAGCGGCGGGGCGAACGCCCGCGGCGCTCCGGTGCCCGTTCCTCCGACGGGGCCCGGTGAGACCGGCGCGGCGACTCTGCCTGCTGCTCCTGGGGCGCCTGAGGGACGCGGGAGCGGCGGTGCGACGACTCCGCCTGCCGCTCGCGTGGCAGGGAAACTGCCGGAACCGCTGCTCCCGCCAACTGGGCCTGCAGGGCGAGGCAGATGCCTGTCAACTGCTGCATTTGCCCCCGAAGCTCCGCTACTTCGAGGGCAGTTGTAGGTGCGGCAGCCGGCGGTGCTGGGACGTCGTGATTAGCATCGACGGGGGCGATAACGACGTCACCAGGGGGGGATCGACGGCGAGAGTCCCCTCGTGACTGATGGGACCTCGTCGCCCTGCTTCCTACGTTCTGGTATGAGGTTCGTCCTCGAGCCATGGCAGCGTCGTTCCCACAGACGGCGCCAAATGTGGTGGTGTGATCCTGTTTGGACCTGAGCCAAACGGGCCTCCACTAGGATGAGAGAGGGAAGACGATCGCTGGTGAGGACGAAGGCCTGCAAAACCAAAAAAGGATCAGGAGGCCCGGTGAAGACCGGGGAAACCCTCCGACGCCTAAGTCAGTGAGAGCTTGCGAGGCAGGGGGTTTCGGAATGTGAGAATGTTCGCGTGAGGAAGAGAACGTACCGTTGCATGGTACTGTACCTATGCTTTTATAGGCGTTGGTGCCGAAGCCAACGTGCGTAACGTTCGGCAGATCGTGCCTGAGGAGGTGCCTTGACGCGCGCGCATAACGGAAGGAGTTATGACTCTGGTGCCCGTTAGGCTGCCAGGAAGTTCACGTCCCTTGATGGTGGAGAACGTGGCTTGGGGCGGTTACAGCCGCTCTGTAAGCCAGGGAGCCTGTTCGGCAGCCTTTGGGGATGCTTTCCGAGCAGGTGACCCACAAAGGGGGATCGAACCTGCTGTTCGGTGATGTTGAGGGCCGCCCCGCGCAGTAAGGCTACTATTCCTGTTCGGAACCTTTCTGCGGGTGTTCGGTTGCGGAGGAACAGACGACCTGCTCGGGGGCATGCCGCCACGAGGCTTGACAGTGTCCGATCAAGCTGGCGGTGTTCTTGAGATCATCACACCGTCTTGGGATAAACGTGACCCGTTGAGATGGGGCCACGTCGGTTGACAGGACGTGTATGGGCCGTAGTGGGACATTATGGGTATAGGGGGCCAGATTTGGCCACCACAAGTGAGATGAAGATGGGGAGGAACCACAAGTTCGGGCAAACGATCGTCCCGAAGCTTCGTGTGGCGCTCATCAGTAGCCCGGTCGTCGTCGCCGGCTCGAGATGAGAAGGGACGGCGGCGAGATGCCAGTTTCTTTGCCTTGGGTGCCATGTAGAATGTGGAGGGATGAAGCACAGAGAGGGAGGATGAAGAGGAGAAGCCCACTGCAGAGATAGGACAAGAAGGATGAAAAGTAGGGTTTGCGTCGAAGGGGGGAAGAAGGGGCACAGTTTGTATAGGAAAGAGAGGGATTTTAGAGTGGGGAAGAAGAAGGGGGCGTGGGTGCCTTTTTAAAGAAGGTGGATTGAAATTTAGCATGCAAGGGTCCCACCAAATCCGTCCCTAAATGGCGCGTCCATTGGTCTTCCCAAACCAGAGCTGCCGCCGTCTGTCGATAGATGACTGGATATCTGTCGACAGATCCATATAGAAATTCTGCCTGACTGATATTTATGTGGATTTTCAAGGAGAACTCTTGAGCCAAGGTTACACAATGAATAAATAAGGTGTAAAATGGGTATATACACAGGGAAACTGTGACGGACCGGGGTACTTATGCCCAATAAGGCTCTATATCCAGATCCGCCTCCCGCGAACGGACCGAAGTCTCGCAAGGGATATCTCACACACGTGTCCAGGAAGAGTATAAAAGACAAACCACAACAATATAAGACACAAGAAAGTACATGTGCTTATATATGCTCACAAATTTGTACAACTGTCTCATTACATTAATACATGTCCAATTTAAAAGAGTACAACTACCTGGGGCATACCCCGAGGGAGCACAATCTCACACAACACTAACTACTACACTACTGCTGGTGGTACAAGTCTGTCACAACACCGCTGCAAGCCAAACACACGGCAAGCCCTGAAAAGAACTGTAGGGGAATGAGCCTCAACGAGTCACAGGCTCAGTAGGGACCACCCAAAAACAACACCGAAACCACAAACACCTCAACCCCAAAGGGTTTCACTGGCAACATCAATAGCCAAACCATTTCATGCTCACATCATAACAATAAATAACAATTAAACATAATCATGATAATAAACATAAAGTCCTCAGAAGGAAAGTGGGACTACAGGACTAATATAATATCATTAGTCAGCCCAACTACTGAAGTGCCTAAACCACAGTCTCACTAGCACACTATTACAACAACCGGTTTCCTAAGCTATAAGCCACACAGGCAAGTCACTGCCTAGGCTGCAAGCTTCACAGGCAAACCTCAAATACTTGAGTAACAGGACTACTAACAAAGAGCTGGTTCATTATACTCCAAACCACTCTACGTCGGAATTAACACACAAGGTAATAGGACTGGCTACCACGAAGCCAATCCATCACATACTAAAACCATAATCGAAATCATACCCAAGAAGGGTAAAACACAACAAGTGGAAGGTCTCATTACACGACCTCCATGGAGCACAGCTCCACCAAACCACAGTACGCCTAGGCCATAAGCCTCATCGGCAAATTATCCACAAAGGGTAACAGGATTAACAATCATAAACTAATCCACAATAACTTATAAACAAAAATCTACTTAAAACGGATAGGATACAACAAGTGGTAAGTCAAACCACAAGACCTCCACAACACATAAGTACCCGAAACGGTTGGTACACAATGTACCACCACAAAACTGTAAGGTAACCCACGAAGGGAACAGGTACCTGCTACCTCAAGGTACCACAACACAAACACTCGTACACAAGGTACAAGTAGGTGATAAATACCACACTGAACCTCAATTATATTGTACCTTTATTTAGACACAATATTATAGGTAAAACCTCAGCCGGCAAGTCACACAAACCACAACTCAGTCACAATTGTGCCAACACCACGGCACACCTCGAACTGGTCAAACCTCGACCATGAGTCACAAACTCACGAACTACAGCCAGTGGCAAAGCACGAGTCAAGCCACAGCCAGAGCAGGCAAAGCACGAGTCGGAAAGGAAACGACGCCACCACACGGGAACGATCAGGCCAGTATCCAACCCGGACAACACAACACAAGAACAACCTCTCAGCCTCGCAGTCACGGACGAAAGGTCCAACTGCCGCTCCACGAGAACAAGTCAAACAACTGTGGAGACCAACCAACACCACACCTGCAGACACACAACTGCAGGTCCATGCCTGGCACCTCTAGAGTCTCTGGCCGGAGCACCCTAAAGTGAGGCACTGGAAAACAGGACTAGCTGGGGACCAGTGTCGACTACTGGTGTCTGTACCCCCAACTACGAGCGCGCTACAGGCGACAAAAGAACAAACTCTGGGAAGTCGCTGTCCCACTGCCGTCTTTCCCTCAGCCGGACGTACAACTCAAACTCAGGAGTGAGGGTGTCCAGGAAGACGACACAGACCTCGACGGTACCACACTGTACCGGGACAAACCCCGAGCACAACAAACACACGTGCCTGGCTCACAAAGAACCTAGGGTACCCGACTAGAGAGGCATTCCGGAATAGGCGTCGGACCACCACACTCGGCTAGCACAAACCATGATACTTACATATATAGCCTTTACTTAAAATTCACAACATACATGTGTTAGGATTAGCTTAACATCGGTCACCACATGACCCCAAAGCTATCCTACACCAACACATACCTGAACCACAAACTTGCCTATCATTGGTC
Source organism: Colocasia esculenta (assembly GCA_014218235.1). Lineage (NCBI taxonomy): Eukaryota > Viridiplantae > Streptophyta > Magnoliopsida > Alismatales > Araceae > Colocasia > Colocasia esculenta. The sequence goes on from CM024762.1 coordinate 150,445,605, forward strand.
ACCTCATGACCTCCGTGGCAACACACATACCACTTAATACATAAATAAATATAATATTATTCAAAAGACAACAACGAACCAGGGCTAGGTCCACACATGACCTTCACTGCCCAAACACCCCAAAGTCATGGCTAGACTCACATAGGAACCTCACTGCCCAGTTATTACGACAAATCATAAGAATTACATTACGACGAAGTTTGTAGTAAGCACACATCCAAACCACGTAGACAGCACATGTCTAATACACCAACTAGGTGCACCACACATCAATCACGTAAACAACATGTCCAACACATAGACAACATGCTCACATATATAATACACATTAATCACGTAAAGCATGCCCATCTCGTGAGCAACACGCTCTATAAGCGTAACAAGTGTACTGGCTCTCATCTGTCATTGCCATGTACACACAATCACATGATATTTATAACAAGAAAAGCAACGTGAAACACCCTACGCTACTACATGCACAGGTTGGCAGCAACATCATTTGCCGTCCATCAGATACAAACGGCAACCTATCCTGCCGTTAAAACTAAATAAACTTAATATTAACGGTTAGACACCTGGCCGTTAATCTCCAGCAGAAGAATCTGGCATCAATAGATGTTGACGCCAAGATCCTCAGCCCCCCACATACACAGAACGCACAGACCGGCCTCAGGCCGATCACACGGGCAATCTAGCCCAATAACTTCAGAAAAACTAGGCGAAACACTTCCCCTTACATCTAGCAACCACAATTAAACTGGAAAGACATGATCCAACGCTTGGATCAATCAAACCACCCAATTTCCCAGCATGAAGACCCATTTTCCCAAAAGCTTAATTAACATCCAAATTATGCAAAGAAAGCATAACAAATTAATCAGGGAAGATCAACGGGTCTAGTCCCTACCTCAGAAACATAATTAAACCCCCAAAGAACCTTGAATCACACCGAAACCTGAGGAACGCCCCACGAACACCGTGCTCCAATTCGACATTCCCCGCCTGATTTTCCGCTACCACACACACCACAGCCTTCCCACGTGCTTCTGTCGACCATCGGAACTCGTGAAGAAGCTCAAAGGTGAAGGTGGGTGAAGAGGAGGGGAGAGAGAGAGGAAAGAACGGTTTGGTCAGCCCTAAAAACACAGGTGCGTCAGGTTAACGTCAACCTCTGTGCCGCTAACCAAACCGCCCCAACTAGGCGTCCACAACACTCGCCGCCAAGTTCAACAGTAGACGTCTACATCGATAGATGCCAACAACATGTTAACGGCAACACCATTGCCGCCAACACACAATAAACGACACACACCTGGACGCCAACCCACTGTTGATGTCCAGCACACTGAACACCAACACAGATCCATAACCAACCCTGGTAAGGATCCAATAAGAAACACACAACACAAGTCGCACTGGTCACAACTTGACCATCCCACACGCTAAACAGATGATCCACGAAGATCCGAAAAACGCGCGACGTTACAGAAACCCACCATAGACTTGGATATTAAGGCCCTCCCATTTACCCAAATGGTTTAGACATAATACCTAAGGAGTTGTAAATTAGAGCATTAAGAAAACACCTTACGGTCTTAGAGAAAGGACACCAATACCCTTGTTTGATTAAGGACATTGTAGATCAACATTATCCCTAGTGTATGATGATCAAATGATGACTGAAATGAATGTCTAAACTTCATGATAACCATAGACACTAAATGACCTGGTTATTTGAGACACTTTAGAGGCTTCACTCTATTTCAAAAAAAAAAAAAATTTTTTTTGCTTGCAACAAATGAATGCAATGGGAAAAGTGGTATTTAAGAGAACTTCATACCTTTTGACGTGAGGATAGACATGAGATGTGCCCGTACCTCCAGTTACTCAGTGGAAGTGTCCATCATACCTCTGTATAGAGTTGATGAGATAGCTTTTTGACGCGAGGGCAGACATTTGTGATGCCCATCTCTCCGGTTACTCAGCAATACACATCATTGCTCTACCTTTTACCCACTTGTAGATTGATTTTTTGTTGTTGTTGTTGTTTTTCAGAAATAGGTAGCTTTTCTCCATTTCAGATTTAAAAATCCAGATCAAAGAAAGTATATGATTAGCAGTCAATATAAGACATAAAGTTCAATGACCATAAGACTATTCAAGTTACTTGAGAGTAGTGTTTGCCTACAAGGAAATTATTCTAAGGAGTTAGGTGTGTATCCTCTACGATGGTTCAATATTTTCAAAATGATGTAATCTAAACCCGTGCAAAAGTAGTATGTCCAAATCATGTTGATTTAGGGAATAACATTAATATCACTTGAATATGATGAAGTCAAACATGTATAAACACCCAATAAACATCTTAGATGAAGGACATGAACCTGCTCATGAGTTTGATAAGAAATAGGCAAGAATTGACAAGAAAGAGTGTGTCTGTCGACAGATAGAGGGAGCCTGTCGACAGATGAGCACAGACAGAAGACTGGGTTTTAAGAGCTGTGTCTAGCTGTCGACAGATGAGTTGTCGTCTGTCGACAGGTCTACACAGAGTTCAAAAACTGATGTCTGTGGAATCTGATCTGTCTACAGGGTGTTCATGTCTGTCGACAGCAGCATATGTAGAGTGGAATCAAGGTTTGAATGAGGGAATAAATGAATATAAAAAGTGAGAGAAGTTGACATGAATATTATATGAATGACTTCCTTCACTAAAACACTCATCTAGTCTGATTTTGACTCCCCCATAGTGTGTGCTTATGTGTATACATACATTCAAGTACAACAAGACACATTTGCACAATTTGAAAACACCAAAGGAAGGATGAAGTAATTTCATGAAGATGTATGAAAGGTTGTTTGATAAGAAATAGTGAGTGGGCAAAATATAAAGAAACTGAATCCTCATAGAAAGTCAATGACCCTTTCATGCAACATAACTATGGATACGTGGCGGAGAATATTTTCTCACGCATAATGAAAGATTCCAAACAAGCATGACTTGTTCTTCCACAAATCACCATTTGATATACCTCATAGTTAGTTCACACAAGGAATATATACTTAATATTTGGGTTAAGTTTCATTGTAATTTGCATAAACCCAATTCTCGTCTCAAGGTTGTGAATCTATCTTCAGCCAGAGGTTTGGTAAAGATGTCTGCCAGTTGACTTTCAGTGGGTATGAAACTTATTTCCAATGTTTTATTGGCTACTTCATCTCTCAAGAAATGATGACGAATTTCTATGTGTTTTGTTCTAGAATGTTGAATGGGATTCCTTGATAGATTGATTGCACTAGTGTTGTCACGTAAGATAGGTGTGCATCCAATGTCTATGTTGTAGTCACATAACTGACTTTTTATCCACAACACTTGTGCCGCACAACTCCCTGCAGCAACATATTCTGCCTCTGCAGTGGAGAGTGCAACTGAGTGTTGCTTCTTGGATGCCCACGAAACCATGCAACCACCAAGAATTTGGCAATAGCCACTAGTGCTTTTCCTGTCAATTTTACATCCAGTATAGTCAGCATCAGAATATGAAACCAAGTTAAAGCTACTACCTGCTGGATACCAAAGACCCAAGTCATGCGTACCTGAGAGATATCTGAATATTCTCTTAACTGCAATTAGATGGCTTTCCTTTGGACTAGATTGGTATCTAGCACAAAGACAAACACTGAATTGTATGTCTGGTCTACTTGCAGTAAGATAAAGGAGTGAGCCAATCATACCTCGAAATTGTTTGGCATCTACCAATTTACCTTTCTCATCACTTTGTAGCTTAATGCTTGTGCTCATGGGTGTTGAGGCATGCTTAGCTTGTTCAAACTGAAACTTCTTCAGTAGCTCTTTAACATATTTTTCTTGGTTAATGAAGAATCTGTCTTCTAATTGTTTGACCTGCAAACCAAGAAAAAATTGAAGCTCCCCCATAAGACTCATCTCAAATTCACTGTGCATATGATTAGAGAATTCTTCACACAGTGAAGAGTTAGTAGAACCAAAGATAATGTTGTCTACATAGACTTGAACAACAATTATGTGATTGTGAACTTTCTTTGTGAAGAGAGTTTGGTCTACCTTACCTCTTGAGTAGTTTTTGCTTACCAGATAGGTGCTCAGTCTGTCGTACTAAGCTCGGGGTGCCTGTTTCAAACCATAAAGAGCTTTGTGCAATTTAAACACATGGTTTGGTTTATCATGATCCTCAAAGCCAGGTGGTTGAGAAACATAGACTTCCTCTTTTATGTAGCCATTCAAGAAAGCAATTTTAACATCAATTTGAAATAGTTTGAACTTGTTTGAACATGCATATGCTAACAAGATCCTAACTGCTTCTAGTCTAGCTACATGTGCAAATGATTCTTCAAAGTCCACACCAAATTCCTGATTATATCCTTTTGCGACCAGTCTAGTCTTGTTTCTCACCACTTTACCCTCTTCATTTAGTTTATTCCTAAAGACCCATCTTATCCCAATGACAGATATTTCAGGGGTTCTAGGAACTAAACTCCAGACATTATTCCTTTGAAATTGCTCAAGCTCCTCATGCATAGCATCAATCCATGAGTTTTCTTTTAATGCTTCTTCAACGTTTTTAGGTTCCACGTGAGATACAAAAGCTAAATGATCCTGTTCAACTATTTGATTAACCTGAGACCTAGTTTGAACTGAGTCATTTATGTCACCTATGACATTTTCAAGTGGATGAGCTTTAGAATATCTCACATTAGTAACGGTTGAAGGTCCGGGTTGATCTTGCATTTGAGGAGGTTGTTCTGGAGGAGGGGTGGCTGGAGGACTTTCAGCTTGACGTTGATCTTGTTGTTGTGGATCTTGTGCAGGTACTTCTTCTTCATTTCTGAACAGATGTCTGTCATTTTCATCATCATACCTGCGAAGATATCCACTGTTAGTTTTAAGAGTTGTTTTAGAGATTGCATTTGGTTTTCTTTGTAGTTCTCCAAGTGTTGTATCTTCAGTTTCACCTGCAAACCGGTAAAGATTAGAATTGTTAGGCTTTGTTTGAGATTCATCAAATACAACATGTGGAGTTTCTTCCACTTTTCTTGTTTTGAGATTAAACACCCTATAGGCTCTAGAGTGTTCTGAGTATCCAAGAAAAATACCTTGATCGCTTTTGGCTTCAAACTTGTCCAAATCATTTTTATCATTGTTATGTATGAACACTTTTGAGCCAAAAACTCTGAAATACCCAATAGTAGGTTTCTTACCTTTCAGTAGTTCGTAGGAAGTTTTCTTGAATACCGGTCTTACCATGGCTCTGTTAAGGATGTAGCATGACGTGCTTACCGCTTCTGCCCAGAAGGTTCTTGCTAGTTGATTCTCGACCAGAAGCGTGCGAGCCATCTCCACCAAGGTTCTATTTTTCCTCTCCATGACCCCATTTTGCTCTGGAGTTCTTGGGGAGGAAAACAAGTGGTCTATACCTTGGTTCCTGCAAAAATCAGTGAAGGAGTTCTTGTCAAATTCTCTCCCATGATCAGTGCGGATGGAGCATATTTTGTTGACATTTCCATGCTCAATTTTATTGAAAAATTCTTCAAAGACATTCAGTGCTTCATTCTTGTGAGCCAAAAATTTTACCCAAGTGAACCTAGAGAAATCATCTACAATGACAAAACCATAACGCTTGCCATTGAGACTTAGTGTTCTTGTAGGTCCAAATAGGTCCATGTGCAACAGTTCATAAGCTTTAGAAGTACTCACCGGTGCTTTTGATTTAAAGGATTTCCGGGTTTGCTTTCCCTGTGCACATGCATCACAAAAATTTTCCCTGTCCACTTACCAGTTTGAGCCTCATGATCTTGTGCAACACATTATAGCTAGCATGACCAAGCCTATGATGCCACAATGTAAGCTCGTCATGTTTGTTTGCTAAAGACACAAATCATCATTTTCTGGATCATCTAAGTCAACCATGTAGATGTTGTTTATTCTTTTTCCAGAAAATTTCAAACTTCATGTTTTCTTATCAAGAATTTGACATGAATTGGATTCAAAGATAATTTTATGACCCTTATCACATAACTGACTGATGCTAAGCAAGTTGTGATGAAGGCCATCAACAAGTAAAACATTGTCTATAGAGTTAGAGGCAAACTTACCAACCTTACCTGAGCCGATGATCTGGCCTTTGTTGTTACCTCCAAAAATCACTTGACCTCCGCCTTTTTCCACGAGCAAACTGAATTTTTCTTTATCGCCCGTCATGTGCCTCGAGCAGCCACTGTCCAGGTACCATTTGTTTTGATTGTGGGCTGCTAGGCATTCCTGCACATGTGGATCAGACAAGAGGTTTTGGTACCCAAATTACTTTGGGTGTTGTTGTATCATTGCCAAACAGTAAATGCTTAGGAATCCAAACCTGTTTGACTTTCAATTTATTTGGATTGTTCCAGCATTGATTTTCAATATGCATCTTACCCTTTTGTTGCCTTGTTAATTTGGGTTTAGGAACATACTTTTTGTCCTGTCTTGGGCTTGTTGCAAATTCCTTAGATTGGCTAGGAACAAACTTGATCAATTTAGGTTCTTGTTTCTTACCCTTTGAAGGATTTTTCTTATTATTTGAAGGGTTTTGTTTACTTGAACTTGGGCTGGAATCAATGAAATCTGTTAGCAGATTTTTGCCAATTTCCTTTGGCTTTGAATTTTGAAACCCAATCCCATGTCTTGCAACAAACACTTTTGAACCTAGAATTGCATCCAGATTCTGTTTACTTTTGACAAAGCCAGACAAATCTTTTGACTTACCTCTTATTTCCTTTTCATCTTGTTCCAATCTTTCTTTTAGATTAGCATGCTCACTTTTAAGAGTTTCAAGAGAGTTCATTAGATCATCTCTTTCCTTTTGAACTTCTTGAAACTTAAGTTTCATGTTATCCAATTCATCACTGTGTGTTTGTTCATCAATCTTCATCATTTCAATTACCTTATTCAAGGATTCAATTTCTTCATTGTTGTTTGATTCATGAACAAGGGAATTGACTTTCTTCTTGAGTGCTTTATTTTCGGACTTGAATTCACAGACTTTTTCAAATAAAATAGTATAAGCTTCTTCTCATTCGGTAATAGAATATGTTTCAAAGGAAGAGCTTACCTCGTTGGAGTCATCACTCCTTGCCATGAGACACTAAATCTCATCGTCTCCTGAGGTAGCTTGACTGTCCTCGTCTTCATCTTCATCACTCAAAGTGGCCACCATTGCCTTGGCCTTCTTGAAAGTGAACTTGTCCTTCTTCAGCTTCTTTTTGAGCTCGGGGAACTCTCCTCTCATGTGCCCTTGCTTCTTGCACTCATAACAGACAATCTCAGATTTTTTGTTAGTTTCAAATTTATTAGCAAAGTCTTTCTTTTGGAAAGGTTTAGAGTTACCTGTACTTCTCCTCTTGTATTTTAGGAATTTTTTGAATTGTCTACTGAGCATTTCCATTTCGTCATTCTCACTCTCACTAGACGATTCAGTCACATCACTTTCCTGAATTATCTCCTTTTTGGAAGCTAAAGAACTCTTCCTGGAAGCCTTCAAGGCAAGTGACTTCCTAGGATTTTCTTCAGTCTCCTTTCTTTTGACATTCAGTTCATAAGTCATCAAAGAACCAATCAATTCATTTACTTTTATTTTTGAGAGGTCTTTGGAATCCTCAATGACAGTGGCTTTGGTGTTCCATGAGGATGGAAGAGACCGAAGTATCTTCCTCACCAAGTCACTCTCTGAGTATTCCTTTTTAAGACCTTTCAATCCATTTATAATTATCATGAATCTAGCAAACATGTCAGAGATGGTTTCATCATTATTCATTTTGAACATTTCATATTCGGAAACCAACATGCTTACCTTTGATTCTATTACCTCAGACGTACCTTCATAGATCAGCTCAAGCTTGTCCCACATCTCCTTTGCTGAGGTGCATGTAGAGACTCTTGAGTACTCCTTTGGGTGGACTGTGCACTGCATCATGTTGAGGGCACTCCACTTGAGTGTCCCCTTGGCGATCTGATCCTTAGTACAGGTATCCTCGTCCTGAGGCAGTTCATATGCTCCTTTTTTAACTATTTTCCATAGTTCAAAGTTTTGAGCTCTCAAGAATACCTGCATCCGATTTTTCCAATACGGGTAGTCAGTGCCATCAAAGAAGGGTGGACTGGTCACTGAGTGTCCCTCGGCCATATACCCCTTGTTAGATTCCATTAGACCGTGAATCTCCTGATCGCAAGATCAAACAGATAAAACAGTAAATCTGAGAAACTCGGCTCTGATACCAATTTAAAGGTTGCGAAATTCCCTATATGGTAATCTAGAAGGGGGGTTGAATAGATTACTGCTAATTTAAAAATGTTTATCACCTTCTTTTCTTTAACACACAGATTATCAAAACACTTTTAAACTCTGAGCTATGTGTGGATGTGTGTGACTTGATGACATGTAGATAGCAAACTACAATACGTGTGTATAGACTCCGTGCCTACCAAACATCTAGCGTAGAAGCGTTCAGACCACGAGACACGTAGATTTACGTGGTTCGGAGTACACAACTTGTGTATCCTACATCCACGGGTCACACACACACGCGGAACAATCTGCTTATGAGCTAGTTCACAAACTATAACTCACACACACACACGTGTTATCTGATATGCAATCACGATCAGATCAACACCCACACACGTGTATCAAGCACAAGGACTGCTTGAAACACAATACACACACACGGATATGAAAAAAGTAGAAACAGAGAAGAGTTTGAGAGTTGAAGAACAAATTCAGATTGTAAACTCTTCTTGTAAACGTCTGGATGGACTTCAAACTTCGTCTTGATGATCACAAGTTGATAGAGATGCTTGAATCCACGACGTTCAGGCTTCACCTTCAGCTGGAGAGACTTCTCTTCTTGGTTCTGGGCGGTAGGTTGAAGCAGAGCAGCAGAGCAAGACTTCTCTTGAGAACTTTTTAGGGTTCTTGCTTGGAGGCTGCTTGTGTACGTGATTACCTTCAAAAGGATGTTTATATAGTGGTGTTTACATATGGAGAGTCGTGGTAGAAAGAAACACCAACTTGGGCAATGTTAAATCTTTCCGTATCTGAAGATTCTGTTCGTCTGTCGACAGGTCTGGCTGCATCTGTCGACAGATTGCAACAGGATTGCAACATACAGAGATCTGGGATTTCAGGTATGTGAGATCTGTCGACAGATATCTACAGTCCAGATATCTAGAACTTCTGTCAGTGACATCTGTCGACAGCCGATGGCCATTTGTCGACAGATGGCTGTAACCTGAGCTTTGAGCTTTTCTGGCTGACCACATCTGTGAGATCTGTCGATAGGAGCATTGTGGTCTGTCGACAGGTAACATAGTTTACAACTTTTTGTGATCTTTTTCTTTTGTTTTGTGATAGCTTGGCTTTAAGCATTTGTACCTATATGATAGAACATGTAAAGTTAGATATTTTGAGTACATAGATAACCAAATAGTATCAAGTTCTTGGTCATGTATCAAACCTCAATTAAACTTATCTATCATTAAAAACATGTTGTTAAAAATATTAGAATGAAAACCCAACAAGTAACTGTGTAACAACGTTCTAAGTAGTTACACAATTAACTGTGTAAGTATGTGATTACCTAGTACCTACTATTTTTGTACATAAGTATCTAACTATTTGTATTTCTATTTGTGTAACAACTTTCGAAGTAGTTACACATTTAACTAGGTAACTGAGTAACTGTGTAACAACTTTCTAAGTAGTTACACAGTTAACTGTGTAACTGTGTAACAAGTTAAAAAATAGTTAGAAATGTTAAATGTGTAAGTATGTGATTACGTACTGTTTTTGTATGTAATGTGTAACTATTTTTATTTCTAATTGTGTAACATCTTCTCAAGTAGTCACATATCTTAACTGTGTAAAAGTATGTAACGTTCCGACCGTTCGGATCGTCATTGTGTGGTTATGGAGGCCAGTGTGTGGCCGATGACTTGTGTGTGGCAGGTGTTTTCTTCAAGTTGTAAGATTTTGCCTAAAAGCATTCTCTGTTTCTCGGTTTCTAACGCGACAGTTAGGGGTGTCACGATGTGATCGCGATAGTGAGGGGCGTCGTGTTCATGATCACGACAGCCCATGGCGCCGCATTCATGACACCGCTGGTTTAAATTATCGTGTGCATGTCTGCCGCGTGTCGCATGCTGGGCGCACGGACTGACGTCAGCAGGCTTAACGCGACAGTTGAAAGTGTCGTGTTCAGGTCACGATTGTGAAGGGCGTCGCGTTCTTACCTGCATTGCGTTTATAAGTAACCCTAGCAGAACAGAGCTGGTGAAAGCTTTGCTCGGCCAGGGGATGTTTGCTGTGGGATTTTCGGGCGATTCAGCTTGTTTGTGGCCAGCTTGACGAGCTTCCACCGCGAGGACGCTTAGTGGAGCGGGGGAAACGTCGTACAAGCTTCGTTCTTCACGTTCTTCGCGAAGGTAGGGAGATTTCCCGTGGTTCGATCCGTGAATCGTTCGTGTGTGGTGGATAATGTGTTTCCTGCTTTCTAAACCTTAGATAGCATGTGTAGGAACACATTAAAGTATGAAAACGAAATGAAAATCATAGGATATAAAGAGTTTGGGTGATCCGGATGATGGATTCCAGAACAGGGTTCGCACCTGTTAACGCGGTCTCTCTGGGAGTCGCGATCAGGTCGCGACACCTTGTACTGACGCGATCAGTAGGCGACTTATCGTGCCGCCGCGTTCTGATGGTGACGCAGTACACTAACGCGTTAACAGCAGAAGGTTGTTATCCATGAATGCATATAAGTGTTTAACTATCTGTTTAGCATGGTTTGTGATATGTGATGATAGTAGGAGGTGCATTGGCACTCTCCCTACGCTCGGGGAGCATGTGGTGTGTGGTTTACCTAGTGTTCTCGTGGTTTACGTGGAGGTTTCACGTGGCTTGTGCATTGTACATGTGGTTTCAGTGTACGTGGTGTGTAGTTTGACGCCTTCTGTGGATACCTCTTCAGTTGGGAGCCCCAGGTTTTGTGTGAGCCAGGCACGTGAGTGCTCGAGGCTTGTCCCGGTACTGGGTACCGACGAGGTCTTGTCGTCTTCCTGGACACCCACACTCTTGTGTTGAGTAGTACGTCCGGCTAAGGGAAAGACGGCAGTGGGACAGCGACCAGAGAGAGTTTGTTGTGTTGTCGCTTGTAGCGCGCTCGTAGTTGGGGGAGACGAACACCAGTAGACGTACTGGACCCCAGCTAGTCATGTTTTCCAGTGTCTCACTTTAGGGAGCTTAGGCCAGAGTCCCTAAAGGTGCCAGGCATGGGCCTGCGAGGTGTGTGGCCTACAGGTTGTGGTGGTTTTGTTGGACTCCACAGTTGTTTGTACTTGTTTAGTGGAGCGGCAGCTGGACCTTCGTCCGTGGCTGCGAGACTGAGAGGTGGTCCTATGTGGTTTGTCCGGGTCAGTAACTAGTGTCGCGAACCAGTTGACGAGACTCGAGTGTGGCGTTTCTCTACAGTAGCTTGTACACTTGTTTGGCTTTGCCGTTTATTTATTTATTTACGTTGATCCCTGTTAAGCGGCAAATGGTAAGTGGTACTCATAGTTTTATATTCTGCTAGACAATATTATAAATTATTAGCGTAGCATTTCCTGCTTTGCTACTTGTGTTGGTTTGCTCGATTTTTAAGGAGATTCCCTACTGAGCCAGTGACTCGTGAGGCTCACCCCTACCTCCTACCAGGTGAGGGAGATCCGGAGATTTCACACCCGTCGTCCAGTGGAGGGTCTGCACCACCAGCAGTGTAATTTTACTTTCATGTTGTTCACCTCGGGGTATGCCCCAGGTTCTGTTGTAGTTTGGTTACAGTTGTGCTATGGTATGTATATTTCATGTAAATTCTTGTGAGATTGTCATATCTTATGAGTAATTAAGTTGGTTCCTTTATGTTTTTTTACGGACATATGGTTTGATATCCCTTGCGAGGCTTCGGCCCGTTCGCAGGAGGCGGACTCGAGTTAGGCTCGTTGTTAGGTTAACGGGTCTGAACTGTAAGGACCGTCACAAAGTAAGTGTCTAAGTATCTATATTTCTAATTGTGTAAATAGTTATACAGTTAACTGTGTCGGAACTTTCGAAATAGTTACACAGTTTACTGAGTAACTGTGTAACAACTTTCAAAGTAGTTACACAGCCAAGTGAGGAAGTGTGTAACAACTTCAAAACTAACTGTGTATGTAGTTACACAGTTCACTGTTTAACTGTGTAACTGTGTAACATCTTCTCAAGTAGTCACATATCATAACTATGTAACATCTTCTCAAGTAGTCACATATCATAACTGTGTAACTGTGTAACAACATGAAAATTAATATATGTTAACTTAGTATGTATGTACTTACCTAGTTTATTTTCTACGTAAGTGTCTAAGTATCTGTATTTCTAATTGTGTAAGTAGTTACACAGTTAACTGTGTAACTGTGTAACAATGTTGTAAGTAGTTACACAGTTATCTGTGTAACTGAGTAATTATGTAATAACTTTTGAAGTAGTTACACAGTTCACTGAGTAACTGTGTAACAACTTTCAAAGTAGTTACACAGTTCACTGAGTAACAACTTGTTAAGTAGTTACATAAGTTAACTGTGTAACTGAGTAACTGTGTAAGAACTTGAAAAATAGTTACATATGTCAGCTGTGTGAGTATGTAATTACCTACTGTTTTTGTATGTAAGTGTCTAACTATTTGTATTTCTAATTGTGTAACAATTTTCGAAGTAGCAGTGTAACTAAATAACAGTGTGACAACTTTGCAAGTACTTACACAGGTAATTGTGTAACTGTGTGTGTAATTGTGTAACAACTTCGCAAGTAGTTACATAGTAAACTTTGTAAGTGAGTAAGTGTGTAACAACTTGAAAAGTAGCTACATATTTTAACTGTGTTACACAGTTAACTGTGTATGTGAGTAACTGTGTAACAACATTGCTGAGTTTGTGAATTTGAGGATTTCCCAATTTCTATGTTGTGGACCTGCTGCAAAAGTGTAGCCGCATTTTCAATGCTTAAGGACCCTTGAAGGGGTGTTGAGAATTTTTATTGCAATCTCTGTCTATGAACTTGTATTTGTACTGCACAAGAATCGGATCATTATACACACCAAAATTGCAGGATCTAGGGAAATTACCACTTTGGCGATGACATCTGCTGGTTCTTACTTGATGACAATACCACCTCTGCGATGTCCATGTGGATATGGGTGGTGTGATATATTTACAAGTCACACTACTAACAATCATAATCGTAAATATTATAAGTGCAAGGTTATAAATAACCCTAAATGTCGACACACGCCCCTTCACCACCTCATTTTTTAGTATCTTGCGTATCCTCCGTATTTAACAGAAACCCCTCTGGTTTTTCTATTCAGAGCGCCATCTCCACTCTCTTTCTCTGCTGCTATCATTCTCCTATCTTTTCCATTCCTCCTTTTGCTCCATCTCACCATGTCAACAAGGTAGAAGATGGTTTCTCCTCGTCAAAGAAAATCTTCACAAGAGGCAGGCGACACTTTTACGGCTGCTGCAGAGCGCCGGAGCAAACACAGGGCAGACCACACCCCAGAGGTTCATGTACCACAAAACCTGGATCTCTGTAGGGTTCATGGTGTTTCCAAGAAAATCATGCAGCCACGATACGTGGATTTCGCCTCCCTTGAAGATATGTTTGAGGGCTTGGAAGACCTGTTCAAAAAGCAACACTGGCTTCGTGTTGTTAAATCGGAGAAGAAGTACTCACCAGCTGTTGTTACTGAGTTCTTCAACAACTTGGGTATGTCAGATCAACAAAACTTGTACACTACAGTCAAAGGCATCACCTTTCAAGTTACCCCCAATCTTTTCAGCCGTGCCCTTCAAATATCGAACAATGAGGCTGACATTCTTGTCACACGATTGCATCCTTCTGACTACTATACTCTTATCACTCAGAAACCCTATGACTCCACAAAAGCCATTTCCAAATTGAATGCCAACACCTTTCCACCCCCTTCATCGGATGATTCATCATATGTTCACAACCCTCATTGCTCCGAAAGATGGTAGTGGAGAACTTGTAACTGAAGTTCACAAAAATTTGTTCTACTATTTTCTTAAAGGCCGACAAATCAACTTGTCAAATCTCATGTTTGGCCTCATCATGCAATGTTACAATAATCCAAAACGCTCAATGCCTTACTCTTGTCCCATCACATCCGTCATATGTTTTGTTGGCATTCCCCTTACAGCAGGTGAGACTGTTACCCTCAAACCAAGATGTGCATATGATATCGCAACAGCTAATAGGATGGGGTACAAGATGGTTGAAGGCAGAGTCAAAAGGACTCTGAAAGGGCAAGAAGTTGATGAGGAAGACGAAGACACCGAAGAAGAAGATAACAGTGAGGAAGAGGAATAATCAGAAGAAAATATGGACATTTTTGGAGGCAATGGGGATGTACCAAATATTTCAAGTGAACCAGACATTCAGAGTGCACCTCAAGTTCCATTGGCTCAAGATATGAAAGACTTCATCTCTGAACAACTGCTTCAATGTCAAACAAGAATCACACAGTATATAAATACTCAATTTGATCAGTTGAACCAGCATTTGGATCAGTTGAAGCAACACATGGACACTAGAATGGATGCCATTGAACAGAGTCATGGTCATTTGCAAAGGCATCTGGATGGCATGGATTATGGGTTAATGCACATTCGGGATGATTTTCAACATCTTCAAAACTTTTACAATCCTTCCTACCGTGAAGATGACAATTTTTCCTGACAGGGAAAAAGCGCAAAGTGGGAAAAGCCATCTCACCCTCGTCGCTGACAAGGAGGGTGAAGGAAGCAAGAAGGACCAGGTCACAGTCCGCTTTATTGAAGGTAGATAAGTAATTATGTAACCTGACAATTATGTTCCTATGTGACCATGTAATTTTGAAATTGGTGTAACCAAACAATTGTGTAACCAAACAATTGTGTAATGACATATTTATCTAAGTGCGTAAGTCATGTATATTTATGGTAGGACTTGGAGTACGACTTTGACGGTAGGAGGAAGAAGAAGGTGCAGGAAGACAATCCAATCATTGTGTCTTCCCAATTAAGTCAGGCATGTCCCCCTCAGGCATGTTCCATTGTTTCTGTTTTGGTTATTTCATAAACTTTTGTTATGCATCTTTGTCTCATGTATTTGTCATAATTTAGTTTGCCCAGTGTGAAGTCCGTAGAGATTACCGCGGACGAAAATAACTTTCCACAGAGGAGGTTCGGGTTATTGACAACTTCCTAGATACCACCAGAATTGATGGGTAATAAACTTTACACTATTATCAGTAAGTTGACACTGTTACGTCAACTACCATTATAAACATCTTTGTTGCATCTTGTAGTGACAATATACTCCAACCAAACAAGGATGGATGGGGTGCCTATCTCAACCCGGAGCACATCATTTCTCTGTTGTTTGGAAAAGAGTTAGAATCAGCTATAATTGATATGTTCATTCTTCTAATGCGAAGAAAAACAATGGATGAACCATCCAAATATTATGAGTATGATTGTCTGCCTGCCTACGGCAAGGTTTGTACTCCAATGGTAGTATTCCACCTCCATTTAAAAAGAACATATGACTATTATATTATTGTTCTCATTACTGTTTGTAATAGGGATGAATAATGGGCTGGAGCAACAACGAAAAAAGAAAGGAATATTTGGACCACATTCTGAAAACACTGTAGAAACCTGTAAAAGACATAGACATGGTGTTCTCTCCAATGCATTTTATCAATCATTGGGCATTGCTGGTCATTAACATGAGAACTAAACAATACGAACTTTATGACTCAATGATCCAGCACCCTAAAGATGATTTTCAGAGCTATGTAAGTGCCTGTACTCTTCCACACAATCTTTTCAATTCTCATTCATGTAAATGTGTGCAAGCGGTTCTATGTATGCAGGAAATTTGTCTCCTCAAAGTCTGTAAATCTATATTTGATGTTCACTTATGTATCTTTTTTTACTGTAGGTCAATTTTCTAAAGAAAGGTTTTCTTGAAATATTTGGCCTAGATACAACATAATAGCCGGTCGTAGTGCCAAGCCCTTGTCCACAACAAGGAACTGGGAACGACTGTGCACTTTTTGTTTGCAAATACATTGAATGTTTATCACAAAAGAACATAATTGGTTTCCCTTTCTCCCAGGTATAGTTCTTAACAGATGT
Organism: Colocasia esculenta; assembly: GCA_014218235.1. NCBI lineage: Eukaryota > Viridiplantae > Streptophyta > Magnoliopsida > Alismatales > Araceae > Colocasia > Colocasia esculenta. Next base: position 150,461,896 of record CM024762.1, read on the forward strand.
ATATACTCCACATCATAGCCTACCCAAATATTTCTATATTCTCATTCATTTATAATGACGTAGGTTGATATGGACCTATTTCGAGGGAAGCTGGCATGGGCCATTATTCAAGAGGTCAATGAGGAGAAGGCACATGTAATCACCGGTGGACACGCTGTGGAAAAAATTGTTTCTTTATTGGATGAGGCATAAACATTGTGATCTCTTTATTAACTTGAAAACAATGTTCCTATGCAAGCAAGTATGTTTGCAAATGTGTGTAACTATTTTTTTTTGTAAGTCTTTTAAGTGATGATCTGTATGTATGTAAGTGTTTAAGTTCATGCCTCTATATGTGTTTTATTAAGAAAAAAATTCTTCCTAGAATTAATAATTGGTTGCTCACATGACTGCATCACAAAGGTATAAAATTACATTCGGTCCGCCTAAACACAAATTGCATATACGTCCACCTAAACACAAATTGCATTCGGTCCGTAAGTCACAATACCTTTGATTGCACCACAAATTTCTCTGTTGTTTGGAAACAATAGCGATCATAATATCATTACATTAAGGGAGTACTGACTTAACAAAGTCATAACAATACTCCAACCAGTGCTTAAAAAAAGAAAGACAAACTCAAACACTGCGTGCACGGATCCCATTTCTCAGACATTGAAGCTTCGGAATTCATCGGTTTTGCCCATTCTCCAAACACGTATGAGGACGAACATGATACATACGTCTCTTCCTACAATTTGACATACTCGGTCCAGACTTGTCTAATGAACGAATTGCTATAGACCTACAAAAAAACCCATCGTATCATTATAAATAAGAGACAACCAAGACATTCATGCATAAACCTTACGAAAAGCACATGTAAATGTTTACCCTTCTTTGCAAGAAATCTGCATTAGCACATATTTCTCATTCCCATTCTTATGCAATGAATGCATAACCTCTAAGTCATCATTCAAGTTTATGCAAACGGGATATTTGACTTCTCCAGGTAACTGGTACTTAATACACCAATGAGGACCAGTCAAATTCCATCTTTGGAATATCTGTTCCCTTATTTCCGATATTCCCATATCATCTTGAACATAAAAAATGAACGAATCGTTTTCAAATGCACATCGAGCAGGAATCATGTCTAAATTTCTTGAATCAAATAAGCTTGACATGAACATGACTTAACATATGTTAATTTTCAAGTTGTTACACAGTTACACAGTTCAGATATTTAACTACTTGAGAAGATGTTACACAGTTACACAGTTAAACAGTGAACTGTGTAACTACTTGGATAGTTGTTACACAATTAGAAATACAAAAACTTAACACATGCGTAAAAGAAAATTTATAGGTATTTACATACTTACACAGTTAGTTTTGAAGTTGTTACACAATTCTTCACTTAACTGTGTAACTACTTTGAAAGTTGTCACAAAGTTACTCAGTAAACTCTATAACTACTTTGAAAGTAGTTACACAGTTATTCAGTTACACAGTTAACTGTGTAACTACTTACACAATTAGAAATACAAATACTTAGACACTTATATAGAAAAAAAAACTAGGTAAGTACATACATACTCAGTTAACATATATTATTTTTCAAGTTGTTACACAGTTACACAATTCAGATATGTAACTACTTGAGAAGATGTTACACAGTTACACAGTTAAACAGTGAACTGTGTAACTACTTAGATAGTTGTTACACAATTAGAAATATAAAAACTTAAACACTTGCGTAAAAGAAAATTTATAGGTATTTACATACTTACACAGTTAGTTTTGAAGTTGTTACACAATTCCTCACTTAACTATGTAACTACTTTGAAAGTTGTTACACAGTTACTCAGTAAACTCTGTAACTACTTCGAAAGTTGTTACACAGTTACTCAGTTACACAGTTAACTGTGTAACTACTTTCACAATTAGAAATACAGATACTTAGACACTTACGTAGAAAAAAAAAACTAGGTAAGTACATACATACTCAGTTAACATATGTTAATTTTCAAGTTGTTACACAGTTACACAGTTCAAATATGTAACTACTTGAGAAGATGTTACACAGTTAAATAGTTAACTACTTGTATAGTTGTTACAGAATTAGAAATACAAAAACTTAAACACTTGCGTAAAAGAAAATTTATAGGTATTTACATACTTACACAGTTAGTTTTGAAGTTGTTACAAAAACAGTAGGTACTAGGTAATAACATACTTACACAGTTAACATACGTAACTATTTTTAAACTTGTTACACAGTTACTCAGTTACACTGTTAACTGTGTAACTACTTAGAAAGTTGTTACACACTTACTAAGTTAAACAGTTAACTGTGTAACTACTTACAAAGTTGTTACACAGTTACTCAGTTACACGGTTAAGTGTGTAACTACTTACAAAGTTGTTACACAATTAAAATAGTTACACAGTTAACTGTGTAACTACTTAGAACGTTGCTACACAGTTACTGACTTACAGAGTTAACTGTGTAATTACTTCGAAAGTTGTTACACAATTACAATTAAACAAACTTAGACAAAATAGGAAAATTTTCAAGGTAATATGTCCTTTTAGTCTACTGTAACTCTGTAGTAACGTCGGTAACCAATGTCCTATCAGAACAGAAAAATATGGATTTGAAGAACTGCATGAAAAAGTGGAGTAAATAACAAATAGGAGCGAGACAAAACCCTTCGACTACTACTGCCGGATATGGATGAAACATTGTTGGCAAGAAAAACGTCTGGCGACTAACGGATGTGGATCTACAGAGGACAAAGGGGATAGGTGGAACCAATGTATATCGGAACGCCAAGAAAAACTCACCTACATCGGGGAGAGAAGGAAATGAGAACCAGTTTAGAAAAGTTCACCGGAAGCCAGAATCTTCCACCCAAACAGCAAGCCTGTGGTCCTCTTCGCAGCGCACCCAAACGACAACCCTGATCTCCTCTTCGCAACGCCGCGGCGAGAAACGTTGCGCCATTACCTGCCTTCTTCGAAAGACATTAAAACCAAAGACGATCACGGGTCCCATAGGACTGGGGGTAGAATTGACATTTGGGAAAATTAAGTCCCGCACAAAACAAAGACCGTACGTTGACGGAAAAACTAACAAGGATGGAAAAATAATGGTTCGCCTCTGCCATGGGCAAACAATTAATTCTCCCTAAAATATACGATGACATTACAATCAATTCCGTACGAAGTTTGTTCTGCGACGTAAACAAGGTCCACTGTGCGTGTCTACCGTCTTTCTAATGGAATTAGACAATCATCACACTTTGGATGGTAACAGCGAATCGCTCTTCTCTATGGGTTAGAGCTGTATTCTCACATTAAAAATAAATAAGATATCTCTTTTGTTTATAGTATCTCTCTCGACTCACCACTTTAAAATTTTAAGCTAAAATACCTAATTAAATATTAAATCTGATATGTTATCGGAACCTAAAATATGATTCGGATTGTGCACTCTCTTATGTTTATAGTAGCTCTCTCGCCATTTTGTTCTTATCTGATTGTGCAATCATCTCTTCCAAAGAAAGGTTCTGAATTCCTCTTGTAAAAGTCTCCATACAACCACCGATCTTTTCACCTTGGTCTCTCTCTCTCTCCCTCTCCACAGACATAGGAACACCTCTCTTCGTCATCTCTGTCATGAACAAGCAAATCAACTGCGGCGAAATCTCAAAGACCCGCAGCAAAACAAGGTTCCCCATAACCCCCCTGTTACTGCTGGAGTAACGAGATCGGCCTTAGCCGAGAGACTCCCGAGGTGAGGCTGACGTTCGAGCGACGCCAACTCCTTCCTGCAAGACCAGCGAGTCGCCTCGGTGGGGAAACGCTCCGACGATCAAGTTAGAGAGGGGTTCAACTGGGAAGAGAGTCTTGGGGTGGAGAAGATCGCATACCTTTTCCATCGCGGAGGCTTCCCTCTTATATAGTGTCCTTACCAGGACAGTTTGGCCGGCCACGATCTGCACGTATCGCGCGGATATCGGTCCATGATTGTCGTGGATTCGGATTTGTGCCCGAGAATCTCGGTCTTCGCTTCGCGCTCTCCACGACGCCGGATTCTCAAGGGGCTTTGACTGACTTTCCCTGGTTAGTTACTTGCCGTCGCTTGATGCTTTGCGATTCGCGAGGTATTCTAGTAATCCGAACTCTCCCCGAAGCCCTCCGAATGAACAGGAGGCAGCTGACGTGTTCGCTTATCGGACTCGGGTCCGAGCACTTGAATACTCGACCGAGCTCCTCGCACAGAGCGGCCCTGAAGGGGAATTGAGCTCCTTCAGATTTTCCTTCGGATCAAAGGGGGGACTCGGAGCTGAGCGCGAGAGCTCGGGGATCACCGCGTATCATTGGCCCCCTGCCTTCTGCTTGGTGTGCCTTGGGCGCCGAGTAGAAGGCGTTACCATTAATCTTCTTGCCGAGACCTCATCGCGGGTCGGCGGACGCTTCTTGTCCGCCACCTGAGCTAAAGGGGCACCACAACCGCCGCGGGACGCGCGATCTCCCACGCCCCTGACAGCCGCCGAAACGTCGCGTCGCTGCGCCTTCTGCTTTCTTAATGATGGCGGGTGAAGGGACAGGCACTCATGACGACGCCTCGACTCCCGCCAGGCGTTACTTGGATCGCGATCCGCGCTCGAAGCTTCTCGCCGCGTCGGATGGTGCACGTGGCGTCATACTGGCGCTTCGTTCCGCGCGAGGGCCCTCGTCCGTTGGATCAAGACTGCCGCTGGGAGGGTATAAATAGCACTGGAGGCTCGAAGGAGAGGTTTCTCGCGTGCGCCTGGCTTCTTCGCTAGACTTGCTCTTTCGGGAAGCGAGGGGGAGTTGGGTTGTCTGACCCGAGCTCCGAGTCGTCCGTCTTTTCGATCGTCTTCGCAGAGGTAAGCCATGGGTGTAGACGCGAGATTTGGCCCATTTCCCGCAAGGTAATTTGGCCCATTAAGCTTCGTTTGACCGTTTGTTGACTGGCCTCGGATTCCATGTAGACGGCAGCATCGACTGCCGCCTACTACTGGTTGACGGCATGCCCCCTGGACGCCGACCCATCTTGACGTCCACAGCTCTGGACGTCTGCATGGGGTTGGCGGCAAGATCTATTGACGTCAAGACCGTTTACCTGGTCTGCGCAACTAACCCGAGAATATAGCCCACTTGCGCCATTGTCTCGCCCATGCAACGCATGGGGCCGTTCCCAACGGATATATGGGCCACCTTGGCAGTCCCTTGACCCAGTAAAAATCTCATTTGGCCTCTCCCCATTGGTTAGAGCTTAAACACATGGAGTGCCACATGTGCAAGTGTGTTTCTTCACACTTGAGCATCCAATGCTCTCAACCCCCGAGCTCACTGTCTATATAACTCCCCCTTGGTCCCTCTGAACAAGGGGGGAGAGGCTGGACGTCCACATGCTGTTGCTTTGAGAGAGGAGAGAGAAAATTCCACCCAAGCTTCACCAAGTCATCCTCTACTTCCTCTCAACCTTTGGGACGTCCAAGGAGGCTTCTCTGGAGCTGAAGGAGCCTCTGCAACGAGCTAGCATCACCAGCAACGAGGATCACCTCCCCCACTCTTCCTCTCTTCCTCCTTTTCTCTTTTAGATACTTGCATATCACACACTCTTTCCCACACACTCTAGGCACGTAGGGCACTTTCCTACACACCTAGAAAGGGGTTTCCCAACCAAAAACGGAGGGAAGAAGGGTGGTCATAACACTTGGCCACCCCTCTTCTCAAGTCCGCAACCGGTACGGGACTCTCCTTTTGGGCCTTCCACTTTTCGTTTTGAGTATCTGCTGCACTATCTAGGGTCTAATTGAGTTTTGTTCTGTGGCAGGAACCATCCAAAGAAGACCGCGGAGCTCTCTTCCTTTGGCCGGCTAAAGGAGGAGAAGTTGGAGCTTCACCATCACCCGCGACGCGAGGCTACTACTCCGGCGTGATCAGCACAACTCCTTGGGCACAGGTAAGGCCCTGGCGATCACAATCATCTCCCATCCCCTTCCGGTTCTCCTTGTTTTCCCTCAGTCAACCTGGTCAAACGAAAAGTCAACAAGGTCAACCGGCATACTCTCCATCGCCAACGAGGGAGCGGAACGTCCGTGAACCACCTTCGGAGAAGGTCACACCGGCCGGCACCCGAGGACGGGGCGGAACGAGACGTCCACAGTCTCTTCTCTGGCGATCACGGTGGGACCAACAGTGCTGCTGCGGTCTGAGTGCATCCAGGTAGACGACAAGCGATCTTGCCGCCTACCCAGGTAAACGTCCGTCTTCCTGCCGTTGAATACTTCTTAGCATCCATCTAGTGTGTCGTTTACTGTCTATTAGCGTCAGTCGATCTTGCCGTTTACTGATTTCTGTTAAACTTGGCGTCAACTTGCTTGCCGTTTAGTTTCACAGAAGCCTGTTTTTCTCTGTTTTTTGTTTTGTTTTGCCTTGTTTTTATTTCTTGTTTGCTTACTGTTTATCACTAACAGTCCTCAGTCTCCAGGGGGTTCTACTTATCCTCTTTTCTAGCCTCCCCTCACATTTCTAGGATCACCCTTCTTCGGTTCACAACCTTTTACTCGGGGATTCCCGCTCGGGTAAATCGGGTTGGCTCCGAAGAAAACTCTATAAGTCCCTAAATTCCGTGGATTCCCTCACGGTACGGGGCAGGAGGACCTTTACCCACCTTGTCTAGTCACCTACTTACCGGGATTCGAGTGAGCTTTGAGAGGACGGTCTTACCAATCAACTTAACTCAACACACAACTTTGGTATTTTTTTAAAATTTTGGGGACGTTGATTGCTAACATTGTTTGGTAGAAACCCACATTTCTGTCTAAACAGTAAAGTTAATCAACTTTAACCACTCTAAAATCCATAGGTTGTGTGCTAATGGACACTTGGTTGGATCCTATTGACATGGCTAACAAACCGGCTTTTGAATATGATGATAATATCAATGAAATGGTCGGTATGATTAATACCAATGTCCAGCCTGAGGAGTCAGTCCAATCATCCTCTCAGGCTGATAATGAAGAAGTGAGTCTAAGGGTCAATCCCACTCATGATCAAGACAGTCAGGAAGACCCCGAGTTTGCTAGACTCATGTCCCGGTACTCGCCCGAGGATATCATTTCCATGATTTCAAAGCATACTGTCCGGGCAGCTGCCTCCCCTTCCACTCCATCTTTATCCCCATTCAATGCCTCCACATCTAGACCCACTCCTAAACCAATCACCCCATCCCGAGTTCCTGTCTCCGCCTTCATTCCTCCTGTCACTCCCGTTCCTTTGCATGCTCCGATTCCCACTCCTCCTTCTGCCTATTCGCCACCTACCCAAATTGCACCCCTCAACCAATCTAAATCTGTTCCCCTTTCAGAAGTTGAAGGTCTCGTTAGGAAGCTTGTAGCGGATTCCTTATCCCATTCTAAGCCTCATTCGCTATTAAACTACTGCAAGCTCCCCAACGCTTACTTTCCCCCCGACTTCAAGGCCCCAAAGTACCGCAAGTATGATGGGACCTCCGACCCCCAATTTCATCTCGCCGGCTTCACCATGGATTCCCATCGGTGGTTATATGATCGGGTCCTCTTAGTTCACCTTTTCCAACAATCATTGGAAGGGGAAGCTTTGAGGTGGTTTACCTCTCTACCCGCATCCGACCTTGTTAATTTTGACATAGTCTCCGAGCGTTTCATCTCGCACTTTTCTTACATGTCCACTCAAGTCCCCACACTTTCCGACTTGATGGCAGAAAAGATGAAGTCGAACGAAGACTTTGTAACCTATGCCAACCGATGGAGGTCCATGGCCTCAAGAGCCGACATTCCTATCCCGGAGTCTCAAGCCATAACCCTCTTGGTTACTAACACTACTCCTGTGCTCCGCTCTGTCTTAATGCTAAGTGAGTTCCACTCCTTCTCACATCTCTACAACAGAGCCAGGGTAGTTGAAAATCAAATCAAAGACTCCTCTCTCCCCCACTTCTTTGAGGGAAAGCCGAAAGCTCGCAAGATTCCCGCGGCACCTACCACCGAAGGGGTGACCGTCAATGAGTCTGTAAATGCTTGCAGCCAGCCTTTGAGGCCTCCCAACAAATCCTCTATCCCTCCGTCCAACCCTCCCTCCAATCCTCACCAATTCCCGTCACATCCTTCCAAGCCGTACTCTGCTGTTCCTCCCCCTTCTTCCGGCTACACCCGACCTGGCCCCAAAAGGTCGCACTATCCTCCCCTCCCAGAGACTCTTGAGGACGTGTTCTTCGCCCTCATGTCATGTGATGCCATCCAACTCCCCCCACAAAGGGAGAATAACAACCCGAGGATTGACACCTCCAAATATTGTCCGTACCATAGAGCCCATGGTCATTTCATCACCAATTGCTTTACCTTTCGTGACTGGGTCTATGATATGAATGACCAGGGTAGAATTAATTGGGAGGATGTCAAGGTGGCCATATCCAAGTCTAGGTACACCAAAAAGGACCTCGGCATCTTTAGCAACCCTCTCCCCAATCACCAAAATAGCAACCCCTCCTCCTCAAAATCCCAGGAAAATGTCCACACCATGACTTGTTCGGAACCCCGGGTCGTGAGGAGAGAACAACAATGGGGGGTAGAGGGATTTGATGAGTGGTATCCATGTCCCACTGTAGAGTCCCAGGAACCTCCCACCTCGGTGGATGCCATCCTTGAGGAGAGACCCTTAGTGTTGATCCGCCCCCCTCAAGATGCCTACACTACCATACTCACCCCCTCTGCCTCTGAGTCATCTACTAGACCCCTTCAGCTTATCCGCCCTCAATCTCAGGAGGCCGTCCACGTCACACTCCGGAACCGCATCGTTCCTCCACCTCCGCGGCCTTCCCAGGATGAGGATTCTCCAACATCTTGATAAGACGCCCGCGAGGGTGTCTATTTTAGAGTTGATTCGGAGGTCGCCGTCACATCAATCCACTCTCTTCCAATTTCTTCAGAAAATCATGGTTAACGATGACCTCCCTCCCAGTGGGGTCACCAATGCCATCCTTTCCCTCACCCAAGGACCTTCGATCTCCTTCTCGGACAAAGATCTTGCCACCCCCGAATGTCGTTCGCTTCCTCTCTGTCTCACCATAAACCTCAATGGGGTTTCGGTGGATTCCACTCTTATTGACACCGGGGCATCCATTAATGTCTGTCCGATGAAGACCCTCAAACAGTTGGGTCTAGGAGAAAATAATCTGGAGAAGAGTTGCTCTACCATTGCTGCCTACGACAATTCCAAAAGAGTTGCCAAAGGCAAGATTGCTCTTAAGCTGGGAGTCGGACCGGTTACCATGACCACTGAATTCTTAGTTCTTGATGTCGATCCGGCTTACAAAGCCATCCTGGGTCGCCCCTGGCTAGAACAGACCCTAGGAATCCCTTCCACCGCCCATCAATGTTTCAAATTTCCGTATAATGGGCGGATTATCAAGATCAAGAGCATTCCCACTTTGGAGACTCTTAATGCTATCACCTCAGAGCAGATGCCACATCTTTTCGTCCCAGATAAGGGGAAGAAGCCAGTCATGTCTCTCTTCGATTTCCCCTCTCCCTGTGATTTGAGCCATCACCCCCAATCTGATGAGAAGCTTGAGCAACCTCCCTGCACTCAAGGGAAAGGTTGGGAAGTGATGGCCAACATCGGCTATGTCCATGGCTATGGATTAGGAAAAGAAAGGCAAGGGCAGATCCAGAGCGTTCGGGCCATTAGGAGGTTGCTGCCAAAAGCTGGACTAGGTTTCCACCCAGACCCTGTCCATCCCGATCCATTCATACCTTACCAACCTCTCACTTGGACCTTGGATGAACATTTTGTCCAAGGGGCCACCCAGCTGGGAACCCGAGAGCCACTGATAGAGGAACTGCTTTGCTCTGAGAGTGAGGAAGAAGAAGAAGAATCAGAGGAGGAAATGGCAGAAATAGAGGAAGTCTGTGATGACTTCGGCCTCCTCTCTCTCTTTGGGTCCGAATCCCCCTCTTCACCATCTCTACCCTCATCTCCTCCTCCTTCTAATCTTCCATCCGCATCTACTCCACTCCCATCACCATCTCTATCTCTCGCCCATTCAGTAGAGGCCGCCTTGAGTCAGCAACTCATGGTTTTGGGTCTTGATTCCCAAAAAAAAACGCCAATTATCAAAGTTGGAAGTGCGAGATCTCCGTTGAGCACCCTTCCTCTTTGGAATCTCTTCCGCTCGGCCAAGGGCCGACGCTCTCCCCGTTAGACTTTCACCCCTCTAGGAGCACTTCCCATGTACATAGTTGTCCTGTACATAGCAGTCTAGATCCTAGTTTAGATTTAGGTCTAGAGTCAGGTTTAGGGTCCAGTCTAGAGTCAGGATTAGGAGAGTCTGGTCCCTCTCAACCATGCATTCGTAAAGAGAAGGGTAGGCAAGTTCCTGCCCGGTATGTCATGGCCTTGGCCGAGAGGTGTGCCAAATTGAGTCAAGTCCCGGAATTTCTTGAGGAACCTGCCTTAGTAGAAACCGTTTCAGACTTTGAAGAAGGTGATTCTGTAGATGACGGTTTAGGAGTCTATCTGCTAGATTTCAGTGAGAAAGATGGGTTAGGAGAATCTGGGTCAGAAGAAGAAGAAGACCCAGTGAGCTCCTATGTGGATGGCACAAAAAGGTTCGACGAGCCCACCACGGCTGCAGACGAACCTACTAAGGAAGTCAATCTTGGCACCAAGGAATCCCCGAAGACAGTGTTAGTCAGTGCCAACTTGAGTGAAGAAGAAGAGCATGCGTTGGTAGCTATCCTTAAAGAATTCTCCGACGGTTTTGCTTGGTCCTACGAGGACATGCCGGGACTCGACACCTCTTTGGTCGAACACCGGTTAGTCCTAAAACCGATGCAAGCGCCGTCAAACAAAAGCTAAGGAGGCTACATCCCAAGCTAGCACTCAAGATCAAAGAGGAGATTGAAAATTGCATAAAGCCAAATTCATCAGGGTTGTGCTATATCCACATTGGGTAGCTAATATCGTCCCCGTAATGAAGAAGGACGGTAAGGTTAGGATCTGCATAGATTTCCGAGACCTTAATCGTGCTTGCCCAAAGGACGATTTCCCTCTCCCACACATAGATGTCCTAGTAGACAACACTGCCGGGTTTCGAAATGTTATCTTTCATGGATGGTTTCTCGGGGTACAACCAGATCCGTCTGGCGGAGGAAGACCAGGAGAAAACTTCTTTCACAACACCCTGGGGGACTTACTGTTACGTCGTCATGCCCTTCGGATTGAAGAACGCAGGAGCAACATATCAAAGGGCAATGATGGCAATTTTTCATGACATGATGCATGTGCACATGGAGTCTATGTGGACGATGTCTTGGTAAAATCAAAGACTCGACATGGCCATGCTGAAGTCCTCCGGGCAGTTCTCCAACGGTCTAGGAGCATAAGCTTAAAATGAACCCCAAGAAGTGTGTCTTTGGAGTCTCTTCGGGGAAATTGCTTGGGTTCATAGTTAGCAAGCGGGGATTGAGATTGATCCCAACAAGGCCAAAGCAATAATCGAAATGCCTCCTCCTAAGAATATCAGAGAAGTTAGAGGGCTGATCGGCAGACTTCAATTCATTAGGAGATTCATTTCCCAGCATTCAATCCGTTGTAAGCCCTTCTACGAGATGCTAAAAGGAGAGGCAAAATTTGATTGGAACGATAAGTGTCAAAAGGCCTTTGATGAGTTGAAGAGTTACCTATTCAATCCCCCTGTTCTCGCTCCTCCGGTCCCGGGTCGGCCTTTATTGCTCTATGTATCAACTACTGAAGATTCAACTGGAGCAGTTTTGGCCCAATATGACGACGAGAAGAAGGAGAGAGCGGTGTACTACTTCCAAATTGTTCAATGAAGCTGAAAGGAGGTACACCGCCATGGAAAGAACATGCGCGGCCGTCGTCTGGGTCGCCCAAAAGTTAAAGCATTATTTCTTGGCCATGAAGTGAAACTTTTGGCGCGTATGGACCCTATTCGGTTCTTGCTTGAGAAGCCCGTCCTGACTGAGCGGTTGATGAGGTGGCAAAGCTTTCTCAATCAATTTGATATCACCTACGTCAACCAAAAGTCAATCAAGGGGCATGCCATAGCTGAGCACCTAGCCCATCACCCCTTACCTTCGTATTCTCCTGTCGACGAAAGCTTTCCCGATGAAGAGTTAGGAGCCATCATCGATGGTGAGCCTTCATGGGTGCTTTACTTCGACGGGGCTCTCAATTCTAAAGGGAGTGGGATAGGGGCAGTCCTCCTCTCTCCGGAAGGGATAGTCATTCCGCACGCCTATCAGTTAACCTTCCGAGCCACGAACAATGTGGCCGAGTATGAGGCTCTCCTAGTTGGATTGAAGATGGCATTGTTGCTCGGAGTCAAGGAATTAAGGATTATTGGAGATTCGCAGTTGATACTCCGGCAATCTCTCAGCAAGTACCAAACCCGGGACCCCAAGTTGAGACCATATCAAGAGTTGGTTGCAAAGGTAATCCGGCAGTTTAGGAAGCTCACCCTTGTCCACACTCCTAGGGCCCAAAACATCCTAGCAGATTCCCTCGCCTCTCTGGCCTCTTCCATTCCCATTCCTTTGGGAAAGTCCTCCGAAACCGTCTCTGTTCAAAGGCTAAGAATCCCTTCTCATGCTGATCCCTGGTTTGTCCAACTTCAATCTCCCTCCTATCGAATCAATGCACTCTCAAAAGAGCCTGAAATCGACCTCGATGATGGCCATCCCTGGTATTTTGACATCGAGAACTACCTCAAAGATGGATCCTTCCCGGATTACGCCACTTCTGCCGATAGACGGGCTATTCGCCGTGTCTCCGAACGGTACAAGATCATAGGTGGCGTTCTCTACAAGAAATCCCTCAATGGGGTCTATCTTCGTTGCCTTGATGAAATCGAATCTGAAAGCGTTGTTGAAGCTGCTCACTCTAGTGAATGTGGTGGCCATGTCAATGGTAGAGCAATTGCCCAAAAGTTGCTACGACACTATTACTGGCCTACCATGGAAGAAGATTGCACCCATTTGTCCGTCACTGTGCTAAATGCCAATTGCACGGTGATAAAATTCATGCTCCTTCTTCCTCTCTTCATCCCCTTATTGCTCCATGGCCTTTCGCCATGTGGGCATTCGATGTGGTCGGTCCTCTCGCGGATAGAACCGGAGAAGTCCGGAAGAAATCCTTCATTCTGACCGCCACAGAGTACTTTACAAAGTGGGCTGAAGCAGAGCGTTCATAGAAGTCAAAGCATCAACAGTTGTCAAGTTCATCAAGCGCAACATCCTTGCAAGGTTCGGCGTGCCTCGGGACATCGTCACCGACAATGGACCACAGTTCACTTCACAGGAGCTTCGCGACATGTGTGGTAAATATGGCATTAACTTGCATCATTCATCACCATACTATCCACAAGGTAATGGACAAGCGGAAGCTACTAATAAAACTCTCATTAAAATCATAAAGAAAACATGCAAGTCTCACAACAATGCTGACTGGCCAGATCGCTTGGTTGAAGCTCTTTGGGCTTATCGCACCTCGGTCCGAACTCCTACGGGGCAAACCCCCTATGCTTTGACATATGGATCGGATGCGATACTACCATACGAGATCTTCGTCCCCTCACTTAGAGTTCAATTGGATTCCGAACTTGATCCTAATCAACGTCGGGAAGCCTTATTGGCACAACTTGAACTCTTAGATGAGAGACGAATGATAGCGGCTGACCATGCTCAAGTCTATCGTCAGAGAATTGCACGTTTTTATGCCAAAAGAGTTCTTGAGAGAAAATTCGAAGTGGGTGAGATGGTCCTTAAGCGTAAAATCATAAAGGCACCAGGTCCCAGGAGCAAATTGCAAGAAAATTGGGAAGGTCCATTCGTTGTTAAAGAGGTTTACTCAGGGAACGCTTATAGGCTAGTAGATGCCGAGGGAGTTGAACTAACCCATCCATGGAATGCAGTCTACCTCAAGAAGTTCTATCCTTAGTCGGTCAGTCATTCATCACTTGTCAACGGTTCGGGTTTTAAGTCTCTACTTTTCCATTCGGTCACCAGTGAGGTAGGACTTATTCGCACACCACACGATGTTAAATATTGCCCTTTGGCTGGAAAATCACAAGTACACTCAGGCGGCCTAATCCGGTCAATGAAGTTCCCCTATTCTTTTCCTATTCGGTCATGTTTAGAAACGGAATAAACTACGAGTAGGGGACCACCCACTCTCTTTTTAAAAGGACAAGGTCGCCATAAAACAGGGGCAACTATTAAGAGCAAGAGGCAAGATGTCAAATCAAGCCGCAAAGGGGGAAAGAAAAGCCAAAAGGTCAAAAAGGGTAGCAAAAAGTACGTACCCGGAAAAAGGCTGACCAACTCAAGGAGGTAGCAAAAAGTACGTGCCTCCACCCCAGAAATAAAATAAGAAATGAAAAAAAAAAAAAATTTCCCCCTGAAAACAATGGTTGACCAAGTCTGCTTGATATGAGATGTCGGTTTGGAAACAAAAAGTAGTTTGAACTAAAAGTTCTACATGATTTTCTATACATTTCTTCCATTTCTCCCTCTAGGGGCAATTTGGCCGTATAAGACCACAGTAGTGGAAAATATCAAGAAGGCTAGGGGCAATGTCCAACATCAAGGATTTTATGCACACCCCTCCTTATTCGTGACCTTCATGGTTAAATAGATTGTGTAAACCCTATACCCCGACATGTGATGAATATGTGTCTTAGAGTTCAAAATTCAAAAAAAAAAAAAAATGCAAAAAATGCAAAAAACAACAAAAAGAGAGTCTTTTGATGTATATATCTCGTATTGTACATATTTTCTCCCAAATTTTCTCCCTTATTTTCAAAAGCCAAAAAAAATAGAGAAAATCAAAAACCCAAAAAAAATAGTGGTACCATGTATATATATTAACATTCCCTTTATTTTCTTATCAAAACAAAAAAAAAAAAAAAAAAATCAAGAAAACAACAAAACACAAAAATGCATGTACATATTTCCCTTTCTGTTATTTTTATGTTCCTATCTTTGATTAGAAATTAGCCCCTTGACCAGATCTCAAGAAAGGTATATCGTAGGCAAGGGGCTAAAAACAGATCTACACTAATCCGTTTCTTTAAGTATTATGGAATGCAGGGATCAAAGAACGGAAACAAAGCACTCAAATGTACAAAAGCTCACAAAAATCCACAAATTCCACTATGATAATCAAGTCTGTGTACATATCATGACAGGGGCATACCCCTGGTGGTACAAAAGTCACTCCTCTCTCCTCTCACCCTCGCTAGGCCTCGGCCTACGCGAGCTACTAACCTCCTCCTCCTCCCTCTCCCGACGCCGGTCTGGGAGAGGAGGTCTCGAAGCCGTGGAAGCCTCCGGTCGTGGTAGTCCTCCTCCTCGCACCACGGAGGGGTCCCCTAACGACACGATGTCATTAAGGGAGGCGAACGCTGATCCGGTCCTCGTCGGCGTCCCCTGCTGAGCCTGCCGCTGCTGCTCCCGGCGCTTCTTCAGCACCCGGTCCTTGAGGATCTCGTAATCCATGGTAATCCGTGACCGAGCTGTCTCGGCCTCCCTCTGACTCTCTCGGGCCTCGAGCAGGCGACCCCTCATGGTGGCCCGGTCCTCCCTCAACTCCTCCATGGCTGTCACCATGGTCCGCCGCTGCGCATCAAAAGCAAAAGAGGATCAGTCCTGAACATGTGCAGACAAAAGAGGAAAGAAGAAAGTGTCTCACCTCGGCCTCCAGACCGGAAATCCGCGCCTCTAGCTCCAGACGCAAACTCTCCATCTGTGCCTGGAGAGTATCCACATCTCCTCCCTGCCGCTGCATGTCAAGGGGCAAGCATGTTAGAACATTCAATAGACTTTGAAAGAAAGTACTAGTTTGGTGTCTTACCTGAGCCCCAATCTCTCGGGCCTGCTCCTCAAGCTCCCGGACTCTCGCCTCCGCTCGGTCCAGGGCCCTCTGCAAGCGGACCGCCAGGTCCCCTCCGGCCGGCTGGGAGGACGAGCTCGCCCCCGCATCCCGACTCGCCTGTGCCCTCAATAGCTCTCCTCTCTGCATGCGCAACATCTTGGTCAGAAATCAAATCAAATCAAATCAATGGCAATTTCAAGATCAACGGTTGAAGATACTCACCAGGGTCCTGACCTCGGTCCGGAGCCTCGTCAGCTCCACCTCCTGCTCGGCCAGTCGCCCCTCCAAGAGGCGGATGGCCTGTGACTCCGGCATCTGCCAAATGCTTCAAGGTTAGAATCAATTTAAATTCGGATCCGACCAAGGCTTAGAGTTAGGAGTTTCACTCACCACTCGTCGGTCAAGCCGGAGTCGCCCGGCGTATCGTGCCTGGTAGTCCTCCATATAAGCCGAGCTGTCCTGGAGGTCGGTCACTCGTACCACCTGCTCTCCTCCATCGCGCCAGTACGCGACAATGCTGCCATGGTCCGCCCCCCAGTCGCGGTCCTCGGCAAAGAACCGCCGGCGTGAGTGCCCCTCTCTCCCGAGGGAGGGCACCTCAATGGCCGGCTGGTGCCAGCCCACGGACCACCAACTCCAAATACAGTACCTCACATGTCCCGAGGCACAGTAAAAGGAGGTGGCGGTCGAACAAGGGGCGACCTGCCGCCACCGCCGGGTGCGAGGCGTCCGCCTCCCCCACATAGGGGGTCCACACCACCTGAGAAGAATGAGAAAAGCTAGTTGAGGGTTTCATACCTGATCGTGCGGGTAGTGGTCAAGTGCGACCCGCACATCCCCTACCCTCCTATCGGTGACCCTGGGGTCCGGGGCCACCGCCCACCTCGTCATGAGAGGCACCATCATCTGGCGCCCCTCTACAAGTGTCCCGCGCCCCATCGGGAAGCGGGTGTACCCCCAGATCTACAAGAAGAGAAAGTCAGTCAGTCAAGCAGTTAATCAATTGAAATTCAAGTTGAGCTCCAAAAAAAAAAAATTTTTTGCGTACCTGAAGGAAGGGGGTGAAGCCCCCAGTGCTCTGAGAGCGCTGCGAGCTGCTGGGGAGGAGAGAGAACAGGTGCCCCAGCATCGCAGCACCCCAAGCGTACCTCCCCGCCTGCGCCAAGTCCCTCAGCAACAGCACGAACTTGCAGTTCATCTGTGATGACTGCGTCGCGAACAACAGGCGTCCAAAGAGGTAGCTGACAAAAATCCGCACCGAGCGCTCCTCGCTCCGGTCTCCTAAGTCGAGTGCCCCCCGCACTCCAGCATAGAACTCATCCAGTGACTCTAGGGGTCCTCTCCTCCTCCCCCTCAGTCCAACCGCCTCTGACAACGATCCGAGCAGGATGCTCCGGATCGGTCTCCTCCTCCCAGCCACGAACTCTGGCCCCAGTAGCTCTACTATGTCGTCATAGTAGTCCCTCCTCTCCAATCCGACCACCGGCTCTCCCTGAACCGGCAGTCCCGTCAGATACGCCACATCCTCCAATGTGGGTATCATATGACCCCAAGGCATGATGAATGCCTTGCAGTCCTCCTCCCATCTCTCCCTCAACGCCTCCAAGTACGGTATGTCTAAGTGGAAAGGGCGTACCGACAGTAGATGTCCGAACCCCATCCTCGCAATCTGAGCCTGCTGGGCCTCTGGAAGCGCGTGGTACCATGCCCAGCACAAGTCCCAGGTCACCCTGCTCCTCATTCTGCCCTTGCCCTGCAGAAACCACAGAAAACTCAACGTCAGTATCGATTGCCGTTTACTCAAGGTTGGCGGCAAGGGTCTGCCGTTTACTAAAAGTAGACGTCCTGAGGTGGCCGTTTAGTTCCTGTGTCGACGTCCGGCCCATTGCCGTCAAGTTCCCCTTGACGGCAAGGGGTTGGACGTCAGCAAGAACTCGACGGCAACCGATGTTGCCGTCAAATTCTTGCCTGACCCACGGCGTTTCCCCTGTTTCCCCCGTCTTTTCACCAAATTCAATCACACTCACAGAGGTTTTAGGGTACTCACCCGGGGTCGTCGAGGTGCCTCCGCCTCCGTCTCATCTCCTCCCTCGGTCTCTTCACCCTCCGGTGTGTCCTCCACCACCACTTCTTCCTCTTCCTCCGCCATAGCCATTTCCACCTCTTCTTCTTCCTCCTCCGGTTGGCGGCGCCCCCGGATGGTGGTTCGCTTTTCCCTCCTCCTCATTGTTGTCTCGAGCAAAGGGAGCAAGGTGGTCTAGGTTCGTTTTCTCCTTCTCCCGGCGCTTTGGAAGACGAAATGGCGCCGGGAGAAGGCGTCGGTTCAAAAAAAGGGCGTTTTCTGATTTAACGTCCAGGTCTGGCCGTTTAACGTCATCTGACGTCAACCCCAGGCCGCTGGCGTACGCTCGACGGCCATGATCTGGACGTCAATGTCCTTTCAATCTCAGACCTCGAAGTCTGGTCGACGTCTATGTCTGGACGTCTAGTTTAAACTAGACGGCTTCATAGGTGGACGTCGATTGTGGTTGGCGACCATAGGTTGGACGTTAACCAGCGGTTGGCGGCCATCGATGTGGACGCCAACTACTCCGCACTCAGTCCTCACAACACTGTCTTTTGAACATACTTTGAGGTCATTTCACACCCATTTCACCACATTCCACATTCCACACATCAATCAATCATACAAGTCAATTGAACACAAATGAGATCTATTGCTTATTCATCTGAAATTGTGTTACATTTATTTGAAAATAAGAAAAGCACATCACTTTGCCCTGCGGGCCATAAAATAACCACAAGCAACGGGAAGGATGCTATAATTGTATTCCTCATACTTCAAGATCTCTTCCCGTTTTTCCTGCACTGCCAATCCCACTTTCTTACTCACTGTGTACTTCTTCCATGTCTTCAAACTTTCTTCTTCATCTTCTCATTTCTCCCAGTAACAATCACATCAGTACCGTTGAATGAAGTTGGGATTCCCCGTGGAATCCCAAGCTGACAATGGCACCGATGTGGCTGATACACCACCATCTGATCTGCTCCTATTAGCCACAGATCTCTGTCCTCCCTGGTCCTTGCTCTGAACTCGATAGTCCTCATAAACAGTGGCCTCACAATGAACTCATCCATGCCCAGATATGCTAAGTGATCTCTCCAAGCATCTCTGCCCTTCAAGTGTGCTGTCAAACACTTGATCTCATCCCTGGCTCGTACCATGCCCTGCTGCAATGCACTGAACTCCGAAGGAAGACTCTGGAGGGGGTAGGTTGTGCATCAGCAAAATCAAACTTTAGATGAGCTTCCATCCATACCTGGAGCAGAAACAAACTCCCGCAGGTGCGTCCGCCTAAGCTCATGGTGGTGAGCGAGCTGTACAGGTGGCCAGCACTGCAGGGGCAAGTGACTGCCCGCGCCACAGCAGAGACAGAATTCCCACATGCTCATAGATGATGAAGTCGCCACTCGTGGGGAACAGGAAAACCATCCAGGCAGAGTGTCAGTCCCCGGGTTGCCCTCTCTCCGCCAATCTCCCTCACATGTTGGATCAACCACCAGGCCAGCCGGTCCAGGAAGATCCCGTTCTTGTTCGTCATCCGCAGCACCTCCTTCTTGTCTCGCACGATGTCTGCGAGGATCTCCTCCCATGGAAGGAGAGGAGTCGCTGCATCATACTCCAGACACCGCTGCCATCCCAAGAACAGCTCCACCTCTTCCAGCAGCACGCTCGCCTCGAATCCCTGGAACACGAAGGTGTGCGTGTGCGGATGCCATCTCTCCACCAGCGCCCCTAGGGCATCGAACCCCCACCACATTTCCTTCATGTTCTTGGCCAAGACTACCATAAAGTTCAAGTGCCATAGTCCGATAAAGCCTCGCATGTCCAACGTGATGGCGTTAACCAGATTCACGAGCCAGGAAAAAGCCCGTACCTGGCCTTGGCTTGGGAATGCGGGAACTTCCTGCATGGGAGGCGGAGTTCTGTAAGAAAAGTTGTTTGGGGCATTTTCAGCCCAGGAAATAGCAGAAGTAGTCATCACTTACCTCTCCATTGGCTAGACGTGCGCTTAGGTGGCCCGGAACTTCACTCAGAACTCCGGGATTCGCACCTGAAGATTGTCCGGTCGATGAAGAGGCCATTTTGCTGTGCTTTTCTGTCTCTCTGCTCTCTGGTTCGCAGCAGGAGCAGGGAGGGACGGAGGAGGAAGATGATAGAGTCCTTATGAGCTCCCATCTCCTATATTATCGGTTTGATCCGCTGTCAGATAGACGTCCATATCGGTGGACGTCAGTTTAATGTTGACGGCAACATATGTGGACGTTAACAATATGACTGGCGGCCATCGATGTGGACGTTTACTGACCGGAAGTTTTTTAAAGTCTTATTCTTTATATGGCCATTATCCATTACCTTGTGCTTTGAGTTGTTTTGCAGATATCTTAAGCATAAGCCGCGCTTCAATTTCAGAACGCTCATGCGACCTTGGGCGTTACAGGTATGTCTAACATAGGACCCCACCAGAGGCGAATAACTTGGCGACCGTGAACCCTGAGTTCCCCTTCATCAAAAACCGTGACAGGTTTGCGATCTCTCAGTTATTCGTATGGCCTTTAGAATTTTCCTCTGGTGCTAACTTGCATTTTAGATAGGCAACCCACACCAGCATGCATCTTCACTGCTAACATTCTCTTACTAACACTCAAAAAAAAAAAAAATGGTGATTTTCCTCGAATATATGATTGCTCCATGGTTTCCCCAGCTCGGGTAGCCTACTGGGTTCGTCCTTCATGTCTGTCCAGGTTGATATCGGGTCTTTGTTGCCCCCTTCTTTACTTGTCCCACCGTGCTTTCAACAAATGATCATTCCAGCCTTATTGAGTTCATTTGAGCCTTCGCCAGTCGCGAGCTTAATTCCGGACTTCAGGCTTTCCAGGCATGTGATTCCAGTTAGAATCTTTTGATAATCCTTTGAGAGCTCAACCAACTCCTTGTCTTCGTGACCTCCTAAATTCAGGACCGACGTCCTGATTAGGCCAGCGAGCCCCACGGCTCCGGTTACGAGACCCTCCTGATTCAACCGTCATATTACAAACTCCTTTGACTCAGACACGCCGGAAACTAGTCAAAGTCCAACACGGCCCTGCCAGGGACCCTACCATTGGGTTGAGGTTGTAGTTACACGGGTAGATCATCCTTCCCCTATTTGTCTCTCAGAAGATTCGTCATTTATTCCTAGCTTGTCTCTTTCGTTTGGTTTGCTAGAACTCTTATCCTCGGAAATGGCCCGTCCATTAAATCTCCGCGTCCTTTGTTTACCGAGACGCCAACCTTTCAGTCCGCTCTGCTCCCTTGCAAGACCGGACGTCTCGGAGGGGCATTTGTAGACGCGAGATTTGGCCCATTTCCCGCAAGGCAATTTGGCCCATTAAGCTTCGTTTGACCGTTTGTTGACTGGCCTCGGATTCCATGTAGACGGCAGCATCGACTGCCGCCTACTACTGGTTGACGGCATGCCCCCTGGACGCCGACCCATCTTGACGTCCACAGCTCTAGACGTCTGCATGGGTTGGCGGCAAGATCTATTGACGTCAAGACCGTTTACCTGGTCTGCGCAACTAACCCGAGAATATAGCCTACTTGCGCCATTGTCTCGCCCATGCAACGCATGGGGCCGTTCCCACGGATATATGGGCCACCTTGGCAGTCCTTGACCCAGTAAAAATCCCATTTGGCCTCTCCATTGTTTAGAGCTTAAACACATGGAGTGCCACATGTGCAAGTGTGTTTTTCACACTTGAGCATCCAATGCTCTCAACCCCGAGCTCACTGTCTATATAACTCCCCCTTGGTCCCTCTGAACAAGGGGGGAGAGGCTGGACGTCCACATGCTGTTGCTTGAGAGAGGAGAGAGAAAATTCCACCCAAGTTCACCAAGGATCCTCTACTTCCTCTCAACCTTGGGACGTCCAAGGAGGCTTCTCTGGAGCTGAAGGAGCCTCTGCAATGAGCTAGCATCACCAGCAACGAGGATCACCTCCCCCACTCTTCCTCTCTTCCTCCTTTTCTCTTTTAGATACTGCATATCACACACTCTTTCCCACACATCTAGGCACGTAGGGCACTTTCCTACACACTAGAAAGGGGTTTCCAACCAAAAACGGAGGGAAGAAGGGTGGTCATAACACTGGCCACCCTCTTCTCAAGTCCGCAACCGGTACGGGACTCTCCTTTTGGCCTTCCACTTTTCGTTTTGAGTATCTGCTGCACTACTAGGGTCTAATTGAGTTTTGTTCTGTGGCAGGAACCATCCAAAGAAGACCGCGGAGCTCTCTTCCTTTGGCCGGCTAAAGGAGGAGAAGTGGAGCTTCACCATCACCCGCGACGCGAGGCTACTACTCCGGCGTGATCAGCACAACTCCTGGGCACAGGTAAGGCCCTGGCGATCACAATCATCTCCCATCCCCTTCTGGTTCTCCTTGTTTTCCCTCAGTCAACCTGGTCAAACGAAAAGTCAACAAGGTCAACGGCATACTCTCCATCGCCAACGAGGGAGCGGAACGTCCGTGAACCACCTTCGGAGAAGGTCACACCGGCCGGTACCCGAGGACGGGGGCGGAACGAGACGTCCACAATGGGCTCATCCTCTGCGCTTTCCTCTTCTTCCTCAGCCCCTTCTTCTTCTTCTACCCCTTCAGTGGGAAACTCTCCCCCAGGGAGTCCCTCTCAACGTCCTCCTTTGGCTCCTCCTATCCCGGCCTCCGGACAACCAGGCAATCTCCCAGCTTCCGGAGACCTCGTCCTGGCAGTGACTCCCGGGGATACGTACCTAAGGTTTCCTTAGCTCCTCTTTCTGGCGTGCGCGAGCGGCTGATTCGGTAGCGGATGCCGTTACCAAGATAGATCGCGCTACCTCAACTGGATCAACCGAACACCCAGGCCTCGTTTCCCGCAGATTTCTCCCCGTTCATTCTGATTCTGGCCTTCGAGCCCACTACTCGTGATGGAGAACGGTTCTGCCTGTACTCGGAATCTGTCCGAGCCGGCTTCCGATTTTCACTTCATTCTTTCACCGCTATCTTTCTTTGTACTCCCTGGGGGTTGCCCCTTCGCAGTTGGCCCCTAATTCCTGGAGGTCGGTCATCGGCTTTTTGGCTGCTTGTGTTTTGGCGACGGTCGCGCCGAGTATCCGCCTCTTTTCTATTGCTTTTCCCTCAGGATCTTGGGGGATTGGTTATTCTTTTCCGCACCGCCACGCCCAGGTCGCCAATTCCCTTAGCCGCTCTCGTCTTCACATTCACGGGTGAAGAGATCATACTGCTTCATTCATAGCTCCGAGGGCTGGGTTTCCCGACTTCTGGACGCCATCACGGTCCTAATGACGAGGCCTTTCGATCCCCCGTTGATATGAGTGACGCCGAGTTGGCCAATTTTGAGGCATTGCGGGAGGCGACCCTGCCTGACTGACTGATAAATCCTTCGGCCGAGCTGTTTGCCCTAATCCGAGAGGATAATCGAGGTCCGGCGTCATTCCATCGCTTGATGTTTCGCCGCCTTCCCTTTCTAGGCACGATCTGATTCTCATTGGTCTCGCAGGAATGGCCGAACCAAGTGCGTCTCGGGGGCAAGGGACCGCTGAGGAACGAGACCGAAGACGATGCGGCGTTGGCCGCACAGCGATCGATGCTGGAGGAGGTCGCCGCAAAAAAGAAGACTATCCGGGAGCCGAGGCCATCTGACGAGGCCGACGTTCAGATTGTAGAATCTTCCACCGTGGTTCAGCCTGTGGCCAGCCCCTCGGTGACTGTGGCTGCCTTTCCGCCCCCTGCCCGAGCGCCTCCTCCAAGACCGGGCAAACTGGCCCGACCGTTCGACTCAGTCCTAGTCGAGGGTGGATCTTCGAGCGTTGTCCCGCCGACCGGCCACTCCATTCCTGTTTCATCCATTGCATCCGAGCCATCCCTTCGAGAGTGGGGTCGACGTTCAGTTCCGAAGAATGTTACCTCTCGGATGTCATCGGTGACGACCACGGACCTTATTGACGAGGTGTTCCAGGGGCTTCAGCTCAGCTTAGGTTCGTTTGCGAGCCTCGTTCATCGAACGATCACACCTTGGAGGCGACCGAGGGGAAACTGCGGGCGTCGAAGAGAAAGTGGCCGGCTCTTAAGTTGAAGAATGCGGGAGATGGAGGCCTCAGTTGCTGCGGAGGCTGCGCAGGCAACTCAATCCAGCGACCTGGCCGCCAAGCTTGCTAAGGGGGTCAACAAGCTTAAGGCTTCACTGAAAGAGGAGCGGGGGGCTCTGGCAACCGAGAAGTTGGCTCGAGAAGCCGAAGAACGGGCTCACGAACAGACAAAGGCCAAGTTCTCGGAGCTCGTCGCCGAGGAGCGTCGAAAGGCGGTAATGGAGTACAAAAGATCGGACGCCCACATCGACCAGATAACTGGTCTTTTCAAGGATGGCTACAACCATTGCTTGAAGGCGCTGTCGAGGACCTATCCTGATCTGGATCTTTCTCCCATGCGTCCTCCGTCCGACGACTCGGATGTGGAAGATGTGGGGGCCGAGGTGCCCGTGCGTTCGGGGACTGATGATCTGGTTCGTTACTCCACCGATCCTCCAGCTGATGCCCCTGCTGCCTCTTAAAGTTGTATTTTCCTCTTTTGTTGGCCGACTTGCCCTTTATCATTGTAAGCATTTTTGAGGCCTTTTGGCCGTTTGACAGCCGAAGGGCTGGGGTTATAGTGTTATGAATGGGCGACTTCTGGTGTTGAGCCTTTCTTCATTCGGTGGGTTTTGCCAACTTAGTCGCGTCGGGACGACCTTGTTAGATTGGTTGAGTGCCGAAGCG
The DNA here is from genome assembly GCA_014218235.1 of Colocasia esculenta. Classification (NCBI taxonomy): domain Eukaryota; kingdom Viridiplantae; phylum Streptophyta; class Magnoliopsida; order Alismatales; family Araceae; genus Colocasia; species Colocasia esculenta. The sequence goes on from CM024762.1 coordinate 150,486,708, forward strand.
ACCTCGTTATATCATAGAGTGCCGAAGCGACCTCGTTATAACTCAACAGTAAAAAAGCCGGAGGTGCTCGGCGTTCCATGTCCTCGGGACAACTGAGCCGTCCATCCCTTCGAGCCGATAGGCCCCCTGGCCTAGGTTTTCAATTACCCGATAGGGGCCTTCCCAAGTAGCTAACAGCTTTCCTACCGCCGATTTGGGGTCTGCGACAGCGAGTTTCCGAAGAACGAAGCTTCCCGCGTCAAAGCACCTTGGCCTGACCCCCGCGTCGAACTTCCGCTTCATTCGGCGCTGATAAACTTCAATTCTGGACGCCGCTTTGTCGCGTCGCTCCTCGACGAGGTCCAATTCGGAACGCAACGATTGGTTGTTTGCTTCTTGATCGAAGCCTCGGACTCTCTCAGAGGGCACCAACAGCTTGACTGGGGTGACTGCCTCCACGCCGAAGGCGAGGGCGAAAGGAGACTCCTGAGTGGCTTCACGCGGTGTTGCTCGGTACGCCCACAATACGTGGGGTAGCTCGTCTACCCATCATCCCTTGTGCTCGGTGAGGCGCCTCTTCAGTCCTTCAAGCAACGTCCGATTGGTGACCTCGGCCTGCCCGTTGGTTTGAGGATGAGCCACCGAGGTGAATCGGTGATTGATTCCGAACTCCGTACACTGGCGGCGAAACCGGGCGTTGTCGAACTGTTTGCCGTTGTCCGTGACGAGTACTCGAGGCAGTCAACCCATTTGGTAAAGTAATCGACGCCGACGATGAGGAACTTCCTTTGTCCCGACACTGGTGGAAATGGACCGAGGATGTCCATTCCCCACTGCGCGAAGGGCCAAGGTGCTTGTAGTGGGGTAAGGTTGCACGGAGGCTGCCGATCTACCTTACTAAAAAGTTGGCATTGTTGACACTTTCGAACATATTCTTCGGCGTCGGCGAGCATGGTGGGCCACCAATAGCCTTGCCGAGATATTCTTCTGACCAGGGATCGAGGACCCGTGTGGCTTCCGCACGCGCCCTCGTGTACCTCGGCGACGATGCCTTCCGCTTGCCTCGGGCTCACGCAGCGCAGGTGGGGGAAGCTAAACCCTTTCCTGTAAAGGTCGTCACCAAGCAAAAAGAATCGCGGGGCTCGTCTCTTTACCTTCAGTGCTTCTTCCCTGTCAACCGGGAGTTGGCCGTCCTTGATGTATTGGACGAGAGGGGTCTGTTAAACCACTCTCTATTTGTTCTTGTATTTTGGTGATAATAAAATTTATGATGTAACTTAAATTGAATATTTTGTTTCATCTGTGTCGCATCAATCTCATAGCAAAATGCTAAGTCTTTCATTGATGCAATATTTAGTGCACTAAAATAATAAAGTCGATGTCTAACTCATATACATCAATTTCTGTTTAAAGTGTCAAAGTGACAAGCGCCGCAACGATTTGCGCCGCAACGATTTGCTAAGAAATCGATGCCATAACGATTTCATGTGTTCGCAACGATTTCTTCTGTAAGCGCAACGATTTGCTAAGAAATCGATGCCATAACGATTTCATAAGTGTTCGCAACGATTTCTTCTGTAAGCGCAACGATTTGCTAAGAAATCGATGCCATAACGATTTCATAAGTGTTCGCAACGATTTCTTCTGTAAGCGCAACGATTTCCTAAGAAATCGATGCCATAACGATTTCATAAGTGTTCGCAACGATTTCTTCTGTAAGCGCAACGATTTGCTAAGAAATCGATGCCATAACGATTTCATAAGTGATCACATCAATTTCTTTACTGATCACAACGATTTCTTCAGAAGATCATAACAATTTGCTTGCATAACGATTTCATAAATAATCACATTGATTTCTTTATAAATGAGCAACGACTCTTCACATAACGATTTCATAAGTCATGCTCATAACGATTTCTTCATGGATTCTGATCAAACTCAGATTGCCTTTATATTTCAAATATGCTTGGCATCTAGTGAAAAAGTCAAATATTCTTGATTTGCATATTTCTTTATCTTTCTGATAGAAGATCTCTTTTATCTTTCCAGAATCTCTTCTCTCTTGTCAGAACAAAAAGAGGGCTACCTACCACTTCTGGATAATAGCAGAAACTTAGAGGTATGAGCTTTCTTAACAGAAACACTATTTTGTCTAAACACTTTCTTCTATGTTTGCAGACCTCGTAGACTACAAAATATCAGAAGAAAGAGAACATGAGCAACGGCTAGAAATCCAACGGATCTCTTCAACAGATCCATTCAAATTGCTCATATAATAGAAGAAGCTTAGCTGAAGAAAAGACTAAGAGCCCTTTTTCTTGAATATCTTTGAAGGAGTGTACAACTGTGAGAAGAACCTCAACGTCAAATACACTCAAAGAAAGAGAGAAAGAGCCTGAGCCCAGAAGAAGCACTCAAGCTTTCAAGCATCTCAAGCGTTCAAGCATTCAAGCACTATTGCTTTCTTTTCTCTCTTCTGTTTCTCTCCGAGCTCATTGTATATCTGGGGAGAGTCTGGGACTGTGAGCTTTACACAAGTGTTTATCTTGTAAAGCTTCTCAGTCTGATCTTTCTAAGAAAGATCCTTGTCCAGCTGTAGGACTGTATACAGTAGATAACCCAGCTAGGGGTTTGTGTCTAGCTGAACCAAACTGGGGTTTGTACCAGTTGTTTACCTAGCTAGGGTTAGTGTCTAGCAGAACCGCACTGGGGTTTGTACCAGGAGGTTGGCTTCTTTACCTGTAAGAGAAGTGGGCTGCTTCTTGCCCGGAAAGAGAAGAAGACCAGCTGGGGTGCTGGGTGTTGTAGTGTCCTTAAGGGGGACTGTACCCTTGGTTAGTAAAATCCAAGAGGTTGCTTGGGGACTGGATGTAGGACTTCCATGTGGGAAGGGCCGAACCAGGATAAATCCCTTGTGTTATTTGTGTGATTGTTTACTTGCTTCCGCACTGCTACTCTTTATCACACTAAACTAACCAAACCTTCAAGTGTTAATTTCTGTGTTTAAGTTTCTATTTCAGATCTCAGATAAACCTATTCACCCCCCCTTCTAGGTTAGCTTGCTGCCGTACCAAAAGTGCCAACAGGGTCATCCAAGTAGGCTCGGCGTCCAGGCACATGACTTCTTCCATCCCTGTGGAAGGCTCGCTGAGTTCTTCGACGAGGACGGGGGGCTGCTGCCGACATTCCGAGGCGGCGGCGTATTTAGATAACGCGTCTGCTTGGGAATTATCAGCTCGCGGGATCTTTAGCAGCTCAGCCACCTCGAACTTGGCCATGAGAGTTCGAACCTTAGCCACGTAAGGGGTGAGATTTTCTTCTCTAGCTTCGAACTCCCCTGAGACCTGGCTGACAACGAGCTGCGAGTCACTGTGAACTCGAATCTTCCTGGCCCCCAACGTCTTCGCCATCTTCAACCCTGAGATCACGGTTTCGTACTCGGCCACGTTGTTAGAAGCAGAGAAGCCGAATCGAATTGCGTACCTCAGAGTAAGACATTCTGGTGAGTTCAAGATGACGCCAGCTCCGCTTCCGTGAGACCCGGATGCACCGTCCACGTACGCCATCCACTGTTCCTCTGTTTCTTCTGGCTCGGATGGTCTCGCGGTACCCTCGGATATAAAATCGGCCAGGGCCTGAGCTTTGATGGCGACCCGAGGCCTGAAGGACACATCGAACTCCCCGAGTTCCACGGCCCACTTGGCCATCCTCCCCGAGGCCTCGGGTCGGCTAAATACTTGCTTGATGGGGGCGTCGGTGAGGACCACGATCTTGTGTGCCTGGAAATATGGTCGGAGTCGCCGAGCCGCCATCACTAGTGCATAACCGGCCTTTTCAATGTTGGAATAGCGTTGCTCTGCGCCCCGCAAGGCTTTGCTGGTGTAGTAGACCGAGAGGTGACTTCGGTCTTCTTCCCTCACGAGCACCGAGCTAATTGAGTAGTCGGTGGCCGAGATATAGAGGAGTAGCTCTTCTCCTGCAAGGGGTTTACTTAAAGTGGGGACATTAGCTAAATGTGCTTTGAGCTCATCAAATGCCTTCTGGCACTCGCTGTTCCATTCGAACCGACCCTTCCTTAACACGTTGAAGAATGGTCGGCATCTCTCGGCAGACTTCGACATGAACCTGCTTAGGGCAGTGATTCGGCCATTGAGCCTTTGTACCTCTTTGATGGTCCTTAGGGCCGTCATGTCGAGGATGGCTTGCACCTTATCAGGGTTGACGTCGATGCCTCGGCTAGAGACGAGGTAGCCCAAGAACTTCCCCGCACGAACGCCGAAGACGCATTTCTCGGGGTTGAGCTTCATCCCGTATTGACGTAGGATGTCGAACGCCTCAGACAAATCCCGAATGTGGTCCTCGGTCCTCCGGCTCTTTACCAGCATGTCGTCGATGTAAATCTCCATGGTCCTCCCGATTTGCTTTTCGAACATCATGTTGACGAGCCTTTGATATGTGGCGCCTGCATTCTTCAATCCGAATGGCATTCTAGTGAAGCAATACAAACCTTTCTAGGTGGTGAATGAAGTCTCTCCTCGTCTTCTGGCGCCATCCGGATCTGGTGATACCCCGAGTAGGCGTCGAGGAAGCTGAGAAGCTCATGCCCCGCTGTTGAGTCAACGAGTTGATCTATGCGAGGAAGAGGGAAGCTGTCCTTTGGGCAGGCTTTGTTGAGGTCGGTGAAGTCCACGCACATGCGCCACTTCCCATTGGCCTTCTTGACAAGGACTACGTTTGCTACCCACTCGGGATAGAACGCGTCCCGGACAGTGCCCGCTCGAAGGTACTTCGTCAGGTTCTCGTCTACGGTGCCCTGGTGATCTGCCGAGAGGGGGCGCTTCTTCTGACGCACGGGTCGAGCTCTGGGATCTACCTTTAGGTGATGTTGGATTACCCCGGGGTCGATCCCTGGGAGATCGCTTTCTGCCCATGCAAAGACGTCGCCGCTCTCGGTGAGATAACGAATCAGCTCTGCCTCTAGCTCATGGAGCTCGGTGCCGATTTCTAGGGATCTCCCGCTTGCTATTTCGATGTGCTTTGTCTGTTCAGCAGGCTTATGCCTCTCACCATCAATGTCATACTCAGGCCTGTACTCGGGAATAGAGGGTTCTTTTGCTTTAATGGAGTTTACATAGCACCTGCGGGCTTCGGTTTGGTCTCCCGAGACCTCCCCTATCCCGCATGGCGTCGGGAACTTCAATTTTTGATGATAGGTAGATGGAACCCCTCCCAACTTTCCTAAAAGCCCCCGGCCAAAGATGGCGTTGTAGGCCGACTTCACTTTGACAACCAGGAAGTCGACCTCAACGGTTACAGAGCGCGGGCTAGACCCGAGTGTGACTTTCAGCTTGATTGAGCCTTCAGCGCTGACCGGGGATCCGCTGAAGCCAAAGAGCGGGGTCGTGATTGGCTTCAACTCGGTGCTCAAATTTGTCATCTTCAAGAAACAATCGTAGAAGAGGACATCTGGGGCCACTCCGCCATCGACGAGGATTCGGTGGACGCTGTACCCGTCGATGTCGGCGCTGACGACGAGCGCATCGTCGTGAGGGAAACTGAGGCCGACGGAGTCGTCCTCAGAAAATGTGATCACCAAGTTGGACTTCGAGCCTGAGTTTCCTGAAGCCGAGCCAGCGGCCGAGGCGTACGCCTTCCGCTTCCTGGAGTTGTCGCCTCCACCTGCTGCGCCTCCGGCGAGGACGAGGACCGCTCCTTTCTCTCCGCGGGGACCGCGCTCTCTTTCTGGCGTTTGCTCTTTCTGTCAACCATCCACGACGTCCCGGCCGATCAGGCCTCTGCGCAACATCTCGGCGATCTCCAGCTTCAGACTGCGGCACTGGTCGGTAGTGTGACCGAAGCCTTTGTGGTAGTCGCAATAGAGGTCGGCGCCGCGCCCTGAGGGTGGTTTAGCTAACGGCTCGGGCCGTCGGAACTCGGGTAACTTCTTGATCACAGGCAGTATCTCGGAGGGAAGTCGGCCGAAGCGCGGCAGATCGCGCGGCCGACGGTACTCGTCCGAGTGGCGGTCGCTGGATCGACGGTTCGAGTCCGACCTCCGATCTCCACGAGCCGAGCTATATTCCTTCTTCGCCCTCTTGCTCTCTGATGCTTTGCTTGATTCGGCAGGACGGCTCAGCTTGCCGGCGGCGCCGAGAGTAGACTCCAGCCTCGAGTACTTCTGCATACGAGATAGAAGGTCGGAGAGACTCACAGGTGGCTTTTTGGCAATGGATGCCACAAAGGGAGCGTTGTAGCACACTCGGGTGAGAATGTTGACCGCGTCCGCAGGTCGAGGTCAACAACTTTCATTACTTCAAGTTGGAACTTTTTGGTGTAGTCCCGGAAGAGCTCCCCGTCCTTCTGAGTCATGAGTCACAGATCATCCGTGTAAAGTGAGTGCTGAACCGTGCTGTAGAAGTGGTCCAGGAACCGCTGCGCGAACTCGGGGAAGGAGCTGATGGATCTCGGCGGGAGAGCCTTGAACCATTGTAGCGCGGCGTCGTCCAGAGTTGACATGAACGCTCGACACCGCAGGGCATCGGTGAGGTTGACCATTTCGGTTTGCCCCTGAAAATTGTCAAGATGATGAACAGGGTAAGTGGTTCCGTTGTACCGCCTGAACTTGGGGAGCTGCATCTTTGCAGGGACCGGAGCCGAGGTGATTTCTTCGGAGAAGGGCGAGGTAGTTAGCAGGGTCGCCACTGAAGGCGCCCGAGTTCCTCGCTGTAGAGCCTCGATCTTCCGGTTCATCTCCTGGAGGTCGCTCTTCCATCGAGGTTCCGGTAGGGGGGCGCTGAAGGGGACTGGAGTTGATTCGGCCGTGTAGTGATCAGCGTCCGTCGCCCGAGGGGCCCCCTGCTCCCATGCCGAGGCCACGACGCCCTGCGTCGCCATTGGAGGTGGCGGCGGCAGTTGGGCCGAAGGGGCAAGAGCGGCCCCCCGGCCATCTGCCAGATTGGTTGAAATTGCCGGAGGAGCCGGCTGCGTCCCGATGGCGTCGTTGCCGCCACGACCATCCGGGGCGGGGATCGCCGGCCGGTTGGCTGCTTCTACCTGGGCAGTCATCTGTTGTTGCTTCTGTTCCATGCGCGCTAGGATCTCATGGAGTCCAGCCACAAGGCTTTCGACGCGGTCGAGTCGAGAGGAAGTGTTTGAGCCTTGTTCTCCCGTGCCGGATCCCCCCCCAACGGTTCCCTCCTCGATGACGGTGAGAGGTGCTTCATTCTCAGATGTGCGAGTTGTCGCCTTACCTTTGGGAGCCATTAGAGCTTGCTTTTGTGTTACGAGAATTCCCACAGACGGCGCCAAATGTTACTGCTGGAGTAACGAGATCGGCCTTAGCCGAGAGACTCCCGAGGTGAGGCTGACGTTCGAGCGACACCAACTCCTTCCTGCAAGACCACCAAGCCGCCTCGGTGGGGAAACGCTCCGACGATCAAGTTAGAGAGGGGTTCAACTGGGAAGAGAGTCTTGGGGTGGAGAAGATCGCATACCTTTTCCATCGCGGAGGCTTCCCTCTTATATAGTGTCCTTACCAGGACAGTTTGGCAGGCCACGATCTGCACGTATCGCGCGGATATCGGTCCATGATTGTCGTGGATTCGGATTTGTGCCCGAGAATCTCGGTCTTCGCTTCACGCTCTCCACGACGCCGGATTCTCAGGGGGCTTTGACTGACTTTCCCTGGTTAGTTACTTGCCGTCGCTTGACGCTTTGCGATTCGCGAGGTATTCTAGTAATCCGAACTCTCCCCGAAGCCCTCCGAATGAACAGGAGGCAGCTGACGGTGTTCACTTATCGGACTCGGGTCCGAGCACTTGAATACTCGACCGAGCTCCTCGCACAGAGCGGCCCTGAAGGGGAATTGAGTTCCTTCAGATTTTCCTTCGGATCAAAGGGGGGACTCGGAGCCGAGCGCGGGAGCTCGGGGATCACCGCGTATCACCCCCCAAATCATATGGAGACAGAAGTTTGAAATGAGTGGAGAAACAGAGAGAGAGATGGAAAGACCGCTATTTCTTTGGGGCATTATTTAGATGTCCATTATTTGGATAAATTCCCCACATGCAGATAACTGGAGCAACACAGTAGATCACACCGGAAAAAGTAAAAATAACGAAAACCTGCAGGAACAACTAATAGTTGGGCCTTCTTTTAGCACAACTGTTCTGTTCTTACATAGATTACGTACGGGAGGGGATGCTGCTCATCCAGGTGGATGTCGGCCTCCGGTACAGCGCCGGCGGGCCGGTTCGCCTTCGCGTTGGTGAGCAACCACTGCTGCTCTGCCATTAATTGCCGACCAGCTCAGGGAGCGGCAGCAGCAGCATCGGGCCGAAGCTGCCCACCAGGAGAAGTGGTGACTCGATGGCCAGGGCCAGAAGAAAGAGCGCTGGCGGGACCCAGGAGAGCTTCTTGGCAAGGCCGGTGGAGACGGCGGGGACAACCCCTTTGGAGAGGAGCACCGCGTAGATGACTATTGCTTCCGCGGTTACCAAGGACAAGAACATGACAGTGTTTGCCGCCGGCTGCGACCTTGCCAACTCGGCGGCCGAGAGCGGGCGCGCGACCAGATTTAGCAGGACTGTGAAAACAAAAGCAAGAGGAGAAGGATCAGCCATGGATGCAGCCCGAGTCCAAGATGGGGAGTAAAACCTAGTCGTTTTAGTTACCTGAGGCGCTAAAAAAAAACACACGGACGCCGGCGACACGGAGAATCTTTGAAGAGTTGGGGGCGCCGGATGGTTCGCCCTCGCGCGGGTGCCGCCCATCCGCCGTTCCGCTATTGCAGATGAGCTCGAGGAGGACCAGGAGTAGCAGCATCGGGACGGCAGTGCCCCCTAGGAGATGCGGTGTCTCAACGGCCTTCGACAGGGCAAACAACGCCGGCGGGACCAAGCACAGGTTCTTGGTGAGTTTGCTTGAGACAGCAGGAACTACCCCTTCCGAGAGGAGCAGCGCATAGCCGGCCATTGCTTCCCCCGTGAGGAAGCACAAGAACATGCAGACGAGGGCCGCCTGTGCTCTTGCATCGACCAGGTTGGGAATGGGGCCCGGCGCCCGATTTCTTAGGAGACCTGTGAAACGAAACAAAGCACTAGCTAGTACAAGGATTACCGGTAGTGTTTGTGGCCGGCCGCGGTGTAATAGGCCAAGTTCAAGAATAACCTTGCTCTTTTTCTCTGATAACTTACCTGAGGCTCCCAGTGTCATTCCCAACAAGGCTCCGAGGTGGAGGCTCTTCGGCGAAGTGGTGCTCATTTCCGACGATAGCGTTGTCTCCGGGAACTCCTTACCGCCTCTCTCGGAGGCCAGAGCTCACCCCTGAGGACCTTCCTCTAGCTCGTGGAATCCCCAACTGAACAGAGGAAGTACTCCGTTGCACTCCCCCACAGGGCCACAGCAAGTTAGCAAACCCAGGACTCCGAGGGGACAGGGCATATTAATAACAGAAAGTAATGGCACTTCATTAACATGTAAATAGTGTCCGAAAAGTTAATAATTAAACCTTTTTTAAGGATTTTATTTCATAAATACCTCTCTTAGGCGTCTAATTACGTATATATACCCAACTAATTATGTATTATAAATATTTCCGTAGACCAACACGAAAATAGATAGATGATAGATAGACAGACAAATTAGTAGTCTGGATATGAATAGACAGTTTGGCACCTACGCTATGCCACTCCGAAGAGAAAAAATATACCCAACTTGTGCTTGCCTAAGGCCCCGAATCTAACATCCGTCTGGTCGAAAAAAAAAAGAATCTAACATTCGACAGCCAGATTTGTTGTCTATTTTTTGTTTTTTCTAGAGTAGAATAAATTGCGGGTTTGATACGTTGGATGAGATTTTGCTAAGAGTTTATTTTTTGTTTATTTTAAGAGTAGAGATATTTACGCTGATATAGTAACATAAGAAGGGATAACTTGTCATTTTCTTTTCTCTATAAATAAAATTGCCTTACTCAACTTACTACTCCGAGTTTGATAGTTCCTGATGTCACGCTCCTCTTCTCTTTCTTTCTTCTGGATTAGAGGTAGGAGTGTAAACGAGTCGAATCGAGTCGAGTATTATATTGTTCAAATTCTATTCGTTAATTTTTAATTGAGTTCGAGCTGAACTCGAGTTTTATCAACTATTAAAAATATATGTTCAAATTTGACTTGTTTAAATACTCTCGAACTCGGTCTCTTAACGTGTGTGGTGGTATTTTCATGTTTGGGTCGGAGCCAAACGATCCTCCACTGAAGAAGATGGGGAAGACGAACGCCGCTGCAGACGGAAGCCTGCAAGACCAGAACTGGATCAGGCGGCCCGGTTGAAGAACCGGGGAGAACCCTCCGATGCCTAAGTCAGTAGGAGACTTGAGAGGCTTGAGGAAGGAAGGTTCAGTGGTGTGTGTCGCTCGAGGACGAGCGTGAGTCTGTGAGACCACGTACCTCTGCATGGAGGTTACCTGAGCCTGTTTATAGGCGAGGGTCTTGAGAGAGGGGGACGGAACGTCCCATCATGACACCGAAAAGGACGCGCCGGTTGGCGCCCTTGGCGGGAAGTTATGCATTGAGGCGCTCGTTGAGGGGCTCTGCAGTTATTGCTCTCTTGAACGTGGGGCTCGTGCGGTGCTGCCGTAGTAACCGCTGCTAGACGGTGAGCACTACAAGAAAAAGCGATAATAGAGACCGAAATAGGGACCGAAATATTTCGGTCCCTATTCGGTCCCTAACTAGTGACCGAATTGTCACTGCAATGAATCGGTCTCTAAATAAATGATTTAGAGACCGATTAAAAATCGGTCCCTATTCGGTCCCTATTTAGGGACCGAATAGGGACCGAATTAAATCGGTCCCAAATATAGAGACCGATTTAATTCGGTCTCTATTCGGTCCCTAAATAGGGACCGAATAGGGACCGAATTATTTCGGTCTCTAATATAGAGACCGAAATAATTCGGTCCCTATTCGGTCCCTATTTAGGGACCGAATAGGGACCGAATTAAAGCAGTCTCTATATTTGAGACCGAAATGTTTCGGTCCCTAGTTAGGGACCGAATAGAGACCGAATTATTTCGGTCCCAAATATAGAGACCGAAATATTTCAATCACAAATTCTCAATGATGTGAGAAAATTTTGTGACAACTCAAATTAATACCAAGTATGAAGCCCCTAGCATATTTGCAGCAGAAAATCATTTAATGATTTATATTGTTTCATGTCGTTACCATTTCTGCACATATGTACAGTGACAAGGTGTCACTGGATTTTGGTAATGAAATTTAGTTTGAAATTACCATAATTATCAAAAAAATATGTTGATACCAAAAATGTGGATATTGAGAATTTTTTATGCACGGGTAATGAGGTAAATATGATTTATCTATTTTTAGGATAATTTATACTTGATAAATATTTTTTCAAGAAAATTTTAAATAAAAATTATCATAAACTTACCACATTGTAATTAGACAGTGGTTGAAATTTTATTTTATTTGGATGTCATTTACATATTAAATTAAGGTTCCAAAAAGATCTAATTAAATGAATATATAGTAATCTAGTTACGTAACTTGTTTACGTAAGATTTAACCTGCATCTAAATGTGAACATGTGGAAATAGTGGCAGGTATGTGTAAAAGTGTATATATTTATTAGTATAATATATATATATATATCTAATTAGTACTAATCCATTTTCAAAGGCTAGAAGGGCTAATAGGGCATTAAGGGCTAGAGCTTCAAGCAAAAAGGGCTTGTGCAAAAGAAGAGAAGGGGTTGTTTGCAGGTTTGACATTAGAAATAGAAAGGGCAAGGTTTAGAATCCTCCATTCCCGACGGGGGGACCCAAGGGAGACTAGTTCAGTAAATGCCCTGTTTTCAGGAATTATTGAATCATAAGCATCGAATGCAAGCTGTGAGGAAGAAGAATTCTCTTAGCAGATAAGAATGAAATTCAATTAGTCCCACACTTCCCGCAGGAATAGAAGAGTACGCAAGCACATTCATTTAATTGGAAAGCTTTCCTTGGCTAGGTCCCTCTGAAGAAAGATGCCAATTCCCAAAAGCAGTAACAATAGCAATAGCAGTAGGAGTAGCATTAGGAATTAAGACCTTAGACCTCATTCATCAAAGTAGCAGTCCTTAGGGGCTGAAAATAGCCTCCCCGCAACAGAAAGGAAGAAGACACGAAGGGAGGAGGATTCTATCCTATTAGTACTATATATATATATATATATATATATATATATATATATATATGTGTGTGTGTGTGTGTGTGTGTGTTAAAAGAAAAGATAAAATAATGTCAACGAAATGGATAAACTTTTTGCATGCATATATATATGTGAAGTGTACGTGCTTGTTAATTAGTGTCACATGGGAGTGTGTAATTAGGTCTTAAAAGAAAGTGGAGGTAATGATGAGATATAAATAGCTACGTGGGAGAGTGTGGAAGTGTTTATATGCATGTGCAAGTATATATATATATATATATATATAAGAGTATATAGAAAGGGGTTGGCGGTGGAAGCATTGGGAGAGGAAGAAACGCCAGGAAGGGAGGAGTTTTCGCGTAAGGAAAAACGAGCTACTTGATTTTTTGGAAATAAAGAAGAAGGAAATAAGGTGTAAGGTAGGTACCTTCACATTACCTTTAAGATAATAAGTTTTTTTTCTTGATCTTTAATCAAGTTTATAAGTCAAGAACTTCAGTTAATATAAATGAAAAACAATTGTTCCATCTGAAGTTTCATTTTTAAAGGCTACTATATGATTTCTGGAATTGTGTGATCATCGTGTAGGAATATTTCTGTATCTCCTTTCCTTCATGTCTCCATCTTTGGTTAGGATCTTGAATATGAGTATCTATCATATTTACCCCTTGATTTGCGTGTCATAAAGATTATTAGGTATACTTTTTGGTCTCTTGTATACGTGTTTTAGCTAATGCTCATGTCTTAGGTAAGTGTTCTTATGAAGGATTCTTATTCTTCTTCTTTTCTTCCGACTGTGTTCTGGAAACAGTGGTAGTGTCAACACTATCTGTCCAGTAGTGTCAACACTATCTATCCAGTAGTGTTCACATATCTATCTAGTAGTGTCAACACTATTTATCCAGTAGTGTCAACACTATATATCTATGCAGTAGTGTTGACCTATCCGTCCAGTAGTGTCAACACTATCTATCCAGTAGTGTCACCATTATCTATCCAGTAGTGTTGACCGATTTTATCCTTTATAGTGTTGACCTATCCCTTCATAATATCGACCTATACCTTGCAGAGAGTTGACACTATCCTTCAGAGTGTCAACACTCTCTTTTATTTATGTTGACACACTCTGTTTTCAAATCAACTTAACTCCTGTCTCCAGTGACTTAGGTCGACACACCCATATTCTAGGTCGACACACCCTGCTAATTAGAATTCGAACTTGAAATAACTTTTACATGAACTATGATACACTAATTAATTTCAGATTTACTTGAAATATTTATTAAGCTACTCCTTCTTCTAAAAAGTGATTTATAATGTATTCACGTATCAGTTCTTACTCGATTTGCTTATCTCATGTTCTTGAAATTTCACTTGTAATGTCTAGAACTTGGGATCTGTAGCTAGATCTCTCATTAATTTACAATGAGCCAATAAAAGGGCCCTGACATGGTCCTAGGAGGAGCACCCAAAAGTACTTGTGCCCATGGGAGTGTGAATGGTCTGGTGTGGCATTGCACCTAAAGTATATGCTAAAAATTTGTAGCTATCTGGTTTCAGATAGTGTACATGTGAATATTTAAAACTCAATATCTAATTGTTTAATACATGAGAAATTCTCACTTCCTGAGAACTACAAGGAAGAAATTTGCTTACTTGACTTTTCTTATTTATGATTTTACCATTTACTTGACAATACATGTCTAACATCCTCACAGTGACATATATATTTGCTACGTACACATGGTTCAAGCTAGATGTTTTTTTTTTGGCGATAAGAACCGACGAAGCGGCCTAGCTCTCTGTAATTTATATATATATATATATATATATATATATATATATTTTATTTTAATTTATCTTTCATTTTAATTAATATTTTAAATATAATAGTTAAGATCTTAATATTTTAAATGTGAATAATATAAATATAATATTTAACTAATAATATATCTTAATATTATAAATAATAATAATAATATATTTACTTAAAACATATTTTAAATACTAAATCTAAAACCCCTACATTCCCAAACTAATCCCCCTCCCCTAGGCGCCAAATCTCCAAAAAAATTTCCCCCTTCCCCCGCCAACATCCCCACCCCGGCCCCCTCCGCCGCGCCCACACCCCCATCTCGACTCCCTCTCTGCGCCCACCCCCATCCTGGACACCCCTCCGGCCCTCCCTCCCTGCGCACCACGCCACCAACCCCTCCACCCGCCAACACCCCCCACCCCGGACCCCTCCCTCCCTGCGCACCACCCCCTCCACCAACACCAGCAGCAGTGGGAAAGCAAATCGTCTCCAACGCCTCGCCGATCGGAAGGGAAGCGGGCGGAGGTGGAGACGCCGGGAAGAGCGTCATGTTCACCGAGACGTGCACCAGATCCCGCTTCCCCGCCTGGACGGCCCCGGGGAACTGCATGAGGGAGCGGACGCAGAGGCTCTGGTGCCGCGTCACACTGCAGGTCTAGGCGATCGCCTGGGTGGGCCCACGGAGGGCCGTGGCGCGGGCCGGCGCAATGCGGCGGGATAGCAGGAGGAATGCCACAGAGCCGCCCGCGGCGGCGACGAAGAGAACGGCGAAGAGGAAGAACAGGGCGACGCGGCGCCGCCGGCTACTCGACCCATGGCCACGGTAACCCTCCATTTTTTCTCACTCCCGATCCCTCTGACTTCCCTCCTCCAAGTCCCCAAACCCAGTAGTAACTTCTGGCATGCCTGCCTGCTTCTTCATCATCGTGGCCCTGGCGCAATGTGCAGTATTCCTGGTTCACGGCCAATCCCAAGAAGGTAATTATATGCTGTGTAATGTGTGTTAATTTGTTCCTCTCTCAGCCATGCTTTCTCGATCTTGCCTATTCTCTTTTTCGTAATTTTTTGCACTATTACCATATGATGTAGTGCTGCCACCTGAATACCACCCCAACGTTGAAGATTGAGGTGTCAAGAAGATAGCACTACTAGACTATTCTTCTTGACACTTCAATTTTTGCACTATTACCAGGCAGTTTCTGTGTGTGTGTGTGTGTGTGAAGGAGAAGTTTGGAAGAGGGAACAGAGAAGAAAGGAAGTGCTTCTCACCAATTAAGCTTTTCTATGCCCTGGCCTAGGGCAGCATGTGAACCCTCCTGCTGCCAAACTTGTTAAAAACTCTTATGGTCCTGCCTCGGGTTTTTTGTAATGCTTGATCTCTTAATGTCGCCATCTGATGCTCTTTTAATTTCTGTTAATCCGGCATCTTGCAGCTGTGCGCTTGAGACGCTGAGCACATTGAAATTTGCTCAACGTGCAAAATTTATAAGGAACAATGTAAACATTTCAATGTAATCACATTAATCTCCGGAAAATTTTATGAAATATATTCTGAAATTACTTTTAATTATGCATATAGGCAATTATTAATGAAGAAGCTTCAGGGGATGTTCTTAGCATGAGGCTACAAATTCAACAACTTAAGGTAGCAAGGATCCTGTGTTTTGCATGTTGCTATAATGTTAGTTTGTGAACTTGTGAAATCTGCCAGGATTAAACTCATTTTAAAAATATCTTTTTGCACTGAATCTTCATGCTTGTTCTTTAATTTGATTTTCTCTTCACACTTGCAATCAAGTACTTACCGTCAAAAGTGATTCTGTCAGTTTTTTGTTGGGTGTACCTTGACATATCATTTCATATGCACTAAAAATGTGAACCTTTTTTTTTTTTGCATGGTTTCTAATTTAGCTTTGTATTTCTTATATGTTTTTTTCATTTATGTGATGTATGCAGAAAGAGATTAACCGTTTGCGTGGATTAGTACATGGGGGTACTGAGCACCAGGAAAATGATAACTTGAATGCAACCATTCCAGGATCCCCAGGCTCCATTAAGTGGGAAGGAGGACAGGGATCATTTAGTCCTCTCACATTTGACAAAAGAATTTCTCAGGTTTGCATATCTTTACTTGTGAGTTTTGTGAAGTGGATGGTATTGGTGGTTGAAAGAGATACCTTTTTGTCAAACTATAACTTGCTTGTTTGTTTGCAACAGAGAAAAGAATATATAGGCTTACAGTCATGTTATATACTCTAATCTGTTTATGTTCATAACTATGTAGCAGATTGGAGGCTAGATTGAAAGAAACATAGAGTGTATAACATGCCATTTATAGCTTGTGACATATTATTTTTGTGCTATGCTAGAAAATTTTTCGTTCTTTTTCTTATTATACAGTTCTTAATTTTGAGTCTTAATTTTTCTTAGGAGAAGTGGATGGAAGTTTTGAGATGTGAAGTGAGTGAGCAAGAGATATTAAAGAGGAGTGAAAGAATGGATAATGTTATATGGGCATTTAGGCATGAGGTATATATATATTCTTTTATATTTCATTTACACCATAACACCTGATATGCATGCAATTATATATATATTACATTAATTGGCAGGTTAAAGCTACCAGGTACCAGGCATGCCTTCTCTCTCCCCTCATTTGTGATTGATGAATAATTGAGTGGTGATTTAGATTTTCTGTGTGATGAAGATTTTTTTAAGGTTCTGCTTCCTTTTTTAGCTCTACTTTAGAATTTAGTGTCTTCAAGTTGTACCTCATGTTGACTAACATGGACTACACACATTGACTATATGCATGTTGACTAACATGGACTACAAGTCTTAATTTTTTTCAGATTCTGATCCATCCATGATGCTGCTTGGTTTGGACCTCATGTTGACTAACCTAGTTATCCCTTGAAGCTTTGTTGGATGGTTTGATAGTAAGAGGTGCATCAATCAATGACAAGTATGTCATAACATAAACATTTTGATCAATGGGTTCAATGTTTTATTTTACTAAATTATATCTTCACATAATTATCTAGAAATCTATTTTCATTATTATGCCTTTCAGCTATTTTAAGGATGCCTTTTCTTTTTGTTCTTTCCAAGTTTTCATGTTGCAACTATCAAAGAGTTTAAAGTCTGTAAAGCCCGGACTTTGGACCCTAGCTGAAAGATTCTCATTTGCTCTTTATTGTGTAATGTCTCATCTAGGACTGTGGCATACACCAACCACACAGTTCTTCCTGAAGCGTTGGAGAAATGGGGTCTAGATGTTATGCAGAAGTTGCTTCCTCGGCATGTTGAAATAATAGAAATGATAGATGAAGAGGTATGCCTTGTGCAAACAAAGTATATTTCTACTTATTACATTTTTGGGGGTTCTTCTAACTTGTCTTTGGTTTACATCTGAAACAGCTAATTCAAAACATTATTTCTGAGTATGGAACCGTAGATCTTGGTACAGAATATTGGGTTTTGAATAGTGAGAGACTGGCAGATCAAAGCAGCCCTCAGGGATCCAGCAAACCAGCGGTTTACTCTGCTCTCTGACCTGTAGGTCCTTGTACTTATCTTGTTTATTGTTCCCTTATTCCTCGAGTGTTTGTGACATCGTTACTGTCTTTATCAGAGTCAGCAACTTAGTATTGTACGTTGCTATTTCTTAAACACTTAATGAACAGATATACTGGCACTCATTTTACACTCAGGTATATTTGGTAAAGTGAAACATTGGTTTAGTATTTATCTGGAAAGTGCTAACTGTATTTATCTTCTCAAAGATTAAGAGATACTCTTCCTTTTTAAAAGATAAATACTTTTCCTTTTCAGAAGAGAGTCTTCATAGTTCAGAAAAGGAGGGGGGAGGGCATAGTTCTTTTGATAATCCTTATCATTAAAAATCTGCAATGGTCTTTTAATGTATCTATGTAGATCAGCTCTTGTGCAATGTAAAGCTAAACTGTCCAAACAATTATACCTTTATGGTTTTATAGTTATTATAGTTTTATAGCTTTAGTATTTATCTGTCTTTCAAGATTTTGTTTGCATAAACTGTAAAAAAGCCAAACAATTATAGCTTTATGGTTTTATAGTTTTTTTTTTGTTTTAATGTACAAATAAAAATGGCTTTATGTTTTACAGTTTCATATGTAAGATAGGTTTCTAGAGTTTTCTGTTTTGTTTTATATTTTCTATCTTTTAGTGGATAGGTTTGTGAATTATATTTTTTGTGCATGTTCAGTTCTTGATGTAAATTATAAGTGCCAAGGTGGGCAATGAATGAAGTTTGTTTTTTATATTTATACATTGTTGTTTAGGTAATATATTTGAGTATTGTTTTTTATTTGAATAGATCTTCTCATGTGCAACTATATATATTATTAGATTACTTTTTTAGTTTGTGTGTATGAAAACAAATTGTTAAAACCAGTGTGATCAAGCATGTGATGTTCCCTTTTTGAAAGAGATAACTTCTTTTTTTTTTAACAAAATTTTCTACCAAATTTTTTATAGATGTTCATTGCACTTATATATAAGCACATAAAACATAAGAACCTGAAACAATTTAAACAGTTTAAACATAAGAACATAAAACATAAGAAGAGTCTTTTCCCATTTTTCCCAGGGGGTTGTTTTATTCAATAAGAAGAGTCTTAAGGTGTGATATTTCTGCATCTACATTAAGTTTATTCAGTATAGACTAGGATAAATCCAACATTCGAAAGCTCAAGTTGAAGAGCACACCAACTAGCTTAAGGGAAAGACAGTGTAATGACACAACAGAAAATAAATGCTTCGAGGAATAAGAGGTTAAATTCCATGGGCTAGGAAGAGCCAAAAGATACAAGAAAGGATATTAAGTTGATAGTAATCCAACTAACCAACAAAAAAATATGCAGACATACAAATGACCCAGAGTAATGTCCCTCAGTTTTGGTTTCAACAGGATTTTATCAACTGAATAGATCATAGGAAACCAAAATTAGGAAACACTCCCTAAGTCAAACAGATCATGATGCTATAAAGACATTATAAAAAAATACTGCATTCTTTCTGAAATATTGAACTGCATCAAAAGTTAAGAAATATTGAAACATTGCAAATCTACTGAAAAACTACTAATTATTGCAAATAATCACGCCTCACTGTTCAGTACTAGCATGGTTTCATAACAGTCATTATTAAAATGAAATCTTCCTTTTTGATTTGGAAATCCCTGTTGTTTCATAAACCATCTTCGGTAGAAAGGTTGTCATCATCAGACTACATTATCTTCAGTTTATATCTTCACATGGCACAGTTCATAACTTCACATAGCAATGGTACATAAGCAACTGGTTAAATTCCAGTAGACAATATGGAGCTTCCAATTTCATAGACAATTTGCTGACCTTCGTATTACCTGCTTATTAAACAATGTTATATACTTCATCATGAACATGGTGAAGAATTACCTGGGTGGACATTAATTGTTTCATACTCGATGCCATCTGGAACAAGTGTTTTATTGAAACGGTAAGGTCCCTTCCCATTGATCAGAACACCATCCGGCATGCCCAGGTCCTTGCCATTTAAGCACCTCACATCCATAGCAGCAGAAAATGCAGAACTTACAGAGCCAACACTTGATTACTGACCTTGTGGTCTCTGTTGTACCAGTCACCAATGAAAATTGTGATGTCTCCAACAGAAAATGATGACCCCTATATCCTCCTTGTCCCATTCAAATACAGGGGGATAGTGCAATATGGAATTAAATTTAACAGTTCAGGATCAAGCAGAAAACTTGGACACCATAAAATTCTTCTCAGCACAGCCAGGAAAACAATTACTGAGCATTAGGTCATTAACGGAGTCAGACAGTACCAGTTGACAGCAGCTCAATAGATAATTAAAATATTCAATTTATCCACATGCAGAAATTAAGCTGAAATTGATGGTCTACGAGGGTATTAATAAAATAAAATACCTCGAATGTATTCACTGGTTAGATCCAACAAGACAGGGTTTCTTTGGATCCATAAAAGTGGGGAAAACAATAAAAACAGAGAAATAGGCTGGATAGAGAATCACTTACGGGGTTATGCATCTCTTCACTCAATCCAAAATTCACTAAAACAGAATTCACCACCATTGAAAAGTAATGAACCAAAAAAGAACCAGCACCAAGCTGAATAATCAAAGACGACGAACGAATTATTAGGTAGTTCTTATAAAGCCAACATAACCAAGCAAAAAAAGACACAAAAGTCATGCCTTATCTTAAGTATATGCTTACAATTGAACCGTAAATTGTTAGGTAAAAGAAACTTTTTCTCCCTGTTGGTATTAACTTCATTCCCTGTATTACAACAAGAAGTCATATCCATTACAATAGATGAAACTTGAAAGCAATACAAAAGCAAATAAAGCATATAAGTATCATACATAAACAGAAAATGTATAGAACATTTGCTAACCTAGAAGCAGAACACGCTTTATAAAATGATAATAAAGGGAGAGAAAAAGGAACAAGGATATAGGTAGGTTGAGAACAATAAAGAACCAATTCTTCTTCATCTATGGAAACAGCTTTCTAAAAACAGCCTGCAAATATGAATTTACTTTCCCGATGAAAAACCATCTTTCTTTTTGACAGTCGTTCCTCAAATTTGTCCCACATTTCTTTGTCAAAAACTTCATTGTTCCCATTCTAATCCTGTCCCCTACAATCATGACTGAGCTTTATATACTTATTACCATGACAATAACGGAATGTTATACCCATGTAGTTTTGAGCCATGTACAAGTAGAACCTCTCAATTAGGATTGATGACTGATAATAAGTCATAAGTGAAAGAAACCTAAAAAACATGACCGTTCAGTTCTGAGTGCACAGACTCTGGAAAGCATAATTTGAAAACCCATGACTGACAGATGAAGCAAAACTAAGAAGAGCTTTCTATAGAAGGATCCAAATCATGCAACTTTGTCATAGGGTCACAAAGAATCTTGAGCATCCATATCTATGATATCCATGAGAAAACATTCTAAAAACATTCTACAAGAATCAGTTCACATTAGGAACCCCTCTACCCCAAAAAGGGGAAACAAATAAAAGAAGTGCCCTTAGCAATACAATGATTCTAAGTTCTCACAGGCTGATTGACTGGAGCTTGCAGAACTATACCAGAATTATGTCTCTTGGTGGAATGAGTTCCTTAAATTTCATAGAATTATGTCTCTTCAGTTCATTCATACTGTTAGAGAATGCAATAAGGTTGCTGATCAGCTAGCTAACTATGCTTGCAATTCTAAACAGGATAAAATTTTCCTTGATGTCAATTCCCTTCCTTTGGCAGCTAAGGGGAGTTTAATTTTGGACAAATCTGGTGTTCCTAATCTCAGAAATGGAAAAGGTGGAACTGCAAAGGATTGATTCTGTTTTTTGAGGATCCCTTTACTTCGAATATGTGTACTCTTTGGGCTACTTTTGGGCAAGTTCTTTCAGCTGGTTCAAGGGAGATTCTGGGCCACCTCCTGTCAGATTCTTGGATAGAATTTTATCAAAGAAATTCCAGAGATCTTTATCTAAAAATGGAATACCAATGGAATTTTCCCACTTGATTTCTCATTCTTGGATGGTATCAGCTTGGATATACTTATTCTGGAATCTTTTCATAGGACAGATTCCCTCAGAATTTTGCTTGCTCCAGTTTATTTACAGTTTATGGAGGGGTTATTCCAACATTCAGATGGATGCTAGGAGAAGTGATTATTTCAGCTTTGATCATCTGTTTCTGCCAGTTGGGCTTATTCCTTTTATGGAGCTACTTCAGTTCTGGTTTAGGAATTTTCAAGAAATTATTCTACTATGGGACTGTTGGAGCTGCAGATCTGAGCATTTTTTCAGGAATGATCCTTCACATTCTTGGTGGCAGACCTCTTTAGGGAGCTTGCAGTGCTCTTTGGATCAAGGATTGTCTCCTTCCATTTTTATGGAAAAGACATTTCAGTTTTTGGAGCTGTTATTGGCAGATTTCTATAGGGTGTTTGGAGCAGCTTCAGTGGAGATGTGCATATCAGCAAATACTTAGGGAAATTGGCTATTATTGGTTATGGCTTTTCCATTTGACATTTGTATCTTTAGGGGGCTGTTACTACCTCTTCCCTCCAGGAAACATGTTCCTATTGATCAGGATCTTCCAGTTGCATTCTTGGATACTGCTTATCAAGTTTTGGTTCAGGGATTTCCAGATGGAGTCTATGCTGACAGTGGTCTTCATTTCAGTTCTGGTTCAGGATTTTCAGGATTTTCAGAAGGAGCTTTTACTGACAGTCTTCATTGAGAGGAGATGTGTTCATCTTCATTCAGTCTGCTCAGATCTTCTAGTTGGAGCTGTAGCTATGCTATTCTCTTCTGTGGAGATGTGGAGCTCAGCAACAACTAAGGGAAGTTCTCTTTTATTGATTCTTATGGCTACTTCATTTCATATTTGTATTCTTAGGGGTAAGGTTTATGTCCCCCCCTCCATGATTAATATAATAAAATAGGGTCACCCCGGGGTCCCTGAGAAATTCCGGGTTAAAAAAAAAAAAATTAGAAGGTGGCTGCCCTGGCATACCCAAGGTGGCTGCCCTGGCTCTCTGAATAAAATCTTGACTATTAATGCACATTTCTACATATAGATGGTTATTATAACCACGTGGGAGTTCAATGGAATATTATCATTATTATTATTTTCACATTTTTGTCATTTTGGTACTAGTGTCAAATGCGTTTGAGCTTTCCGTGGAAGTGTGCTGAGTTATTGAACAGTCCCAGGAACGATCTAGAACTGAATGTTTGCTGTCAAGTGGGTACACCGTCATGGCAAATAAAGATGTTTATAATTGTGATACTGATGTTAGATAACAAGATGAATTATTTGCAGTCTGAAAATCGTCTCAGCAAAATGATGTTTACCAGTTAACTTTCATTGTGTACTCAAGCAGTGGCCTAATGGTTACCACTCCATGTATACCAAGTTGTAAAGGTCAAGGGTTCAGATACCACTGGGAATAGGATTCTAAGGAATTTCTAAAGAATAATATAGGAGGCCAGTTTTTCAACCAAGAAAAAAAACGGTTAACTCTCATGTGGTAGAAAAATAGTTAACTTTCACATCCCTTTTTGTACTGTAGCATAAGTTGAACTGGAGCTTTTGACTATGATTTCTAGGGATCTAGGAATCTTTGAAGATTTGGAAGGCCCCCTGAGTTGTTTTAACAGAGATATCTATGCAACTGTTTGAAGATTTTGCACACTGGTTTTCTTTCTCTCCTTCTAATCTCACACTGTATTAACTTGGTGCCGTATGATGGTACTTCAGAATGTTACTTTCCTCAGAAGGATGACATTTCTATCCTCAGATTTGTTCATCGGATTTTTTTATCTATAATAAATTGTGATGCCTTTCACTTTGGGGAAATATGTCTCCTTGTAAGAGAATCATATGGCAGATTTTTGTCACCTTCTGGCCAGGGTGCAATGTCCATCAATGGCACATCTGGGCCTAACAGGGGAAACTGACGGAGTTAGTTTAGTTAAGAAATGTCCATCAATGGCACATCTGGGCCTAACAGGGGCCTAACGCTCAAAGTCAAAATAAACAAGTTAGTTTAGTTTAGAAATGAAAAACTTAGGTTTGTGGGTCCAAAATTAAAAATACTCATCTGATTGGCCTCCGGTTTGTTCCAGAACGGTCGGGGCGATGAGTGTGACTTGTGGAAACCGACGGAGTTCAATTTGGACTCCTGGTTTGACCTCGACGCTCCAAGTCGTCTTAACCAAGTTAGTTTAGTTAAAAAATAAAATACTTCGGTTTGAGGGTCCAATATTAGAAATACTCTTCCGATTGGCCTCCGGTTTGTTCCAGCATGGTCGGGCCGATGAGTGTGACTTGTGGAAATTGACATAGTTCAATTCGGACTCCCGGTTTGACCGCGACGCGCCAAGTCGTCTTAACCAAGTTAGTTTAGTTAAAAAATGAAGAACTTCGGTTTGAGGGACCAAAATTAGAAATACTCATCCGATTGACCAAAATTAGAAATATATCTTTTTTTAAAAAAATATTTAAAAAATAGAGACCGATTAGGGACCGAAATAATTCGGTCCCTATTCGGTCCCTATTTTAGGGATCGAATAGGGACCGAATATTCGATCCCTAAACAGGGACCGAATTGAGTTGGTCCCTATTCGGTCCCTAAAAATAGGGACCGAATAGGGACCGAATCAGGTCGGTCCCTATTTAGGGACTGAATTTATTCAGTCCTAGTTCGGTCCCTAAAATAGGGACCGAATAGGGACCGAATTATTTCGGTCCCTAATAGTGACCGAAATGATTCAGTCCCAATTCAGTCCCTATTTGTAGGGACCGAATAGGGACCGAATTATTTCGGTCCCTAAATAGGGACTGACCTGATTCGGTCCCTATTCAGTCCCTATTTTTAGGGACCGAATAGGGACCGAATTATTTCGGTCCCTAAATAGGGACCGAATATTCGGTCCCTATTCGGTCTCTATTTTAGGGACCGAACTGGGACCGAATACGTTCGGTCCCTAAATAGGGACCGATCTGATTCGGTCCCTATTCGGTCCCTATTTAGTGACCGAATAGGGACCGAATTTAGTCGGTCACAGATTTGTGACCAGAAATTTTTGACCGACAAATTCGGTCACTATTCGGTCCCTATTCGGTCTCTGAGCTGTTTAGGGACCGAATAGAGACCGAATAGAGACCGAATATTTCGGTCTCTATTTCCAATTTTTCTTGTAGTGGAGGAGCTTCTCTGCTCTCCCTGGTCGGGAGGTATTGGACCGACAGCCTGCTTGGCAGCTGGACCGGCTGTTCGGTGCTTGGTGCCTGGAGGCATAGCTTGTGCAGACAAGGCCGCATCGTGCTTTGAACAGGGTCTGCTCGGTGAGTTAGACTGAACAGGCTAGGGGTATCCGGAGATCACCCTTGGAGACCTGGAGGTCGTCGGGCGCGGAGACTACGCGGTGCCCAGTGCTTCGGTGCTTTGGCGATTGCGGGCTTGAGCAGGAGCGACCTGATCTGCTCGGTAAGGATACATGGGCAGGAGCCACCTGATCTGCTCGGTAAGGATACATGGGCAGCATCCTATTCGAGCAGCCTTGCGTGGTGTTCGGAAACTGCCGCTGGGACCCTTGGGGGTTGTTGGGCGGCATGCTGCGAGGCAGGTGCACGTGCCAGCGTCTCACCCTGGGGCGACCTGAGAATGAGGGTGTGGCGGAGGCCGGGTTGGCCAAGTCATGCCTAGGTCCGGGTGTGGACCTACCTGCGGGTGTTGCAGAGTTGTCCAGCAGGGGGACTGTACCCTGTGGTGGGTTATAAGGAAGGATGGTATCCTTACACAACAACTCGAGTTTTGGCGTAACGGCAATGCCTGAGATCCTATATACTTGCATACGATTTTTCCAATAAGAATAGTCAGTGCCATCAAAATAGGGTGGCCTGGTTACTGAATGTCCCTCGGCCATATACCCTTTGCTAGAATCCATAACATCGAAATCTCCTGATCGCTAGATCAATTTACGAAAAGCTGTAAATCGGAGAAACCTTGCTTTGATACCAATTGAAGGGTTATGCGGAATAGCACGATATGGTAATCTAGAAGGGGGGGGGGGGGTTGAATAGATTACGACAAATTCTAAATTACTGATGGCTTCTTTTTGGTCCTACAGCAATCCCAATTGAAACTTGATTGGAATTTGATTGAGATTAAGAAAGCACAAAAAACTGTCAAAGAGGTGTATCTGTCGACAGATGCAGTGTACTTGTCGACAGATTCATACAGTCATTCCAAGACAGAACTTAGGTTTGCATATCTGAGTGCATCTGTCGACAGATGCAAATTGCCTGTCGACAGACACACTTAGAAACTCAATTTCCTGAAAACCAGTTCTCAGCCTGAGTGCGCCTGTCGACAGATGCAAGTGCACCTGTCGACAGACGACGGAAACATGAGATTTTGAGTTTCCAAATCCGGCCCCACTTGGGTGTTTCCTTCCTCCACGACCCCCACCTTTACCTAACACTATATAAGCATCCTTTTGGAGCCAATTTCGCAGAGAGCAGCCTCCCAACCAAGAGCCTCCAAGGGACCAAGAGGAAAAGCCCCAAATTGCTGCTCTGCTTCAACTTTCCGCCCAGATCGTCGTGGAATCACCATCTATGCGGAGCTGAAGCCGGATCGTCATCAGTTCAACCTTCTACATCGATCAATCTACATCCAATCGAAGTTTGAAGAGCGTTTGGACGATCCACGAGAAGAATTCCAATCGGATTTGTTCCCTAATTCCTAATTCTTCTCCATTTCATAATTTCCATTCCATCGTGTGTGTGTGTGGTTGTGTTTAGAGCATCCCTTGTGCTTGATTCACGAATTTGTGGTTGTTCTGATCGTGGTTCATCAGACAACGTGTGTGTGGTTGAGTTGTTGTGTTGAACTCGCTCATAAGCAGTCGTTTCTGCGTGTGTGTGTGTGGACGGTGGATGTAGGATACACGAGTTGTGTACTCCGAACCACCTTAAATCATCGTGTTCTGTGGTTTGTTCGCGTTTTGCAATAGATGATTGGTAGGCACGGTGTTCATACACACGTTTAATTCCCTGTTTTCAATATATCAACTCAAGCTTTCTTAATCTCAATCAAATTCCAATCAAGTTTCAATTGAGATTGCTGTAGGACCAAAAAGAAGCCATCAGTAATTTGAAATTTGCCGTAATCTATTCAACCCCCCCTTCTAGATTACCATATCGTGCTATTCCGCATAACCCTTCAATTGGTATCAAAGCAAGGTTTCTCCGATTTACAGCTTTTCGTAAATTGATCTAGCGATCAGGAGATTTTCGATCTTATGGATTCTAGCAAAGGGTATATGGCCGAGGGACATTCAGTAACCAGGCCACCCTATTTTGATGGCACTGACTATTCTTATTGGAAAAATCGTATGCAGGTATTTTTGAGAGCTCAAAATTACGAGCTGTGGAAGATAGTCAGCAAGGGACCATATGTGTTGCCTGAGGACGAAGACACCTGGACGAAAGACCAAATAGCTAAAGGAACTCTCAACTGGAGCGCACTAAACATGATGCAATGTGCGGTGCATCCAAAGGAGTTCTCAAGAGTCTCCACATGCTCAACAGCAAAAGAGATGTGGGACAAACTTGAACTCATTTACGAAGGTACGTCCGAGGTAAGGGAAACTAAAGTTAGCATGTTAGTGTCTGAATATGAAATGTTCAAGATGAAAACTGATGAAACCATATCAGACATGTTTGCAAGATTCATGATAATAGTTAACGGGCTAAAAGGTCTTAAGAAGGAATACTCTGAAAGTGACTTAGTAAGAAAGATACTTCGATCTCTTACTTCATCTTGGAATACTAAGGCCACTGTCATTGAGGATTCCAAAGACCTTTCCAAAATGAAATTGGTTGAACTAATTGGCTCCTTAATGACATATGAAATCAACATCAAAAGAAAAGAATTAGAAGAAAATCCTAGGAAGTCAATTGCTCTAAAAGCATCCAACAAAACATCAACAAGCTCCAAGAAATCCATTCAACAAGATAGTGATGAGCAAGAAACATCTAGTGAGAGTGATAATGGTGAAATGGCAATGCTCACTAGACAATTCAAGAAATTTCTGAAGTTCAAAAGGAGAGACACAGGTAACTCTAAACCTTTTCAAAAGAAAAATTTTTCACAGAAATATGAGTCCAACAAAAAATCTGATATTGTTTGTTATGAATGCAAGAAACATGGGCACATGAGAGGAGAATGCCCGGAACTCAAGAAGAAGCTGAAGAAGGAAAAATTCACCTCCAAGAAAGCCAAAGCAATGTTGGCCACCTGGAGTGATGAAGATGAAGATGCACAAGAAACATCCGATGATGAAGAAGTGAAATGCTTAATGGCTAGGAGTGATGACTCCACCGAGTTAAACTTCTCATTTGATGATTTCACTGCAAGTGAATGGGAGAAAGCATACACTACTCTATTTGAAAAATTTTGTGAATATAGATCTGAAAATAAAGCATTGAAAAAGAAATGCAACTCCCTTGTGCATGATAAAAACAATGATGAACAAATTGCATTCCTGACAAAAGAATTAGAAATGATGAAAGTTGATGAAAAAACTCATAATGAAGAGATGGATTGCTTGAAAATGAAATTGCAAGAAACACAAAAAGAAAAAGACTGTTTAAGTCATTCTCTTGAATTCCTTCAAGAAGAACAATTAGAAACAAAGAAAAAGTTGGAACAAACTGAAAAGGAATTGAAAGAAAATTCTGAGGACTTGATGAAATTTGTAAAAGGGAAGCAAAATCTAGATGCGGTTTTGGGTGCTAAAATACATGTAACCAAACATGGGTTAGGATATCAACCTGTCAAACAAAAGAAAATAGGAGAATCATTGATCACTTCCTTTGTTGATCCTAGTCCAAGCACAAGCAAGCATGTTCCCATAAAGCATAAAACAAGTCAATTTCAAACCAAAGTGTTGCAACCCAAACAATCAAACAAACAAAATGCTCCCAACAAACAAAAGAAAAAGCCACCTGTCGACAGGCACCATTCCATCTGTCGACCAATAAACAGTCTATCAAGCAACAAAAAATTGAAAAGAAAATTTCTTCATGCAAAGTGTGTAAAAAGATTGGTCATGATGAAAAACAATGCTGGAACAATCCAAAGAAACAGAAATTCAAACAAGTTTGGATTCCTAAACATCTACTTTGTTGCATGAATGAAATTTTGGGACCCAAAGTAATTTGGGTACCAAAACCTCTTGTCTGATCCACATATGCAGGAATGCCTAGCAGCCCAACATCAAAACAAATGGTACTTGGATAGCGGCTGTTCGAGGCACATGACGGGCGACAAAGCTAAATTCTGTTTCCTAGTGGAGAAAGACGGAGGACAAGTCATTTTTGGAGGTAACAACAAAGGCCAAATCATTGGCACAGGTAATGTTGGTAAGTGTCCCTCCAATTCAATTGAAAATGTACTGTTGGTTGATGGCCTTAATCACAACTTGCTCAGTATAAGTCAATTGTGTGATAGAGGTCACAACGTCATCTTTGAATCAAATTCATGTCAAATTGTTGATAAAGAAACAGGAAGTGTAAAATTTTCTGGAAAAAGAGTGAATAACATTTACTTAGTTGACTTAGATGATCCAGAAAATGACAACTTGTGTCTTGTTGCAAATAGACATGATGAATTGATCTTGTGGCATCGTAGGCTTGGCCATGCGAGCTACAACGTGTTGCACAAGATCATGAAGCTCAAATTGGTAAGTGGACTTCCTGACATCTCTTTTAACAACAATGAAATTTTTTGTGATGCATGTGCACAGGGAAAACAGACCCGGAAGTCTTTCAAATCTAAAGCACCGGTAAGCACATCTAAACCATATGAACTGTTGCACATGGACCTTTTTGGACCAACTAGAACTCTAAGTCTCAATGGCAAACGTTTTGGTTTTGTCATTGTAGATGATTTTTCTAGGTTCACATGGGTCAAATTCTTGGCACACAAAAGTGAAACACTTACAATCTTCCAAGAATTCTTTAACAAGATTGAGCATGGCAATGTGAATAAAATATGCTCAATCCGCACCGATCACGGGGGAGAATTTGATAACAATGCTTTTTCTGATTTTTGCAGGCACCAAGGGATTGAACATATGTTCTCTTCCCCAAGGACTCCAGAACAAAATAGAGTAGTGGAGAGGAAAAACAGAACATTGGTGGAAATTGCTCGCACTCTTCTAGTTGAAGGCCAACTCTCCAAAAGCTTTTGGGCAGAAGCAGTGAACACTTCGTGCTACATTCTAAACAGAGCCATGGTAAGACCTGTGATAAAGAAAACCCCCTACCAGTTGTTGAAAGGTAAGAAACCCAACCTTGGGTACTTCCGAGTTTTTGGCTCAAAGGTATTTATTCATAACAATGATAAATCTGATTTAGATAAATTTGAAGCCAAAAGTGATCAAGGTGTTTTTCTAGGCTACTCAGAACACTCTAGGGTATATAGGGTGTTTAACAATAAAACATGCATTGTGGAAGAAACTCCACATGTCATTTTTGATGAGACTTATGCCAAATCTAACAGCTTGAATGTTAACAGGACTGAAAAAGAGGATGAAGGAACATCGCTTAAGGATCTACAAGTCAAAGCAAAAGACAAATCTGAAGAAGATTCCAAGACCAAAGGTGGATATCTTCACAGGGACTACGATGAAGATGATGAAATAGCATTCAGAAAACAAGATGAAACACTTGAAGAGAATCCACCAGAAAGTGAACCTCCTGAAGAACGACATTCACAAGATCAAATTCCTCAAGGACAAGATACTCCCGGCCCTTCAACAATCACAAATGTGAGGTATTCCAAAGATCACCCACTTGATGATGTGATAGGTAGTTTAAATGATTCTGTTCAAACAAGGTCTCAAGTAAGACAAATAATTGAACATGATCTTTTTGCTTTTGTTTCTCAAGTGGAACCCAAAAATGTTGAAGAAGCCTTAAAAGATAACTCGTGGATTGATGCTATGCATGAGGAACTTGGTCAATTTCAAAGAAATAATGTATGGAGTTTAGTTCCTAGAACCCCTGAAATCTCTATCATAGGAACTAGATGGGTGTTTAGGAATAAACTTAATGAAGAAGGAAAAGTGGTCAGAAATAAAACAAGACTCGTAGCAAAAGGATATAGTCAAGAGTTTGGTGTAGACTTTGAAGAGTCCTTTGCTCCTGTAGCCAAGTTAGAAGCAGTCAGAATTTTATTGGCATATCCATGCTCCCATAAGTTCAAACTTTATCAAATGGATGTTAAAACTGCTTTCTTAAATGGCTATATCAAAGAAGAAGTCTATGTCTCTCAACCACCGGGTTTTGAAATTTCTGAAATGCCTAACCATGTGTATAAATTGCACAAAGCTCTTTATGGTTTGAAACAGGCACCTCGAGCTTGGTATGATAGACTGAGCAATTTTCTGGTAAGCAAAAACTACTCAAGAGGTAAAGTAGACCAAACACTCTTCACTAAAAAGTTCGCAATCACATAATTGTTGTTCAAGTTTATGTGGACGATATCATATTTGGTTCTACTAACCCTTCACTGTGTGAAGAATTTTCTAAACACATGCACAGTGAATTTGAGATGAGTCTAATGGGGGAGCTTCAATTCTTTCTTGGTTTGCAGGTGAAACAACATAAAGACGGATTCTTCATAAATCAAGAAAAATATGTCAAAGAGCTTCTCAAACGATTTCAATTTGAGCAAGCTAAACCGGCCTCCACCCCAATGAGCACAAGCATCAAATTGGAAAATGATGAGAAAGGTAAACCTGTAGATGCAAAGCATTTCGAGGTATGATTGGCTCACTCCTTTATCTTACTGCAAGTAGACCGGATATTCAATTTAGTGTTTGCCTTTGTGCTAGATATCAATCTAGTCCAAAGGAAAGCCATTTAATTGCAGTCAAGAGAATTTTCCGATATCTCTTAGGCACATGCAATTTGGGTTTTTGGTACCCAGCAGGCAGTAGTTTTGACTTGATCTCATATTCTGATGCTGATTATGCTGGATGTAAAATTGATAGAAAAAGCACTAGTGGATATTGCCAATTCCTTGGCGGTTGCATGGTTTCGTGGGCATCCAAGAAACAACACTCGGTTGCACTCTCCACTGCAGAGGCAGAATATGTCGCTGCAGGAAGTTGTGCAGCTCAAGTGTTGTGGATCAAAAGTCAGTTAGCTGACTATAATGTTGAAATTGGATGCACACCTATCCTATGTGACAACACAAGTGCTATCAACCTTTCAAAAAACCCTGTCCAACACTCAAGGACTAAACACATAGAAATCCGTCATCATTTCTTGAGAGATGAAGTTGCCAATAAAACCTTGGAACTTAATTTCATTCCCACAGAAAAACAATTGGCTGATATTTTCACCAAACCCTTGTCTGAAGATAGATTCACATCCTTAAGAAGAGAATTGGGTTTGTGTAAAATGCAATGAAACTAACTATCCATATTGGAGTACATGCTCTTTATGTGTGAATGACTATGTGGTATATCAAATGGTGAACTGTGGAAGAACAAGTTCGGCTTGTTTGAAAACTATCATCATGCGTGAGAAATATTCTCCGCCAAGTATCAATAGTCCCATTTCATATAAAGGCCCTGTACTTCACATAGGATTTTTAGTTTCCTTACATTTTATCATGTTAACTACATGAAACAATGCTTTTTCTGTGACCATGTGCTTGTGCATGACTTTCCTTTCATGAACATGTTTGTCTTGTATCAAATGCTTGTGTGAATCCTTGCTTAGATGTTGTGTCAACACGTGCACACACTATGGGGGAGTGAGTTAAGGATAGATGAGTATTTTCTTGAGGAAACTCCTCCTACATGTTCTTGTTGAATTCTCACTTCCTTGAACTCAATGTGTAATCAATCTGAAACCAGAAAAATCCACTCTGCTCCTATCTGTCGACAGACACATTCCATCTATCGACAGGTACACTCAGTTTTGTTCTGACAGAAACTTAAATTCATCAGTCTGTGTGCATCTGTCGACAGACAGATTCCTTCTGTCGACAAATACACACATTCTTCTTTATTGTTCAATTCCTTCTTCATACTTCACAAGAAAGTGTTCATTGATTGATTTAAAGGTAAACATTAGTTTGTTTGTGTGCAATATAACTTTTTCATATCCACTTCATGTCAAAGTCGTGAACCAAGTCGAAATGTTGTTTGATGCAACACTTGATTGAGGTCTTTTTAGATCATTTTGAACACAATGAACAAACCAAATGATTTTTAAACATCTCCTTTGAATAACTCCCTTGTCGTTAAACATGAATCTAAAATGATTTGAAAAATCAGAAGATTCTTGAAATTTGATGTTCTACATTATAACTTGCCTAAAGAAATCTCATGTACTTGATGAAAAGCAAAAATAATAAAATAAAAAAAAGGGAGAAAAGCTACCTATTTCTTCGGTTCAATCAAAAATTGATCTCTCTTTATGGGATGGAGGTAGAGCAATGATGAAAATGACTAAGTAACCGGGGACATGGGCATCACCAATGTCGGTCTTCGCGTCAAAAGGTTGTTTCATTATCTCTATACAATGGCTTGACGGACACTCACATTGAGTAACTGGGGGTATTGGCATCACAAATGTCTACCTTCACATGAAAAAGTGAAAGTGCTCCTCATTGCCACTCTTTTCCATCTTCGTTGTTTAAAGATTCTAAAATCATACCAGAAATAGAGTGAAGCCTCCGAAAACTTTTTATGTCAAGTCCAATGTGCTTCTTCGGTAAGATGTTCTTGTGGCCATCTAATTCAAATGTCATCTGACTATCATCTCTATTTAGATGCATGTTTTTCTTCAACGGCTTTAATCAAAAAAGTTATTTAATTTTCACTGGCTATTGTGAAATGTGTTCTTCATGATCTAATTAAAGAACTTATCTGTTTTAATTCAAACTCATCTTAGAATTGTGTCATGTCTTCATCATAATGGATATGCATTTTTATATTGCACATACACCTATCTTACCTTAAAACACCAAATGAACACTTGTCCCTTTGAAAAATCTTGTCAAAATCAAGTTTTAACCAAAGAGGAGTTATCTGTCGACAGATAGACTGTCATCTGTCGACAGACGACGGCGCAGACCCGTTTTTGAACCAAACCCTCGCGCCGGTTCACCTCTTTTTCGTGGGGCCTCTCTTTTAAAACTCTCTAAACCCATTCTAAGGCCTCCCACGACCCATTCTCACCCCTCCCTTCAATTGGTATCAAAGCTTCTCGCTCGCCGTCGTCGCGCTTCGACGGACGCCGGAGAAAGCTCCAGGGCTCCTTCCGAACGCCGCAGCAAGCATCGTGAGGATCGGTTACCGGAACTCATTGTTCCTCAAGGTCTCTGTCTTATCCGGCCCACCGACACCTTCAAGAAACTTGTCCAATCCCGGTATGTGGACTTCGAGTCCTTAGCACCGATGTTCCCCTCACTCCTACCCTATTTTGACACTCAAGGGTGGACATCCTTCTTGTACTCCCACTTGCAGTACTCTCCAACTGCCGTCTCCGAGTTCTACAATAACCTAGGGTTTTCTGATCAGGGAGATCTCTACTCTTCGGTGAGAGGCACTCGTTTTCGCCTCACCGCCAATCTTATCTCCACAGCCCTTGAAATTCCAAACTCAGGAGTTGAAATCTTCAACTACACTCCCTCTGCTTCTGAGTACTTTGAGCTTCTCACGTTGGAACCTTATGACTCTACCAAGGAAATTGCTCGTCTCAACGCCAACTCCTTTCCTCCTTTGATCCGGATGATCCATCACATCTTCACTACCTTGATCGTCCCGAAGGATGGAAGTCGAGAGTTAGTCACCGAGGTCCACAAATCTTTGTACATATTTTTCCTCAAGTGTCAAGAAATCAATCTGCCCGAACTCATGATAAGCCTCATCCGTCGGTGTTTCTCTAACACCAAGAGATCAATGCCATATGCTTGCCCCATCACCTCTCTTCTCATTTTCCTTGGCATTCCTATCCCTGCAAGTGAGCTCATCTCATTAAAATCCCGCAGTGCTTTTGACCTCATTGCTGCCAACCGAATGGGCTACAAGATTGTCGACGGTGTAGTCAAAAGGACTCTCAAAGGAAAGGAACCACAAGGAGCTGAAGAGTCAACTGATGAAGAAGACAATGAAGCCGATGAAGCAAATGAAGGCAATGATGAAGAACCTCAGGATGAGCAAATGCCTGATCAAGCTCAAGAATTTGCTGATGTATCTGTGCCTCAAGAACAATCCCTTCGTGATTACTTGGCACAAATGCATCAAGAAATGATATCAGGTTTTGCTCAGATGTCGTCCAGATTTGATCACGTGGATGCTCGCCTCAACTCTCTAGCTGAGTCTCACGTGCATATCCGAGACCGGGTTGACTACCTCTACTCCGAGAGAGATGGATCCCGTCATCCTCCTCCTGCTGGTCATGACAATGAATAGAGGGTCTCAGGGTCATTAGAGGTCATTAAGAGTCTTAGATGGGAGTTAGTCTCACTTGACCAGTCATCTTTTGCTTGTTCATGTTATTTCCCTTTCTTTTGATCTTTATTGAGTCATGTAATGATTGTCTCTTGTACTGTGAAATTTGAATGATCCATCAATGAAAACTCACAGTTCATGTTTATTTGTCTCCTAATGTGCATGACTTGACATTTTGAATGTTGTCAAAAATGGGGAGAACATCAATATGCATCAATTGAATGTTTTTGTCATCATCAAAAAGGGGGAGATTGTTGGGTTTTCCATATATCATGTTTTTGATGATCACATTAATATCCTTGAACATTGATTTAATGCAAAATTGATGTGCTAACAAACATGAAAAACACCATGAAAGTGATTGAGTTAAACATTGCTAAATCATACAATGTATATCACTAACAATGTATTTGCATGTAGGTGCACAAGCATGAAAGATGGAACATTGAAGAGGCATTGAAGAGATGAACAAAAAGCACAAAAAACTGTCAAAGAGGTGTATCTGTCGACAGATGCAGTGTACCTGTCGACAGATTCATACAGTCATTCCAAGACAGAACTCAGGTTTGCATATCTGAGTGCATCTGTCGACAGATGCAAATTGCATGTCGACAGACACACTCAGAAACTCAATTTCCTGAAAACCAGTTCTCAGCCTGAGTGCGCCTGTCGACAGATGCAAGTGCACCTGTCGATAGACGACGGAAACATGAGATTTTGAGTTTCCAAATCCGGCCCCACTTGGGTGTTTCCTTCCTCCACGACCCCCACCTTTACCTAACACTATATAAGCATCCTTTGGGAGCCAATTTCGCAGAGAGCAGCCTCCCAACCAAGAGCCTCCAAGGGACCAAGAGGAAAATCCCCAAATTGCTGCTCTGCTTCAACTTTCCGCCCAGATCGTCGTGGAATCACCATCTATGCGGAGCTGAAGCCGGATCGTCATCAGTTCAACCTTCTACATCGATCAATCTACATCCAATCGAAGTTTGAAGAGCGTTTGGACGATCCACGAGAAGAATTCCAACCGGATTTGTTCCCTAATTCCTAATTCTTCTCCATTTCATAATTTCCATTCCATCGTGTGTGTGTGTGTGGTTGTGTTTCGAGCATCCCTTGTGCTTGATTCACGAATTTGTGGTTGTTCTGATCGTGGTTCATCAGACAACGTGTGTGTGGTTGAGTTGTTGTGTTGAACTCGCTCATAAGCAGTCGTTTCTGCGTGTGTGTGTGGACGGTGGATGTAGGATACACGAGTTGTGTACTCCGAACCACCTTAAATCATCGTGTTCTGTGGTTTGTTCGCGTTTTGCGATAGATGATTGGTAGGCACGGTGTTCATACACACGTTTAATTCCCTGTTTTCAATATATCAACTCAAGCTTTCTTAATCTCAATCAAATTCCAATCAAGTTTCAATTGAGATTGCTGTAGGACCAAAAAGAAGCCATCAGTAATTTAGAATTTGCCGTAATCTATTCAACCCCCCCTTCTAGATTACCATATCGTGCTATTCCGCATAACCCTTCAATTGGTATCAAAGCAAGGTTTCTCCGATTTACAGCTTTTCGTAAATTGATCTAGCGATCAGGAGATTTTCGATCTTATGGATTCTAGCAAAGGGTATATGGCCGAGGGACATTCAGTAACCAGGCCACCCTATTTTGATGGCACTGACTATTCTTATTAGAAAAATCGTATGCAGGTATTTTTGAGAGCTCAAAATTACAAGTTGTGGAAGATAGTCAGCAAGGGACCATATGTGTTGCCCGAGGACGAAGACACCTGGACGAAAGACCAAATAGCTAAAGGAACTCTCAACTGGAGCGCACTAAACATGATGCAATGTGCGGTGCATCCAAAGGAGTTCTCAAGAGTCTCCACATGCTCAACAGCAAAAGAGATGTGGGACAAACTTGAACTCAATTATGAAGGTACGTCCGAGGTAAGGGAAACTAAAGTTAGCATGTTAGTGTCTGAATATGAAATGTTCAAGATGAAAACTGATGAAACCAGGCCACCTACTGCGCTGGCCAGTTTCGGGAAGAAGAAGATGCCTGATATGTTGGGGGACCTTGCAACACTAAATTTTGTATTCATGCCCATATTTACATGATTTGTGTATATACCTTCATTTTGCATAATTTGTGTATATACACCGTGGATTTAGTCTATGACATTTAAGCCCTCTTAAGTATTTTATATTGTAATAATAACTGTATAAAAATAAATATTAATATATTCTCATACTTATTATATTCAAACAAATATTTAAATGAAGTATTAACGAGTACTTAAACAAGCTCTTAACGAGTATTTAATCGAGCTCTTAAATGAATTGTTCACGAGTATAATCGAGCCGAGCTCACATGTGTTCAGACTCGACTCATTTACGAACCGAGCTTTTTTTTTGGCTCAAGCTCGGCTCTTTAATTTAATAAACGAGCCGAACCGAATTTTTATCGAGTTCGAACTTCGAGTTACTCGTCGAGCATATCAGCTCGTTTACACTCCTAATAAGAGGCCAAACCCCAACTTTTTCCTCTTTTTCCTCTTCCTTGTTCTCTGTAGTCTTCCCATCTTATCACTGTCGCCAACACATCTCTTTTGTCTTCTTCTGCTGCCTACTCCCTTCCATGGTTCCTCGTGCACTCTCTTTTTCCCCTTTAGACGACCACATCCACCACATGAAGATGAAACCGGATCTCCTAGGTATCGCGCAGGAGAGAGTTCGGTCAGTATATAGAGGGTGGAAGGAATTTTTACGTTTTTAACCTTGTGCAAAATATGAAAAAATTTACATAGAGAAGGTTAAAATGCAAAAAACTAATCCCTCCCTACACAATATTGATCGGACTCCCTGCTCGCGGTACTGAGAAGATCCGATTTCCATGAAGATACACTAACAATAAATCGAAAGATGCTGGTAGGTACATCCATTCTCTTGTGTGATGACGACATGAACTTAACTATTCCCCTGTGGTCCAATGATTTTTTTTCTATGCCCAAATTTCGTAAACTTGATTCAATTATTTTTTTTGCAACCCCAAATTTCTTGATGGGTCATTAGAGAATATTATTTAAGGTATAATTATTATTTTTACGAAATTTTTATATTGGTTTACACACATGCAATAATGATGCATATCATTTTAACTAGTTTAAAATTATAAATCGATAAATTTTCAATTTTTCTATAATTTTTAATTAATGATATTTCTGGGGTACTACATTCTCCCCTCTTAAAAAGAATTTGATCCCCAAATTCCATGACTCCTTCGGTTAAATATGAATCATCATTTCATGCTTAAAATATATTAATCATTGTAAGTTCAGAGTTACTTTCCACGATTCCCACTTCTTGATTTGGAGAGAGTTGTACCAAGGTTTCCAGTGTATCTTGCTGTTTTGATTCTTCATGACGTTGATCTTTTAATTGTGGGCATTGTCTAATCATGTGGTCTGAACTGCCACATCACAAACATTTTTCTTGCTTCCTCCAGCAATCCTATGTCATGTGACTCGTCCTATCGCAGTGCTCACATCGTTCTGCGTGAATAAAGGTTAATCGCATATCATTCTTCTTATTCGTTAATTTTCTCCTACCATTGTTTGATTGTTTCTCTTTTTTCATAGGGTTGAGATCTTTGGTGCTAATAGGTGCTCCCTTTAAGAGAGGGCAGTCTCGCATCTGATGTTCCAGATCGCCACAACGTAGATATACACCAACTCTTCATTAACATTCTTCATTTCTTTGCCCACATGACTCGGCTTACTACAATTAAGTTAGATGATCTTGTAAAAATTCTTATTACGTTTCTTTTGTGAGTTTGCTTCATTGCCCTTTTCGATTCTTATTAGTTACCTTTCTAATCATTTTAGTTATCTCCGATACTTTTTCTAACAGTTGGGTGCCGCCAATCTGCAGTTTCTCTATTGTAGACAAGCTCGAGGAGGACAAGGAGCAAGAGCATTGAGACGGCGGCGCCCGCCAAGAGAGGAGGTGCCTCGATGGCGACTGCCAGGAGAAGCGGTTGGGGGATCCGAGACATCGACAAGTACCGTGGGAACGTCGGGCAGTGCCCCTTAGAGAGGAGCATCCCATAGCAAGCCATGGCTTGCGAGGTGACAAAGGACAAGAACAGGCCATCGGGTGCCGCCTGTGCTTCTGTGCCGTCCGTGGGACGGCCGAGCAGAAGCCCTGTGAATTAAAACAAAAGTAGACGCAGTGTCAGCCGTGTTTACAAATTGGGGGGGGGGGGGGGGGTAGCTCGAGCCCAACGAGGGGAAGGCCTGGTCTTTCTCACCTGAGGCAGCCCAGAGCATAGAAAAGACGCCACTGTAATCACAGGGATTGTACCCCCCTCAACACAAACATGAATACCAAATATGATAGCATGGGAAAAAGGATGTGATCGCCACCTAGATAGTTGCCTAATGATATGGAAAGACAATGGCTAACTTAAACTAGGAAAAAGGAAGAGAACAGGAAACTGACCTGGTGTGGCAGTCGTCATGGCCGCCGCGTCTCTAGTATCGCGTCAGTGGTAATTGACGCGTCTATGTCGCGTCACCCCAGGCCGTCGCGTTCTCTGAATGCGGGAGAATTGATGTTGTGACCTTCTTCTAGTCCTCCAGCCG
Source organism: Colocasia esculenta (assembly GCA_014218235.1). Taxonomy (NCBI): domain Eukaryota; kingdom Viridiplantae; phylum Streptophyta; class Magnoliopsida; order Alismatales; family Araceae; genus Colocasia; species Colocasia esculenta. Next base: position 150,526,504 of record CM024762.1, read on the forward strand.
GCCAGAGTACCAGAGCTTCTCGTAGACTTTGCTTGCTTGCCTGTCAATCAAAAGAAAACACAAAGAAAAGACCCTATTAGAACATGTAAAGTGTAGTATCTATTCTAAAAGACGAAATGAGATGGGAGATCATGGTAGGAACGCACCTGGGGTGGTTTTAAACCCCTGTGGGTGTGGAAAAACGTGGGTGGATGGTGGATATGCTCTATTTAAAAAGGACATAAAAATGCATGTAGAAATAGAAAAGAGAAAGGGTAAAGAGAATGAGCCCCATTAGGGCGACTTCCTGGCGTGGATGCAGCTCCGATGATGTGCAAAGAGGTCCAGGAGATTGCTAGAGTCGCCCTCTTCACGTTCCTTGCTCCATTGATGGTGAAATGAGTGAGTTGTGAGGAGTGGAATGTGAAGGGAATGAAGGAAATGAGTGGCTGCGTGGCTAAGTCTAGTTCAGAAGGAATTTTGGCAGCCCTTCGGGGTAATCATGAGGCTCCCCTCGTCCATGAGGAGGGGCCTTCTTTATATAGAGCTTGGAGTGAGAATATTAGGCATTATCTCCTTAAAAAGGTTTGGAAATTAAAAAAGGGGGATAAAACTCTATCAAAATCGGGTGTAGAGTCCTTAGGGGAGCTTAGGAGAGTCCCTAGGGCCAAGGATCCGTCCAAGGGGTCGGGATAACCCTCTTAGACCAAGTCAAAGTGCATGGGAGGATAAATAGGGTGTGGTTACGGAGGCCAGAGATCTCGGACATTGTCGCGTCAGATCGTAGGGTCGCAACTAGAGACGCGACGGTGCGGGGGACGCGACAGAATTGCCCATGTGCATGGATAATGCATGGGCTGTCACGGCGGCCCAACCCGTCGCGACTATAGTCGCGGCGCTACGATGCGTCGCGACAAGGAACCCGAATTATCTTGCATTATCCTCTCTAACCATATGATAAAATAGGAGTTATATTCCTCTAGGGACTCTCTCAAATGATTGATTTCGGGATTTCAATGTATTTTTAATGGATTAATGGGCTCAAATCAAGGCAAATGATGGGCTCAAGGTGAGTGACCAATTAGGGGCCCACTAAGGTAGCAAGAAATGTGGTTCAACTTATTAGTCATAATCGGGTGTCTACAGATTGCCCCTCCTTGGCTTCTACTTTGCAGGGGAGCGAAACGGAAGTGGCGTGGAGATGTCATGAAGTGACGGTGGAACGGAGATGACGCGGAGTGGACTGAAAAGCGAAGGCCAAGGTAAAGAGACACCCGATCTTAACTAACAGGCAATTGGAATCTTTGTGAAAGCCCCGAGTCAGTTGTTCAAGTAGAATGCGAAGAAGAGCACAAGTCTGGACGAGAGGAGAAAAGAAGAGGACGATCAACCCCTCGATTGATAGGTACCCTAGCCGATTGGCCTGCAGGTTTCATTTTGGAAGGACATGTGCGTGCTAGGCAGGTAACTCATGACTCTGTCCTGGGAGCGGTTCGCAACTAAAACGGATCAAAGGAAAAGGATGAATAATTGGATGGAGAATCCAGACAGGGAAATTCTTGTCAATCTGACGGGAACAACTTGCTCGGAGGCAGACCTTCCGATTCGGAGTGGAATTGGTTTTCTTGTTTGGAACATGAAGGATGATTGGGTACTCAACACGAGCTCATCAATAGTCCGGAATGAGTCAGGAAAGCTCAAAGTCCTACATGATGCATGCTGGGCTAACATAAAAGAAATCGTCAAAACAAATGCAAAGAAAATGAGAAAATATAAAATATATCAAGGATAATATTGCTAAGTCAAGTAAGAACGGGTCAAGAGACTACCCACAACCGCAGTGCAGGCCTGAACCCATCGTCCCCGATCTTAACTAGCTCAGCGGCCTATCCAATGGTTAACAACGTGCACCTAGATTATCACTGTTTTTGTTGAAGGGGAACTCAAATCCCAGAACACATTGAAAACTAGTCGGTCCTTGAGATAATATAGTAGCATAAGTACCATATAGTAATGCAAGGGAGAACAGATAGGGATACTTACCTGACTTACCTATGGAGCGCAGAACTCGCCATTTTTTTTTTGTTTTGCTTTTTCTGATTTTTTTGTTTTTTTTTGTGAAAATGAAGCAATAAACAAAGCACTAAACAAGCTAACAACAACAAGCATAAACAACTCAGTCATTCACATGATTGAAACAAAGCACTGAAGAACAGCCAGGTTCACACATAGAGAGTCCTCTCATGGAGCCATTCAGATGAAGGAGAATATGTATGGGACTTGAGAAGGACTTGGTGGGATAATGTGTTTGAAATTTAAATCATGGGTGGAACTGAGGAAGAGAGACAGATCGTAAAGATGATGTGAGCAAGACTCAGACAAAAGTAATGAAGAAATGTGGAGATCTGAGCAATCAATGCTCGGGAGCCAATGCACCTGCACACTCAGCATGTATGATTAGATCCGCTCATTTTTGTTATTTTTAGTTTGAAAACATTTGATTTTGTTTTTTAGAGTTTTTAAATTATATGATTTTGGATTTTTGGTAATATTTAATTTTGTTTTTATTTTTTTGAAAATATTTGATTTTTTTTGGATTTTTGTAATATTTGATTTTTTTTATTTTGGAAATAACGCCTGAAGCCGACGTTAGTCCTTCCTAAAAAAAAAACACATGAGACGGAAGGTACTCACCCTTGCTACTACAACACTAAAGCAAGATCAAACTACTGGCAAGGGATCCCCATTCATTCCCCTTTCATTAAAGACCACCGAAAGATTGGATGTGTATTAAGATGGTGGCGTCCTGTAAATGATTGCCCCTGGCTCACTGTGCCACTACAAAGGTCATACCTAGGAGACGACCCAGCCTTATAGAGAGAAAGAGAAGAAAGTTTGGGGATAAGTCTAGGGCAGGTTTTAAAGGACAAATCAAGTTTGGCTTCCTTCCACAGCACACCCCTTAGAGATTCAATCTGTTGAGGAGGGACTTTAGGTCACTTTATTGTGCATGTTTCTTGTTTGGGGCATGCGTACGACCGGGCTCAAGGGCGTCCCGCGGGGAACTGTACTGCCACTCTTTGCCATGCCCCTATTCCTCAATTTTTTTTTTTTGTTTATTTGTCCTTCTTCTCTTTTATTTCTCTTTTTTTTTTTTTTTTTGCAGGCTTGATTGACCGTCCCTATTTGAAATTTCCTCTCATCGAGATGTGCTTAGGTTGGTCGCCTTGCCCAAAGAGCCCTTTTCTGCCCTTACACTTCGACCGAGTAAAGAAGAGAATAGCTTTTTACACCTCCTAGGTATGGCCTAAGTAGCAACGGTGTTTGCTAGAGTAACCGACCAAGGCTGCCGTGTGAGTGTGTGATGATCCTTGCTTAAAGTGACCTTCAACGACAGGGGAAGGAATGTCAGACTCCTAGCACGGAGTAATCTCTACCTTGAGTGCTGTAGAAGCAAAGTAAACCTAAGACCGACTCGACCACTCTTGCTGTGAACTGAGACGACTCCCTTTGATGTTTGGTGTTTAAAGAAATATTTGCGTGGTTATTTGGTGCGCAATGCGACCCCTTTATTGAAAGAACGACCTGCATTAGTCTTTGAACTTTGATTTTGGTTGCTTTTAATTAGCTCATTTGCAGGAAATTATGAAAAGTAGGGGTCCGCAAGAATTGGAGCCAACTCAACACAAACAAGAGGGAGACATGACGCTACAAGAATATGAGGGATAAGAACCCTCAAACAAGAAGGATTTACAAAGGAGAAGAAAAAATGTTAGTGAGGACTGAAACCTTTGGAACAGTGAGAGAAAGGGTGGGGACCCTGAATAGGGAGTGAGGGAGGAATCGGGTCAGGCCCGTGAGCAGGAGGGGTTGGAGGAAGGAACTGTAGAATGGAGGGTGGAGGATCTGGTGGATCAGAAGGTGAAGTGGAAGGAAGGGAATCAGGACCAAGATTGGATGTCCCTGAAGGATGTGGGCCTGACCTATAATTAGGAGGCTCTGGTGGAAGAGGAAAAGGGGAATCCTGAGCACTAGGAAGAAAGTCAGGTGACCCAGGTGGATATGGAGAGAAAACCTGGGTATCCCGAGGGCGATCGGGTGGCTCAGGAGGAAGAGATAAGTGAGGGTCCAAAGACCCTACAGGAGTAGGAGGGGAATAATGCGGCACCAGTCCAGGATTGAGAGATTGGGCGCCTCCTCTGGGAACTAGATTGACCAGGATGAGTAGCATTGAAAGATCAAGGTCATAGGATGACAGGATAGAGAGATCGACATTTTTCTTGAAGAACTTGAATCTTGATTGCAACCTCCTTTGCTTCTTGGCAGATTTCTTCTTGTGACGCCACAGCTTCTTTGCTCTCATAGCCAGATACGACGGTTTCTTCTTGACATGTCTTCTTAAATAGCGGGACCAGGCAGCAGATGGCCTCGCTCTTCTCTGCAGCCACACGGCTCTCTCATCAATTATAGTCGTCATGACTGCCGTGTGCGCACTTGCCCCTTGGCTATCATTTGCATATCCAACCTTTATAGACACCCATGGGGGAACGCCATAAATTGGCATCTTCATTAAGAAGGATTCCTTTGACAAGTGGATAGTGCAAATCCATGGGAATTTGATGCGTGGTACCAACAACTTGAGGCTTGGCATCTTGGCCTGACAATCTGGCATGAAGACCAACTCCCTTGACAGTTGAAGAGGGGATGCTTCTGTGAGTGTGATGGGTGGCACTAGCACGGCCAACTGACTGACAGGTTGAGGCAAATTGCAAAGGACTCTTGGCATAACCTTGAGTGTTCTTGGTGACATAGCAATGTGCCCCTCGTCAGGTTGAAACATGTCAAGGAGGGCTTTGGATGCTTCGGGCAGCGTGACTTCTTGCCCCTTGAGTGACAGCTGATTCATGATGGCCTTAGCAGATGCATGAGATAGCACGACATTTGTAGAGAACCCCTTCTCTTGACCAGCCATATGCAATATAACTGAGCGATGAGTGATGATGGCATTAATGGTAGCATTTCCAATAAGCAACGTAATGGCTACCGTCCCCGCTTTGGATTTGGCTGGCACTAGGGCCTGGGAACTCTTTTTGACATTGCTCTTCTGAGGAGATGAAAGCTCATCCTTCCTGAATGCGCCCGAGATAAGGACATAGACCGGCATGCGACTGATGTAGTTGTAAGGGTTGAAACACATGACCGGAACTGAGCTACCTTTACTCGGTCCATCTTGCATAGGGGACGTAATTTCAAGGCATGCTGCTGGTGATGCACACCCGCTCCATTGGGATGTGGTGATGGGATGTATGGTGGCTATGGTGGGTTTATCGGACGTGGAGGGCTTGATGTGAGGTGATCGAATGATGGCAAGGATAGGCTCGTGCGGAGAGATCTCCTCCTCCAACTCAGAGGCTGAAGCAGCCTTACTCTTGGGAGTAGGAAACTCTTGCTCGGGCTCAGAGGTGAGTGGAGCTTGCTCGAGCCTTGGTGTTGTGATGGTGGTATGCTCAGGCATAGGTGGTGGTGGCATAGAGAGAATGGCAATGGGTAAGGATGTAGAGTTTAGAGTAGATGAGGGATTAGTGGGTTGCGGCGTTGGTGGAGATGACTGACGGTGTACCGACATAATACGTCGAGCTGATAGCTTGTCGTCGTGTCGTGGCGCGGTGTCGGGGGGAGGTGTGGTAGTGCTAGCCTGAGTAAAGGTTGGTGGAGGGGGTTGTTGAGGTTGTGACGGAACGGATGGTGCACTTGGAGGATAATTAAAGAAGTGCCTTTGGCCTTGAACTGGTGGAGATGACGACTGCCTTGATACTTGTGCTAGCTGTCTTTGTTGCGCTGCTGGCTGCTCGGGCGGCTGTCCCGCTACCTGCGATGGAGAGGGATGCTGCCCCTGGCTTTGTGCTTTTCTCTTCTCTTGACAATGCAAGATGAGCCTGTGCATTTCAGACCAATTTATCTTCTGCTCTAGATCCAGATTACATATTACATCCCGGAATTCACAGCAGTTTGTGACTGTATGCCCCGGATGGCGATGATATAAGCAATATTCTGATCGGTCTACTGTCATGTCCCAGCTTGGCTTTTCTGTAGGGAGTTGCAATGCATTAATGGACATCAGGGCCGTGAAAACATCAGAGAGGGACTCAGGCAACAGATGATAATGGGTTCGCTTTGGGCCAAGTGAATGCCGTGATGGCTGGGTAGTGGATGGTAGGGTGCTGCGGCATGGACGAGGTGGTTGTTCTTGTGGAAGCGGGGCGAGTTGGCTATATGAAGGTGGAGGTGCATGGTGGTTAGTGGAGTGGGCAGGCGTGGGGTGGTGGATGGTATCAACTTGGGCATGGGTTTGGACTCCCTCATAAGTGGGCCCTTGAAATGAAGAATTCGGTTGTTGGGCCTCAAACATGGATGGCATGGGGGAGTCAAAGAGTTGGGTTTTAACAAAGCGAGCACGGCTGTATAATTGTTGCATGGATGTGATATTGTTCATAGCCAGGATGTGGCGGTACATGGGCGTTGCATTAGCAATGATAAGCTTGATTTTCTCCTCTTCTGGGATGTGCATCTGGACATGCGCGGACATCTGACGCCACCGGTCAGCATAAGTTGCGAATTCTTCATCAGGCTTCATCTGCTCAGCCACTAGATCGGCCATTGAATACGCGGGGCCGGCCCGGTCTTGATATTGCTGCACGAATCTGGCCTTGATAATTTCAAAATCCTCGGCTTCATTGGGAGGCAGGGAATAAAACCACTCCAGAGCGGGCCCGTCTAATGACCGCCTAAAAAGATAAGCCAGTAAGCGGCAATCATGTTGATAGGACACCGACTCATAGAGAAAATCCTTCAGATGGATGTAAGGATCTCCAGCCCCATTGAATTTGCGATAAACAGGGAGCTGAGAAGGCGGAGGGATCCGGAGACCACAGAAATCAGGAAGAGTATCATTGAAGGAAGGTTTTGGCTTTAACTGCCTCCGCAGGTCACTGAGCTCTCGCTTCATGGATTCGAACTCGGATTGGAAGTCCTGAGCCGAAGTGGATAGTGGATAGCGAGGGCCAGCTTGGGAATGAGAGCGGAGTCGGGAGTCAAGGTCCGGGCCAGATTGAGCATAATGGGCCGGCCGCAATGATGTGGGCTGAGCAAAAGGATGTCCCGATCTAGGAGTGACAATGTGAGATGATCTAAAATGAGCAGGATGACGTGGGCCTGGTGGGCCCATCTTGGAAGAAGACCGTAGAGCAAAGGTGGACAACAATTCGCGGGCCTGGTCAGGGCCCATTTCAAGCAGGAGGCGCTCCAATTCAGCGGCCTCATTAGAAGAAGATGGCGAAGGAATAGATCGGGAATGGGCACTCTCACCGGCCCGATGGGCCCTGGACTGGGCCGAACTTGGAATAGACTCATGAGACAAGAGGTCTACATGAGGAGGAGAGGTTGGAGGATAGGTGAAGTGGAAAGGAGCCACGAGAGGATGATAAAATGGGAGGAATTAAAAAGAATACACTAAAATACAAAATAAGGATACAACAACAAATACAATTACACAAGAAGAGGATGAGAAAGGAGTTTTCAAGCAATCACCCAAGTTGATATGATAAGTGTTAGGATTTTAGGGTTATCACTTAGCCTTTTAATGGATTGATTTAATTGAATTGCACTCGGCTAAAGAAGACCCTAATGGGTATGAACTCAAGTACTCCGGTGATACTAAGGGGGATACACAACTCACACGGGGAGATGGCTCGAACTAGGGGTGCAACGGGTACAACCGGCCCGGTGAACCACAACGTGCGTACGGTCACGAGGACTTACGGAGGTCCTTGGAAGGTGGGCCCGAGTCAGCCTACGAGTGCTCGTAGGTGAGAGGGCTCACTCAACCAAGGGGGAACCTGAATAACTGGGATGAATAGCGTATGCAAATAGCCTAAGTGCCCAAAATGTATGCAAGGGTGAACAATGACCAAGCAGGGTGACCAACAGGGTCTCGGGTATAGTCGCGGCGGCCGGATACACCGTGACCCTATCGCGACAGAGCGATCTGCCGCGATACGAACAGAGCCCCGAAACAGCAATCAATCACAAATACAAAGCATACAGACTAACCTAGCATATGATATGAGCATGAAATTACAAGATCAATCTAGCAGAGGTCATGAAGCACCCAGAAACCGACACATGGATCAAGACATTAACATACAAAGCATACCTGGTAACGCGACGCCTAGAGCTGACGCGACCCTGTAGCGTCCCCGCACACTACCGCGACTAGAGCCGAAAACTTACAATGGAAATAAAACGGAAAATACGAACCCTAACAGGATTCTAAGAGACAGAAACACGGGCAAGCATGTCAGAGAAACATGATACAGACATGAATGAACTCACAGGAACAGGAGATGTCAAATAAGCAAAGAGGAAACGCACACCTGTTATCGCGGTCGTTACAGGCGACGCGATACTATCGCGTCACCGCGAAGCACCGCGACACAAACCGAGCGCCAAAACGGATAAAACAGGGAACATCAAACTAACAGGGCACCACAAGAGGAAGTAAAGGGGAAAACATGGCAAGCAAGCAAACTAGATCTACGAGGGTGGCACTGGAGGTCCCACCGTGATCGCCAAAAGGTGTAATCACAGGGATTGTACCCCCCTCAACACAAACATGAATACCAAATATGATAGCATGGGAAAAAGGATGTGATCGCCACCTAGATAGTTGCCTAATGATATGGAAAGACAATGGCTAACTTAAACTAAGAAAAAGGAAGAGAATAGGAAACTGACCTGGTGTCGCGGTCGTCATGGCCGCCGCGTCTCTAGTATCGCGTCAGTGGCAATCGACGCGTCTATGTCGCGTCACCCCAGGCCGTCGCGTTCTCTGAATGCGGGAGAATTGATGTTGTGACCTTCTTCTAGTCCTCCAGCCGGCCAGAGTACCAGAGCTTCTCGTAGACTTTGCTTGCTTGCCTGTCAATCAAAAGAAAACACAAAGAAAAGACCCTATTAGAACATGTAAAGTGTAGTATCTATTCTAAAAGACGAAATGAGATGGGAGATCATGGTAGGAACGCACCTGGGGTGGTTTTAAACCCCTGTGGGTGTGGAAAAACGTGGGTGGATGGTGGATATGCTCTATTTAAAAAGGACATAAAAATGCATGTAGAAATAGAAAAGAGAAAGGGTAAAGAGAATGAGCCCCATTAGGGCGACTTCCTGGCGTGGATGCAGCTCCGATGATGTGCAAAGAGGTCCAAGAGATTGCTAGAGTCGCCCTCTTCACGTTCCTTACTCCATTTATGGTGAAATGAGTGAGTTGTGAGGAGTGGAATGTGAAGGGAATGAAGGAAATGAGTGGCTGCGTGGCTAAGTCTAGTTCAGAGGGAATTTTGGCAGCCCTTCGGGGTAATCATGAGGCTCCCCTCGTCCATGAGGAGGGGCCTTCTTTATATAGAGCTTGGAGTGGGAATATTAGGCATTATCTCCTTAAAAAGGTTTCGAAATTAAAAAAGGGGGATAAAGCTCTATCAAAATCGGGTGTAGAGTCCTTAGGGGAGCTTAGGAGAGTCCCTAGGGCCAAGGATCCGTCCAAGGGGTCGGGATAACCCTCTTAGACCAAGTCAAAGTGCATGGGAGGATAAATAGGGTGTGGTTACGGAGGCCAGAGATCTCGGACATTGTCGCGTCAGATCGTAGGGTCGCGACTAGAGACGCGACGGTACGGGGGACGCGACAGAATTGCCCACGTGCATGGATAATGCATGGGCTGTCGCGGCGGCCCAACCCGTCGCGACTATAGTCGCGGCGCTACGATGCGTCGCGACAAGGAACCCGAATTATCTTGCATTATCCTCTCTAACCATATGATAAAATAGGAGTTATATTCCTCTAGGGACTCTCTCAAATGATTGATTTCGGGATTTCAATGTATTTTTAATGGATTAATGGGCTCAAATCAAGGCAAATGATGGGCTCAAGGTGAGTGACCAATTAGGGGCCCACTAAGGTAGCAAGAAATGTGGTTCAACTTATTACTCATAATCGGGTGTCTACAGCCACGGCCGAAGAAGATCTTTGATGAGGAAGCAATGGCCTCCCGGATTGGCGGCAGCACGTCCATCAGCGGCATCCTGGAGCTCCGGCGCGGCAGTTGATGATCTAATGACGGATCTAGAATTTTTTTTCAGTGGAATTTTAATGGTGCACTCATATAAATTTAATGGCACTACAACATAATTAGTCTATAGTAACAGTTTATACTTATGGTTTTGAGTTTCATAAGAGTAAATAAGTCAGTAATTGTAATTTTTATTTTAAAATGTCAATTTCATAGACTCTTTTTATGTATAACGTGACAAGTTTTTTTTGTTAAAATAAAAAGATATATAAAAATCATAAGTAAATGAAATAAAATTCTAAGGATACGTAAAAGTTTCCCCCTTAAAAATCAAACCCTTCTTTCCTCCATCCTCCCCACATCACTCTCTGGAAACTCCTCCTTTGTCCTTCCCCATCTAAAAACCCCAAATCCCAACCTAGATCGATTCAGGGGAGAGGGAAAGAGGGAGAGAGAGGAGAAGAAGGTAGAGGATTGTGGAGGAGGCAGATGGCAATGAAGCTCAGCACTGAAGAGGAGGCATCGAGGACCGCCAGACTAGCCATCCGTCTACGATTTCTCTTCTGCTTGGCCTTTTTCGATCTCTTTGGGTGGAGTTCCGCCCAAAGCAGAAGAGAAAGACAGAGAGATGGCCACAAGGAACTGTAATCTTTCCCTCATACTTTATCCAACCAGTATATCAGATCTCTGTTTCTTGTTCTTGGGTCTGTCGGTTGATCAAGTACAAAAAGGTGGGCGTGAGGAGCACCTTGATGCTAAGACAGCTGAAGCAGGCCATAGATAAGGTCAAGTTCCTTCTGTCAACCAACCTGTCACAGTGGATCTACATCGGCTCTTCCGCCTCCCGCCGCCTCAGCTTTCGGAACTAGCCCGACCTGCTCGACATCGTCTCCAACGCCAGCAGCGAGGCCGCCTACGAGAACGTCACCGCCTCGTCCTTGGGCACGTCGAGGGCCGTGATCCCGGTGCCCAGGATCCTATCCCGAACGATAAGCTTGTTGTGGGAGGAGATCGCCGGGAGCCCCAGCATGGCGAGGAGCGCCAACAGTGCGACGTCGTCAGGCGCCGCCAACGCTGTCGCTGACGTCGACAGTCGGGCGGATGCCTTCATCACCAACTTATGGCGGCACATCCAGATGGAGTGGCAGGTCTCGCTAGGGCTGCGATACTATAGGTTGAACAGCCTGGACAGCTCTTCATCGGATTGATCTGATGACCATGGAATCGAAATCCCTCCAAAGTTTTGATCAGAGATTATATGTGATTTCTGTGCTTTCTTCCCTTCACGGGGGAAGAAGGTGAGGTGGGTCTCCATGTTTTGGTTGGGGCCCTTGATGGGAGTACTTCCCATCTATCTATTAATTCTTTGTTCTTTCTAGCAGAGAATTCTCTGTGTAGAGTTGGGCTTTGGGTGTTGTTTTCTCCTTCTTTGTGTGTTCTTCCTGGGTTTAGTGCAGGTGATGCCTCAGGTGGGGTGAGATCATGATCTAGCTGTGTCCAGATCTATGCTTCTTCTTCTTCAGCAAGGTATGTCTTCTGTGTCTAAAGTCATGGGTAGATAAGTTGAGGGCTTAAAAAAAAAGGAAGAAAAAAAAAGATGGAGAAGAAAATTCATGTTTGGTATACACTTTTTTTTTCCTATACCAATCATTTGTGTAGATTTTAATAAATCATATGGGTTCTTGGCATTCTTCTTTTCTGCAATGGAAAAATCATGACGGGAAGAAGAACAGAACATCACCTATTGCGTTGATTCATATTTAATCTCTTAAACTTGGATCAGTTGACGAGTTTATGCATGAACGAGGCAGATCTTAGAATGTCAAAGCACCTTGGTTGGGGAAAGAGGTATAACAACGTCCAAGGGAAAGAGGTATAAGACGCATGCATTTGATTACTTTCCAATTTGTTGTGCTCATTTGTTCAACCTTTAGTATTTATTTTGTGAGATTTTTAGCTCTATAAATTTAGCTAGATTAGCTTATAATAATTTAATTTGTCTTGTAGGATTAAATACAAACCTTTGTTACTCTAATAATGTATATGTTTAGGAAACAAAAATTGTTCATTTCCCCCCCTAAATCTACAGCTTACTAAGATGTGTTGGTCTTGGCATTATAAACACCACAACTTGAGACTTATATGTCCCCTGCACTTGTCGATCAAATTGTGAAAGTAAGTCAACATATCTCTGTATTTAATAGAAAATACATTTTTGAATAGTTAAGAAGTTCATTTTTCTAAGTTGTGAAATAAGTCAATATGTCTCTGTTTTTAATAAAAACTACACTTTTGAATAGCTAACAAATTCATCTCTCCTATTCTAAGTTTTTTTGGTCCATGCTACTACTGATGTTTTCAAATATTTTTGCATTATTTTCCCAGAAAAGCATATTTGAAGGTTTATGATTGACAGTTCCTCAGTTCCCTTGAACTCTGGACTGGAGTAATCTTTGCCTACAGTTCAGAACCTGATTTCCAGCTCCTGGCATACCCATTGTCTCAAATAATCATTGGTGTGGCACGTCTGGTGTCCACTGCACGGTATCTCCTAATTAGGTTGCGTTGTGCAAGAATGCTTAATCTCATTTTTCTTCTACCAGTAGCTACTTTCCGATATCACTTCTCCTGCTTGATATGTTGGAATTGAAAGAATTGAATGACCTACCTGATGGAAGAGTTGGTAAAGCAGGTGATTTTCTTACAAGAAAGTTGGTAATCTTTAATTCTCTAATTCTTCTTTATTTTTGCACTAGCCACATATGGATTATAATCTTAGACGGAGGAGGTATCATGCATGCCCGCCATGTGAACGTTATGGAGAGCCGTGAACCATCAAATTAATGTTTAATTTTGTCCATGTCATATACATATTTGTGGAGTTGGCACATGTCCAACCCAAAAATCTTTGTGGGGTGTTGGAACATCTCAATCACAAAAGAGTGAGGAGAATATTCAATTAGCTAAAGTTGTGAAAGAATTGGCAGACAAACTGAATAACTTGGAGTCATATGTGATGCAGATAATTTTGGTCACTTATTTCAAGTATTATATAAGTCATACTTTTTGTTTCATGATCAGCTTAATTTCCCTCAAATTTTCAGAAGCAAAGATCTAGAACTAAAGAGAACCAACATTCTTCAAAATGTGTTCAATCATCGGGTAGTGTCATAGAACCCAAAATACAGGTATAACCATCTTTATTATTTTGTTCATTTATCCTCCCTCCTTTATTTCTAATATTCTACATTTGCAGCGTAAAAGAGTTTAATTATTAGATATGGGTGGAGAAGTGGTTGCAACTGGCATATTAATTAGTGAAGATGAAGATAAAGTGGTGATGGGAAGAGCTTTAGGAAATCTTCTTTGTGAGATATCTATTCTGTTAGCGGTTAAACCCGATGCACCACTATTTATAAAAAATACAGAAAGACAAACTCTGGGGGATGCTGTGGGCAGCCATATTGCTTGGTTCATAGATTATGTAAGTGGTCTTTGAATGGGTGGTATCAGGTATTGGTATGTAAGTGATCTTTTACCCATATTTGGTTTCCATATGATTTCTTTTGTGTTTGTGTATGTCTACAATGGGTGATGTCTTTGCATAAATGTGTAGCAGATATACATTATAGAAATGGTTAATTTTTTCCATGCTTCCTTTGATACACAGATATACATTACAGAAATGTGTAGCAACATAGTAAGATCAAGGTGTTGTAGATGAGCTGACGAGTAGAGATAATGGGGAAAATAGAAATAGAGGATGGCACTAACAATCATGAATCAGAAATGGTGATGATCAATTTGCATCTACTCTTTATATAACAAAATTCTAGAAGCCATTTGCCATGTTGTAATCTATTGATAATTGCTCACTCTGCAAATCAATTATATTTTTCAGCATGCAAGGTCACCGTGTAGGGTCTAGTAGGATCTCTTTGCATCTAATCTACAATGGTTACTAGTTGCGGATTTTCTGTAATTTTTCTCCCTTAGATTCGGTATTTACATTATGTTGAAAAGTCCTGCAATGTGAGTCAGTAAAATACTTTCATTAAGAATCTCATGAATTTATGTCTAGAATTATGAGTTTCATGCTTTGAATATGCACCATTTTCTTTAGTATACTTATTACTATTTTTAAGATTTCATCACTTTTGGATTTTTTCCACTCTAAAGGTAATTTTCGTAAATGTTGACTTAGATCAGCTGGGATTGGCCTTGGGTTGGGGTTGGTCTGCTGGGTGTCAGCTGACTAGTTGGCATACGGCTAGCTGATTCTGTTTCTGATCCTATTTCATTACCAGAAATATCTTTCTTTTTTGGTAAATTTGATCTTACAATCAAGCTACACTAGTTCAAAAATCGGTGTGCTGGTGAAATTGGAAAAACCAGGGGATCTATTTCTTGAATTGAAGTATATGCAAAACCGAGGGAGCTCATAATATGGATAAGCATTGGCAACAAACAACAAACCAAGTTGCGTAGTTTCTAGAAATTATTTGTACTGTACATTTCTTACTTATAGTGTAACGTTCCAACCGTTCGGATCGTCCTTGTGTGATTAAAGAGGCCAGTGTGTGGCCGATGACGTGTGTGTAGTAGGTGATTTCAGCAGGTTATGAGACTTTGCCCAATGTGTTCTCTGGTTCTCTGTTGCTATCGCGACAGTGAGGAGCGTCGCGTTTGTGTCGCGACAGCTCAGGGCGCCGCGTTCATGATACCGCCGGTTTAAGTGAGCGTGTGCATGTGCGTCGCGTGTCGCGTGCTGGGTGCAAGGACTGACGTCAGCAGGCTTGACGCGACAGTTGAAAGCGTCGCGTTCAGGTCGCGGTTGTGAAGGGCATCGCGTTCTTACCTGTATTGCGTTTTTAAGTAACCATAGCAGAACCGAGCTAGTGAAAGCTCTGCTCGGCCAGGGAGTTTTGCTGTGGGATTTTGGGGTGATTTGGCTTGCTAGAGCTCGGTTCGACGAGTTTCCACCGCGAGGACGTTGCGTGGAGCGGAGGGAACCTCTTACGGGCTTCGTTCTTCGCATTCTTCGCGAAGGTAGGGAGATTTCCTATTGTTTGATCCGTGAATTGTTCGTGTGGCATGGATAATGCATTTAATGCTTTCTAAAGAATAGATGGCATGTGTAGGATCACATTAAAGCATGAAAATGGATTGAAACTATAAGTTTTTAATGTGTTTGGGGTGATCCGAATGAGGGATTCCGGAACAGGGTTTGCATCTGTTATCGCGGTCGCTCTGGGAGCCGCGACTAGGTCGCGACACCGCGAGCTGTCGCGTTCTGAAGGCGGTCTATCGTACCACCGCGAGAACAGCTGAATGTTGTCTTTCGAGTATAAATGTATGTGTAGGATTATTTGCTTATTATAGTTTATGCTTATGGTGATAGAAAGAGGTGCATTGGCACTCTCTACGCTCGGGGAGCGTGTGGTGTGTGGTTTACTTAATGTTCACGTGGTTTTCGGGAAGGTTTCACGTGGCTTGAGCATTGCGCACGTGGTTTCTGTGTACGTGGTGTGTAGTTTCACGCCTTCCGTGGATACGTCTTCAGTTTGGAGCCCCAGGTTTTGTGTGAGCCAGGCACGTGAGTGCTCGGGGCTTGTCCCGGTACTGGGTACCGTCGAGGTCTTGTCGTCTTCCTGGACACCCTCACTCTTGTGTTGAGTAGTACGTCTGGCTGAGGGAAAGACGACAGTGGGACAGCGACTAGAGAGTTGGTTGTGTTGTCGCTTGTAGCGCGCTCGTAGTTGGGGGAGACGGACACCAGTAGACGTACTGGACCCCAGCTAGTCACCAGTAGACGTATTGGACCCCAGCTAGTCACCAGTAGACGTACTGGACCCCAGCTAGTCCTGTTTTCCAGTGCCTCACTTTAGGGAGCTCGGGCCAAAGTTCCTAAAGGTGCTAGGCATGGGCCTGCGTGGTGTGTGACCTGCAGGTTGTGGTGGTTTAGTTGGACTCCACAGTTCTTATTCTTGTTTAGTGGAGCGGCAGCTGGACCTTTCGTCCGTGGCTGCGAGACTGAGAGGTGGTCCTATGTTGTCTGTCCGGGTCAGTAACTGGTGTCGCGAACCAGTTGACGTGGCTCGAGTGTGGCGTTTCTCTACAGTAGCTCGTACACCTGTTTGGTGTTGCCGTTTATTTAATTATGTTGATTCCTGTTAAGCGGCAAATGGTAAGTTGTACTTACAGTTTTTATATCCTGCTTGATATTATTATATATTGTTAGTGTAGCCTTTCCTGCTTTGCTACTTGAGTAGGTTTGCTCGGTTTCTAGGGAGTTTCCCTACTGAGCCAGTGACACGTGAGGCTCACCCCTACCACCTACCAGGTGAGGGAGATCCGGAGATTTCGCGCCCGTCGTCCAGTGGAGGGTCTGCACCACCAGCAGTGTAATTTTACTTTTCTGTTGTGCACCTCGGGGTATGCCCCAGGTTCTGTTGTAGTTTGGCTACAGTTGTGCTATGGATATGTATATTCCATGTAAATATTTGTAGGATTGGCAGATCTTATGAATGTTTAAGTTAATTCCTCTATATTTCTACGGACTCGTGGTTTGATATCCCTTGCGAGGCTTCGGACCGTTCGGCTGCACAGCAGCACAGGCGGCAGGCGCGCAGCGGTGCAGGTGAGGCGGGCTGGCGGGGCGGCAGCGCCGACGGGGCGGTGTCCGACTGAGGTGGGCTGGGGACGGGGGGCGGTGTCCGGCTGCTCAGCAAGGCGCGCAACGGCGCAGGTGAGGCAGGCTGGGCCGGTTGGCGGGGACCGCGGGGTGGTGTCCGGCTGCACAGCAGCGCAGTTCGCAGTGGTGCAGGTGAGGGCCGTGAGGCGGGCTGGCTGGGCGTCGGGCGAAAGTGGTGAGTCCGCGCGAGGGTTCAGGGCAAAAATTGGAAATTTTGGCTTGGGGTGAGGTCAGGTCACCGCCAGACCCAGTGGGGTCACCCTCCTATTTCATACCTTGTCCAATGGCTGATCAAATGGTCATTTGAAAAAAAAAAAATTCTACGTGACCCCACTGGATGTGAGCTAGATCCGTCCATGGCCGCGTCCCTCTGCGCGCGCGACGCGTGGAGGGACGGGCCCCTCCAGCATTAAATAATATTTTTTTTACAATTTGTGAACACAAATGATATATTTGTGCACACAAATACATCATTTGTGCACACAAATAATGTACACAAAATGTAAAAAAATAAAACAGTATTTAATGCTGGAGAGATCCGTCCCTCCACGCGTCGCGTGCGCGGAGGAGCGCGACCCCTCCACGTCGTGCTAAGCTCCCGGCTAGCATTTCTCATTCTTATAAGTTTGTTTTTGTTTCTAACTCCCATCCGTTCATTGACTGGTCCTGGCTAATGGCAAAGCAAAGTTGAAGAGATGGATCGATCCTGCGTCTTTCCTGGCCCCTGGATGAGTGCTGTTGTGGAAACATACCTGTCATACAAATTAAGGATCGACACGTAAAAAACTACAGAACCCGTGTCGTCGGCGATTCTCCATGCATAGATTACCATCTTTTCACCTTGGTCTCTCTCTCTCTCTCTCTCTCTCTCTCTCTCTCTCTCTCTCTCTCTCTCTCTCTCTCTCTCTCTCTCTCTCTCTCTCTCTCTCTCTCAATTTTCATTACTTTCTTTAAAATGTCAATTTCTAACTTGAGGGTCGACCCTAATAACACAACTCTGGATTTAGCTTCCTACAAGTCTATCTCATAATCAGTTCCATAGTGACGACTTCATTTCCTGTCTCCATCTTTTATCTGAGTGTTCAACCTCAGATCTTGAGGTTGGATCTTCTCACTAGAAGTTAACACACTGGTCCACCTGTCTTTGGGTTCACACACACCTAACATCGCTGTACGTTGGTCGGGAGGGATGCAACTGGTCTCCTAGCTAGGAGCACCAGAAATTAACGGAGGTCTACAAAGAAACCGTAGACCATTTGTGTGCTTCTTGTCTGGGCATGGTTGGTCGGGGTCGGCATCCGCATGGTTGGTCGGCGTCGGCATCCGATTCCGTCTGGTCTCATGGTCATCGTCGGCACTCGCGCATGCTCACCCGATCTCTCCATCTCCATCCGCCCAGCTTCCCCATGCGCATGCACATCCACCTCTTGTAGTTTCGTAACTTTCGTACAAACTTTGTTACTTGTGGAACAATCCAGTGCGTAGCTAGGAGTGGCCGCTCCCAGGAGCTGCCGTTGGCGGCCCAGGTGGCCATGCGGAGGAGGGACGGGGCTCGGCTCGCCTTAGACGACAGGCTGCTTATAAGTAGGGCTGTCAATGGGCCGGGCCCAGGCTGGGCTTATATGAGCCCGGCCCAGGCCCGACTCATCAATATGAAAGCCCAAGTCCGGCCCAAGCCCGAGCAATGTCGGGCCGGGCTGGGCCGGGCCTACTATTTTTACAAAATTGTAAAGCCCGACTAAGGCCCGACCCGGCTCGAATACTTAAATAAAAATTAAATTAAAAATAATATATTTAATAATATAAAATTTATAATCTCATTCAATTAAGTAGAGTTTTGATGTTCCTTATTTAATTTGTTTGAAAAGAGAGTTTTTTACTTTTAAATAAGTAAAATAACATAATTTTAACTATGTAAAATTTAAGATTTGAAAAGAAAAAAGAAAAAGAGAACGGGTCGGGCCGGCCCATCGGGCCGAACTCAAAGCCCGAGTTCGGCCCATGGGCTTAGTCGGGCTGAACTTTTAGGACCTACTAAAAACCCAAGAGCCGAAAAGAGTCTTGCGGCCCGGCCCAAAATCGGGCCAAGCCCGCGGGCCTGTGGGGCCGGCCCGGCCCATTGACAGCCCTACTTATAAGGAAGGGCAAGAGGGCCGGAGGTTGCCTCCCTCGCGTCGGATGAGCTTCTTCAAACCGGAGCACTGATCGGCTGTTTGGATGCACACTACAAATGAAATGAGTACTCTAAATTCACAGTAAGCTTATTTTTTTTTAATATAACTTTAGTTTGGAGATTTAAAAATAAATTTATCATAAATTCACTTGATATTTATCACGAACTCATGATAATCTCTCCATAAGCCCTTTCTTCATAAACCTACTATGACTTAGTTTATTAATGTGGAGACTCTCCTTAATTTTAAAGATAGATAGTTTGAAATAAACACAACTACTTTTGGTTGAAGGTTAGAGTATTCAGGGATAATCTAACCAAGGATATTTAACTACCAAAAATATATATTTCACTTTGGTTGCTATCTTTGAGATGGAGATGGGTTAATTTATTTTTTTAAGTTAACTATCATTTTTGACTCCACTAATTTTTATTTGAAAAAATAAAAAATATATATGAGATATATAATAAATTAATATTTAAAATTTTATGATAATTTATAAAAAAAATTAAGGAAAAAAAAAAACTAACCCCCTCTACCCCACCTCAAGAGGTGGGGTAGACTTATCTTGGGGTAACCTGAGTTATACCCAGATTACCTCTAGGTAACCTTTTCCTCCTCCCCAAAACTTGGGGAGGGGGTTAACCAGGCCAAGCATGAGTTAATGTAAAACATGTTTAAAATAAATGAGTTTTTCATAAACAAATTTTTTATAAATCTATTCATATTTTAATTACAAGTTGCATCCAAAGGGGAAAGCCCCGTGTCAGACCAAAAGGACCATGGGCCTCCACTGTGGCCTGTCTTTACTTTGGCCCATTGTTGAGTAAACTTACCCCGCCGCCTGTTGACAGTCCTACTGATCAATTGGAGTCGTAGTTAAAACTCATGACATGTGTTGGGCTGGCCCAAATAAAAGCCTTTGCCGGCTCCATGTCCATTAAGATGACCTCAGGTGCTCAACAACGCATGCTGCAAACTGACAAGTTTATGGTGCTCTCTCTCTCTCCATTTCCTTCATGTGAAAGATTGTACACACGCCTTAAGACAGACTGCCCCCAAACACATACCTTTGGGTGTGGGACTCACATGCATGCCTTTGGAGCCGACAGTCTCTGTCTGCCCCATAATATGCAGGGAGCATTTCTCTTCCTTCATAGGTTTCTTCTGAAAGTCTAAGAAGCTGGTGTTCATCTGCAAATGATTACAATGACAGAGATGGAGCCAACACGGAAATAACAGCAAGAGAGATAGTGCCAAAACACGTACTGTAACTTATCTGATCTCCAAAAAAAAAAACGAACGAGATTATATATAGATTCGTTTGTTTCAACATAAAATCTCATGTCATAAAAGATTTTTTTTAAAAAAACTATATAATAATTTATTTGATTTTATTGAAAAGTTAATATATATATATATATATATATATTACTTAAAATTATAAATTTCGACATTTTTTATAAGACTCCGTAAATCATTTTTTGAATGTTTTTTCACGTAAGATTTTCATGAATGTGACTATCATTAATGCAATCTTTTGTAGACCAATCTCCTGAGCCATATATCTCCCGAGCTAACTTGATCGTCGGAGTATTTGTCCACTGAGCCTCCACAGTGGTTTTACAGGTCGAGAGATCGGCAAGTTCGGCAACCCGTGCTCCAGCTCTTCCATTGGTCTTCTCGATCTGAGACAACTCCGTTGCTCTAGCGGTAACAACTATAATTTTCATTCTAATTCTTAGTGTTCGATGTTTGAAACTCGACGATTGGCAACCCGGTGCTTGGCGGTCAACGGCCGGCGTTCGGCGCCCTACAGCCAGTTCCCGACGTCCGACGCTCGACATCAAGCATCCGACATGCAGCGATCGACGGCCGGCATTCGGCGCTCGATACATCTGGTGATCGGCAGTCAGCGATCGGGTGACCTGCACTCGAACTCCCGACGCTCGACGTTCGGTGACCTACGCTCAATAGTTGACGTCGAACAATCAACGATCGGGTGGTCTACATATCGAAATGTACTTTTTATTTTTTAAAACTTTTATTTATTTTTAAAAATTATTTTTAATAAATATTTTACTAGAAAACATTTTCAGAAAAAATATTTTCGTGAGTATCAAATAAATAATTATATTTTAATCCATTGACAAAAAATTTCTCTATAAATATATTTTACAAACAAACAAACGGAACCTATATATATCTACACAAGAAGTAACAAAAAGGTATGTTTCTCAAATGACGAATATTTGTAGTGACATTGGCTCAGCAGCTCCCTTTTATGTAGTGACATGGAAATTTCAAGCCGAGTGGTGAGGGGTGCTATCAGGGTTCGAACCTTGACAACGCTGGGATAAATCGCAGCTGCTCAGATCACTATGTTATTTAATCCAAAAAAAAAACATCAAATCAAGTTACAGGGAACCTTCTTGCGGGTACAGTAATAGTAAAAAGTGGAGTTCATCCAGAATTTCGTTTATAAGAAGAGTCTCGACCATAAATTGATCTCTATTCTGTTGCTGCTTCTGATAATTCTTATAAAAAAATAGACGTGACAATAAACCCATTCATCTCATTTCTATCTCTGATAATTCATAGAAAAGATAATTTAAAAATATAAACTTAAAAGCATCCCACTCTTGCGGAGAAGATATCGGGTAGAATGTGTTTAGTTCTTTGATTAGAAGTTTTCTTTTTTTTTTTCCACTCTTAACAAAATCCATTTATTGCAAAGAACACCGGCTGGGCCAAGCCTGGTTGCGGCCCAGGCCAAGGCCCGGTATAACGAATTAGTTTACAAATTCCAATCGCAAGAGACTGTGGACTTGCGGGCTCGCCCCAACCAAAACCAAGAGAGCATAACGGGCCTCCATTCTGGCCCAACTTTAGATTGATCCTTTAAGCTACCTGGCTCATTGCCAGTCCTAGAACTACTACTAACTGTTCATAATAGCAGCGCAGGCGGAATGCCAAATCTGATGTGTTTTAAACCAGTTCAATTCTTTGTGAAATCTAATGCGGGACTAAAGTTACTGACAACTTTAGTTGAGTTGAGGACCTCACACTCCCTCTTAGATACTCACACCATCCATCTTGTAATAATACCTCGCCTTTTCCAAGGTCGTCGTCCTCGTCGACTAGGTGGCAATCAAAAGTTATGTCCGTTCATACACAACGGGTAAATGATCTATTAATACACCACATCAGATTGACAAGGTCCGGGTGCCACCATCATTGTTAGGAACCAATTGTCCTTCCCCAAACCTAGGTATTGTAGGAGATTCTTTTTCTTTTAAACCGGTCCAACTGTTTGAGGAATCGAAGGTGAGATTAAAATTACTAGCAACTTTAACTGAGTTAGGGGGCCTCACACTCCCTCTTAGATACTCACACCATCTATCCCGTAACAAAATTTTATTTTCTCTTTTCCTCATTTAATGCATAATATACTTCCTCTCTCTCTCTCTCTCTCTCTCTCTCTCTCTCTCTCTCTCTCTCTCTCTCTCTCTCTCTCTCTCTCTCTCTCTCTCTCTCTCTCTCTCCACACTTGGTATTTCATTACATAGTTAAATTTATAATTTCTCCACACAATCAAACAAACATATTCAAAGTTTTTACTTCACTTAGAACTACCCTTTTGCTACCACTTCACTTAGAACTGCCCTTGTGCATGCGTCCACAGTTTGCTTATGCATAGAGTCTTGTACTCTTCTTATGTTTTGTTCCTTTCTCTCTCACATACACGTCTTTCTCTTTTCTCATTTGCAGGTGCTTCTCACAAGAGTATGCTTGTGCATGGACTCTTCTATTTCGTCCATGTTTACCTTAGGTGCAAGTTCTATTTTAGCCTTAGAAAACAAATAAACAATTTTGCACGCTTAGGTTTTTAGAAAGTGAGAAGTTCTATGTTATCGTATGTGCACGGCAAATATATATACCATGTATAGTCAATTTATACAGAAATTTAATAGAGGACCGTGTATCATTGTGTTGGAATTAGTTTTAGTTTTTATCTTGGTCTTTCATGTTCGAGTTTAATCAGCAACACTTGGATCATTGTTAAAAGAGAAAATTATTATTGCCTTAAATTTTCTTGTTTGCCTTTTTGGATTGTCAAGTTCGGTTTTAGTCTTAGAAAAACGGGGAACCATAAATGTTAGATAGAGTAGAAGTTTAGATACATTGATGAATTTTAGATACATATTTTACAAGAGAAACAAACATATTTGCACATTTTTTTCATTATTCAGATGTCCTTTACATAGTCATACTAAATATCAAATGTTTAAAGATCGTATGGTATCTTTCTTTGAATTTGGAGATTCTATGTTAAAGTCAAAGAAACAAATTAGAAGGTAAAATTTATGATTTTAAACTGTATTTTGGCTACATGTGCATACTCCTAACCAGAAAATATATTACACATAATTAAATTAGAAATAAGTTAATTTAAAAATTTTACATATAAATTACTACTAAAAATAAAGATTATAGATTTATCACTCATTGATTTGCATCGGAAAAAGAACATGACTGTTGTAAACCAAGTTCATTACACAAAAATCAGTGTTATTATTGTTTCTAAAAATACATTTTACACATATAACCCTCTTAGAGTAAAGATCACCAAAAATATGCCCAACATCTTTATTCACAGACCCTTTGTAGACGAGTTATTTATCTTGTGTACCTTTCCAGTTGGTCACAACTTTGCTAATAGACTATCAAAATATCTTAGAGTAGATGAAATATTTCATAGATTTTTTGGTTGAAATTTACCACAAAGATTTATGTAAAATAAACTCATGTGTTTAGGAATATGAATAAAATTAAAAGTAGGACAGATTTTCCATGTGTTTTTTTAGTTTGAGAACACTATCTATAAAGAAACAGATTAAAATAACATTAATTTATCTATAGAAACACTCTCTAGTATTTTAAGTCATCTGATTCATGAGAAAGAAGCCTATAACTGGACAAGAAGTAACCAATAAGATGTGTTTCTTAAATGGCGAATAAAGTTTCTTGAATGATGATGAATTATTTATCTTCTAACAATTGGTTTTGGTTTGAAGGCTTTGATCGATCGTGCCACATAGATCATCAAAAAGATGTGAATTGGAAGGCCTCCCAAGTCTACAAGCAGCAGCCATTAAAGAAAGACAAAAGGACACTAAAGCTAAGCAGATTCCACTCATGTCAATTTTATTGCAAAGAGCCAGCAAACCTTATTACCCTACACAAAAGTTGTGTAAATTGCAAATATGTACTAAATGTGATGCTGGGTACAAGTCAAAGTACCATTATGTGTGGAAAGAAAGAAGAAAAATGGAGACCCAAGTGAAGGGAAGCTCCATCTAATGACAACCTAACTTGAACAAGGAAGAAGTGTTGTGCCTTTAGAACTGGGAGAAGTGGGTTTTTATTTCTTTTTTGGTGGAAGATGGGAGGATCCTCTCCCCACACACACATCATGAAGAGGCCATGGTCTCATCCTTGGGGTTCCAGAACCTGTTGTAGAACCACATTTTGTCAGCCTCCACAGCATCACCATCTTGATTCCTGTGCCAGCCGTAGTAAGCATGGGTTCTGTTCTTTATGTCGAAAATGGCATGCCCAAAGCTGGCTTCCCTGAAAGCCGAGTACTTGGGCTGTGGCATTGTCATGCTGCAAGAGAGAGAACAGGGCAAACCATGGTTAGGAAGAGCTGGATATGGCGTGTGGAGTACTGCTCAGTAAAGAGGATAACTTGGTGAGAGGCATATATACTTGGTGGCAAGACCCTCCAGATTTCCTCCATCCCCAATGGTGATGTACACAGGTGCGGATTGGTCAATCACCGGAGTGCACTTCCCATTCACAATGTCATAAGCAATGTTTGATATCCGCTCCTATAACAACAGTAAAGATTATCAAAAACCATGGTGGATCAAACATCAAAAGTCTACACTAATTTGCTTGATTAGATCAGCACCATCTCCTCATGCTGAGGATGTTAATAACAATGCAGGGCAGACAGAAGAGAGGGAGAGATGAAAGTATGCTTACAGAGCGTTCATAGGCATGGACATGGCCGGCAAATACGACGTCGACCTTGTATTTGACAAACCAGGGTTCATACATCACCCTCATGGTTTCCCCTTCCATGAAGTGATAGTTGTAGCTGTTGTACCAGGGTGAGTGCATGAGCACAATCAGCCATGGCGTTTCACTTCTGTTCACCTTGGGTAGCTCCGCTTCCAGCCACTTGTACTGAGGGGTGTACTTGCCTGACAGGGGGAAAAAAAAAATTTCATCTAACAAGAACAACCATTTAAAGACTTGTTCATCCATGACGTCCAAAAAGGTCAAGTTCATCAGCAGATCTAAAGACTTGTTCTTGGAGACAGATCAAATGGCCATACCGTAGGCCGAGTATGAGGCGAGAACGATGATATAGGCAGACGCCCGCTTGATCGAGTACCAAAATGGAGCTGTGCTGCCAGAAGATCTGTAAGGCACATGATATCTGTGTCTGTATGGTTTGAAAGGAACCGTTTCACCCTGCCGCAGAGTTAAAAAAAAAAAATGTTTCACTCTTCTTGATCATGTAGTATCTAAGTTTGAGCCATTTCTTGACAGAGAAAAAGGATGTGGGCATTTTTCCAATGGGAAATACATGGCACTTCTCTATAAACAGAAATAACTCACCTTATAATTAAGATATATATAAATTTATATACACAGAGTAACTTAGTGGTTAAACCCTCCATTTTATATCTTAGATCTTAGGTTCAAATCTCTGCCCCACAGTTATATATATATATAATAGTGAGATGATGATCTTAAATAGGAGAGCTCTGCAAGAAGATGGTTACCCATTGAAGCCACTTACATAAGGAATCGAAATTGGGAGAAATACCCACAGAAGAGAAGCAAATCAAAGTGGAAAAACATAGAAGCAGGGTGAGGCCCTTACGATCTCGGGGGCAAAATCGATTTCATGGTTTCCCGCAGTCCATATCCATGGCTGGTAAGCAGTGCTCCTCTCCACGAACCTGCCCCATGTATCCCACCTCACGTTGTCATGGTTCGGGTAATTATCCGCATAAGAGAGGTCACCCACGAACAGAACCGCCTGACCCTTCGGGTTGGCCTCGTAATGCGCAAGCGTCCTGTTGGAATCGTAGCTCTGCCCAAGATCCCCTGCACAACATTCGATTTTAATGGAGCAAATCAAGAACAAGGGCTCGACGGAAACGAGATGGCAGCAAGAACTAGACGAACCGAGCAAGACAAGAACAGCGGCTTGGCTTGCAGATACCCCGGCCATATATGTGACTTGAAAGCTTCATCTTATGATATAGACATTACAAGCAGAGAAGCTTGGTGGTGGTGTGCGAGAGAGGAGAGGTTTTGCCCTTACCGATGAGGCCGAAGGTGTAGGGGACATCCGGGCCAACCTTGGGGGGCGTCCTGAACCAGAACTTCCTGGGCGTGTGCTTGACCCCAACCTTGTAGAAGTACTTGGTGTCATACTGCAACGCGAGCACAAACCCATCAACATCATCTGGAACAAAGGTCGAACAAACACAGAGAGAGAGAGAGAGAGAGAGAGAGAGAGATAGTAATGTGCATGGCACAGGTAGAAGGGGGAACTGGCAGACCTTGAGGTTGCGGAGGACAGTGTGGTGAATGTAGCCGGAGGTGTAGTTGTAGAACTTGTACTTGGTCATGGTGCCCTCCGCCCGGCGGTCGAGCTCGTGCGCCGACGTGCCATAGTGCACGGTGCTGCTGCCGGGCTCAGACGGGGTGACCCAGGAGACGATCACCGCCCTCCCGTCGTGGTCTCCCTGCGTGATATGAACCTTCAAAGGAAAAACAAATCAAAACCCAGATCAGATCCGATTTCAGAGAGAGAGAGAGAGAGAGAGAGAGAGAGAGAGAGAGAGAGAGAGAGAGAGAGAGAGAGAGAGAGAGAGCAGCAGCAGCAGCAGCAGCAGCAGCAGCGTACCTGCTGGGGGGCATTGTAGCCGGGGGGCACGCGGAAGACGTCGGCATTGAGGGGCATGTCGACGGCCTTCTGGTCAACGCGGACGAAGGCGCTGGTGACCCCCGCACGGCACACCGGCGCGGCGCTCATGAGCAGCACCGCCACCGCGAACCCCAGGGCGAAGAGCGCCATGGGCTTCCACCCCATCTCCTTAATTCCTCCCGGCCCTCTTCCCTCTCCCTCCCTTCCCCGGCTCTCCTCACTAATACCTCTACTCCTCCACTATCTCCCCCCTTCTTCCGTCGTGTTGCAGGGCTTCCTAGTCAACAGACGCGGTGGTGGAAGGCGAAAGAATAAGACGGGGCCCGGTGGCGCCTCGCCTGACAGAGACGGGTTTATATAGGAGGGGGCTGGAGGCAGCGGTGGCGGGGGAGAGATTCCCGGGGGGCGTTGAACTCAGAAAGGGGAATATGCGGCGGTGGAAACCAATTCCTATCCACGCGTACACACGCAGTGCCCATCAGAGGTCATGCCCACGTCGCCAAACCTCTCTGCAGAGTCCAAGATGACCTACGAAGACATTTGTTAGGCGTTAGAGAGAGAGAGAGAGAGTTGAAGAAGGAAGAGATGCCAAGAAGAGATGAAGTGGGGTGGGGACGAGGGTGGGCGATGGTGACAGGGACTGGAAATGTTGACGCCGGCGAAGGGAAGAGGAAGAAGAGGAGGGGAGGTGCAGTAGTCGTCCAAGACTTGATGGGAAGCAACTGTAGAGAGAGAGAGAGAGAGAGAGAGAGAGAGAGAGAGAGAAAAAGAAAGAGAGGATTGGATAGAGGAAGATCTTGTTCGCTTCCCCACCCCCCATAAGGGAATCTATCTCTCTCTCATCGATCTGCTCCGGGATAGATTTCGGGGTGAAGTCAGAAAAGATCCAATCTATTTTGTCTTCCGGGTAAAACGCAGTTTCCATGGGAGTCAGTAGATACTAGCTGGACACAACTTGCCATTTTTGGCACATATGTGTTTATGTTATCCTCTATGTTATCAAAACAAAGTGTGTACATAGCACTTGATACGAGATAAGTCAGGTCAGAAGCTAAGTGCAGTAATTTTTTATATTTTTTCTTAGGTTTTTTCCTCCCTCATTTTTAGAAATAAATTTAATATATTTTTATATTACATTTTAAGTAGGGGTGTCAATTGGCCGGGTCTGGACTGGGCCTGGTCTGGCCCAGGTCCAGCCCAGTCTCCAGATAACAGGCCCAGGCCCGGGGCAAAGCCCGGTTTAAAAAAAAAACCCCAGCTCGGGGTCAGTTTTGAGGTCCGGCCCAGGCCCGGTCCGGCCCGGCCTGGGGCGAGCGACGTGCGAGGCGGGGGGCGCGGGGAGGCCGAGGCGGGCGCGGGCGCGGGGCGAGGCGGGGGCGCGGGCCGAGGCGGGCGGGGACGCGGGCCGAGGCGGGGGCGAGGCAGGGGTGCTGGGAGGCCGAGGCGGGGGCGCGGGGAGGCCGAGGCGGGCGGGGACGCGGACCGAGGCGAGGGCGCGGGCCGAGGCGGGGGCGCGGGGAGGCCGAGGCGGGCGCCGAGGCGGGCAGGGACGCGAGAGGCGGGCCGGCGGGCCGGGCCAGGCCAAGCCCGGAATCGGCCCAGATTTTTTCCGGGCCGGGTTGAAATATAAAATTTAATAAAAAAAATTAGGCCCAGGCCCATGTTATACCGGGCCGGGCTTCCGGGCCTCCGAGCCGGCCCGGCCCAGTTGACACCCCTAATTTTAAGTGTAATATAAATATGTAAAAATTTACACAGAGAGAGTAATAAAGTGACAACTCAATTATTAGATGTCACATAAATTATTATCTAATCATATTGTACTTAAAATATAATACAAAAATATACTAAATCTCTCTTTTTTATATATAGATGGATTACAGAATGTGGTTGGTTTCATGCTAGGTTAAGATTACACACGTATCCAATCTCAAATAATGGCATAAGACGCGACTCTCCTCACCTAGGAAAGGATCCTGTAATAGGTCTAAATCCATTTAGATAAATCATAGGATAACCCTGATCTATTCGGAGTAAAAGTGTTCTAACCAGTTCCAATGTTTTACTAGAATTAATAATCGTATTAAAAGAAGTTTGTAGCAGAATAAAAAAGTAAAAATTCAGATTTTTATATCTAATCTTAGTCTTATCCATCTTATCTTAGATATTTATCAAAGATGCAATACCACAAGAAAACGCATTCCCTGTGTTGAAAACCAGTAACATTGTTTCATATATATTACAGCCACTATAATGAGACCTCAAAAATATCGGTAAAGTTATAACATTCAATTAATGTACCTGTTTACTTGCTAAAAGACAAATACTTGCAACTATTGTGAAAAAAGAGGTTTTTTGCATATTTATCTCTTTTAAAAGATTAATTGTATGAGATTTTTTAAAAAAATTTACATATACACATATATCATTTTTATGGATACAAAGTATCCTTAGAGATCTTAGAAGTCGACAATATGCTTCGAATATTTTTTATTATCATTTTTAATAAGGATATATATATATATGTAAAAGTGAGCAAAATATTTCAAATATTTTTTTGATGTCCACATATTATAATATGACCTTTGAAGATATTTTGTATCTGATGTGGTCGATCCTGATCTGATTTACAAGCTAGGCTAGTGGGAGACCTAACCCTCGGCTCATTAAGACCCACCTAGGGGCCCAACACAGCAATAGGGGATTCCTTCTCGTACGCATTGGGCTCAGGACGACATCATAGGTCGACTGGCTCCTCTACTACCGACTAGTTGCTTCGAACTATTTTGAGACTAAACCTTTCTAATCAATGCCTGACCTCGGAGTGGAGGACTCATGATAGGACCCTAGGCCCATTAGGACCCACCTAGGGGCCCAACACAATAATAGGGGATTCTCCCTCGCAGGCGCTGTAGTCTCCTCTTGTGAGAGGTAAATCTCATATCGGAAGATGGATTTATCTCTACCTAGGAGATGCTTCAAGAGAAGTCTAAAGGTCACAGGTAAAAGGGGTTTGGCCAAGTGTCATCATCAGGTGCGGCCAACTCTCTCTCTCTTTCTCTACTTAAATTATTTTTTTCTTACTCAGAACTCTCTTCACTTGATCGTTAGAAGGTAGTCTTCGAGACCGACTTCTTTGCAAGTTGAGTCAGATCAAACCAATTAGGGATTTGTTCACCACCAGTAGACTCTCACCTCGAGCTCATCTCGGAGACGATGTAGTCTCGCACTAGCCGACTCCATTAGTCAGGTAGGGAACCACATCAATGTCTATAGAAAGGCTATATATACAAATGTAAATAGAAGATAAGAGAGAGATATATAATAAAACCTAAAAAAAAGGGGGGGCTATACTTTGGAAAAACGGTGACGTCAGTCTGACCTTGGGAAAGGTGACACCTGCCAATCGCATGTGAAAAGTCCAACAAAAATGAAGGCCAGGTGGGCCAGCCGTGATGATCAGATCCTACGGCTATAAAGTAGGCGCCGCAGATATGGTGGCCCTCCTTTGGTCCACCGCTTGATACGATGCATCTGCGGTGGTCCCGTGGGAAAAGGAGGAGCGAAGTAAGAGAGAAAGAGGACAAATTAGCGATTATTTTATTAGTTCGGATGTGGATCTTCTAAGGAACCGTTTCCGATGTTTATGCAGTATTTTTATCGGATACTTAATGATTGCCTCCAAGGTACCGAATTCGAAAAGTTCCATCCTTGGGTTGCAAGCGAAAGGGGGCTTACTTTAAGGACCAATCACCGGCTGGGGGTGGGGGGGGGGGGGGGGGGGGGGCGTAAAACACACGATTAAATTTTCTTTCATGTTTACATATAAAAATAAGATAAATTAATTACTAGTCTTTGACTTTAATAGAAGAAAATTTTACTGTAACAAAATTTAACATATACTGTAATAATAGATAATATTATTGTAATAAATTATAGTTCTATTAGAAATTAAAAAAAGTCAAATATTTGATAAATATTTTTAATTATTTTTTAAAAATATATTTATTTTCTACTAATTATATTAATTATCTTACTAATTCAATTATAATTGATGTGATTGAGGTGATAAGGTATAATCGAAGAAGACTCCAATAACCTTGTCGTACCAAGCAAACCAATCACATGTTCATTTATAAGATGATTAAATATAATTATACACCATAGGGTATCTAAGTATTGCACCTTAAGTTTGTTAGAATAGTCTCCCATTATAAAGAGGCAAAATATCTCTTGTGTTTGTAATATTAGCTCTCTTTTCATTCATCGTCCTAAGATTTTGAGTTGAAAGATTCAATTTAATATTAAATCTTACAAAAATATCACCCAAACATCTTCCATGTTCGTTAAAGATTTATCTTGTTAATTTTCATACTAAGTAAAACTCCACTTTGGAAAGTATTTTATCCTTGGGTATTTGGATATAAATTGTTGGTTACTAACTAGGAACATGGACAGTAAACTGGGGGTATGTTGCGGCAATTCTATCTGACCTTTTTATTAAGTGGGACATGGTTAACTAGGGCATGTTGAGGCAATTCTATCCGACCTTTTTATTAGGTGACGTAATTTTTGCTCCAAAGTAAAATAGATTAAAAAAAAAAGCTAACTTACACTTATATATTTTAATCTAGAAGTATATAATCTGCTACCAAAACAGCACTAAAAAGGTAATACATTTGAGATAAATCTATTGGGTGTTATGATATTTTGTATCAACCCAAATAAGGCTGAATGGTTTACCTATCAAACATCATAGTTGTGAAAAGAAGTTTGAATCTTATATATCCATGTCTTCTTGTTTGGTTGCCAAACAGAAGTGGCAATAAACAAACAGTTCAAGCATGTGTTGACATCTTGAAGTGTTTTTATGCAAGGACTAAGAAGCAAGTGACTTAATGAAATTAGAGATTTGTCAACTTAGGGGGAGTTGTTTGATGGGTTCTTTATTAGAAGCTCCTTAATCTAATGGATTAGTGAGTACTGAAGGATAAGTGAGGATCCGGCTTCAGGAGAATCTTCCAATGGACAAAAGAAAGATGCCGGTTGACCTAAACCCTAGAACAGGCTGTTCATTCATCCACCATAGAAATGTCGTTAGTATTGACCATATGATCCACACTTTGTGTGTGTGTGTGTGTGTGTTCGAAATCCAAAATTGATTGTATCTAGATCCAAGGATCCGGTAATATTGTGGAGTGAATGAGTAAATGGGTCATGTATTGATTCAGTTCACTCAAGGACTATTTATTTTACCTAAATGGTGTAAAATTCTGTGAAATATCATAATTATGTGAGACACAAAATATGATATTTTACAATATTTTATGACACTCTTTTCTCTAGATTCTAGAGCAATGCTGACAAAATGGGCTAAAGTAGTTCCACCCATTACCATGTTTGATCTCTCTCTCTCTCTCTCTCTCACAGTTTTCAGTGCTATCAAAAGAACAAGTATCAGTAGTTACCCATCCCTTTCCTGTTCTTAAATGCCCTTTTTGCTGTTTTAGATAGAAAACATATGGAAGACAACATCTTTTGGGAACAACTGATCCCCATTTCTTACACTCAACCTTAGCAAGAAAGGAAAAAAAAAAAAAAAAACACCCTCTCACCAATGAATTCTCATGCCATGCACATTCTCTCCAACATCAAAACCTGAAGAATAATTCATCTTCTCACATCATCTCCAAACAAACATTTGGTGAACAATAATGGAGGGGGGGGAGACGCCCGCGCCCTCTTCTCACAATTCCCTCCCCCAATCAAATTACCTATCAAAAAAAAAATATTTGGTGAACAATTATCTCCTTTTTATAAACTTCACCTATCCTTATTGCCTCTCTTTATCCCACAATCCTACAAATTGGAAGCTGATTTATACCTAGCTACTTTCATAAGGCCATCATCCTACAAATTGGAAAGAATGTGGCTCTTGGCCCATGAGGTCCAGGTCCACTATCCCTTTTGAACATGGAGAAAACTATGCCTCTCAAGGTGGGTGCAGACTGTACTTGAGAGATCTTTTGATCTGTTCTAAGAAGGTATGTGTGAGGGGTAGTTGGATGCTCTGCTAAACTTGTTTGCTTTTACAAGTGAGATTGCCATGAAGAGACATGGATCATGTGAATCTGTCCACTTTGAATTGCTGCAACAAGGTTCTAGTGGGTATTCTTTTAAGGGCACTCTGAAAAGTTTATTCTAAGAACAAATAGTGGCAGATCTAGAACATATCCAGTGGGGTCCTAGGACCCCACTGAAAATTTAAAATTCTATTAGAGACTTTAATTTTTTTGTTAAATTGATTTGGTTAAAGAAAATTTAAAAAGAGTGACCCCAATGAATTAATAGAATGACCCCACTAAATAAAATTTTTACGTCTGCCGTTGGAAACAAAAGATATTTATTTATTGAAGAATAAATTACCACTTTAATAGACCATATTCTGCTCCCCCAAATCTTACCATTTACATATAAAACAAATAGATATCTACTGCATGCCAATGTCTGCAAGTGAAACTTCTCTATATAGACATATCTACTTAGTCCTTTTCTACCTAGTTAGGACTGAACATGATCTGGTTTGGTTCAGTTCAAGGCCATTTTCAACCTGAACCAAATCAAATCGATTCAACTTTGGAACGAACCAAATCAAACTGAGATCTATATGAACAGAACCAAATCAAATCGCATTAATTTGGTTTGGTTTATGGTTTGGGTTTTTTTTATTAAACTTAGAAATAACTTTTCCTTAATAGTTAAAGTATATACCATCAAAACTTATGTAATATTAATAATAAACAGAGTCAATGTAACTACTTGAAAGTTTCAAGGAAAAAAAAACTTATATATCTTAGAGAACAATGGAAAAAGAATACTAACTTATAACACAAATTCATCTAGATTAGTAAATAAATAACAAAAAACAAATAGCTCCAACGCAACATCAAAATAATAAGACAAGTAGAGCTAACTTTTTTTACATCTATATTCAGAAAATATAATATAAAAATTACTGAGAAAAATAGAATAAAATTAGTGAGAAAAACAGTGAAAGATAGTTAAATGCTGCTATCCATTAGTGGAAAATATAATTATAAAAATCACTGAAAAAATTCTGCAAAAACAAGTCAGAAGAAAACAGTGAGAAAAAAAAAATCACCGATCCGATTTGATTTGATTTGATTCACATAGTTCAGTTTGGTTCAGTTTTTAAACCAAATCGAACCATTTAAAACTACTCCAATTTGATTTGGGTCATTGAGCCGAAAATTCTAATATTTTGAACCAAACCGAATTGAGAATTTTGATTTAGTTTAATTAATTTTTTTATTCAATTAATTGGTTTCGAAATAAACACCCGTATGCCTAGCTATTTATCCACGGCTTCCCAAACACAACAGAGAATAAAATAAAGCTGGAGCACCGAGAGGAATGTTATGGGGGCTGGCTATCTCCATCGCCAATCTTTCATGGTTTCATCATTCCCACAAGCACCACATATATTTTCTGCAGACGAGTTGGCCTGTTCATAAAAATCTCTACTTTCTGCATGTAAGTGGCAAATAGAAAAACGTCGTGCAATGGATGTTCATGGACTTATGTTTGGTATTGAGATAGATCAAGAATAGATTGAAAATATTTTTAAAATTTTAAAATATTTTAAAATTTTAAAATTATCTTCAATTTATCCTCGATTAAAAAAAAAACTAAGCCCTCGTTGTCGTACCTAGCCATGTTACTTGTTTGGCCTCTAGAAATGGAACCCTTCATCTCCACATTCTCTTCACTCTCCTTGCCCTTTTCTCACAGGCAAATTGGAATTTTACCGAATTTTGTTTGGCAGACAGAGCAGCAGCATTTGATAGGACCCTCTTTTCTGAATAAGAGAAACATGGGTCACTTTGGTTGGACTTTTTAAGTTTTTAAGGTCCTACAATTGCATGTTGTTTTTGCCCAATCACCAAATCCTCCTTGAGTCTGATGATTCCACAAAAAATATCAAGAGAAAGAATTAATGTACTTTTTTATTACATTTAAATGTAATATGACTAGACACTAAATTCATGTGACACCCAATAATTTAGTTGTCATTAAGATGACGTGCAAGTGGAGCGGAGTCCATCTCGTCGCGTTAATGGTTGTCATTAATACCTCGATAGATAAAAATAATATATCACTTGCAGCCGCTTAAATTTTGTAGCAACAGAAATATTTAAAACGTCCCCACATAATCGTGGACCCCAAAGAATACTAGTCTCATAAGTGCAATAAGTTTAAGTACCATCCGCTGATGCATTGATGTGATGTTGGCAGTCTTTTTTTTTGCTACTTGACAATTAATTGGCGAATATAAGTAATTAATTTACATAAAAGTGACAAATTTTGAGACCAAATCACTCCACATGAATCAATTACATAAGCATGCATCATCGTTTGGTTGCTGTGTGCAACAAATATTACTCATCCCTTCACCGAATTTAACTCAAATTTTATAGGGATTACTCTCTTGCTGCCCAAAACCTCTTAATTCGATGAGAAATGTTTTGTGCACGTCGGACATGCAAATGATTTGCACGGCCGACGCGTCAGGGCGCGCCCACATGAGGCATGATTTGCACGCCCGACATGCACGAAGCATTTCTCTAATTCGATTAATCTCTTGAGATGTTAAAGTACCATTGTTGTCCAAGTTGACCTAACGCTCGACACCTTTTGGTGGAGAGCTCGAATGTCATGGAAAGAATCAGTTGAAACACTACGCAGCAACTAAAAAAAAAATCTTAAATTCATAAGACAAGAATTCTAAAGAAAGATGTAGGCCGTGTTTGAATTGAGGCAACTCTTGATCGTCCACATTATAGTTGCAAAGATATATTGGGTTTCAAAACCATCAAAAAAAAATTTTTTTTAAAATATGCCCATCTGACATGTATGATAGCAGCAAATAGGAATATACAACTAAAACAACAACCAGCAATTTATGCAGCATGGCAAGTGTCATGGTCTACCATGTGTTCAGGGCACCAACTTTCATGGAGTTGAAAACAAGATATAGCCATCCCAACGTGGTCACTTAGAAAATGATGAGCAAGAGCTCCAATACATGACATGAACATGAACAAGCCACCAGGCACCTCTAACAATGCACAAGGAGGCAGATGAGACTGCAGTTGGCAGTGGCTTATCGAGCGTGGTCAGCCTTGCTAGTGAGTTCAGGGTTTGTGTACAAGGAACCAAATATAACATGACTGGAACTTTGTCCTCCTTTGTTACTGTGTGCGTGGCTTCTTCTAAACACCCCATCATCCCCAATGACTGAACAAGAATAAGATGAAGTAATTTATGATACAAATAAACTAATTACTTTCACTTCCCTGTGAAAGAGGATTTATCTAGTGATCCATGGGCATAATCAACATTACTGCAACATACACTCATTGCCCTAACTTGATAGACTTAGCCCTCCTGTAGGGCAAATGATCCTCGGAGAGGCGAAGAGCGTCGAGTGGAGTATCTTCTTACCAATGACCGTTGGGTCCACCATTAGCTGCAACCACTTTCCTAGCAAGGTACTGTGGCTTTGGCTGCATGACGGCTGGTCCAACGATTTCCTCATCTTCTCTCTCATTCTTACAGCTCGGGTTCCTTCTAGGATACGAGCAGCCAGAAGACGCATAATTCGCAGGGGGGGCGGTGTCCCGGTTTATCCTTCGCTGGTCATACAATTCAGTTGTTGATGCTGTTGGGTTGCTGTAACGCAGCATTGAACTGATAACTTTGCCAGGTCTAGTAGCTCCACCTACAATGAAAGCATGTTACCAGGGCAATGCCAAAAGGACGGTAACCAAAACCCAGAAACAGCTTTTTCATGAATATGAAGGCCACAAATTAAAATGCTATTGAATGACAAATGAGTGGAGGATGAAAGTTTTTTCCAAGTACTTGTTACATCATGTTGTCACAAACAAATGAAGATATTTCTGGGCTCGATAGCTGGAGCACCTTCACGTAAATTGAAGAGAAGTTTGCATTTCTTGCATCCCCCTGTAGTGTACCCCAAGATGGTGCAAAGATTCATAGACAGGAAGTGAGGAAGGATATCTTCTTTTTACCTTTTTGAGATCTGAGCCGGCCCTTCATTTTGAGGCCATATACAATGGGCTTAGTTGCATGAGGTAAGCATCTAAACGTAAAGTTCCCTTATGACATGCTAGAACAGGATAGGAAAGTCCATGCCAACCAAAATGTCATGCAAAGTCACTAAAATACTTGAAAAAGCTGGGTGGATTATACCTGAGAACAGAGGTAGCAAGCCTTGCTGTCTAGGCTACCAGCCCATCCTACAGATGAAGCAAGTTTTTGTATTTCCCTATCCAAACTAGGTCAAAATAATCTACTTTCTAGGTTCAGATCATAAATATTGTAAATAAAAGAACTAAGGTTCACTGTTCCTAATGCCTCTATCCTGATCCCTGCAAGATATATAGACTATCTTCCATTGAGTTAGTTCGTTATGGTGCTCAACAGTTTTTGCCTCTTTCGGATTTGGGAAATCCTGTTTCTGCATATCAATCATTACATGGCTATTGCTAGCTGTTAGAAAAGGAATCTCACCATCCTGACTCATTACAGACAACAGGCATTTTGAAAAGAGTCATTTTCTTTTTGGATAAAAAGGAGGGGAAAAAGTTCTGATCAACCAACCATTTTGAAAATGTTTTTACCTTGAACCCTTTGGGGAACATGGATAGGAAACCTTGTCACAGGGACTGCAGAGCATCGTTCTGGTTCTAATTTCTCAGGTTCCTTGATGGAACATCTTGAGAGGTCCTCAGCAACATCAGCTGAAGTTTGTGCACTGTTCTCTGAATATAATACACAAGGCCTGCACATGCAAGAATGTCATTATTCGCACAAATGACCTAGCAATGGAAAAACAGCATGATGTTGAGACCTGACCATGGTTTTAAGAAGAATAAAAGAACATATTACCTGGGTAAAGATGCATGCTGCCTTCCAGGTGGGACAACTGCAGCACCATTTCCATAGTGTTCCTCCAGGTAAGCAAATTGCTTTTTAAATTGATCAACAGCACTGATGAATAAATAACATGCACAAAACACGAACAGATGAAGATGTCAGCTATAATTTTCAGCCAATCACCTAGAATGAAAGATTTTTGAAGTCATAATGGCAAAAGAACAAATGCTGTGGCAGTGAATGAAGTCACCAATGACAATAACCAGCAGTAGACACCAAAAAGAATCAAATTCAAATTTTGTCATGAAAAAAATAAAAATAATAGTAAAAAATGAAGCATGAGTTCCCTGTGATTCCAGTTTCAGATTTACCATTCAAATAAACATAAGCATTTACGTAAACAGGAAAGAATGGTCCAGTGAAAAGGTTGAATTAAAGGGCCATATATCAGAAAAATATGCAGTTTTTTTTTTCTGTCTCGAGTGTTGCATGGCATTTAAGTTGCTCAAACCTAAAATCTCAAAAGGAAAACAAACATCCACTTTGAAGTATGGCTGAATAACAATGCAACCTTTTTGTCGCCAGTAATACAGGATAAATGCATAGATGCTCTACAGCTGGTAAAGAATCATGAGTTCCTTCTATCAGAAATATGCCAATAAGTACACACTCTTCTTATATTGTTCATGTGCATAAAGGGAAGAATGCAGCAGAAACCATTGTACATGATCTCATGGTAACTGTTGTTCAGTCCCATATTGGGAATCCGTGGGAGTTTTCACCTCTATATATATGTAGAAGATTCCCTCAATTCAATGCCTAGGTTTTGGGTTAGAGTTCGGACCTTTAACATGGTATCAAAGCCAGGTTTACCTATTGGGTCATCTCTCCATATGTGAACACTTGTGTCCCTACCCATCTTGCACCTTAAACTGGTTTGTTCGACACAGGGTGTTGTCATTTCATCCCATATTGGAAATCCATGGGTGTTTTCAGCTCTCTATCTGTAGAGGATTCCCTCAACTCAATTCCTAGGTTTTGGGTTAAAGTTCGAGCCTTTAACAGTAAGCAAGAGCCATTTGAGGTTTGTAGCAGTTGGATGGATAGAATTTTTGGTCAAAACACATCAAAAGCTATTGAAAGGGAGAACATAAGGCAGTAGCAGACTTCCAAAGTGCCAACGAAGAGGTCACAGTTTACATAACCATCATACGGTCAAAATTTTCAATATGTGTGTTTGTGACATAACACACTTGCTTAATGTTTAAAAGGTAGAATATGTTGACATGTACTAACAAGATTTTACATCAAAATTAGCAGCTTGTGTAATACATGGGGTTATCTATTGTCTAAAAACCTAATAAAGGATAATATTATGCTCATTGCCCAAGGCCCCAAGTGTCTGACATAACAACCTTGTACAAACATGAATCCAAAATTGAAAAAAGTTGAAGATCCTCCATTGGCTCTCACTCACAGAAAATAGTTCTCCAGTGACACTGAGTGAGCATCTTGATTTTGATGGGAGAAGCATGGACATTTTTAAACTGAGAAAGCAGTTCAACATGAACTAAATAATGTGTATGCGATACATGAAGGACTAAATAATGTGCACCTGGGATACATGAAACTAGTTGAATCTGATCCCTGTAGAAACTCTTTCAGTAGCTTTGGATGATACTCAAGTATTTCTCGATAAATGAGCTCTCTTACATCTTCCTTACTTATCCTCCGCCTTTCAAATTCAAATTCAAGTTTGGTTACTGGTTGAGCAGAAGGCTCTCGCTCAACTTTTGCTAAGCTCCTGAAATAGGGATCAGCCAAAGCCTAACACCTTGTGGAAAAACACTACTTTAGAATGGGTGCATATACCAAAGTGAAGCAGATAGGAAGCAGTATAGAGGCTGTAGAAAACTGCCCACAGTACCTCTTCAGCAGTGGGTCGATCCTTTGGTTCAAAAGCGAGCATTCTCTCTAATAAGCGGAGAGCAAGTGGATCTGCATTTGGGAATTTTTGAGAAAAAGGTACTGGCTTTTTCCTGCGCATGCTGCTCAAGTATCTTCTAGCCTTCTCATTCCTTACCTGCATAGGGTACAGCAAATGTTAGATAAAGGAACATCCATGAGTAAACCCTCAAACACCCCGTGTTTCACATAGCTGTAGAAGAATAATAGTATTCTGCAACATGAAAGAGACCCTGGAAATAGCTTCGGCAGAAGGTGTTCCTAAGAGATCCGACATCAAATCCAGTTGGTGAACCACATTTTTCCCAGGAAAAAGAGGCTTTCCGGTTAGAAGTTCAGAAAATATGCAACCAATGCTCCAAATATCAATTGCTGGTGTATACTGCAAAAATGGAAGGAAAAAAAATAATCAGACAGTAAAACAAGGGCCTCCAGTCATAATGCCATCCATTGTTCAAAATGTGCTCAAATCAGTGTGTACACATTACCAACAGTTCCCTCAACAATAATATGGTAAACAGGAGATTTTACATTGGAAGAAAAGGATGGAACCTTGGAAACAAAAGTCCAGAAGGAAAAAAGGGAATTGGAAATCACAATTGTAGTGTATTCAACATTATGGCATTGCATAATCGACATAAATAGTGAACTTTCAGCCCCTTCTACAATTGGGTTATACAAAATGTCGGATGGGAAGAAGAGGAAAAAGGGTACCAAAGAAACTCCTTTAAGACATGAAGGGAAGATGCAGTCCATTCCTCAGGCCCAATTTCAAATGGAGTGAGGCAGTTCTGGTGGAAACTTAGCAGCCGTCTAATGAAGACTGGAAAGGTTTGCTACTGTGTCACCAGAGCCCTTTTACAGGGTGCACTGTGTACTATCTCCTTCTCTCATGCTAACACACACATGCATGTACATATTTGTGAAATGTTTGCTATGTGCTTCCCTGCTAGCAATGTAAACTGAAATCACTACAGATAGGACTAAATATTCAAAAATTCAAGCACCTTTGAGAAAAATGATCCACAGAGTTCTGGGGCCCTATACCACCTCGTTGCTACATAGTCCTGCAAAAGGAGCTTTGAAAGTAAGTATGCCAGGTAGTAAATATTATTAATGTAGTATACAATGATACAGCTCCAGAGGTCAGCTAATTCAAGAAAACTTACTGTCCAAAATATGGCGGTGGGTGTATCATTGAAAGCTACTCTTGCAAGGCCAAAGTCACAGATCTTGAGTTTACAGTCAGAATTTGCTAGAATATTTTTTGGCTTGAGATCTCGGTGAAATACATTTGCTATATTGCAATCAAAGAAAAAGACAAAGAACTATTAGAATAAAATGAAACAAGAAAGAGTTTGTACTTTATAGACATCTGAGGATGAAAGTTAGGCAGTTATGAAGTTGAGCAATTGATCAATGATGGAAGAACATGATATATTACATGGTATGCTAAGAGACAATCATCCCAAATTTTAAAGGTAAAAAAAAGAGAATGGCATCTGAAGGGAATGGTTTATTAAGTTAGAAGTATATGTTACCTGTGTGTATGTATTTCAATCCCCGAAGCAGTTGATAGAGGAAAAACTGATAGTGTTCAGGAGTAAGGTCATCATTAGCCTTGATAACCTGATGTAAATCCGCTTCCATTAATTCAAAAACAACATAGATATCCTTGAATTCTCTTCTTGAAGGAGGAAGAAGGATGTGCTTGATTTCAACAATGTCAGGATGCCGGAGAAGTCTGAGAAGCTTAATTTCACGAAGTATTCGTGTTGCATCAGAAACATGTTCAAAGATGTCATTTATCTTCTTAATTGCAACTTTCTCCCCAGTATGTGTGTCCAATGCAGAGCAAACAACTCCATAGCTCCCCTTGCCAATCACTTCTTCAATTTTATACCTGCTTCCCTCCCCATATTCGGTGAAAAAATCAATTTCTGTTGGCACCTACACATCATTAAAAGTCAGTGCTCCGTAATTTCATTTGAAAGAGATTTGTAGAAGAATATATAATACCAGCAATCAAAGTGCAAATTACCACATACATTATTGTTTTATCATATAAAAGTTATAAAATGGCTCAATCACTCTTTTCTCTCATGAAGCCTCCAGTGTGGCAGAGAATTACTTACTTTGGTTTGAATATTTGTATCCCTTCTGTTGAACTATAGACAAATCTCAAAAAAATACTAGCTGAAGCAAACGAGAACAAAATGGACTAAACTGAAATCAGGACAATAATGGTTCATGGAACTATTAAGGTTTTATCTGGCATTCCCACACCAAAAAAATTCATTCCCAAGGCTAGTGCTTGCAAAAAGAATGCTTTCATCATACGGCAGACAGCTGACAACTAATTTCCAGCCCACAGGAGAAGGCAACCTGTGCACAGAACCATAGATAAGCCGACAGGCACCATCTAATGGTCTTTTCACAAACAGACAACTGCCAGGTCTGGTGGGCACAATATCATCGGCCATGTTATGGTGTTACCTTTCCAGCCAAATATCAGCATAAGTTGCTGGGCAGATCTAATCACAAAACGGCGTGATGACCAATCCATATACGTCTACAAACAGTAATTATCAGTCAAAATAGGGCCGCCAACTATGGGAAAGCGCAAACCAATCAGAAGAAAAATGTTACGTCGTCTTGCCAGAAGTAAAAAGAGAACCAAAGACAAAAAAATTTGCATATGTGCTCGAATCAGAGCAACTTCGCCGGCACAAGAGAAGAACTGCAAATCCTCAGAACCATTACATGGTCAAGAATTTGAAATTTTTGAGAAAAATCTTGGCGGATCAGGAAAGATTGAGGAACCCACTTTAACAGAAAGTAATAGTGACGCCATCGGCTAAGTCTTGAGGGGGCAACACTGACCAAATCATGGCCGTAGGCAACACCAAGAATCCATAGGTATGAGGAATCAGAAAAGAGACGGGTGAAACCCTGAATACCCAGCAAATAAAATAGAGGGTCGGATGTGGTTCGCTCTACCTTCCTCCGTTGCTGTTCTTGCTGCATCTTCTCCACCCACAATCTGGATTCTTCAAGAGGATCCCCTGCAAATCTGATCCAGGACGATGTTGAGGAATTCCTGACACGATCAGGGGGAAGAGATCACTGGGGAGACGCCATTCCTCCAACTTCTTCTTCCCTTCTTGTCCTCCTGTGCTGGTCCCTGCCACTTCCGCCCCTCAAGAAAGAACCGGACTTTATGGGAGGAGATCGGGAAAAAGAAGAATGGGGAGGCTCCGGAAGTGGACGCAGAAGCCCACCGCAAGAACTACCGGAATGCTAGCCACATGCAGCTACTTGGGCATGGTGATGCAGGCCAGAAGACAACAAGAAGAAAAACACCCCTGCTGCTGCAACAGCTCCTGCTGTGCTGCT
The DNA here is from genome assembly GCA_014218235.1 of Colocasia esculenta. NCBI lineage: Eukaryota > Viridiplantae > Streptophyta > Magnoliopsida > Alismatales > Araceae > Colocasia > Colocasia esculenta. The sequence goes on from CM024762.1 coordinate 150,569,835, forward strand.
GGTGGTGGCCAGCCAAAGGGGACACAGCACCAACAGCGGCAGCTGGAGACAGGAGGAACCAAGGTGGAAGAAAGAGAGACTATATGCACATAGAGTGAGAGAGGAGGTATAATAGAGAGGTTAGAGAGAGAAAGGAGGGGATATTAACTAGTATTTTTTCCATGTTTGACTGATGAATGGCTACCTTGTGTTTGCTCACCCCCCTCCTTTAAATTTACACAAGAAAATAATAAATGGGGTGAACACTAGTGGACACTATTTTTTGAGCCAAAACCTCAAAACAATAATAAGAGCTGTAAATGTGAGGTGGGAAAGAAACACTTTTTTAGTTTTTCCCCACCATAGAAATCTTTTTGGGTGGGGTGGAGATGAAACTTTTGATTCCTCCTCCTCTGAACAGCATGATGAAAAGGAGTTGATGGAATGAGGGGGAAGAATCAGAATGTGGGGGAGAGGTGCCAGGAAAGAGAGGTGGCCTGTGAGGGAAGAAGGGGGGGGGGACCATATTTGGGGGGACAAAAAAATAAGTTAAAAATCATGTAAGTGAAGGGACCAAGGATAGTTTTTTGTTTCTTAAAAAAAATCCAAATCAGCAATACATAATAAGGAAAAAGAAGGCCCTCTTAATCAACAGAAAGGGACTTCCAATCTTCTGTGAGAAGCTTTCATTCCATTGACGGGTCTTTTTCTTCTGTCTCAACACTCATAACCCAAAGTTAAAGTGAATTTAGTAGTACATATTATGGTTGGTTGGATTGTTGAATCTGAGTCAAACGAGGATACGGTATGAATTAAAATATGGTAAATTAATTAAGAGTTCCTATCAAATTTTTTACTTATTTATTAGTCTCTAACAGAATTGTAACTCATTACAGTTAGTATTATCACCTGTTACAGTATATGTTAAGTCCTGTTACAGTAAGGACCTCTCTGTTAAAGTCAAAGATTTCTAATTAATTTATCCATTAAAATACATTGATGGTACATTTTTAATTTGATTTAATTTATATAAAATATAATAATAATATATAACCGAACATATTATGATCCAAACACGACACAAATAGAGTATGTTAGATCAGCATAATCTGTTCCGCCTAACCATGGTGAGGACATCATAACTTGATATGAAAACCAACATTCTAATGGATATATGTTTTTGTCACTTATTAGAAAAGAAAAGAAAACCGCTCAAGAAACCTTCTCACAGGACACCATATTTTAGATGAAACCCATTCCAAACATTTGATTCATGAGTTAATCACGACCACACGTTTCTCACCCATTTTCCCATCTAAGATTATCATAAGTAAGGACTTTCACCCAAAAGATTATGACATTCTTTTAACTCATACGCAAGCAAATCATTTATCCACCACCATTGCAAATATATTCCAATATAAAGTTACAAGGTAGGATAGCTTTTTTATATCATCATCATTTTTGTGTGCAAAAAGTAATAATTTCAACTTTATATTATATATGAAACCTTTTCTTCAACTGCTTTCCATCCCTAACATGGCCTTTGTACGGACTTCCATTTCATTTTTTCTTGTCGTGTACTTCTCAAAAATGGAAATTTTATTATTTATTTTTTTATTTATCTATTTATACTATAAATTTTAAGGAGAATTAATAATTACTCTATGATAGAAGACTCTGTCAAAATTTTTAGCACCGCAAGTTCTTACCTTTTACCGGACTTATTTTTAAATCTCCCTCTACATAACTACGTAAATATGTAATTATGTAAATTATGTAAGTATATAAGTCATGTAAGTATTTAAATATGTAACTTGTACTTCATTAACTACATGTTTACATAACTTATATAATTATATACTTACATAATTATATAATTATGCAGTACTTATAGAATTATGTAACTCACATAATTAGTAAAAGTGCAAGTTATATATTTAAACATTTACATAATTATATAACTTACATACTTCCATAACTTACATAATTATATACTTACATAGTTATACACGAAAGGAAAGGACCTAAAAATAAATCATGAAAAATAGAGATCATGTGATCTTGAAAAATCTGATAGGAACCGAAAAATAACATCAAGTAGTAATTATTAATTCTTCTTAAATCTTATCATCACCATCTTTGGTATTTAATACTTTTCGTTACCATATATTTTAATATGGTCAGTTGGGATTGGGCACGTGGCCACTTGGGCTTGGGGCGGCAAGAAGCTCGTGGACGTCCGCCGGCGGTTGGGTGTCCGAACAACGAAACGGAACCCAGACGTATAGAATTCCGGTGACGGACGGGCAACCGCCGATCGGTAGAGAAGTTTTGGAGGGAAACCAGCAAACACAGCCCATGTTTGGACTCCTCTTCCTCTTCTTGATTTATATATAAAAAAATAAGCATATTTTTTTATTAAAATTTTAATGTGCATTGGTTTTGGGTGTGGTTTTTAGTTATTTCTGCGGCAGCTTAAATAAAAAAAATATTTTTTTAGCTTCTAACATTTGGTTGATTTGATAAGGACATGGGAAAAACTATTTATAACTTATAGACGAATCTTCTGTTTGGTCTAAATTTCTGATGATTTATCTCGTTATTTCTGTTAATTTAGCTACATATCATATTAAGGTAAGAAGTTTCGGAGGGAAACAAAGGAAACACAGTCATGTTTGGACTCCTCTTCCTCTTCTTGGTTTACAAAAAAATAATAATAATAACCATGCTTTTTATTAAAATTTTAATGTGCATTGGAGGAATGTCTAGTTGAGATCATCTGTTTTGGGTGTGGTTTTTAGTTATTTCTACGGCAGCTAAATAAAAAAAATTAGTTTCTAACATGGTTGATTTGATAAGGACATGGAAAAAAACTATTTATAACTTATAGACGAATCTTCTAATAGCATGTTCTGTTTGGTATAAAATTCTGATGATTTATCTCGTTGTTTCTGTAAATTTAGCTATCATATTAAGGTAAGAATTAAGTTAATTTTGCCCTACAATGTTCGATTTTTTTTACACAATCTTATTATAATTCACTTTATTTTATTAGATTATCGAAGAGGCTTTTTTAAGTATAACTTTCTAATCTACGCTTTTAAGTGAGTAATATAGAGTTGTAACCCTCCATGTCTAGGTGTCGTTGTAACCTATTATCATATTTCACTAGTGGTAGCTATTCTATGTAATATATATTTAGACACACACACTTGGTATCTTATTTTGTAGAGCTTTAATTTGTAACCACTCAGAAATCACCTGTAATAACTCTTAATGCAAATCTTTTATGTTAAGTGGAAGATATATTATATTATATTATATTATAGTGTAGAGCTTTTGTAACCACTCAAAAATAGGGGTGTAAATGGAACCCGATATTCTGATATTCCGACTCGATTCCGATAAAAATTATCGATTTTGGAATCGAAAATTGATACCGATAACTTATCGAAATCGGTATCGGATATTCCGATAAATTATCGGAATCGGAATCGGAATTGAAAAAATAATCGATATCGGTATCGATTTTTTCGATAAATTATCATAAACTCATGGTAAAATTATGGTAAACACGTTACCTTATCGGAATTTCGGTTCCGGTAATGTTATCGGAATCGGAACGGAATCATAACTAACCATTTTTATCGGAATCGGAACCATATTTCGGTTATCGGAATCAGAATCGAATCTGTGTTTCCGATTTCGAACCCGACCTGTTTGCAGCCCTACTCAGAAATCACCTGTAATAACTCTTAATGCAAACATTTTATGTTAAAGTGGAAGATATATTATATTATATTATAGTGTAGTGTAGAGCTTTTGTAGCCACTCAGAAATCACGTGTAATAACTCTTAATGCATACCTTTTATGTTAAGGGGAAGATATATTATATTATATTATATTATAGTGTTTTTGTAACCACTCAGAAATCACCTGTAATAACTCTTAATGGATACCTTTTATATGTTAAAGTGGAAGTCATAAGAAACCAAGAGTCCCACAAGTAATGTTTTTAATATGATTGGGTGAGAGCATTTAAACTATGTTTTTAATATGATTGGGTGAGAGCATTTAAACTATTTTCTTTTGTTCTTGTACAAATCATCTTTTTCCTCTCAGACAACCTAATCTGGAAGCTCTAATCTGAAGCGTCTACGTTTAGAATTCAAGAATTAATAGGAAAATTGTGTAAAACACTTCCCATGATTTAGCATTGCCACCTCAAAATAACTATGTATACTCAAATATGTGTAAGTTTCAAGAGTACTAGTACTGCATATGGTCATTTTTTTCCTCACCTTTTTACGTGGAAAAATATTAAGTAGAGAGTTATGATTCATAAATTTTAGATGGTTGAGTAGTTTTTTCATAATTAATATAATGTGAAAAATAACTTTTTTGGGGTCGAGATGGTAAAGATACTTGTTTGATGATCCCAACCTACAACCAAATCATACGATCAGACGGCTGATGGGGCAGAAGTCCATTGTCATCAGGAGGGACCCTCTGATCTCATCAAGCACACAAGAGTGGGAGGGTGTGGCAGACCCACGTGGCTCCTCATTTTTCCTGTTATTATAATTAATCATCACTGCCAGGGGCTTATTTTATTAATTATTTTTTAAGACCCATGAGATAAAATAATAGCATAGGAGATATAAAAATATATATATAATAATAGAGATGATAAGAGTCATCTATTGCTGAGTTATTTGCATGTTTGATTATGTCAATATAGATGTAATTCATGATGTGGTCTATTTTTCTATGTCAAATTATTTTGATGAAATTGACCCATTTTGCCATTATTTGTGATCCATGACATATCAACGCTTTAAATCGGACCAAGTTAGATCTATTGACAAGAACACATGTAAGAAGAGTGACAAGAAATTAATTCTAAACCTAATTTTTTTAGCTTGTTTTTTTAAATCAAAACTAGCCTTTGTTCTAGCATGCACCAATCCTACCCTATGACTTAACCTAAGATTTATTTTAGCATATAGAGACAAACTTGTTACCTTCAGACATCTAAGTGGACTCCACAAAGAGGTGTTTTTAACTTTTAATAAGCGATGAGGTGGGGATAAGTAACATGGTGACCGACATTAAAAAAAATATGAAAGAAGATAATGTCGGTGGTAGCATGATTTCAATTCATCACCATGAAAGATAAATAATTACTCTAAGAACTGATCCAGTCATCTAGGAGTATAGGCATTAGTAGGTGCCTAATAGAAAAACAAATGGGTCATATTATTGGGATCCTCAAGTAATTATACTTCGCTACAGTTTAAGAATTGTAATTTACCTAATTATCCTCTAATTGGTCTACATCTTCGTGATGTAACATATGCAGCGATGTGAGCCTCTCACATCTATAGAATGTGGGCTCTATGGTTCTCTCTTGTCATATATATCATACCAATTTGTGGCTTTTAGATCAAGAAGAATAGAATTTATAGGGTGATATGGGAAAAAATATGTCATTTATAAAAAGATAAATTAATTAGAAGTCTCTGACTATAACAATGAGGTACTTACTTTAACATGACTTAATATATACTATAACATGTGATAACATTTACTGTAATGAATTACAGTTCTATTAAGAACTAATAAATAAGTCAAAAATATGATAAAGACTCCTAATTAATTTACCCTTTATAAAAAGTAGCATGCATAAATTAAGAGAAGCACTTAATATCTAGTTGGCCGGAATTGGCTGGGGGCACAAGCTCTGCGTTTAAAAAGTAATAACAGGCACAAAATTTGTGTTCTTATCAATTTTATGACTGATCAAATAATTTTTTTAATCGAAATATTAAGTGATTCTCATGAATTAATCTTCTCACATTCGTCCTACCATCTTAAAGATCTCTCTAGGTGTGTCTACCGCTAAATGCAAGACCCATACTCCAACCAATCCTGTGATTAATCGGATAATTTTTTTAACCAGCCAATCGAATATTAAGTGATTCTCATGAACTGATCTTCTCACATTCCTCCTACTCATCTTAAAGATCTCTCTAGGTGTGTTTGCCTCTGGATGCAAGTACTTTCACAAATAATTAGTTTTTTTGGTCTTTATGTTTCTCAACTGAATTATCTTAACATATATATAGCAAAAAGGCCCAATAAGAATGTAAACTAGGTTAGGTCAGAAACATCTCATTCCAGTGAATTTTGTTTAATTAATGCCTGTTGATAAAGGTGACATGCATGATGAAAAAAAGATTGGGTTATAATCAGGAACATTCACATCTGACTTATAAGGTAAGTGACTTGTCAGTACTCTTTTAGTTTTTGTGTGCCCTCCTCAATTGAGATGTCACCTCAACTTTTTGCAAGATAAATCATTGACCTTGAATTAGAAAAGGGTCACAATTCCTACCATTAACAAGCAACAAGTTGGGTTATGGGACTTTGATATGTCGGTCTAGGTTACCCCCTCTATTTTTTTATTTATTCTGGAGACACACATAACTCCTCTCAAAATAAAAAATATTAATTTATGAATTAAACAACTCCTAATTAAAATAACTGGATGTACTTAGGCACCGTTTGGAGATGATTTTTAAAAAATAAAAATTGTAAAAATCAAACAATCGCAGCAATGTGACGTGGGGTGAAACTTTTGGCCTCGTCGCTCGTGCCTCACGACGCGGGCGACAAGGCATGCAAAAGATAAAAAAATAAATTCCCAAAAGCGACGTCCCTCTTTCTACCTCTCTCAATTTCATCCCAAAATTTTTTGGAAGCGGTGGCCAACCCGCTTCAGGCACGAGGATTCATTCTCTCTATCTCTTCTTATTGTCAAAATATTGAACGTGCGAAAGCCGGAGTGATACCTCATCGTTTGGAAACGCCACAGACCACCTCAAGAATTTTAAATTTTAAAATTTTTTCAAACACCATTCCAAAGGGTGCTATAATCTCCTACCCAAACCGGCTGAGAATAAGATTTGGTACCCCTAGCCATAAGGAATTTGAACAACAGAATTATTCACTTGGTATTTTTACTTTTACAAAGAACTATTTCTCTACAAATTGACAGCTTTAACATAGAAGGTCACGAGGCAGACGTCCACAAAAATACACCTCGATGAGCTGAGAACCCTTCTCTGCTAGTCCCGCAGCCGTCGCAGCCCTTCTCCTCTTCTTCCCTCTCGGTGCCCGTTGGCCGTCACCTCCTCCCACGGCGTCGAGGTATCGGCAAGCAACGCGCAAGAGCTCGGAGACATCCAGAATAGGAAGTTGCCGCCGGGGTCGACGCCCACGAGGCGGACGTCCACCCCGCACAGCGTCGCGAGCTTCCAAGCCTTCTTCTTCAGCCGCTCTTCCCTCCTCCCCCCCCCCCCCCCGACGTGGGCCGCCCATCTCCGTAAAATCAGATGGAGAAGGGCGAGAGCTCAGAGGCGTCCAATCTGTCGGGGGAGACAAAAACTCGAACACTCTGCGCGCGGCTACTCTTCTCGAACCGAAACAATGGGAGAGGAAGACGAGGAACCCCCTGGTTCGTCCGCCTTCGCTATCTGATACTGTATGGGCAAAGGGCACTTCTTCCTACCGCCGGTGATTGAGCATGGCCGGGGTCGTGCTCGTCGTCGAACGTGGCGGATCTTTCCATATATCTCCTTCCCGACCGTTGGGGTTGAGGAGGATCCTGGTCTGAAGTCGACAACATTTGAAAATTTGAACCCCATCTGAGCCAGACTAATCCGGGAGAACATATTACTGGGCCAACCTAAGTTCCGAGGCCCACTTTTTTGGCCCATTTATGACCAACACCTCACAGAATGCAGAAGAAAATCACGGATCTTACCTCTACAAGGATCCACCAGATAGTCCTTTGGATTTACCTTAGAATTCTCATGCCATTCAAAGCCCAAAGGACTGCACAAAGCTTTCAAACTGTACAATATTGCCCTTTAAGAAAAGCTAATTAATAGGTGGGGGGCCAAGGGGAGGTGGGGACTCTTTGGGCAAGCACCAGGGTGGGGCAGCACCACATCATAATTCATGTCTTATGTGGTGTCATATATATAAGGGTACAATATCTGTAGACGTGTCTAGTAGTCGATCCATCTCGACTTGACCCCAACATAGTAATCACATTGATCCAATACAATAGGATAGTTAATGACAACAAGTGCTCGATTGAGTGGTTGTTGAGCCATAACTACTAAGATAATTGAGTCAACAATCAATACACAGTTAAGTGACAGTCCACACATGAACAACCACATTCAAAGGCATGTTTAATGGAGAATGAGATGTCTTTTCTATAAATTTTGAGAAAATTATTGCACTCAAGATTTGACTAGAAGCAATTACCATCTATATATATAGGGCTACAATCACACGTAAAGGAGGGACGGAACCCAACAGGACTCTCGACTCTAGGTCTCAACTCTCTCTCTCTCTCTCTCTCATAATTCTCTTTACTTCTTTTAAAAAGTTAATTTCTAACTTGAGGGTCGACCCTAAGAACACAACTCTGGAATTAGCTTCTTGCAAGCCTATCTCACAATCTGTTCCATGGTGACGACTTCATTTCTTGTGATTTCTATCTTTCATCCGAGTGCTCAATCTTGGATCTTGAGGTTGGATCTTCTCAATTCTTATAGATTTTAGACTGGCTTCACCACACTTCTTGTAATTTTTTAAATTTTATATTGAAAAAAACCACTCACCTTCTCCTTTAGATCTGTGTCAGATCCAATTAGTGACCTCTCAGTTGGTAATACCATATCAATTTTGAGATCTTCTATTTAGTGGTTGTGTAAAAGAGCTTATGTACTAGTGCCCTCCACATGCAGTGAAGTTCGGCTGCCAATAAATATCTATTTTTATTTTTTCGATATATTTTCTCAATGTTTAGAAAATGATTTTCTGTTAAGTGAGTAGAAATGAAATAGATTCATAAATTCTTATCGAAAATGAAAACTAGATAGTGGTGATTTTTATCTTCAACTCACCGCATATTAATGGCTTACATTGGTCAAATCCATCTAGTGACGACCCATATAAGCCCACTAATAAAGCGTCATGAATGACTCATTAACTCACAGACAAGGTCCACTTAATAACATGAGTAACATCTAGAGGACAATCGGTTAAGTAGCGACACTATCAGGATACTATATATCTTAGAATGTGTTAGAGTGAGAATATATCTTGGGCATCTCCTTGCTATACTATCTTGAGAAAATGAAGATAGATATTTCCCACTTAATTTATGGTCGTAGATCTTCATAAATGCAAAGTCGTTTACAGCGGGCGGGTGCCATGGGCAACCGTTGGGATTTATTAACTCTTAGTAATTGACTATTATAAAAGTAGGAGGTCCCGAGTTCGATTTTTATGGGAGGTTTACCTGATTTACATGTAATGCTCGAGGTGTCTAGATCTGAGATTTTTTCGGTCAAGTGGAGTAAGAACAATACGAGTACACGGAAGATAGGAGTTGCCAAATCTTAATTTTGAAGTTCACGAACATCAATCTTTGAGTCCACAAAATCATACGGGCGAGATTTCTTCGTTATCAAAAAAAAAAAAAGTAATGGACTATTATTGGAACGCCCATTTTAACTTCTCACGATCAAGGTGAGATATATAAAGGGGACGATTCAACTCTCCTACTATAGAACTAAGATTCCATTTCCCAAAAGTATATAAATTATTTAAAATTTTAAAGATTATATTGCAAAAAGTAGAAGAGATGAGGGAGACCGGTGAAACCCCATCTCTCTAACTGCACTCCCGCCGTTGAAGCCCGGGCCCAAGCCAAACAACTGTTGTCACCTCACCCTAGGAGCCCGCCTATGCCACAGCCTTGCGCCGTCGGCGCACAACCCTGCTCATGCCACCGCGCGCACGTTCTATTTTGGGTTTGGGTTGGTTTGACTTCTGGTCCAAAAAACATATTTAAAATTAATTTTAAATCCAACGTTTACAATTTTTAATTTTAAATCTTAAATCAACTAAGTGTTACATTTTTAGTCATGTCGATTGTCTCCCTGTTATTTTTTTCTTCTAAAAACATATTCTACCCTAGGTTTGGTGGTGAACTAAACCTTTCACCCCGTGAGAAATATAAGTTCGACCTAAGTTTTTTTCTTCGACCCCTTCTCTATGTATCCAACTCCTCGCGGTGCATATTTGAAATTATGCCACACCAAAAAAATCAATAAACACATCCAAACGGCAAGATGTCTTTTTGTGGATATAAATGTCAAAAAATAGCCATCCACCCCATATATATATAGCACCTCCAAAAAATCCAAAAATAACACAAAAAAACCAATATAAACACCCCAAAAAACATCAAAAGTCAACACCAAAAATCAATTAATGCGTCCAAACAGCAACGCAATTGTCACAAATTAACGGTGGTTCTCACTTTTGAACCGAAAATTAGGAGTTTTAATATTGGTGGATCTAAAATTAAATTTGACAAGTCAATAAATCACAAATTAAATAAGAGTTTTGAATTTGGATCGGATGTTGATTTCACTATTTTTTTGTACGGGTTATTGTAACGTAGAAGATGGAGAAGAAGTGATCTAAGATACAGTACTTTTTCCATGAGTTTATGGATTCCCGTTTATTGTTATAATTAACGATTATGTACTAAATCTGGTAGATTATGGCTGTAACTTATGGGTTGATAGATGCATACTCGTGGATCTAATCATATCTATACAGGCTGCGGATCTATGAATTTGTACATAATTATGAAAATATTATTTTAATGTGAATTGCATTATTTATATTTGAAATCGGGTGATTTGAGCTTATAGATCTAGTTCTCTATATATATAATTTATGAATCTATGAGTTTGTTATAATTATGAAAATGTTGATGCAATATGAAAGTTTTTATTTATTTATTTTATATTTTCAATTCAATTTTGTGATTATGAAGCAGAAATAAATGCAAAAGAAGAAATACTCTTTCTATTGTTGTTTTTGTTAATTCCAATATTTCTTATAAGATCGACAAGTTAAAACATCTATTTCTGTTTCCATCTGATCCATAAGATACTTAAATCTCCTCGCTATAGAACTCGTACAGGGACTTAGAATATTATGTAGTCAATTAAATTGACATATATACCGATCAATCATACAAACGGATCTACTGTGAGATTGACTAGCTAGTAAAAGAAAAACTCAATTGAGAGAAATAGTTGAAAATCAGTTTAAATTATAACTGAGGAAAAACCCATATTCCTTATATATGTGGTAATTAAGATCATAACATGTTAGAGTAACAATCGTCTAATTAACTTGATCAACTCAACCGAAGGTACTTATGCATGCAAACAGGTATTCCCACAAAGAACAGGAGTTTCTCCTAGCTTGTGAAACTTCCCCTATAACTGCGATCACTCCACTATTCTAGCTTATTATGCATGATCTGTCAAGAAAAACCAAGGATTAACACAAATGTTCATAAATATGGGATAAGGTTCTGATGATGATGATGAACACAATTGTTCATAACTCATCTGGATATCAAAATCCTTGAGCTTCTTTCACTAGCTTTGAATTAATATTCTTGCCAATGATCAGGTTATCAACTCCCATGCAATTACAACAGTCAATACCCACAAGGTTATAATGCCTTGACATTGCAATTTGAGATTATGAAAACAAAGTCCTTTGGATTTTTGGGCCACTTCTCAGTTTCTGACAAAAGGAGTGAATGATCCTGTTAATTTGTCAGCTTTGTTCTATATTCAGAGTACATTAATGTTTGACCAGAAACTTGCATGCTTAGAACTAGTCAAATTTTCATGGATGAGGGCATATATAGAAGATGTGTGTGTTGAATGGTTGTTTAATTAAACAAAGAAGACTCTTTGATTCTCACAACTCTATTCTGTGCTGAGTTAGAGGTCTGAGCACATGTTTTGAACCACACTTGGTCATATGTGAAATGAATACCAGGAGCTGCACCATAAACCCTTATTTTATAAGACCAGCAGCTTAAGTACGACTGGTTTATATAAGAGTTGATGAACCATGTGTACCCAGTCAGAAGTGGGTCTGTTCATAAATTTTCAACTATAACAAGCTAGCTAGCCATGCGTGACCCCTGCACAGCCTTTGCAATATTGGAATCTATAGTTCCTTCTAGAGATAAGTGTATATGTATACCCCGACAATTTGTGTATTTTACTCTATACCTCTATATTAAAGAAAAACACTTCATAACTAAACGATGGTAAGAACATGAGTGTATTTGTTCAAACATGGTGTATTATGGGGATATATATGAAAACATAAAGATACATGGATGTAGAGTAGAATAAACATATTTTGATAGTGAATATATATATGTATATGTAATTATCCCTCTTTTTTTAATAATCCAAGGAAATTTCTTCACTAGTGGGATTGCTTTTCAAAGGGCCTGAGCAGCGATGCAGAAGAATGTTTCTTCTGATTTAATTCGTGCATCTGTATATTTAATGAATGGAATTAATCCTTATAAAACTGTAAAAACTTAAAAGGGAAATTTATGAGTGAAAGATCGAAGGGCACTCTTTATATTTTTAAAATCATTAAAACATGAACAACACATGTCTACATAAATAATTGTTCATTAGATGGAAAAATGTCATGGTTTCTCCTCTAATCTCAGTAACAGTTATTCCTCTCATAATAACACAATCTATAACATCTATGTTGTGCACTCTTAAGCAGCCTCAAGAAAAGTGACCATAATCTCTTTGTTTCTCTAAACTGAAATTATGATTTTATAACAAAAATTCTTTTCTGAGCAGCAAAATTTTTAAATCTCTTACAAACTTGTTATCCAAGTTGGACAATGGACGTCATTTGATTTATAAAACTCCAAAAATCGTCCACTATCTTTACAGATCATTCTTTCACAAGATCAAGCAAAAGAAAAAATATTGCCCTAATTACTCCTAGTCAGAGAGCTGCCCTGGCCTGCTTTACGCAGGCATCCGCCTCCTATCTAACCCTAAACCCCTGCTCGGCGGCAACCGAGCAGCTTTCCTCTCCGAGATCGTCTCAAGCTTCGGCGACCACTGCTGCCCTTTCGCCGCCCCGACGAGCTGCGCGTAGTGTCTCTGCAACTCTGGCGTGGTGCAGAGAGCCTTGCTGCTGCCAGCCTGGCCACAACCACCCCCACTGCCGTCGTCGCTTCTGCTGCCACTGCACCGCCGGCTGCTCCCTTCGGATATGATCCTCCTTATGAACTCCGGTACCACCTTGATCAGCTTTCTCCCGTCGGCGCCGTTCCCGTACTGGAACGGGCACCTGCCGCCAAAGTCGATGGGCGACCGCCGGGGGCCAGCCGACAGCGTGGAGAGGGAGGCCAGAGTGAGGACGCGGCTGGGGAGCCGTTTGACGGGGATGACGAAGTAGGTGTTGCCGGGGTGGAGATCGTCGTCGGCGCTCAGCGCCGGGACGGGTTGGCCGATGTAGAAGGAGTCGGCTCTGCAGACGAGGTGGTCGGGGAACTCGAACATGAGCTGGCCGGCGTGCTGCGACTCGCAGAGCAGCCGGGTGGCGCCGCCCCAGAAGACCAGGAGCACCATGTCGACCGGGGAGGAGATGCAGGGTGAGAAGGAGTTGCCCATGGTGGGGGGCGCGCGGAGACGAAGAAGAAAGGGCAGTTAGGAGAGAAGAAGACTGGGACGACGGGGTGGGTTTGGAGTTCTATATAGAAGAAGGAGATGAGATGTTGGTGAGGGGGGGGGGGGGGTGGAGGCAAGGGAACGAAGAGGAAGAGGCCCTCCTCTGACTTGGTAAAGAACGCATGCAGACAGATTTGGTCGGTGGTCATGGTTGGAGGGTTTGGTGGGAGCTGCCGCGCGAGGGCTATGCAGATAGCTTTTGAATTGGAATTTGCCACCACCGTCGGAAAAGAAAGGCAGGACGTTAATGCGACATTAACAGTGGTGGTGTGCGTTCGATTTTCTACTCGTGGACACCGTGGATGATTGAACTCAGAATTGTCTGACCTCAGGGTTCATACAAACGGAGGGATTAATGGATCATGTGAACGACTATATATTGTTACGGTACGTGAAACCGCTGAGGTGACTGAGTCGAGACGACTAAGTTGAAGAATTAACTCGAGATTTGCTTAATTGACTTGGAACGCGTGTTTCGAACTCCTGACGATATTGTTCGAAGACTTGCAAAATTCACCAAGAGTTCTTGACGGTGAGACACACTCTAACGCTCAAGTCAATAGTTAATCGAAAAGAATGACCTAATCTAAGAAATAGAACAGTGTACTTGAGTTTGAAGAGTGTTTGCCTCTTTTATAGGGGTTGAGCTTCCGTAAAATTAGTTGGATGACACCGCAAATCCTGCGACAGATCTCCGTGATTATCGTTGACTCGTAGTCATAATCGACATGACAAATTATCCAGATCATGTTCTTAATGACCGTAATTATCGGACGCACAACCCTCAGACAACGGGATCTGATTCTAACTACGTTAAGACGTCGACTCTGATACTCTAAGAAGTCGGCCAAGTGGAAGATCTGACCAACCCGTGGGCACCTCCCATATCATACATGTTTGATCGCTTGTGGATGTGTCGACTTGTAGTTTTATATATGTTAACTGTATTTAGGGAGTGCATATATATGTTCCCTACTGTTCAAGTTATTGTCTTGATTTATGATTCATAGATGTGAATGAGTATATTTGATGTGTTTGTGTACGTGTGCGTGTTAATTGTACCTAAAGAGTGGATAAGTTATCTAGCAATTATATTATAATTACCTACAGATCGCAATTATAGCTAGGTCACCTCATGTTAATATTACTTATAGAATATGTCAACTATCACCTATAGAATATGTCAAACATTACTTACAAAGTATATTAATATCAGAGGGTATATAAGAAGTATAGCATATATATTATTACGTATATATGACTAACACTTAGGACGTACGATTTTAGACTTTTAATAGTCACGTGTTTTTTGCAGTCTACACCAGTAGGGTAGGTAAATCTAATATATGTGATCGTTTTTGGGCCTATATCTAGGACAAGCGCCTTTCTTGTAGTGGGAGGAGCTGACAGAATCTGGTTATTATGGATGCATGACCGTGCCAACTTTTCCCACAGGAGATATTAACTATGTTAAATTCGTAAGAAAAATAGTTTAATAACATCATTTGATAACACATTAAAATAACATATCAATTAAAATGTATCGCAATTTCATCATTTATGAGATTGTTATCAAATGATGTTACAAAACTGGTTCTCAACGGGTAAAGAGAGTCGTCAACTCATCATATTTTACTTATCGTTAAATCTTGGACTAGTAATTTGGGTCATGCCGCCATGAATCCCATGTCAATATATGCTGCTCATCTCTCTCTCTCTCTATCTCTCTCTCCTCTCTCTCTCTCTCTCTCTCTCTCTCTCTCTCTCTCTCTCTCTATATATATATATATATATATATATATATATATATATATATATATATATATATATATATATATATATATACATACAGCGGAGTTTTTAGGTACGACTCCGCCGTATTATCAATGTGGATCGTTTGATTTTAATTTAACAGTCTATCAATATTCATCAAGCAGTACTGAACACCGAGTAAAGAGTATTCCGAACATCCGAATACTGAGCACGAATGTATTATAACGCTTCGTCGTTGAATTAAAATCCAACAATCTGTGTTATATTACGGTGGAGCCGTATCAAAAGATTCGGTCGCAACATAGTATTTCTCTCTCTCTCTCTATATATATATATATATATATATATATATATATATATATATGAGACATTGGAGACTGGGTCGCGCGTGGATTGGCAGCAGCAGCTGCATGCGGCAGCTGGTTGCAGTGACCAGGTGGGAGAGTAAAAGGCAGCACGGAAAAGGACATATTGCACATAGACTGGAGAAGGGCAACCTATATGGTCCATGGGCAACGTTGGTTGCACTTTGAGGATATACTGGTTCATAGAGCTATCCTGTGACGGATATATATGTATCTCTTGGCTGATTCCCCAATTTGTCTAATTTTCTTGTCGTACGTGTTGAAACTTGGGGGCTGTGTACTTGATTATATAAGCTTGTGTAGGGCAAGCTGAGAATAAGTGAAAATTCAGCAGTTTTTACCGTCTCTTTTTTGTAAAAGAGGAAACAAGGCAGACCATGCATCATGAGTTCAAATATCACTGCATGCACCAGTAATCTTATCCTCTCTCTTCAGTTAACTGATCACGATTCTGTGAGAGTTTAGTAGTCAAACACTTACGACATATTCAGACAAATTTATCCTAGTAGTTATCATATATATTTATACGCATCCGGTACTCTAATTTTCAGCAAATTCCAGAAGATATTTAAGTGCTCCCAGTCACTTTAAGGCCTTGATATATGATCATCATCAAATATAACTTATGTTCAACTCTATTCATCTGGTACTCTAGCTCTGAGTATGAATAGTAAACTCAACAGACAAGAAAGGGTAAAATGGGGAAAAAATATTGATCGCCAAGAAATATTTGTATAATGCATGCATGTTGACCTTTTAAATTAGCTTAGGAATTAGCATGGTACCTCATCAAAGTAGAAGACGTCGTGTTTGACTTTGAAGGCCGCAGAAAAATATAGAAAATTGGGCTTTTGACCAGGTATATATAGTTTGACATTTTTATTGACTATTTTATATAGTTCCTCTGAATTTATTGGGAGAGGAGATTTGGGTGACCTTGCTGTTGGTAGAAATGGCCGTCCTGTCTTCGCCCATTCAATTTCCCGTGTTGCATTGTAGAATACAGCTGCCATATGTGATGAAAAGAGATCACTGTCTGAAATCTTTGACCACACACAGATAATGTTGATGGCATTATTTTGTCAACTCTAGGGAAGAGGGTATATCTTATCAAGTGAACGTGTAGAATTTTTTTTTGATAGGGATGTCAACTAGATCAGATTGATCTCTAGTTTATTTGTCTGGAACACTTTTGTCTTATACATACATTAAGTGAATATCTTTAAAAATAAATAAAAATGTCAGGGTGTCAACTGGACTGGATTGCTCTGCAGCTCTTGTCAGCCTAGCTATAACATATGAGTTTAATGGGACTCAGACCACATAAAGATAAACCAGTAGCTAGCTCAGTCGGAACATGTAATAAAATGTGTCAAACTCGGGATTTCTCATAGTGTTAGCTAGAGGTGTAAACGAGCCGATACGTTTGACGAGTAATTCGAAATTTGACTCGATAAAAGCTCGGTCCGGCTCGTTTATTTAATTAACGAGACGAACTTGAACAAAAAAAAAGCTCGATTCATAAACGAGCCGAGTCTGAACACACGTGAGCTCGGCTCGATTATACTCGTGAACAGCTCCTTTAAGAGCTCGTTAAGAGCTCGATTAAATACTCGTTAAGAGCTTGTCTAAATACTCGCTAACACTTCGTTTAAATATTTTTTTAAATATAATAAATATATATTTATATAAAAATATTTATTTATTTTTATACAGTTATTATTACAATATAAAATATTTATGAGGGCTTAAATGTCATAGACTAAATCCACAATTACACAAATTATGGAAATGAGAGTATATACACAAATCATGTAAATAGGGGCATGAACACAAACTTTAGTGTTGCAAAGTCCCCCAGCATATCAAGCATCTTCTTCCTCCTGAGACCGACCTGTGCAGTAGATGAGCCCCCCGGTGGGGCCGAGGGGTGCGTTGTCAGCCACTGCTGGCAGGCCACCACTGTGGACCATCCGTCAATGCAGACGGTGCTCTCGGCGGCCACCTTACAGTCACCGACAGTGCAGAAAGGGAGCTCTAGGCGGTGTGCAAAGGGGAGTTGCAGCACCGCCCCTACCTTGTCGCACACCAATCCTCTCCCTTGCGGTGTCTCTCTATTAATCTCATATTAGTTGTGACAAATTATGAATATATTTCAAACATTATATTAAAATAGTTAAATTAAGTAACATATCAAAACTATTGAGATATGAGCTTGAAATAAGATAAATTTAGGTCTTATAAACGATCAATTTTTTACTTATAGATTGGATTGGACTTACTTATATATATGAACTCGTAAATTCAATTAAGCTCATTAAGATACTCGTTAAGAGCTCGAGCTCGAGAATACTTAAACGAGTCGAGTTTGAACAGGTATTTTCAATACTCGATATAGTTCGAGCCCGACTCGAACTCGATTAAAAGTTAACGAACAGAGTTTGAACAGCATGCTACTCGGCTCGACTCGGCTCGTTTACACCCTTAGTGTTAGCTCAACGATATTCAAAAGTAAATTTAATCGAATATATAGTCTTGTCTGTTCGTACCCAAAGAGTAGTTTAACAATTATAACTATATTATATGTTGTAGTGATTTAGCGTCTCAAATTTTCACCCACATAATTACTTTTCATAAATATACATATATATGTATTGTTAAGAACCGAACAACGGACAAAATTAGAAGAAGAAGAAAGAGGGGGGGAGAAAGAATGAAACCACAAGAATATAGAAAATTTTTATGTGATTTAAAGACGATGTACGTACCTTCTTACATCTACGGTGACCGCACTGAATTCCCTATCTTTTCAACAATTACCATTACAAGAGATGATTCCTTAAAATACAAAGAACTTAGGGCAACACACCATGGTTGGATCCGCGTAAAAATAAGGAAAAGCTTATACCAAAATAAAGATCAGGGTCCACACTCTCCAACATCATATATATCCTTGTCTCTCGTTGTTCTCTATTTGTTTTTAGTAGTTAGTTTCCAAACAACATTAGAGGCCTTAGATTCTCATTCATAGTGTATATATATATATATATATATATATATATATATATATGAGTTTCAAAAGAACTAAGAATTTTTTGCAACACTTGTGCCCAATCCAACTTTATTAGCATGGGGAAAGCGTGAACAAAATGGACAGCATATCCATCTCCTCGTCTCTCACGGTACATTTCTGGTTGGTATTATTGTCTGTGTATAGCGCCCATATATTGATTTAATATCTGTAAATTTCACTTACATATGTCAAGATCAACGGTTATGGTCATGGTCAAAATAGAAAAGCTCAAATACTTGGGAACTCATGTTGGAAATTAATAAGCTATTTTATATATGTGATGGAGGAGTTGTGAAACATTAATTCAAATGTCTACACTTTTGTGTAAATCTTAATTTTAATAATTTTTAATTTCATGTTGAAAAATAGGATGCAAGAATAGTTTCTAATCAACAGTTCCACGAGCTGGGCTCTAATGATTGCCAAGTCTTTTTTTCAGACGTGAACTCTTGGTTTTGTATTTTTCTAAAAATGTCATATAATCGCAATTTTATAGCATCCCTAGTTTAAATAGGGCAACTCAATACATAATAAGAAGGTAAAGAATCATGTTAATGGTCACTCACTTTCAATTTGTTTTATTTTTTTAATCGTCTTATCACAATAGGATTTTATGGATTAATATGCATGCGACTCAACACTGATGTATTCTAAAAACAAAAAATAATAAAAACCTCCTACACACTCGGAATTAGGTGGGTGGGTATACGTACTGAGCAAGTAATTTTAAATCCCTTGTTGCAAAAGGTGGTGCGTACTTCTTGTCTCTCATTTGATTCCTCACGAAAGGTTGAAACGAAACTTACTTGTTTACTTACAAGGTGGAGTACTGATATATATCGGGTGGCCATGGGGACAAAGTTCTTTTACAATGCTAATGTGTTGTATAAATGTTTAGTTTTTCATACACAAAAGGTAAACTTTATTCATGACATTGATATTATGAATATATTAATATAAATATCGATTTCTTTACGATGCATGTGTGTGTATATATACGTGTGTGATCATGTGGTAAGCTGGCTGGGTCACGGCAAGTTTTGGTGTGGAAACATATATATATATATATATATATATATTTCACCTGTGGATCACAGAGTTGAAACACACACTGTTAAGACATATCAAGTAGGTTCCCGAGTGGGATCTCCAGTTTGCCCAAAGGGAAGGAAGGTGTAATTCGACTCGGACAGGCACCCAGACAGGGAAGAACTCAAGAATCTCTTTTGCTGCATGCAAGCATTTCGCACTGGAAGCAGATCTTGCTGCAACCCTGTCGGCTTGCATATATATATATACCATGACGTCTCCAGAACAAACAAAGCGAAATAATAACATCAACAACACGCTGTCTCTCCATTACTCTGCCATCTCGGTGCCGTCTTCTCTGGCTCCCTCCTTATATTATCCCCATATATATATGACAGCAATATATATGATATATATATATATATGTCCATTCATATATATGGTCTGGTCTTTTCTTTGGCCGGGAGCCCCCGTCTCCATACTCTAGTCTGCCCCCCCGCGTACAAAGTGTGCTTTTGCATCCCTTTCTCCACGGCAAAGCAAGGGAAAGTACCCTTGCCGGACTGCAGCGCGACACACTAAGAACTCACGAGGACAACCAAAGGACGAAGGTTATTTTATATACCTGAGGAAACAAATGGAGAGAAAAAAGGTAAAGCTGGTCACCCCGCCATGGCAGACCTCGGAGCTCTCCTCTCCAAGTACATATATAAGTATAGAAAGAAGAGAGAGATAGAGAGAGATCATCACCATGGCAGAGCTCCAACAGCGCGTGCTCCAACCCGCAGACATGGGCTGGTCTCTAGGCTTGTCTCTCCCTCCCTCCCTCTCTCTCTCTCTCTTCTGGGGCCTGCGAGCGCACAATGCTTTGTTTTGTCTCTTTCACTGGTTGAGAGAAGGATGGCGTTCCCCTTTTTGTGTTTAGGTTGGATAACAAACGCCTCGGCCAACCATCAGCTGGCCATGCACAAATTGACAAAAAGAGAGCTCCCAAAGCAGAGGGTGAAGCCTCCCTCCTGACTGCTTTGCTTTCACGTCCTTCAGTGTCTGCTGGTGATGATGGCTTTGGACGGCATGTTGACCTTTTAATGTTGTAATTTTGGGTTATGATCGATGGGCTATTTGCTTGGGCATATATATATAACTCTGCAAAGAATGCTAATCTTGCATTTTTCCTGCGATAAAAGCTGGACAAAGTAAAATTATAACGTCGGGACTCATGATGATCACATATATATAGATACATGTATATAGGGCAATAGGATTTTAAAATACCATAATTGATGGAAGAGAGAATATTGTAACATAAAAATTTATGATGCTTCAAGCACTACTCAACACCAACATCACTTTCATAGTATTTTATTGCATTCCAGAGAGCACCAATATTCACCCTTTATTAGTTATATATATGAACTATTTAAGTTGGAAACTACAATATATACTAATCCATCTACATAAACTTAAATTTCTCATACATGCAGTGACTTGAGTACCCTTAACTAATTCGTTATATGTCATGGCCTCATGGGATCAGTTTTATATATATTATGCTAGTCCATGTCTATTTTCCGACGTACTGCTGTAGCTCGCTTAACGCTTAAAAAATACCTTTTTAAGTCCACATTCAAATAGATCATCTTCTGAAGTTAGACCGGGCAGACTGTAGCTAGCCCCAACTACATCTATCTGTGTCGCAATTTGATAAAAGAAATATTACATTAATATTTGCTCCATCTTCAGATATAACGTTGAGTACATATAGAGAAAGAGAAAAGTTTATTGCACTTGTGCAAACTGCAAAGTGCACAAGTGCAATTCACATGAGTTTTTTTGCTCATATGGCACCAACTTTTATGGTGCCACATGGATAAAAAGTTCATGTACATGATGTCACATGGATAAAATGTCCATATAAATTGCACTTGTGCACTTTACATAAGTGCATAAAGTCTCTCTCATAGAGAAAATATGTGCTAGCTGTCCCGATCGATGGTCGTGAAGGGACTTTAATTAGATTAATTCTGGAAGCACTTGCATGAAAAATGTTTGATCAAACCATCTTAATTAGATGGTACCATCATTGTTTAACTGACTACTCATTACTGATCAGATTTCTCAATGACATCTCCGATGAGATGTGTGACAAGGTAATAATACTATTGGCGTGTGCTGCTCAAAAGATTGTCCTCACACAAGATACCCTCTTCACTGATTAACCCACCCACATGCAAGTCAATTAACATGTCCATAATGATGGATGAGCACTGTGATCCCCTTTGAGAGTTTAAATAACAGCTTCGTATTGACATATATGTAAGCATCATATGTCAATAATAAAACCTTGGATTAATAGACGAGACATTTTGTAAAGTGGACGACATGAGTAAGATAATCCTATGACTCATGTTATGCAATAAGGGAAATATAAATGATATATTACCAAAAGGTTGATTAATGGTTGGTTATAATTATGTCATGAAGTAACGGAAGAACATTGGTTTTAGATAAAGTCATCAAATAATGCGACCTAGAAACTTAACCTGCAGGGAAGGATTAATGATGACGAATAAACTCTTAATTGTCTAGGAATTAGAATGATTAGTAACCTGGGAAGCCAAGTGACCATTTAACAAACAATAATATCTGAGCATTTTTTGTATCCAAATTAAGTTTGACGAAAAGGCCTCAACGCCATGCACATCTTTCTATAACCTATGCACTTCAAAGTGGAAAATGTATATTATCAGTTCTTTCGTGAAGCCCACGCACGTACGTCTCTCTCTCTCTCTCTCTCTCTCTCTCTCTCTCTCTCTCTCTCTCTCTCTCTCTCTCTCTCTCTCTCTATATATATATGTTATCGATTGAACTTTCTAAAAGATGCATTATATGCCCAACTTATGTGTTTCAAATTCCGAAGTAACATTAAAATCCACAATGTTATGATAGTGGGTGGATAAAGGGGCATGGCAAAGGGAAACATAAACTATTTTCAAATCAGCAATCTTTTGCATCCTTTAGCTCCTGCTAGCTGCTGTAGATCGAAGAACATGACGATGGGAACTCCATCAGAAAAGAAAAAAAAAAAAAAGGAAAAAGCGAAACAGCCGAAGAGATGGAAAAGAACGAAGAAGAAGAAGAAGAAGAGAGATCTTGACAAAGGTAAAAGAAGGAAAAGGTGGACATGGACGCGACAGCACACACTTCAAAGCCCTTCTCACACCACCCACCGGATCTTCCAAGCCACCTGACACAGCAGAAAAGAAGCCATTGCAGACGTAGTAGAGCAGGCGAAGAAGCCCATCTCTCTCCTTCTGCATCACCCTTCTGAAACCCTAATCCTTATGACACAGTAGAGAGAGAACGGAACGAACCAGAACAGAACCGAGACTTGCTGCCCTTCCATGGCGGACAAAGCCCTGATCTTCTTTGCACTAAATTTGTATCTCTCCATCTTCTCTGTGATATATATGTTTCTGTGGAGCTCGCGCGTATCAGCAGTGGTGATGCAGGTGGTGGCGGATGTGTGGTGCAGGCCCACGCTCGGACCAGTGAAGCACCTCCGGCGGCAGCCGCCAGGGGATGACGTCGCTCCCCCCGCCGGCGGTGTTGTGCAACAGCACCGACGACGACCCAGCTTGTAGCTGCTGCTCGCTCGCCATGATGGCCGGCTTCGCTTCCTCGTCGACCTCGCAAGGCAGCCGGGGCAGCCTGTGGAACTCCGGGCTCGCGAA
Source organism: Colocasia esculenta (assembly GCA_014218235.1). Classification (NCBI taxonomy): domain Eukaryota; kingdom Viridiplantae; phylum Streptophyta; class Magnoliopsida; order Alismatales; family Araceae; genus Colocasia; species Colocasia esculenta. The sequence goes on from CM024762.1 coordinate 150,593,474, forward strand.
CGACGCCAACATCAGCACCACGGGCCCCGCCGCGACCAGCGTCCCCGCCACCGTACCCCCTATCACCTGCCCCTGCGACCCGACCAGCGAGACGGTGAAGGCCGACTTGACGGCAGATGCCACAATGGACAGCGAAGACGAGGAGGAGAAGGCGAGTGGGGCTGCGGCGATGGCGGTGCTGTTGGCGCCGGAGGGGGTCGGGATGGGGAGGAAGGTCCCAGCGAGGGAGAGCATGTCGAAGCGGCCGTGGAGCGTGAGTGTGGAGGTGTGGAGCGCGGGGTGGCGGAGGGTGACGTTAGCGACGGACCCAGAGGCGCTGAGCACCGAGACGCCGACGCAGCGCTGGCGCGCGAAGCCGGCGACGCAGTCGAGGACGTCGGCGCCGGGGGAGAGCTCCAAGACCACCGGGCGCATTGCCTGGTCGCTGTCCCGGGTGATCACCACGGGTGGCTTCGGCTTGTTCTTCGAGCCCGGCGGGCGCCCCCGGGGCCTTCGCAGCACGACCGCCGTGGAAGATCCAGATGCCGGTGTGGCGTTCCCGCTGCCCCCCGTCGCAGCGAGGCCGTCTTGGCCGGCGCTTCCTTCACGCTGGCCGGTGCAGAAGATGCCGTCAGCCTCCTCGTCGTCGGACTCTGCGCGGTGCAGAAGGGTGGTGATGGAGGCAGCTCCGCCGCAGTCCATCATTCTCCTCTTCGACAGCCTACTCCGCTCTCACTATATGTGACCTCTGCTTCTGTTTGATAACCTAAAACTATAAATATATATATATATATATTACAAAGAAGACGAGCGTAGTAGTAGTAATAGAAGAAGAAGACGACGACGACGACGACGACACCCTCCCCTCTATATGATGTTTTCTTCTGTTTGATAATCTCAAACTAAGAAGGTATATATTAAAATAGAACGAGAGCGGAAGAAGAAGAAGCAGGCGCAGTAGGAGGAGGTCAGGAGATGCTTCTCACAGTCTTTATAACACGCGCGAGCTGCGGGAAGATATGTAGAAGAGGTCTTAAAAGGAGGAGAGAGAGAGAGAGAGAGAGAGAGAGAGAGAGAGAGAGAGAGAGTGGGCGCGAGCCGAGATGCCCGCGGGGGCTAACCACGAAGAAGGGAGGGGCGCCAGCTACTGAGGCTGCTGCAGCTGCCGTGCTGGGTCTTCTTCTTCTCTGTTCTCTTCCGTCACATCTGTCAGATGCAAAATTCTTGTGTTTGAGTCCCTCCAAACCCTCCGTATTTGTTGGCCTGTTAAATATCCCATTTTCTAGATTCCAAATTCCACTTCAATGATCTCATATTTGGCATGCTAAATATCCATATTTTCGATTGAGAAATATTTATTACAAGATTGAGTTTTATAGCAAACAAAAATCTTATTAATTGGAGAGTAATAAATGTTATTTGATTGGGATCCTAAATTAGTAAAATTATTTTTCTGCAATCCACCTTAATTTTTTACAAATATTTTTTAAAAAACAGAACTTGTTCTATATGCTGCGTCAATATAACCATGCGCCCCTCGTTAGAGAATAGCTTCGACCTTGGACATTGTCTTCCTCCCTTTGATGTAGTGGGGTAGAACGGTAGAAGTTCTACTATGATTTTTTTTTTCTAATTTTTCTTCCAGAACGGTATTTTTTGTAAAGATTTGTAATTTTTTTATTCTAAAAACATCTGTTTTGGATCTAATATAATTTTTTAGTTTTAAAATTGGTATTATTTTGTTTGGTTGACATAAAACCAAAACAAGATAATCCTAGTCATGGTGTAATTTTAAGTCAACTTTTCTCCGGTTTGGTAAGTAGATATAAAAATTTAATCTTGAAAATATTAATTACCATCACAATAGCCAAGGATCCTATTTATGTTATTTTCTAGTCAAACAAATAGCCACAAAATCTTGCAAATAAAATAATTATAAAATTTTCGTTATTTGTACGATGAACCAAAGAGGCCGTATATTTTCTATGCCCAAACTACCCTTTGGTCAGAGCTTTACTCTATATAGTACTTATTTGACATGTTTAATATAGTACAGCCTATGTACTAAGAGGAGTTTAAAAGGCTGTAGCCAAAGGAAAAGAACAAAACTATATGAAGAGAGGAGTCGACACTCAAAACCCAAAACCTGGAAGATGCAACCTTCTTTTGGATTTTCAAGATGACTAAGGCATGGTTGGTAACATTTTTAGGGATTTTTTTTTTTGAAATCTCAAATCTCTTAAAAAGTTTTCTTACACCAGTTTTTAAAATCTAAAATCTAGGATATCATCATTAAATTTTTTCTCTCTATCTCTCACCTCTCTTTTAAAATTTACTTTTACATAATTTAAAATTTATTTTACATGTTTGATAATTAGAGGAAAAAAATAGTTTTTCAATGAAATCTACACTTCAAAAATATTATCAAATAATGTCTTTAACACATTATATATGAGATATGAGAGTAGTACGGTGCCATCTACAATTATTGTTTAGAAATGTTTGTTACTCATTTGATAGGTTTAAATAAATTGAGATAGATAGTTCCTACATAATTTTATCAGACTACATTACGTTGACATGTGCATGACATGACAAAGTGACAGTGATAGCGTGAAGACATGATTGTAGGTGACATCAATTGTCAACAAGGACGATTGATAAATAGCTCCTTTACACTAATCTTTGTTCGCTAAAAAAAGTTATTTGTTAGTGTAAAATGAGTTATCTGTGTGGTGTGAAGAGGCTCGATCTTACATTCTATTGTAGTCTGTCGAAAGTTGCGAAAGAAACTAAGTGATGGGTCTATAAGGAGGACAGACGATCGGGGGGTCTTAGATGGGAATCTTAGAGAAAATTTTCTGATACTTAAGTTAGAGATCGGTAAGAGTCAAAACCAAGAGGGGCGAGAAAGAAACTTAGAGAATACGTGATTGCTCATCACCAATTTATAGTCTTTGGAGTACTTGCTTTTGTTTTTGCAAGAAGTTCTTCGAGATTATACAGCTATAAGCCCTCTTAATTATCGACTCTACAAATATCAGATAGATGAAGAGATGGGTCAAGAAAGATGTTCGTAGGATAAGAGTTTTTATTAGCATTCGATGGTCCTATTTTATGGGCCTAAAGTGGATCTTTGTGAGACTCTTTATCATTATCTTGATCCTTCCTTATCGTTAGATTTAGTCGATTGTAATCATTTTGAGAGTCTTTTAGCTACAATTATTGAACAGAAACTTGGTAGGACGAGGTCTCCTTACTAATTAATCACTACAAGAAAAAACGTTTATAGAGATCGATTTAGAGACCGAAAATTACAGTCCCTATTCGGTCCCAATTTTGGGACCGAATAGTGACTGAAATAATCGGTCTCAAAGATTAGAGACCGAAATTTTCGGTCCATATTCGGTCCCAAAATAGGGACCGAATATGGACTGAAATTTTCGGTCTCAAAATATTGAGACCGATTATATTCAGTCTCTATTCGGTCTATTTTGAGACCGAAAATTTCAGTCCATATTCGGTCCCTATTTTGGGACCGAATAGGGACCGAATATAATCAGTCTCTAAATATGGAGACCGGTTATATTCAGTCTCTATTCGGTCGCTATTTTGGGACCGAATAGGGACCGAATATAATCAGTCTCTAAATATGGAGACCGATTATATTCGGTCCCTATTCGGTCGCAAAATAGGGACCGAATAGGGACTGAAAATTTCGGTCTCAAAATATTGAGACTGATTATATTCGGTCCCTATTCGGTCCCAAAATAGGGACCGAATAGGGACCGAATATAATCGGTCTCTATATTTAGAGACCGATTATATTCGGTCCCTATTCGGTCCCAAAATAGTGACCGAATAGAGACCGAATTTAAGCAGTCTCAATATCTTGAGACCGAAATTCTCCGTCCCTATTTTTCTTGATCCTTAATCTGAAGTTGGTAATTCTCCGAAATTCGGTCTCTATTCACATTACCTTTAAGATAATAATTTTTTTTCTTGATCCTTAATCTAGTTTATAAGTCAAGAACTTCAGTTAATATAAATAAAAAAAATGTTTCATCTGAAGTTTCATTTTTAAAGGCTACTATATGATTTCTGGAATTGCGTGATCATCGTGTAAGATTTCTGTATCTCATTTCCTTCATGTCTCCATCTTTGGTTTGGATATTGAATATGAGTATCGATCATATTTATCCCTTGATTTGTGTGCCATAAAAATCATTAGGTATACTTTTGGTCTCTTGTGTACGTGTCTTAGCTAACACTCATATCTTAGGCAAGTGTTTTTGTGAAGGATTCTTCTCCTTCTTCTTCTTCTTTTCTTCTGACTGTGTTCTGGAAACAGTGGTAGTGTCAACACTATCTGTCCAGCAGTGTCAGCACTATCTGTCAAGTAGTGTTGACCTATCTGTCTAGTAGTGTCAACACTATCTATCCAGTAGTATTAATCTATCTGTCCAGTAGTGTCAACACTATCTATCCAGTAGTGTTAATCTATTTGTCCAGTAGTGTCAACACTATCTGTCCACTAGTGTTGACCTAGCTATCTGCCCAGTAGTGTCAACACTATCTATCTATCTATCCAGTAGTGTCAACACTACGTTGACCTATTTAATTATCCCTTATAGTGACGTTGACCTATCCCTTCATATTATCGACCTATCTCTTCATATTATCGACCTATACCTTGTAGAGAGTTGACACTATCCTTCAAAGTGTCAACATTACTCTCTTCTAGCTATTCAGGTTGACACACCCTATATTAAAGTCAACCAAACTCCTGTTTCCAGTGACTTAGGTCGGCACACCCATGTTCCAGGTCGACACACCATGTTAGATCTTAATCAAACTTACATCCAATGGTTAAACAATGAATAGCTAGACACTCTGACGATGAAGTTAGCTCGGGAGTTGTGATTCGGGGGTTTAGTCTTTCAGAGATTGCGTAACTTTTGACTTTATTTATTTATATATAATCTATGTATCTATGTATATCTATCAATCTATCTATGTATGTACATCTATATCTGTATATCTATATATAATATCTATATCTATATAAATTTATATACGTATATACATATATATGTTATATTTATCTATGTGTATATATATGCATATATCTATGTGATAGATAATTAAATAATTACTAAATTTGATATGTAAATTAATATTTTAAATGTAATTTGGAAGATATTATTATTTTAAATGCAAATAATAAAAATTAATACTTAACTTATAGTATATTTTACTATTATAAATATTAATAATACAAATATATTTATTTAAGATATATTTTAAATAATAAGTTTAAAACCCCTAAATTCTTAATCTCCCCTCCCTGCGGCGCCAAATCTCCAATCGATGCCGAATCTCCAAAATATTTCCCCCTTCCTCCGGCGTCAAATCCACTAAATAAAGAAATTAGAGACCGATTAAGTTTGGTCACTATTCGGTCTCTAATTAGGGACAGAATAGTGATCGTCTTTATTTCGGTCACAAATTTTCACGATTTTGGCCCGCGTTCAGGCATTTTGTGAAGCCATTATATACCTCCCCCCTCTCGCGCCATTCTTCTCTCCTCCATCCAGCCATTCTTCTCCCTCCCTCCCTCCCTCCCTCCCTCCCTCTCTCTCTCTCTCTCTCTCTCTCTCTCTCTCTCTCTCTCTCTCTCTCTCTCTCTCTCTCTCTCTCTCTCTCTCTCTCTCCTCTCTCTCTCTCTCTCTCTCTCTCTCTCTCTCTCTCTCTCTGTGTGGGGGTTGGGGGGCTGTAGAGGCAGGGGGGTTGGGGGGGGGCATGCAGTCGAGATGGGGGGGGGGTCTGATCTCTCTCTCTCTCTCTCTCTCTCTCTCTCTCTCTCTCTCTCTCTCTCTCTCTCTCTCTCTCTCTCTCTCTCTCTCTCTAACTATCTCTGTGGCCTCTCTCTGCCTATGTCTATGTGTGTGGGGATGAGAGATGCCGGTTGTGGGAGGGGGGAGGACGCAAAGGAGGGGGGGCTCGCATGCGGGGGGGGGGGGGGGGGGGGGGGGGGGGGGGGGTTGCGCAAGGAGGGGGGGCTCGCAGGTAGGGGGGTTTACGCAGATAGGTGGGGTTGGGGGGGGCTGCGTAGGCCACGGAGGGGGGGGGATCGCAGTCGAGATGGGGGTCTCTCTCTCTCTCTCTCTCTCTCTCTCTCTCTCTCTCTCTCTCTCTCTCTCTCTCTCTCTGTGGGGGGGGGGGGGGGGGGCTGTGTAGGCAGGGGGGGGGCTTGCAGTCGTTCTGGGGGGGGGGGGGGTCTGATCTCTCTCTCTCTCTTTCTCTGTCTCTCTCTGTTCAATTTTTAGGGAATTTTTAGTTTAATTTTTCTTTCTGCATTTTCTCTTCTTTAGTATTGTAGAAGAGATTAGCCAGTTCGAGAGTTCGGATTTTAGGATTTCTTGCCATTTCTTTCTCCTGTATATTTTTCTTTCAGCAGAGCTTGGAGTTCAATTTTAGATTATTTTTCTGCCATTTTTTTCTGTAATTTCTTTCTTCCACAGCTCAGGCCAGTCATTGGGTTGGCAAATTTTAAGATTTCTAGTTTCTGTTCTTTCTTGTTCTTCGGGAGATCAGAACTCCAAGGGGCTTCACCAGTGAGATTGTTGAGATTTTTAGGATTTCTACCATTTTATTTCCTCTATATTTTTCCTTTTCAAAAGCTGTGAGAACTGTGAATGGTTTGGCTGTTGAGGAGGATCTGATGGAATTCTTCCATTTATTCTGTGTTTAGAAGATCCATTTGTCCATTTCTTCTTCCATTGGAGCTACTGTAATTTGTTTAGAGCTGTGAGAGTTTCCTGAATTCAGAATTTCGTTTGTGGAATTGCTTGGGTTGATGGGAGTTAATTTGTGTTTTTTTTTTCTTTTCTTTCTGCTATTGAAGGGGATCAGATTGGGGTTTTCTTTGCTACATGCGTCCTCCTTAATCATCCATCCCTGAGTCTGACCATGTGAGAGTTATATAGAAGTGAGTGTTGAGACATGAGAATCTTAAGATATATGTTCACACAGACTATAGAGAATAAGACGTGGAGTCAATATATGTGCAGAAACATAGTTGTCGCTCCAATTTGACATTAGGGAGAATAAAAAGTAAACTTACTCTTTATTCTCAAAGGAATGAACTATCTGATATGAAGTTTGATAAACGTAAGGTGCATATGAACTCTTATTTTTCATAAGATCAATTGGAAATAAATAGATGAAGTACAATCAAGAGGGATAAAAGATACCTCTTCCTCAAAACAGAAAATAGAACAGCCCCACCAACACAAACAGAACACATATTCCCTACTTGATCTTAGTCACCAAAATTAGAAAAATAAACAGTCCAAGAGTACACCAACATAACTCAAATCTTTGTATTATACCAACTCTACTATACCCTGTTACTGAACAGAACCTTCAAAGTTTCTAAATGCCTGCCTTGACTACGTTCAAGATGATGGAGATCTCAGATGACAGATTTTGGCAAGAAAATCCTCATTCATGACCCACGCAGGATTTAGAATATTCTGCTTAAAAACAAAATTAGTGTAAGCCTCTAATTCTACTCTATGAATTATGTTTATTTTTGTATGTTAGGTTGTCTAATTCTACTGAGAGGCTTTTCTTTGTGGAATGGTCTTTAACCATTAGTGAGTGCTTTATAATAGAAACTGTAAATAATAATTTGAAAGAGTCTATCATAATGTTATGTTGTGGAATGGGGTAGCCATTCATGTGTATGTATCCGAATCTTAATCTACTCATCATTACCAACCCATCTAGCTGTAAATAATACTTGATGATCAATAATTGAACAAATTTGAAATTAATTATCACCAATTCTTCAGGAGATATGTGGAAGGGAGGATGCATAAAAATATGTGGCCAGAAATGGTGGACATGGGGGCATGCGAGATTCAAACTTCATGCCACATACAAATAAAGTTCATAGAACTAAACATACAGCAACAATTTATGACTACTGAAATCAATTTTATAGAAAGGAAAATCCCAGGGGTATGCAATAGGCCATGAGTTTTGAGAACAAACTTCACGTGGGATGTTAGAAACAACTGGCGTCAACGGTAATATAGTTTGGTTTCTGGTTACAAAACTTTTTCAGAATATTCCCAATGGCATCATGTAGATAGATGAAACAAATGTTTTGACCACTAGCAATTTAAATCATTAAGGTAGATCTAGCATAATGTAAAATAGATTAATACCAAAGACAAGTAGTGATAGCAACACAAGAACTATAATGCATGAAGAATTTCATCAAAAGAGAAGGGAGAGGCAAGGAATCCGGGAAGTAACAGGAAGCATTTTTCCTGGGCAATCATCAACAAATATGTAGATTCAGAGAGCAAACAAATCAAGCACACATGAAAATAGGATTTTTTCCTTATGGTGGCAAATACCAAATGAAACAACATCACTTCAGATTCTTACGCTTCCAATTGGCGCTCATATTTGGATCGAACTTCATGAACTCTTAAAATAACTTCTAGTTCATGTTCAATCGTTTTCATCAGGGCCTGTAAAAATGAAAAGAAGGAAATGTCAGAATTCTATTGGACAATAGGAAACTTAGCCTCACATACTGCAGGCTCTACTACTTACCTGCATTCCTGGACCATTTGCATTCCCCATACCTAAATGATTTAAGATAGATCAAGTGGATGACAAAGCATACACAAAGAAAAGAAATCTTGCATAATGTTAGAGTGATGCTTATACCAGAATTATCACGAGAGTAAGCCTTCTTGGCTTCCAGAAGTTCCTTAGTCTTTTAGTAGCCAATGAAGCCTCCTCAGTCTTCGTTGTAAGACCTTAAATAAATCAACTGTTAGTGCAAGGCAAGTAGTTGCATATATTCAGACAATTACAATAGCAAACAAACCATTTTTTTCCGCTGATTCAATGCCAATAATTTATGCATCTCATATTCATTCCTTCTACCCTCCTTCTTGAGCTGAAGATAAAGACATTTGAATTAGATATTCTTAGCATGTTAGAAATGAAACTAATGAAAAGTAGTTGGATTAATGTTCATGTCCATAGGCAAACCCCCCCAATCCGATACTATCTGACACTGCAAAACCCCCACAATCCAAATATAATTTAGACGTATCAAACCGTGAACCATAATCTCTGTCAGTCCAAAAGAGTTCATCAACTCTTGTTTAGTGGGTCTCAATTAGACAGTTTAGACCAAACCAGGGTAAAAAGAGGGAATCTTTATGAGGGGCATGAGGTGGATGCACCAATGCAAAGTTACAAGTCTCCAAAGAGAAATGGGCTTAACAGTTACAAGTCTCCAAGTGTGAATGTGTGCATGGCGGTGGGGGGGGGGGGGGGGGGGTGGTCTTAAATCAAGGCTTTTAATTCAGTCAGATTATTTTTCATGATGCTTATGTCTTTTTAGATATTAGATGTGCATACTTAACATTATGAATTAGCAGGAGGCATGCATAAGAAATTAAAAAAAAAATCTAAAAACAACTGACTCGGAATTGAGGTGCCCAGCTCACTGCCTAGTCAGTCTGACTAGTCAATGAGGGGGGTTGTCCTACGCAGGTTCAATGACGATAATCACAGAAGCCGGGATTATGATAGGTACTATGTCTGCATCTAGCATCCCCAACATTTCTAAATGAAATGTTTTTCTTTTTCTTGGTTTAATGTAAGGATTCAATGGCTTATCTCTTTGAAATGCACTACAACTCTGTTTCAATTTACTAGTGTTTGTTGTCCATTAAAAAGTGTTTGCTGGACAAATTCATTTTTGCATTTCTTTATGTCTTTCGATACTCAGATTATGGTTGGATTTGGATGTGCAGCTGATGATATTTTATAGACATGGGCTGTAATTTTCTAGAACATAATTAGAAAATTTGTAGATTGCTTCTGGTACTTAGAAAGATTAGCAACACACATTTTTTTTCTTGATCTTTCCTTTCTGATCATTCCTGCATTTTTTTAGCATCTTGTCTGTTTAATTTTGCAGAGATGTTAACCAGTTTATTGAATTAATGTTGAAAGTAGCACTTTCTTGAATTTCCTATTTGGGATTAGCATATCGTGGTTTCATGTCTTGCTAGTTTTCTCAAAATGTCAGACAGTCTTATTATGTGGTATGTGGGACAGTGGCCCAGTTGGAGGCTTATTGCCTGTTGTTTAATTCTAACTCCATCCCACTTTTTGGTCTCTTCTCTCTATATAAATGGAACTTGCCTTATTGTCATTTTGGAACTGACACTCCTTTTCTGATAGAGGGAGTGACTAGTGAGAAATAGATTGATTTTAATTGCCTAATTCGCTTGCTAAAAATAGGTGGAAGTGAATCAAGGGAAGGATAGTAAAAAAACAGGCTGTGGAGGTTTCATTCTTCCTTCATCACTTTCTTCAGCCTAAAAGAAAATCCATCCCGAACTTGTTCACTTGTGAACAGTTACTTGCCTTCTGTGTCTATGTGTGTGACTCTCACCACATGTGGCTTGGATAAAGACTTCCAAATCCATCCCATTCTTCAGTTTCTCCTCTCCAGCTGTATATTGATGTTTTAATACCTTGTGTGGATATGGAAGTATGGATTCTTCGTTTGCATATATAATTGTTGAAGATCCACTAGTTAAACAAGCAACCATAGAGACACTGCAATCACCCTATCAAAATCTGTTTGCATCCAAGGATCTTTGAATTTTAGATCTTTCTGCCTCCTCCACAAGACAAAAATATGATGAAACCATGAGACTCCAACAGAAATCCACTGCTAGGAAATCCCAACTAAAATTCTGCCAGAACACCATTCCACAGGAAAAAAAACAAACTGAGATGAGCCCCAACTAGACTGATCAGATCCAACCAGAAAGAGCGTGAAGAGACAACCCCCTCTACCATTCTGCACATCATCAAATGAGACACACCAGTGTTTGTCCAGAACCAAACACCCCTTATGTGATAAGAGGTCCATTGAACTGCTATGCAAAGCCCTGAATATCCATGAACAGGAATTGAGATAGGTCCTCCATGAGATGAATTCCACTGCTCCAATGAAGCTAAAAATAAGAACAGTCCACAGAAGCAGCTCCCTCTGAAAGTCCCTCCAAATGAAAGATTCTGAGCAGTGACTCCTCCATAAGTTGATATGAAGAACAACTTGTGATAAGATCGAAAAGTTACTGCCCCATGAATGAATTCTGCCCCATATAAAATGCTGCCAAGGACAGTCCAAGGATCATCCATAAGCATAAACACAGGAGATTTTGACAAATCACTGCTCCACTCAAGCAAGAAATGGTTGCAAAGTAAGACCATCCAAGAATGATAAAAGAATTGATGAGAGTCCCTTTTCAGCCCTTCTACCCAGCTAACCTCCACAGAATAGCTAAAAAGCCTTCCAAGATAAAACTGAATTAACAGCTCCATAGAAGAAGATCCCCTTCTTAACTGAAACCTGAAATGAGACAGTCCACTATAGATTATATCAAATAAAACTCTGTCATGTGAAGACCATCCAAAAATTTGCCAGACCCAGCTGAAGAAAGGTTTAAGATCCCCCACCAAGTTGCTTAACTCCAACCAGAAAATATGTAATGAAGAATCCAAATCTACCATTTGGATAACATCAAATTAAGATCGAGGAGGCCATGAACCATGGGAAATGCAAAGCTGGAGGCCAGAACCATAGCTCTAAGTTCAGCCAGTAGACTAGAACAGTGACCAAAATAGGCAGAACCAGCAGTTTATGTGCAGCTCTTCCTTACAACACTCGTATAGATGAAGGAATACTAGGGTAAAAAAACAAAAAAACATGGCACTCAAACATGCCTCCTTTCTTTAATTCATTTACATGTATGTGTGAATTTAGTTTCTTATTGCACTTGTTTATCTGTATTATACTTCTTACTTTAATGCAATTCATTTACATGTGTGTGTGAATTTAGTTTATTATTGCATTGTTTATATGTATGATATTATTTTTTTTTCTTTTCATATTTATGTGGGTTATTATTGCACTTGTTTATATGCATGCTTAGTTTTTATTTCTTTTAACACTGCACACACTTCACGAGAGCGTGTTAAGTCCCGTGTCAATGAACCTCCCGTTCAAGACTTTGGGATTGATGTGCACGAGTCTTATTTTCAAAGATGAGAATGTGTATATCTAACTCAAAGTCCTGAATTGTCCCATTTTGGACAGTCTGTGAATGTTTGATCGCAGTTAGGTGGTCATTTACTATGTGCTTGTATTATTTGTTGAAAATTTCGGGTGTGTCTACTCACTCCTCTCTGATATACCTTTATTGATTTAGAATATTTTCTTAACCACTTATTAGTAAGTGTTAAGAAAATATCTTAATCAATAAATATTTTGGTATATCAGGAGAGGTGTGGGGAGATGCTGCCGAAATTTTCAGCAAATAATACAATCACATAGTAAATGGTCATCTGAGTGCGATCAAATATTCACAGATGGGTAAAAAGTGATAATCTAAATAATAAATCCTTCATATTCATTTCGGTTGCGTCGAAGGATGTGTGATTTAGAAATTTAAAGTTATTTGTCTATTGATATTGTTTGGGCGTAGGACAGCAATGGCTTCAGACCGTTCATGGATGTATCGCAGAATAGTTGATCATGTGGTGTCCCAGGAGTTTAGGGTCGGAGTTGAGAATTTCTTTCAGTTTGCATTGGGGAATCCAAATGCAGAAGTAGACAGGCAAGGTGGCATCCGATGTCCTTGTATGATTTGTAAAAATTTGAAGTGGAATTCCCCATGGGAAGTTCAACGCCATTTATACAGAAAAGGGTTTGTTGAAGGTTATATGAATTGGACATGTCATGGTGAGGACTTCTGGTCGCACGAGCCTAGTAATGTGGAAGGCACAAGTACGTACGTGGATATGGTTGTAGATGCTGCTGGTTCGGCATTCAGTGTACATGTGGATCTGTATACGCTGAAGACGTGCCGAATAAGGGAGCCGAAAGATTCTATCAGTTACTTAAGGATGCTGATGAGCCATTGTGGGATGGTTGTCAAAAGCACACTCGGTTGTCAGCGGTGTCACAGTTGTTGAACTTGAAATCTGAATTTCATATTTCTGAGAATTGCTTTGATCGTCTCCTCCTCATCATCAAGAGCATGTTACCTCCAGATGAAAAGCTGCCTCCAAATTTTTATCGTGCCAAGAAGATGGTGAATGATTTAGGACTTGGATATGTGAAAATAGATGCATGTCCTAATCATTGTATGTTGTATGACAAAGAGAATGCAGATATGGTATCCTGTTCAGTTTGCCGTCATGATAGATTTAAACCTAAAAGAGGGGTCAATTCTAGGGGAAAGGATATACCTTATGCGTCATTGCGATATTTCCCCTTACACCCAGGCTGCAGCGGATGTATATGTCTTCAAAGACAGCTGGACATATGAGGTGGCATGCAGAAAGAGTACGTCGGGACATGGATATTATGACTCATCCTGCAGATGGCGAAGCTTGGATTCATTTCAACCATGTTTATCCTATCTTCTCAAGGGAGTCACGTAATGTGAGGCTTGGTTTATGCACTGACGGATTTAATCCATTTGGAGGTTCAGTGGCTTCCTACTCCAGCTGGCCAGTGTTCGTGACACCATACAACCTTCCTCCGAGCATGTGCATGAAGCGAGAGAATTTGTTCCTGTCCTTATTGATTCCTGGTCCGAAAAGTCCTACAAAAAATATAGACATCTATCTAAGACCGTTGATTGATGAATTGAAATTATTATGGACTGAGGGGGTCAATACTTATGATGCATCTAGAAAGCAAAATTTCACCATGAGGGCGGCATTGATGTGGACTATAAGTGATTTTCCTGCATATGGAATGCTATCTGGTTGGAGCACACATGGGAGGCTAGCATGTCCGTATTGTATGGATAATACCAAATCGTTTGTACTTAAACATGGTGGGAAGTCCTGCTGGTTTGATTGCCATCGTCAGTTTTTACCAGCTGATCACCCTTTTAGAAGACAAAAAGATGCATTCCTAAAGAACAGAAAGGAACGAGATGAAGTTATATTCGAGAGGTTGTCCGGTCATGATATGGCAGCACATGTTGAAAATTTGCCAGATATCACACAACAGATGGGCAGTACCGACACCTTTCAGGTTTTGGGAAGGAGCACAACTGGGTGAAGAAAAGCATTTTCTGGGAGCTACCTTATTGGTCGACTCTTCTTGTGCGGCACAATCTAGACGTGATGCATATCGAGAAAAATGTCTTTGATAATGTATTCAACACAGTTATGGATATCAAAGGTAAAACAAAGGACAATGTGAATGCACGCTTGGACTTGTCCATGCTCTGTAAACGTCCAGAGTTAGAAATTGTTGAAGTAAATGGGAAATCAAGTAAACCAAAAGCAGTTTATGTGCTTGGAGGAGGACAAGTAAAGCAAGTGTGTCAGTGGCTGAAACAACTGAGATTTCCTGACGGTTATGTGTCAAATATTGCTCGTTCTGTCAACGTCAGTGAGGGAAAGATATATGGAATGAAGAGTCACGACTGCCATGTATTCATGCAAAGGTTGCTACCTATTGCATTTCGTGACATCTTGCCGAAGCAGCTATGGGGAGCGTTATCTGAGTTGAGTCGATTTTTCACGATTCTATCTGCATCAGAACTCAGGCTTCAGGATGTGCAAACTATCGAACAGAATGTGGTCACCACTGTATGCAAGTTGGAGAAGATATTTCCACCTGGTTTCTTCGATTCAATGGAGCATTTACTCGTACATCTACCATATGAAGCAAAGGTCGGAGGGCCAGTACAATATAGATGGATGTATCCATTGAGAGGTATATGCAAATATGAACTATTTCCTTCGTACGATTGCACCTTACGTAAGTGATAGCTTTTCTAATTGTCTCTTACATTGTGGATGTAGGTGTATGCATGACCTTAAATGAAAGTCCGAAATAAAGCAAAAGTGGAGGGTTCTATTGCTGAGGCATACATTATGGAGGAAATCTCTAACTTTTGTGCAATGTACTTTGAAGCAGACATTCAAACTCGTCGGACACAACCTCCACGTAATGATGGGGGGGGGGAATCTGTCGGTTCAAATCGACTCTCAATATTTACTCATCCTGGACGTGCCTTCGGACGTTCTTCAACTCGAATGCTGGATGACAGAGAGTTATGTGCCGCAGAGATATATATTCTTTTAAATTGTTCTGAGCTAGAATGTTATGTTGAGTAAGTACTAATCTCACAATTTAAATTATATGTAAGTTTTTTGCCTTTATTCTACCTATTCAATGTGATCTGCTATTCATATTGCAGACAATTTGATTCAGAATTAATACAAAAAAATCCACAACTCACTGATTTTGAGGTTGAAAAAGAACGAGAGAAGTCATTGGCCTTATGGCTAAGACAACGCGTAAGTGTACACCGTCAAAGAGTATTCAACAAAATTCATTTCACTTTATAACTAGCCTTTTCTACACGCAGGTGCAAGAAGGTTTAATTACTGATGAAAGAGTTCGTCAGGTAGCCTACGCCCATCCAAAATTGCACAGAATTATCCTGGATTTATTGTCAATGGGTATAGGTTTCATACGAAAGACTATGGGCAGAATAAATCTACCATGAACAGTGGCGTATGTGTAAAGGAAGTACATACAATGAAAGTGAGTATGACTACTATGGTATTGTAGAGGAGATCCTACAATTGCAATATCTAGGACAAGACAATCATATATTCTTGTTCAAGTGTCATTGGTTTGATCCGAATTCCATTCGAAATGACACAACACATGGGATTGTCGAGCTTAAGCATAAGTCAAAATTGAATACTTATGAGCCATTCATCTTAGCCACACAAGCCCAGCAAGTGTATTATACAAGCTATCCTTCATGTACAAACAAAGAACGAAATGATTGGTGGGTAGTTTGCAGAGTTAAGTCAAGACTATTCTCTGATTATGAATTGGACATGACTGATCAGACAGCTGAAGAGATCAACGCAGAATTCTTTCAAGAAGACTTTGTTGAAGATGTAGAGTTGACAACTCATATTGGAGAAGACGAATCCGAAGCACCAATGTCCTTGTCTCACGGAAATGAGGTCGAAGAAGTCGATCCACGTGAGATGAAAGACAGTAGTGCTCGTCGTACAGATATTGAATATGAAAGTTCTGGTGAGGAAGAGGAATATACCAGTGATGAATGTGAAGATGATGATGAAGATGGGGTGAATTAGACATATCGTCATCATCTGAGGAGGAAATGGATATCAATTAAACTATGGTAGAATTTTTTCACACTTGTAGAGTATATTTAAAGCAGCTCACTTTCAATATAAGCAATTGACTAGTAAACATTATGATTTTATGTTCTCTATGAAGATATGGTGCGTGGAGGAAGATCTGGTAGCAGTTCTAGGAGGGGCATTCGTGGGAGGGCTTTGTTCCCCGCATCTGGTATGTATATTTTTCTAATATAGTCATCAGCTGTGTATTTTTCTCTGTATATTATTTATGTGTACTTGTGTAGTGTTAATGCCATTAAAATTGTTACAGTTTCTGCTTCTCCTTCGAGTGAGCGGACACCTCCTCTACCTAGCGGACTAGGTTTGTATATTTCAATTTTCAAGTATTTTTTTAGTCATTATTTACACATATTATTAATGTTATTAGAATTGTTACAGTTGCTGGTCCTTCTTCTGCATCTCCTAGCGTGCCTGCAGGTATGTATATTTCAATTTCCAAGTATTTTTGTAGTAATTATTTATATATATTATTAATGTTATTAGAATTGCTACAGTTTCTAGTTCTTCTGCTCCTACCGTGCCTGCAGGTATGTATATTTACAAATGTACTTTTATTGTGCATTCATCTTCCTCATTACTTATGCGTTCTATTCTAGTTACAGCTGTTGGTGCATCCTCCGAGTCTCCTCCTGTAGTAGCTGGTATGTATATGTAAAGTTATACTTTAATGTATGCATTAATTCTGATGCCATTAAAATGTCACATGCTCAGGTCACTCTACACATTCTCCAGATGCACCAGTAGATTTGTATATTTAACTGTTAGGGTATTTCTGTAGTCATTATTTAGTATTTTGTACATTACTCATGTTGTTCATCATTATTTTCCAGGTTCGGTGCCAGAGGATGCTGGTAGTCTGCAGGAGGGCAGAGGTAGTTTTTATGAGAGCACTCTGCGGGAGGTCTGGATTAATGGGTACGTAATCAACATGTATGTATTTCTTATGGGCAATGAAGTGAATTTAGTTCAGAAATTGACATTATGCAGTTACATCATTGCAGTGATAAAATAGAGCCTACTCAAGCATCTCAATTCATCACAAGAACGTTACAAGCACATTTCCTGGGCCAATTCATAGATTCAATGATTTTCCGATGGAGGTCCAGGAGCACTTGTATCAGATGTTCATGGTATGTAATTTCGTATTGTAATTTAATTCTTATCGTATTCATACATGCAGTTCACTAACTCTTATGTATATAGAGCCAGCATCGATTCACGAGTCGTACGGACGAGGCGCGGTCTCGATTTGTATGGACGATGACCGCAAGATCAAATTTCAAGCATTTGATGTATAACGCGAGAAAAAATGCAGAGAAACATTCTCAGAGTGCAGACCCGACTCTTTGGAGGGAGCGGGCGCCCAGTTGGATGAGGGGAGAATATTGGGAAACTCTTTGCAACATCTGGGCTGCAGAGAGATGGCAACAAACATCCTCAATAATGAAAGTTAATCGGGCTGCGAATCCAGAAGCAAACATGCATACTGGTGGGTCTGTCTCTTTTGCGACCCATCAGTCCAGATTGGTAAGTAATTTGTCCATTTCTGGTCTCTTTTATTTATAAAGGTACTCATTTATGTCATGTTTTTTCTGTGAAATAGGAGAAGGAGCTAAAAAGGCAGCCGACATTTTCCGAGGTGTTCGATAGAACACACAAGAAAAAAGGAACGGATGTATACATTAGCGATAGAGCCCGAGTGGTTGCAGTAAGTATTTAGAAGATATTCACTATTTAATTTTCACATTAATATGAATATTAACTACTATCGTTTTTCTGGTTTCTTGCAGGAGTCATACAACCAACAAATGACAGAGAAGTACGTCGGGGAGGACGAGCAGCCGCCGTTAGATCCTGAGGTATGGGTTGCGGCATCTGGGGCCCCAAAGAAAGGCCATGTGTATGGTTTTGGGCACAGCATCGACACGAGCCGGGTGTTATCTGGAGGATCCAGCTCAGGGTCACAGACCAGTGCATTCCACGCAGGAGTTGGTACTCCAGGTACTTCTCCAGGACAGCTGATGGGCTTCATTGACAGTAGGATATCGGGCTTAGAGTCTCGTCTGACGGATTCGATGGAGACTCGTCTGGCCCAGATGCAGATGCAGGTGACCGACGCACTACAGGCCCAGCTCTCCCAGTCCCTCTCCCAGGTTATCTCCCAGGCCTTCTCCCAGATCAACATTCCTCCTCCACAGGCAGCACCTCCTCCACAGGCAGCACCATCGACATCAGCACACGCCCCTCACGTGAGTAAATTTATTTTATTTCAGAGGTTTAATTTTAACAGTTAACTTAGTTAACTTAGTTTAACTTTAATTTGGGTTGATCGACGCACAATTTCTTGTTAAGCGAGTTAGGTTAGTTAAAAAGGGAGAACTTAGGTAGGTTTGGGGGTTCAAAATTAGAAATACTCATCCGATTGGCCTCCGATTTTTTCAGAACGGTCGGGGCGATGAGTGTGACTTGTGGAAAACGCCGTCGATCAATTCGGACTCCCGGTTTGAGGTCGACGCCTCAAACTTAGATTAAGCAAGTTAGTTTAGTTAAAAAATGAAAAAATTAGTTTGTGGGTCCAAAATTAAAAATACTCATCCGATGGCCTCCGGTTTGTTCCAGCACGGTCGGGACGATGAGTGTGACTTGTGAAAACTGACGGAGTTCAATTCGGACTCCGGTTTGACCTCGACGCTCCAAGTCGTCTTAACCAAGTTAGTTTAGTTAAAAAATGAAAAACTCGATTGAGGGACCAAAATTAGAAATACTCATCCGATTGGCCTCCGGTTTGTTCCAGCACGGTCGGACGATGAGTGTGACTTGTGGAAACTGACGGAGTTCAATTCGGACTCCCGGTTTGACCTCGACGCTCCAAGTCGTCTTAACCAAGTTAGTTTAGTTAAAAAATGAAAAACTTCGGTTTGAGGGACCAAAATTAGAAATACTCATCCGATTGGCCTCCGGTTTGTTCCAGCACGGTCGGGTCGATGAGTGTGACTTGTGGAAACTGACGGAGTTCAATTCGGACTCCCGGTTTGACCTCGACGCTCCAAGTCGTCTTAACCAAGTTAGTTTAGTTAAAAAATGAAAAACTTCGATTTGAGGGACCAAAATTAGAAATACTCTTCCGATTGGCCTCCGGTTTGTTCCAGCACGGTCGGGTCGATGAGTGTGACTTGTGGAAACTGACGGAGTTCAATTCGGACTCCCGGTTTGACCTCGACGCTCCAAGTCGTCTTAACCAAGTTAGTTTAGTTAAAAAATGAAAAACTTCGGTTGAGGGACCAAAATTAGAAATACTCATCCGATTGCCTCCGGTTTGTTCCAGCACGGTCGGGTCGATGAGTGTGACTTGTGGAAACTGACGGAGTTCAATTCGGACTCCCGGTTTGACCTCGACGCTCCAAGTCGTCTTAACCAAGTTAGTTTAGTTAAAATGAAAAACTTCGATTTGAGGGACCAAAATTAGAAATACTCTTCCGATTGGCCTCCGGTTTGTTCCAGCACGGTCGGGTCGATGAGTGTGACTTGTGGAAACTGACGGAGTTCAATTCGGACTCCCGGTTTGACCTCGACGCTCCAAGTCGTCTTAACCAAGTTAGTTTAGTTAAAAAATGAAAAACTTCGATTTGAGGGACCAAAATTAGAAATACTCATCCGATTGGCCTCCGGTTTGTTCCAGCACGGTCGGGCCGATGAGTGTGACTTGTGGAAACTGACGGAGTTCAATTCGGACTCCCGGTTTGACCTCGACGCTCCAAGTCGTCTTAACCAAGTTAGTTTAGTTAAAAAATGAAAAACTTCGGTTTGAGGGACCAAAATTAGAAATACTCATCCGATTGGCCTCCGGTTTGTTCCAGCACGGTCGGGTCGATGAGTGTGACTTGTGGAAACTGACGGAGTTCAATTCGGACTCCCGGTTTGACCTCGACGCTCCAAGTCGTCTTAACCAAGTTAGTTTAGTTAAAAAATGAAAAACTTCGATTTGAGGGACCAAAATTAGAAATACTCTCCGATTGGCCTCCGGTTTGTTCCAGCACGGTCGGGTCGATGAGTGTGACTTGTGGAAACTGACGGAGTTCAATTCGGACTCCGGTTTGACCTCGACGCTCCAAGTCGTCTTAACCAAGTTAGTTTAGTTAAAAAATGAAAAACTTCGGTTTGAGGGACCAAAATTAGAAATACTCATCCGATTGCCTCCGGTTTGTTCCAGCACGGTCGGGTCGATGAGTGTGACTTGTGGAAACTGACGGAGTTCAATTCGGACTCCCGGTTTGACCTCGACGCTCCAAGTCGTCTTAACCAAGTTAGTTTAGTTAAAAAATGAAAAACTTCGATTTGAGGGACCAAAATTAGAAATACTCTTCATTGGCCTCCGGTTTGTTCCAGCACGGTCGGGTCGATGAGTGTGACTTGTGGAAACTGACGGAGTTCAATTCGGACTCCCGGTTTGACCTCGACGCTCCAAGTCGTCTTAACCAAGTTAGTTTAGTTAAAAAATGAAAAACTTCGATTTGAGGGACCAAAATTAGAAATACTCTTCCGATTGGCCTCCGGTTTGTTCCAGCACGGTCGGGTCGATGAGTGTGACTTGTGGAAACTGACGGAGTTCAATTCGGACTCCCGGTTTGACCTCGACGCTCCAAGTCGTCTTAACCAAGTTAGTTTAGTTAAAAAATGAAAAACTTCGATTTGAGGGACCAAAATTAGAAATACTCTTCCGATTGGCCTCCGGTTTGTTCCAGCACGGTCGGGCCGATGAGTGTGACTTGTGGAAACTGACGGAGTTCAATTCGGACTCCCGGTTTGACCTCGACGCTCCAAGTCGTCTTAACCAAGTTAGTTTAGTTAAAAAATGAAAAACTTCGGTTTAGGGTCCAAAATTAGAAATACTCATCTGATTGCCTCCGGTTTGTTCCAGCACGGTCGGGTCGATGAGTGTGACTTGTGGAAACTGACGGAGTTCAATTCGGACTCCCGGTTTGACCTCGACGCTCCAAGTCGTCTTAACCAAGTTAGTTTAGTTAAAAAATGAAAACTTCGATTTGAGGGACAAAATTAGAAATACTCTTCCGATTGGCCTCCGGTTTGTTCCAGCACGGTCGGGTCGATGAGTGTGACTTGTGGAAACTGACGGAGTTCAATTCGGACTCCCGGTTTGACCTCGACGCTCCAAGTCGTCTTAACCAAGTTAGTTTAGTTAAAAAATGAAAAACTTCATTTTGAGGGACCAAAATTAGAAATACTCATTGATTGCCTCGGTTTGTTCCAGCACGGTCGGGTCGATGAGTGTGACTTGTGGAAACTGACGGAGTTCAATTCGGACTCCCGGTTTGACCTCGACGCTCCAAGTCGTCTTAACCAAGTTAGTTTAGTTAAAAAATGAAAAACTTTGATTTGAGGGACCAAAATTATAAATACTCATCCGATTGGCCTCCGGTTTGTTCCAGCACGGTCGGGCCGATGAGTGTGACTTGTGGAAACTGACGGAGTTCAATTCGGACTCCCGGTTTGACCTCGACGCTCCAAGTCGTCTTAACCAAGTTAGTTTAGTTAAAAAATGAAAAACTTTGATTTGAGGGACCAAAATTAGAAATACTCATCCGATTGGCCTCCGGTTTGTTCCAGCACGGTCGGGCGATGAGTGTGACTTGTGGAAACTGACATAGTCAATTCGGACTCCCGGTTTGACCGCGACGCGCCAAGTCGTCTTAACCAAGTTAGTTTAGTTAAAAATGAAGAACTTCGGTTTCTGGGTCCAAAATTAGAAATACTCATCCGATTGCCCTCCGGTTTGTTCCAGCACGGTCGGGTCGATGAGTGTGACTTGTGGAAACTGACGGAGTTCAATTCGGACTCCCGGTTTGACCTCGACGCTCCAAGTCGTCTTAACCAAGTTAGTTTAGTTAAAAAATGAAAAACTTAGATTTGAGGGACCAAAATTAGAAATACTCTTCCAATTGGCCTCTGGTTTGTTCCAGCACGGTCGGGTCGATGAGTGTGACTTGTGGAAACTGACGGAGTTCAATTCGGACTCCCAGTTTGACCGCGACGCGCCAAGTCGTCTTAACCAAGTTAGTTTAGTTAAAAAATGAAATACTTCGATTTGAGAGACCAAAATTAGAAATACTCTTCCAATTGGCCTCCGGTTTGTTCCAGCACGGTCGGGTCGATGAGTGTGACTTGTGAAAACTGACAGAGTTCAATTCGGACTCCCGGTTTGACCTCGACGCTCCAAGTCGTCTTAACCAAGTTAGTTTAGTTAAAAAATGAAAAACTTCGATTTGAGGGACCAAAATTAGAAATACTCATCTAATTGGCCTCCGATTTATTCCAGCACGGTCGGGCCGATGAGTGTGACTTGTGGAAACTGACGGAGTTCAATTTGGACTCCCGATTTGACCTCGATGCTCCAAGTCGTCTTAATCAAGTTAGTTTAGTTAAAAAATGAAAAACTTGGTTTGAGGGTCCAATGTTAGAAATACTCTTCCGATTGGCCTCCGGTTTGTTCCAGCACGGTCGGGCCGATTAGTGTGACTTGTGGAAACTGACATAGTTCAATTCGGACTCTCGGTTTGACCGTGATGCGCCAAGTCGTCTTAACCAAGTTAGTTTAGTTAAAAAATGAAGAACTTCGGTTTCATGGTCCAAAATTAGAAATACTCATCTAATTGACCTCCGGTTTGTTCCAGCACGATCGGGTCGATGAGTGTGACTTGTGAAAACTGACGGAGTTCAATTCGGACTCCCGGTTTGACCTCGACGCTCCAAGTCGTCTTAACCAAGTTAGTTTAGTTAAAAAATGAAAAACTTCGATTTGAGGGACCAAAATTAGAAATACTCATCCGATTGGCCTCCGGTTTGTTCCAGCACGGTCGGGCCGATGAGTGTGACTTGTGGAAACTGACGGAGTTCAATTCGAACTCCCGATTTGACCTCGACGCTCCAAGTCGTCTTAACCAAGTTAGTTTAGTTAAAAAATGAAAAACTTTGGTTTGAGGGTCCAATGTTAGAAATACTCTTCCGATTGGCCTCCGGTTTGTTCCAGCACGGTCGGGCCGATGATTGTGACTTGTGGAAACTGACATAGTTCAATTCGGACTCCGGTTTGACCGCGATGCGCCAAGTCGTCTTAACCAAGTTAGTTTAGTTAAAAAATGAAGAACTTCGGTTTCATGGTCCAAAATTAGAAATACTCATCTAATTGACCTCCATTGCTTATAGTTTTATTTAATTTATGCTTCTAAAATAAGTTATTGCTTATAATAGTATTTAATTTTAACTTAATTTGTTATATATGTATTGTAGGTTCCTTATCGGGTGGAGTGGGAGGACACGAGGATGAAGACGAAGACGAGGCATCATGATTTTCATTTCATTATTATATTGTTGTAGACATTTTTATTTTTTGTTGGCATTATATATTGTGATGTTGTGGATATTTTATTCTTATTGTGGACATTTTGTTATTCTGATGTTGTGGACATTTTATTATTCTTGTGTTGTGGATATTTTATTATTGTTGATGTTGTCGACATTTTATTATTATTTGTTGTGGATATTTTTATATTTTGTGTTGTAGACATTTTATTGTGGACAATTATTATTGTTGTGGATATTATTTATTTTATTAAGCAGGTTATTTTCTTAAAATGTATATATTTAAAAAAATATTTAAAAAATAGAGACCGATTAGGGACCGAAATGATTCGGTCCCTAAATAGGGACCGAAATGATTCGGTCCCTATTCGGTCCTATTTTAGGGACCGAATAGGGACTGAGTATTCGGTCCCTAAATAGGGACCGAAATGAGGTGGTCCCAATTCAGTCCCTAAATAGGGACCGAATAGGGACTGAATATTCGGTCCCTAAATAGGGACCGAAATGATTCGGTCCCTATTCAGTCCCTATGTCTAGGGACTGAATTGGGACCGAATAAGATCGGTCCCTAAATAGGGACCGAACATTCGGTCCCTATTCAGTCCCCAAAATAGGGACCGAATAGTGATCGAATGTTCAGTCCCTAACTAGGGACCGAATATTCTGTCCCTATTCGGTCTCTATCTTTGGGACCGAACTGGGACCGAATACTTTCGGTCCCTAAATAGGGACCGATCTTATTCGGTCCCTATTCGGTCCCTATTTAGTGATAGAATAGGGACCAAATTTAGTCGGTCACAGATTTGTGACCAGAAGTTTTTGACCGACATATTCGGTCACTATTCGGTCCCTATTCGGTGTCTGCGCTGTTTAGGGACCGAATAGAGACCGAATAGAGACCGAATATTTCGGTCTCTATTTCCGATTTTTCTTGTAGTGTAAGGGAATTCATAGAGGGGGTTGTCCTCCTTGGGATAAGGATTGCCCTGTGTAATACCATTCTGAGGGTTCCCTTAGTAGCTTTCCAGACATTCGATGTAACGTCCCGATGCGAAATATCAGAGCAGAATTACAGTTATTAAATAGTACAGAGCGAGAAAATAAATAACAAATCATTACAAAATGGAATAATACCAAATAAACTCCAAATCCATTAATAACCATCAACTAGCTATTACATCAATCCATCAGAGCCATAAGTAGGGCCCATAGTACTTTATTGAAAAACTAAACTATTACATAAAGACTAACTGACTCACTAACTCATAACTATACTAACTAACTACTAAGCCAAGATAGCTTGATCGGGTCACTCCTGAGCAACATCCTCGTCAGTCCCATCCTCGTGAGTGTGGTCACCATCAGACTCACCTGAACACATGGAATAAATACGCAAGATGAGCGAATAACTCCCAGTAGGACTTAATATCTCATGAGAACAAGCATGGTTTAAATGATTAATGTCTTAAAGGCAGGTTAACTAGAGAGTAGAGACAAGTAGAATTAAGTAACGATAACAAGAGAGAAATAGCACTGGTATAGTGAAAATAACACAACGATAACGATAACGAAATGGCCATGTAACGATAATAGCACTTGTATAGCACTCGAATAGATAGCACTTTGATTGTCAACGATTAATTGTTATAGTATTAAATGGTATTGGATGCATGTCGTAAACATCCTGATCATGTAACCCTTGCAAGGAAATAGCACTCTTCAGGAGCTCTCCCCAGGACCAGACCGGGCCCTATTGCACTGGTATATAGCACTTGTTTGTTATTTTAGACAATCAATTGTATGGCCAAATAGAGTACCAAAAAGAGATGAGAGTAATATACGAAATAGATTAGAGTACAGAGTGAAAGTGAACAGATGAGAGTACCGAGAAAGTTGATGAGATAGGGGTATAATCGTAAAATGATGTTAAACCACGATAGTAACAGTTGAA
Source organism: Colocasia esculenta (assembly GCA_014218235.1). NCBI lineage: Eukaryota > Viridiplantae > Streptophyta > Magnoliopsida > Alismatales > Araceae > Colocasia > Colocasia esculenta. The sequence goes on from CM024762.1 coordinate 150,619,119, forward strand.
CAGCACCAAGTCGGGTATCGGCAGTCTGGTAGAAATCACATCCGCCTACTAGCCGTGCCGTGAGCACGAGCCAGGTAGTCCGGCGTGAACTCAAGGTAAGAAGGAAACACTAAGGTCGTTTGGATCATACTGATCCCTAGGGTGTAACAGGTTTTAAGGTACAACCAGCTCGTCGGCTAAGGACGTGCGCCAAAGCCAAGAAGACTTATGGAGGCCTTGACAAGGATTCCCTGGTCCAGTCAGGAGTCTTCCCGAATGAGAGGTGGTCCATGCCAAGAGAAAGTGTGTAGAAACTGGTCTGTCGTGCCTCGAGTGCTCGAAGACTGAGGGAAACGGTAACGGTGTATAAAACGTGCGAATAAATCGAAGACAAGTGTAATTATTTAAAATAGGGAATTTAGTAATTTATTTCACTAAATTACCAGATACATTATTGAGTAATTTAATAGAGTTTAATGGCAAACATTAATGTTAAGTGTGTGCAAGCGTAAAGAAATCATGAGAGCATAATGGATTGTGCACATAGCTTTTAAATTAATTAAATTTATAATATTATTGCCCATTAATAATTATTCAGATCGAATTATTCATAACAGTGTTTAATTGAGGCTAAACAATGGCTAAATAGCAATTAGAGCAGGGGTATATAAGCAAAACCAGGTTCTGGCCATGACAGTCAGGTTGCGACGCACAGGGGTGTCGCAATCAGGTCGCAACGCCAGTAACTGGCGCGATCAGAGAGTTCAGGTCGCAGCCCACAGGGCTGTCGCGTTAAGGCCATCACGACGCCCATGCGTGGCGCGTTTTGTTGAACCGGCGCTGGGGTGAACCGGGGCAAGTCGCGACAGGTCGACCGGTCGCGATCAGACCGCGACGGTCCTCTTGGTCGCGACCCCCTCCTGAGGTTGCGACGCATCGGGTTGTCGCGATCTCAGAGGGTGGCCCGAGCCCAGAAAAGAGCTTTTACCCCTTTTCCAGGTGGGTTCCTTCCCTTCCAACTCACTTCAAAAATTGATATAAAATCACATAAAACTCCAAAATTCATGAAATCAATTTTAAATGATTCTAAACATGAAGTTCTATCGCTGGGCATGATGAATTAGAAAACAAACACGTTTAGGACATGCTTTTATTAGGTTGAACTTCGGTAACCTAATCATGCACAGTCATGGATAAACGATTTAATTGGCAACGAATACACGATAGAAATTAGGGCAAATAGGGGCGTTTGAAAGCTAGGATCAAATAGTATTTATGAGAATTATATCAAGACAGGGGATCATGTACAAACTAGGATTGAACACAAATATGATCGTTTGGGCACAACATGTTAACAGAAGTTTGGGCATTTAATTCGCCCTCATGGAAGAACAAAATAGAGCAAAATCAGAGGGCTTTCAAAGGGGATCATGAAGACTACCTAGGGTAATTTTTACACGATTTAAACTTGAGAGATTGCCTACCTTTCGTTGAAGTAAAGAAAAACCCTAGTTTGGAGACGAAATTAGAAAACTAACCCTCCTTGCTCCAAGCCATCTTCTCCCTTGCTCCTTCGTCAACAGCCTTCTCCTTCGTCCTGTAGAGCTCCAACAACGATCTAGGGGTGATAGGATCGAGATTGGGGTGTTTTGATGGCTAATAGAGTCCTAAAGTCATAAAACTCACCTCTTCTCTTCCAACTACGAAAATTCATATTTATCACCTATTTTTCCACCATTTATCCACTTAATGGGTAGAGAAGAGACCTAATTTCGTGGCCAAAGGGTTAGGATAAGTCTAGGACTCTTCTTTTGGATATTTATGACTTATTTAATATTTAACTTACCCCTTTTATAATTATTATTATTAAAAATACGAATTTCACCTAATTAGCTCCCATCATGTGTTGGGCTCTCCACATTTGGGCCCACTCTAACATGTTTGGGTCATTAATATAACTCATTCCTAATTTTGGTTAATGGGCATAGTTTTAATTCACTTAAATTCTATTTATCCCATTTTTATTCTAATTAAATCTATTTTATCTCATTTGAAAATTTTATTTTATTTGGATTTAAAATTCAATGTTGCTACATTCGAATTCCCTTGATTGGAGTATTTCTTCCGAGCTTGAGAATCTTTCTACATGGGCAACGATCTAGGGGATGATAGCACTTTTCTTAGCCTTATCTTCTTGGGCCTTCGATGTGCGTCTTTGTGTTGTCACCATTTGTGTCTGGAGATGGTAGATCTCGAGTTTTCTTCTCAAGCCGCCATACATCATCGTCTGATGGTGGGGAGTTTGTGAGCTTTCCATAGTGGTAGTTGCACGAGGAGGCAGGGCATCAGGGCGCCCAAGGGACTTGCTTTAGGGGGTTCACCCTCCAATGTTTAAGTCAATGGAATGGGAAAGAAGCAAGAGGAGAAGGAGAGTAGCGACCCAAGATCGCTCTCCACTAAGTTTCCATAGAACAGAAGCATGAGACTACTTACTTTCACCGGAGGGGATGGAGAAGATTAAATAGGTGTGGGTTTCCCCCCTTGGTCCACAATGGAAGCGGCGGACGGTATGAGTAGGAGAGGGGAGTATTTCTTCCGAGCTTGAGAATCTTTCTACATGAGCAACGATCTAGGGGATGATAGCACTTTTCTTAGCCTTATCTTCTTGGGCCTTCGATGTGCGCCTTTGTGTTGTCACCATTTGTGCCTGGAGATGGTAGATCTCGAGTTTTCTTCTCAAGCCGCCATACATCATCGTCTGATGGTGGGGAGTTTGTGAGCTTTCCATAGTGGTAGTTGCACGAGGAGGCAGGGCATCAGGGCGCCCAAGGGACTTGCTTTAGGGGGTTCACCCTCCAATGTTTAAGTCAATGGAATGGGAAAGAAGCAAGAGGAGAAGGAGAGTAGCGACCCAAGATCGCTCTCCACTAAGTTTCCATAGAACAGAAGCATGAGACTACTTACTTTCACCGGAGGGGATGGAGAAGGTTAAATAGGTGTGGGTTTCCCCCCTTGGTCCACAATGGAAGCGGCGGACGGTATGGGTAGGAGAGGGGGAGTAGGTAGAAGGCGATGTGGCTTTCTTGACTCTAGTCAGACGGCAAGGTCCGTCGTATGGTGGGGCCATGATGCCTAAATCAGGAAAAGTCTTTCCCAAGCAGCAAAACAATCATGAGTTCATAGACTCTTTTATGTCTTGAGCTACCTTGTTATTCCTTGCCAAGGAGGTTACTGTTACCATGAAATGAGGTGTGCTGAGGCCTCACTCCTATTGTTGTGAGCTACTCGGGGTCAAGCTTCTCAAGCAAAGAGTCACTCTAAGCTCCATTGTGACTGTTTGAGGGTCTCTAAGCATGCGTACTTCTCGGAATCGTCATCCAGAAGCTGTCCACACGCATGGGGTGCCATCCTCGGGATTCCCTTCTCTTGCGGTTGTCTCTGTATTGGCACTAATGTGGGGCTTGGGCATATATTCTGTAAGTCCCGGCCCTTGGGTTTAGTTTTCCTGGGATAGTCTGTTGGTGAGTTGACCAGATACGTCTTCTAATTTGAGTTGAATTGGGCATGGCAGCTCTCGTGGGGGCCTGTCCAATGAATTCACCCATCTGTTTAATCTAGATTTTTAGGTTTTGCAATTTTCCCCTGCCCAAAATAAATATAAATGAGTTATTTGTTGGTGTAAAGAAATTATTTGTGAGAGTAAATGAGTTATTTATTAATGTGGAGTTTTGCCACCATATGTTATTGTTGCCTCCCACGCACCACTATATCATACGTCACATCAAAATTCCTCGACAATTTAGTTGGAATTTGCTATCCTAACAGTCAAATAACTATCATTTCTCGTTATCTTTCTCTCATTAAATTAGGTACAATAGAGTACCATGTTGTTCAAGAGGTAATAGTGTGATACCATTTTGGAGAATTTGGACTTGAAGAATGTTGCATAAGGAATTGGGCTGGACTGGTTTGTTTTAACTCCGTCCTGCCCAATTCATATTCTTGTTGCTTTAACAAATATGGGATTATAAGCAAAACCAATGATGGCATTCGGTGTTTCTACCGTTTATCACTTCTCTTAATATGACAGGCTCAAATGTTCTGGAGTCATGTAGTATTGTCAAATCAAAAGAGCATGAGAGCAACATACTTAATAAATATATAGAAATACTATCTTCACCTATATATAGTTACCCATCTAGGGTGCTATTAGACCTACACTAGTATGTGGCTGGTTCTACCCAGTGAGAATGCTAAATTAATGTCGGTGCATTAATCTTTCTCATAAAATTATTTGTCACTAAAGATATAACGTCGCGGTCGCCCAGCGCCACTTTGATAATGGGTTGGAGTTAAGATAACTCTAACCCATGAACAAAGTTACACATGGCTAACCCACCTTTTGCTTTGGTAATAATAGAGTTAACTTTAAGACTATAGTAAGTTAACTTATTTTTCTCAAATGCACTTTGGTAAGAAAAAGTGAGTTAACTAATCTTGGGAAAAGGAAAAGTAGTATTTAATGCTTGTGATGTGAGAGAAAAAAGATGGTTAACTCACTTGAGTTAACTCTAGTCCACTTCTAGAGGTGGGTTAGAAAATGGTGGGTTAACTCACTTTTAATCCACCTTTACCCCAACTCACTTGAGTTAACTTTGTAACATTTCCAAAGTACTTTTTGAGTTAACTCTGAGTTAAGTAGAGTTAACTCTGAGTTAACCCATTACCAAAGTGGCGCCCAGATTTTAGCTTAATGAATTTTACGAGATTTTTGGGCCAACGTGTGGTCATTAAGCTGTGTTTTAGATTTTAGTGTATTGTGTGAGTGTTGTGGGATGAGGATTTTGGCCCAACTAGCACTCAGGTTCTCTATTTGTGAAAGAGAACGGGGAGGGCGTCACGTTCATAACGCACCTTCACCTATATCGTTGTAACGGCCCCGACGCCCAGACCCCTGGCTCCCAATGAGAACTCGACCACCAGTGTCTCCGCCCACTGGTCCGGAGACTTGGAAGGGATAACGAACCAGTCTAACAAGATATGTAAGGGAAACAAGTGACGACAACGAGCACTAAAAATGTACTGACAAGTGAAGAAAAATATCCACCACAAGTATGAGTCTAGTACAGTCTTAAGTAACAAAGTACAAGTGTTGAAAAGAGGGGATAACAGATCCCTTAGGGGTATACCCCGAGGGTGAAGAACCAAATAGTACAAGGAAAACACTACTCAAGGACGACGCCGTCTACTACGACCTTGTCTCCTCTGTCTGCTGCGGAAGGTGCTGCTGTGAAGTCTCACCTAAAAAGGATGGAATGAGCTTCACAAAGAAGCCCAATAGGGACTACCAATCTCTCACTGGTTCTAACAAGCAGAATATATATATATATATATATATATATATATATATATATATAAGTATGATATTTTATTCTACTAATAGAGGAAGTGTGGAAGCGGAAAGTAAAACTACACGGACATTGGTCTAAACACGTCAGGACAAGAAACTCGGATAACCATGGCATTGGGACGAATCTCAAGGCTGCAAACACAGACAGAAGAAAATTGTCTGGACAAAGACACTAGCCACGAAGAACAGCTACCACTAGTCAACCGGTTAGGAGCGTCACGCGTCTTACCCTCGACCACCAATCCGGGCCTGCCACCTCCCCTCAGAGTGAGACCGCAAAACTAAAAGTAGGTCAAGCTAGTTCGGATTAGATGTGTATACATGTGAGCATCGAGTGTCTCCTTTCTTATAATGATAGGTTGCCCATCAGAACCGTCAGAAGACCACTGAAATATCGAGCCATGTCATCATAATCGTCGCCATCTTGTCGCTGTAACTGTCATGCCAGATCGTTCAGATCGTGGCCTTCATGACTGAGGTTACCAGGCGCACGATCTACGACCATTAAGTTTGTGGTTATTGACCGGCCATTACGTGAGCCATAGTCCCGAGAATCCCGCAGTCGTTACCATGCACTACACGTCGGATCAGGTCGAGATGGGCTTGCCTCATCCCTAGTCGAGACAATGTCATCAGCCTAAGCAACGTTGAGACATTAGTAGAGACCGAGGCTCAGGCCAAGCCGTAGGAGTTCTCCCCGTGTTAGGACTCATGCAGGCAGTGCACACGTGGTCCAATAACTTCTAAGATGCTACTGTCATCATATACAAAAAGTAAACAGTTTTCATAAATATATTCTGTCTAAACCTAAGTACACATACTACATCATTTACTTTTTTCCCTAATAGAGCTGTAACTCATTATAGTAAGTGTTATTTTCTGTTACAATATACGTTAACCCTTTTACAGTAAAGACCTTCATGTTACAATCAGAGACTCCTAATTAATTTACCTTATTTTTAATTTATTCTCGATCTATTCTAATATCAAAAGCGCCCATAAAAATTTCTCTTAAATCTTAAGATTTTTCCTTGCATAGAATCCCCTCCAAAGAATCTACACCTAGAGAGAGTAGTACTCATGAGTTAAATTTCTTCTCATATAGAGATTTGAATCCATAGGGGGTAGAACTCATGAGTTAATGTCATGCCCCGCCAATTTAGCAACGGAATAAATCGGAGAGGCATGAACAACGTGTATGGTAACGACAATTACATGTACAGTCGCAAATATCAGAGCAAGTAATGAACAATAGTTGCAATAAACTTCTTATTTTATTGATAAATCACCTAAACTATTACAACAACTAATTCTGAGCTAAAACATAGGGCTCAATAACATCATCACATTTGGAAAGGAAAATTAAACAAATATCTAACTAAACTCTAAGGTACTAAGGATATTCCATCGCTATGATTCCTGGTCGCTCATCACTCCAGTCCATTCCCATTGGTGTGCGTAGGGTCATCATCTGACTTACCTGAAACACATACAACAATAGTGCAAGGTGAGCGATAACGCTCAGTAGGACTCAATATCTCATGTAAACAGGCATGCTTTAAGTGGTTAATGTCTTATAAGGCAGGATAACTATAGAGAACTATCAAGTATAGTCGAGAGAGTGATAGCACACGATAGCAAGAGAATGATAGCACATTTAAAGAGAATAATTGTAAAACTAGCATGATAGAGGATTGGCCATATAGTGAAAGAATATGTAACGTCTGCACAAAGGTGCAATAGCACTTCACTGGTTGAGCATCATGTCAACCCAGAGACATAGTAAAATGATTGATTGATTGTCATAGATTAAATTGTAATTGTTATTAAATGGCGCTAGATGTATGCCGTACACATCCTGATCATATTACCCTCGCGAGGAAATAGCACTCTTCGAGCGCTCCCCCCAAGACCAGAACGGACCCTATTGCTTTGGCATATAGTACTGTTTGTTATTTTAGACAATCAATTTAATGGCCAAATAGAGTACCAAGAATAGATGAGAGTAATAGACGAAATAGATGAGAGTATAGAGTGAAAGTGAACAGATGAGAGTAACGAGATAGTAGATGAGGTAGGGGTAAAATCGTAAAACATCATTAAACCACGATAGTAACAGTTGCATAGCACCAGGTCGGGTACCAACAGTCTGGTAGAAGTCACAACCGCCCACTAGCCATGCTATGAACACTGGCCAGACAGTCCGGAGTGATCACAAGGTAAGAGGGAAACACTAAGGCCGTTTGGATCGTACTGATCTCTAGGGGTATAACGAGTTTTAAGGGTACAACCAGCTCGTCAGGTAAGGACGTGCGCCAAAACCAAGAAGACTTACGGAGTCCTTGACAAGGAGTCTCTGGTCCCAATCAGGAGTCTTCCCGATGGAGAGATGGTCCATGCCAAGAGAGTGTGTAGAAAACTAGGGTCCGTCGTGCCTCGAGTGCTCGAAGGCCGAGGGAAACGGTAACGGTATACGAATCACGCGATTAAAACGAAGACAAGTGTAATTATTTAAATAGAGAATTTAGTAATTTATTTCACTAAATTACCAGATACATTATTGCGTAATTTATTAGGGTTTAATGGCAAATATGATTGTTAAGTGTGTGCAAGTGTAAGAAATTAAGAGAGCAAGTATGGTTGTGCATGTAGATATTAGATTGAATTCATGTGATAATGTTCATTAATAATTAACTGATCATAATTATCCATGACAATACTTACTTTGGGCTTAACAAAGTTTAAGAGACATGTATAGCAGGGTTAAAAGGGTAAAAATCAGGTTCTGGTCGCTCTGTTGCTGCTGCGACGTATGGTGGTGTCGCGTTAAGGTCGCGACAAGAATGGTCGATGCCATGGCGGTCAGGTAGCGACGACTCAATCTCGCACGTTATGGTCGCGACGCATGGATAGGCCACGACAAGCTGAACCGGCCGCTGGGGTGACCTGGGGTCATGTCGCGACCAGTCAACCCATCGCGTTCAGAACGCGACGAATCCCTGTGTCGCGACCTCTTCTGAGATCGTGACGGATCGGGCCGTCGCGACTCCAGAAGGTGGCCCGAGCCCAGAAAAGGGGTTTTGCCCTTTTTCCAGGTAGGGTTCCTCCCTTCAAACTCAGTATAGGGCTACTCTAAAATGCTTAACAAATCGTAGGAAGCCTCAAAAATCATGAAACAAGTTTTAAATGAAAGAGGACATCGAGATCTATCACTGGTCACGATTAATTTGAAAATAGTCATGTATAGAGCATGGTTTGATTATGTTACTTTTCGTTAACCTAAACATGCACAGTCAAAGATCAATGAATTAATTTGCCACGGATACAAGATAAAAATTAGGGCAATTAGGGGCGTTTGAAAGGTAGTATCATGTAGTATTTAAGAGAATAAATTCTGGGCACGGGATCAAGTACATGCAAGGATTTAACGTAAACAAGAGGGTTCTGGTGCATGGACATGCAAGGTTTGCAACAATTAATTCGCTCTCATGGATGAACGAAAAAGAGCAAAACGAGAGGACTTTTGAAGAGGATCATGCAGGCTACCTAGGGTTAATTTTACACGATTTAAGCTTGAGAGATTGCCTACCTTTTTGCGCTGTAATGGAAACCTAGGGTTTGGACAAAGAAGGTGACGAAAATCCCTTGCTCCAAGCTTCCTCCTCTCCTTGTTCTTCGTCCTCAGCTCCTCTCCTCGTCCTTCAAACCTCCAATAGTCATTCTAAGGGTTGCTAGGTCCGAAATTGGGGTTGTATTGGGTTGCTATAGAGTCCATCCCGTCTAAAACTCTCACTTTCCTTTAAATTCGAATTTCCTTAATTATCCTCTCCCTTCCTAGTATTTATCCCCTATTTAGGGCTGAGAAGAGAGCCAATTTCGTGGGTAATGGATTTGGGTAGGTCTAGGACTCTTGTAGAGAGATTTATAAGCTATTTTAGTCTTTATCTTAACCTTTTTAATGTATTCAATTATTAACTCTGAATTTTCACATTTATCTCCCCATATTTTAGCATTTATCCTCTAATTGGCTTAGGGAGAGATCTAATTTCGTGGCTAATGGGTTAGGATGGGTTAATGACTCCTTTTTAGGATAACTATGTGTTATTTAATGATTATCTTAACTCTTTTCTATTTATTATTAATTTAAGTACGAATTTAGCTTAATTAATTCTCATCCCAATATGGGCTCTTCTCATTTGGGCCCATCAATTCATGCTTGGGCCCTTAGGACAACCCATTACTAATTTAACTTAATGGGTTTTAGTTTAATTCTACTTATTCACCCTCTATTCTGATTTAAATCTATTTAACATATTTATTTAATTGGTTTTCTTATTTCAATTTAATTTAATATTAGTTATCCTGATATTTCTAACCTTTATCCACTAATTGGGCTCTTGCTCTTGGCCCAATACTTAAATATGGCTCAATTGTATAACATATTTACTTAATGGGTCTTAATTATCTTTTTATTAAAAAATTTATTCATGTGTCAAGATTGTTTATTGGTCCAATTATCGTAATGGACTATCAGCCCATATTATTTAAAGTCTACCCACATGTTTATTTTAATTTATAATCCACTTTAACTCATAAAATAATGGGTTCTCCGACTTATTCCTTAATTACGACAATAAGTCACATAAATTCTTAAACTAGGTCCAAATGACTTCTTTATGCCTAAACTTCTTGATAGGTTATGAGAGAATATTATTTTAAGCATGACTATTATTTTTACGTCATTTTTATATATGTTTTTACGCATGCGATGATGATGCGTACCTCTTTTAACTTGTTTGCATTTATAAATTGATAAAATTTTTAATTTATCTATAAATTTTAAATTACTGAATTTTTCGTATACTACAGTTAAATTTCTCCTCTCATAATGAGATTTGAATCCAAATCTCTCTTTCCTTTAAGGTGATGTGACAAATTACCACTCAATCTAGGTCTTGGAAGTTTGATAATGACTTCTTCCTAAAACTCCCAAACAACTCATGCGAGGATGTTTCGGCCATGTCTATCCAACCCACAACCTCACTGGACCACCAATGCCGGTATTTACGGTGAATTTTGGCAAAACTTTAGGTTGGAAGTCACTTTTTTAAAAAAAGTATAAATATGCACATAAAATTATTTTAATTAGTGTTAAATAATTATAAAAATAGAAATTCGAACGATTTAAGAAACTATACATTAAAACTAGGGATTTTTATATCCTAGTTTAAAAATATTTACCTAACTATATCTAATTATAAAATATTTAAAAAAACTATAACTCTTTCTAACATATTTACAAAATTATGCTTGAACAGTTTCTAGGTAACTTACACAAATTTATGTGTTTTATGTTTTCTTATATAAATTTGTATAAGTTACAGCATATTTATGTAAGTTATAGTAAATTTATGTAAGTTATAATACATTTGCATAAGCACTGTAAATTTGTATAAATTATAGTATATTTTTGTAAGCTATCCTGGAAATATGTTAGAATAGAGAATATTTTTGTAAATATGTTAGAATCAGATGTATTTGGATAAATTTTTATTAAAATAATATTATTTAAAATTCCTTAAAACTTTTACTTTAGCTAAAAAATAATCTCCAAACCTGTATAAATAATTAAAAAAAACTATCTGCCCACCCAAAAGAAGTGGGCAAGAGTTGCTAAAAGCCCAAAGCCCAAAATGCGCCACTCCCGCGAGCGCAGGGGAAACTTGCCGGCCGACGGCGACCGGCCACCCGGCAACTCCGAGGAGAGAAGGATGCAAGACGAGAGGAGTAAAGACCCGAAAGAGAGACGACGGAGGAAGCTGGGGCGGTCTGCTGGGTGGGGGGCCGAACAGCCCGGGGACAACCCCCCGGTGCCGTGGAGCCACCCTGTCTCCACACTCTGTCCCCTCACGCCCCTTCTTCCCTCTTCCCCCATCACTCTCTGGGGCCAACACGGCGGACCTCTCTCTCTCTCTCTCTCTCTCTCTCTCTCAGTGAGAAGCCAGAGCAGGGAAAGTGCCATGCGGCTTCCGCTTTCTTGACAGCGACGGGGCCTTCTGGCCGCGTCGGGCCGCCGGAAACCGTTGCTTTCTCCGCTGCAGCGATCGCAGTTAAACGGGGCGGCGACACACGCCGGGTGTCTTCTGCTGGGGCCTTCCCCGCCAAACCCGTTGCCGGGCCTTGCAAGCTCCGGCCACGGTTATCTGTCCAATTCAAAGGCCTCCCGTTCAAACCCAGCAATTTAAAGGTCGTATGCGACCGGAGTCGGCAGCGAGGGAGGGAGACGACTCGGGTGGGTGTGATCTCGGTCAGGCGGCCATGTTATATATGGGTCAGGTGTGGGAAGAAAAGCTTGCACCGTCGTTTGATTTGATCAAAAGATGTCATTTTTGCATTTAAGAATGGTAGATTTTGCATCACAGAACGAATGTACGTACCTCGTCCTTGCTTTTTCCCGCCACAGCTGTTTGTTCCTTCTTCTGCTTCCCTCCACCTCCTCTGTGCCATGGTGGCGCGGGGGGTCTCCCATAACAGTGGATTGATGCCATTGGCTGCCGACATGAGTTCCCGGAAAGGTTGCCTGTAAGAAGAGCAGAGAGGCGTGGGAACTAGCGAGAATGTATCGGGATCAACCCTGCGACAAGGTGGGGAGGGCGCAGCGGCAACAACAGTCGGCTGCTGTGCGGTGGCGGGGCTGCGGCATATTCCTGCCCATGTCCGTTGTCCCCGCCGAGGATGTCGATGGCAGCTCCACCGCAGCCACCTCCTCCTCTGCCTCAGCTTCCGCGGCTACAGAAGACGAACCAGAGGAGGTACCGGCGTGCGGCAGCACCTACGTCGGCAACGGCGACGACGATGGCGAGGTTGTTTACCACGCCGAGCGCCTCCTCTCCAACGGCGACTTCTACTCGGGGACGTGGGTCGGCCACCTCCCCCATGGCTTCGGCAAGTACCTGTGGGCCGACGGCTGCATGTACGAAGGGGAGTGGTTCCGCGGCAGCGCGACGGGCAGGGGCAGGTTCTTGTGGCCCTCCGGCGCCACCTACGAGGGAGAGTTCAGGTCCGGGTTCATGGACGGCGTCGGCACCTACACGGGGTCCTCTGGCGACACCTACCACGGCTTGTGGTCCATGAACCTTAAGCATGGGTGGGGGAGGAAGTCCTACTCCAACGGCGACTCCTACGACGGCCGGTGGCGCCGGGGGGTCCAGGATGGCCGAGGCCGCTACGTCTGGAGCAACGGCGACGAGTACGACGGCTCGTGGAAGGCCGGCGCCGTGTACGGCAGGGGCGTCTTCACCTCGGCCAACGGCAATTACTACGACGGCGACTGGAAGGACGGTGTGCCATGCAGCAAGAGCCGGTGCCGGCGGGTCGACGGCGGTGGCCACAATATTGGCATCTGGAGCAAGGGAACCAGCGTGAAGGAGGGTGCCAAGGGCCCCTCTCCGGCGTCGGCCGCGGGTTGGAAAATGGCCAGCCATGGAGAGGAGGAAACAGTAATTGGGAGGGCAGGAGGAAGCCAACTGGTGAATTGGGTCTGCAGTGGAGCGAAGAAGCAAGGGAAGGCCATTGAGAGAGGGCACAAGAACTATGAGCTCATGCTTAGTCTCCAGCAGGGGATCAGGTACCCTAAAACTCCTCTTCTACTCTAGTCAAACTGCAAGCCTTTTAGGTCTCCAAGCCTTCAACTGGTTGTGGCTTTCTAAACCATGTTTAAAGCAAAAGACGTAGGGCAACAATTACCATCTACAAAGTTAAAGACAGAGTTCAAGTTTTTCTGTCATTGCTCTTGTGTTTGTTTCTAGTCGTCTGTCTTGCCAGGCAGCTGATTAGATAGCAGTTGAGAAAGTGAAAAAACTTATCTTTCTCCGGTAATCTTCACATTGATTTGGATTGGGTTTCTTCCAATCTTCAGGTCTTTACCTCCTGTAATTAAGTATTGTGAAGAAAGCATTCCAGTAGGGTTTTTTTGCATGGTGGGTGGAGTAGTGGGTTACTGACCAGTGAGCCTAAACTTTTCAAATTGATGGATCATCCTATCTGTACATGTGAGATAAAACCAACAGTGCAGCAGAACATGTGGTGTGAGAAAAAAGAAATCTATACCAAGATAGAACTAGACAACTTAGGGGTTGGAGGTTAGTTATATTCATTGCCTTACTTTATTTCAAGCTTCAGAAACACCACAACCTTTCAACTATGAACTGTCTATTTCTCTTCCCCACATAATAATTATACTGATTGTTCTGTGTCCAGTTCCTCCTATCTTCTTCATTTTTGGCATAAAATACTTTGTTAGACATGCAGGTATTCTGTGGGAAGGCCTGGTCCTGATGCAACCCTGGATCTGAAAGCATCAGCATTTCACCCCAGAGAGAAGATTTGGACAAGGTTTCCCCCAGAAGGAACAAAGCATACACCCCCTCACCAATCTTGTGAATTCAAGTGGAAGGATTGTTGCCCTGTGGTTTTCAGGTGAACCTGTTAAATATATACATCTTTACTTCATACTTAGTGAATTAGGTTTCCTTGCTTGTTCTTTCTGATTCAACACTTTCTCATGTTGATACCTTTTCCCTTTTATTTTCCCCCTATTTGTCACTGCCATTAATGCAAATGATCAGGTCTCTGAGAAAACTGTTCAAGGTTGATGCCGCAGATTATATGGTATCCATATGCGGGAGTGATGCTCTCCGGGAACTTCCATCTCCAGGGAAAAGTGGAAGTTGCTTCTACTTAACCCATGATGATCGCTACATGATAAAAACAATAAGGAAGTCCCAAGTGAAGGTGAATCACATGTTCCTCTTTGTGTGTATTCCCCTGAATCAGCATCACACCATCCGATTTTGTGTTCATCTGGTTTTCCTTTTTTTTTTCCATTGAAATGGTAAAGGTGCTTCTGAGGATGCTCTCAGCCTACTACAACCATGTCCGGGCATTTGAAAGCACTCTTATCACCAAGTTCTTTGGCCTGCACTGTGTGAAGCTCACAGGGCCAATACAAAGAAAGGTAGTTCTGGACATCTTGTACTCCTTACTTCTTGTTTCATGCGCTCATTTTTATTCTGAAAATTTTAACAAGTGACCCTTTTCCACCTTACAATGCAAACAGGTTCACTTTATTGTAATGGGGAACGTTTTCTTCTCTGAGTATGGTGTTCACAGACGCTTTGACCTCAAGGGGTCTTCCCATGGCCGTATGACTGAAAACCCAGAAGTGGAAATGGCTGAGACAACCACACTAAAAGACCTGGATCTCAACTTTGTATTCTGGCTACCAAAGTCATGGTTCCAAGAGTTTCAGAGGTACTGTTCTCTTCCTTCTTTCTTCTAATACTCTTTTCTCTTCCTTGTGCCAATGGGGACTTGATAACCATGATCCATGATTCTCTTGTAGGCAAGTAGATCGAGACTGTGAGTTTCTTGAGCAGCAGAGGGTTATGGACTATAGCCTTTTGGTGGGTCTACATTTTCGAGAAACACCGATATGCAGGTACATATCCATCGATGGACATGTTCATGCCCATCTTCCGATCTGCATCCTATTCTAGAGATATCAACAATCTAATTATAGTGCAGGGCATGGATAGAGCTCTGTATAATTAACCTTCAGTACAAGAAAAGAATTCATAAAATGACTCTATTCATGATCCGTGTTACCTCTTTCCCATTCCCATAAATCCAGCTCATTGTTCATGCTGCAACGTCAGAAAAGTTGCGATATCTGAGCACGTTTGATGGCATGTTCTATTGTCCTAAGTTTCCTGCATGTACATTCCCCTAGTTAACTGGAATGAGAAATGCTGTCTGGGAGCACAGCATGATGTGGAGGGGTCATGCTCTTGCACAGCTCGTTATGTGGAGGGGTGCGACCCCAGGTGTATTTAATATATCATTTTTTTTTTTAACCATCAAACAATACATATAAATATTCATTTAGTGTACACAAATATCTATTTTAGTGTGCACAAATAGTGATTTAATACATATAAACAGTATTAAGAATGCACACAAATTTACTGTTTGTATGTATTATTATGCTATTTATGTGTACTAAAATGAGTATATATGTGTGTACTAAATAGATATTTATATGCATTGTTTGAGGGTTTAAAAAAAATAGTGTATTAAATACATCTGGGGCTGCGCCCCTCCACATGACGCGCTGTGGAGGGGCACAGCCCCTCCATATCATGTTATGCTCCTCCGGACTAGCATTACTCAACTGGAATAATGAGTTGATCGGCCTTTTCCCCTCTCTACATATGTTACAGATCTTGTGGAATTGTAGAATTGTTCAAAGAACTGTTTTTTTTTCCCTGTAGAATTTTACTATCTTCTCTCTTTAGTCTCTTCCTCATTTGGTAGTTGGTCAATGCTGTCATGCACCATTTATAGCCCTAGATCGAATCACATATACTGTCTTATTGTTACTAGCTTGGACACCAAAGTCCAACACCTTAAACCGAATTTAATCACTGGAACATGATGCAACTCATCTGCACATGCGTGTGCGTGATGTAATAATCGCCAAACAGCACTGTTCTTCCACTCTTTTTCGGTCCCATCTCCCAAACTAATACCTGTCCTCACAGGCGGGAAGCAATCAAGCTCGGTGTGAACATGCCAGCTAGGGTCCAACAGACACAGTGCAGCGATGGCGATTCCCAGCCTACCGGGGAGCCCACCGGCAAGTTGCATCATGCAGCTCTGTTCCTGGGCATCATCGACACCCTTCAAGACTACGACATGGGCAAGAAGCTCGAACATGCATACAAGTCTCTGCAACACGATCCAACCTCCATCTCAGCTGTCGACCCCACACACTACTCCAGGCGCTTCCGGGACTTCATGCTCAAGGTTTTCAGAGAGGACAAGTTATAAGATCAGATCACATCGGCTGCCTGACTAAACCATTAACTCCTCCTGTACTGGGTCATCTCAGCATGTGAAGCCATGGACTTTGCCTCACAACGACATCCAGACAGCTTCCAGCACACTGGCCCCATCGGAGCAAGGAACTAAAAACTGGTTTTTTTTTCAAGGACCGGACCGGGCCCGGTCGGTTCCGGGTCCGATTCAGAGGCCGGTTCTAGCCACACAAAAAAACACCCACTGAAACTGGGGCAGCTCTGGATCGGTTTGAGTCCGTTCCACCCGGTTCGGCCGGTTTTTAGTACCATGCAATGGAGAGCATGTTCGCGATCTGGGCATCTGCGTAACCGTTGGATCTTGTATTCTCGGACAAAGGTTTTTTTTTATGTTTGGCTACCAATTTTTTTGAGATGTAAATTTTTTTTAGAAATATTAGTTTTACACGGATAGTAAAGTTACCTATCGATTTGCACACAGGGGCCCAATTTAGCAATAATATTGATATTCATGTATCATGTCTTATGAAAGTTATTCGTCACTCCTAATATGTAATTTATCATTGATTTTATTATGTAGGAAGATAAATAATAAGTTAAAGTTGACAAACAACTTCAACATGTTACAATTATTTGTCATCTTTAATGTTCAAGATGACAAGTAGTAAATTTAAAAAGATAAATAATTTTTACATTAAGAATGTGGTTTGCATAAAAAAAAAAAGAGAGAAAAAGTGTAGGCGTGTGTGGCCCGATGGCATCTAAGATGAAGCTATGTTCTAAGAATGACAACTAATTAACGGAAGACAAATAATTTTTAGGATAAATTAATTAGAAGTTTTTATTAGATATTTGACTTATTTTTTAATCTCTAAACGAGTTATAATTTATTATAATAAATATTATCTTATGTTATAATATACGTTAAATTCTATTACAGTAAAGACTTCTCTTGTTACGGTAAAAAATTATTAATTAATTTGTCCTAACTCTTATATTAGAAATGCGATTTGCATTAAAAAAAGTGGTGGAGGCATCATGGCCCAATAGCATCCAAGATAAAACTATCGATCTTAGATGGTAAATAAGTGTTTCCCAATAAATTTACCTTAGTAGAATGAGTTTTTATCCCCTTATTGAAGGCATTTGGCACCTTGATATATACGTGGAAGGTACCTCAGAGTCTCAGAAAGGAATTTATGCGTACAAATAAATTTAAAATTACTTTTACATTTAAATAAGAAATTGCTGCAAAATAAACTCCTTATGCAATATCTGACAACACATATATTATCTAACAAAGATGAACTTTTCAAACTATCTTATGTTAAGTGCTTTAATCCAAGATTATCATATCCTTCCATGTTATCTTTTTTTACATCAATGGTATATATATGTTGCTGTTAGTGGCATTTCTCAATGAATGAAGGTGGGAAGGAATTTTGATGGAGGCTCTTAAAGTGACGGAAAATATTATTAGGGATAAATAAGGGATGGCTACATGGTTAAGGTTCTCTCCAATATTATTTATCAAAAAATAAAATAAAATATTATTAGAATAAGAAATGCTTAGTATTCGCAGCTTATATATCCGTCCTCAAAAGGGTGGGTGCGAACCCCGTCACATGCACTCTTGAGGACGGGTGCAATTTTAATGTCCGCACAAGGGGACACCAAGTTGCTCTTTAGTAGAACCACTTTGTTGATGTCGATCTCCACTTTAACTAAATCCTTGCCCATTCCCTTTATGCGTATGGAGATATTCTACTTGGACACCACCTTTGACCTACAATTTTAGTATGAAAATTATAAATCTAGAATAGTTGTGTTTAGTTGAACGGAAAAGTTTTTTTTAAAAAAAAAAACTCCCTTTTTTCCAACTTTTAGTGGACTACCATTCCCCGTCAAGAAAGCATGTTTCCAAATGGGTTTGCTGGACTCTGGGTCTTCCCGCTGAGTGGGCCCAGACAGCTCATAGTGAGGGGAAGCGGGCCGAGACCGAACCGCTCAGACCGGCCCATTAGATGACATGACGATGCAAGAAAGACTAGTGGGTCATGCCACTATATGAAGGCGGATACGAAATGGACACCCACCCGAACAGACAGTGGGTCATTTCTCTTTGCAAAATCCCCTCTCTACTTACCGGGTTTGGTCAGTAGGTGCAGTTAAGATATCGTTGTTTTCTTCTTTTTCCAAGTATCAATTACGTTTGGATAATCATATTTCCATTACATTTTCTCCCACTCTTCTCAGCCTTCCAAAATAACAGTGATAACAGCATTAATACTAATATTAAATGAAAAGCATAAAGAGAGACCCAAGTGATTTGCTTATTATAAAGAATAACTTTATATATACGTCCCCACCGTAATATAGTGCGGATCTTTGGATTCAAATTCAATGATTGTTCTGACAACTAAGATTCAGTGCTCGGTGTTCAGTGTTCGAGTAATGGTTGTCAGGACAGTCTTTAGGTTTGAATCTAAGGACCGGGACTATTCTACGGTGCGGCCATATCAAGAGGCTCCGCCGTATCATAGTATTTTTTTTTTGGATCGTAATGGAGTTGATATGTCGTAGAGGGGGCTGAATAAGACTATCTTTTGAAATATCTGCTAAGAGTAAACAAATCTGAAACACACTAAACGTGTTGTTAGCGGGTAGTGTAATGTGCGAAAAGAATAAGAGTAAACGGAAGCAATCACATAAGAGACAAAAAAATTTATCTTGGTTCGGACCACTTTTCAAACAAGAGTCATACGTCCAGTCTCCAAGTAATTCTTGAGATTTTTCACTAACCATCAAGCAACACTGGTCTTTCCTTCAAGGAGAGGCATACACCACTTGCACTTGCTCATAAGTAAATCTTCCCTTCAAAGAGGGGCATACATTACTTACTTCTAAGCAAGTCATTCATTCATTGAGGGGCATAAAAATTGCCTACTTCTAGTAAGCCCTCTCTTCTACAAAAAAAAAAAAAAAAAAAACGTAGAGAACAAATCTCCTACTAATTACAAGCACTAATGTTTGCATACAGATAAAAGAGAGCTACAAAGATGAAAGATTGGATGCACTCTTCTCTTTCTAGCTGTCAGTGGACATGATGAAAATTCTAAGAGGTTTGTCCACACAACTAAAGGTTAGTCGAAGGCTTGAGCATATGAACTTGGTTTCTTCACTGCTAGAGATGTATTTTTCGTGTATGGTGTCTCTCTTATATGTGTTCGTGTGTATTTCCTATCCTCAAAGGGTTTGACTGCTTAATATAGTCTTCATGGTATTCAACTATCTATTTGAATTTGATCGTTTGAAATATAAATGTTTAGATTGAGAAAAAACCTCTTGATAATAAAGTCTCCAAATCTTGTGACTAACGATCATTTTGTTGTTGTTCTAGGATAACTTTTATGCTTCTGTAGACAACTACATTTATTACCTGCATATATCATACCCATGCAAAACCTTTCTTTTTTCTACGGTTAGAATGGTAGGAGATAATATATTGGACAATAAGAATAAAATGTAAGACTTTTAAAAGACTCATTTATGTCCCCGAGAGAAAGTAAATGTCTTTAAAGTATGCAAGAGTAGGTAGACATTAAAGTGAGACAAACATCTGCTCAGCGCGCAATGGAACTACAAAAGACTTTTCCTTAAAATATGAAAATATTTGTCAATTTGAAAGACATTGATAGATATCTTTTAAATCACACAACTGACAAAAAAACATTTAGAATAAAACAATTCAATGTATGTTCTCTTTAAAATAATAAATTGAAGTGCAGAGAATAAGAGTACGGGATGAAAGATATAATAACAATAACTTGAACTTCAACTCTTAAGAATTAAAGGAGTCGGAGTTAAACTTCGACTGAAAAGACATAGAAGTCGATAAAGCACTTTGACTGGTCAAGAGTCGAAGTAGAAATAATAGCAATCGAAACATTGTAAACCAATTGGAATGAATAATAAACGTTTGTTCAAGACTTGGAATACAACTTAACTATTTGTTCACTGATCGAAAGAATATAACATCAACCGTTATAAAACGCTCTCTAGTTGGAATACAACTTAACTTGTTCTCTAATCAGAATACACAAAAGTAATTGATGCATTAAAAACACTAATCGAAATAAAAACTCTTCGGTATTTGAATATTTATAACTTCAACTGATCATCATTCAAATAAGTCAAAGTGGGACTTCAACTGGTGAGCCTTACACAGAGTCAATATTTCACCTCGACTTCTTAGTGAGAGTCAAAACTTATTCTTAAGAGCACAAATCGACATGTGATCATCATGTGTCCACATATCCTCAAAAGAAAGACATCATCTATCGACATGTGATGATCATGTGTGGACAGATCTTCAGAAAGAAGACATTATGTGTCGACATATAATCAACATGTGTCGACACATATATTCACAGAGAATAATAAAAGTCGACAATCCTACATAATCATGAGTCGACATTTGTACATAATAGTAATTAGTAACATGTCTTTAACAAAATAATGTAGACTTCAAATAATTCTAACAACACTTGTTAAATGCATAAGATTAAACTAAAATTTCTTCGCAGTCAAAACAATAAGTAATTACTTTACTTAAATATACACAATCGATTGCTCAACATTCTCGTTATAACAACTTAATATCTTGGGCTTGATGATCCAATGGAAAGACCACGTCTATCCTATCGCCGTGTATCTACCAAAGTTTCCAACGCTTCCAATAATGTTATCAAATGTTGCTTTAAGACGCGTGCAAAGCATTGGTATGTACAGCTTTGGGCTAACAAAGTTTCCAACGCTTCCAATAATGTTACCAAAATGTTGCTTTAAGGCTCGTGCAAAAATGCTGGTGAATCTATGTGGGAATGGGAAAATTTTACTTTTAAGTTCTCTTTATCATGTTTTCTCATTTTCTCATGGGTGCACACGGATTACTAATCCAAATCTCGTCGAATGCTACAGGAGCAAGAGTGACGTGAAATGAATCGGCAATTCGCGCAGCGCGGGCGTGCCAGTCACCGAAGTGACAACCAATTGGTTTGCCTCCGAGAGTCGGAGGGCTTTAAGTCTGTTGTGCGCGCCGCTTAACTTCGTCAAACGAAAGTGGAGTGTCGGGTCCTGGACCAAAATCCCACCGTTGCCTAAACGCAACGACGTTAATTACATCCCTCTGGGAGGGAAAACCCTTGATTAATCGCCAGAAATTAGAAAGCCTTGTGGCCTTGATACGGAGACATCCGATGAAAAGAATGCAACTCAAAACTAGGCCGGAATGATAAACAGACACGATACCTATTCGAGGTTGCCGAGTCTTTTAATTAGATGTGATTGAATCTTTTTACCCATTTGCCCATTGATTCTTTTCATTGACATGAAAAACATTCTCAAATCAGTCTCTTGCTCTTTTGAAAACACATTTGCTCTTTTATTACAAAACAGAGTTTCATTCGAGTCTTTTATTCTTTTGAAATGTGTAATGATCTATTTGCTTTTCTTATAACAAAAAGTTTCATTTTGGTCTTTTGAAAACATAAGGTGGCCCATTTGATCTTTTAAGTCAGAAAAGGTTCTTTTTTTTTTTACTCATTCTTTTATTTCATTTGAGAGTTGTGAGAAATGAGAGTTGGCCTATTTGCTTCTTTTTTTTTTACTTTTACCATGAAAAGACTTTGATTTGATCTCTTGCTCTTTTAAAACATGTGTAATGTAGTTCTATTCGCGATTCGGCATTGCTTGACTATTAGGTGGCTAATTGATAGCATGAGTGCACTCTATTCGGCACGGCACCCTCGATTCGGCGGGGCATGCAAACAACAAGGTGAATTGAAATGCCATTGAACAAACTTTAGAAATTTCTTCCTTTAAAAGGACCCTTGCCGATTCGACCTTCACGGGTGAAATCCGGCAGCATCTCCCCTTATCTTGGTTGATAGGGGAGAGCACGGTACACATCCACCATAACGGAGATAGTACCAAAAAGGGAGGGTATATGTTGAAAGACGACATAACCCGAATGGTGCACAACACCAATCCCCAAGGCAAGCCTTCAAGGGGGGGAATGGCATCGTGACCACACAAATGTTCGGACGGTGCATGAAGCACGTATAGTCCCATATGCCCGGGCATAGACATTATGTTGCCTAACCCGAGGTTCAAATGGGCTTCTCATAGATCCATTAGTCATTTCCTTGATTCAAAGCACATGAAGCATGGCTTAGCTCCCATATTTTGGCCAAGGATAGGTTGCTGCCCATCGAATCGGCGGGGCTGTCCAGGGCTGCCGAATCGTCAGGGGCACCCACAGAACCAACATCTGAAAGCCTTCTTTTATGGGCAATGGGCCAACACTTGTGAAGTTGGGCTCACCCATGTGAAGATAGCGGTTCTGGGCCCAAACAGGCTTGTTGGGCTGTTCTCCATGGATGCTAAGCATGGGGGCATGAACTCTAGATGTTCAACCCTTGGCTTGCAAGGAGACATACCCACAAGCATGGAAAACCTCTTAATGGGCCATTTCGAAACAATGAAGACCCCTCTTTTTAAGAGGGCCAAAACAATAGTTTAATGGGCCAATTTGCATGAAATGCTAAGCTTTAGGCATGGACATTGTTTGTCCAACCCCTTTGCTAGCAAATGGAGACTATTTCTAAGGCAAACATGCACTCATTTGGGGCTGTTTTAGACAGTAAAAATCTGCACTATTAGGTGTTCAAACAGTGAGCAAACTCTCATTTGGAAGGCCCAAACAGTGAACAAAAGGCCCCTCTCTTGAAGGCAAACCATGGGCCCAAGTAGGCTCCAAGAAAGGGGCGGCCCAAGCAAGCAAGGGGACTGTTTAGGGACCTCGTTAAAGACTTAAAACAGTCAAAGAAATTCTTATGAACAAGCAAAACAGTAAACTTAATGCATGCATGAAGGGCTTACATAAGGCCCATTAAGCTCTATTCCTTCTAAAACCCCATTTATTGAGGTGTAGGAGTATATAGAGTGTCTTATGTGTGCTCTTTGGGTGAGAGGGAACCATTCATATGAAGTGGTGGTTCCTCCTCACCCGTAGCCACCTCTTCCATGTAAGCAAATAAAGAAAACAAAAGCAATGCCACATGTGAAGGGAATGAGACAAGCATTAAATGCAAAGGAGGCAAGCATACACATTAAATGGAGATGGAGGACACATGGACATGACCTTTCTATTGTTAAGAGAAGAGAAAGGAGTACAAGAAGAAGAAAACAAAGATTAAAGAAAGGGGAAGGGGAAGAGAGCTTCACGCCATCTCACTCTCCCTCTCTCTTTCTCTCCTCACATGACAAGACCATTCATGAGAATGGTAACTCTCTCTTCTCTCTTTTTCTCTTCTCTCTTCTCTCTTTCCCTTCTTCTATTCACCTTTTTCTTTTCCCTCTTGCCTTCTTGCTGCAGAAAACCTCCACGGGAGCCCTCCTTTTGCCAAAAACGCAGCAGCTTGGAGACTCCTCTTCTTGGAGAAGAAGCTCCCTTCCTCCTCTGCCCAAGACCCCTCAGCCAGCCCCCTCTTTGCTTGGTCCGCAAGGCCCTTTTTTTCTCTTTACGAAAGCTTCTAGAAAGTCCCCAAAAATAGGCCCTTCCACCCCCTTTTGCAGCCCCTTACTTTTTCCTTTTTTAGAAACACCTTTTGGGAGGTGTCATGTTTGCTTAATCTCACCCCCTTGCATGGGGTGAGATGGGTTTGGGCCAAATGGTGATGCGGGACGGCAAGAGAGGAAGGGGGAAGCACCGGGGTTTTAGGTGCTGTGGAGAGAGAGAAAGAGGACTGAGAGAGAAAGAACGCACTGGCACGGAGGGGAAAAGAGGCAGAACAGGGGAGGAAGAAGACGGGGAAGAGAAACAGGAGGCGGTGGGGCTTCACACCCTCCCTTCCCGGGAGCCTCCAAACACACACATGCACAGGCGCTCTGCACCTCACGGACTGTTCCAGTCTCCAAGTAATAGCTCCTTCATTCATCATCTCCCCATTCTTTGGTTACATGACTCTTTATATAGAGTTTAAAACAAAGAGACACTCCATACCAAAAGACACTTAATAAAAACTTTACTAAAGACTTAGAAAACTTAAAAGACTTAAATTTAATGACCCTAGAAATTTGTAAAGCCAAATAAAATTACAACCTTTGGTTCTTTTAATAGGCCATAATAAATACTTTGACTTAGCCATCCTTCATTTCCCATCAAATGGGCTTCAAGAGCCTTGCATATGGGCTATTTAAATGGGTGGTTTTCTGTTCTGATGG
The DNA here is from genome assembly GCA_014218235.1 of Colocasia esculenta. Taxonomy (NCBI): domain Eukaryota; kingdom Viridiplantae; phylum Streptophyta; class Magnoliopsida; order Alismatales; family Araceae; genus Colocasia; species Colocasia esculenta. The sequence continues at coordinate 150,643,671 of CM024762.1, forward strand.
AGAGAAATCGGGCCGGCCACAGATGGGCCCATTAGCAATTTTAAGGTGTCAACAATCTATTGAAAAATGAACACCATCAAGTAAGGGAAACCTAGTTTTGGACGGCCCGCGAGCCCAACAAAGAGGTGGAAGGGTGCTGGGCCAGGCCGGGTTCGAGGCTCGCAGGCCGGTTCAGGCGACGGTGGGGAATAACGTCGAACACGTCAGCTGCGCGCGCTCCCCGCAGGAGGTGCGGGGCTTCACGTGCGCCCGCAAAGCGAACGCGAACCGCGTCACGCGCGGTGCGGGCGCGGGCGCCGATCCCGGGGCGCACCCCCAGAGCGGGACTGCGCGAAGCAAATGATGAACGCGGACTTTTGCGCTTACCGGGGCCAAACCCCGGGCGGGGCGCGATTAAAAGCACCACCCCGCCTGCGCCGTTTGTCTGTCGCACCGCCCGCAGCACATATGACTGTTTACTACATGCAGGCAGCGGGAGGTAGTAGCAGCTGCTGCGAGGGAGGAGGGTACTGTACTGTACTCTGTGCTACACCGTTGTAAAAAGCAAGGCTAAGCTCGCACTGGGGCTCCGTGCCGCTTTGCCATCATGTCTTTCCATACAGGTGAGGGGTATGGGGGCTTTCGAGACCTGTATATACGTGTTGCTCAGAGGCTTTTCTTCCCTTTTTTATGTGTGTGTGTGATGGTGTGGGGGGTGGGGTAACCCAGCCTTTGGTGGGGCGGAGGAGGAGGAGGGACGAGGGAGGGGAGACCGGGGTCCGTCTCTGTCTTTCGTTGGGCTCGAGGAGCCTCGGTGTCGCCGAGGAGCTATACATAGCGGTGGTCAGGTCTGATCGCTGCAAAATGGCAGCTTGGGCCGTTGGGTAAAGGCCTCCTAATAAGTCCCGCCGATCCTCTCCGCGGGACGTGCGCCATTGATGGTGAGCCACCCATGCCATGCCATGATTTGGGTGGAGGACTGGTGAGCATCTTTCTCAGCTCAGGCCCTTTCTCTCTCTCTCTCTCTCTCTCTCTCTCTCTCTCTCTCTTGATGGTGAGACCCATACGGGTATGCCATGCCATGATGTGGGTGGAGGACTGGTGAGCATTGTTTCTGAGAGAGCTCCGACCATCTCTCTCTCTCTCTCTCTCTTGATGGTGAGCCACCCATACGGCCATGCCATGCCATGATGTGGGTGGAGGACAGGTGAGCATTGTTTCTGAGCTAGCTCAGACCATCTCTCTCTCTCTCTCTTGATGGTGAGCCAATCATGTCATGCCATGATGTGGGTGGACTGGTGAGCATGTTTCTGAGCTCAAACCATCTCTCTCTCTCTCTAGTTTAGCCAGCAAACCACTCAAACGAACGGGACCGTGGTCCACAACAGATGACCATTAACTTAGCAGCTTACTGTACAAGAGACGGAGGGGAAGGATTCAAGGAGAGATGGCCCTTGGCTGGTTGGAGAAAGCTTTTGGGAGATGTTGACAGGAGAATTAAACTCAAGTTGGTATCACCCCATATTCAGTACTGATAATGTCCATATATATGATGCAGGGCGAAGAATATCCAATTAAACTGACGGTTGAAGAGTTTAGTTAACTCTGGCCACCCGCATCCCCATGGTCATATATCCATGGCCGTCACAAGGAAATTGATTCGATTCTTCTGTGTGGGCACTGGGGAGAACGACGACCCCCCCGGGATAAGAATTAAGAAGAGTTTAATCAGTAAACTATATCAAACGAACGTAAACAACAAGCCAGTAGTGGTCCTACCATAAATTTTTAACAGTTTACTGTACAGAGAAAGAGAGAGAGAGAGAGAGAGAGAGAGAGAGAGGGGAGGAGGCAGGAGAGAAGGCGACGTTTCAGTCAAGGCCATCTCTCCTGCCTCCTCCTGTTGACAGGACAAACTACAGTTGATATCTTTTTCTTTTTTTTGACAAAGAACGTACTACTACAGTTGATATCAACTATTATGCACAATGCAGTGATCAAATTGTCCATGTGATCAGGTTACGAGAATCTCTCTCTCTCTCTCTCTCTTGTGAGTGTGTGTGTGTTCATCTCCCAGCCTTCCTCTCTTGTCGTTCTCATGGCCGACTGCTACTTTCCTCGCAGTTCCACCTATTCCCTTCTCTATTCTGCTCGGGCAAGCGCAAGCAAAAGAGAAGCAGATGAAGGTGACCTCGGGACGCAGATATCTATAGCTGTGGATAAAGCCTGGGGACAAGTGGGCGTTAATTAACTAACTCGGTCAGGGCGGCCGAGAAATTAACTTGGATTTCTATACAGATTTCTTGAGCCATCGTCAGGTTCGTCTAGATATCTCCATGCATATCCTATTAAGCTAATGCACATGTCTGGGGACGTCATTACTGTGACCTCACAGTCTCTTAATTTATTTAGACTCGCAGTTGTCATTAGTTTTCCGGTATGAGAGACGAGCATAACATGGATTGTTAGACTTGTAACTCATGAGAATTACTAAGTGTTAGGACATTCCGAGTAACAAATATCTAGACGATAGACACAAAATTTTGTGTTAGAACCTATCCAAAGAGCTCGGCCCCACTCGCTGTTCATCTTGTGTCTATTTTATACCAGACACCTCGAGCACTTACTGATTCTCGTAATTTATTGTGCCATTGTGATGTTACATGATCGAGCATAAAACATGACATGGATTGCCGATAGGTAATTCCTTGGCCTATGTGACGTCGCATATTGATATCTTTTTTGAGAGATAATATGTTTGTGCACATTTTTGTGTGTGTATAAATTTAGACGTATTATATAGAAGTGTATCATTTTAAGGATGGGAATATATTATATATCTCATCTATAGTTGTTTCAACTTTAAAGTGTTGAGGTGACACATGGCTATATATAAGATGTGTCTACTTAATACACATCAAAAAAATATATACTAAATATTTCTCATTTCTTTTTGCAAGAGAAGGAGACTCTCCTAAAAAAATAATAAAGGTTGCCAGAGTGGGGCCACGTGGCCCAATAAATTACAATATCAACAATATTCCATATCTACTATATATTAGTTATCTCCAGATGGTCTTGCCCATATTTGTTGAAACTGTGTGGGTTAACAGCACCCAAGTTATATTCCAACATGGATATATGGGCACCACTAATTGGATCATAGAAGTGGAGGTTTGATATTTAATTCTGAAGAATAACATGTTGTGCACATAGTTTAAAGGAGAAATATTTACTGTATTTTCACTATATATAGTACACTAGAGGAGGTTTTATTGGTCATTGTTCTGACGGCCTATATTGTGTCTGCAGCCGTATAAAAGCCCCGCAAATGTGATAAATACACTTAATTATAAGAATACAGTAAATATTTCTCAACTTAAAAATGTGACAATGTCCCAATTGGGTTCGTGGTTAAATAAGAATATAAGCATGTAGCTCTAGACTAAAGTACTGCTTGCATTATGTAGCCCATCAAAATTTATGTTGAGAATATTTCAAAGAACATCCGCAGCCGCTTCTTACATGGGATCATGCATACATAGGCGCACACAATAGGAATGTATATGTCCACAAATCCTTTCAAGAATTAATAATTTTAAATTTATTCTACTTATAATCTCAAACATTTGGAGGGATCTCAAACCTATGATCTCAAATCTTCATGTTTATTTAGGGAGGAATCGCATGATATGTGTCACACTTTTTTGTCATATTTTTATCATATTCGCTTCCCTTTTTTTCCCTTTTTTGACCAACAATTAGATAGATTTGGCGATCCCACGGTCAAGTCCATCGGACTTTAATCATTCAATTCAGTAGTCTAATCTCATCATTAAACAGTTAGCAAAAATGTGATATAAACAGTAGGATCATCCGAGCTAGGATTCTCTTAATTTGTATCATTGAAGACATATATAATTGAGTTAACATTCTTATATACGTAATATACATATATATAGATGTAGACACATTCACAATGGAATGAAATTATTCGTCAAATTTGACTTTGAACAACAAATATAATAAATGGACAAACAGAATTAAGTAAAAAGTACGACACACCGTTTCTCCAACCCATAAGATAAAAACAGACAGTTATAGAGGTTTCGAAATTATTTTTAAAACTTACATCGATAAATATGTAATCGAGTCGGATAATATTTACCCGTCTTAAAATATGTAAAAAATAGAATTCTTTATTTTTATCAAGATATGATCTAGTCTCAAACTGGCCATTATATATAGATCAGGGAGTATTACCCTGAAAAGTAGATTCCCTAAGAATCACACTCAAACGCAAATAACACCGACACATGTAAAGGCTTTTAAGTTCCTCCTCATCTTCTCCAACTTTGCATCCAAAGATATAATTTAAACCTAAGATAATCTTTATGAAAGAGAGGTTGGCACCACTCAACCAAAGACAAATGCTTTCTCCAACACACATAAGATAAAAGAACAGACAAAGTATGGTAGGGGTTTGTTCTCCCTTTCAACATCTGCATCCCCACCACCCCACCACCCTACTGGGAGGGGACCTGAACTAAGGATTCCACTATCTTTGTTTCTGGGATCAGTACGTGATTGACAGAGGATGGGCATTGAAAGGTGCCTTAACAGGGAGGGAGCTGCGGGGAGCTGAGGCTGTGTGTTGTAGCCAGTGAGAGCTAGCTTTTGACCAAGCTGCATGTGAGATCATGAAAGCGATGAAGGCCGGTGAGGACCACGGGAAGGTTTAAAAGAGTGGAGGGGGGAAGGGCACGGTGCTCTATAAGAAGCTAGCTGATCGTCCCGTCTCCCTAACGGGGGAGGACTAGGGAATGTAGAGCCCTACCTGTCTATATATAATGTTTAGGTTGTTAACACAGAGATAGAGAGAGAGAGGGAGATGGTGGCATGCAGGTGCGATGCCGTACGGACGGCCCTCTTCTCGGGGCTATGGGTTTCGCTGTCCTCCCGTCTATCGCCCACGCTGTCCATGGCCTTCTCTTCTCTCCGGCCGTTCCCCGATGTCCTAATCGCCCCTTACGTGCAGGTTCCACTTTGGAATAGGAGGAAGGGTTGGTCTCTCCTCTACCTCCGCCGGCCGGCCGTTCCCGGCCCCCGTGTCCTTGCCTCTTCCGTGGTTTCACTATGGGATAGGAGGAAGGGTTGGTCTCTTCTCTCCCTTCGCCGACCGCCGGTTCCCCCATGTCCTTGCCTCTTACGTGGTTCCATTTTGGAGTAGGATGGATGTATGGCCTGTGGCAGTAAACTTAGAGCTCATTCATTCGTAGGATAAATAGTTTAAAAGATGCATATATCGAAAAGATGTGTGAATGGGTCATAAAGCTCGAGTTAGACCAGCAACTCTCTCACTTTGGTAACGAGTTAACTTAAAGTTAACTCAAAGTTAACTCAGAGTTAACTCAAAATATAATTTGATAACAAAGAAAAGTTAACTCAAGTGAGTTAAAATAAAAGTGGATCAGATGTGAGTTAATTCACAATTTTCTAACCCACCTCTAGAGGTGGATTGGAGTTAACTCAAGTGACTTAACTACATTTTTCTCTTAGCGGTACGTAACATTAATTATTACTTTCTCTTTTCTCAACGCAATATTAATTGTTATTTTTTTTTCAAGTTACTTTTTGATATGAAAGTGAGTTAACTCATTTTATCTTGTCAAAGCAAAAATGGGTTAACTCACTATAGTTAAATTAGGTTAACACATAAGAAAATAAACTAATAAATGAATTAACCCTGTATAATTTTAGTCATGAATTGGAATTAACTCTAATCTCAACCCATTATCAAACTGAGACAAGACCCTAAATTTTGGAGCTTCAGGGGTGACGAATCTATAGCTTGAAGACTTAATTGCCGATCCTTAAGTGAGCCAGGAATATTTGATCGACATCTTGATGATTTTCCTAAAAAAGTTGGAACCCGATCAGCCAAAAGATCTCTAACAAATAAGGAGAAATCGAGAAAGCAAAGAAGGAGTTAGCACCACACAAAAGCCAGGTTATAAGAAACAAATGAATTATAAAATCAAGCCTGCGCAAGATAAATGGAGGGGGACAATGGGGGAAGCGGAAGAGAAACTAGGGGGTGGGGGGATAAACAATGCTAACATGATGAGGTGGAAAAGATGGCCACGAGAGGAAGGTGATGGTAACATAGAGTAACAGGGGGCGGGGTTGAGGGAGGGAGGGACAGACTTGACCAAAGAAAGGGGGAACTATAGACCACATGAGGAAGGTGATGCCAAGGGAGGGAGGGACACATCCGACCAAAGAAAGGGGGAACTATAGACTCGGGCAAGCTGACAATCACAACAAGAGGAAGAAAAGGCAGATCAAAAGGATGAGGGTAGGGAAGGAGGTGGGGGTAGCAGATCTGAAAGGGGGAAGAGAAGAAGAAAGATGGAGGGAAGGGGATTTTAGCAACCAGTACAAAGCTGAGGAGAAGGTGGAAGGGAGGGAGGGCGAAAAGCATCTAACAGTGGCTCCCCCCTTGGGATGAGTGACTGGAGGACCGTCTGTGAAGTAAAGATAAAGATTTACTGTATTTTTTATAGTACTTAAGTGTAATATGATTAGGCACTAAATTCATGTGGTACTTAATAATTGAGTTGTCAGTTTATCATTCTCTATGTGAGAGGTGTCACATGAATTTAGTGTCTAGTCATATTACACTTAAGTGTAGTAAGAAAATGTATTAAATCTTTCTCATGAAGTAAATAATAGGTCCACCGGTGGAGGTCGACGACACTTATGCGAAAAAGATCGGTGGTGAAGATTTGAAGGTGGCGAGCCTCCTTCCAAAATAGTCCTCACCCGAACTTTTAGCTTCTTTATTGGATGAGAATAATGTATCCATCGATAATATATTGATTAACGAGAGATCTAAAATACATTAGATATATATTAAAAATTATAATAAATATTTTTCTTAATTCAATCACACAATAAGATGAAATGGTGACAATGCAATAGAGATGACTAATAGTATTGATAACGAATGATAGATGATCGACGACGTCAATCAACAATAACTACAATTGGCAATGCCAATCATTGGTGGTAGGTGATAAAAAAAGGAGTCCAGATCCTCTCGCAACATGGGAGGACCGGACTCAGACAGTCACCTCTCGCGAGGTGACGCGTGGCCGCCTCCTCCCGCCTTCCGTCCCTCCTCCCCACCTCCCGGTCACCCAGTTCCCCTCCCAACCTTCCCACCTTCTCTCCTGGTTCCCCCCCCCCCACTCTTCCCAGTAACTCAACATTTGGTTTTTTTTCTTTAATTTTAAAATTTTTTTTAAAATCCGATTGTGAGAGATAAGATTTTTTATTTTATAGTTTTTTTCTTAAATATAAAATAAATATCATTAAAAAATAATATTAATGTCTGTCAGATTCGGGACTGTAACACTCTAAAAAATTTTAATAGATGAAAATTATGAATAATATGGTTATTAGACCTCATTATTATTATGAGATAGAAATAATTAATATTTGAAATTAATTGATACTAATAAACGATACCTTAGCGCCGTACAGAGAGATGTGCGCTTCGACATAGCGACACCGAAAAACTATAACGAAAATAAAATTCGAGAACACCATAATTTCTAAAAAAATATGATGACATCAGAAATATAAATATCCGGTTTTTTTGACGTACGAATTTCGAAATTAAGTCGATGCAACTATTTTCCGGACGATTTTTCACTCAGTGCAAAATAAACTCTAAAAATTAAACTAAAATCACCATAATCTATAAAACCATTACATTATCCTATGGCTACAATTTTAACACAAATGTATATCATTTAAATGTGTTTTCAATAGGATCTTTGGGCAAGCTGATTTTTAAGTTATTTACGGTAACTATTTTAACCAATTGTTTATTTCCTTAATTTAAATTTTTTATTCTAAAATTGGATTGTGAAAGATGTCATTTTTTATTTTATAGTTTTTTAAATTTAAAAACAAATATCATTAAAAAATATAATATTGATGTCTATCCAATTCGAGACTGTAACGTCCTGAAAATGTTTAATAGTTGAAATTTTAAATAATATGGTTATTAGCCCTCATTATTATTATGAGATTGAAATAATTAATATCTATGATTAATTGATATTACTAAACGTTATCTTAATGTCGTACAAAAAGATGTGTGCTCCGACATGGCGACACCGAAAAACTGTAACGAAAATAAAATTTGAGAACACTAAGGTTGCATATTCAATTCAGGAGCACATGGTTGCATTCAGGTGTCTATAGTTTCATTTAAGGTGGAAACATTTTGCATATAGGTGCATAATGTTGCATTCAGGTACATAAGGTTGCATTCATGTGCTTATGGTTGCATTCAGGTGCTTATGGTTGCATTCAGGTGCTTATGGTTGCATTCAGGTGCATATGGTTGTATTCAGGTGCTTATAGTTGCATTCAGGTGCTTATGGTTGCATTCAGGTGCTTATGGTTGCATTCAGGTGCATGTGGTTGCATTCAAGTGCTTATGGTTGCATTCAGGTGCATATGGTTGCATTCAGGTGCTTATGGTTGCATTCAGGTGTATATGGTTGCATTCAGGTGCTTATGGTTGCATTCAGGTGCTTATGGTTGCATTCAGGTGCATATGGTTGCATTTAGGTGCTTATGGTTGCATTCAGGTGCATGTGGTTGCATTCAGGTGCTTATGGTTGCATTCAGGTGCTTATGGTTGCATTTAGGTGCATATGGTTGCATTCAGGTGCATATGGTAGCATTCAGCTACTTATGGTTGCATTCAAGTGCTTATGGTTGCATTCAGGTGCATATGGTTGCATTCAGGTGCATGTAGTTACATTCAAGTGCTTATGGTTGCATTCGGGTGCTTATGATTGCATTCAGATGCATATGGTTGCATTCAGGTGCATATTGTTGCATTCAGGTGCTTATGGTTGGATTTAGGTCACATGCACCTGAATGCAACCATAAACACCTGAATGCAACCATATGCACCTGAATGCAACCATAAGGACCTGAATGCAACCATATGCACCTGAATGCAACCATAAGCACCTGAATGCAACCATATGCACATGAATGCTACCATATGCACCTGAATGCAACCATAAGCACTTGAATGCAACCATAAGCACCTGAATGCAACCATAAGCACCTGAATGCAACCACATGCACCTGAATGCAACCATAAGCACCTGAATGCAACCATATGCACCTGAATGCAACTATAAGCACCTGAATGCAACCATATGCACTTGAATGCAACCATAAGCAGCTGAATGCAACCATATGCACATGAATGCAACCATAAGGACCTGAATGCAACCATAAGCACCTGAATGCAACCATAAGCACCTGAATGCAACCATATGCACCTGAATGCAACCATATGCACCTGAATGCTACCATATGCACCTGAATGCAACCATAAGCACTTGAATACAACCATAAGCACCTGAATGCAACCATATGCACCTGAATGCAACCATATGCACCTAAATACAACCATAAGCACCTGAATGCAACCATAAGCACATGAATGCAACCACATGCACCTGAATGCAACAATAAGCACTTGAATGCAACCATATGCACCTGAATGCAACCATAAGCACCTGAATGCAACCATAAGCACATGAATGCAACCATAAGCACCTGAATGCAACCATATGCACCTGAATGCAACCATAAACACCTGAATGCAACCATATGCACCTGAATGCAACCATAAACACCTGAATGCAACCATAAACACCTGAATGCAACCATATGCACCTGAATGCAACCATAAGGACCTGAATGCAACCATATGCACCTGAATGCAACCATAAGCACCTGAATGCAACCATATGCACATGAATGCTACCATATGCACCTGAATGCAACCATAAGCACTTGAATGCAACCATAAGCACCTGAATGCAACCATATGCACCTGAATGCAACCATAAGCACCTGAATGCAACCATAAGCACATGAATGCAACCACATGCACCTGAATGCAACCATAAGCACATGAATGCAACCATAAGCACCTGAATGCAACCATATGCACCTGAATGCAACCATAAACACCTGAATGCAACCATAAGCAGCTGAATGCAACCATATGCACATGAATACAACCATAAGGACCTGAATGCAACCATATGCACCTGAATGCAACAATATGCACCTGAATGCAACCATATGTACCTGAATGCAACCATATGCACATGAATGCAACCATAAGCACCTGAATGCTACCATATGCACCTGAATGCAACCATAAGCACTTGAATACAACCATAAGCACCTGAATGCAACCATATGCACCTGAATGCAACTATATGCACCTAAATACAACCATAAGCACCTGAATGCAACCATAAGCACATGAATGCAACCACATGCACCTGAATGCAACCATAAGCACCTGAATGCAACCATATGCACCTGAATGCAACCATAAGCACCTGAATGCAACCATAAGCACATGAATGCAACCATAAGCACATTAATGCAACCATAAGCACCTGAATGCAACCATATGCACCTGAATGCAACCATAAGCACCTGAATGCAACCATAAGCACATGAATGAAACCTTATGCACCTGAATGCAACATTATGCACATATATGCAAAATGTTTCCACCTTAAATGAAACTATAGACACCTGAATGCAACCATGTGCACCTGAATTGAAAATGCAACCTTAGTGTTCTCAGATTTTATTTTCGTTACAGTTTTTCGGTGTCGCCATGTCGGAGCGTACATCTTTTTGTACGATATTAAGATAACGTTTAGTAATATCAATTAATCCTAGATATTAATTATTTCATTCTCATAATAATAATGAGGTCTAATAACCATATTATTCAAAATTTCAACTATTAAACATTTTCAGGACGTTACAGTCTCGAACTGGATAGACATAAATATTATATTTTTTAATGATATTTGTTTTTTAAATTTAAAAAACTATAAAATAAAAAATGACATCTTTCAAAATCCAATTTTAGAATAAAAATTTAAAACTAAGGAAATAAACAATTGGTTAAAATGGTTACCGTAAATAACTTAAAAATCAGCTTGCCCAAAGATCCTATTGAAAACACATTTAAATGATATACATTTTTGTTAAAACTGTAGCCATAGGCTAATGTAATGGTTTTATAGATTATGGTGATTTTAGTTTAATTTTTAGAATTTATTTTGCAGTGAGTGAAAAATCGTCCGGAAAATAGTTGCATCGACTTAATTTCAAAATTTGTACGTCAAAAAATTTGGATATTTATATTTCTGATGTCACCATATTTTTTTAGAAATTATGGTGTTCTCAAATTTTATTTTCGTTACAGTTTTTCGGTGTCGCTATGTCGGAGCGCACATCTTTTTGTACGACATTAAGATAACGTTTAGTAATATCAATTAATCCTAGATATTAATTGTTTCAATCTCATAATAATAATGAGGTCTAATAACCATTTTATTCAAAATTTCAACTACTAAAATTTTTTAGGACGTTACAGTTTCGAACTGGATAGACATCAATATTATATTTTTAATGATATTTGTTTTTAAATTTAAAAAACTATAAAATAAAAAATGACATCTTTCACAATTCAATTTTAGAATTAAAATTTAAAACTAAGGAAATAAACAATTGGTTAAAATGGTTACCGTAAATAACTTAAAAATCAGCTTGCCTAAAGATCCTATTGAAAACACATTTAAATGATATACATTTGTGTTAAAATTGCAGTCATATGCTAATGTAATGGTTTTATAGATTATGGTGATTTTAGTTTAATTTTTAGAGTTTATTTTGCACTGATTGAAAAATCGTCCGGAAAATAGTTGCATCAACTTAATTTCGAAATCCGTACGTCAAAAAATCCGGATATTTATATTTCTGATGTCATCATATTTTTTTAGAAATTATGGTGTTCTCGAATTTTATTTTCGTTACAGTTTTTCGGTGTCGCTATGTCGGAGCGCACATCTCTCTGTACGGCGCTAAGGTATCGTTTATTAGTATCAATTAATTTCAGATATTAATTATTTCTATCTCATAATAATAATGAGGTCTAATAACCATATTATTCATAATTTTCATCTATTAAAATTTTTTAGAGTGTTACAGTCCCGAATCTGACAGACATTAATATTATTTTTTAATAATATTTGTTTTATATTTAAGAAAAAAAATTATAAAATAAAAAATCTTATCTCTCACAATCGGATTTTGAAATAAAAAATTTAAAATTAAAGAAAAAAAAACCAAATGGTCAGTTACTGTTGCACAATTGCGCAACAGTAACTGGGCTGGGAAGATGGGACTGGGTGACCGGGAGGTGGGGAGGAGGGACGGAAGGCGGGAGGAGGCGGCCACGCGTCACCTCGCGAGAGGTGACTGTCTGAGTCCGGTCCTCCCGCGTTGCGAGAGGATCCGGACTCTAAAAAAAGAGACGGCAATATCACAATGCCACATTACAACTATGTTAATATGATGTAATTAAATTGTTCGAAAAATTTTGATGCCATATTTATTTATGTAGTCCGCATGATAGAGATGCAGGCTTCTTCCTCGAAGGTGTATCTTGCTGTTTCTTTTTTTTTCTTAAGAGATCTGGAGATCTTATAATCTTATGAACTTATCTTTTCGTGAATGATAAATAAAAATAGTAGAATATGGCATCCCAATCTCTTTCTCGTATACAACTTATAGTTTTTATACATGAAAAGAAAAAATTGTTATAGCTCAATGATCCAAATCACTGAAAACTTACCTTGAGTTCGAATTGAAAGCCTCTCTCTCCGAAACCCCTCGTCGACGTCCACTCCGTTACTGCAGAGAGATTTCTATACATACGTAATATGGTTAACTCTTGACTCGATCTTTGTGGAAGACCACTATATTAATGCATGGTGATGGTAGGCAGTCTAAAGTTGGTCAGATTAGTGAATCAAATTAGACTGATCAATTCATATCATAATAAGAATTGGTACGTACCAATTTCTTATGCTTCAATACGATTCAATTTGTATTAAGATTATAATAATTAAAAAAGAATAAAAAATATCTACTTAGACCGATACGTGCAACCATAAAGCAGCCAATGGTTGGTTGCATATAAGTCGGGAATATATTATGATAGATAACAAGCAGAAGTAATATTTAAAAATGGTGAATAAAATATTGGCAGTAAGCCATTCAAGAGCCGACATTGGGAAGATCGACGGTAGCAAGAAAAAGATGATGACGAAGGTGGTGATGGTGATAACTAAATTTGTGGATTTATCAAGAATGTTACGTACGTATCATGGTAAGGAATACTTCCTTGTGAAATTTGATAAAAATATATGCTCCATATGTATCCACCATAAACATTTAAGGTCCTACATGTGTGATGTGATGTGGACATACACAGTAGAAGCAGATGCATGATATATTGTCAAGTCATTTCATATAAGAGAGTAATATTATTAAAGTTGAGCTATATTAATAGTTGAAACCAATAATTCAACTATATATGTCATGTCCTATTTATGAATAGGAAATGTGGCCGTATCTATGCCATCTATATTGTCACACTTATCGCACACCACTTCATCTTTTATGATCATCATCTACGTCATATTCAAATTAATAAAATATATATCTCTACCTTTTACCCAATCTATCTACATAGTTCATCTACATATATATCTCTGAAATCCTGTTGCAGTCCTGTTATAATGTTTTTCCAAGCCAAAAAAGAGACGATCGCTTTTCTGATTCATGACATATGTATAAATTTTAGTGAAAAAAACTGGCTTCGGGCATTAGCATAAGCATATGTAAAGGAGAAAAACTGTACATTAATATAGTTCATTTTATGCAGTTTAATTTATATGTCTTATTTTATTGATAATTATTTATAAGATAAATTAATTAACAGTCTTTGACAGAGAAAATTTTGTTGTAACAAAATTTAATATATATTATAATAAATGATAATATTTATTGTAATAAATTACAATTCTATTAGACACTAAAAAATAAATCAAATATCTGATAAATTTTTTTAATTAATTTATCCTTGTTTATATATGTTGTCATCGTCTATCCACTACAAGAAAATGCAATTATAATGACTGAAAATTTGGTCATCGAAAAATTATTGTGACAATTCAATCTTAAATTTAAAATTGATTTGGTATCGATAACTTCAGTCTCAGACATTCGAAGATCAAAATCGAACCAATAATTATTATTTGTGACCGATCTCAAATATTATTTTCTGCAACAATCTTTCTCATCTGAGAACATGTGATAATATTTCACATGGGAAAGAGTGAATTATCTGATGCCGATTAATAATCTTTTATCTATCTACACATATAAAGCTTTCATATATCTAGAGGGTCCGACTATATGAGTGGATCCTTAAATTTTGTGTGTAGACAAATAAAATTATTTATCTACATGAATAAATAGCATTTCTCTTTCACATGATCTATAAGTTGCATGCTTAACATGCTCAATACATATGTTGATGCTCATATAAGGTGGGCATCTTGGTCAAGCCTCTTTCATCTTCAAATATGAGCTCTTCAAATGTGATTGACTTCGTGAGCCTCCCGCACTGAATTATGGGTAATAAAGAAATCTCAAGAAGTTGTGATAAATATCACTGGTTAAATCACTCATCTGATAAATTCATAAGATGTGCTGTAGAAGCTTCACGTAATGTAATCTTTCCCAATGTGAAGTGAGTATAACAAAGTTTTTAACTACCTGAGGGAAAGAAAAACTCAAGAACCCTTAAACATGGTTATTTTGTCCACTTAATTTCTGCAAGTCATTTTACTTATCTTATCCTTGCGGGTAAGAACAGTAATTAACAGTTAATGGTCATCTACGATTCCTCACGCAACCTGCTTTGGTTGGCCAATAAATCTCCTCTTAACATCAAGTAAAATCAATTATTATGAAGGATGGAGAATAGGGACCAATTTGATAACCGCCTTGAAAAATGGAGTTACTTTGGTAACATAGACAATTTTCAAAACTTTATCACCAATACTACAAGTCCTATACTTTTATCTCCCCACTCAATTATGATAAAGTTATTGAAGAGACGTGATTTAAGTGTGCCTCTCAAGAAATATTATCATCATGTTTGGAATTTTGTTCTTTAAAATGGTCATCTTGAGAGAAGAGGTGAAACTCTTGCTGATAAGTACATATTTGTTCTCATTATCTTTCAATGTGGGATTAAAATATACATTTACACAGCCTCCCTAGTGAAGATAAGAGTATGTGGGTATCATAAAGATGAGACTCTCGGATAGGGCGTATGACCTCTCATTCGTTCCCACAGATGGTGTCAATAAAGAGACGTGATTTAAGTGTGTCTCTCAAGAGATATTATCCTCATATTTGAAGTTTTATCTTTTAAAAAAGCTCTCTTAAGAGAAGATGTGAGGCTCTTGCTGATAAGTACATACTTGTTCTCACTGTCTTTCAATGTAAGACTAAAATATACCTATATAGTTATCAATCCTGATAACTTTTTCTACTAAATAAAAAACATCATAAATTGGGTTATCTTATTCATGAATAATCTATTCGCATCAGATTATTAAAGGGGCTTCTATTATTTTAATATGATTAGGAGAATACTTTTTGTTGATGATAATTAGCTTAACAGATAAAACTATGTGCGTTACAAACCACTTTGATAGCATGATAAATCTTGATGACGATTAATTACCATAACTGTTAACTCAATAAGTGATCTGGTAACACAAAAATCTTATTGGAGAGGGAGAATCTCGTCATCCATACCCCAAAATCTGCTAGGCCCAACATTGCTCAGATGAGAACACATATATGGCCATCCAGCCCACAAGCCATCAAGGGGGAACGAGTTCATGAGTCTAGCCCACATATAACGCACGATCGAGTTCCATAGCACCGACTCGGTCATAGCTTTGAAAGATAAAACTCCAAGAGAACACCCCCCCCCCCCCGACAAAAGCATTAGAAAGTGCAGGCAGTCAAGCAATCGTGAACCTCCCGATCAAACACAACCAAGAGATCCTCGACTCAAGAAACTCGCGCCCGAGAAGACAAAAGTCGAGAAGGGACAATCGCTCAAGCTAACCCACACCCTGAAAAAGGAAGGTTCGGGCCTACTAGAATGTCAACTAGCATCCTCGGGAAGGGACAACAAGATATATAAAGACAAAAGAAGAATACGATCTCATGATTGCTCCATCATATGGGGTAGGATGCCATAGCTTGGGAAGTTTTTTCCCAACAAAAGACATCACGGCCTCCTCATACGATGGATGTGGCCCCCTCAGGGGGTTTTCGGAGCCACATCACCACCTACCACCTCCACATCTTGCCCATGTCAGCCACCATTTTCAGCACGGACTAATGAGGGAGCTAACATCTATTAAACCCACGGTAAGCCCTCCGAAGATGGTAATGACGAAATCTTTAACTCCTATTCCTTTCTATTTTCAATTAAGAATGATCTTGAGTCGCCTTCTTCTTCAGCTGCTCTTACTCACACCACTAAATAAAACATCGGTGATCCCAAGACAAATCCCTTGGGCCCCATGATGTGCGGTCTCTTCATCGAAAACTCCATCCTGACAAGTTCATTGGCATCCCCACAATCAGACGTCGGCAAACAATCTGCAAGAAGAATACTCCAACCCTCTTCACTTATCAAAATCTTATTATTAATAAATATTAATAAGTCATGATAACTCTATTTCAACCTCTTATATAATAAACTTATCAACCCTGTTAATTTTATCTGTCAAATCAAAATCTCATAAATTGCGGTATCTTATCTATAAATAGCTTAGTCGAATAAACTATCATGTTATCAAAAGGGCTCTGACGACGATATATTCTGACTACAATATATTTATCGTTAGGGTTTTTTAGTTTTTATTTCTAGTAATTTTCACAATTACTTCTTTACTTTCAGAGCTAAATAGACTAATTACAAGAATTAAAAGTTAATTGTAAAAAATTACATAGAGGTTAAAAATTAAAGCACATATGAGAATAAATCAAAGAATTTTTTTTTAAGAAAAAGGGTCCATAAAATCCCTAAAACAATCTAGAAACACGTATCATAAATCGTAGAGAATAATTTAGTGTACTTGAATTTTACACTTTGTACTTGCATCTTTTGCTTCTGATTAGCTAATGAAAAGATGGCACAATGTACCCATCTAATAAGAAACAAGAGATGCAAATGTAAAATAAAAAATTCAAATATATTAAATTCTTCTCTAAATTATAATACCTTTCAAGTACCAAAACCAATTGTAAATTTTCCTACTATTTATTTATGAGAAAGATTTAATGTATTTTTATATTATATTTTAAGTATAATATGACTAAACAATAGTTCATATGGCACCCGTCACATTAGGAGTGATAAAATGACAACCTAATTATTAAATATCACATGAATTATTATCTAATTATATTATACTTAAAGTATAATATAAAAATATACTAAATCTTTCTCTTTATTTACCGGAGAGGGGAGAATAGACAACTCAGCGAATTAGAAACATACACGTATGCTTCAAATTCCCAAAATTTTGTTAAACATATCACGTGGCATTAGGTGGGGCTGATAATTCCGGACCATCTGCCCCTCTTCAATGAGTGCAAGAATAACTCATCAAATCAAAAAGAAATTTTAGTAGAGAAGTGTCCGAAGAGACAAGAAGATGGAACAATAAAGATGCGAGAGAGAGATAGATAGATAGATGCGAGAGAGAGAGAGAGAGAGAGAGAGAGAGAGAGAGATGAGGGTGGTATATCTCTGCACAAGGGTGGGGAGATAAGTTTCTGGTCTCACCAGTGCCGAAAGATCGGCGTGGAACTTTTTAACAGCAGGAGCAGCAGCGGCAGCAGCGACCAAGCCCAGGCAGCGGCCCCCCAGCCACAGAACAGCCCGCCGCAGCGGTCAGAGAAGGCTGCTGTTTGGAAAGACGCAGAGGAAGAGAGAGATGGAGAGAATATGTTGAATGTTTCTGGGTCTGTCTCTGTGCGCTTGATGAGTGACGAGTGACAAAAGAAGGAAGCCCACCCAGAAGATCTCACTCCCAAAGGAATTGAGGTGCGTCCCCACCCACTCCACAAATATCGCCAATCTCTCTCTCTCTCTCTCTCTCTCTCTCTATACTTCTCTCTTTCTCTCTCTAAACACCCACAGTATCCACCACTCTACCGCACCGCCGTAAATCCCCCCACCCCCGTTACCGCCGACCCTGCTCCACCAATAAAAAGCTCCAGTCTTGATCAAGAGAGACAGTCGAGATCAGGTCCGTTTCAATGCCTGGATTGACAGAGGAACCCAGAAAAGATAGCCTGCGGGAGGTGGGGGAGGCAGGTAGCAGAAGTGCAGAGAAGAAGGTAGTAGTATAGGTGGGTGGGTTCCCCCCCCCCTCGCTCTCCCCCTCCCCTCTCGTTGATACGCCCTACATAGATTAGATGGACAGGTAGGAGAAATAATTGGCCTGTGTGTGTGTTCTCTGTGTGTAATTGGAGTCTGTTGTGTGTATAAATAAATAGGGTGGAAGAGCGCAAAGGCGGCTCCTTTCTCTGCGCAGCGCTGCCGCTGTGGCTTCGGGAAGGAGGCTGCCCTCCGACCCCAGGGCCTTCGCGGACTGGGTGGCGTCGTCCTCGGCTGCCGGCCGCTGCGACGACCTCTCCCTTGGCTTCAATGCAGGGGGAGGAGGAGGAGGAGGAGGAGGAGCAGGCGATGGAAGCGGCGGCGGCGGCTCTGGCGGTGCAGCAGGGGGTGGGTTGGTATGGGCACAGGTGCCCTCCGCCGCCGCTCGTTCGGGGGCGCAGCCGCAGGGGGTGCCGCTTGGTTACAGCGTGGCGGATGTCGGCGTCGTAGGGCTGCGGGACGTCGTCGTGGTGGCCGCCCCCGCCGCCTCCTTCCACCACGGGCAGCATCCTCACCACTATCCTGGCGATGCCGCCGCGGCCCTGCTCCCCCCCGCCGAGCACCCCATGATCCCCCTCCTCGCCGCTGCCCCCTGCCTCGCGGATGACCCCGACGCGGCCGCAGGACGCGGCCGGGTCCCTGCTGGCATCAACCTGTGGCAGACCCAGCAGCCGCCGGCTCGCGGGGTGGAGAACCCTAACCCTATGGGTGCATCCTCCTCCTCCTTCTCATACCTGGGCAAGCCCATGGCGGTGCCCATGTTCGACCCCGCCTCTGCCGCCGCCGCCCCGTCCGGCGTTCTCGGTGGGAATTTTGCGAGTGTGGGAGGTGTGTTCATGAGCGCGGCCTTCGGCGGTGGGGGAACGGGCGGCAGCGCCTTGTCGGCACCGCCCTGCCAGGACTGCGGCAACCAGGCCAAGAAGGACTGCATTCACAGGCGATGCAGGACCTGCTGCAAGAGCCGGGGCTTCGACTGCGCGACGCACGTGAAGAGCACCTGGGTGCCCGCGGCCCGGCGCCGCGAACGCCAGATGTCGGGCGCACCCGCCATGGCCTCTGGCGGGGAAGGCGGTGCCGGGGCTGTCTCGTCGGCGTCCACATCCGCCGCCAAGAAAGCCCGGCTGATCGCCGTGACCGCCAACGCCCCGCCGGGCACCACCACCGCCACGGCCACCGCCAACACCACCGCCTCCCGCACGTCCACTTCCAACACCACCACCCCCCCTCGCAGCTTCGAGACCTCATCCAGCCACCAAGGTGCGATCTTTGTGTCCCACCGGCCGTATATAATCCAAAAAAAATCCCAACCTTTAATCTAAAGAAACCACAACTATTGTAGTTCTTCCAAACGAAACACCCACACCACACACGGATTAAGATCCCGAGGAACTCTGCAACAACCCGAAAGCAGACATTTTTAGCAAGTTGTTTGCTTTCTCTTTCCGACCTCTTCTTGTTTATTTCCATGTTGACGCCAGACGCAAGCTTCCGGGAGAGCCTGCCAGGGCAGGTGAGGGCGCCGGCCGTGTTCAAATGCGTCCGGGTGACGACCGTGGACGACGGGGAGGACGAGTTCGCGTACCAAGCCATGGTAAGGATTGGCGGGCATGTCTTCAAGGGCTTCCTCTACGACCAGGGCGTGGATGCGACGCCCGGCATCACCAGTGCCGGCGGCCAGGGGGACCACGGTGGCCACGACCACCGGAACCGCGGCAGCATGCCCAACATCTCGGACTTGCATCTGGGGGGCGCCGGCGCCATCGGTGGTGGACGCCCGTCGGATGTGTACGCTGCCCCCGGCACTGGCCATGGTTTGATGGGAGGTACGACCTACGGAAACCCATTAAACTAGCTAGCAGTACTCCTCTTGGTCGCCCCCTCCAAATCCAGGGATCGCCATATTCTTCCCATTCCTTATATCTTGATGGAGTATTTATTCTTTCTTCTCCCGCCTTCTATCATTGCGAGGAGACATATGCGATGGTGGGTGCACACCCATCTGAGTGACCTTGTAAGCATTACTTGTGTACAATTTATGATATCTACTCACTTAATACTGCTCTCACTAGCTACACCAGCTGGGTCTTTCCCTGTGAATTTGCTTTACATGATCTCCTGCAGTTCAGTGTTTCTTCGTTTCTGTTAATTTCATGACGTAGTCGTTTTCTGGTAGGTTGGTCAAGCTTTTCTCCTCTTACAAGTAAACAAAAGAAAGATCATTTCTTTCCATTGTTATTGCCGCCGTCGATCATCATTAAGATCTACAGTAGCGTAAGATATCATCTCATGCTAGGTTCACGGGCTAGCTACACTGTTGATGAGGTGATGGTTTTGCAGCTCTCTCTCTCTCTCGCTCTCTAGCGTCACTCACATGTGTTGTTCTCTGCTGTGTTGTATCACTGGGTGCAACATATGATCTAGACTATATAGCATGTTGTTGGCCTCTCTGAAAGGCTAAAACCCTATTGGGCTGTTTGTCTGGAGATATTTTTCCTTCCTACCAGATGCTCTTCGGGGGATCGATCGGCTTCTCCTTGCACACGCATGACCCTCCTCGGCTCCTCCTCTTGACTGCGTCTCTCTCTCTCTCTCTCTCTCTCTCTCTCTCTCTCTCTCTCTCTCTCTCTCTCTCTCTCTCTCTCATCATAGCCAGCAACCCACTTTTTCTATTCTTTTGGTAGGGCAAGCCGCTGTGTGGGAATCTCTTCATTGGAACTCTTCTTTTAGCTTGAAACCAAGCAAGCTAGCATTATGTTACGTGCTGGTGAAGTAAACGGAGGCGTGTGGAAACACATGGATGTGCTTCTACATGTCCCATTGCCCAAAAAAAAAAGTGCTTCTACATGTCCCATTTGCTTCCTTAGCTTACTAGATGTTACCTTTCCTAATCTTCTGCGCCGTTCTGTCGTCATTGCAGCTAGTTCTTCTGGGAACTGCACGCCGAGCCCTTTATTTCCAGTTATGTACATGTTTGCCATGCAGGGTTGTCTGTTCTCGACTTGCGAGATTTCATGTTTACGAAGTTCTCGTTTTCGTGGGTTTCATGGTTTTCCGGTTCCCAATGGGATACGGGTTTCTGGTTCTCTCTTAAGATTGTTTTTTTTTTTCTGTTCTTGTTTGATTTTACCATGGTTTGATGCCCATGTTTTCACAGTTTCCCAAATTTGCTGGCATTTGTCTCTGGAATTATGAGTTTTACTCTTCTGGGTGTTTTCCCTCTGGTGAGAACGTCTTATAGATTGGTTATGGCAGGCTATTAAAGCTACCGATGTTTAAGTTCCTTCAAATGAAGAGAGATAAGGATAAATACCGTGCATATTCGGGCTTTAGTTTCTCGCAGTGTTTACTTGACAGCCTTCTATGGGACATATTGCTCTCGTCTGCCACTTTATTTTTTTTGGTAAGTAACAGATGCAAGATTAAATTAATGAAAACTAATTTACAACTTAGAATTCATACATCCACATGCTAGACATATGAATCCGATGGAAGAGATATCAAAGAGGCTTAACCTCATAAAAATAATGCAGCAACACTAAATAAATCTAGAGCACTATAGAAAAGTTCCTGGGAATTCTTCTTGATCGTCTCAAGTTATTGTCATGAAGATGTTTCCCTTGCATGCAATGCCTGATGAACTCTTGAAGATGTTTCCCTTGAAGATGTTTCACTTTACCATGTTATACATTGGAAATTTTGCCCATGAACTCTTTACATTTGTGGAGTCAACTGTCCATTGCTTTGGTTCAATGCTGATATCTTCTAGCTATCATGAGAAATGTTATGCTCCCGACCAGTTGACATGGATTAGTCTCATCTTTTTTTATTTTTTAAACATGTGAAGAGAGAGAATATTAAATGCAAGAGAGTGTGTGTACGTAATGTAGGAGAGAGACGGTGCACAAAATAATACACACAAATAATCATGCAATGCACACAAATAACACAACAATACACACATAGTGTGACAATGTACACAAATGACGCCATTTGTGTGCATTGTTATGTCATTTGTGTGCATTATTCTATTATTTGTGTGTTATATGACTATTTGTGTGCACTATTTTGTGCACACAAAGTCTCTCTCCTGTGTTAAATATATTTTTTCACTTGCATTTAATGTACTTATTTAAAAAATAAAATAAAATAGGTATGATGCTATTCCAAGTAAGCTAGCATTACTCAGCTATCATAATGTGGATATGGTTAATTATACCATCAGGAATTTGAACGTTAGCTATATTATCATGATATATGGTGACCAGTATGTCCATGGTATATATACAACTTCCATCAGTGGACATATCATTTGGAAGATTAGTATGGTTCATCTGAAACTCCTTCCGTAGAAGAATGAAGAATATAGTTGAATCCTATGCCCAGAACAAAATGACAATCTGAGTGTACAACTCTAGTGCTGACAAGTCATCAATATTGTTGTTGGATTCCTTTCAAGGAAAAAACAATTATCTTGTTTGTATGAACAATAATTATATACATATAATTGAGAAAAACTTTGTACTCTTATAACCACTAGAAAAGCTGTCGTGACAGGGCTGACCTTGAGTGCCATTCTAATAATTGTAGGAAGTTTGGTTTATATAGTTCCATCATTTGACTTTTGATATTTTAGTCTCTTTATAGAGTAATGGTTTCCTTATGCAAAGGGGGGTTCGTTAAATGCATGAATGGAACTGTATGTTGGTGTAGAAAACTATTGTGTCGATTTGTTTGTCATGCCACCATGTTATAAATGATGTCTTGCGATATAATTATGGACCTTCATATCATTTTACATTATGAGAATTATTGCTTCATGTCATTGTTTCATTGGTCATTAACTTATCATTCATTTTTATGTGTTTGCTTCTGAGAATGATTGGAAACTTGCACAAAGTTTGAGCATTTCGACCTTGCGTTTAGGGGCCTTTGTAAAATATTTAATGTTATATGTTGTGCAAACATGAACAGGGCTATGCAGTCATCAAATTATACACCATTAACTGCAGTAAATATTGTACATGTAATGGCAAAGTAGCTTATATTGAGTATTCTGTAATGCTAATTTCAACACCAGTCCCCTTGGCATACAAGTTCTCTCTGATGTGGGATTTTGATTGATGAATGCCATGTTTGATGATAATCCGACATTGTTTTTGAGTAGATTTTGGCATCAGCAGACATTTGGAAACTTTTCCAAATACTCAGCTCCTAACCATGTTAAGTAATCCCTGAGAGGTAGGATAAGGCTTCTGTTGATGGCTTCTGTTGATGTCTTGATAAATGCAAGAGAGCCAGTCTTTGCTTGGTCTGGTTCTGGTTCTACTTTGGTCTTTTAGACTGTCATTCAACTGTATGAATATAGCTTATGTCATCATCAAACTTTGCTGGCCGGTTTTGGAAAACTAAGGCCAGTTGTGGGCTAGGTTTCATGAGGAACCACCATATATATTCCCCTCTGCAGAAAATTGAATGGAGTAGGTTGCAGCTTTTACTTCTAGGGTAGATTGGGGGCTCACATCAGCGGAGACAGAAATTGGCAGAGAATTCACGTCTGCCACCAGTTACACAGCAGTGCTAGGTTGAAGTATCTGAGTGGTAAAATTTTGAATTTGAAGTAACTTTGTTAGACAAAAGTTCGATCGTTAGCAGAGATTATTGCCATCTGCTTGAGATTTTGGACTTGGGAGGATCATTATGATATTAGAACTTAATCACAAATTACAAAAGGGTCCTTGTTCATTACATTTGAGCTGCTCGAGAAATTTAGATTATTAGTGGATACAGGAGAAATTGACAGATGTACTTGAATGGAACTGGCTTCAACGAGTGCAAGGCAATGTGGTGTTTCCAGTTTGATGCTCAGTTCTAGTTAATCAAACCATGGTGACTGGACTGTGCATAAATTTTAAAGAAAGACAAATCTTGTTCATGCATGGTTATCTGTTGTTAAGCAGACTAAGCAGTGGCTTGTGCCTGTGCTGTTTTATATTTGTTGTGACATTCAAAGTGTTATACTTGTATGATGGTTATCCAGTCAATTGTTTTTGATCGGGAAAAGTAGAGTACCTCGTTGTTAACGTAGCTTACATGCAAAATGCAACAGATAGAAATTTTTGGTCTAATAGCTTTTAAGTTTGATGTGACTGTTCTCAACAAGATGTTTAATTCATGAGGCATGTGATATCAGTGTACCTAAACATAGTTGTATGTAGTTACTGGCTGTGTTGTTATAACTGATTTTCATGTTCTTTTACCTGATTCTGTTTGGAAAGTTCATTTTGTAAGATGCATTTGGGTTTCAAGTTTGGTGCTTTCTCATTGGTTTCTTGAAGGTCATTGATCCTTCACGGTTGGTTAAATAGGAATACTGTTCACCTTTCTCAACGGAACACATGTTAGGATTTTTGTGTCTGAGAAAGCAGGGAACTAGGACCTCTTAGAAGTATTTGTGCTGCAACATGTGTTTAGTGTTGGAATTCTTGGATATCTATGGATGAAGAGGCTAGTTAAGTTGGGGTTTAGTTCAAATGCTCCTAAGATCATCTCTCATAAGATTCTGGTTGTGATTACCGCTGAATCATCCGATTGAGTGGGGAGCATGAGGTTAGTCTTGAATGAAAGACAATGGAGGTGAGGCCAAATTTAGTGAGGGAATAGGTCACCCATGTTTATATTGGCCACGATCTCAACCCATTTTGGTGGAATACATATTTTAGGAGGAGTCCAGAAAGCACCCAGTGCCATAGTTCTAATAGTATATATTGGCAATTGTGTTTCTTAGATCCTAGTGGATTGATAGGGTGGGGATCACAAGGATAAACAAAGTCCACAGAAAAAAAGGGGGGAAAGATAGAATTTTACTCTGTCCAATCAGCTTTAAAGCAGTCTGATTGGACTTGTATGATTTTGATTGGAAATCTGGACAGGATCTGGGCTGACTCGGGAATTATCTACTTGTCCTTTTTCTATTTGGGGTTGGTGGTGATTGATGGGGCTACATCTGGTCTGATTCATACAACTCTGGCCTGGCCTATCTAACTGAATCTATATGCACGGAAGTGGGATATGGCTCTATCATCATGTTATCATGTTATTGCTATACTTTGTACTACTTTTTCAATTATTGGTGTCCTTTAGTTTTATTTTTTATGTTAATACCTGTTACTTTACCTTCTTTTAGTATGGACTAGGGTTTCACATCACAATCTGTGCTTCTGCAATTCTCTTTATATCATCTTCTGATTAGTCCCCTAGACATTCTGGGGTGTGGCGGAGTCCATTTATTTTTTATTTCTGTATCTGCCACGGAGGTAACATGGGATGTCCCCCTCTGTTGACCCTTTTAATATGATGAATAAAACTGTGGCCCAGACATGAAAGACTTGCATATAAACAATATGTTTTTTTGTCATACACTGTTTTCTTGCATAAAATCATGTTCTTTTGTGGAATTGGGAATTTCCTGGACCTTTGTGATTTCTGCTTCTCCCAATCACAAGGTGTCAGAAGGATTTACATTCACAGATGATTCTTCCCTTTGTTTCCTCCTGTGGTTCTTCCCTTTTTGACAAGTTCATGTTTACTTTGCCATTACTTTCCATCGCTTTCTCTGCGTTTGAGAAATTTGTTGTGAGCATGCATGCTGGTTGTGGAATCACCTGCCAAACACTAGTATGCATTTCCCTTGTGCTAGTCAACAGTCCTTGCGCCTTTGCTACAGTCTGATGATCTGAAAGTTGCTTTCTAGAGTGTGTGATGATATAAAAGGAGGGATCCACCATGTTCTACTTCACTGTTCATGGTTTTGGAATCTCCTTTCTTTTTTCCGTGGCGCTCCGAGCTCATCATATGTATCGCAAGTGCAGGCCTTGCCTGTTTGGCGTTCCCAATAATGTTGGCTACTCATGGAATTAAGAAAGCTGGCATGCATCAACAATGTCTAGATTTCAACTCGAAGAACAAAATTCTCATTAGTGCTATAATTGCTTTGCTGATGTTGATATTTAGGACATGGTGTTGTCTTCACGTCTCATGCAGTGCCCAGTGTGGTCTGGTATGGCATGCAGTAATGCGTTTTCGTGCTTTAGAGATCATAACTTAGAAATAATCATGTTTTGCGAAGCTTTAATTTCTTGTCCAAGATGGGTTCCTAAATTTCCAATGACATATATCGGATTGCCGAATTCCAAATCTATGTATTTAATTTGAAAAGAGTATGCAAATTTTAGCCTACTTAAAGTGCATCGCGAGTACTGATCGTGGTGTATTGTGTATAATGGCGTGGCAATTTGAGTGGGATCCTTTTTTGTTAACGTAACGTCAGGCTTCGTTGGTGTTATAATCTAGTATTGTTTTGAAAATACTAACAATAAATCTCATATATTCAAAATAATTCAAAAAAATTGTCATCCCACTCTTTAGGGCATATATAAATACAAGCGTATGTATATATATATATATATATGAGACCATTGATTTGTTGGGAGGGTAACACTCATGTGATGTTTTCTTGGATAATTGTGTTGTTTTGTTGGATAATCTTTACTGAACAACTTGGGAGTCATGTCATCTGTTCTTGGAAGTACTAATTGTACATCTAGGCGGTGGATATATTTATATGTGATTTATTTATACATATAGTGGGGAAAAAACAATGAGGCAAGATATGATGATAAATTCTTTATTTCATATCTTGTGATCTCTACAAAAATTATTCACATTGAATACTATACGTTATTTCATCTCTAACTATATATTCATGAAAGAAATGTTAGACTCATCCAAATCTTCCAAATCTCGATGGAAGTTGTCTCAGACACAAGATCCGAATAACTTGCGTTTTAAGAGGAGTGAGTTTTTCGAATCTTGTATTTGGGGATACCAAAGTTAGTGAACTTTTGCTGCTTGTTTGGACCGGAGATACACATTTCTCTAATATAACAGGTTAAATTTTTTTTTAAAAAAAATGCAAAGTCGAACGTGCTAACAAATAGAAATAAGGTTTGGCGCATCGGGGATTCGGGCCGAATCGAGTTTCTCTCTTCTAACTTGGTTTCTGACTCATTTCTTGACCGATTCTCTTGAATCTGGTTTCTTCTTACTAATTGTTTGGTTTAGGTCTCTTGTAAATGTGTTTCATCATATTTGATGACATTTATATATTATAATTGCTATACAAATATTTATTTTTGATAAAAAAATATTATAAGAGTGAAAATAAATTGAAACTCATTAATAGAAAGATATTTATATTACACAAAGTAAATGTAACGATCAAACTTTAAATTCCAATACATAATATAATGACTTACTCTAATATCTCCAATGTCCCTGTCGTTATGGATCATATGCATTCTATTGGGATTGGCTAGGCACTGATTCTGACTCATCTGATTCTGAGAGTAGCTCTCTACTAATGTGATAACATTTTCTTTCAGACACAAAATTATGATACTCATCACATGTCATCATGGTATGGTATCTCTATCGAAACAGTCTGAAATAATGGTTCCACATCTAGCAGCCGAGACGGACTACATTCAGTTATGTCATCTGTACATCCTCCAAAGGAGCAAAAACATGAACTGGAATAGGAACAGAAAATGCTACAAGAGGAGGATACATATATGGAGATGGACCAAGGTAGCCTGTTGTGACAGTGTACCCACAAGAGTAGTTTGTGCTAGTGGACTCGGGGTGATAGCTATGGCCGCCATAGGATTCAACAGATTCTTGTGTACTCATCCTCTCGAAGTCTAATATCATAGTGTCATAACTATTGGAATCTATTGCTGAACCTTCTGCATCACCGTCAGGTCTAAATTTATGTCTTTTGTTGTACTGCAGTGGGGCACCATGACTAGTATCTTGGGTTGCATCCCGAAAAAATTGCTCCTCTGTGAATGCCATCCCACCACCTCCTCCTCCTTGACCACTGTCACCATCTCCTCCTCCCTGACCACTGTCACCACCTCCACCTCCCTGAGGTGTGTTACCACCACCGCCACCTCCAGCATCTGAAGAAGAACCACCTGCAAATACAATATGATTTTAAGATAGGTTAGCACAATTACAAATACATTTGAGGTAATGTGCAATACAAAATGATGACCCAACAGTAGTCATTGAATCATGGGAGGTGCTATTGGGCAATCGGGGTGAGAATCTAATGGAGACGGTGTGTCATCCTCTGCATTTGGATCCAAAGTCTCTGCATCTGCAATGTCAAGTTGATCTTCAACAAGGGTAGCACATGTCTTGCCTTTCTTGGATCCCCAACCAGATAACCAACTCTTCTTTTTTTTGTACTGGGGGAGGTGGCTCTCGTATAACAACTCTTTTAGTTGGCCGGGACTCTGTTGCACCATTTTTTTTTTTGGCGGAATTCTTGAGGTATTTGTTTCCCCTTTGTCAGTTGAGATGATGTGGGAGCCCTTGTAGATTGTGAGGGAGTAACAACTTGGGTAGATGACCCTCTCCTAGATTGTGATGGTGCTTCCCTCAAAGATCGTGTGCAGGGGAGGCATTCCATCAACCTCTCAAAATCATCATCATCATCATGACCATGTCCTCCACCTTCAATAGCCCTCAACATGATACATTAGCACAAATGCAATTGATAAAATATGTAAGATGAAACGAAGAAATTACTCTCCCACCTATAGTACGCTCAACATGCTGTAGTTCTATGTCCTCAAGAAGATCCACCTCAATCTCTGGATCCATCTCATAATGAGGGAAGTATGGTTGTCCCACATTTCCACGATCTCCCTCCTCCTCTGTTGTTGCTTCTGCTACTGCCCTTGCCAGGAAAGTGTTAGGGCGAGGTGGATCTTCAGGATCATCTCTCTCCTCATCTAACTCATACTCCCCCTGCTCTGGGGTTGCTCGTGCAACCCATGCAACCATTGGGTCTTCTTCATCTCGTAGGAACTCAATGTCAACAGGATCATAGTCTACGTCTCAACGCTGCTTTGGATCTTCTGTGAGATGTTTGACCCTCAACCTCATATTGTAGTGCACGTACACCAAGTTGTCCAAGTGTTTATATGACAATCGATTCCGCACTTTGGTGTGTATCAATGCAAATGTACTCCAGTTTCTCTCACATTCACTAGATGAGGATGTCTACGATAAAATCTTCACTGCAACTTTTCTCAATGTTGGCACAGTATGTCCAAAGTTAAACCACCAATCAGCTGCAACCAAATTAGTGAAACTCAATTAGCCCTCGACCATCAAGTTGCAATGACAATAAATGAAAGGGAAAGCATATTACCGCCCTCAACACGCTCCCGACCAGCAATGGCAAATGGCTCAGCAAAGCCCCCAATAGCCTCTCGAAAGCTCTTCATCTGCATTTATTAAATTGATCATGCATATCAAATTTAAGTATTTGTTTGGATGGAAGTTGATAACCATATACTTGCCTCATCAATGGCATCTGCTACTTGCATAGGCCTTCTTAACAATCTTTCAACAACTCTTGTAAAAGCAGCCGTCAAGTCATCCTCATATGCCAGCTCGTGCATGTAATGGTATGCAGGGTGGAAATAATATGCTGCAATTGACGTATAAAATATCAATGGTTGTAAAATACATTAATACTTAGTGCA
This sequence comes from Colocasia esculenta, assembly GCA_014218235.1. NCBI lineage: Eukaryota > Viridiplantae > Streptophyta > Magnoliopsida > Alismatales > Araceae > Colocasia > Colocasia esculenta. The sequence continues at coordinate 150,673,740 of CM024762.1, forward strand.
ATACAAAAATGTCAACAGTTTCCTTACCCGTCATATGTAGATCTCTACTCATCTGCCAGTCCCATCTATTCTCAACAACATCCAAGACCAAGTGTGCATACCGAGGTGACACTTTGCGGATCTTCTTCTTCGCGGCTTCAAGCGTTGCGTACACCAATCCAATAGAATGTCTCCTATCCACATCAACCACCATCAATACCTCATATAGAGGTTCAATGATCTGAACCAGCTTGAACACCTGATCCCAAAAATTCGAGCTGTTGATGACGCCTTCCACCTCTTTTCCATCCGATGTTACAGCAAAAGTGCTTGCAACCATTTATCACCCCTGAACATACGTTTCAATCCATCCTTGTGCTTCAATAGGCTTTGTAATGCGACAAAGTTTGTTGCAAAGCGAGTGACAGTCGGCCTCAACAACTCTCCACATGTGGACTCTCTCATCCACGCCAACACAACATGATGATTGTAGATGAACCTTGTAATCTTCTGCCCCGCATCCACCACCAATTTGACGGCTTGCAGTGTCTCAATCTCTTTCAACATCAAATCAACACAGTGGGCAGCACATGGGGTCTAGTAAAGATGAGGATAAATCTTCATCAACTCCTCCCCTACTTTTTTGTAGGCAAATCCATTATCTGTCACCACCTGCACAATGTATTGCTCACCAATCTCCTTAACAACGTCCCGCATCAAACTCAAAATGTATTCGTAGTTGTGTACTTTGTTTGATACGTTAACAGATTTGTGATAGAAGACTTGTCTATCACAATACACGAGGAAGTTGATGAGGTTGCTTCTGGTGGTGCCCGACCAACCATCACACATCAATGTAACACCATACTTCTCCTATTTCTTCTTAAAGCTGTCAATATAAGACTTGATCTCATTAACTTCTTCCTAAAGATATTTCCCAGCCAAGTCATGTAGCCCTGCACATTGAACCTCATGTATAGCAGTTTTGTAATAAGGACTATTCGTTGTATTGAATGGTAACCCTGTGTGGTGCCACCACTTTGCAACTACTCGACCCACCTTGTATTTCGGCCCCTGCTGGTTGTATGCATCCTCAATCCTAGTCTGCTTGCCATGCTCCCTAGGATACACATAAGGGTCCACGTTGTAAGGTCTCGGGTCTTAGTGGATCCTTATTGGGTCTTGTAGAGGTTCGGTTGTGGTTGACGACAAGGTCCATTGGCGTTGACTTAGGATTGACGACTAGGGGCTAGCCGTTGACTGAGTGTTAGCGTCCAGCGATATGGACGTTTGTCGTTGAACTCGACGGCATGCGATTTGGACGTCAACCTATTGGCGGTTCAAGTAGGCGGCGAGGCATGTGGACGCCTACTGGTCGGGCCTGTAGAAATAGGGCAGCCCGAGAGCAGAAACCATTCTTCTCTTTTCCTTCCTTTCCCTCCACTTCTGCCTTTGTCCATTTCCACTGCTTCTGATGGTTGATGGGAGCTCGTGGGAAGGCTCTAGTATGCGTGGCGGTGCTTGATCGGGCGGGAAACGCGAAGAATTGCTGTAATTCGTGCGGAGACTTCGAGGGGTTCCGGTGTGATTGGTGGCTGTTTGGGAGTTTTTAAGGCGTTCTGAGGTAGGGACTTAACTCCTTTAACCCTCCTTAGCAAATCAGCATGCTCATTTGTGTGGATTGGTATGCAATTTGCAGTTTAGGGTTGGGTTATATCATGCCGGGATTTTGGGCGTTTTAGATGATCCAAGTGTTGGATCATATATTTCCGAAGTTCTGGTAGTAATAGAAGATGTGAGGAGGTATTTCCCTCCATCAGTAGGTGTCTGGTTGGGTGATTTTACCCAATTAGATTGACCTGGTGCTGTTCTGGTTCTAGGGGACTGAAGAGCTTAACGTCCACATATGTTGACGTTGAGATCTTCAAAGTTGATATAGACGACAAGATCGACTGCCGTTAGTTGAATGTTAGCGGCATGGGAGTGTCGTCTACATCAATGTTGGCGACAATCGATGTTGTCGTTAATATCCTGTGCCCCAGCAGACCTTGGTCATGTATTGTGCATATGAGTAGTTAGTTATGACATGAGGTGTTCACTTATTGTACGGGGTTTCAGGCGTTGAGTGTGTTCCGTCTGTTGTACACGCGTTGCGTTACCGCGTACCCGTTTCTGTTGTGTTTTCCTAGGCGTGGGTGCGACTCCGTCTAGATGACTAGTGTGTGGTTATCCTCCGCTAGTGAGCCAGGACGCCGAGTGCGACTCTGTCCTATACGTACTCCTTGTGGTGGTTTTGAGCCGGTCTCCGTGGAGCCCCTTCTCTACCGCTAGGGTCAGGCGTAGGGGGAAAATCGGTCGTGGACCAGACGCGAGAGAGAGCGTCTGTAGTGTGCACACATGGTTGGGGTTGAGAGCCTCTGTGGTGACAGGACGCCGAGCCACAGACCCTAGCTGAGTCCTACTTACTTTGTGTGTGAGTGTGTGTTACTGAGCCGCGAGGTTTATAGTTTTGGGTTGTGATGCGACGTGTATTTACTTTCAGTTTTTACTTTCCGCACTTTAGTACTGTTATCGGTGGGGTTACTTTTCCCTACTGAGTCTCTTTTCTTGAGACTCACTCCCCTCCCTTTCAGGTGGGTCGTCGTCGACTCCCGTTCCAGGCGAGTCTAGCCACTCCGGTGTTGGTGCTCCCTAGCTGCAGTGAGTAGTACTTTTTGTTGTACTTCTGTACTCTGTACTCTGTACTTAGCTCGGTCTCTAAGTTGTACTCGTTTTGTTCATGTATAGTGAAATTTTACAGCTTTACATGGTGTGTATCTTCTTATATATAGTCTCCTCGGACATTCCTTCTTACCCATCCGAGCTTGTCTCGTGGGTTAGCGGGTCAGAATTCGGGTTACTGGTTGGTTACTGGTAATGCGGATTCTGGGACGTTACACACGTCCTCTATTTGCACACATGTGGGTCTCTTACCATGCCTTCCTTGTTCTTGTGTGGGAGAGGATTGAGTGAAATAATCCCCCACATTAGAAAATCGACGGGACTGACTTCCGTCGACGCCCCCTACCCCTGAGCCACTGCCACTGCCAACCTCATGCTGAGCTCCCTGAAAACTGACTCTGTAGACTGCCCTTTGGTTAGCTTCCCATGCCTTAGCCCTGCTCTGTGCTCTGCCTCGCCTTTCCTGCACATCAGGATCATGCACATATTATGCTTACATTTCTATTTCATCATCAATGTCTTCATCTTAGTTCCCTTCTTGATATGATCCTCTCATGCATCTCCTTATCCGTCCTCTTTCTTGCAGTCTCTACTCGAACATGTTTAAGGTGTTCAATCATAAACTTTTTAACTTCACTTGGCACCATTTTACAACCATGCACGTCATGGTAGCCTGCTAGTCGGCCACCTGCAAGGTGCTTCTTCAACCGGGAGACGCCACCTCCTTGTCCCGTAAAGCTACAATAATTGCACTTGAAGTTGTGTCTACTGCCCAACATGGTGCCATGCTGCCACCCAATATCATCAGAGCCCTTCTTCGGTGCCATATGGAGGCACAAATAAAAATTAAATATATTAACAGTAAATTAATTCAAATTTCAGAATTTGAACAATAAAAGAAAGTGTTCTTATATGATAATTTTTTTCATAGACATGATCATACAAATCCATTCACACCTCCATAGACATTTTATGTAATTTCAAGTTTTAATTATTTTTTTGAAAATTTTAAAACATTTATTAATCATGTGGGAACATAAATTAATTTTAGCTCCAATTCATATGGAATCAACTTCTAACCATGATATAGAAGTTATACAAAATATTGCTACCAAATTTTGCTTCTTCAAAAAAAATTAAGATTTTTTAAGTTTTATTCAGAAATTCATAATTTAGTAAAATCTTCAAATCTACATGAAAAACTTGTACATCTTAATGAGAAATTGTTGCAAGTGTACACCAATCATTTGCAACATCATTTCCCATGAAGATCTAAGTCATACTCCAAGAAAAAATAAAAACAAAATAAGAAATATGGTGGCTTACCTTCAAACCCCTGTAGAAACTCCAAAAATCTTGAAGAACAAGACTTGAATGTCTCCAAATCCACGTCCAAATGGCTTCAAACTCACGTAGGAACCCTCCACTTGTGGACTGGTATGTAGATTTAGGGTTTTTTGCAGAAAAAAATAGAAAACAAGGGGGAGAAAGAGGCTCCGGCCTGCTGCGCTGCGAATCGGGACTGTATAGTCCCTTTCGCAGTGCATCGGTTGACACCCTTAAGGGCGTCAGGCGAATCGCGCCTGATTCGTAGAGTGTCAAATCGGGTCTGATTCGCCTGAATGATCGGATCCAGACGAATCGTTCTGAATCGCTCATCCGATTTCTTGTGATTCGATCTGATTCGTCCAAATCGGACCAATTCACTCTGATGCGGCAAACCATGAATAGAAATTAACATGAAAGAGTTTTTCTTAATCTCTTCTTTTGTGCATCTCGTAAGCAAAGAATATTATTTTATCATTAATCTATCTCTAGTGTCGTCGTAGTTGGAACTTGGAAGAAGATTCCATGGACTTGTACTTCTATGTTACCAGGGACAGATCTAGAGACAAATCAGTGAGGTCATGTGACCCCACTGGATTTTTAAAACCCTATTGATGTGTTTAAAATTTTTCATTAAATTGATTTGGTTGGAAAATTTCCTAAAAAGAGTGATCCCACTGGAAAAATTCCTGAGTCCGTCTATGTATGTTACCCCAACATGTCCTCCGCACGTCCCAACACGAGTCCCTTTCGATCGGACGGAAACACTGTTCAATCTCTCAGCCTACTATGATGATTAGGTGGTAAGTTCAAATCTCTTAGAAGAAGCAAGAGTTTTAAAAAGCATTTCCAAACATATTTTAATAGACTAATTTTGCTAAACAAACATACATAAAGGTCGTCTTCTAAACGGTACTGAAACCGAATTTGAACAATAAAGTTTGACGTGTAAATGACATCCAAAAGGCGATCTATAGAGTCTCTTTGATAATTAGATAATGGAGAGAAGAAACCGACAAAGTTGCCGTTTTGGAGTGTAGCTTCGAACCAGCGAACAGTGATGAGCAGGTAAGGAGTGCAAGTTGTGACTAGAAGTTGATAAAACGCTAAAAATGCTTCTCGTCGTTGGCTAATAAATAGATTGACAACCTTCAGTAGTTAAGATATGTACGTGATAATCGACAATAATGGAATCCATGGGTGCTTCAAACAATTAACAAATGTTAAATTCATGATCATTTGCTAATTCAAATGTTGAGATAAAAAAATTTGAGCAAGTTAACTGAATCATTTGCTGATTCATACCTGATTTTCAATTAGATCAAGAGACATCTGAAATGGAATCGGATGAAGAAGACATAGAGTGTTGTTCACGACAATCGAGTTTACGCCCTCGGATTGTTATTCGGCGAACTCATTTATGGGATAGAACATCTATGGAGTTTTAGATAGCCTTTATTTCGTTGTTGAGTTGTATTTGGCTATGTCTCAAGTTGTCAGTATCCCTGTCTTATTAATAAAATATGGGTCATCTTTGACCTTTTTATTTAATATATATATATATATATATATATATATATATATATAAATTCAAAAGAAAAAACAATTGATAGAGTCCCTAGGCCGCCCCCAATATATATTCGATCCAACTTTAGACATAAATAAATAGATTTAACATTTGGTTCGAAAAATATGTGTTCTCTTCGTGCCCCGCATGCAGGGATTAGATAAATCTTGAGAAATTAACCAGTTTTAAACGAAACCGGTCCATCGGAAACCACAGACCAGTGGTAGCGAGGGAAGCATCCATGTTAATTAGCAATAATGCATGTATTATAGAACAAGTCCCTTGAAAGAGTTCTTCAACTTTTTAAGAGTTCGATGGCATATACGTGCATACATAGACCAGTACTGGTACGTAGATGCATGCCTAATGATCTACGTACCATGTACTTATGTAAACTTTCTACAGGGATCGAAGGAGATGATTAGGGGCACTTGGGGCCCCCGCGCTTGGTCTTCCAGTTGTTGTAGCAGGGGCAGAACTGCTTGTTGCCGTAGGTGCCCGGAGGCACGCACAGGCACTTGGCGCAGCACTTCTGGCAGAAGAACATGCACGGCTTATGATACTGCGTCTTCGAGCACCTCGCCGTGCAGCGGCCCGAGCATTCTGCTCAGAGAGGAAAGAATTAGACAACAAAAGGAAATTAACACCAGCCGTTTCAGTCTTCTCTTAGAGAGTTTGCAAGCGTAAAGCCAGTGGGGTTCTCTGTTTTGTTTCTTTTGGGTTGTTGCTTACCTTGCGGCTGAAGGCTGCCTTCGGTGAATCCATACTGCAACATGCAGAGACAGATTGATGGGGTTCTGGTAATTAGCTGTTGGATGAAGAAGAATACTGCCTTGGAGGGAAAAAAAAAATGACGTGCAGAGCTTACCATCGGGAGTTTTGGCTGCGCCGCTGGACCTGGCACTGTTGGCTGAGCAGCTGGTGATAGAGAACTGCTCTTCACGGCCTGCAATCACACCATCATTACAAACTCTCACTGTCACTGTTGTGTGTTCTCCTTCAGTATCTGAATGATATAGTTAGAGAGAGAGAGAGAGAGAGAGAGAGAGAGAGACCTGGATTTCTTTGCACAGGAGCGCCATGGCCAGGAAGATGAGCAAGAAACCATGGTTGCCGGCCATTGCTGAAGTTGCCCAAGAGAAGCCAAGGGAGACTAGTAAGTTGGAGAGGAGAACACTAGAACAAAAGCGTTTAGAGACAGTATGGTAGTTGCCCAGGTATATATATATATATAGTCCCTGCTGGGCTTCAGGAATTGGCGTTGGTTGGGGCCATGAGGCAACATATATAAAAACCTTATCTCTGCGCCACAAAAATATAGAAAAAAAAAAAACACAGATTAATGATGAGAGGCCAGAGAAAGGATCAGTTGGGCACAAGAACACGTAGGGACACAACGCCGCCCGCCCACTTGGTTTATGGAGGGGAGGTGTCTCCATGCACCCCTTTCTAATTAAGCTGCCACAAACATACAAAGACCCGTGGGCCGTGGCCTCCCAACACAGCACACCCCCAGGGTGCCAACTTCCAACCCTTTCTAGTTTCTACCTGACGAACTCCCCCTTCTTATTTAACCCTGATCATTAGATCATTAAAAATGAGGCTTAACATCTAATGCTTCAGACAAAAAGGCCAACCATGAACACCAAATATTAATGGAGAAGCAACATATTCCACTAACAACTTAAAAGCATGCTGTTGGGTCTCTTACAAGATATATGATCATGATGCGTGGAAGGGAACAAGAAAAAGCTTATCTCATCCATGTGCACTCACATGCATGCTATATTCTTTCTCACAATCAGAGAAAGCAAGAGAGGGCACCTAGCTAACACATGGAAAGGGTCCACCAGCAGGGAAGAGGAGGAGGTGTGGGAACGGGTTGGGGGGGGCCCGGCCCGGGGGGACCTGAAACGAGAGGCCAGGAGGGAGGTCTTCTTGGCCTGTTGCCATGTCTTCGCCCGTGAACCCATGATTCTTCCTTAGAATGCTGCTGCTGTTGCTGCTGCATGGAGGGGTACTTCTGGCAACGGAGGCCACGTGTGGGGGCGTGCAGGCAAGGGGGCGTTTGTTTCGAGAGCTAGAATACGCTGGAAACTTGCCGTCGCTTGTTCTGGTTTTGTGGTGGTAGCGCTCGTGATGCGGGTCCGTCTCTGGGAAAGGGTAGTATCCGATAAAAGAGTCTCTCGGATCCTATCAGTGTGAGAAAATGTTTAAAGAAGACCCGATGTATTTTAAGAAAAAATTTAAATTAAAATGTGAAAAAAGTTTCAAAAAAAATATTCGCAAAACTCTCTCTCACATGGATGGAATCCGATCCTCTCATGTACGAGAGGATTTGGGCTGCCGACAAAACCCACGACCGTGCATGAGTTGTCCGTCCTCCCAAGCTAGCTGAAGCTTTTGGAAGAAATTAAGAAAGAAATTAGCATACACCCATCACGATCCCAAAGCATTCCTATACATGCAGTGAGATGATGATCCTGTCTTTATCCTTGTTTTTCAAATTAATAAAAGATATTATACCGTTATCGTCCCTGGAGATCGATCCTCTGATCATGATTGGCACCTCTCATGAAAGCTTGCATATTGTATGATTCTCCCTGCAAACATAGTAGCATGTGTGCTCCTAATTATTAATTAGGAGAAAAAGTGTCGACTGTCCTTTTTTATGTTGTCCAAAAGAGGTATGTGTAAGGAAACTCTATAATTGTAAGAGGGTATTCTTTAAAAATTATTTAGATAGGAAACTCCATTATGTATACAGCCAATAATCATATTTTCCTATCTAAAGAATGTTGATCATGAATTTTTAAAGTATTCTTATGTGTGCCTTTCATTCATGTAAATTCTCTCACTCCATAAACTGCACGTTTTTTTTTTAATCTTTCGGAATGTAGCTATGTGTATGAGGTATCTCAAAGTGATGTCCATGTGATATATATTTTTTAATCGTCAAAGAGTACGTATGATGCAAGGGAATGAAACTTTGTAAACAGACGAGTGGAGAATGCTAGATCAATAAACAAAGCCGGAAAGGTGTATATGATTGGGTTTCGTCTCCCATTATTACGTAATAAGTAGCAGCTCCAGAAAAAACAAAAAAAAAACAAAATTTCAGTAATTATGGCAACCTCCCAATTCCCAATATTCCCGCACTAACTTGGCGAGATATAAGCTAGAGTGAAGCTGATATTTGACCCATTACTAAGAAAATAAAAGATGAAATTAAGAGTATCAAATGGGCTGGCCCAAGCTTATGGCGGGCCCATAGTAGCAAATTTGAACCAGGTCACGATGATATGGCCCAAGTAGGGTTGTGCTATATTCCGTTCAAACCAAAAATATTGAATCGGATCGGTTTGAACCTCCTAATCGGTTCAGTTTGAATTCCCAAGTTGTGAAATTGGACCAAGACGAATAAACCAAATTTATTATAATTATAATAAAATATACATATTATAACAATTAAAAATAACTATATACATAAATTTAAATACAAGCATACATATTTTTAATTTTGTCATTTTAAATATATAAACTATATTAAACTATTTATATTTAAATTAATACAAGATTTCAATTTGACCTGAATCAAACCAAAATTAATGAACCGAAATAATTTCTTCGAATTGGGTCGGGAAGGGTGATCAATTGGGCTCCAGTTGCTCAAAAGTTGGGCTAAATCACGCCAAATCTACCCGTGCACACCCCTAAAGCCCAACTCCGGAGCCGCCCATCCTCTTAGCCGGACTGAAGAACCAGATTCTATCACCCATGATGCAAAATGGACCTGAATTGGACACAAGCAACTGGTATCAACACACTTCCCTTCAAAAGAAAGATTTTGAGTTCAAATAGAGTGTTCTCTAAGAAAGCTGGGCCTATAAGAATTGTATTCTCTTTCAATTCAAAAATAGCCTCATGTAGAATGGATTGGTTGTGAGAATTGAGGAAACTCTCATAACTAGAGAAGAATAGACAAGAGACTATTACTCTAAATTGTGCATATTCTGAAGAAGGAAATTGACTGGACAAGAATTTGTTCATTTCTTTGAACATGGAACCGCTCTAGTGTACTCGAGGCACATACTCATTGGTAAAAAAAAGAGAAATATTTAATACACATCAAACATAAAAAATGTAATCGAGGCGCATACATATACCTTCTCCTGGAGAAGTTAATTTAGGTACCCACAGTAACAAAAGAAAATTCGAATGCATGGGTAGATTACAAACAATTTCCGTTAAACCTAACTTCACCCAGGACCGAAACACTCGAGAAATGCTGGAAATAAACGTTCGAGGCACGAAATTTTAATAGTCAAATGCAAAGAGGTGCATACTTTGCCAGCAACAACTTCCATAAAACTCCATAAAAATCCAAGAGAGGAAATTTCTGTGGGGAAAATCTTTCACTTAATGCCGGAGCAGCCATGAAACTGCTTTTACAGGTTCCCTACAAAATTTCAGCTAACAGTAGCTCCTGCTCCGAAGTATGTTAATGTATCACGAATACCACTACAGGGAGAATTACTGGCCCCTTGGAACCAGATAGAGCTTGCCAACGACATGCAGAAGTGCAACAACAGCGATAAAGCCGATACTCATGATAAGCACAGTGTTGGGAGACATCTTGCGGCCGGTGGCATCATCAGTGTAGAATTGAAGCATCGTGTTCACTCCGCCACCCCCTGCTGCCCCTCCCGTTGTCCTCCGGCGACGCAGGCTTGCAGCTGCCGCAGCACTGCCCCTAGGTGGTGCTCCGCCATTGGCAACCATTTTTGTTAGGTATCTGTAAAAAAGTATAATTATATATATCAGACATGAAAATTACGAAAATGGAGAAATATATCTCTAAATGCAGGCATTTTACAGCTCATTTTATGTTAATAGGAATACCCAAATAGCGTGCGCATGATATCATTTTACAGCTCACTCTAACATTATAGGAGCAGATTCATGGTGATACATTGATCTCATTGTTGTCTAATGGTATCAAGTATTTGCCAGCTTTGTTGAAGGTCAGAAATTAAAGTTCTCTACTATAATATGTTTTGTCCTACAGCAAACTAGCTTTACCAAGGAATGAGCTACCTTTTCTGAACATGATTAAGAGAATGTTGTACAAACGCATAAGCATTGTATCATGGGAAGCATACATCTATTGTACTTGAAGATGAATATCTTGGTTTAATCAACTGAAGAAGCAGGGTGTCACAAATATGTTCGTCTTATCCAAATGCGTCTATGCACATTGACATGAGCCCAGAACAAACTAATGTAGCAATCAATTATATCTAACTGGATTGCACAACAGAATAATAAGAACCCATGAATAATTGATTTAGCTGGGAGTTTACCAACCATTTGCTTCATAAGATGCTCTCAAAGGTCATTGGATAGCCAATAATATCTAAAGACTAGGCAAAAAACTAAGTGAAATTTTTGAATCATGGTATTTCTGTCCATGCTTATGGCTCAAGTTAGTTTTACATTTCTGAGTACATTACCAAAAACAACTTTTACACTTTCCTAGGACATGAAGAGGCATTCTATTGCGCCACACTTTCATGCCGCCCTACTTTGCTATCCGCATTAAGACACGTCCACATAGGCATATCAATAAACTCCTTGTGGGGGACACTCTATGGGAAGGTGATGTGGCACCTGTCATTTGTGGGCGGTAAAATAGGTGAAAGTGTGGCACCCTAGCATTCCATGGGAGAAGGACTTGTGGGTTTTGAGATGGATATTTAGGTGCATGTTTGGCACAACATCTAATTGGAAGAACTTGTAGGCTTTCATGGGTCAATGAGTTGGAAGAAAATATATTAGAATCCAAAAGTCATTTATGTGGCTGACTTCCAATCAAACCTTCATATTGGAGAGTTGGAGCCTTGGAGGATTGTTTGAAAATGGGGTTATAGGAGAAGATTCAACTACTAGCCCGCTAGCTGCCAGAACCAGTTAGATGCTATTCCCATTCAATCTCTTTGATGTTATAATTGGAAGACAAAGTTAGCTTCCAATTAGACACCAAATGCCCCTAGGACTCCTTTGGAAATTCCTAGCTTACAATAGAGCTGCATGAATTGATTTTGTGCTACCTTGCATTGAAGATTTGTGAAATCAAGAAGCATTGATTGTTTCATAACATGATTCTTTTTCGGCACCAAGTACAAATTTTTTCAGTCACAAGTCACAAATAAGAATTGGCGAGTGCAAGAAGCATAATGCAATGACGTCAGGGACAGACGCAGAAATTTTATTCAGTGGAGTCACTCAAATTATTTTTTGTTCATCAAGATCAAGAGCAAGGTTAGGGCTAAAAAAAGAAAGAAAATTGGGGTCTTGGACTCTTGGGGCTAGACACCGCCGATTCCAGTGGGGTCACCCTCTTATAAAAACCCCTAAAAATCCACAATTTAAATAGCCATTTCTTTAAAAAAAAAATCCAGTGAGTCACGTAACCCACTGGACACATGCTGCGTCCGTCCATGAATGACGTCTACCTTCCTGGTACACTATTGCTCTATATCTAAAGATTAAGGGCTGAACATGAAGCATCAAATCCATGCACACGCAGTTCTATCATCTATGTTTGTGTCGGATAATCTTTAACATCACTTGCTTCTAAGAATACATCCAACAAACGCTGCAGCAACAGAATGAATCAAAAACATAGATACATTTCTGCAGAGTGTGAACGTGCCCTGGACCCTGTTCCTCCTCGTAACTCGATCAAAGAAAATTCCCCGGATATAAGAACAGATGATTGAACCGGAAACACAGCAGGGATGTTTGTTCTAATCTCCAATTCCGTCTAAAGAACAAAACAGAGACGCATGCATGCATGCACCACAAAAAGAGGGCCACGGAGAGGTCGGGCGCACACAGATCAAATACAAAAAACCAGACAAGCCGCAACAAACTCCTTAAAAGGGTAAAACAGAAGAAACCACAGATCCCTCAAGATTCCCTCCCGCCTCAATCGGACAAACTGGATCTGAATCAGAAAACACCAGATCTCCAACAGGATCCAAGCCTTCAACATCTAGATCTACCGAAACACACGATAATTCCACGAGGAACACCAAATTCACCGGGAAGGGGGGGATGGGAGGGTGAGCACCATCATGGAAACACCGGAGGAGCAAAGGGAGGAAGATCCACAGACAATCCAGAAAAACAACCTGCTATATACAAACGACTCAAAGAAAGAAACCAAACCAAATCAACCAACAATTCGTACGAAGATTCCTATACATATCCCCAAATCGCGCACAGAAGAAGAACGGGACTCGATCGACGAACAATGCAGAGATCGAGATCAACATCGAGAAGAGAGAGAGAGAGAGCGCGATGGGGGAGTACCCGGCGACTTGGACGATGACGGCACCCCTGCTTTGCCCGCTGACGCGTTTCCCCTTCGCTTCGGAGAACAGAGAGGGGGAGGCGAGAACGCAGTATAAATAGTGGGGAGGCTTCGGTTGCGGCGCCATCTCCTGCGCCACTTCTACGTGCACCGCGTTCTGGTGACTCACTCGATCCTACGTGGCACGCTGTGACTTCGGAAAAGAAGCGCGTTCCACCAATCAAACTTCAGCGTGAGCCCTCGCGCACAAGACCGCGGCGCACAGGAAGGCGGGACCAGTGTCCGGGCGCCGCGGTTCTCATCGCATCGTTGACCCTTCTCGGCCTTTGACTCGAGTTGGCAGCAAGAGGGATTATTTGGACCCGGAAATTTTAAATGAGAAGAAATGGATTTCTCTGATAATAAATGGGATAGTGGTTTAGGAGGGTTTGGAAAAGAAAATAGTATTTAGATAGATTTAATGAAATCTAACAATGAGATATTATTACGGTGATTGATGGGACTCGATGGTCGATCCAAATCCGTCGGCCCAATAAAAATATTGATTAACTTAGATCGATATCAATCCAATAGCGGCGTCAACTCACTCCAATTTTACGTCGACATTTGACTTAAGTGTTATAGAGTCGATTTCGATAACCTCTTTTTCAGACTATATTTATTATCGATGAGATCAACTTCGGCCTCGACATTAGTTACTTGAACTTCCCATCTTTCTCAAGATCTAAGTTTCTTGCCTCGAGTCCCCCAAAAATTGTTCACGACGACTTTTGCGGATTTGAAAGTGGTTTCATGGGTGACAAAAATGTGAGATTTTAAAGTAATGCTCACAAATTAAGAACATTAGAGAGCAGTTTCATAAGTGAATGATATCTTGTAGGATTAATTTACTCTGATAATTACTTAGCTAGAAAAGTTCAGAGAAATTCTGATTTACCCCTAACAAAAGTTCGGTAACTTATTGCAATATTTCAGTTAGAAAATGAAATTTGTAGTAAAACAAAAAAGTGAAAATTTAATATTCCGTTAATGTAATTATTATGTTAACTATGGATAGAATCCGCTGGCGGATGAAAAACTTGCACGTCAAATTTTCGATGCAGGTGTAATATTTGAAATTGGAAGTTCAATAATAAGACAACTAATTAAAGTATCAACCAAAAAGATATCATTTTTTTGGCTAAAAAAAAAAAGAAATACTACTAACATAGGGACACGCGAAGAAGCTGTGCTCCTCCACAACGTGCCATGTGAAGGGGCACGGCTTCCGATGCATTTAATGCACTTTTTAATTTATTTATTTTTTTACCTTCAAACAGGGCACACAAATATTCTTATAGTGCACACAAATACCACAATAATGCATACAAATAGTATAAGAATACACACAAATATATTTATTTGTGTATATTCTTATACTATTTATGTACACTAAATGAGTATTTATGTGTACTAATAGATATTTGTTTGCGGTAGATAGATATTTGTGTGTATTATTTCAAAGTAAAAAAAAAAGAAACTAAAAAGTGTATTAAATGCACCGGATGTCGTGTCCCTCCACATGGCACACTGTGGAGGAGCCTTCGCCTAATCATTTCTCAAAAAAAAAATCAAATTATGCTTTATGAATAGCTAAACTATTGATTCAATCAATTTATGAGAAACGACCCAAAAAGTCAATTGCCACAAACAATGCAGAAATAAATAGAAATAAGTTAATTAAAATATAACTATAAGTATCAATATATAATTATATGCATCAGTATATAATTTTTGACACGTACGTAGAATCATAAAACACATAGAATCACACACACACACACACATGAGACCCCTATCGTTTCACCGGCCATTCAAGTACATCTGCTGGGAGACCCCTATCGTTTCATTTCACCGGCCATTCAAGTGGCTATGTGCTGTAATCTTGGTTATTGGGTTTCACTGGCCATTCAAGTGGCTATTCTTATGTCCTTCGATGTGCTCCTAATTACCTAGATAGGGGACTTACACACACACACAAGCCATTCAAGTGGCTATGTGATGTATCTTGGTTATCGGGTTTCACCGGCCATTCAAGTGGCTATTCTTATGTCCTTCGATGTGCTCCTAATTACCTAAATAGGGGGCTTACACACACACACATGAGACCCCTATCGTTTCACCGGCCATTCAAGTACATCTGCTGGGAGACCCCTATCGTTTCACCGGCCATTCTTATGTCCTTCGATGTGCTCCTAATTACCTAGATAGGGGGCTTTTTTATCTGCCTAGTGTCATCCTCTTAGACCTATCTGCTGGGAGACCCCTATCGTTTCACCGGCCATTCAAGTGGCTATGACACACACAAACACACACACACACACAGTGTCATCCTCTTAGACCTATCTGCTGGGAGACCCCTATCGTTTCACCAGCCATTCAAGTGGCTATTCTTATGTCCTTCGATGTGCTCCTAATTACCTAGATAGGGGGCTTTTTTATCTGCCTAGTGTCATCCTCTTAGACCTATCTGTTGACACACACACAGTGTCATCCTCTTAGACCTATCTGCTGGGAGACCCCTATCGTTTCACCGGCCATTCAAGTGGCTATTCTTATGTCCTTCGATGTGCTCCTAATTACCTAGATAGGGGGCTTTTTTATCTGCCTAGTGTCATCCTCTTAGACCTATCTGCTGGGAGACCCCTATCGTTTCACCGGCCATTCAAGTGGCTATGTGCTGTAATCTTGGTTATCGGAGAGCTATTTGTCTCCTGGACAGGAACTTGGGCGGTGCGGCATTGGGGCCGCCGGCTTCCTTATTCCACAAGCCCATGTAACTGGTCTGTAGTGGAGTGGGCTTAATCCATTGAGCCGGTCCAATTATTTATGGGCTAACTGAGATTTCTCCCCTTCACTACCCATAAGCACTAATGCACGACCATGATCACTGAAACTACAAACACTATTATTAGTATCAGTACATAGTTATAAATACTATTTTTACAACTATAGACACTAGTGTACAACTATATAAATGCATACATACAATGATAATCACATATATACAACAATAAACATGTATATACCACGATAAACAACCCCACACAAACATGCACGCTAATTAGCAAAAACAAACACATTTACACAACCCTAAGCAATATTGCACACCATAAGTTGTATTAATGCAGTCTACATTGTGTCGAATTACCATTTTTTTAAAAGAAATATTTTATGTACTCGTAGACACAAATATATATAGATCTTGCTATCATATTGATAGTGGGTCATCCTGTTAGTTTTGTGACGAGGTGCTAGACACATCCCCACAATTGGGCACAAAATATTCCTCTCTTTTTTTAATCCACACGAATTGGTGAGTACCATATTCCTATCTATTTAATTATCCAACTAGAATAAGAGGTTTTATATCAAAATAAAGAAGTTCTATGACCCTAGAGAAGGGTCCCAGATTTTGCAGAATATTATAACTGAGGAGTGAAATAAATTAATGATAGTGGACTGAAACAATGTAATAAAGCCAAAACCATTACGTGAGCCCAGCCCAAAACAATGACACCAATTTGCACAAGACAACCTTTCTGAACTGCTAAAGCACTTTTTGTACCTGTGTTTGCACATTTCATTTGCATAAGACTCGGTTTTCAAACAAGGACACTTCGACAACGTTATGACACCACACACAGAACTGACTACAGATCCGCAACACCCAGAAATTTGACACCTTTCGGTAATAATATTAAATTGTTTTCTCAACAATAATATGAAACAATTTTGAAAGAGAAAACCTTGCTTTCTATTCAAATAAAAAAAAATAAAGATACTCGTCCAGAGAGAACCTCCATGGGTGACGAACATACATAAGAGTATCGTTTAAGGGCACCTGAGCATTCCGAAAAGTATTTATTACATTTGCCAATTATATTTTTTAACACACTTTTAACCTTTCCATTGATTAATGCATTGAAGGTCCATTGTGCCCACCCCATAGCAAGGAACAAGTGCATTCTCAAACATTTCTCCTTCAAAAGACGCCTCTTGACTTGACTTCCAGGGGTGAAGACCCATCTTATTATGAACAATGTTTTGCGCACGTCCACCCCCCACCCACCCCCCCCCCCCACGGGCAAATGATTTGCTCGGGCGCCGGACCAAGATGCACCCACATGGGGCACCCGGTCACCCAAGGCACCTCGTCCACCCGGGCGAATCATTTGCCGGGAGCGTACATTAAGTATTTCTCTCTTATTATTAACCACACGGTACACCTTCACAACAACCAACATGGCAAGTTAAATCATTGAGGTGTGTAAATTCGAAATTTTTTTGGTCAAATAGAATAAGGACAATACGGGTACACGAAAAGTAAGAACTGCCAAATCCTGATCTTGGAGTTCACGAACACCAATCCTTAAGCCCACAAAACCACACGGGGCGAGATTTCCTCGTTACCAAAAAAAAAAAAACAAACAAACAAACATGGCATAGTTGGAGATTGACTTGTTTGCCTCCACAGCAGCCCATCACAATTCACAAAGACAGACTTGGATCAAAACCTCTAGACAACAGCGTACGAAAGGGGCTATATTACATGGCGAAAAAAAGGAGTTTGCTTACACATCAACCAATACAACACAATACACAATTCTCTCCTCTCCCTCTCGCACGGCGACATTAATTGTTCCGGCATGTTACTACGATACGTATCTACAAACAGGGGCCACGGCCGCGGCAAGGAGAACTGTACACCTACAAACAGCCACGAGGTGTCTGATAAAAAAAAGTCCCATCAGACGTCAACCCCAATCCTGCGAGCAACCTGCACGGGTGGTTTGGAAACACAGTCATCCATCAGGGTCTGAAAGAAGGAACAGAGAAGGGGGGGGGGGGGGGAGCAGAGCAGGTCAAGGCCTGGACAGTATCTGCAAGCCTAGCTACCTCCTTGAAAGAGAGCACATCGCTCCCCCACAGCCATGCATCACAGCCTGCGTCTCTGGCGCCCCAGACATCATTCCTGCGGTCGTCGCCGACGTGGACTGCATCCTCCGGCGTCACCCCCAGCAGATCGCAAGCTTTCAAGAAGATTGTGGGGTTCGGTTTCTCGGCTGCTACCTGTTGTGAGTGTTAGTTCATGTTTCATCAGAAGAGTGGCAGGTACAAGACAGTAAGTTGGAATATACAACTTGCATATACAGGAAGGAAGCACCATTAGTTCCAAACACAGGTCTATAACTTGGCCAATACGAGTCAGTGTTGAGAGCTGGACTGCTGGAGAAACTCTCGGGTATCTCAAAGAAAGCGCGCACACACACAGGGAAAAACATAGCTGCCTGGGCTATAAGCAAGTTAAAGTGACTGTTCCCACATTAAAAATGGATCAGATTACCATATGAATAAAACATACAACAGATAACACTTCAATCCCTCCGAGTACAAATGAAACACAAACAAAGTCGCACTCAAAAGTCATAGGGTCATGAAAAAAAAGGCTCTTGAAAAATGCTAGGAAGCTTCAGAAATGGAAAAGAAACAAAGGGTAGGGGATCCTGTCACTTGCCTCAGCTGACACAGCCACTGCATCAAACCAGTGGTCGCATTTCAGAGCTTGCAAAAGCGGACGCAGCCGTGTATCAAAATTTGACACAACTGCGATTTTGATGCCAGCTTTTCTAAGGGCCTTGAATACTCTCTCAGCATCGGGATCACATAGGTGCCAAGCCTAAAATGTACTTGATTAAATACCATAGGACAAATATGATCAAGAACATGTATGAGATGAATTTCAAACTATAAGGATTCCTTACCTTATCAGTCATGTAGTACTGATAGAGCTCTTCAAAGTATTGGGAATTTGAACAGCCCGTGGAAGAACTGACTATGAATTGCCAGAATGGTCTTCCGTCATCCACATATCTGCAATTTCAGATGGACAAAATATGATGAAGACGAATATCTCGAGGGATCATTCAGAGCCCAAACAGTGTTTGGCAAAGACCCAAGAACAGCAAAGGTCTAAACACATTATATGTCGGAGCTTCATTGTTCACAAAAAAATGAGGCTTATAATAGCCCACAAGTAACTACAGAGTTTTTCCTCAAATGATGGCTAAACAATGACAAAGAAAGGTGCATTTTGATCTCAGGATCTTGACACATTTTGTGGGTAATAGCATAAGCTATTCCAAGTTTCACGTGAAAACATAACAGTTCAAAGTTGCAAGGGCATCTCATAAAAACTGGAACATGTTCCATGGTATTCCTCTGATACTATACAAGTCTTGGATCAGAATCACTGGCAAAATGCACCCAACATATGAAGGCAAATAATCTTCGTATAGTGAAAACAGAACCACACTGGTAATAGAAGTCCAATTTCAAACACCAAGATATAAAATTAGTTGGATTCCATGACAAATATACCAAATATTGTAAATTAACGTTAACAAATTAATAGCTTAAGTGGCCTTTCCCTTGATGAAGAAAAACAGACACATTAAACAATGCAAAGGAACACAAAGCGATAGGTCAAATCAACCTAACATGAACCATTTCAGGTTAATGACCAAATAAAGGAGTGGCTACATCAAAAAACACGGATGTAAGGAGAAACTCGGATCTATTTTTGCTAGTGGAGTGAAAGGAAAAAGGCATCAAACTAACTCAAACAGCAAGAAAATTTTGAAACTTCTTACTGTGAAAAATGTTTTTGGAAACAGATTTCAAAATCGCGGCACTGTACAAAAAGATATTGTAAGACATCGTTTCTCCTGAACCTCCAAGTCCAAGTATTGAAACGCATTGTGATGGCCACCAAACTAAGATTATAAAGATTCACATAGTGCTCATTGCACATAAAACACACAATTCTTTGTCTTATGCTTAAGTGAAATAAACAGAGAACAAACCCGACATGTATTCATGAGAAAAATTTAGTGTATCCTTTTGTGATCACAGATGCAGTGAGAACACAATTCGATCGGCAAAATAACACATGCGATAGATTATGTATGAGGAAACCAAAGAGGACACCTGCCAAACCTGACATGACGAACAAGCAGAACTTCCTCCATTTAGAGATTCACAGGCTAAACAAACAAAGGCGTACATATGTCAATTTTCACCTAGATTCATGATTCAAAACATGGAGCCTAAGCATGAGCTGTAGTTTGACGGTAAAGCGAGAACCCACGACTAGTCCATTACATGTAGGCAGTACGAACAACAGGTCTCTTTCTTCCTACAAGTAATAATAAACAAAAAAACAGCCATGAAAAGGAAAGCGGTAAATAAACGGGAAAAAAAAAGAAAATATAATTTCAGTTGGCGATCTGACCTGAGACGGGAATGGCCCCATGGCTGCTCATAAGCCCAGCGGTACCTGTTCAAGATCTCATCCTCCGAATACTCTACCCCATACTTCTCCCCAATCTTCCTGTAGATCTGCAGAGGATACAAGGTTCACCAAAAAAGGCATCCGTTAGCATGCACAGAGTTAGATGTACCCATTAAAAGGTTGCAAGTTGTTCATCAGAATTCAGAAGAAAACGTCTAGAAAAGCTCCTGAACTGCAAAGATGGAAAAAGGAAAGAAACTTTAGGCCGAACGAATTCTGAGCACAGAAAGGAATAAAAACACAAGTAACTTTTGATCACGGCATTTACAAGACTTTCCGAATTTTCTACCTCGTTTGCCCTGTATAAAAAACGTGAGCAAAGAAATTTTGGCAGGGTTAAAAAAAAATCCACAAGGGTCCGTCCAAACAACAAACTGTTCAAACAATGATAGCCACAAAAACATGAAAACGGACGCCAGAAATAAAATAAATTATATTTGTGGAGGAACAGCACAGAACCGCTTAACCAAGGAATATGAATCGTGAAGAATCTTTGTCAGAAAAATTACAGCCCGGAAAAAATAATTTCTAAAAAGCATAAGAAAACATCGGAAAAACAGAGAAAGTGGGAATCGAGCTTCGCTGGGAAGATCATACCCGAAACCTGAAACCGGAAGAACTAATACGAACACATCTGGATTCGCATTCTTTGAGATCACGACATGCAACAAAAGAAGATGAACTGATGGAAACTCATCCACGGGCAAAAGAGCAAAAACCACCTCAGAAGGGACACAAAAAGAAACAAGGAAGAGGGAGGCGGCAGAGAGAACAGAAGCAATAAGGAGATCGGGACAAGTTGGAGGACGGGAACAAGGAGATTCTACCCGACCTGCGCCGTGGGCTGCGAGGGCACGAGCAGCGTGCCGACGGCGTCGACGAGGAGGGCCTTGTGCGTCACGTCCCCGTACAGCGACCTCCGGTAGTCGTAGTAGTCCTTGGTGGCGCCAACCAGCTCCAGCCCCCCGGGGCCACGCCCCTCGCGGCCGCCCAGGAGCCCCCGCCTCGGTGCCACCTCCACGGGGGCCGCCTCCGTCGCGTAGCCGCGCCCTTCCCGGGCGGCGACGGGGCGCACCGCCCCGGCGACGGCAATCCCCTCGCCGCGGAAGAGGAGGTCCCTCAGGACCCTCCTACATGCCACCACGCCGGCCGCCGCCCCCTTCGTCCCCATTTGGGCTTGGCGCCACCGCTCGCCAGCCGCGGCGGTTGCCACCGAGCGCGCTTTTATGGGCACAACTACAAGGGTGGCGCTGGTTTATGAGAGAGAGAGGGCAGGGATTCTGCGATCAGACGGTTCCAATTGCACGCGTATGGTGGTCCTACTCATCAAACGGTCGAAAACTGATGTGATCAGCCGCTTTAACCCTGTCCCCAGGAGGTGTGTCAACCTGTCGTCTGACCCCAATCCGGGGCTGCTGCCTGCTGACGTGGTGCACGCACTAGGCCCGTGTGTTGTGGCGTAAGAAAGGAGAGTACTTGGACTTGATGAGTCTCATACGTGTCATAGTTTGAAGCGTGGTAATCTGGCTCGACTAATTTAATAGTTTTTATCTATCATATTTACAGTATCCCCCTCGCCTCTCTGACTTGTCAAGGATATCCCTAATATATATAAATAGTGCACTTATATATATATATTTATTTATTTATCTTAAAACGTTAAATTATACTAAAAATGTAGGAGGCATAAAGAAACGAACGTAAAAACATGCGATCTAATCATATTTGTATGGGTACGGTATAGTAACTAGAGAAAGATTTATTGCACTTGTCTATTGCACTTTAAGTGCAATGTGACTAGACAATAACACATGTGACACTCCTCACATGAGGGGTGATAAAATAACAATTCAATTGTTGGATGTCACATGGGTTTGTTGCCTAATCACATTACACTTAAAGTGCAATGGACAAGTGTAATAAACCATTCTCTAGTGACTAATATTGGGATATATCATATATGACGGATATCTTTAAGACTTCAATAATTATAAGTAAAAGGTCAATATGTAAATATGAGAACAGAAGGCTTTTTTCTCAAGAAAGCTTTTTAATTTAAACTTTGCCGGTGTTTCGCACGTGCTCCCCCCCCCCCCGCGAACGCGGAAAGGGAAGCAGTTATTTGGATAATGACGCCTTTCGAGTGTTCCGACAAATCTGCCACGTCGGATAAAGAATCTTCTAGAATAGAAGAAACCGATCGAACGGTTGGGATTTCACATCCCGTAATTCTTAACGAGGTTAACGATATTTTTGTTCTATTTTTGATCTATTTAAATATTAAATATATTTTAAATATTTGTTTCATGGAACACTTGATGAACACTTTCTTTCAAATTAATTTTTTAAAAAAAACTTTGAATCAGGATGGGGTAAATTTTCTACACGTGTGCAAGGATGTTAAACGAACCAACTACTGTAGCTATTAGGAAAAAAAAAATCTAATTTGGGTACAAAAGATTGGAGTTTCCACTCTATTTCTAATTTATTTTTTGAAACTCTTTAGAGATCGAAGTGGTATCTAATCGTGCGCGGACGGGTAGAAAACCCAGATAATTCATTTTTCCCATTTTTTTAACTTATATTCACAAGCATAGTTTAGACAAAACTTAAATATAATATATTTTTAAAGTGATAAAAATGGGCATGTATGATAATTGAGTAATATATATGAATGTGATGCATATAAATACCAATTAGGGTAGATTTTTTGGCAATATTCATTCTAAGAGGAGTATGTAACTATGTATGGAAGGAAAAATAAGCATTTGCATTGATTGAATAATTATTTTTATAAAATAAGGAAAATATGAACTTGACTAGGCATTAATGCTTAATGAACTTCTGGTTGGATTTAAATGTCCAGCCTGACATGTTGGATTGGATGTCCTACCACCTTTTTGAAAGCAACAATACAAGAGTACAATAATTTCACCATAATTAATGAGGGAAGCACACCAAAGTAATTGATACTAACATATAATATATTTTGAGTGCATTATATATGGGAAACATGATAAAGTTTTATTGTAATATGGAATGTAAGAAAATAATTTTATTTTTTAAAATATCTTATTATATTATCTTTAGAAATTATTTTTACACTTGGTTTTCTGGAGATTTGAACTTGCAAGTTCATCATGGTGTATAGGTTAACCAGTAGATCATTCTTTGATGTACGAGAAAATAATTTCAATGATTGAGTGGACGTGACAAATTCGTCTCTCTATTTCATTTAATAGAAATATTTTTATAATGTATATCAAAATTATTATAAAAATAATTTTATAATAAATATTTCTCAAAATACATGTACATGTCTGGCGGTAGAGTTGCATGACCTGCCCACCCATGCGACATGAAATGGACGTGATTTTGTCGCCTTGTCACCTACTTCACTGGACCAAGTTCTTATTTAATAGAGTGACAATTGTTCTACATTCATATGTGAAGCCAAATTGTTTAGATCGTTGGTTCAACTATTGTTTAATTATGTGGAATGATTAAAAAAAAAGTGAATAAGGAAATATATAAAGCATGTTATATCTTATCATCTACGACTTATTATCCAATTAAGACGGATCGTCTGTTATCTGACTCAAATATAATCGGGTAGAATCTATAATTTATTGATGGTTATGAACTCTACTCTGATTGTGACTAGATAGTATGAGTTTCTCATCATCTAATTATAGTTGAGTAAGTCACACTGCACTTGAGCAACAATTATTGCTCTTCGCATTAAAAAATTGAAATATATAATTGAATAAAAGATTATGCGATTGATGGGTATTTGGGGAAGTCCTTTTCTTGTTTTAATTTGGGATTATTTGGTGTTTATATGATTGGTTGCTTCTGTCGTCAACAAAACACCTCCTCCCAAGTTGGTCATGAGATCAACTTGGGTGTTGATGAAACTTTTTCATCAATATGTTGACACCATATATTCATGAGTCGTTTTATATTCATTTTAATTAAGACTTTTTACATATCAATCCCTAAAGAATTTACAAATTGTTGATTAGTCTATGAGAAATCTGACTATTATCTTAAAAATACATCAAAATGTTGACGTTATTCACATTAGTCCATGTCATTTCTTCATGTTTACGAAATTGGCAAAATTAAACCCAACTTAGATTAAATTGACTTTGTGAAAAGACCAAAAACTCCACCTGCTCCCATCCTCCATCCCCCCCAAACCCATGTAGGGTCTTTGTGACATCGACCTCAGCGAGAACTCCTCTATGGCAATGTCTCTCATGTTGCCTTGTCATTGTCTTCTCTTACTCCGGTGACGCCCTTTGAGGTAGGCAACCTATCACGCAACAAGTTCATCGAGGGTTTCGTTGGAGGCTTTCATGTTCTCCTGCAACATCTTTCTCTTCCTTAAATCTCCGAAAACTTGATCCCTAGGGGCAGCCATCTAGCTAGCTGCTCAACCTATCCCTGAATTAGGTATCCGACAAAGGATTGTTGAAATACTCCCTTTCGGATGGGTACCCGAACTTGGCCTACCTCAACATGTTTGACAATATGTTCACCGATGACATCTCAATGACATCCCATAAAAGTTGGCAAAGATCTACGCCCTCTTATGGAGCTCGACCTATGCACTAATCGAGCGTTTGACCCCAACTTTAATGAGTTTAGTGGCCCCATTCGGTTGGAGATTAGACAACTCCCTAAGCTAGTGGACCCAGCCATGTGGGTCAACATCTCCAATGAAATCTCCGACGAGCTCTACTCTCACTGGAGACGCTTATCCTAAACCACAACACCATGATGGGGAGCATCCCCTCTTCCCTCACCAGACACAATAACCTGATATGAGTGTTTCTTTCTAGCAACCACATCGTTGCGACATCCCTTTCAGCATCGATAACCTCCAGAACCTGAAGATCTTGTAGCTCGACAACAACTTGCTCTCCAAGGAGATCCTCCTCACTAGGCTTATGTCATAGCCTCATATGG
This sequence comes from Colocasia esculenta, assembly GCA_014218235.1. Taxonomy (NCBI): domain Eukaryota; kingdom Viridiplantae; phylum Streptophyta; class Magnoliopsida; order Alismatales; family Araceae; genus Colocasia; species Colocasia esculenta. Next base: position 150,699,078 of record CM024762.1, read on the forward strand.
CTCGACCTCAACCTCAACCTCAATGGCTTCCCTATGCCTATTCCCCCATTGTTGATGTCCCAATCTGGGCATATCGTCCTCAGTGTCGTCTTCGGGAGACCATACACCTTCCTAAGGAACCAATGGCGACATCTGGTAATTAGAGAGGCTTGTCGGGTTCTTTTGGATGCATGTCTGTCCTACCACCAGAATCTACTAGGGGACGATGTGGTACACCTCCAGCAATGGCTGAATTAGCCACTGGGCTATCCAACCAAAAAAAAAAAAGTCTACCTCGACCTCTCCTACAATTCCCTCATGGGAACCATCCCCGACAACCTCGACTCCATGCGCTATTTGCTGATGATGAGCTTGGGGCACAACCAATTTAGTGGGTCACCCCAACAAGTTTCGAGGGACCCTTCGTAGTGGCTGTTATCGACCTCTCCCACAACTACCTCTTTGGCTCCATCCTAGTGGCATTAGGGAAGCTCTCCTTTCTTGTCAAGTTCGACATCTACAGCAACAACTTGAGTAGAATGATCATTTCCACAGGTTAGCTAACCACCTTCAATGCCTCCCAGTACGAGAACAACATCGAGCTCTGTGGGGGCCCTTTGCCTTCCTACAAAACAGGGGCCTACCATGGAAGGATCGACAAGGTGGCCAACTGGTGGAGACATGTCATCCCAAACTTTGGATGATGTCTTCTAGGAGAGTGGATGACCGATGCGTGGGGTGGTGGTAGGTGGGGGGAAGTGGGGTTTAAGGGCTTTCCATCATTTTGTAATAGAGGGGTTGAGAGTGAAGAGGAGGTAGTTTAGGGATTTTACTTATTTTCTAATGAGAGGATAGAATATTCCCTCGAATATTCACCCTTTTAACGTCCTTGAACCAAATGGCCTTTTTTTGTCGAGAGTTAGATATTTTGAGAGATTTTTAAGATAATAATCAACAATTCGTAGAGTTTTTAAAGATTAATATGCGAAAGGCCCTTTCAATTAACGCCTTAACTTCCGAGTCAAGATCTTATTTCCATAACAAAGTAGAAATGGGATTATTAATCTATGCTTCTACATGGGTTGTCTTATAAAAGCTCAGATGTTAGTTCATAAATTTAAGTATATTTGAAAACTATGTAATTAGATAACTTAAGATAAAGTAGTCAAAGATAAATTAATAGGGGTTAATAGTTTTTTTGTGTTTTGATACAAAAATTGGATAATCTTTGATAATCTCATATAAGTTATCAGGGATTAAAAACCCTTAAGCCCACTTACCATCTAGATAAATTATCCGGGGAGAAAGACTTAGGGTCCTTCTGTTTCAATATAAAAGATCATGTCGGAAAAAGTTTTTGGAAAAAATTTCATACAATAATCTATTTGTTACTATTGAAAAGTTAATCCATGAATTTTTTTTTTATCTAAAATTGTAGATTTTGGCGTCTTTGATAAGATTCTGTAAGCTATTTTCCTATGTTTCTTTTTTATATAGAATTTTCATGAGTGTGACTACAATCTCCACTATAATTCTTAGTGTCCGATGTTTGAAACTCGAACGGTCGGCGACTGGTAACCCGGCGTCCAGTGTCTGTTGGCAGACACCCGACTTTCGACGGACGACGTCCGTCATCTGACATCCAGCGCCCGACGATTAATGTCCGACAACTCGAGCCTGACGTCCGGCGCCCGACGTCCGCTATCCGGTGCCATCCAGCCAAGCACCGAACATTAAGTATTTCTCTTATTTGAGTTATCAAAATGACTTCAACTTTAATTTGTCATGGCTGATAAAATACCCATAGATTAATAACTTGTCAATCAAGACTAAAAGAGTCTAGCTCCAACCAAAGTCGCGTTGTGCCCATCCCCTCAAAGAGGGATGCTATGTAGAGACAAATATGAACAGAATCATTCATCACTTGATGGAAAAAAGATTATCCTTGACTTGTAATATTGAAAGAAAAGAATGCACCAACTCCAAAAAGGCTTTTGATCGACACCAAAAGCCAATTGAATGAATGACCCACACCAAAGACATATATATATATATATATATATATATATATATATATATATATATATATGCTCACGTAGCTATCACTTCCCACTTCCCATACGCCACCACATATCAACCATACACTCTTATATCATGGCGGATCTCATAAAATTCCCCCCTTCTGATATTTGTGGCGTAAGTTCACAGTTCCATTCGGACCACACAACCTAGTTGGCGTGTTGACATACCAGACTATATGGCCCCCCCGCCCGCCCGGGTTGAAGGAATGATACCCATGTATTGTCGTTACTAACATAACCAAGATTTAAACACATATCGGGTCGTTGTGGTCCCTCTATCTCAATCCGACCCGCTAGCAGGTCTGGTTATTGCTCCGGTCCAATATGACTAGACCAATTTGACTCAAGAGAAAGGTTGGATACAAGTCTAAACTTTGAATATGACTCGTTTGGTATTAGGATAGATCGGAAATAGAGTGAATATATCTTCACTCTATCCACAATCTATATATCCACAATCTATCTTGATATCAAATATATCTTGAGACTAGAGTATAATATACTTTTAAAGTGATAAAAATGGGCATGTATGATAATTGAGTAATATATATGAATGTGATGCATATAAATACCAATTAGGGTAGATTTTTGGCAATATTCATTCTAAGAGGAGTATGAAACTATGTATGGAAGGAAAAACAAGCATTTGCATTGATTGAATAGCTATTTTTTTCTATAAGGAAAATATGAACTTGACTAGGCATTAATGCTTAGTGAACTCCTGGTTGGATTTAAATGTCCGGCCTGACATGTTGGATTGGATGTCCTACCACCTTTTTGAAAGCAACAGTACAAGAGTACAATAACTATGATATATTTTGAGTGCATTAATATATGGGAAACATGAGAAAATTTTATTGTAATATGGATTGTAATTAAGAAAGTAATTTTACTTTTTAAAATATCTTATTATAATATCTTCAGAAATTATTTTTAAACTTGTTTTCTAGATATTTGAACTTGCACGTTCATCATGGTGTATAGGTTAACCAGTAGATCATTCTTTGATGTACGCTAAAATAATTTCATTGATTGAGAGGACGTGAAAACTTGGTCTCCCTATTTCATTTAATAGAAATATTTTCTTATAATCTACATCAAAACTATTATAAAAATAATTTTATAATAAATATTTCTCAAAAGACATGCATGTCTGGCAGTGGAGCCATCGCGCGTCCATGGGACCACGACATGAAATGGACGTGATTTTGTCGCCTTGTCACCTACTTCATTCGAACAAGTTCTTATTTAGATAGAGTAACAATTGTTCTACATTCATATGTAAAGCAAAATCGTTTGGATCGTTTGTTCAATTTTCACATGATTAGTTATATGGGATGATAAAAAAAGTGAATAAGAAAATATATAAAGCATGTTATATCTTATCATCTTAATTTGACCTCTTATCCGATTAAGACATCGTTTGGTAATATTTTTATGAATTTTATTTTTTAAAAATCTCAAATCTCTTAAAAAACTCTCTTATATTAGTTTTTAAAATCTAAAATCTAACACATCATTATTATATTTTTCTCTCTATCTCTCTCTTCTCTCTTAAAATTTATTTTTACACAATTCAAAATTTATTTACTTGTTTGATAATTAGAGGGAGAAAAAATAAATTTTTAATCATTAAATAATTAAAATCTACATTTTAAAAATGTTATCAAATAATACCTAAGATGGATTGTCTATTATCTGGCTTAGATATAATTGGGTGGAGTCCATAATATATTGATATATAGCTACGAATTCTACTTTGATTGTGAATGGAGTGGATTAGTAGTATGAGTTTCTCATCATCTAATTATACTGGAACTTAGTAAGTCACAAGGCACTTGAGCAACAATTATTACTATTCACATTACAAATTTAAAAAATTGAGTGAAATATTATGCGATTGATGAGCATTTGGGGAAGTCCTTTTCTTGTTTTAATTTGGGATTACTTTGTGTTTATATAATTCGTTACATCTGTCGTCAACGAAAACATCTTCACCCAAGTTGGTCATGAGATCAGCGTGGGTGTTAATGAAACTTTTTCATCAATTTGTTGATACCATATTCATGAGTCATTTATTATCTTAAAAATCTCCCAAACATTGCCATTAAATACATTAGTCCGTGCCACTAATTTCTTCATATCGACAAAATTAAATCCAACTTCAGTTAAGTTGACTTTATGAAAAAAATAAAATCCCCCACCCAATCTTATACAGGGCCTTTGGGATGTCGAACTCAACGAAAACTCCTCTATGGCAATCTCTCTCATGATGCCCCATCGTTGTCTTCTTTGGCTCCGGTGATGCCACGTACCTTCAAGGCAATCAACCTATCACGCAACATCTTCACCGAGGGCATCGTTGGAGGCTTCTTGTTCTCATGCAACAACCTTCTCTTCCTTAACATCTCTGAAAACTCAATCCTCCTAGGGGCGACCATCCCTTCCCGCCGTCTCTCCAACTAATCGACTTATCCCTAAATTGGGTATCCGACAAGGGACTATTGAATTAGTCCCTTTAGGGTGGCTAGAACTTGGCCTACCTCAACATGCTCGGTAATATGTTTATCGACAACATCTTGTCGAAGTTGGCAAAGACATGTGCCATGCTCATGGAGCTCAACCTATCAAGGAACGAGTTAAGCATTTGACCTCAACTTTAATGAGCTCAGTGGCTCCATCTAGCTAGAGATCTGGCAACTTCCTAAGCTGGTGGACCTAGCCATGTGGGCCGACAACATCTCCACTAAGACCCTTGACAAGCTTTGCTCTCGATGGAGATGCTTATCCTAAACCACAATGCCATGACGGGGAGCATCCCTCTTCCCTCACCAGGTGCAACAACCATATATGGGTGTTGCTCTCTAACAACCGCCTCGTTGGGGAATCCCTTCCGACATTGATGACCTCCAAAACCTGGCGATCTTGCAGCTCAGTAACAACTCGCTCTCCAAGGAGATCCCCCCTCGCTAGGCTCTACCAGAACCTCATATGGTTTGACCTCAGCCTCAATGGACTCACTAGGCCTATTCCCGGGCCCCTCCTTGGCATCCCAGTCATGGCACATCGTCCTCGACGCTCCATACGCCTTCCTAAGGAACCAATGGGGCCCTTCCTGCCCAGGCGTCGAGGATATCTTTGGATCCATCAACATCCATTAGGAGAGGCTCGTCAGGTTCTTCCAAATGCATGCCTGCCCTACCACCAGGATCTACAAGGGGACGTTGTGGTACACCTTCTTTGACAATGGCAACATCATCTACCTCGACCTCTCCTACAACTCCCTCATGGGAACCATCCTCGACAACCTCGACTCCATGCGCTATTTGCAAATAATGAGCTTGGAGCACAACCAACTTAGCGGGGTCATCTCGACAATCTTTGAGGGACTCACGACAGTGGCCATTATCTACCTCTCCCATAACCACCTCTCCGAATCCATCCTAGAGGTATTGGGGAAGCTCTCCTTCCTCGTCAAATTTGACGTCTCCAATAATAACTTGAGCGGGATGATCCCTTCCACAGGGTAGCTGACCACCTTCAATGCCTCGCGATGCAAGAACAACACCAAGATTTTATAGGGTCCCCTTGCCTCGTTACAGAAAAGGGGCCTGCTGTCGGAGGATTGTCGAGGTGGCCGACTGGTGGAGGCTTGTCATACCAAACTTTAGATGATGTCCTTTGGGAGAGCAGATGGCCGATGCGTGGGGCGGTGGCTAGCAAGGGGAAGAGGCGTAAGGGCTCTTCATCGTTTTGTAATGGATGGGGTTAGAGTGAAGACAAGGGTTGTTTAAGGATTTCACTTGTTTTCTAATGGGAGGATGGAATATTCTATCGAATATTCATTTTTTTGATATCCTTGAACGAGATTGCCTTTTTAGTTCATAAATTTGAGTATATTTGAAAACTATGTAAGATAACTTAAGATAAAGTAATCAAAGATAAATTAATAGGGGTTATTAGCGGTGTTTGTGTTTTTATACAAAAATTGGATAATCTTTGATAATCTCATATAAGTTAATAGGGGTTAACAACATTTAAACTCACTTATCAAGTACATAGATTATATGGGGAGAAAGACTTAACACTCGACTAAGTATTACTTGCTCTCACAAATGGGTGTGAGTTATGCTGCCAACATAATAGCAGAGCCCTCTATTTATGAGAGCGAACGCGACTAGGTTGAGTACTAAACATTAAGTATTTCTCTTATATGGGTTATCAAATTGGTTTTAACTTTGTCAGTGCTGTAAATACCCATAGATTAATAACTTATCAAACAAGCCTAAAGAGTCTAGCTTTAATCAAAGTCTTGGGTTGTGCTTGTTACGGTCGCTCCGAGGAAGTCGGCCTGAGCCGAGGTGACAAAGGAAGTCCATGGGCGGCCTACGAGGAGTGTTGTGCACTGAGGCTGAGACCTACAGGTTCGGTGGGGAGATGCTCAAGTCAGTGGGTGGTCGAGAGGCATAGAGGAGTGTAGTGTAGAAAGATTGCGTACTTTTTTGCTGGTCAAGTGTCTTTCCTATATATAGAGGTCTGGTTTCCCTTTGGTCCGACGAACGAGGGCCTTGGACCAATGCGGATCCCCTTGAGTCGGGGTAGGTAGCTTCGTGTTACCGTACTGGATATCCCGTGCCGTCATGCTCGACGTGCACAACCACCATAATGAGCACTCCTTGCCAGCATACCTGGCGACGCACGCCTTAGTACCAGGCACGTTACTCACCAAGCACACCATGCTACCATACAGGTCAATGCCTACCTAGGCCAACAGGACAGTGGTTGCGTTGGTCATGTAGAGTGGAACTAACCCCCAACGCCCGGGATTGGCCTGAGCCACCGTGGCCCTCTCATTGGATTGAGTCGTTGTCTTGGCCTCAAGCCCGGGGGTGGGGGGGGGGGGTCTTTGTCACCCGGGGAAGACATCATCCCGAGGTCCTATCGTCTTTACTGATCTTAGACGCCACCTGAAACGGCCCTGGATATTTATGCATAATAAGACTCCATATCCAAGTCCACCTCCCTGCGATCAGACCGAAGTCTCACAAGGGATAGCTCGTACACGTGTCCAGTAAGAATATAAAAGACAACCACAACAGTATAAAACATAAGAAAGTACATGTGTTCATATATATATATATATATCAATTTACAACTGTCCCAATACATTATTACATGTCCAATTAAAGAGTACAACTACCTGGGGCATATCCCGAGGGAGCACAAGCTCACACAACACAACTAACACTACTACTGGTGGTACAAGTCTGCCACAACGCCTCCGCAAACCACACAAACGGCAAGCTCTAAAAAGAACTGTAGGGGAGTGAGCCTCAACAAGTCACATGCTCAGTAGGGACCATCCAAAAACAACACATGATACTGAAGAGACCTCAACCCCAGAGGGTTTCACTGGCAATACCGATAGCCAAACCATTTCATGCTCACAACAATTATAATAAATAACAACTAATATATAATCTCATCAGCTAACACAAATCTCAGAAAGGAAGAGGGGTAACAGGACTAGTACAACACCACTAGTTCACCCAACAACTGAAATGCCTAGGCCACATGCCTCACAGGCAAACCACTACAACAACTGGTCGCCTAAGCTACAAGCTTCACAGGCAACCTACCCACAAAGGATAACAAGACTGGCATCAACAAGCCAATCGACCACACATTAAACCACAATCGGTAGCTTACCCAAAGAAGGGTAAAACACAACGAGTGGTAGGTCTCACCACACGACCTTCACGGAGCATAGCTCCACCTCAACACCTGAAAAGGCTGGTACACCACGTACCACAAGAAACTGATACCCACGAAGGGTACAGGTACCTACTACCACGAGGTACCACCACAAAGTCTCAGTACAATTATGCCTCCTACCAGGCACACCACAACGGGTTGAACCACAACCAACGAGTCACACACACAAACCATAACCAGTGGCAAAGCATGAGTCGGAAAGGAACGACGCCATCACACGAGAATGGACTACTGGTTCATGACGCCAGTATCCAACTCGGACAATACAACACAAGAACCACCTCTCAGTCTAGTAGTCACGGACGAAAGGTCCAACTGCCGCTCCACAAACACAAGCCAAAGAACAGTGGAGACCAACCAACACCACACCTGCAGACCACACAGCTGCAGGCCCATGCCTGGCACCTTTAGGGACTCCGGCCCGAGCTCCCTAAAGTGAGGCACTGGAAACACAGGACTAGCTGGGGACCAGTACGTCTACTGATATTCGTACCCCCAATCACGAGCGCGCTACAAGCGACTAAACACAAACTCTCACAAGTCGCTGCCCCTCTGCCGTCTTTCCCTCAGACGGACGTACAACTCAACACAAGAGTGATGGTGTCTAGGAAGACGACACAAATCTCGACGGTACACGCAGTACCAGGACAAACCCCGAGCACTAACGTGCCTGGCTCACACAAAACCTGGGGTACCCGACTAGAGAGGCATTCTGGAATAGGCGCTGGACCACCAAACTCGGCAACGCACAAACCACGATACATACGTAAAATAATCTTTATTACAAACTACGGTACAAATGTCAGGAATAGCTTGTCTCCGGTCACTCTGTGACCTACAAGCTATCCTACACTGTCACATACATAAATTATATTAACCAAATATCCTGGCCGGTCATTGGTAATCTCATGACCTCCATTGACACTCTAACATAATACATGCTAAACATTTAGTAACCACACACTAACATTTAACTCTACACTTACTTTAATACTTAACCCATCTTAAATAATCTATATAGGCATTAAAAGACCGTAGTTAAGTTCACGCTGGAACCTCACTGCCCAGTCACCACAAACCAACCTTATACCCACCGCTCAAACCACGTAAACAGTATGCTAACCACGTAACAGCACATCTACCATATAAACATCATGCTAATTACGTGAATAGCATGTCCACTATATGAACAGCACGCTCAAAGAGCGTTACAAATGCCAATGCACCGATTACCAAAGCCACGCACAACACACAATGATAATCCGATAACAATATAACCATGTGAAACTATATAGCCCCTGGGACCCTTAACGCGACAGGGTCCTTGGTCGTCATCAGGTCGCGACCCTTCGATATGTCGTGTTCAAGAGCAGAACGTGATGGGTCGGGTTGTCGCGTTCTAAACGCGACACCCTGGGCCGTCGCCTTCACAGGCGAAACCCTAATCCGGAAACCCTTCTCTGGATCTTCCATGCAAACCACCCTAAACAATGTTACAATTCATTTTTCATGCTCATTTCATTGCCCTAACGTGATATCTTCTGTTTATAAAGCGAATAACAAACCAATCATGCTTCACATGCAATTCACAACGTAAAATAGGGTGGAATCACCCTGCCTTTGCGAAGAACGTGCAAACCAACCACGACATGGCGTCTCTCCCGCTCCATGCGACGTCCTCGCGGAGAGACCACGCCGAAAACGACACCAACACATCTAATCTCCCGAAAAACCGCCGCAATAGCCTCCCTTGGCCGAGCAGAGCTTGCTGAGCTCTGTTCGGCCGACCTTACTTAAAAACGCATCACAGTTGGGAACGCGACGTAGCCCTCCGTCGCGACCTGAACGCGACGTAGGAGGCCGTCGCCTACCCACTGACGACGTCAGCAAGCCGCCCAGCGTGTGACACGCGGCGCGCATGCAGACGACGACCGCCTCACAGCGACAACCTGAACGCGACACCCAGGGCTGTTGCGTTCAGAACGCGACGCCCATCACTGTCACGTTCACAGATAGTGAACCAGTGAGTGCTTTGGGCCCAACCTGCCGACTCACAAAGCCTCACAACCTACGTAAACATCTGAAACACACGTCATTGGCCACACACTGGCCTCCAAACCCGTTAAGCAAATATCTGCGAAGATCCGAAAAATGCGCAACGTTACACCACTCATAACTGACGTCTCTAACTTCGAGCGTGCGGGAGTCACCCATGTCAGTACCCATCCCCTTTGTAGACACATATTTTTGGCCCATAAATTGAGCCACATTTCTTGTTCTCATAATGCGCCCCAAGTTGGTCATCATCTTGAGCCTATTGTCAACCTATTTTGAACCCATTCTGGCCAAAATTCTATTTTATCTCGTCCAATTATCACTCAAGAGTCCTAGATCTTATTGATATTTAGGGTTTCAAATCTGGCCATTAACAAATCTGCCTGATTGGACCCGTCACCATTATCATGGTCACCCCCTTCGCCACGTTAGACCATGCATATCCATACAACGTCTAAACGGTATCACATCAATCCCCTTGGACGCGTTAAGTTTGTCGTGGTGCCCCGATAAGACACGTTAAGAGTTTGCATGACAGAGGTCAAGTAGACTTTCTCTCTCTTATCTTATTGACCTTATCTCTATCCTAACAATCTGGGGATGATCTCTAACTTTGAGACTCAATTCTATCTGACCTTAGGACCCTCTTAGGACTCTACCACACGGATTTACATGGTTTTTATCCTATTTTTGTGGCCATTATCACTTGGAGATGAGATGACTCTCCCACCTCTTTAAAAGCAACCCATCCTCCTCTAGCTTGAGAGGAAGCTCCCTTTCCACGTCCACATGCTGCTGGATTCTTTAGAGAACATCGATCTACAACAGCTAGGGAGTCACCCTCTGTGGGGCCATTTCTCTTTTTCTCTCTTTTTTCATGCATGATAGTTAGGTTTTCTTTTGTTATTTCTTAGATAAACCACGTCCACACACCTACTTTTACCCCTAGGGGTTTCCCGAACATCCCAAAGTTCTTTCCCTCCATGTCACTTTATTTCTCTTTCAAGTTGAATAGATATTACACTTGTATGTAGTCTAATAGTGTTTGTGTTCACAAGTTTTTTACGAAGAGCAGACGATGAGCTCTCCTCATTTAGTCAGCCGGAGGAAGGGAAGGAGGTCCACCTTCATGTCTCGCTTCTTGCTGAGAAGGCGGCATAGATCTCGGACACGACAGAGGTCATCACGTCGGATCGCACGGACATGTTAACGGAGCCATCGCGACGGACGAGTTCGACGCGATAAAGGTAGGCGACCTTCTCACCCTTTTTTTTTCAGATAGATTAGCCCCTTTCACTTCGTTATATCTATAGACAATCTATTTGGTGGCGATCACATGTCCATACCATATATTGAGTTTTCTATATATCATGTTTTTTATGGTGTCTTTTGAAGACCGCACATCCCTATGATTACACTCTCAAGAGAGATGTTATACACATTGAGACAAATATGAACAGAACATTCATCACTTGTCGGAAAAAGATTGTCCCAAGCTTGTAAAGAAAGAAGGCACCAACTACTTAAAGGCTAGCTTCTTTTTTTATTTTTTTTCTTGGGTCGATAAGTACATAAAGGCTTCTTGCCGGCACCAAAAACCAATTGAATGAATGACCCACACGAATAAGGCAGTAGGGCATGATCACGTAGCTATCATTCCCACTTCTCATACGCCACACGAACAAGGCGGTAGAACATATGATCACGTAGCTATCATTCCCACATCTCATACGCCACCACACATCATCCATACACTCTTACATCATGGCGGATCTAAGAAAATTCCCCTCTTTCGTATTTGTGGCTTAAGTTCACACTTCCATTCGGACCACACAAACTAGTTGCCATACTGGCATACCAGACTGTCGCCCCCGGCCGGTTGAAAGAAGGATACCCATGTATTGTCATTATTAACACATCATATATATATTTAAACATACATATATATAGATATATGGGTGTTTATGGTTGGTGTATCTCTATCAGACTTTGGTCTAGTAATTGCTCCTATCCAATATGACTAGACGACCCAATTGGCTCAAGAGACAGGTCGGATACAAGTTTGAGTCTTGAGAGCTAACTCTATCCATGTTAGAGACCATGGCGAAAAGTTTGGATTTTGATGTCTATGCGATGATTGAAGGATTTGCAATTCTAAGAGGGATCAACGCACATCCCATGATGAACTTGGTAATTAACTCCTCATGTAAATCTCAGAGCGATGATATATTACGTCTGAAGATTAATCCCACATCAAGAATTATTCTAGAATCCTTCCTTATCCTCTCATGCTATAAAAATAGAGCTACAAATATACATCTAAAAAGGGATGGAGTTCATGTCACCTCTCGACACTAGTACTCGACTCTCTATGAATTTCTATTATTTCTCTCTACATATCGACTTTTGACTTGACCAGCAAAAGATCAATTCTGAAAATTCTACTCCGAGATTGACTTATTGCAAGTTAAATCGATGTCGACCTGATAATAATAATTTCATTTTTCAACCTCCCGACAACTAGAACTCTCAATTTCAAACATCCGAAGTAAGATTGTTTCGGCCTTAATTTGTAGGACAGACCGGCATTTATCAATATATATATACACGCGTATCAACCAACTTAATTTAACAGAAAATATATATACCTATTAATATAGTTTTAAATTTTCAGTGGGGTCATGTGACTCCACTGACCTCTTCGTAACTCCGCCACTGTGTGCACTGTTTAATTAGTGTAACTGGCCAAATAACTAGCTAGCTAGATGACGTCGACGTCTGCCCGGCCAGTTTCAAAGATGTGTCCGAGATAAGAACATGCACGTACGTACAGTGTTATGCCGCCGACTGCTTTCTGTGCGGACGGTGCAGGAATGGTGATGTGTTGGGATGATGCCTGCACGCTGTAAGTCCATAGATGGGTGGTGCCGAAATGGAGCTTGCATGGGTACGTATCATGTCATCCATCGGGAGGAACATGGCCTAATTACGTAAGTTCCCCCCTTGCAAGAAATATTCCTACTACGCGGAAGGAAAGTGATGGGTGAGGTGCATGCTGATCCAGCCATATGGAGAGTACGTGTGGAATTATGCAAGTCCTTGTCAATAACACATTAATAAGTATCATGGCAACAATGTTTGGCATCCCCGAGTGATAGGTTCTCGTTTTTGCATGCCTGTAGGACTCTCAAATGAGGTATCATACAAGTTTAAAGTAGTGGTTGGTGCCATGCACGTTAACAAGTTTAAAGTAGTGGTTGGTGCCATGCAAGTTAAAGTAGTTCGGAGTGCTGTTCATAATATGGTCCAACTCAAAAAATCGAATCGAATCGGACAATTTGGTTCGGTTCGGTTCGAGTTGAGAAGTCACATGGTTCAGTTCGGTTTTGCACAGGAAAACCGAATGAATCGAAATATATATTAAATATATTTAAATAATAAATTTCCTACTGGGCGGTCCTGGGTTCGAAACCCAGGGCCGCCCAACGGCCTTTATTTTGCATTTTTTTTGTTCGGTTCAGTTCGGTTTGAATATAATTTCGGTTCGATTTTCTCAAAAAAGAGGTCCAAACCGGACCGATCCGAACCGTGAACAGCTCTAACGCTGGTGGAACAAAGTATTCGCAGCTCTGCAATATATATGAGGATTCCGGTTGGGTCGATTGGTTAGAACTTTTGCTTAAAAATAGGAGGTCTCGAGTTCGATTCTTGGAGGGGGGAGACTTATCTGATTTACATGTAATTTTCGAGGTGTGTAAATCTGAGATTTTTCCGGTCAAATGAGATAAGGGTAATACGGGTACAGGGAAAGTAGAGCTGCCAAGTTCTGATCTTGAAATTCACGAACACCAATCTCTGAACCCACAAAATCACACGGGACGAGATTTCCTCGTTACAAAAAAAAGCTCAGCAATATATGTGGCGCAAGTGAACGACTCCACATGACTTTGAAAAGTATACAGATATATCCATGCGAGCCTGGGAAGCAGGAAAACCATGCACTGGTATATACATTTGCCAACTAGCAACGAAAGTATAATAGAGATGAAACATTTGAAAATGTTTATGGGTTTTTTCACTGTAAAATTGATAGATTTGTAAGAAAGATTTTTATCTATATATCTTAATTTTTAGAAGATTATTGAGAAAATTAGTTATTGGTCTTTGTCATAGAAGGGACTTATTTCTTAATCATTGTTAGAAAAAAAAAGTGCCACAAACAATCACTCATTTTGGTGAACTTTAACAATCAGTCTTAGAAAAGATAACTTTTGTCTTCTATTTTCTCGCTATTTTACCTTTTTGTCAATGCTTACCTTTATTTCTTGCCATATGACCACTGTGTTCATACTTTAAGTGGTTTTCTCATCTATTTTAACTACTTTCCTGATTTACTTTAACTAGGTCTTACATCTACTTTAACTTATCATTTATATTCTTATTTTTTGTTCTTGTACTTTAACCAAATTCTTCTTCTATTTTAACTCACGTACAGTATTAATTTAACACATTCATACGTGTGCTTTAACAAAGAGGTTGACTTTCTCTGTAACTTCAACCATTTATGCATCTTACAATAGACATGTATACTGATTAAAGTAAGAGTTCATAGTTGTTAAAGTATGTGTGATGCTGAGTTAAAATGTATGAGACTTAAAATAACTGTTGACATAAATTAAAGTCTAAGTTTGAAGATATTAAAGTAAGTATTCGAAGGTATTAAAGTAAGAGTTTAAAATCGTTAAAATATATATGACATCGAGTTAAAACATGTGAGACTTAAAGTCACTGTTAAGGTCTCAAAGTAAAAGTTCGAAGTTGTTAAAGTATGTGTAATATTGAGATTTAAAGTAACTGTTGATATGATTTAAAATGTAACTTCAAAAGAGTTAAAATAATAGTTGAAAAGCTTTAAAATAATAGTTGTTCACGGTCAGAAGACAGAAGACGGTAGTCAGAGATTGTCACTGCAAATCCCAATAAAATAGGGATTAAAAATGAACATCCCTAAAGGCATCTGAACTTTTTTGTGCAAGTATTTCTGACAGAGACCTACAGTTAAGGTCCCTCCTCTGATAGGGATATATAATTAATTTTCTCAAAATTATTTGCACGAGAATATACTATTATGTATATGCATGTATATCCTTTTAATAAATACAAGAAGAGAAAGATTTACTTCACTTTGTGCAGTGATATAATTATATATAGTTTGCGTGGCACCACACGGAGAATCATATGGGTTGGCGACGACGAACAATAGACAATTATGGATGGCAGACGATAACTACTCTTAATCTAAAGTCACTATTTTTAGTCCAAAGTCACCATTTATGAGTCCACAATAACTATTAAAAAGCTGAATCGATAGTTTTTAAACTCTTTAAGAGAACTATTGTTGAGCCTAATAGCATTTGTGAGCTCAATTTCATTACTGTAAAAACCTCAATCAATATTGTTTAAATATTTGAAAAGTTATATTTATGAGTATATAGTTTATATTTATGGAGTCTAAGTTACTATTAAATATATAGTCACTATTTTTAAATCATATAATTATATTTTAAAGTCTAACGTTTAATTTCTAAGCTCACTGCAACTTCTGACTATTGCCTCCCACTGTTCGTCGTTCGCGCACCACCTACTTTACTCGCCAATCCACTGCAAGGCGCCCTACGTGGCACCACTAGTGCTGCCATATTATTATGTAACTGCAATAAATATTTCTCAATACAAAATAATTTCAAAGATCCTATCGTAACTTGTTATTACAGATCTCAATAAGATGCTTAAAATATTATGTTCATATATACATATATATATATATACATATTTACCAAAATGATGGGGAATGAATATTTAATATATTTTTTACATATGTACCCTCAAAAATTAATTGTGTAAGATTTTTTCCTAGATTTGTACCTATATATCTCTCTCATGGATACAAAATGTCCCCGTAGATCCGTGGGGACACTGCAGTAAATTTTCAGATACAAAGCCCTACTTGGTGCACACCATCGATAGTGCAAACTACACACCAATGGTGGAGATGCATGTCACTTGTCACATGGGGGTTTGGCATGGGCGCCTCTTGCCATAGGGGACATGCATCTCTACCATTGATTTGTAGTTTGCATCAATAGTGATGTGCATCAATTATTTCTCTTTCGGATTTACTAGTGTCGCCGCCGGTGCCTTGACTCAGCTGATCGTGTCCATGTGGGCTTTACTAAAGTTATCTAGTGTTTTGTCACCTCTTTATGTTATTTTGTTTTCTTATAAGGCTGGACCTTAGTGGGCTAGTGTGTGTTATTGTTGTTTATGTTGTGGTTAGCCCATTAGTGGGGTGGTGTGTTGTAGTACTAAGATAAGAGAGCCCAGATAGTGTTGTTGCTGGCGGGGAGCAGAACGCTGGATTTTATTTGCCTAAACCCTATTCTGAGAGAGGCAATTCCCGACGGGGGAAAGGTCGTGACACCGCCGCGACCCCTTTTTCCCCCTCCCCCCTGCGTTTCCTCCCCAATCGCACACAGCACCGTCGCCCGCCGTTTCACCTTCCCCTCCACACTGCGGCCGCCGCCGCCCTCCCCCCATCCCTTCCGTGCGCGCACCCTTCCCAGCCATACCTCGAGTCGCCGCCCTGTCGAATCCATTCTTCCCGCACACGACCGCATCGCAGCCCACCCTGCAGCACCTCCCTCCCCCGCTCTGGAACCGGCGCTGCCCAGCACCTCCCTACCCCCCCCCCCCCTCTCGCGACTGCGGCCGGAGCTGGGCTGTTCAGCCAGCCCCCAGCCCATTGAAGCTTCACCGGATGAACCAGAAGTGGGCGGACGACAGGGACGACCCAACACACCTCCATTGTTCTCGCAGGTGTCTCCCCACGAGTTTGCCTGGCCGCCTCGACCGAGGACTCCTCCCCGCCAGCGCCCGCGTCGCTCCGTCGCATCTCCCCGCGTAGACCTCACCAAGACGCTCTACTCACGGATTTCGCAGCTCCAATCCCTCCAACCCACCAACAGTGCAGCGCGACATCAAACTAGGTGGTAACAGGTATGTGCCTCTCTACATTTGGCTCTCACTCTCTGCGCCATTGCCATTGGGGGGTTCAACACGCATTAGCCTTAACCATTTCATTCATATGTACTGTTACACCCGAGTTCGATTCCCAAAAATCTGAATCCATATCCTTGTTGCCTTGTCCCTCCCTGTACGCACAAATCTTGAATTGGAGAGTTGAGGAAGACCGTGGTCGATGGTGTTATCCATGCAAATACAAGTCTGTAAGTTATCATGTAAATAATCTTCTAAGAAAGGTATATATGTAAAAAAACTCATTCGAAACATGGTTCGTTGTACCGCAGTACATCGTCGAACCGCACCGTATTTGGGGGCGGACGAGCCCAGACACGGTCGGATCGCCCAACCGGACGACCCGGCGCATAACGCCGCGGCACGCGGTGCGGACCGGTCCGCAACGGCTTTGCGCGGTCCGGTTGTTTGTTTTTACTCTTCCCCCAGTGTTAGGCAATATACAATTTACTCACATCCGATATATTTAAGGGGTTTAAATGATGTCTAATTGAGATGAAATTTTAAACATAAATTAATTAAAATATGATATAAATTATATTAATTTTAGTTTAAATTTTTAAATTAATTTTTCGTCAAGTAAAAATTATCATAAAAATCAATAGATCGACTTAATCTCAACATCTAAGAGATCTAAATGATGTCTAATTAAGATAAAATTTTAAACATAAGTTAATTAATAGATGATACAAATTATAGTAATTTTAGTTTAATTTTTTAAATTAATTTTTTCTCAAGTAAAATTGTCCCAAAAATTATTAGGTCGACTTAATCTCAACCATGGTTCGCGCGGTACGTGCGAACCGTACCGTGAGTCCAGATACGATCGGGTCACCCCAACGAAGTGACCCGAGCGTGTCGGCACGCCGCAGCATGCTGCAGACTGGTACAGTCCGGTCTGCTAAATATGTTTTTTTTTTTCATTCCTCTCTTATATCCGATACATTTAAGGGTCTAAACAGTGTCTAATTGAGATAAAATTTCAAACATAAATTAATTAAGAGATGATACAAATTATAATAATTGTATTTCAATTTTTTAAATTATTTTTTCATCAATTAAAAATTGTCCAAAAAATCGTTAGATCGACTTAATTTCAACATCTATACATCAAAAACTCTTGATATTTATATTTTTAAAATCAGTATATTTTTCTAGTAATTATGATGACTTCAGATTTGACTTTATTTTTGGAACCAAATATCATCCTGTTGAAGTGTACAGAAGATTCGCCGTACCGCGACAAATCATGTGCACTTAAGGGGTCTAAATGGTGTCTAATTGAGATGAAATTTCAAACATAAGTTAATTAAGAGATGATACAAATTATAGTAGTTATAATTTAATTTTTATATTTATTTTTTCAAGTAAAAATTATCTCAAAAATTATTAGGTCGACTTAATCTCAACATCTATGCATCAATAATTTTTAATATTTAATATTTTTAAAATTAGTATATTTTTCTAATAATTATGATGACTTCAACTTTGACTTTATTTTTTGAACCGAATGTCGTCCTATTGAAGTGCACACAATTAAAGATAGTACCAGAATTATATTAATAATATGAAAATATTCTAACATTAAAGATAATTATATTTTATATAAGTGATCATGTCTTACGTATAATTTACTATCTCTTTTAATTTCTTCGTGTCATATTAATATTTTATTATAAATTTTAAGATATTACAGTTTTGTTTCTGTTTTCGGATTCTTGGTGTTGATCTAATGGAATACATTGGTCATATCATGAACAACTTTCATGAAGAGCCCAAAGATTGGATCACCCTCGTTCAGGCTGTAGAGAGGCCGCACTCACTGCTAATTTGGATCGCGATATGAGAGAGAAGGTCAAGAATAATTTATTATATCTTTAAGCACAGACCTTCATTTGATGTGATTCTAGTTGGAGCTCGTAGAGAAAGTCGTGGAGAACAATTTTCATGAAGAAGCCTCGAAGGGATATTGTCACGTCCCGACATTTAATATGTCTATAAATGTCGAAACGTGAACGAATAAGAAATGAAGAGTAAATTTTGAACTAATTGAGCAGAAAATTACTCGGGGCTTCACTAAATAAAAATAATTAACTGTCATTCTACAGGTATTACACAATTCTCAATTTACAACTCAAAGGTAGACGCCATAAAGGTTGATCTCTCAGCACACAAATCCCGATGTCTCGTCTTCTAGAACTGTAGATTACCTGAGAAAAAATAGGTATGAGCACTCTTGCCAGTAGGATTTATGCTCCAAAATCAAGGAATGTAAATGTTTACATGAATCGAGAATAATTGGGGTACAAGAAGGTAACAAGGACTGAGTACAAGTAATGGAAAAATGATACGAATCAAATCATAGATGAAATGAACCATGATTATCAAACAGTAACAAGCAGGAAGTAATATGCCAATGAACTGACACAAGGTGTCCATCAATGAAATAGCAAAGCACGAGTGTATATATAATCAATAATTCAGAAGGAAATAAAGAAAGTGTATGTGTAGAGATGCCCTGTCCACTCCTCAAGCAAGCAATAAACAAACATGTTTCAACATAATTCATGGAAATGTCGACCAATCTAGCTTGTAGTGGTGTCATGCCAAACACCCTAGAGATCCACACCGCTCTGCGCATATTAAACGTATTCGGGTGCTCCTCCCAGGACTGGATCTGCCCCATTTGCACTAACATTAAATCAAGAGAGAGTCCGAAGACCCAAAAGTCTGTCATCCCATTTCCAATTCTGATATACATACATGGTACTTGGGCACTCATCAGGAGTACAATAATATCAAAGGAAACAGGGTTCTAGAAGTTAATGCTCAAAGATATCCAGAAGGTACAAGAATCAAAATAGTTTAGGATGTCCAAGAATAATCCAAATATGGATGTAGATGATGATTAAATGATTCATCTCAGTGGTATAATAGTTTAGAATCCAAGAAAATAGGAAAGTCAACTTGTTTGGACAATACAAGAGTGTGACAGCATGGATTGAGGATGAAATGATTTTATTTGTCAACATAAACTGGTGGTTTCACCGGACCTTGGATTCTTTTAGCATTTTACTAGGTTTATTTGAATTATGAGACTTTCAAGTAGGCCAATTTGTGAGAAATTAGAAAGACGCTATTTTGATGGAATCGTCAAAATCACGTTTTTCTTCTTCGGTAGGAGAGTTGACTTTTTATTGGTAAGAAATATGATTTTTCTGATATTTTTATTGGATTCAAATGGAGGTACTTCTTTATTTACATGTAATATCTTAAGTAAATGAAACATCAAATTATAACATTTACTTAAATGATATGGAATGTAAATAAGGTATGAGTTTCAGTTTTACAGGGTTCCTGCTGACACCTCTAACTGGAGAAGGAATGGTTCAGGTTAACATCACAGACTGGTGTATGTCGACAGCCAGGAAGTGACTGTCGACAGCTACTGTCCTCCCAGAACCAAGTTCTGGGGTCTGAACACTGCCTGTCGACAGGCCAAGGTCGGCTGTTGACAGGTGGAAGCTATCTGTCGACAGCTACTGGTGGAACTGTTTTATCTGGGTTCTGGAAGCATGATACCTGTCGACAGATGGATTCTATCTGTCGATAATTGTGGGTTGAACTTCCAAAAATAGTATTACAACATCTCAGAAGACTCTTCTAAGTGTTCTTATGATTCCAAACATGGTTGACAACACTTAATGGATTTGGTTTACACTTCTAAACACTATTTTACATGAAGGATAATAATAAAACATGGGAAACACAAACTTACATATGAGTGGCCAGAAATTTAGAAAAACCAATACTGGAAGTACAATTTACCTAACAACACTCCTTTGTACCTAGTAGGAAGTTCCCTACCAGTAAGCTTGGTCATGATATAATTACTAGTTAGAACATGCTTACACAAATCTTTCATGAAAATCTTTCTCGAATTTGGAAGGAAGTCATATCAAATACATGTATCAATAACTAAATACATGAATTTCACTAAAGGTATGAACAAAGTGAGAGAGAAAGACACTCCTATTAGCTTTACTGAACTCAAATCAAGGTAATACTGAAATAGATGGTCTGAAGGATTTTAATAGAAGAAAAAAACCAAAGGAAGGTGAGTTCTACATAACATGAAACAAATAGTAAATATGAGTTTATACAAACGGAGAGACCACAAGCATGAAACAAGAAATGAAAGAAGAGTCGTAGGGAGGAATCTACCTGACTGGGGAAAAGATGCATGCCTACTCTTCTCCTTAACGAAGAAGCCCACAATAGCAAGGAGAGGGAAACTTGTAGAGGCAGCCACAATAGCTATAGAAGAAGCAGCAACAACATCAACAACAGCAAGAGTAGGAAATAGGAGGACTTGTGAGAGCGATGGCTACAACAAGTGCAAATGATGAAGTAGCAGTGGCAGCTTCAGTTGGAGCAGCTCAGTTCCTACAGAAACACAGCAGCAACAGCAGCTACGATCCAACAGGAGTAGCAGAAGTAGGAAGTGGAAAAACTCCCACGAAGGGTGAGGGGTGGTTTATATAAGCTCTCAACCCCCTTACATGCATGGCACGTCAGCCACCCATGTGTTGGGGTAGAAACCATTTGGTTTTTACAGCTTACATGTTTACCATGCAAGCCTTACAACTTACACGTAGGGTATAAACGTGTAAGTCTCTTATCCTATGTGAAATGGCCTACATAACCTCTAACACGTAAGTAATAATTAACCCAGAAAAATAGTTACCGTAATTGGGTAATAAATCAGTTGGCCCATTTAACCCCATGTTTGTGTGTCCAAATGGTGTTCATTCAAGTTGAAAGTTCAACCATAAACTAATAAGAATGTTTTACAAATTATGGTAATTTTAATTTAATTTTTAGAATTTATTTTTCATCTAACAAAAATTGTCCAAAAAATAGTTGCGTTGGCTTAATCTTGAAATCCGCACGTCAACAATTCTGAATATTTACATTTCTGATACCAGCACATTTTTATGGAAATTATGGTGTTATCAGATTTTACTTCCGTTACAGAATTTCAGTGTCGCCCTATCGGAGCGCGCACCTCTGAGTACGACACTTGAATAACATGTATTATCATCAATTAATCCTAAATTAAAATTAATTATAACTCATGAAAATAATTATGTTGAACAATCAAGTTATTCATATTTTTTTAGTAAATAAAAATTTCGGGACGTTACAGATATGCCCTCGTTTGAGATGTGAAAAGTATGATAATCTTATATATATAGATCATGATATGAGAGAGAATGTGAAGAATAATCTGTTATAATTTTGGACACAGACCACCAATTGAGGTGATTCTACTTCGAGGACGAAGTTGAAGAAGAATAGAACAACTTTGATGAAGGCCTCGTGAGCATATCAACATCTTTTCAGACTATAGAAGACGTGATATCCTTGATAGTTCTGGAGGATATGAGAGAGAAATGAGAGAGAGAAAGGGTGCATGCATGAGAAGAGATGGAAAATCTATCTTGAGTTTGCATGGAGAGTCTTCTTTTGAAGTTTGCTCATTTTAAATATTTATCAAATCACAAAACTAAAAAAAAATAATCAAACAAGTCTTTTCCCCACCGTATCTTAGCAGTTGGGTATGGTATGGTACGATACTATACTGTATTACGGAGAATGCGACACTGTCGATCCAGACGGTACGACGAATCTTGATTCGAAATATATTATTAACTTTAGTAGAGTTTTTAAAAATATTTTGTATATATAAGAAGGGTATACGTGCAAATGTAAATCTAAGAAGGAATCTTATATAATTGATCTTCCAAGAAAAATATATATGTAAAAAAATTCTATTAAAATGCTCATCATATGTGTAGTATAGATCATGGACCCACTTTGATAATTGGATAAAGAGAATTATCTCCCATTTATTATACCTAATAATAAAAAAGATATTTTGATAACTGATCACTTAAACTATACTGTGGAGAAAAGGCTCTAGTCAGGATAAATGAGTGTTAAACAACGATGACATCATACATCCCGTAAAAGCGGGTGGAGAATAGTGGAGGTTATTTTATTATTCCTCCACTACTCAAGGCACGTGAAGTCTGTGTATAAGATATTTAATGATATTTTATTCATCATACGAGAAATGACACCAATTTATTATAGAATTAATTCTGTCTCCACCATTATCAAAATCACATAAATGAGAGATAAATAGAGATAACAAAAATTAAATTGTTAAAGTAAAAACGTGATATCTTGTTACCTATCTCGAATATAAATTATCCGGGTATCAAAACAACTTATGTTCTACCGTCAAGCAAGAGTTTGAGTTTGAGAAGCAATGGTGGAGCCATCTTGGGGTCAGTGGGGTCTTGTGATTCTACTAGATTGAAAAGTTTTCATCAATGATATCAAATTTTATTATTAGTGATCTCACTGGATCAAAAACATACGTGCATTCACTGAATAAAAATTCTAAATTCGCCACTGTTGAGAAACACTTATGTTGACTTAGGTCTGGTCTAACTAAAGATATTTAGTTAAAAAAAGGGATTAAAAAATTTATTAATCTAGCAGATGTATTAGCCCAAAATCAGAGGTGGGCTGTGTACGTATTTTATGTGGAGGAAACCTGGAAGGAAGTGGGAACCTCTCCGGACACATGCGACCTGCGAAGTCACCTTGTCTTCGGCCGTCGATTTTTATATTGGGGCCCCAAAAAGGTGCCCAAAGCGAGCGCCTTGCCCGCGCGGTCGCGTTGGATCCCCTCGACCCCTTTCCCGCTTGGTAAACACCAAAACCCATCGGGCCACCGCGGTCTGAGAAACCACCGTTCTCCCATTAACCCTGCAGGCGCCTTCGCCGCGCCGTTGCTTGCAGTCGCATTGGCTGAGTGGTGCTTAGCCTCTCCGCTTTGGACCTCCGCGTCTCCTCCGGCCCCGGACCTCCACCTTCGCTCGCTCTCTCTGGGCGACAGCTCCGCTCCAAGTGCTCGCTCGAACTGGGCCCGGGTGGATCAACTTATAGGCGCCCCTCCACGTCGACCCACATTCAAACCCTAGCCCCCTCTTCGACCCCCGGCCCCCCGGTCAGCCTGCCGTCGTACGGAACTCCGGCGAGCAGCAGTGAACTCTGACGAGACGCGAGCAGTAGTATGCAGTCTCTCTCTCTCTCTCTCTCTTACTGTCTCACCCCCCGCCCCCCTTCAACCCACCCACACCCGCACACAGAGACCCCGACGAGCACTCCTTCCTGGGCACCGGCTGTCTCCCCTCTCTCTCTCTCACATATGTATTATTTTAGTGCATATTTGATTTTCTGAAATATATTATTTTAATAATATTTCGCCTCAAACGGCTAGGCCATCACCCAGGCGTTTGAGGCTGCTCGGTCGCCATAGAGTTGGTTGCTTGAAACCACTGTGCTTAAAGCTAGTTGTTTCAGCCATTCTGCTAGCAACGGCTTGAGAAAGCAGGTGAGGTTCTATAGCCCCACCAACCAAATAAGCGAGTAGCACAACAAAAGTGGATGGCTGATGGATGTTGTCCAAGGGCTAAAGCTCTGTCATTCTGGGTCTGCTTCTGACCAAGCTGAACTGTGTTTGAAGGGAGTGAGAACCTCTTGTTGGAGGGGATGGGACTGTTCTTATATTGTTATGTCCTCCTCATCATGTCCCTTTTCTCTCATTTTTCTTCCCTTGCCAGCAGCACCTTGCCCAGATGAGGCAGCAACAACTGGTTGACTCCAGCAAGGGGAAGTTGCTATAAGGTTCCTCTCTTGTGTGGCACATGCTCATCTCTTACATGGAATTGGGGGACATCAGAGGGGGATTTTTACCACTGCCTAGTTTCTCTTTCCTTTGTCTATGTCTGATGCTTGCTTGTGTTCTTCTTGTCTCTAGTTTTACCAAAGAATTGGAGAAAGTGGTAAACTACAGCTTTTCACGACCGTAATGGGGAAGCACCATGTCGGGATCAAGAGAAAGGTGACGACAAAAGGTAAACTTAAAACTTCACTGTCCTGTAACCTTCATGAAATCTGTGAAACAAGAAAGATATTTTCTTCTTCTGCTAATTTTTTAGTATCCCTTTTCAATTTTTTTCTTTTATTATTCCCATCTTAATCTGCTCTCTTCTTCTTCAAAAAATCTTAATCTGCTCTCTTGTTGTTGTACTATAATACTATTTAAGATAATTGCTATGGGATGGTGGAAAAAAGTTCCTAGTGTATTGTGTATATGATGATTATTGCCCTTCCAAGGGGATGGAATCACGGAAGTAAGAAGTTCCCTTGAAGACAGATAATTTTCTAATTTTGGTCACTATGTGCTTAATTATCTTATATGTTGAGCTAAAATCCTTCAAAATATATTTGTTTCTTGACATCATTGATTGAGTTTTTTCTTGTTACCTCTTTGAAATAAAAGGATTCAAGAGGACGAATATGCAAGAGAGCACCAAGGACAGAAAGAAAGTTCGTTGTGTAGATGATAAGTGCATTCCTGCTTCTCATCCATATTCACCTCATTCAGGTACATGTTTTCCCTCCCTTTCCAGTGACATGAAGTGTTCCATTATTCTGTGCTTGTGAGTGTAGTTTAGCCTGATTCAGTGAGCTAATTCCTGAAAGCATGTTTTATAGGCAGGTATAAGTCAAATGCTTATTCAATCAATCAAATGTAACTTTCTGTATATCAGCCTGGTGGCTTTTTGGGCTATAGAGTTTATAGGCAGGTATAAGACTCATTTCTTTTGTTTGTGAGCTAGTGGCTTTTTGGGCTAAGAGTCTTGTGGTGTGGGGAATAGCCCTTCTCTCTTTTTGTTGTTGGGGAGCTAGGCAGGTACATCCTCTTCTCGAGGTGGTCCTTTTGTAAGGGGGTTTTGTGAGCTATTATCTTATACTCGTACATTCCACTTCTTTTTAATATACAATCGTGGTTCCATCCACTTCTCAAAAAAAAAAATCTGTATATCAGCCTGGTGGGGAATGGGGTGACTTGATGTTTAGTGTGGACAACTGTTACTATTCTCTCTTTCTCCAGCCTGGAGTATTGTGGGTTTTGTTTTGGTTAGATGATCCTCTTGTTTAGCGGGCTTTATTGCCACCCACTTTGCTTTTGTGTCTTTGTATAGGAAGTTTTTGTTGCCACCCCTTCTACACTTATACATCCTCTTTTATCTTCATAATCACTGTGGTAACACCACTTTCCAAAAAAATACCTAAACATAAGAAATAATATTTACAGTAATTTCTTCTTTTCTGGAATGAGTAACTTATGTTCATGTCTTCAGAGTCCATATCTGAGGAATCCTTGGAGAGTATACCTTTTGATGAAAAGATTCAGAAGGAACGTCCTATGTTTGACAACTTGCTGAAAGTGCTTTCTTCTGCTAGCCGATCGCTTTCTGATGCATATAAGATGAGGTAATCATTGTATTTTTTTGAATTGGAAATGTTCATGAACATAATACACTTTTGGAGCTTCATATTTTTAAATGGAATTTCCTTTACAGTTTACAGCAACATTTCGGTCTAAGTTTTCTCTCTTCTTATCCCCTCCGTAGATCTGGCAGATAAAATCTAGCTTCTTTCTTTTTTTCAATTTTCTTCAAATATTATGCGTTTCTTAGGTGCAAAAGCACCTGTCCATTTCTCTTATCATGCTTATTTTGTGATTAAAAATATTATTGTTTTATTAAGAGTATTCTGGGTGGTCTTTCTTCTTTGCTTTGGGATTGGCATAAGCATTGGCCCCTCCAGCCGGACAGGAAAGTTTGGTGGCTTATCCTTCTTGCCACCTTATGGGCGGTGTGGGGGGAGCGCAACCACCGTATCTTTAGGAGGGAGTCCCGCTTGGAGGAGGCACTGCTACATTTTGTTAGGGGTAGAGTGAAGGAGTGGACGGCCTCTCTACCCAGTGTAAATCCTTCTATTTCATCTCTTTTTGGTCCCTTGGGGGATTAGATTTGTTACACCTTCTTGGTGTGCTCTTGATGTATAGGTGCTGCGGTGGTGGTCCCTTTTTGGGTTTTTGGCCCACCTATACTTGTACATGCTCTGTCTTTATATATACATGTAGTACTACCCACTTTAAAAAAAAAACAAAGGAGTATTCTGCTAATATTCCAAGAGAATATGTTATGATCATAAAGTCAATTTGAATATGGCTGGGTCTACTGGAAGATTGTGGAATTTCATTTGTTTTTTGACCAGCTCCCTTGCTTGGTGTTGACATTCTAAAAATCAGTGCAAACTACATGAACAGGGTTATTTCTTATGGGAAAAGGTACAAAACTATCCCCCATCCCTTGAAAGGATGGTATCACGTATTTAGTAACAAAAACGAGGGGAGTTTAAGGTTTATCATCATATTCTTTCAAAATACAATAAACAAAAATTGTAGCTACATTAAGTCAATATCCAAGATTGTCTTTTTAAGAAACGTGGGTAGTACCCAAGGTTAAATTAAAAGAGAGAAG
Source organism: Colocasia esculenta (assembly GCA_014218235.1). Classification (NCBI taxonomy): domain Eukaryota; kingdom Viridiplantae; phylum Streptophyta; class Magnoliopsida; order Alismatales; family Araceae; genus Colocasia; species Colocasia esculenta. The sequence continues at coordinate 150,726,538 of CM024762.1, forward strand.
GGATGTACATGTCCCATGCAGCCAAACAAGGAAGGATTGGCATTCCCCTACATGGAAAATATAGCACACACTCTTCTTCTAAAGAGAATGACCAAAACAAAAATAATTCTGAAATGGAAAACATGCTCTAAGAGGTTTGCTTTGCCTCTTGAAAAACGACTTCACTCACCCCAAGTTGGTCAGATCATCCCATGTGGCATTGGCCACTAGATTATGTGGTCACCTTTGAGAACTCAGATCCAGTTTCAGCTCAGTGTCAAATGCAATTTATTAGGGAGTTGTTAATCACAATTTTTCATTTGAAAAAGCTGAGGCCAAATTCTTGTGCAAAACAGCATGCACAAAAAAGTTTTCTTCATTCTTGCTGCCACGCCGGCCAACTATTCTAATGTCTTCCAAGTTAATTGATTACATATAAGGAGTGACCTTGTGAAATCCTGCGAATAAGAGTCTTCATTTTCAATGGGTCCCTAGGTAAGTAGATATTTTTGCTAAGAAGAACTGAGTCCGGTTGTCTGCAGTGTATGCATAAGCTGACTTGATGGAGCATCTTCCATCTTTCTCTAATCACTAGTGCCATTCATGTGTCTCGGAGTACGAACTGAAGGTTTAAGGGAAGCTTCCAAGCTGATTGATTTCTTCTCGCATGAGTTTCTCTTGGAAATAGGAACCCATCCTCTCTTAACATGTGGATGGGAGAGAGGATGTGGGAGAGAGAAGAAAACAGAAGATAGAAGAGCGACCAGTTGGTGGTGTTCCTGGAGGGATGGGAAAGGGACTAAGGGAGGATGGGTTTAGGGTTTGCAGCAAGGGAGGGAGGGAGAGATTTGCAGCAAGGGGGAGAGAGGTGAAGAAACAGTGTTACATGCTCACAGGGAATGCAACTTCCTGTATGTGCTGTGACCTGAAACACAGAGACAGGTGGAAGAGAGAAAAAAACAGAAGATAGAAGAGCCATCAGTTGTTGGTATTCTTGGAGAGATGGGAGAGGGAGGATTGGTTTAGGGTTTGCAGCAAGGGAGGGAGGAAGAGATTTGCAGCGAAGGGAGAGAGGTGAAGAAGTATTGCATGCTCGCACGGAATTCCACTTCCTGTATGTGCTGTGAGGGCAGAGAGAGAGAGAGAGAGTCGTGGGGGGCCATGAAACAGGGAATGCTACTTCCTTTATGTGCTGTGACCTGAAACACAGACAGGTGGAAGAGAAAAAAAAACAGAAGATAGAAGAGCCATCAGTTGTTGGTATTCTTGGAGAGATGGGAGAGGGAGGATTGGTTTAGGGTTTGCAGCAAGGGAGGGAGGAAGATATTTGCAGCGAAGGGAGAGAGGTGAAGAAGTATTGCATGCTCGCATGGAATTCCACTTCCTGTATGTGCTGTGAGGGCAGAGAGAGAGAGAGAGAGAGTCGTGGGGGGCCATGAAAACATAGACCAAGGGATCCCAATCCATGAAAGAGAGCCAGAATATCTTGATCCCTTGTTTTGGTCAAATTCTTCTAGCATGCTATCTATACGTCTGTCATCTTGTCAACACATTGTTTGGAAGCTTAGGCTGTGGTTGTTCACTTGTTTGTTGTGTTCTTCTGTGAGCGCAATAGCAAGATTTACATATGAATAACCCAAGTTCAATAGTATTGACACCTTTTATGCTAAAAGGTGAATGTCTAGTAGACTGTATCATTCATTGCATCTCGATAAGTATTTCTTTATTCTTCATGTATCTGTTTGGATATCCGGGTTGCTTAGTTTATTTGATACAATTTGGTCTGTGTAGACAAAGAGAGCAAGAAGGTGCAAATGGTACAGAGGATGAAAATTCTACTTCTGAATCTTCCAGTGTCTCTGAGGTAGAATATTACAGTGAAAAAGGTACTCCCCCTGCTAAAAGTTCTGGTCAACACATGCGTGTTCATGTTTTGTGCATCCTGTTGAAGGCTTGTTTATATTTATAATGAATCTTAGATAGTCAATAACAAAAGCTCCATATCCCCCCTTGATGGGAATCAAAAAGTTACAGCAAAGAAGTCATGGGCCGATTGTTTATTTTGTTTGGCTCATTAGAGGCCCATTTTATGTAATTTTTATTTTTAAGCTTTAGGATTAGTTGTTTGCTCTGCAAAAAGAGGTATTTTGGTCTTTTGGGCCCTTGGTAGGTAAGAAGGGCCACGTGGGTCTTTAGTGTCTGCTCCTTGAGGGGTGCGTCCCTGTTCCCCGTCTACCTCCCCCTCCTCCGGTGGATTCCGGCCCTCCTTCCTTCCTCCCCTCTTTCTCCGGCGACCCTTACTCTTTTCTCTTCCTTTCAGTCTCCCCCCCTTCTCTGTCTCGCATCAAATTGGTATTAGAGCCTCATTTCGATCCCCCGCTCTCCGCGTCTTTCTTCCCCTCTCTGTTCACTCTCTCGTCTCCCTCTGCTCTCTCGCGACTCTCTCTTCTCTCTCTCACTCTACCTCTTCGTCTCCCTTGCTCCACCTTCGTCTTCGATCTCTCTTGTCACGGGCTCCCCATTGTCCGTTCCCCCCTCCGCGCCCTCTCTCCCCATCCGGCCCTCCCTCTTCTCTATCTGCTCTCCGCTCTCTTGTGTTTTCCCTCCCCGCGACTTCCCCCCTCCTTCGCGCCGAGCCTCACCACGCCGAAAGCCCCCTCAAGTCCAAACCCTCGCCGGACAAGCCCCGTGCTCCCCTACAAGTCGCCCCCCTCCCTCCTCAGTGTCCTCCATCTCTTTTGCGCCCTCTCTTCCCTCTCTCTCTCTCGGCTCCACCGGAAGAAGAAGTAGAGGAGGGAGGAGACGGAGCCGCTTTCACTGGTGCACCCCCGTGGGCCACCCCTCCCACCTCTGTGGGCCCCCCCCTAATGTCATCTTGCCTCCTCTGTCGGACCCCCGAAGAACCCCCGAAGAAGAGGAAGAAGAAGAGGATGGGGAGGGGAACGAGGCCGCCCCCTGCTGGAGTCGTCGCCGCTGGCGACCGCCTTCCCCGCCGTCGCAGTCGCTGCGGCTGCATTCTCTCCCTCTCTCTCACTCCTTGCGCGAGGGTTAGAGAAAAGGAGGAAGGAGGAAGCCCAACCCTTTAAAGGGACCGGGTCAACCGGTTTGAACCCCACATTCGGCCCGCTATAGTGCAGCCGACGGTGCAATAGGGGCCCTTAGCGCACTGCCTTTCATTCTGGCCCATATGTGCTCTATTTTACGTGCCGTTTGCGTCGTTGGTTTCCTCATAACAAGGTTGACTTGTCCAACCTGATGACATTGCTGAAGTTCATCGTTTTACGTACCTCATCTATTTGATCACGTGACGTGTTTCTCAAGGCAATGGCTATCGACTACTTGAGTCCCTGTTGGAGGTTGTCTGGAGATCCTGATTGGGTAGCTTTAAAGAATGACTTTCGCCAATTACATGACATCGCCGACATGCTTGCTGCTACTCTACAGAGGATTGTTTACAAGGCCGACCTAGCACGTGAGGACATAGATGGCAAAGTCGGCCGACTCTGAGTCGGGTCGGCCCTTGGCGACCCGACTCTGGGGGGGGGGGGGCACCGACCCACCCACAGGACTGGTTTACAAAGTCCACTGCCCCGACTCAGGCCGACTCAAGGTCGGGATCGGCTGGGGCCGACCCAGCCACCCGACCCGACTTTGCCATCCATGCGTGAGGATGAGTATGAAGAACAAATGAAAGAAATACATTATGTAGCCGATCCAACATTAGAAGATGAATACTATAGACAGATTGGATCGGAGTTGTCTGAAGCAGATGAAGACGTCCCTGTAGAGAAGCATGAGCCAACGATAGAGGAGATTGTGGTCGACCAGTCAAAGCCCATTGTGGTTGCTATCAGTTGGTACGACTTCGATCACATTTGGAGCGATATTGAGGCGCACATGTCACTTGGCAGCACAGTTCCCCTCTACACATTGATCCATGAGGCTTTCATGATATCAGCTGGATTTGCTTCGTCCCTCATCTCCCTGTGGATACTACTTCACTTCAAAACTCGAGGATGAGCTTTTTCAAACAGGGGGAGAGTGATTGGAATCGAAAAGTTACAGCAAAGAAGTTATGGGCCGTTTGTTTATTTTGTTTGGTCCATTAGAGGCCCACTTTATGTAATTTTTCTTTTTAAGCTTTAGGATTAGTTGTTTGCTCTGCAAAAAGGGGTATTTTGGTCTTTTGGGCCCTTGGTAGGTGAGAAGAGCCATGTGGGTCTTTAAATACATGTAACCCCCCACGTTTGGGCAATGAATGTTTGAAGAAGAAAACAAAATGGCCAAGTGTCTGCTCCTTGAGGGGTGCTCCCCTGTTCCCTTTCTACCTCCCCCTCCTCCGGTGGATTCTGGCTCTCCTCCCTTCCTCCCCCCTTTCTCTGGCGACCCTTACTCCCCCCCCCCCCCCCCCCCCAGGTCCTGCATCACCCCTTCACCTGAACACACACAAATCCCAGTTTTCTTAGTTCTGATGGTGATGTATTAGCAGAGGAGATCAAACAATGATTCCAGATTTTGTTCATACGTTTGGGCAGCTGTTTGTCCTTCTTCATAAACTGTTTTACCTGGCTATTGAGAAGTAAAGGTTCTGACAGGTTAAAATGTGTATGTAGATAGTAGAAGTCTGCCAGAAAACCAAAAAAAAAAAAAAATGCTTGTTTGCATCAGATGCTGACAGCTGTAATGCGATGATCAAGAAGAGGCCATTGCCTGTATTTTTTTTTCTTTGAAACTTTTGATTTTTTTATTCCATTCCCTAAAATATATTTATGAGCCACTGCATTGCCACCCTTGTGATTTGCCTATCAGAGATGGTTCTTAGCCTCGTAGGGTCTATTTTTTTACTATTATGCACTAGTGACATCTTGTTTTTATATATTTAAGCGCTATTCTCGTTCTGGGGTTATCTTTTGGTCTAACTTACAAGTTGCCACATTTCCCTTCTTAAATGTAGTAGGATTATTAAACTATCGCTCTTGTTAGGGCTTTTGTTAAAAATGATAAGATGCTATGCTTTTCTCGTGTGTGATTTTCCACACGAAAAAGCCCTGGTAGGGGGTGTGTGGATGGGTTCCATGCAGACCCTTAGTGCCTCCCTCTCTCTCTCTCTCTCACACACAAAAAAGGGAAAAGATCATGGCTTCATGGGTGTTGGGCATGAGAAATAAAAAAAGAGAGGAGGAAATATGAGTTATAAATAGAGTATCAATCGAATTAAGTCTTAACTCAAACATGTATTCTCACAAATCATTAAAGTTTTTATTTAGTATCTTAAAAAGAGTGTTGGACATGGTTGCTCTAGTGTCATATCGTGTCTAATTGCTTCATATGGCTCTCTACACAGGTAGAAGTGTGTTGAATCATAGGTTTATGGGTGTTGGTTCCATTCTATTTATCTTGCTCTTTTTGGGAAGAAAGATGTGGTGACAAAAGACATCATCATTGGTATGGAGGCCGAGCCTACAGCTCAAGATAGGGGCTTCCCTCCATGAGAGAAGCCATCTGTTCAAATCTCATCTCCAATGGTTGTGCTGGAGGAGAGATTTAACTTACAGGTTAATGGGGCCCTGTGCTCGTGTGCTCCCTAGAGTTGGCTGGCCCCATAGGGTAATAGATTGTGGAATGGGCTGATCTGAATCGGGATTGGTTGATTCCATATCGGATCGCCTATTCTGGGGGCTACCTCCTGGATGAACCAAATTTCAGCCAGATCAGCCGGAATTGAGTTGGATCGGCCCAAATCGACTGAGCCAGCAATCAAATTTAAAGTATTTTAATTCCCCTTGCATAGACCCATGCACCCACCCAGCTTTTGACCTTTCACTTCCCCATGCACTCTCCCCTTCCCTTGCCCCCCCCCCCCCCCCCCCTTTAAACGGGGGCAGGAGAACGTGGGTTTTCCCTGTTCCCCTTTACTCTCCCCACCTTCTTTAATATCCTCCTCTCTTTAATGCGCCTTCTCCTCTCTTTAATGCACCCTCTACCCCTTTTCTTGGGGGGGGGGGTCAGGAAAATGAGACGAAGAAAATAAGGCCAATTGCTTTCACCGCCTCTTATTTCCCTTGATTTTTAGTGACTTTTCCAAAAAGGAGAATCTAGCAGATCTCTGATCCGGCTGTGGCCCAGGATGATCCTTGGGACGATCCATTTTTTTCCCTTGGTTACAAGGGCAACAAAATTCAAGCACATGAGGATTTATTTGAGGAAAAAGTAAACTCTGTGAGTTAAATGAGAATGCTGAACATAGTAAGAAAGATTTAAAAATTTTGACTAGAATACATGCACAAAAACCTATAATCTGCCTACATTTATTCATTCAACCATGCGAAGCCTAGTTTTGGGGTTCGAGTGAGAGAAGTAGGGCAAGATGACTGCCTTTGGCTGCCTCGTCAACCACCAGGATCACTGACGTGATTTGGCCTGAAGCAGGTCGCCTCGCCTCATGGCCTAGATGACCACTTTCATCACTTTTGATAACATAGATTCATATAGCCAAGCCTAAATGAATGGGGCCATGATGAATGTGATATTTTTTGTGTGTATGTGACGTATAACTCAGCTATATCAAATTCTTCCTTCTATGTAGAGATTTTCCTGCAGTGCTCCAATAGTTCTAATCGAGCAACCATTCTGGGTCGACAAGTCCCTATACACTACTAGAGGGAAAAATAATCTCCCTATGGCAAGGAGAAAAGAATTGGATCGGCCCAGGAAGCACCCTTGGGCCGAGTCCAATCCGATATGGATCGGATTGACAGGATCGGCTGATCTGCTGGATTTTTTTTGAAGAAGTCATTGAAAATGATAAAAATAAAGGAAAATGATAAGAAAAGGAAATAAGAGGTGGCGAAAGCACTTGATTTTTTTCTTCTTCTTATTTTCCTGATCCACCAACCCAACCCAACCCCCCCCCCCCCCCCCCCCCCCCACAGCCACCCACAACCACCCCAACACTTTTTTACCGTTGATTTCTAATGTGGGAAAGGGAAAACGGGTCGGGGCAATTAAAGGGGGGGAGGATATTAAAGAGAGTGGGGAAAATAAAGGGGGACGGGGGATGCACACACCAGCTACTCCTGCCCCCCATTCCCATGCATTGAAGGGGGGAAAAGGGGGAAGGGGAGAGTGCATGAGAAAGTGAAAGTGCAAATGGTGGGTGGTCGCATGTGTCTATGAAAGGGGCATTAATTTTTTTTAATTTGAGGATTTAGGTCGATCCAAACCTATTTGATCGATCTGGCCGGAATTTGGTCGATCCAGGGGGCTACCCTAGGGTGATCCAGCATGGAATCTGCCGATCCCGATCTGGATTGGCTGATTCCGCAATCTATGCTTGTGACCAGATCTGAACTTTTGGATACCGGTACATGTCCAATCATCTGACCCTACTTTCCCTATGCTTAATGTTGATAGGAACACCTATGCCTCCATGTATATGTTGATTCCAAAGCTTATCCTTCTTATCTTCTTGCATACTCATCTGTATCAGTACCAGTTACTTTCATTATTTTTTGCATCTTCATAATAACAAGATATCTTTTTTGTTTCCAATAATTTGACTCTTCTTGCTTGTTTATAGGATCTAATGCTGACTCTGGGCAGCAAAAATTGAATCTCCTGGAAAGAAAGCATGCTATGGAAGAGCAAGAAGCATCTGAAACTGATAATAGTGAAGAATCTGGTAGCAATCATGAGCAGGATGCGGAAAGTGATGATGTTAATGATTATGCTGATGAATCAGTTGGGAGAAGTTGGTCTTTAGACTTCTTTTTATTTGGTCAGTAACCTTTTATTTCTTGAAAACACACTGTTCTTCTTTCCTATTTTTTCTGTTTATTAGAATCTTATATTTGAGCAAATCTGTGTTGTACAATAGCAAAGTAGATAGTGTCTTTGTACCCTGCTGAACTGTATCTAGAGAGTCCTTGGTGGCCATGTTTCATACTTCTACATACTATGGGCATTTTGTTCACCTAATTCAGTGCTGAATGATCTTGAGTTTTGCTGCCTTGTTCTTGTATAGGGGAAATACTCATAAGCAAGAAAATTCTTCATGTCACATAATAACTGTCATGTCAAAATCCCTGCATGCACCCACATGTCTCCACCCATCCACCCCCACACAGGGATTCCAGCATTTCGGGCTACAGTTTGGGGGAGGGGGCACACTTGTACATTCCTCCTTTCTATCAATATATTCTGTGGTACTATCCACATTTCAAAAAAATAAAGTATGGGGGAGGGGACCACGCAGGCTTGTTTAAAATACAGCCATTCAATCAATTGTACATTTCACATATGAATTACCGGTAATCTTCTCTGTTACCTGATAAGACCATGGTATCATGTATATAGAAATGAATTGACATCAACTTCTTTTTCTATAACAAATTTATATTAAGATTTCAAATTGGACTAAATTGCCAAAGTGTTTACTTTTCTGTGGGGTTAAGTTGCATTTGGCCTATTGTTGCAATGAAAGAGGGGGTTGGATGTCAGGCTAATAAGTAAACTTGATCAAAACATCCCTATAAGGGTTCCTTAGGTAAGCTATCTTAAAAGTCAAAATTAATGGGATGAAACTTGCTGATTTATAGTTGGGAATTTATACTAGAATATTTCTCTTCCTTTGTGTCTTCCTCCTATGACATTCCTTGTTGATGTGCTTCATTCAGCTCTTTCCATGATCACTTTGGGTTTGCACTAAGATTGGAGGAGCTTGATGACTTAATGAAGAAGATTCGGAAGTTTAAATGGGAGATACCTGCACTTGATTCATCAATGTCATCCAAGTGTGTGGGAACAGGAGAATGCTTTTTGAAGGTACTTATATTATTCCTATAAGCATAAGTAGAGACCTGTAAAGCCAGATGTATTATGGTTGCAAATATACTTTTTTCGACTAGTCCATAAAGTTGTGGACTTTGGTTCTCATCTTGGTAACTGAGAGACAGTAATCTTTTTACTATACTTTGTCTTATTTATCTAAGTTTTGATAATGTATGTGCCATATTGACACCCAGAGAACTTTCTCCAAGTTATGATAATGTCTCTTATTTCTGAAATGGTTGTATTTCAACCAGTGTTTTCTTTATTAAATATTTAACTTCCAATTATATCTTCAGGATATTGGCAGTGATCTGCAGTATGGGCTTCTTCTGAAATTGTACAAGCATTGGTTAAAAGAATATGAGGCTTCTGGAGCCAGGAATTTTCATTCATCTAGACAAAGACAATTCTTCTCTCTTTGTAAGTTTTTTATCTTGTTCCTATCTGTAGTTTCACATGGACGTCCAGGTTGTTGCATGCTGTACTCCATGTTTGACTACTTAAAAGAACATTCTATCTTCACTAGGAACATGCAGGATGCTGTTAAGAAGCTATTTATCCACTTTTACTCTGATATTGTGATGTCCATAATGCTGCCCTTTGTATTGTTCATTATGTGGTAACCACATTTCCACATATTTTTTCCAATGAAGAATGATCTCTTTGTTGGTGTTTGCTTGTTGGTCCTTGGCCTTAGAAATAAAACAATACTATGCCTTTTTCCTTTGAAATTTTAGGAAGGCACATGTTTTTATAGCTCATTAGCTTGAGTTCATTTTCAGGTTAAAAACAATCGACGGCTACTTGGCCCCAGAAATTCCCTTCTTATTTTTGATCTTGTAAAACCTCCAGTGAGGGAAGCCATGATTATGCTTCTTACAGGAATGCTTTTGTTGTCAAACAATCGAAACTTATATTGAGCTGCTTTTGCATTTCTGATTAACTCTATGTCCCGTTCTTTAAGCACACTGGGATAATTCCATATGTGGTGTGTATTTGTTACAGGCAACAGTTATCGGGATATAATGCATTGTAACAAGAAGCCCTTCTATCTCAAAGGTGTACAAGAGGATTCAAGTGTGATGGATGCATACATTATTCATGCTGTAAGTTAAGATCCTTTATCATGTTATCTGATTAGCAATGGACTGGTTCTGAGGGAGGTCTTTCACCCATGTCGTTATTTCTCATCATTAAAGTGTCCTGTTGATGGTTGAATGTGGTATGGGAATACAGGAATAGTACAGTAAAATTATGTTCGAGTGCAAGTCACTTTTCTCTAAAGACACAGTCAAATCTACAGAAAAAAATGCTAATAAAAAATTCGGTGTAAGACATATATGCTGTATCATTCATATCTCAAAATTTGGACCTAAAAATATGGATATGATATCATTGAAAATATATATCTTCCTAATTGATTATGGATTTACTTATCATCATTAAACTCTCACCCATCTGATACTGGATTGGGGAAGTTGCAAGAGATAGGCCAGTGCAGGCTGGCAGCAGTTGTGGCACTGGATGGGATGGGGCAGGAGAGTGCTGTGCCAAAAGATGTGATTGGCAATATGCAAGGGTAGCAAGGCTGGCGACGATGAGCAGCAACAACGAAGGGTGGCACCGAACAGTGGTGGAGGTGGCTCTGGATGGTCAGCAGAGTCAGAACTCAGTAGTAGCATTGGTTTCACTCCGATAGGCATACATTGCAATCTAACCAGTTAAAGAGGACTGAGAAGATGTCTTTCTCCTCAAGAGGGTCAGTGAATTCTAGGCCTTGCAATGATGTGGACCCCCAACCAGCAAGACTAATGCCCTCGAAGAGGCTACCACCAGCTGCTGCTGGACCATTACTCCACCCCACTTGGGGCAGTAATGAGGATTGGGAGTTGTCAAGTGGGGCATATGGCAAATAGGTTTTTGTTCTGTTTGGTAAACAGAGCCATATACAACTAACATTTGGAATGCATCCGTGTACTAATAAGTACTTTTGCTTCAAATGTATAATATACATTTTTACTAACTATAGTTCAGTGCTATGTGAAGTAATTATTTAATTCAGTTTTTTGGGGACTCATTTTTATTTGTATCTTTTTCTTCTTATCAGCATTCAGGCAAGCTTATGTCAATGTTTCATATGACCTTTCTTTCTGTAGATAAATCATGTTTTCAGAACTAGAGATATTGTGATTAAGAATGATGCAAGGCTTTCTAAGGATGAAGGCAGAACAAAGGACGAGTTGCTTCTTGGCGATGATTTTCGTGACCAAGGATTTACTCGGCCAAAGGTTACATGTGTTTGTTTTACTCAAATGCTTCAATGCAATTGATGACTTTTGATTCTGTACTGGGAAAATTTTCATATTCATCTATTGTCTGTTCTGTCGGAAATGTATTTCCGCTCGTGTTTCCTTGTGGAAGTGTTGATTTGTCCAACTTGCTTATTATAGATCACTATCTTCTAAGTATCCTTGGCTAGAAATATGGTGAAATCCTTTAATATTGTTCCTTCCTTTGCCGTTACCTAGTGGATAAGTGGACCTATAACACTGAGTTTGTTAATTTGGACCAATAATCTTTTTAAAGTGTGTCAAAACACATTTTAATCAAGCTGATTGTTCTTTTTGAGATCCTAGTCTGGACTTAAAATGATCGATCAACTGCATCAGTTTAAGGGCTGCTTCGTTTTTTCTCAAGTTGTACTCCCGGTTACTTGGTCTGGTCATGGATATTGTTTTATTAGACAGAACTTTCTATGGTTTTCACCTGGCCATGTTCCTGCGCCTAGTTGACGGTCCATCCTTTCTTGCGGAGAAGATCTACAGTGAAACTGGGACAATGGTCTAAATTCGTTGTTTGATTCATGTGTAAGTTCATGATTGTTTCTCTGTGAAGTTCTAATTAGTAGAACAATAAATATTTTACTTGTGTATTATTCTAGTTTCTGTGTGTTAGTTTACAATTTTATGTTACAAGTTGATTGTGCTTTGAATATCAGCATCTTCATTCCTGTTTTGCTCTGTATTTACTTGTCAAGTTAAATTTCCATTTGTTTCGAAATAGTGGCATCATTAGGATTGTGCTAGACTGCATTTGTGCAGATCATGTGATTCAAGTATAGCTGTGTAATTCTGGGGATGTTGGAGACTTGGACAATGTTGGATATACAATGTTTGTCACTCACTTCCAAGTTGGTTGTTCTATCTCCGAATGTTCCATGCATTCTGTAAAAATTATTTGAAAACTCTCATGATGGGCTTGTGGACACTCAAAGGACATTCATGATCTATTTCCTAACTTATTCCTTTCATTTTTGCCACAGAGATTTTGAAACTGCAAATTTTCTTCTCTTTTTTTTGCTTTTTTTAATTTCCATATTGTGTGGTTTAGCTGGAAACTTAATGGTTATCATTGTGGAACCTGAGGATCATATTAGTTGGAAAATATATTTTAGTCAAAATTATGGCCCGTTTCTTAACTGACAGCTGGACTGAGCTTATGTACTGTATAAGGTCTTACAATGTTCAAAAACTGAATATTATGCAATCAAGATTTATGAGAAAACTGACTCAGGTGGTACACTATTATGAAACTTGATTAACATCAACCTTAAATATTATATGACATAAATGAATAAATTTTCGAGATTTATATGCCATTTGGTTATCTTAAGTTATCTTGTTTAATGTGTCCTCATTTCAGAATGTTATCATGTATTTGAAATTGTCTTCATTTGATTAATGAATAACCCCTTGCAAGTTGCAAGACAAGCTTCACAATTAAGGACATAGTTTATCATTCTTTTCTTGGCAAGTTATTGTCTTGTTTTCTTTCCTTAAGCCCATACTCAACAAGCCTGCTCTCCTACAGGTGTTGTTTCTCCTGCCATATCGAAGCTTTGCTTTTCGACTGGTGAAAAGACTAATAAGACTTACTCCTTTGTCAAAAAAGGTACTAATTTTTTTTATCTTAACATATTCAACTTGTATTTTTATTTTTTCCTTTAATGCTCACTGCTACTATACAATCTACAAAACGTGCCAACAGAGTTTGTAATATAGTTTTCTTACATCTATATACATTTGTATAGCTAGAGTGTTTCAGGCTTAATCATCCTTCTAGGTTTTCATTCTGCTTATAAATTTTTGTCGTGCATTATTCCAACTAGGTTCACTAGTAAATTCCTCGTGCTGCCAAGTTGAGCTACTTAACATAAGCTGGTCAGTTTCAGTGTCAAAAGGGGGCATTTTCTTTGCATTTCTCCACTTCGACATCATCATCTAACTCAGCCAGTAGAAGCTTGCCAATCTCTCTCTAGACTTTTTAAAGTGAGAAGCTCTGGGGTTCTGGGCTTCAAGCATGCCTCTGCTGGAGATGTTCTCCAACGGTGCCTCACAGAGAGAAGGGGGGGGGGTTGGGCTCCTCTTCCGGCCCGACCTGCTTCAGATGTGGGCGGATGGGGCATATTTGGAGGTTCTGCCCAGTCAAAAGAACGGCACCGGTTGCTCAGGAAAATGGTTTTCAGGGAGGAAGGCCATCCTTCGCGAAGGTGGTTAGGGGATGTCCGGTGCCACGGGCGATTGGAATCAAGAGTTGCCTCAATGCGGGGTCCATCCCGACAGAATATCTTCAGATGAAAGAGGAGTGGTCAAGGCGCTGCGTTTGCTGCGCGTTGGAGGGGTCGATAGAGGAGGGGAAAGTAGTGCGGCGGCTGGTCGAGTTTTCAGGAGTTTATTGGGAGGCGGTGCGAGTGGCCCACTTGTTTTTCCTAGCTGTGTGCCAAGATGTAGAGGCAATCGAAGCGGTGGTATCACCAGGTTTCCTAGTGGTGGCCGACACTCTGCTTAGGATCCAGAAATGGCCGAAGCACAAGGAGACCTTCCCCAACCAGCAGGGAGGAAGGTTCGAGTTGTGATCAAGGGCGCCCCCCTTCACCTGTGAATGAAGGAGGTCTAGGCTTCTTGATGAAGGACTTCCGCAGGTTTGTGAGGGGCTCCATGGCCTTTTGGAAAGGGGGGTCCCAGACGTCGGTGCTCGTCAATCTAATAGTCACTTGTCCGGCGGTGATACCGGTAGTCATCACGGTGGACCTTCATGGCCTCCCCATCGTCTACCGAGTTTGGGTACAGGTGGCTGCAGGGGACGTAGGGCTACTGTCCACCTGTCAGAAGGAGGAAGACGACGCTTGGGCGGGTCATTTAAATTCGAGGGCCAGTCCAAAAGCTTCGAATGGGCCAGCTCACTGGGAGACTGGCGAACCGTTTCACGACGGATCGAGTGGCGTCATTGGCTCTTCTTCGCGGGGGTCCGGGTATAACTTACCCGGATCCGATCCAGGAGAGCATATTGGGTCTTAGAGACCTGCGATGGAGCGTCTTCCCCACCCGACTACGTCTCTGCTCAAGCGGTACACCGATGCGCAAACAACGCCCCCCCTCTAGAGATGTCAGCTAGGCTCCGATATCTCACTGTCTCCTGCCCGTCAAGACGACCAAGGAGGGTCTATCGGCACCCGCTGGGGTGGTCGTCAACAAAGTTGGAGGGCCGGAGCGGCCTTTGAGGATCGAGTTGGGGCTCCATCACATTCGCACGACATGGTCTGATCATCTGGGGCAGTTCCTCATTCTCGCACTCCCTTGGAAGGCACCATCGGAAGATGCTGCAGTGGAGGGGGCCCAGGATTCAGTTGGAACAGTCAACCAAGTGGACTCTTACTATCTTCTGTCAGCTTTCAAGGAGGGCTTTTGGTGCGGAGAAATAGAGAACCAAGCTTTCTCATGGGGGCTCTCAGAGTCTTGTGGCTCTAGATAAGGATGTCTACTCGGTAGAGGAAGACATGTTCCTCAGGTGGAACTTGGAGGCAGAGGTCCCTAGGTCACCCTGCTCGAGGGTTGACATAGGTGGTGTCAGGAAGGTGCAGGAGGGAGGTTTGCTAAGCAAGGATGAGGGCAAGAAGCCGCTGGAGAGGGTGGATAGGGTCTCTGTGCAGCACTTCAAGAAGCTGGCAGGGAAGTTGGGTGTTTCTTATTAAGGGGTAGAGAAGGGGTTTAAGGGCTCTCTCTCCCTTATCCAGAAAAGATGGTGGGCAGCTTGGGTGAGGGAAGCGAAGAGAGAAATATATCCCAAGGACGGGGAACAAGGAGGAGGGGGTGGAGTTGAGGGAGGGAATGGAGGAGGTGGCGGGAGATGTTCTTCAGTCACCATGAGGATCATCTATTGGAATGTGAGGGGGTGGGTGGGGGGTGGAGAAGAGGAGAATGGTAAGAGAGTTGGTCACCCTGCTCGAGGGGTGACATAGGTGGTGTCAGGAAGGTGCAGGAGGGAGGTTTGCTAAGCAAGGATGAGGGCAAGAAGCCGCTGGAGAGGGTGGATAGGGTCTCTGTGGAGCACTTCAAGAAGCTGGCAGGGAAGTTGGGTGTTTCTTATTAAGGGGTAGAGAAGGGGAGGGGTTTAAGGGCTCTCTCTCCCTTATCCAGAAAAGATGGTGGGCAGCTTGAGCGAGGGAGGCGAAGAGAGAAATATATCCCAAGGACGGGGAACAAGGAGGAGGGGGTGGAGTTGAGGGAGGGAGTGGAGGAGGTGGCGGGAGATGTTCTTCAGTCACCATGAGGATCATCTATTGGAATGTGAGGGGGTGGGTGGGGGGGCGCTGGAGAAGAGGAGAATGGTAAGAGAGTTGCTAAGAAGTTACAGACATGATATTCTTTGTCTACAGGAGACTAAATGTGAGGGCATGGCAGAGGATGTGATGCGGGAGATAGGGGGAGGTAGGCTAGATAAGGGGGTGGCCTGGGCGTATTATGGTGTTGTGGAATCCGTTTGAGGTAGAGGTGGAGAAGGATAGGGTTGTGGGCTGATGGATCATTTTGCTTCATTTCAAGTGCTTGAGAGATGGCTTCTCCTGGGATTTCTCTGGGGTATATGGCTCTTAATCTAGGGAAGGGAAGAGTGTGTTGTGGTAGGAGCTCACTGACTTCCATCTGGTGTCTGGTCGGCCGTGGTGCGTGGGAGGAGACTTTAATGCGGTGGTATCGACTTCAAAAAAAGATTGGTTCTCTTTCGTCTGTACGGGAGAAAGGATTTTTGTGACTTCATTCACCTCATCGCTCTTATAGACATTGGGCTGGCAAATGCTTAGTTCACTTGGTCCAACTTCAGAGAGAGGCCGTCTTGCTCCAGGCTGGACAAATTTCTTGTGTCGGTGGAGTGGGAGGACCAATTTTCTTTTGTGTCCTTTTGTTGGCTAGACTGGGATCTGATCATAAGTCTATTCGATTGTTATCCAGCCACAGGCAAATGAGGTGATAGACCTTTTGATTTGAGAGTTTCTGATTCAAGGAGGTAGATTTTATGGACATAGTCCATGAAGCATGGGCCGTTTCTGTTCCTCAGGGTGGGGGAATGGCAGTGTTGGTCAGGAAGTTGAGGCATCTTGCTCAGGTGCTCTCAACTTGGGGTAAGAGCAAACGCCTTCTGAGAAGACAAACTAAGAAGAACTTTATTCAGTAGATACAGACGATGGATTCCGTTGAGGAGGCAGGTTTGATGGACGATGAGGACAGGCATGCCAAAGACTCCTTGAAGGCAGAGTAGAGTATGCAGAAGTCTTACTAGGGAAGAGATCTATTGGAAGCAGAAGTCAAGGGAAAAATGGCTAAGAGAAGGGGACAAGAATGCAACTTATTTTCATAGGTTTGCATTGGCTAGGAGGAGGTTGAACAGTTGAACTATATAGCAAAGGTCAAAGTGGGTGACCATGTGTCTCTCAAGGAGGAAGACATCAGAAGTCAGGCTAAACCTAAAGAGTTCTATGCTGGCATTTTTACTGAGGATCAATCTAGCAGACTAGTGTTCAGGGATGACTTGTTGCCCACTTGCCATCTATGGAGAGTGAGGTGATGGTGGCTCCATTTCAGGAGATTAGATAACCGGTGTTTGCATTTGCAGGTGATAAGGCTTTGGGTCCCGATGGCTTCCCGGTCATCTTTTTGCAGCATTGTTGGGAAATAGTCAAGAAGGACTTGGTGGGGGCATTAACAGACTTCCGGGCCAGTAGTGCCCATTAGAAGGGGGGTATTTATAAACCCTTCTTGTTTTAATCTCCAAGAAGCAAGGTGCGCAAGAGTTTGTTGAGATAGGTTCATTAGTTTGCTCAATAGCTCTTACAAAATCATCTTAAAGGTCTTGGCGAGAAGATTAAATAGGGTGATGGATGCATTGGTAGATGAGTATCAAGGGGCCTTTATCAGGGGAAGACAGATCTAGGAAATTTTTCTTGTGGCGCATGAATGTCTCCATGCTATGAAGATGTAGAGGAAAAGAGGTATAGTTCTCAAGCTGGATTTTGAGAAGGTATATGATAGAGTTAATTGGAATTGTGTCTATCATGTGTTGGCAATGATGAGGTTTCATCAGAAGTGGATCTCTTGATTAGGGAATGTATTTCGTCTGCTACATTCTCAGTGCTCGTTAACGAGCAGCCATCAACCTATTTTGTCAGTGGGAGGGTAAGGTGGCTCGGATCTTCAACAGGTTGTTCTAGAGAGTTAAGGTGGAGGGCATTATTGGTGGCTTCCAGATAGGTTGGGATATCAATATCTCTCACTTGCAGCATGCTGACGACACTATTTTATTTTTGGCCGATGATGATCAGCCGCTCATTGATGCTAGAATGGTGTTAGAGATGATATAGGATATCACAGTGTTTTTTTTTTGAAATGTGGATAGTACCACAAAGTATATTGAATAAGGAAGAATGAACAAGAGTAGAGGCCAAATAACAAAAAGACCTCCAAGAAAAGCCTCCCACGAAAAGACCAAATAACAAACAACCTCATCTCCCCAAGAACAAAAGGAGAGAAGACTGAGAATTCTCAAAATGACCTAAAATTTTAGCCCAAGCCAAAACATTCCTCTTAATCCCTTGTAACACAGTTTCTTCAGTCCTAGCTTCTTTCCTGAAAATTCTGTTGTTTCTTTCAATCCATAAGGCCCAGACAGTGGCATGCAAAATGATCCACCACACAACCCCATCAGCCTTCAAATGAAAATTCCTGTTCCAACCCAAAAATAACTCCTTCGCACCAGAGAAAGGTGGGATGACATTCTGAATACATTGCCCAATTTCAGTCCAAATCATATTAGTGAAAGAGCAGGCTGTTAAAAGATGATCCAAGCTCTCCTCCTCAACCCCACAAAGACTGCATAAAGTTGGAATATTAGGGAACACCCTGGATAACTTATCACAGGTTGGCAACCTACCATGGGAAACCCTCCAAGAGAAAATCTTGACCTTGAGGGGGCTCCTGGTGGCCCAGATCTGGTTCGAACCATCATGTCTCAGACCCCCATCAATAAGCATGCGATAAGCTGATTTGACAGAAAAATATCCAGATTTTTCCCATCTCCATGTCCACCGGTCAGCCATGTCAGCTGACAACCTGAACTGGGTTAATAAGCCAAACATTTCCTGGAGATGATCAGTCTCCTCCAAGGAAAGATTTCTTCTAAAGGTTGGCACCCAGATCCCCCCAACTTGAGAATTCTCATAACATTCAGCAACAGTGGCCTTCGGAGCAGAAGAAATAGCAAATAAATCAGGGAATAGATGAGCTAGAGACAAATTCCCACACCATCTGTCAGACCAGAAAAAGCTCCTCTGCCCATCCCCCAATGCAATAGAAACGCTCGCCTTGAAGAAAGCCAAACTAAACAGCAGACCCTTCCACACTGGTGAGCATCTGTAACGCGGAATGGACTCCAAATCTTCCCATCTACTGGAGGCCCCTAAATATCTATTTTGAATTATTTCATGCCACAATCCCCCTTCGTCCACTCCAATTCTCCACCACCATTTACATAGCAGCGCCATATTGAAAGTTGTCATGTCTCTGATTGCAAGGCCACCTGCCTCCTTGGGAAGGCAAATCCTTCCCCAAGGGATGTCATGCCAACCTCTCTCTCTCCCATTACCATGCCAAAAGAACCTGGCCTGAATAGATTGCAATCTGAGAGCCACTGTCTTAGGAATTCTGAAAATGGATAGGAAGTATGTAGGTAAGCTATCCAAGACTGCTTTGTAAAGTATTAATCTACCACCCATTGACAGTGCCTTAGCTTTCCAGCCTGCTAGCCTATTCTCAAATCTATTCACAATGACTTTCCAGTCAGCACAGCGAAGCGGTCCCGGAGAGAGTGGGAGGCCCAAGTACGAAAAAGGAAATGAACCGGTCTGACAACCGAAAACTGATGCTGCTCCCCCTGTTTCCTCGTCACTCATGTTGATTCCTGCCATGAGACATTTACTGAAATTAATCTTTAAGCCTGTGATATCCTGAATCACTTCCAACATCAATTTAATGTCAACAATCTGATCTCGCTCTCCTGCTATAAACACAATAGTATCATCAGCATATTGGAGATGGGTGACTGCGGTTTCGGAATTTCCCACTTGGAAACCAGATATGATGCCTGCCCTCTCAGCTCTGCACCAAAGTTTGCCAAAGATCTGACCCACCAACACGAAGAGAAGAGGAGAAAGGGGATCTCCCTGACGGAGACCTCTCCCACTAGAGAGAGAGGGAGAGGGTTGCCCATTAATCAACACTTTAAAGGAAGCTGAAGATATGCAATCCCGAATCCAGCCAATCCACTTATGATGGAAGCCCATTTTCCTAAGGATTTTAAGGATACATCCCCAACTAACTCTATCAAAAGCTTTCTCAAAGTCAAGCTTCAGAATGAAACCCCTTCTCCTCATCCTTTTCCATTCAAAAATGCTCTCATGAGCAACCAGAAAATTGTCTTGAATATGCCTACCCTTGATAAAAGCCCCTTGATAGGCATCCACCACACTATCCATCACTTTCACAAGCCTAGAAGCCAGCACCTTAGAGATAATTTTGTACACACTATTCAGCAAGGAGATTGGCCGAAAATCAGAAAAAGTATTGGCTCCCTGCTTTTTGGGAATAAGAACCAAGTAGGTCTTATTAATGCCTCTCAAATGAACCTTGCCTTCCAAAAAATCTACTACTACCTTAAGAAGATCACCCTTAATGATTTCCCAACAATGATGGAAAAAGAACATGGGAAATCCGTCTGGACCAGGAGCCTTATCACCAGGTAAAGAGAACACTGCTTGACGGAGCTCTTCCATGTTGAGAGGGATCACCAGATCATTTCTATGAATTTCAGAAAGTCTCGGCAATAACTCCTCGTCAAAGTCCGGCCTGATTTGCTGATCTTCAGAAAAGAGTGCAGCAAAGAAATTCTTTGCTGCCATCCTGATGTCCTCCTCGTTCTGCACTACATTGTCCCCCAAAGCAATACTGTGAATGTGGTTTTTGCGCCTTCTACCTGAAGCAATTCTGTGGAAAAACTTGGTATTATTGTCCCCCTCATTGATCCATCTCTCTCTCGATCTTTGCTTCCAATAAATTTCCTCTCTGATTAAAATCTCATCAAACTTGTCCCTTAATTCAGATCTGAGAAGCCTATGTTGATCATCTAAGAGACCAGCTTCCTCTAACTGTTTCAGCCCCTGAATCTGCCCCAAAATAGCTTCTTTTTCCTGCTTTGTAGGTAACCTCCTCTTCTGCCCCCAATCCTCCAGAGCTTGAGCAGTCTTGGTCAACTTATTGATGAATATAATCACCGCATTATCCTGGTGACCCTGATAAACCCAAGCTTGATTCACTATATCCAAGAACTCAGGATCTCTCAGCCAAAACTTCTCCATCTTGAATCTCTTTTTGTACCCCCTTTGGCAACTTGTTTTGAGAACGATAGGTTTATGATCTGACACTACCCGAGGGAGGGTAAAAGCCTTTGCAAAGGGGAACAATTCCTCCCAATCCGCAGTACAGAGGAACCTGTCAAGTCTGGAACAAGACACCTCCCCCCTCATATTAGACCAGGTGAATTGAGAGTTAGCCAGCCCAACATCAATAAGAGCAGCCTGATGGATAAATTCGCGGAAGTCCTCAGTCTCACCAACTTGATTCTGACTACCAGTCCTTTCATCCGCATGAAGAACAACATTAAAATCTCCCGCCACACACCAAGGTCGTCCCGACGCTAGGTGATTGACCAACAGCTGATCCCAAACCTCCTTCTTTCCTTCCCTCGATTGGGGCCCATAGACAGAGGTAAAATCCCAAGAAAAGCCATGGTTCACTGATCGGAAATGAATAGAGATCGCCCACCTTCCAATTATTCTATCTTCCACCACTTCCTCCATTTCAAAAGGATTCCACAGAATCATGATCCCCCCTGCCTTTCCTACTGTTGGAGACCAAACCCCCTGGGACAATCTTCCTCCCCCTATCTCCCGAAGGACAGTCTCCCCATCCGCCTCCAGTTTAGTCTCCTGTAAGCACAGGATATCAACCTTCCCATACCTAACCATTTCTTTAATTATCCTCCTCTTCTCCCCTCCCCCAATACCCCTAACATTCCATGAGATGATTCTCATGATGCAACTAGAACAACATCCTCCTCCCTCGTCCCCATATTCCTTTCCCCTTCATTCTCCTGCACTGTCTCCTCTACTTCTCTTCTTGACTTTTTCTGAGATTTATCTTTTTTTGCCTCCCTTGTTAATGCTGCCAGCCACCTCTTCTGGATCATAAAAACAGCCCCTCTAATTCCCTTCTCCACTCCATCGTAGGAGACCCCCAATTTTTCAGTCAGACCCTTGAAATGCTCCTCTGTAATCCTCTGCACTTCCCCCATCAGCTCCTTCCCCTCCTCCTTGTCAAGACAAGCGTGAAATTCCAACATCTCCTTGTCCGGAGAAAACACCCCAGGACACGGAGTGGAAGGAAATCGGGTCCCTTCAGAAGACTTGTAGATTTGTCCAGCTTCAACCTCTTCATCTTCCACACCTCCAAAGAAAGGGATAACACTGTCGTTTGTCTTGGCCTGGACCAATGATAGAGTGGCCCCTTCCGGCACCTGGTCAAGAGCCCTTTGAGAGGCAACAAGGTCAAGAGAGAGATTCTGGGTTGGCCTTCCTTCCTGCAACGAAGAAGCATCCTTGTCATTACGGAGGTCTCTGCATCCCTCCCTGTCAATGGGCATCCCCCCCCCTTCCGGATCAACATGAGAGCTGACTGGACTGCAGGCCCCCATCAAAGAGGAACGCGCCGCTGAGAAAGTCGGGGCAGTGTTGAGGGTGAATTACAACAAAAACCAAGTGATTGGATCAACATGGAAGAGACAACAATTTCTAGGGCAGCCCTTATGTTCGGATGCCAAGTTGAGTCTTTTCCATTATCTTATCTTGGTCTTCCTCATTCTCCAGGAGGCATTTCTTGTAGGGACTGGCAGGGGGTGGTTAGTAGATTTGAGTTCAGGTTGGCGGGATAGAAGGCTAGATTGATTTCATATGGGGGCCGATTGGTTCTTTCTAGATTAATGCTGAATAATTTGCTGATTTATTTTCTATCTTTAGGATCTTGAAGTCAATGGCGAGGAAGTTGGAGGGCATTCAACAAGGTTTTTCTGACATGGTAATGGAAGTAGGGTAAGAGGGTGGCATGATATCGCCTCGGGCAGAGTCTATCGGGCTAAGGAAGCAGGGGGTGTGGGTATCAAGAATATTAGAAGTTTCAACCTGGCGTTGCGCTGTAAGTAGCTGTGGAGGGTGGGGGTAGAGGATGGTGGCTTGTGGGTTCAGCTTGTCTCTCAGAGATACTATATTTCCGTCGGAGTGTGGGATGTACTCCCTACACACTTGTATCTTTTTCTCCCATTTGGAGAGGTATATTGCAGAGCTCAAAGTTCGTTAGAGCCAGTGTTAGATAGTAGTTGGGGAACGGCCAGAGATGTTTGTTTTGGTAGGATAGATGGTGTGAGGATCGTTCTCTTGCAGAATGCAGAGGCATTCCCATCTTTATTTGTCATAGCAAGTAGGCTTGGGGATTCTATGGCTCAGACTTATGATGATCAGTTGTCAGGCGGTGTTTGCGCCCCCACCTTCAGACAATCTCTCTTGTCATAGGAGATGGAGCGGTTGGAGAACCTATTAGCTTTTCTTCTGGATTTCATACCTCGGGCTGGTACATCTAATTCTTGGGTGTGGAGGTGGGGAAGAGGAGGGAGGTTCTTGATGCATTCTACCTACCAGGCCCTTTTAGATGGTGGTTTGCGATACCCATGGTTTTCTCAAGTGTGGGCCCCTAAAAGCCCACTTAAGGTGAAGGTGTTTAGATGAAAGATCTTTCATGGATGACTAGTTACTTGTGAGAGGGTGGCCCAGTTTCTTCAGAACATTTCCACTCGGTGTTGTTTGTGTGGGGAGGCAAAAGTGAAGTTGGACCATATCTTCACTTCGTGTTCTTTTGCCAAGACTTTGTGGGCAAGGATTGGGCAGTGGATCCATCAACCTCTTGTGTTGTATGGGGAGGTCCGCCGAGGGGGGAATTGCGCCGTTGTTGCGTGGGGGGAAAAGGAGGGAGGATCAGGGCGTGTTGGAACCGTGGAAGAGTTAGGGCGAGATAGGGCTTTGGGGTTTCAAAAGTATTATTTATATGTTATATATAGACCATTACATCTAGGATTGGATGGTCAAGAATAACCACTGTTGCGAAGCAGATCTTAAACAGAGCGGATCATCTATTTCCACGTCCGCTCCGTTTATTATCTGGATAATATTCGTATCTAAAATTCGCTCTGCCAGATATTTGTTAAACAGATAATATCCGATTACTGGATGCGAATCCAAAACGGATCTCGGATCCATTTACAGCCCTACTGCAGTGCAACAGTTTTTTGCCAAGTGGCACAGGAAGTGGGCGCTTAAGGGGGACATATTGATTTGGTGGCTCATCCTTCATGCCACTTTTTGGGCCCTATGGTTTGAGAGAAATTGCAGAATTTTCAGAAGGGATGCAAGGTCAGAGGAGAGGGTTTTGACTTTTGTTTGTGAGAAAGTGGTTTTTTGGGAGGTGCATTATTGTAAAGTGGAAGTGCATAACTCTTCACTATTTTTGTTATTGGGGAATTAAGGGGTCACACTAGCTTGGTGTGCTCTCCTTTAGTGGTTGTCTTTTGGGGGGAAGATTATATTTTGTATAGAGGTTTTTGTGGTTATACCTCTACACTCGTACATTCCTTTTTCTTATAAATATATTTTATGGTACCATCAAGGTTTGCCATATCGGATCTCGACTTCGTCTTAGGAGGGTCAAAGAGGAGAGATCTCGGAGATATCTCGGGAGATCAGGATAACATAAAAGTATGGATCACATAGGTTCACATCGATAATTCCATAAGGAACATAGATAATTGCATACATTCTCAAGTGAAAAATCTCATGAGCTTAGGTGATGATAGTTTAGGTTTGACCAAATTCTGAGAGGTCTCAAACAGACTAAGTGCTGTCAGTAGGAGAGTGGCTCCATTGGAGAAGTCATATGCACGTTTGACTTTTTTTTATCGGACTTTAGATTTTTAGTATTCTATTGGGTTTATTTGAATTATGAAATTTTTAGATATGTCAAATTGTGAAAGATTAGAAAGTTGCTATTTTGATGGAACCACCGAAATTGCGATTTTCTTCTTGGATGGGAGAGTTGACTTTTTATTTGTAAGAGATGATTTTTTGATATTTTTATTGGATTCAAATGGGGGGTACTTCCTTATTTACATGTAATATCTTAAGTAAATGAAACTTATGAAACTACAAGTTTCATTTACTTAAATGATATTCAGGTAAATAAGGGGATCCTGAGTTCCTGACAACCCTGCCTAAAGAGGACCCCGAGTCTTGACAACCCTGTCTGAAGAGGCATCTCGGCCTTCTCGTTTCTCGGGAAGGGGCCGAGACCGATATTCTCGCGAGATTGCATACCATGGGTACCATCCACATTTCCCCCAAACAAAAAAAAAATCTAACTCAGTCTAATGCAGTGAGTGTATCTCATTTTTTTCCAAAGAAAGTGGTTTGTGCCACCAATTTTATTAAATAAACGGAGACAATAAGTCCAAAGGAAGAGAGGAGAGATTCCTCTATCTCACAGAAGGTAAATTGAAATAAGAGGATATCAAGACTCGTCCGTAAGGCACGAAAGATCTCTCAATGCATTTTATGTCTATTTCATTGCCTTTATATATGTATAGTCCACATTTGCGATATTGTAATTTTAGTGAGTGTTTACTCTGCTTGTTACCTTTTGTTTTTTTTTTTAAGTCAAAGTGCAAGTCTTTTGAGGATTTTGTTTAGCATTATGTGATTAAACCTGAAGTATCTGTAATTGATCCTTGAGAGTTGAGCCTTGGGGTCAGCACGATGGATAGTGGGATTTGTCTTTATTTTAGGAAGATATCTGGTCATTTTAATTTTGGAGTAAGGGTAATCTTTGAAATTTCAATATTGACATCTCCCTTGGGTTTTGCCATGCAAACAATCTTTAGTCCTTTTTCTTTTCATATTCTCCAACATACAATTATTATAGGTAGCTTTATCTCAATAGGAAACAGAGGATAGCCTGGGACCGCTCATGAGTTTCTGCACTACTCTCTTCCTTTTCTGGGATATTGTGAAGAGGGCATTTCCTATGTTTATAATGATGCACACTGCTATTGATAATTTTGTTTTTTGTTTTTTTACAGGGCAATGTGGAACATCTTGGTCGTTTTTGCAATGAGTTTGGAAATGGTGAGGATACATTACCAAATAATGCTCATGAACCTGAAAAATCAAAAGAGGCAGAATCTAGACGGTCTAGAAAACCTGAAGATCATCAGATCCTTTTTGGTGGGAACAATGATGATTGTTTTGTGATGGGGATCAAGTTTACTAGGTAGTCAGTCTTTTTCTTGCTCATTTTTTACATGTTGAAGAATGTTTTTTGGTTACTTGTTCCCTAAATCTGGTTTAAGATTGTACTGTAATTTAAAATGTCAGGATGTCCATTGTTTGCTTATTTGTTATTGGTTGCACTGAATTGTAGAATAATTGTCTTGTAGATTTATGCTTTCTAGGAATTAAAACAGTTGACAAATGCATTAATCTGACTTGGAAAATCTCTGAAATAAATATTGGTATGATATCCAGTTTCTGCATGGAATAATCTTGAATCACTGTAATCATTGTCATCATTATCATGATAAAAGCTTATTCTGTAAATTTCGAGATCACTTTAAGGCTTGGTGTTGGAATCCAACAGATATTGGACATGGTTCTGCAGATGGCTTCTTGATGTCGACCTCCCGAAGCATAGCAGGTCATTTCTTGATGTCAGTCTCCCATCCAGTGGATCCATAACTGAGACCAATCACCCCAAGAGATGTAAATTTGTAGGGAAAAAGAAAAAAAGGTGGGGGAACAAGAGAAGAAGATCCAACTATCTTCCACATGCAATAGAAAGAGTGTCAACTGTCAAGATTATTAGTATGCCGGTGTGTACACGCATATTTTAACCCAAGAAGTATGCATATCTATGAGCCTGGGATTTTGAATTGTTGTAGAAGGCTAATTTCCAGATCCTTGTACATCAAATGAAGGCTAGACCTGAAAGCCTTCCCACAAAGAGTGGTATATTTCAAAATGTTTCATTCAGATTCTACAGATATTCCAGCACTCTTTGGCCTCCCTTTTAAAGAGCTTGATCAGAATCAGTAATCCTCTCTTAATAGGTCATTCAGGTTCTACAGACATTCCAAGAACTCTTTGGCCTCCCTTTTAAATAGCTTGATCAGAATCAGTAATCCTCTCTTAATAGGTCATTCAGGTTCTACAGACATCCAAGCACTCTTTGGCCTCCCTTTTAAAGAGCTTGATCAGAATCAGTAATCCTTTCTTAATAGGAGCTGCATGGAAGGGGGGGGGGTGGAGAGAGAGAGAGAGAGAGAGAGAGAGAGAGAGAGAGAGAGAGAGAGAATGATGGGTGCGTAATTTGTATGTATCCAAGTATCCAACTTCTTTTAGTGATGGGCCCTCCATGGGCTATTATACGGTGTTTTCATCCTGGATCTTGCGTGTAGATCCACAGGAGGAAGCTATGAGGAGGAAAGAAACAAGGAAGAAGATGCTGGCATATCAGAAGCATTTCAAAGGCTCTTCTGAGTGTTTTTTTTTCCCAAGTAGGGATTTGATACTTCTAAATAGCCGCCTTTCAGTATTTCTTCAAAATTGTTGGCTAACATATGATTCACAAAAATTCCAAAACTCAAGAGTCAAGATTCCATGTTTTTTGATCTGCTACTAGACCATAGCTAGTACTCATTTTTGGGAACATGCCAGATAAACTTGCTTTGTTTTCACTTTCTACACTCTTAATCAAATGTCTAGGGGCATCTTTAAACCTGCTATCTGATTGGAGGAATTTAAACTCTGCACGTAACATGGTTCCTGTACGAGGCTAAGCTAAGGCTGTCTTGTGCTCCCCCCCATCCCCGCAGCTCCCTTTCCTGGCAAACTTGTCTGAATAAAATCTTCTGTAAAGCTTTCCGCATCTGTCTTTCACTGATTCTAGTTGGATAAGAATCCACATGACTGATAATAATGGTTGAACTTCATTAAAACTCAAGAAACAGTTTTGTTTGTTGCTTGCAATATGTGGTTTTTGTAGGAGGAGCATTAGGCTATATGGTGATTTCTATTCATGTGACATGATTGTTGCATCTCCTCTTGGGTTGAGTAAGGTGAGTTTTTGTTTTCTTCATTTCAACTTTCTTCGTCTTACATTTGAATTTTTTCCCCTTATGTCTTAATACTATGCGTTGTAAACAAATGAAAAGTAGTTTACTTTCTAAGAAAAATTGCATTACTGTTTTTCAGGCCTTTGGGCTTATGATGATCTGTGAAAACAGAAATGATGCCAGTTTTTACTGTCCTTTTGATTATCTACCAGCTAAGTGGAAAAATGCTAGGTGTTTAAGTAATTTTGAAATCACCAAGGGCAAAGAGCAATTTGCCTTATCCATGGAGTAATCAATTGGTTTTACTTGGATGACATGGTTGTACATTCTATTGTTCTTTGGTTACCAGTTTATTGAAAATTATGTTTACCTAACTTTGTTACTTCTGTTGAATTCTTTTTGCAATGAAAGAATTTAGAGTGCTCAAAGTCCTTTGTCAATAGAACGTATATTTTCCTTCTTTTGTGGGTTATCATTGAAGAAAGTAAGCATCATATAGAAGATGACTTCCATGGATTGACTGTTTCTATCTGATTTTCCTTGTTAACCACTCTGAAATGTTTCCTACATGATAGAGTTGTTGATTGTGGATTCATACTGCACATTTGTTGAACCCCATAGATGTACAAAAACATGTAGATTCTAACAAAGAAAATGATCACAAATTCATGCACAGTCATGGCGGCCTGCGGCGTTCAAAAGGCCTAAAGAAGAGGAAAGCACCTTAGCAACCAGTGTCCTGTCAAACCAGTCAAAGAACACCCCTTTCAGCTGGCCAAAAGCTTCCTTGGGGGCACACCAATTAGCCCCTCTTCCACTGGTTGATGGGTCAGAACGTGAGGAGAAAGAAGAGGGGGTGGCCCTATTTATAGAGAAAAGTAAGAGAGGGAGAAGAGGTGGGGGGCGGAGCATGTCTGTTGAACCCGAAAATCTTCAATTGATATCTTTTGAATATTCCTTAATAGAAGAAAAGAAGAGAAAACTCTGTACATTTGGGGTTTGCCAATTACGGCATGAATGAATGAGAAAGAACCCCCAATATCCAAATCTCCGAATTTTCGGAAACCATGAAACCCCAAGACCCAATTTTCTGAATTTTTAAAAGCCATCCAAACCTGAAGTCTAATAGTCTAATTTTCTAAATTTTCAGAAAATGAATGGAACCAAAGAACCCACTGTTCTGAATTTCCAGAAATTATCAAACCCAAAAGCTTGATTTCATGAATTTTCAGAATTCCAGAAACATGAAATCCATGAAATCCCAATTTCCAAAATTTCCACTTTCCTATGAATCCAAATTTCTGAAAAAATGGGAATTTCTGAACTTTGAGAAATTTTGGAACTTCCCCAAATTCAGAATACCCCTGAAATACTTGATTCCTCAATTTTGAAAATTCATAAAATTTCAAAATATTTCAGTTCCATCAATTCCCAGAAATTGTTACCCATTCCGAGCACGAGAATAAGTGGAAAATACTCAATTTTCATGAATTCCGGGTCCCCGAAAATGTCCAAAGTCCAGGAAATTACCTTACAACCCAAGGGTCCAGAAATATAAAATTCCCTCCAAAATTGTGGGTGCCCAAAAGTTTTCCCGAAGTCAACTCAATAAAGTCCACACAAGAAACGACAAACGAGTACGGAAAATCCCCCCGTCTCTCTTTTATAGAGAATCAGAGATTGGGGGACCGGGGTTGTTCCCCCGGTCGTGTGCTCCGGGAGGCCCCTCCTCCTGGTCGCTGTGCACCGGGAGACCCTCTCCCGGTCGCTGTGCACCGGGAGACCCTCTCCCGGTCGCTACACACAGGGAGCCCCCCTCCACACCCCCCCACACCCCCCCCCCCCCCCAAAAAAAAAAAAAAAAACTCCCGGTTGTGTGCCACTGGGAGGACCCCTCCCGGTTGCCTCGACTGGCCTCCCGGTCGCGGCGTGCCGAGAGGACCCCTCCCGATCATCACAGACTGGGAGGCCTCCTGGTGGAGCCCACCGGGAAATTCGCGGGTCGCAGCGACCGGGAGAGGCCTCTCTCCCGGTCATCACAGACCGGGAGGCCTCCAGGTGGGGACCACCGGGAGACTCCCGGGTCGCGGTGACTGGGAGGACTCCCTCCCGGTCATCACAGACCGGGAGGCCTCCCAGTGGGGCCCACCGGGAGACCCCCGGGTCGCAGCGACCGGGAGGATTCCTCCCTGGTCTTTTTCGGCCCACTCTGTCAGAAAGAAGCAATAAAAAAAATGGAAGAAAGAAAATTAAATGCTTACCTGGTACTCCCGGTCGATGCTACCAGGGGGCATTTCAAGATCCCCACCCTCCAAACACCTATAAAAAGGGGGAGGAAGAAGGCACTGCTGGGAGAGGAAGCCTGAAGTTTGCTGAAGTGTTTGTTTGTTGAAAAAGAACTCTCCAAGGAGGCTGTTGCAGGTCCTCTTCAAGTCCAAGACCTTTTTACAAACAAGTCCTTGTGACTTTGTAATTTATTCCAATGTACAACTCTATTATAGAATTTATGTTTGTATTAAAGGAAATGAAGGAAACCCATGTTTACATGAAAGGAAATGAAGGAAACTTTTCCATGTGATGCATAAAGGGTTATTTTCTGCGGAAAAAGGCAGAAAATGATAAATAAACCCTCATTTTTTTGTTTAATTGTGTAAATAACCAGACATACGAGAAATGCCCAAATTTAGTATATCTAATTCAAGGAATGTTAAGATCTATCCTAAAGATTCAGAAAAAAAATGACTCCAGAATTCTATTTAAAAAAAGGGGGAAATTGCAACTCAGTCTCTATTTAAGAGGGAAAATTGCAAATCAGTCCCTACCCAGAGGGAAAATTACAAATCAGTCCCTACTCAAAGGAAAATTGCAAATCAGTCCCTATTTAATTGGGAAAATTGTAAGTCAGTCTCTATTTAAGAGGGAAAATTATAAATCAATCCCTACTCAAAGGAAAAATTGCAAATCAGTCCCTACCCAAAGGGAAAATTGCAAATCAGTCCCTATTTAAGAGGGAAAGTTGCAAATCAGTCCCCATTCAAAGAAAAAAAATTGCGAACCAGTCCTTATTCAAGGGGGGAAATTATAAGTCAGTCCTTATTGGAAGAAGAAACTCTCCAATCAGGCCTCATTTTCCTCAAGAATAAAAAAAAAGAATGAGGAGGATACTCACATCCTCTGAAAGTCTCACACTTACCCAGAAAGGCGAATAGTTAAACCACTTGGTGTATTATAACCAAATGGTACTCTCATGGATTGCAACGAAAGGGTTTGACTTGTATCAAAGGTATTCAAGTTTATCTCGATGTA
Source organism: Colocasia esculenta (assembly GCA_014218235.1). Classification (NCBI taxonomy): domain Eukaryota; kingdom Viridiplantae; phylum Streptophyta; class Magnoliopsida; order Alismatales; family Araceae; genus Colocasia; species Colocasia esculenta. The sequence continues at coordinate 150,757,300 of CM024762.1, forward strand.
AACAAAACACCAATTTTGATCGGTGGGGTAGGGTCTAGCACACGAACTCCAAATCGCTTGAGAAATCATGCATAGAAAATGATAATAAATCCAAATAATGCGTCTCTCTTTATGTTGAGGGTTTTAAATTTACGTTTTCCTTGCGGAACAGATCTTTTAAATTTAAACAATGTCCTACCACTGGGACTTGGACCCGGTGGGGATTAAAAGGGGGGAGGGTCTCCCCTTCCCCCTATTTCCTTCCCCCCTTCTAGTCCTAGTATTACTAGGAGTGACCCCTCTCACTTTTCTCCCTCTCCTAATAGGAATCCTCACCGGTGTTTCCCACTGGTGGGATTTGAAAAGGGGAAATTCCCAATCCCAATCAGACCACTCTCCCTTTCTTGCCCACTTGAAGCCATTCCCAATCCTCACTGGTGTCATTCAATGAAGGCAAGAACCAAGAACAGGCTGCCCTCCTTACTCTTCCAAGTAGGAAATCTCCAGCGGTGCATGCCACCTGTGGGACTTCAAAGAGGGAAAGAACAGACCACCACCCCCTACTTGCCTTTTTTGATCTCCACTGGTGCATGATGCTAGTGGGACTTAAAAGAAGGAAGGGTGGGTGGCCGGTTCACTGGAAAATCGTCACCACTAAGGGGTGAGCACGGTTCGGTTCGGTTTGATTTGATGGAGTTTTTTCTTAAACCAAACCGAACCGAAATAGACTTCCAACCCGAACCAAACCAAACCGATTCATTTTGAAACTAAACCAAACCGATTTAATTCGGTTTGGTTCGGTTTAAACCAAAATATATTCAAAGTCTCTATTAACTCACTAATATCTCAATAGGCACATGTTTGTTGTAATATTTATGAAAAGAAAATATGAAAAATAACAAAACATAATAATAATGTTAACTAAGAAGACTAAATTATCCCTAATCTTATAATAATTTACTACTATATATAGAAAGGCAATTAGACATTTATATAATTTTAAGGGAGAATTACCAATCAGTCCCTGCTTTTGGGGGGGGGACTTATTTTTAGGTCCCTGGCTCCTTTAGAAAACTATTTAGTTACATAATTATCTCCTTTAGAAAAGTATGTGAGTCAGGGACCTAAAAATAAGTCTCTCAAAAGCAGGGACTGATTGATAATTCTCCCTAATTTTAATAGGCATGATAGTAATTCAGTTTATTCTTGTTGAATCGGTTTACTCAGGTTAGGAACCGAACCAAACCAAATTTTTGAGTTTCAAACCAAACGAAATAGAACGGCAATAAAAAGGTGTCCAACCTGAACCAAACCGATCCAAACTGATCAGTTTGGTTTGGTTTTGTGGGTTGAACCAAAAATCCCACCAGTGGGGTTCTAAGAAAGAGGGGGGGGGTGGGGCTGCCATTGCTTCCCCTGTGCTGCCTCCTCTCCCTCTATATAAAAAGGGCTGCGCCCCTGCAAAACACAAGGACAAAGGTGAGAAAAATCACTCAAAGGCAAGAAGAGAGCCAGGAAGTGCTCTCTGTGCCAAGGGGAGAAGAAGAAGAGAAAGAGAAGGAAAAAAAGGGCAATAAAACCAATTCAGGTCAGCACAGGGAAAAGTCCCAGGAAGGCTGTTCATGCACACTGAGGGCAGGGGGTGTAAATATGCTGCAAAACCCCTGTGAATTAATTAATTGGTCAATACCCATTTAAGTTGTATAAATTTGTTTAAAGTTTTGACGTGATATATTTGATGCATGTAATATATCAAAAAAGGTTTTTTTAAACGTTGTGAACATATGATCACATCAATACCCTAATTTTCTGGGAAATTGCAATAATACTCCAATTTATAATTAATTACTTATTTAACCTTTGTTGAGTTTGCAATTACATGAATTATCCCCCAAAGGGGGTAGTCTAGACATTTTAAATGGAATGTATAAATGAGGAAAATAATAAACAACATTATAACAAATGAAAGAGGCCAATAAGTAAGGCATATTATTCAAATTTCCTGATGACAAAAAGCAATTATACACACAAATAATGAATGAACAAACAAATAAATTAGTAGACAATGACGATGCAATCAAGTATGTTTCTTTAATTAGAAACCCCTTCATTTCCAAATTCCCTTTCTAGTTAGTTGAAATATGGGTGTCATGTGGCGGTTAACCAGGGGTATTCAATAATTTAATCTATGTAATTGACATCAAAAAAGTTGTGGTACTATCCACTTCTCAACAAAATTGACATCAACTTATGTTGGTGGGGAGAGGCAAAGGACATGAGCCTACATTAGGCCTGCTCCAAAAACACAAAAGCACATGCCATGAAACCCAAATTAAATAAAGAAACAAATCGTGAGAGATTTATGTGTTGTATTTTTCTCATGAAAACAACATTTCAAAGGTTATATTAGTCTGAGCTTGCATTTTTATAAGATTTTGTTGGTTCTTTGTACATGTTTATTCTGTGTCCAAGATGGATTTTACTTCAAGATCTGTTCTTTCATGTTTCCAAGACATACAATGAAGTTTTCTTTATCCAGTGTTGCTAAAATTCTATGGACATTTTTGTTTGTTTGTTGAGTTTCTATTTACTAATTCATGTCAGAAAATTGCCGAGACCACAAAGGAGAAGGAAAAGGATGTTGATTATTTGTCATCAATAGAGGTACAGGGTTTTCTTTTCTTTTTTGCTAGATTATGGCAGTTAAAATCTTCCTTGTGTTCTTCAGATAGATTGATTTAAAAATCCAATCCTCACTTGTTAAAAAAGGTAAACAAATCATGATGAGATGATTATGAGTTTGCATATCCATACAGGTATTAATCATCGACCATGCGGATGTCATAGCAATGCAGGTCAGTAATTAATATTAATGTATCCTATTTTCTTTATAAGCCTCTATTGTTGAAAGATAGAATCCCTTGATTTTTTGATGTTATTCTGCAGAATTGGTCTCATTTGACTACTGTTGTCGAACAACTGAACCATTTACCCTCTAAGCAACATAGAACAGACTTTATGCGTGTGAGGCAGTGGTAAGCTTTTGTCTATTACATTAGTATACCATCTAAGTCAGCTTTCATTGTGTTCTTGTGTCTAATAAAGAAATCTACTTATGTTTCACGATTTACCTTTATTATTATTAAAGATTCATAATATGCCGAATCATTGTCATTGACATCATCCACCAGAGGCTAATCAATTGGTGCACAATACTACAAGAATATTTTTATTCATCTACTCAACAAAATAAACTTCATTTCCTTCTTATAACATAGATATTCACTGTGAGTATCCGTATAATATAATCTTATTTATTTCTTGGGTAGGTATCTAGACGGGCAAGCTCGCTTTTACAGGCAGACTATACTCTTAGGTTCCTTCCTTAGCCCAGGTATGCAATCATTTTCTCTCCAATATGCTTCTTATTCGCATTTATCTAATACTGTATAGAGGTTACGATTTTAAACTTGTTGTCCTTTGGCATCTGGAGATATATTGCCAGTGATGATCTCTAGGGTATCTGAGTGGATTGCTTATATTGTGTCTATTGAGAGTTTAAGCCATCGTGTATAGATTTGTTGTTTACTCCAAGATCTTGTTTATGTTCTCCTTAGTTTCTTGTCACAGAAATTTTAATTGTTTCCCTTATCAATATTTTTCTCCTGGATCCTCAAGGTCTGGTGAATTTTGAGGTTATGATCCATTACTTTTCATGAACAAAGTCTGTTCACTTGCGTCCTCTAATATCTGCATATCAATCTGAAGATGCCATAACGTAAGCGTCATTGGTGTTAGATATACATCTGCAGCTGCCCTTGTTGGCTCAATAGTTTCCATTGGCTTTCCAGACTTTTACCTTTTTTGAAAGGTATAGATGATCTTTCTTTTCTGAAATGAGGGACAGGTGACTTGTTAGGATCCTCCCAGTATAATTTACATCACAGGGAAAATATCTTCTATGCTGTAATGCTGATAATGCCATGGATCTGCATCTAAGAGAACTGATTTGTTTTTCTCTTTATGGTTTCTTTACACAGATATGAATTCACTATTTAATCGTCTTTGTGTTAACCTTGAGGGGAAGGTATGTAAAAATTTCTAAGTCCTCCATGTGGCATTTGGTGCAGTTTTATTGATTCTATGCTTTTACAGATCAAGCTGGTACACACTCATAAAGGTGTTCTTCCAAAAATTTTGCTTCCGGTGAGACAGGTAGGTAGTAAAGTATTAAACTATGGTGTCCTGAGCTATATATGTCTAAATAAAATTTCAAAAGTAAAGCAAAATATTTGTCAGTTGTATTTTTCAAGTTGATAGATTCTTTACTGATTATCATTGCCATTTTCTCCTACTTGTTAATTAACTTACAGGTCTATGAACGTTTTGATGCAAGTTCAATTGATGAAATTGATGATGCACGTTTTGACTATTTTGTGAAGAAGGTTTGTGCAATAGTTCCTACCAGTTTGCATAATTTATTCTTTCACTACTCACTAGCCATATATAATAGAGGACATGAAATAACACATGGGAAAAATGTATGGTTGTTGGAATGAATATATAAGTGAGGAATGAGGAATTATTAAAATAGGAATGCTAATGGTGCCACACTTTTTACCACCCTTTCTGCCACATATGTGAAGAGTTTTGATTTTGATGCCAAGTTGTCCCTTCAAATCAGTTACCTCTGGCAGAACACATCTGGATCAGCTTAAGGGATTAGGTGGCATCAAATTTCATTTGTCACCAATTGTTGTCTAATGCTCAGAGTTGTAGCCCATCTAGAAATCAACTTCCTCACCATGTCTAACAGTGCACATATATTGCTAATTTTAAATCCAACCTTTCATTGTCCAAGCTAAATGCTGTTATGGCTGTTCTTTTTTTCTCATGCAGGTGTTCCCTAAGATGAAGGACTCAATTCAGGTAACTGTTTGCATAACTTATATACCGAATAACCTTCTATAGTTATACCACCTTTCACTAATACGAAACTGATTTATTTCTCCTTAATCATTCTTTTGCTTGGACATCCAGTATTGGCATTTCTACTGTAGACTCTCATCTTTATGCTACAGGAACTCAACTGTCTTTTGTTCTAATAGTGCAGGGTTTGGTTTTCTTGCAGGGTGGAATTATGTTATTCATTAGTTCTTATCTGGATTTTGTGCGGATACGAAATTTTTTAAAATCACAAAATGCCTCGTTATGTTTGCTTGGGGAGTGAGTCCATTTTCTTGAGTTTATCAGTTTTTGTCTTCTCTAAGTTTTGCTTTGTGAAAGAGTTGATTTAAATTGCTGTGCAACTTGTGACATGATGAGCAAAATTGCCCAATCTGTTTCTTTTAAACTTGATTATTTCCAATTTTGTTGTCACTGCAGGTATACAAAACAAAGCGACATCTCTCGTGCAAGGGTTTGGTTTTTCCAAGGATCTCGAAAGATTATGCTTTACACCGAAAGGGCTCATTTCTATCATAGATATAAGGTTGGCACCACTTGCCTGTTCTTTGTGTAGATGAGATACTATCTATTTCTGTTATGTCTAGTAAGAAAACCTGTTGTCTACCTGACCTGGAAAAGGGGGCACAAGTCTGGGTTAAATCCTTGGATTGAATGACTACCTGACCTGATAGGTAACCTTTTACATCCCTATACACCAAGATATTGATGCACTCGCTGAACAAGCATGTTCTATGATTTGAGATGATATCATACATGCTGAAACCTCAGACTGGTGAGCTGAATCCAGTGAGGCCACTTTAAAATATTTTGCCTAAATTGTCCAAGATTGGATCAGGCTGTCTGTTGGGGCTGAGCATATTCTCCGTATAAACCTTTCATATGTTTCTTCACAAAAATATTTTAAGATATAGGGATTGGTCTCAGTTTGTGTTGCCATGACTTGCCTTTACTCTACTTGCATGGAGCATAAAAGAACTGCTTCGTTCCAACTGTTTGGCTGTGGAATGATATTATCATTTTCTCTGAATGCAGATACGTGGAATTCAGAATTTGCTCATCTATTCTCTTCCAGAGAGAAAGGATTTCTATCATGAAGTAGGCTCTTGTGACAAGTTCTCGTTCTTATGTGTAGCACTTGTGTCATGTTGATGCTTATTTCTTCTTCTTCTAGGTGCTGAATATGCTTGACGAATCCAAAAGTATGACGTGCAATGTCCTTTTCTCCCGGTTTGATCATCTACGGGTAAGATTTGGTCTTATTTGTTAATTTCACGTCTTTTTTAATTTTATGAATTATCACTTTAAGTGATCAGGCTTGGTTATAATTGTTTAAGTAGGACCACTTGAGAAGGAAAGTGTCATATCTATAGACAGATAAAATTAGTCTTTTGCATGATTGATTAATCTTCATCGTTTCTTAAGTTTTTTTATTTATTTTAAGTTCGTTGTTTCTAAGTTGCCTGAGTATTTCACCAAGATTTAAGAAATCTGCTTGTGCAGAGTTTCATAGGAGTATAGGACACCTTGTTTTATGTTGGAATTTCTGATTCAAGAACATAACCGCTGCAAGAGGGTGGAGCTTTTCAAGTTCAAACCCTTTTATCAGTTTAATAATACTTATTTCTTGAACACCTTCAGCTGTCAAGCTAATTTGATCAATCTTTCAGCTTGAGAGAATTGTAGGAACTACTGCTGCAAAGAGAATGGTGTCTTCTAATCAGGGGATATTCGTATTTTGCTGAAGCCAACTATCGAAGCAGTTGATCTTCAGAAGGGAGCCGTGAGTTGAGGAAGCCCTAGTACAGTTTGTTTCAGCTAGAGTTAAGGAATGGGCAATTATTGTTGCTAATGTGAATTCCTCGGTTTCTACTTTTTTGGGTGTTTGGAGGATTGATTGTTTGACACCCTCTTGGCGTGAGCTTTTGATGTTTCTTTTTAGGCTGGATCCCACCTATACATGTAAATTCTCAATTTTCTTTTATAATTTGTGGTACTACCCACTCTCAGACCAAAAAAAAGTATAGAAGCTGTTGATCTTCGTCTACGGACAGCGAAGACACTGAAGTGACGGACCTCGTTTCTCAGTTCTGGAGAGTTTCCGTGATGCAAGTGCAAAAAAGGACTACATCTCCCCTCCAATGAGGAAAGCGGTCAACTTGGTAACTTATTCTGAATTGTTACGGAATTTTGAAAGAAGCATCCCAGTTTTGTCTGCAACGTTTATTTGTTTTTTGGCTTTGAAGAGAAGCATCCGATACAGCGTCTCCTGCCTCCCTCTTTCGTTTATTTGTTTTGAATATCTCTTCATTGTATGAGCTACACTGAGGAACCTGTACACATCTCTAGTCTCAGCGGTCAGTCCATGATTAATACGAAAGGCAACAGAAGCTGCAGTGTGTTTATCTGGTCGAAGAAGGCTGTTTTTTTATTTTTTGGTTCCTTTTTGTGCGTGTTGTTAACAACACCAATCTATTAAGCCACATAATTCCTTTTAATTAGCTCTACGTGGGAATTAAATTTATTCGTGTCTTATTTTCTTGGGTTGCTACACTTCCCCTCTAGTCCCGGTATGTGTGGGGGGATTTTGTTCTTTCTTTTAAGCCCAATAGGTATTGTTGTAGCCCAATTTGCATGTGTAACTCTCACTTGAGAGAGAGAGAGGGGGGAGTGGGAAGGGATGGTGGGGGCTTGAGCGTGTGGAGAGCAAGGTTCATTGCATCGAGGAATTGGGGCGAATTGGATTTTTGTTGAATCGGTTTTTTGTTTATCCGTCTCGAATCTCGATTTGCCTGAATCAGGTCGTATGAGAATTTGATGAGAATCGAACGAATCGAATTTTTCTTGATTCGATCTGATACGGCTGAATTGAACTGATTCGATCCACCACGCCAAACCATGGTCGAGAGAGGACTTCCCCTCTGATTTCAGTGGGTGGATGTGTGTGAGAGAGAGGAGAGTGGGAGGGGATGGGGGGACAAGTGAGAGAGTTGTTAAAAAAAATTAAGAGAGAAGATAAATTTGTCATCTTAACTATGATTAGATAAAATGAATAAAATCAACCGGTAAAAATATATATGATGATATACATGAAACACAGAGATATAAAATATAATATGAAAATTCCAAAAGTATAATCTTGTATACAATGTATTCCAGAGTTTTGTAAATATTTTCCCTAACCTTTAACTATACATTTATCTCCCCAGCCAAAGTGGACTAATTAGAAGTTGGGAGTTTCGATTTCTACATTGAACAGGAAAATAGAAAAACAGGTGGATCTTAACTGATTAGCATAGACGCAAGTAAACATCTCATTGACGACTTTACACCCCAAACGAAGAGAGCTCCCCCTCTGGAGGTTTTAAATGGAACAACCGATGTAGAAATTGTTACATGTCGCTTAACAATAAGTTTGCACCAAACGTGAATCAAGTGCACTCCTTTATGCACAACGTCCAGAAGATAATTTCAAGTACAAAAATCTATAAAGCACCTATATTACGACGAGACAATTGGCCTACCGCCCGGGTAAACTGCCCTACGGCCAGGCGACCGACGGCTCTGTGTCCTCGTTATTTTGACCTGGGATTACAAAAAATTGACTAAGATTCTTCCAATGGTCAAAAGAAAAAAAGAGAGACCGACAGATTCTTCCACAAAAATTAAAGAAGAAAAAACAGCAACGAGGGCGAGGGGGTCAGAGAACTGCATCAGGCATGCACCAGCACGATGTTGCTAGAATCCACGTTAGTAGTAGTACGCCCATAGAAGTTGCACCGCAAGTAACGGAGATCGGTGAACGTAACATGCTTCGTAACCAAATATCTCGAAATTGCTCTGCACCATTGGCTGCCCGATGGGTGAACGTAAGATGATGATATGAAATCTGAAAGCTAGAAGAGAATCATTAGAAACAAATAAAGAGCAAAAAGATATAAATCATTATTCACCGTTGGGCTGCGAAATATTCACATACTGCCCCATTTCCATCCCCCCCCCAAAAGGAACATTCGTAGTTATGGCATGAAAGAGGGGACTTTATGCAAACAATTTTAAGTACAATGGTGTGGACATTAATATTCAATGTGGAATGGGGGATCCCAGGATGTGGTTTTCAGATCCTACATAACACCTCAATGATTAACATATACGCGGGAGGCTGTGGAGAGCACGAGCTTACCTCCAACTGGGGTTGAGAAAGCAGTATGTGAACTGCTTAAGCAAATAACTCTAAGTTAAACATGAATTCCAGGAAACAGTCTGTAAGGGCCATTCCGACATGCAATAACTCCACAAGCATCATTTGGGAACATAAGATTCCACTTGCTCATGCGGAAATAATAATATAAGCAGAATGTCCACGCCAACTATGGAAAGACATGCCATGAAAGGCTTTCATATTCAATGAGGTCATGCACAAAGGAAGTTGAGAACCAATGTTATTAACACCACAAATAAAGCCTAGAAATTATGTAGCCAAGAACCGAGCAGCTCATATAGGACATTCGGATTGGAAATGGGCAATGCAAAGTTTGCAAACCCAAAAAACTGATCCTCTTAGGGGCAAAAAGGACAAGGAAAAATATTTTTGCAAATAAGACTTTCTTTGGGCCGATTGCCCGCTACAAGCCTAAATAAGAGCAAACAGGCCCGGGTTGACCCAGCTAACTCCACCTTCAATTTTTTGGCCCAGCAGACTCCCTGGACCATCTTCGGCCATTTTTTTCCTAGTGTAAACAAGGGATTAGTTTTGGGATATCAAAATTGGATCGGCCCTTTTGATCCCAAGCCAAATAGGGACAATCCTGCAGTGTATGCTAGTAATTTGTCAGTTTTCCGAAATGGATGGAAAAACAAAATCAATAATGACAAGAAAATAAAATGTGAAAATCCATGATCATATATACCAGCTCAAAGCCCTTTGCCTGCCGACAAACCCACCACCCGTACTAGAGTGTCAGAGAACATACATACATGAAAGTAGAAAGTCCCACCACAAGTCTTTCCTACCAATAAATATTTTGACTAAATTCGGAAGAACAAAAAATACCTTAATTTCTAGACGTTAGTCCTCACAAAGCTGAGTTGAGCTAGATAATTGCTACCAGCAAAATCATGCAGCGAATGATGAGCTTTTATCCCTTCATAGTCAGTAATATCTTGCTTCAACACACCTCCACATCCATCAGGATTCTGACAGAAGGCTTTTCATCAGATACATGTAGCACATTTACATGAGAAGTGCAACTGAGACAGCATGATCTTACAGACTTCAAAGACAAATATAAACAGCACCAAGTCCACATTGAAGACAATTAGATTAAAAGATATAGCAACTACTGTCACATACAATGTGGTGAGGACACCCGTGCGCATACCCAGTTTGACCCGGCCCTGGTCTACTGTCGCCGCCGGAGGGCAGAGCCGATTTCCCTGTGGCTTGGCGAGACTCTGAAGGATTTCTGATCCTTTGGACTGTTTATGCGTTGCTATGAGAGTGTCTTTAACCTATTTAGGGCCCATTCTGTAGCCTTTATATTTTTCTGCATTTTCCTGCATGATTTTCGGGCGCATTTTGGTCTTTATATTGGGTTTGACGGAGTGGCTCTTCATGTATGTACCTGTACACCTCTTTTGGAAAAGCAGGCATGAATGGAGAGAAAGAAAAAGACGCTTGAGAATTGAGAAGGTTTTGGGTGTTGCAGAAGTGTGTGTGCAGATCCTGTGAGGGGAGGGTGAGAACCCCCCCCCCCAATCTGTTCTTTCCCTCTCTCTCAGCCCCTGTTCCCCCTCCTCTCCCTCTCAGAAATCTCTCTCTCTCTCTCTCTCTCTCTCTCTCGGCTCTCACCCTCAATGTGTGAGGACCCGCCGCCGCAACCGCCCTGCAAGCCTGCCAGCAACGCCCACACGCACCCGAGAATTGCACCCTGCCCCTCATCGTTCCTGCACTTCTGGCCCTAAAGAAAGATAATACTTGGAGGATGTGTGTGGACAGTAGAGTCATCAATCACATCACGGTAAAATATCGCTTTCCCATTCTCCACTTAGATGACATGTTGGTTATAATGACAGGAGCCACGATATTTTCCAAGATAGACGTGAAGAGTGGCGATCACCAGGTCATGATTCGACCTGGATATGTGTGGAAGACAACTTTTAAGACGAGGGATGAGTTATTTGAATGGTTGGTCATGCGTTTCAGACTATCCAATGCCCATATCACCTTCATGTGGCTCATGACCCAAGTTTTGAGACCGTTCATTGAAAAATTTCTGGTTGTATATTTCGATTACATACTCATTTTCAGCCACTCTAGGGGTGACCATTTGGACCACCTTCGCCAAGTGTCTTGTTCTGCGACAAGAGAGCTAGTTTGGAAACTTCAAAAAGTGTGCCTTCATGACTAATCAAGTTATATTCTTAGGGTTCATTGTCTCGTGTGAAGGCGTCTCTGCTGACTAGAAAAGATTAGGGTGATCATAGAGTGACCTAAGCCGCAGTCTGTGCACGACATGCACAACTTTCATTGATTGGCTACATTTTATTGTCATTTCATTTGCGGGTTCAACACCATCACGGCTCTAATCACATATTGCATCCGCAAGGAAACTTTTGTTTGGGCGAAGGCCGCTGTCAAAGCCTTCCGTGAGATTTACGGAGCGCATGACCCAGACACCTGTCCTTCGATTTCCCAATTTTTCGAAAGTGTTTGAAGTCTCCTGTGACGCTTCTAGAGTCAGCATAGGTGAAACTTTTTAAGCCAAGCAGGCCACCCTATTGCGTACTTCAGCGAAAAATTGAATGATGCTAAGCTAAAGTATTCCACCTACGACAAGGAATTTTATACGGTAGTGCAAGCCTTAAAATATTGGAGACATTATCTTCTACCGCTAGAATTTGTTCTGTATTCGGACCATGAGGCCCTCAGGTTTCTCCATGCCCAGAAAAAACTAAATTTGAGGTGGGTTGAGTTTCTTCAAGCCTACACATTCGTCCTTAAACATAAGGCGGGTGTGGAGACCGTATGACCGACGCACTGAATCGTCGCTCATTCCTCCTATCATTGGTTAGCACAGAAGTCACAAGGTTCAAGAGACTCCGAAAGGAGTACCCCGATTGTCCTGATTTTGACCCGATTTACTCAGCCTTATAGTCGAGACCCTCTAGAGAACATCCTAACTATATTCTTCAGGAGGGATATCTATTCCATAGAGAAAGGTTGTGTCCCGCGATCCTCAGTCTACGACATTTTGATTTGGGAGCTTTTATGCTAGGGGTCTACCTAGCCATTTCAACCGAAATAAGACCATCGAATTGGTTGAGCATTGCTTCTTTTGGCCTACTTTGAAGCGAGATGTGGCACGTATTGTGGCCCAGTGTCATACATGTGCTGTGGCGAAGCAAAACACTGGGTTGTAATGTTGTATACTCCGCTTTTTGTACTTGACTGTCCGTGGCAGGATGTTAAAATTGAACTTTGTTTTAAGGCTGCCACGAACCGTCCGTAAGCGTGATCCATTTTGGTTGTTGCCGATCAATTCTCTAAGATGGCACACTTCATTCCCTGTTTGAAGACTTCTGATGCGTCTCTAATAGCCCACTTATTCATAGAGGAGATTGTGAATTTACATGGGCTACCTAAGACCATTGTCTCGGACAGAGATATGCAATTTGTTAGTTATTTATGGAAGATCTTGTGGCATCTCTTGGGCACTAAGCTCAAGTTTTCTACTGCTCATCACCCCTAAACAGATGGCAAAACAGAGGTAGTCAATAGGAGTCTAGGTGACCTGTTGCGATGTCTAGTGGGGGAGCATGAACGTAACTGGGATCAAGTCTTGTCACAAGCTGAGTTTGCATATTATAATTCAATCAATAGGTCTATAGGTATGAGCCCATTTGAGATTGTCATTGGCTATAGACTTAGAGAACCCATAGACCTGGTTCCTTTGCCCATTCAAGAACATGTGTCACAGTTTGCCGAGTCATTAGCTGAGCACATTAGAGGTCTACATGAAAGTATTCGTTGTCATATTGAGATCAACAATGAACGCTATAAAAGGATAGCAGATGCACATCAACAACCACAAGAGTTTCAAGAAGGTGACTATGTGATGATCAAAATCAAACCTGAACAGTTTCCCTCAAGAGCAGTGAAGAAACTTCAAGCTAGAGGAGCAGGTCCCTTTAAAGTGCTAAAACGAATCGGGATGAATGCGTATGTAGTTGACCTATCTCCGGACTATGGTATCAGCTCTACATTCAATGTCTCAGATTTGGTGGCTTATCGGGACCCAACAGTGATACCCAGTGAGCCATTTGAGCCTTCTCCATCCTTCGTGAGCAACCCCATACCCGAGTGTCCACCTTCAGCCCCAGTTATGGCATTGTGAGAGTAGATTGATAATATATTAGATGAGCATATTGTTACCTCGAGGGATGGAGTCTTTCAACGCTACCTGGTCCGTTGGAGAGGGCAGTCATCGACAGAGGACACGGGGGTCACACGCGAGGAGCTGCAATGCCTTGACCCAGATCTGTTAGAGAGATATCATAGTGGCCAAGACACTTACTCGACGAGGGTCGAGTTTCTCCCAGCCGGGGAGGATTGGTGAGGACACCCATACGCGTACCCAGTTAGACCCGGCCCGAGTCTACCGTCGCCGCTGGACAGCAGAGCCGACTTCCCTGTGGCTTGGCGAGACTCTGGAGGATTTCTGATCATGGTTTGCCGAAGCAAGATGACTCGGCCCGATTCGCCGAATCGGTGCGAATCACGAAAAAGTCGATCCGTGATTCGATTGGTTTACATGCGAACCGGCCAAATCGAACAGCATCGAGCTCGATTCGCCCGATACGTGTCTGATTCAGCCGACCACAACTGACTAGGAGAGTCACTCCCTTGGAGAAGTCATATGCGCATTTGACTTTTTCCACCGAACGCTAGATTTTTAGTGTTCTATTGAATTTATTTGAATTATGAAATTTTTAAATAGACCAAATTATGAGGAATTATAAAGTCGTTATTTTGATAGAATCACCAAAATCGAGATTTTCTTTTTGGATGGGAGAGTTGACTTTTTTATTGATAAGAGATATTTTTTAAATATTTTATTGAATTTCAATAGAAAGTACTTCCTTATTTATACGTAATATCTTAAGTAAATGACATTTACTTAAATGATATGAAATGTAAATAAGATATGAGTTCCATGTAATCCCATGTGAATCTCTGAACTCATTCTCATATCTAGCATACATATGTTACATATATGCATGCATATATGTTTTACATGTGTATATATATATACAAAATACATATACATTTCACCCGAATCGGATCGAATCAGAACAAATCCAATTCGGTCCAAATCAGCGATCCAGCAAACCTTGTTTCTGATGCTTTGGACTGTTTATTTGCAATGAGAGTGCCTTAGCCCATTTAGGGCCCATTCTGTAGCCTTTATATTTTTCTGCACGATTTTCTGTATTTTCTGGTTACAGGGGGTATTTTGGTCTTTATATTGTTGTCTTTTGGGTTAACGGAGTGGCTCTTTATATGTGTACCTGTACACCTCTTTTGGAAGAAGAGGCATGAATGGAAAGAAAAAGAAAACGACGCTTGAGAATTGGGACAGTTTTGGGTGTTGCAGAAGCCTATTTGCATGGGGATCCTGTGAAGGGAAGGTGAGAAAACCCATCGCCCCCCCCCCTCTGTTCTTTCCCTCTCTCTCTCCGCTCCTGTTCCCCCTCCCTCTCTCTCTCTCTCGGTGTCTTGCGGCTCTCTCACCCTCACTGTGAGGGCCGCCGCTGCGATCCCGCCAGCAACGCCCACACACACACGTGGGAACTGCGCCCCGCCCCTCGTCGCCCTGCCTTGGCAAACCCAGGCCAGCAGCGCCAACCGCCCTCGTTCCCGCTCCGCAGGGCTACAGACCGCCCCCAGGTGTCCTGTCCGCGGACCCCAGCAGCCATCTGCCTCAACCGCGCTCGACGATCGCTGCCTCCCTGCCAGCAAGTCAACTTGCTGTGCCCACACGCGGGTTCTTCGACCGACCGTCCGGCACCATCGACAGGCCCCTGCAGCGCCGACTCGCCCTTCTGGCCGATCACCGGATGAGTCTGCTGGGATTTTAGGATGTCGGCAATTCTGCCCGTGTTTACCTATACCTGACGGTGCTCCCACACGAGTTCAACCAGCCCAGGCATCCGAGGACACCTCCTCGCCAGTGTCCGAGGCGACCAGCTGTCTCGCCCTGACATGAGCGACTCAGAAGCCAGTGATTGCCCAGCTTGCCGCTTTGACGTTGGAGCCGATCGACGACGACGGTCACTTCCCCACAGTATTCCCCGACGCCTTGATTCACAACCCCGCTCTTCAGCGGGTCGGTAAGCCGCTCTCGTCTTGCTTGCTGGTATATTGTTGCATTTGCTCCCATGCTGTGAGAATTTGTAGTATTACTAGCCAGTTAAAAACATCATCATTTAATCACTGCTGTAGTGTGAACTGTGAGAACCCAGCCCGCAGCCATGATTTCTGCTATATTTGAGTGAGTCTGTTGCCCTAGACTAGCGGCAGTTCCGACTACCGTCGGTCCAGTTCATAAATTTGAGTGAGCAGAAATTTCTTGTTAATAAAATGTATTTGTCTACCTGATGCCCTTTGGACGTGTTCGTGAAAGTCATCCTTCTAAATTGTTCATTTGTGGATCTTGTGTGGCGGATAAAATTCGGGTCGTAACGGAACTGTCCCGCATCACAATGTTTTAAATCAATCAAAGAACTCAATATTTCACAAATACTAAAGGAAAGAAACAACAGAGTGCTTGACAGTATTCTATCGTATAAAGAGAGAGTGTCACTCTTTTTTACCCTTCTAATATGTGTTTAGAACTTTGGAGGAGAAAAGAGAAGAGGTTTAAGGTAAAATCTTTGTTCAAACCAGGGATTCAGCTGATTATCTGTGTGGCATTTAGAACTAGGAAGTAGAAAGAGGATACCTTCTCCTTTCATGGTCAAACCTATCCTGCTTAATTAATTTTGCTGAACACCACATGCAGCATTATTTATTTATTCCTAGTACATCATTTCTAATGGTTCCCACGTAGAGAAAGTAAATAATGTCCTCAAAGAAAATAAGCCACATGGCAAGGGAAAAAAGTACTTATAATTAGTTGCTGGCAAACGAGTTAAATATCATTATCTTGTACGAACTGTTTCAAAAAGAAAACTCAGATGAATACCACCACAAGCCTAGGCTCTCCCTTTCTACTGGTTATCGGTGCCATAAAGGTCCAAAGTTAGTCAGAATCTAGTTACATTTTGGATGCAAGAAGCATGTTTGGTCCAATTCACATTACAATGCTTAACCCACACAGATGAAAATTTAGACGGTAAACTGGATCTGCTGAAAATCTTAGTACTTTAACATTGATTGATCATCAAAATCATGCTTCAATCCATCCCCCATAATAACATTTAATTTCTGTGAAAGATTATCATATTGCTATAAATGACAATGATTAGTAGCCAGACATGGATAAGTAATGGACACCACAGAACAGCATCTGTTCAAGGCCCACAGTAAAAACCAGATGCATAATGTTTGCCTAGCTAAAGAGGGCACTGTAATAGTAAGACACAGGTGTGTGCAGGTTTGAGTTTAACCTGACTCCCCCAGAGACCCACACATACACATGGGACACATGGGAAGAGACTAGGAGAGAAAGTTACAGTTACCTGCAAGAGTCCCAGCATTTGCTCTTCAATTGTACCACGCATTGCTAAAGTTTCAACATGAACTGGACGAATGGCACCCATGCGATGAGCCCTACTAATCACCTGTTCCTCCATACTGCCAACAGATTAAATAAAAATAGAGCATTAAAAAGTGACCAGACTCTCAGTTAGTGCTACAAAAAAAATCCACAGATAAAAAAGCAGATGATATTGAAAAACATTCAAAAAATGGTACAAACATTTCTAGAACCAGTGTTATTTAATTATGCCTAGCAGCCGCCATTACCTAAGGTCCTAAACTATTAGGATTCAGGTAAGAGAATGTATTGAGCATCAAAGATTCAATATAAGACAATCCCCATAAAAAAAGATGGATCCAATACAAGGCTCTGCCTATGAGCTACTGAATGTACCAGTATTTACTATTTAGCCCTGTAATAAATTTTCTAGACAAAAGGTTCATTGAGTGTTTCCTTGAGATAAAAGTTTAAATGTTCTACATTCGCCTTGAGCTCATAAAACATTTACTGAGCCAAGCTCAAGTCTATGAAATGGGCTCGAGGTCAGGCACAGCCCCATCTCAAACTTGAGAATTCCAAAGCAAGACTCGGCTCATTGCCACCCTAGACATCACCATGCTGAACCCACTTGCTCCAATATACTGAATATGGCACCTAACCTCTCTGCAACTTATCCGAATACCCAACATCATGCTAGCTTTTAAGATGATCAAAATGACAAAAATACCTCCACAAGATTGCAAAAATTGTTTTGATAGGTTATTATCTGTCCCAAGTTATGAACGCACTCCCTTACGACTGCAAATGGATTCAGACAAACAGAGTTTTGACCTGTTTCCAATTCACAAACCATATTCAGAAACATAACTTAATTTCATCATTTTTGGACTCTAACTAGAATCTGAAACAGGAGGAGGGGATCCATTGCCACCAGTGGCACCAAAAGTGCATTGCCACCTACTCCATACCCACATGATTCAATGCAAATGTTAGGTCCAGCCCATTAATTCTTCACTACTGTCAATAAGCTAGACATACAAAAATGAAAATTTGAATGTAAAAATTTACAGATCAAAGGCATATATATACACTATCTAGACAATTTTTTGTGCTCCAGATATCAACGATTCTAATATCAGTGCATAAATGTTTATCTATACTCAGTTTATTGATAGTACAGAAGAATAAACGGAGTGGATCTAAATTTGACATGAAATCAAGGAGTTTTGGAGTAGCTGGTAATGCATTTTTGGTACCACTGGTGGCAACAATCCCTCCTCCAGTATATTCTTTACCTTTTTCAGTTATATACTAGTGGTACTAACCATTTTTCCAAAAAAAAAAACTACTCCAGAAACAAACAGATACTAACAGGTAAGCAGAATCAGACTCTTACATGTACCTCCAATCATACATCCATAAAATCTTCAATTTTGTCCAGATCATATAACAATAACAAGAGTGTGGTAAACATCCTTGAAAAATAATACCTTCTGTCCCAGATTGGTTCCATCAAAAATACATGTGTAACAAAACTCAAATCAAGGCCTAGTGCCGCACTTCCATCCATTAGTAAGGCCATACAATTTGCATCATGTTGAAAGATCATCAAGGATTTCATCTGCAGAACTCCATTAATAAGGTCAAACAAACAACTCAAAGGTGCAGCACTTTCATCCATCAGTAACATCAAACAAACAACTTGGAGGTGCATGAGGCAAGTTTCTAAAGTTACCTTGTTGCTCGAATGCATCGGGCTATACATTCCAGCATATCTGATGCCAGCAATTGTTAACTGCCAAACACAAAAAGAATAGAGGTCAACATCTTCAAACTGATATTGTTGCCAGAAAGTAAACTGTTCAAAAATAATTACCTGTTGCTCAATTACATGTATGTGCTCCAGAAACTGCGAAAATATAATCACCTTCTCAGGCATTATGCTATAGGTTTTACAAATTGGCTTAGTTGCAGTATCCAGATGTACTACCATGTTATTTTCCGTTTTCCTACGAGATAAAAGCTCCTCGGAGACATCAGTTCCATCAATGCAGTAACTCAATTTCCTATTAGCTTCAAATAAATCTTTCAACCTCTCCACTAGATATCTCACTTTGCTGCTTGATGTTGCATGCCAATCAGGATCCCAGTTATCCTGCACAAGCCACAAGAATGAACATTAAATCCATGTCAAAGAGAACAAGGAGAGCGAAGAGAACAGCAAGAAGGATCCGATCTTGAAAAGCACGGTAATACCTGTTTATAAGAAGGTTGCAACTCTATAAGATCCTTGGGAACGGGCCACTTGGGATTAGGATTTTCAGGCCGTGCTAATAACTCAGGACATTGCATTTCATAACGATTCCCACAGTCAGGAAAGGTACATCCTTCACTGTCCAGAGCAACACAGTCTAGGCATAAAAGATGCCTACATGGTGTAACAACAGGCAGACGGCACCAGTCCCCACACCTAAAGATAGTATAACCGTAATAGTAAGTATAGGGCTCTCATAACCAGTAATATTTGTAATGGATTTTCCAAACAAGCTTAAATCTTCCATATTTAATAATTAACTCCTCAGATCTCACTATATCATTTTAACTCTCTCTCTCTCTCTCTCTCTCACACACACACACACAGAAGCTGCAGTGGACAACCCAAATGGCAGCTCACTGGTGACTCTCAGGCTGTCCAGTCAGAAGGGGATACACCAGATGATGACTGTGACACTATGTAACACCACCAGCAGAGGAGAACCAGACGACAAAGCTCCAACCACCACAGGCACATGGACCATTGGGTACCCACATTATCACCAAGACCATTGGGTATTTGAAACAAACCAATAGCAGGGATTTATTTCTGAGTTAAGAGATTTGTGGTGTTGAATGGTAACCGTGAGATTTGAGGAGTTAATATGTAAATATGTAAGGAGGCTATCCTAAGAGTCCCAATGTGTCAATCGAAGGAAAATCCTACCTTAAACAATTACCACCATTCAACAGTGTAGATTTAATAAACTCATATTCTTCAGAAAGAGGTTCCAGACCCTGTTGCACAAGTATATCCATTGTTTCTTGTATATCCTCTCCAGCATCAGTGACTTTAATGTGGCCAGCTACGCAGCAAGATAACCTAACATTCCTAATGGTATTACTTCGAAATTTCCATTGCTTTGGGTTGAGAAGAGATTCAACATGAGAAGGATCACTCCAATCAGCCATTAAAATATTGCGCCGAACAGTGGCTACCAGTTCATTATAACTCCTAGCATGCTCTTCAGTGAAATCTAGAAAAGTTACTTTCTTAATGCAAGGAGGAATACTTTTTAAGTCCGTTTTTCTTGCACTAATCATGATCCTCTGAAGTAGTTGCAGCAGACGAGACCTTCCCTCCTCCATTTCCGCCTCGAATGGTTTAAGGATTCCGGTGTCCCATGATTCTTGGTTTTGTCCATATGCCTCCTCATGAAGGAACTTCAGCATTGGTTGAAGATGAGCCACTTGACTGTTTGGAGTGTTTGGAGTTGGTGTACCTGTCAATATCCAGCGGTATGAAGCAGTCAATGAGATGGCCATCTGCAGTTTATTTGTTAAGTTGAGACTTGAACCAAGAGTATGCCCTTCATCTAACATCACCCTCAGCCAATGAACTTGCATCAATATACTCTTCTTACGGGGTCCCCATTCTGCACTTAAGCGGTTAAAGGTTGTTATGACAATATCATAGTCCCATGCAAGATTGTGTGCAGAAGGCTTCTTGTGATCAGCCCATACATAAACACGCAATTGCCCAGGTCTAACATGCCTTTGGATTTGTGTTTTCCAGTGTTCAACTAAATTTGCTGGAACAATGATCAGGGTTGCTCTGGACAAGTAAAATCTGAAAGACTCCAACGGCATTGTGAGAGCAATTTGAAGTGCTTTCAAATCAAATGCTAAATTTTCAAGTTTGTGGGGATAATACCACCTAGTTGTACCCCTTTCAATCTTTCTCACAAGACCAAATGCTTGAAAGACTTTGTGATATTCATGTGTACCTCTACATGAATGTGTATCTAAAACCGGACGTGTTAAACCACTTGCTTCCATCTCTAATAGCTTGCTGGGGGATAGACTTGCCAACCAGTTTAAAGCCTTTTTTGTTTCAAAATTGATCAATGTATAATGTTCCTTGAGAACACTGGTGAAAAAAGATACATTCTGCTCCTTCCCCTGAGTGGTTCCTTTGGTATAAAATCCTGGCAAATATGTTATTGACCTCCTACAATCCCAAGACTCCTCTGGAACTGTACAAGCCTGATGAAATGGATCACTGTTCATACTACAAAACCAAGCAGCTGTGGCATCTAGTATGCTACTCTGTGGTAGTCTCCGCCACTTTCTACAGGCATCACACTGAACCCATGTCTCACTAGAATCAACATGAACAGAATTGGTTTTCCTAGATTTCTTGCACCTGATGAGAAAATTGACATACTTTGAAGAAGAATTGAGCTTTGGTGCATTTGAATTGTCTCTCCTGTCACTTGCATTTCTAGTAATCCGATTTTTGCTGCTATCGTCGAGATTTTTTCCAACATGACTCAAGCTCCTTGTAGATCGAAACACACCTGACATCGGCAAACACTGTGAATCTGTCGGAGACAAAATTTCTAACTTGTTCGATGAAAAACATTTGGATGCAGGAAAGAGATGGGACCGCTGTGACCTTGGACGCTTCAAAGAGGACCTTGAACTTTCAGATCTTCCATACTTCTGTGAAGCTTTTGAAATTTCAGATGGACTAAATTCTGGGATAGATTTGTTGGCATAGATCTGCCTCCTTCGTGCACTTGCAGCAAACCTTGTCCATGTTGTAAAACCACCCACAGATTTTTCAGCACTGAGTTCATAATAACCACAGGCTAGGACTGGATTATGCATGCACCATATAACATCTACACCCTCAGGTGGATCAGCCAGATTCCCATGTGTTTTGAGGATAAGAGACAGAGCAGTCACAGTCTTTCCAAGCCCTGGTTCATCACAAAATAATCCTCCATTGAAATCTCTAAGAGTGGGGGCCATGCCAGTGATGATTTCACCAGAAACAGCATTCATGTAAAAATGAAATCCATCTTCAGTTGAGAAATCCATATAGAGTGGATGTGGCAGGATCTCAGAACTGCGCTCACGTTTTAACATCCATTCAATTGCTGCTTGTTGGTGTGGAAAAAGTTTAAGCTTCATACATGGCATAATTGACATAGCTAATAACCTTAGATGGCGGCAAGTGGCAGCAACACTAACAAGGTCCCTTGGACCAAGTGAAGCTAGGATGTTAGTTAAGACATCATCAGTAAGATCCCAAATTCCAGGACCAAGAGAAGCATCCTCTGGTTTTATTCTTGTGGAGTATACCATCTCCTGCTTCATAATACTAGGAAGGCTCTTAAAAATTTCATAGAGATCAAACAGCTTTTTTCTACTAGAACGATTAAAAGCACTATGAATATTGCATTCAAGAACACTACAGTCAGAATTATTCCACATGGTTTCATCATCTTCATGAAGACATTTCTCAGTGCTGCCAAATTTAAGCAACGAACTCCTCACTTCCCAGTTACAACTACAAAGAACATTCCGCAACTACATTAGAAACCTGAATAGTGCTGAATATCCAAATAGTCAAACAATTTACAGAAAACGTGCAAAAACATCTATCCATGGACACAGAAATTGTAATTCACCATGGTCTCCTAACTTCACCTGCATAAGTACATTATAATCTTGACAACTTTGTGGAGTAATGACATACACAATGAAATCCATAAGCTTGAAAAAACCTACCTACTCAGAGTATTATATGCAAGGCAAAGACATAGTCTAGGTGGAAAACTAATGTTCATCATCCATCCATTACCCCAATACTCATACCACAATATGATCAAAACTTAACCACCGCGAGAAGTATTCAAGTAGAGACAAAATGAAAATAAACTGTGTTGTCTTCAATGCATTACCATAAATTACAGAACAGCATGCCTTAGTGCATATTTTTCCCTTTTGCAAGAGAGCCATGAGTCTAAGCACACAATCAGCCTCGGGGCATTAATGGTGAATTTTCACTAAAATCTTTATCTTACACCAACACCGATGGGCCAGCTATCAGTAGCCAGTGCAATTACATGTAACCAACCATGTTTACAGTGTTCAAACATCATCATCATCAGAGCCTTATCCCATTATTTGGGGTCGGCTACATGAATCCTTATCCGCCAAAGATTTCTATCAAGTGCTATATTCATGTTTAAACCCAAGAAGTCTAAGTCCTTCCTAATAACATCGCACCATCTCATTTTAGGCCTTCCCCTAACTATTTTACTGGCATCCACTAAGATTTGGTCAAATCTTTTAACCAATGCCGAGTTAGGGCGACAGTACACTTGTTCAAATCATCTGAGTCTATTTTCTCTCATTTTCCTATCAATTGGAGCTATCCCCATGTTCTCGTGGAACCGCTCATTCATAATCTTATTTTTCTTAATCTTACCACACATCCATCTCAGCATCCTCATTTCTGCTACACATATTTTGTTAATGTGTTCTTTTCGCACTGCCCAACACTCGATACCATATAACAAAGCAGTCATCACAGCCATTCTATAAAACTTCCTTTTAAGTTTCATGGGTATACAACGATTGTAGAGGACTCCTCATGCACTTCTTCATTTTAACCAAAATGTCTTAATGTGCAACATCGTCATAAATTTCCCCATTTTTTTGGATGATAGACCCTAAGTATCGAAAGCTACTACTCTTAGGAATGTTTTGTCCATCAATTAGAACCATATCTTCCTGTAACACCCTCTCATTACTATAATTACCAAGGTTCAAAAACCCGGGGATCAGGATCGGATCGGTCGGCCCAAAACCGATCCGACCCGACGATCCCGACCCCGGCTCGGCCGAGCCGGGCCGAGCCCGGCTGAGCCAGGGGTGGGTGGATCGGCCCATTATACAGGTGTATATCTTATACAGGCTGAGTTCAGGCCGAGTCCACTGCGATTTCAGGTCTTATTTACCTAAATATCATTTAAGTAAATGTTAACATTTACTTAAGATATTACATGTAAATAAGGAAGTACCCCCCATTTGAATCCAATAAAAATATCAAAAAAATCATATCTCTTACCAATAAAAAGTCAACTCTCCTACCGAAGAAGAAAATCGTGATTTCGATGATTTTAGCGAAATGCTAACTTTTTAATCTCTCATAATTTAGCATATCTAAAAATTTGATAATTCAAATAAACCATATGGAACACTAAAAATTCAAAGTCCGGTAAAAAAAATCAAACGTGCATATGACTTCTCCAAGGGAGCCACTCTCCTACTGACAACACTTAGTCTGCTTGAGACCTCTCAAGATTTGGTCAAACTTAAACTATCATCACTCAAAGTCATGAGAATTGTCACTTTCTAATTTTTTTTCAATTAAAAAGTGAAAAATCTCATGAGTTTAGATGATGATAGCTTAGGTTTGACCAAATCCTGAGAGGTCTCAAGCAGACTAAGTGCTGTCAGTAGGAGAGTGGCTCCCTTGGAAAAGTCATATGCACGTTTGATTTTTTTTACCGAACTTTAGATTTTTAGTGTTCTATATGGTTTATTTGAATTATCAAATTTTTAGATAGGCTAAATTATGAGAGATTAGAAAGTTAGCATTTCGCTAAAATCAACGAAATCGCGATTTTCTTCTTCGGTGGGAGAGTTGACTTTTTATTAGTAAGAGATATGATTTTTTTGATATTTTTATTGGATTCAAATGGGGGGTACTTCCTTATTTACATGTAATATCTTAAGTAAATGAAACTACAAATAATAACATTTACTTAAATGATATTTAGGTAAATAAGGCTTGAAATCGCAGTGGACTCAGCCTGAACTCAGCCTGGGATTGGCCTGACTCAGTCCATGACAAGGTTGAACAGGATCGGCCCGGATCGGGCCGGGCTCGGCGAGCCGGCCGAGCCCAGCCGAGCCGGTCCGATCCGCGTGCAAGGACCGGCTAGGTTACCCCGGGTCGGATCGGGAGGCCCAAAACCGAGCCGACTCGGCCGATCCGATCCCGATCCGGCCGAGTTTTTGAACCATGATAATTACAATGCATAAACTCTGGCTTGCTCCTACTGATTTTAAAATCTTTAGTCTCTAAGGCATGCCTCCAACTTTACAATGTTCAAACATGTGTTTAGAGAATTATATACACTGATCACCACTTCCTATCACCATAAATGTATCAAAGTGGGACCATATCTTACTCCAAGATCATAAACTATCCAAACTCTATGATATTGTCAAAAGAAGATAGTGATAACTTATCAGATTCTGATTGAAAATCATGTTTTATGAAAGAGTGGGTCATATATATCACACATAATAATACCCAAAAAGATGCTATGTGATTATATTTTTCTTTTCCACAGATGTTGGGAATTGTCCCACCATAATCAGGCAATCCAGTTAAGTCACTTATGGTATGCAAATCAAATGTTCAGCAGAGATCTTCAAATCAAAATCAAATCAAATGACCAGACAAGCTCAATTGAGTGCGGCAAACAATATAGTGCAAAATGTAATAACAAGGTTTTCCTTCATTACTTGTTTCATATTGCTGCCAGTATTGAAAATGTCTGCAGAAACTAAACTAGAGTCACTTAGATCCATTGCCAACTCCAGCATATTCATACAAAATAAATTTCTATCATTAGCATAAACATTTCACCTGGAAATTAGGCATATTAGAGTAACAGGCTTTCATTACACTAATGATGAGAGATTAGGCCCCAACAACTTATGCCAAGTGCCAACAGCCTAGATTTTCCTCTTATCCTCTTACTATTTGGGATAAGGAATAAGAGGCTGACGCATCAGCCATTGAAATAAGTTGCTTGGGAAAAGCAAACCTAGAACATGACCATTTCATTCGGACAAGTGACAAGTGGCTGAGATTAATCCAGGTCTAGTTTCAATATCAGTAGTAATTTTGGCATGCTACACATAGCAGCCAATCATGGGTATCCATTTTTTTTTGGGAAAAGTGGATAGTACCACTGGTTACATTAGAGGGGGAAAAGGAAGTACATGTGTAGGAAAACTCACAGCCCTTTTACAAAAATAGACTCCACAGCAAGCCAATGTACCCTCCATTGGCATTAACTCCTCAGAAGCAAAAAGAGAGAGGAGTTATAGCCATCTCCTGTACATAAGTGTTTAGCCCAGAAAAGCACTTTTATCTTTCAAAAAAGAAAATAACCTATCCTCAGATCTAGCTTCCTTCCTGAACAGCCTATTGTTCCTTTCAATCCACAATGCCCAAAGTGTGGCACGCAGAATAAGCCACCAAAATCTTTGTCACCCTTGTTAGCCCATGATCTCTGCCACAATGAAAAGAGATGTTGAACCTTCTCGCACTGAGGCAAAAATAAGTGTAGACTCTGCCCCATCCTCTCCCAGATACCCCTAGCATAAGAGCAAACGGAAAATATGTGATCCAGGTCTTTTTCTTTATCCCCACACAAAGAACAAACTGAGGATATGTGATTGAGAAAGACTTGCAGTCTATCACAAGTAGGCACCCTACCATGTGAAATCCTCCATACCAATACCTCGACTTTGAGAGGGCTTCTGGTTGCCCAGATGCCCTTGGCTGAAGCATGTTGCCCCCCCCCCCCCCCCGTCTGAGATGACAGCATAGGCATAGCTGACTGAGAAGGTCCCATTCTTCTCCCATCTCGAAGTACACAAATCCCTTATTCCCTGGATAGGTTGATGGTTCAAGAGGAGAAAAAAAAGCTGATCCAACTGTTCTGACTCGACACAGGAAAGATTCCATCTAAATATACCAGCAAAAAGGTCAAAATCAAACATCTGCCATGGATTCCAGAATCACTTGATCCAGATCGGAATCAGCCATAACCGATCCGATTCTGCTCCAAACGGGCTGATCCGGATCTCCCCCATGATTTTGAATTGAAATGGCCAGTAATTACGTGATTAGAGAAAATCCCGACCGATCCCTCCCAATCCATTCCCGCGATCCCGACCGATCTGATACCGGATCCCCCCCCCCCCATGTTCCAATCCAAAATTCGTTGACATCTACTCGACAGTAGAACAGGAAAGCCTAGAAACAACAGCCAGCAAGGGAAAAGTCTCCTCCAGTGTAAAATGACCACACCATGTACCCTGCCAAAACAAAGTATAATACCCATCACCCAAGGAAACCCTCAACCTAACTCTGGTAAAGTCCACAGATTGAAGAATTCCCCTCCAAATGGAGGAGACATTATACATCCAATGTGGAACTAGGTCATAGACTCTAGCCGATCAGTAGTATGTGTTGCTGCAAGAGAAAAAGGGGGGTTGACCAGAGTCAATCCGAGTGGGCCCCGAGGTGATGGCGTGTCGTCGTCGGCGAGGTTCGACAGAGCTCCGGCCTGCAGAAACCACCGAGTCACCTCGGTGGGGAGACACTCTGACGCCCAAGTTAGACAGATGAAAGAGGGGGAAGAGGGTTTCAAAGTCATGAGTAGCATACCTTTGTTTGGTACTCGTGACATTGAAACCCTCTTCCCCCTCTTTCATCTGTCTAACTTGGGCGTCGGAGTGTCTCCCCACCGAAGTGACTCGGTGGTTTCTGCAGGCCGGAGCTCTGTCGAACCTCGCCGACGACGACACGCCATCACCTCGGGGCCCACTCGGATTGACTCTGGTCAACCCCCCTTTTGCTCTTGCAGCAACAGTATGTATGGGTGATAATCTACCAACACAACCCCCCTTCCTCTGTTCCAAGTCTCCACAACCATTTGCAAAGAAGGGCTAGATTGATCATGGCTATCCAGTTACATCGTATTAGTTCCTGTATTCATGTATTGGAAGAAGCTACTATTAAAGCAAATAATTAAAACCATGCACCTGTACTAAAACATTACAACCGAGGCTTGGAGACAATTTCAAGAAGCCACCCCCCCTCTCCAACCTCCTCTTCCTCTCTCACCCCTAACTCTCTCCTCCTTTAGTTGTTTCCTTCCATGTTTCTTGCATATTAGCTACAATATTGAAGTATATAGACTAGGAAAGTGTTAGCTGGAGTTAGCAAGATGTGTAAGTGAATTCAATCTATGAATCATAATTCAATAGGTAAATGTATGCGGTTGGGTTTTTTTTCATTTTTATTTGAAGGGATTGAATTCTTGGGTTGGTGAGTTAAGTAAGAGTTCTGCCTGTAAATTCAATTCAATGGTTAGTAAGCATGAGTTTGTTTAAGAGGAATGTCTAGATGAGAAGACAACTCAATTCTGAACTCCGCGAGGTATGACTTCAATTTCTTAAAGCTTTTCTTTAATCTGACATTTAGTGGGAATCGTGCTCCCCAAAGAAATACCATTCCCAGTTAACCATATGCGGTTCACTAACCCGAGATTTTAATTCCCACGGCTTACGATTAGAATCCAAACTAGAACTCCAACTAAGCGGATGACTAGACAAAAACAGAAGTAAACAAATGTGCCGACATTCCACAGTTCTCGAGCTCAACAATTCGAGACAAATGACGAGCTCTCTAACTGTACAGCTGGAATAAAGACATGGCAGTATAGTACCTTAGGTGCCTGAAAAGGGAAGCAGCCAAGGCACTCGATCGAGGGAACTGCCAACCCGACCAGACAGCCATCGGTAGGTAAACATCAACCAGCACGACAGCCCTCGCGCACCCATCCCCTCGGACGACAGCCCCGAGCACCCTGCATTCAATCCTCAGGCACTTATGCGACGTCAGGACGTGCAACTGGTGCACCACGTTCATGCTTCCGTTCACAAACCCAAGTCCCTTCCTCCGTTTTGGGAAAGAACCAGCTGCCGGGGAACAGGACGGAACACCCCGTGCAACCCCCTTCCGCTGCCTCTTCCTCGACGACGGAGTGGAGGGGATGGCCGCCACGCTCCTCCCCCTTTGTTTGCGCGGACTCGGCGTCCCGGCATTCTCCTGCAGAGAAATCGGCAGCGGACACGAGGTCTCGGAAGGGCCCGGATCCCCATCCTGAATCGGCGTCAGCAGGAACCCGTCGTCAGACACGAACCCAACAGCGGAGCCATCGCCGGAGAGGGTGCATGCGACACCCGGGGCCGGAAATCGGGGCGACACCACACCCGACGCCGCCCCCTCCTCCTCCTCCCGCAGCGGCTGTGAGGAATGGGGCGAACGAGAGCTCACGGAGACTACGACGCGGACGAATCCGCAGAGCTTGTGCTGTTGATCAAGGGGCGAGTCCTCCGGTCCACCGGCGTGGCTCATCCGCGCGTGCTGCGGCCGGGGAGGGGCCGCCTACGGTTTTGCTTCCTCTCTCTGGAGCTCCACCGCGATGCTCTGCTCTGCTCTGCGGAAAAGGGTTGGAATCTGGGGAGAGAGAGAGAGAAGTGGATGACCTCGTTGTTGTGAAAGAGGAAGGGGTAGAGATTTTTTTCTTCTTTACATAGAGTCATAGACTACCTTCTTACACACGAGATGCCCGGATCACGAGCACGTGCGTGTGCGCACGTGGAAATCCCGGAAATTTCAACAATAACTTTTTCGGTACGCAGAAAAATAAAAGGGTGAATTATATATGCACCCCTAAAATATATATAAATAACACGTATGTCTTTAAAATTTAGACCTCATCAAATATATTATATCATACGTGCCCTCGCCGTCCAAGTCGAGCTCCGCGGTGGTCGAACCCCACGCTGTTCGCCGTACGTGATGACGTCCCCCCTCGAATCCGGCAGCACTGGCGAACACTCCGGAGAATCGTCTGCTGCCTCCGGGCTCTCTTCTTCTCTCAACACGCACAGCGGCTGGAGGAACTCTTTCAGATCGATCTGGAGGCTTCTCAGCTGCGAGGGCGGCCGGGGCTGTGTGGTCGTCGTCCTCGGAGGCGACCACCACTGGATACTCCAGCCAGCTGCAGGGTTCCACCGTCTCCGGCATGGCTTGGTGGTGATTGTTTTCGACGGAGAGAGGCGGAATACGGGGGAGACAGATCGCTGCTCTTAAGCTCTTGCAACGTCCGGTGGATGGCGTGGATGTTGTGCTGGGTGCTACAGGTTAAGCAGCGCCGCAGGAGGGGAGCACGGAGGAGAAGACCACCGGCGGGGATCCACCTGAGGCGGTGGGGCTTGCCCATCATGGCCGGGGTCGAAGCTGGCCCGCAGGTAGGGGACGTAGAGGTCGGCGTCGGGGCAGTAGAGCCGCCTGGGAGCCTCCTCTCGGCGGCGGCGGAAGCCAGCCACAGCCCTTTCACAACACACTTTCTCCGTCTCTCCTTGAAGAGCTGTGTTTGAGAGGGAGAGAGGTGCAGAGAAAGAGAGAGAATGTGTGTGTGAGAGATAAAAAAATTTTAAACATTAGGTAAATTTAGTGAAATTTAGATTTAAAGGGTATACGCTTAGAATATGGCAGATATATATTTTTATTTATTTATAATAAACTTAAAATAAAATAAAATAATTGATAATCTTTAACTGTAATATTAAACATCTTTTCTGTAACAGAATTTAACATATATTATAACAAAAAATAACACTTATTATAATAAGTTATATCTCTATTGAAGATTAAAAAATAAATCAAATATTTAATAAAAAAATTCTGATTAATTTGTCTAATAAAATATTTTCTTCACATATATATATACATAAATATATGCATATAAAAAATATTAATTATTCAGGTAGCTGAATAACTAGTTAACTTGAAATGGCAACGCCCCGATCTTGATTGGTCGCACACGCAGACCCCACAACGTGTCCGTGATCTACCAATCAGGTCAAACAATCAGCCATTCCACATCATGCAAGTTATCGATCATCCAAATAATTAATATTTTCTACATATATTTAACTTACTGTAGAAAAAACAAAACTATTCTATTTTTAAATATTACTCTTTTCTTGAATTATTGCCATACATCACAATCAATGAAGGAGAGAGGCGGTAAAAGATGGAGCATTTTACGAATATCTAGACAAGTTCATAAAAATAACAGAGTATATAAGTGGATCAGAGAAAGAGTACACATTATTGCATCACTTTTACTTTAAGAGGAATGCCATCGTACAAAATTCTTAAAAGAAATAAATTGACATAAAAGATCGAAAACCAGATTCTATTTGCACAACACCGGAGTCGCACTATTTTTTTGCAATTTTTACGCCACCTACGGTTTGCACGGACATGACACTAAGTGGATTTAATAACCTTTTTCGTGGATATGACCGTTTATTTAATAACAGTTAAATCGGAATCTTAAATAAAAAAAATATTTGCCACTCGAAAATACAAATAGATAAATCTTAAACAAAAAATACACTAAGTTATGTTCCACACGATGGTTCACAATGCCCCTCACACTCACCGACAACGTCATGGCCCTAATACTGTAGAGTAAATGAGAAATAAAATTATAACAAAAATATAACACAATAGTGTTCAAATGTGTGAAAATGCTCGAATATTAAATGGTAGTTAAACGTTGCGATAAACAAACTACACAATAAGAATGACAAAATTTCATCATGAATTTTATGAATGCTACCATACTAACCATGTATTGAAGTTTCACGATGGATAATCCAAAGAGTTTATGGCTTCATACCTGAAAGGTGATTCCATGCTTCCATGTTTTAAACACTAAGGCAACTAGAAACACTCATAAATAGGGTGATGGCATCATTTAGGGAGTGAAACTTATTAGATGTCATTATGTAGTGTCACAACCCATGCTAATGTTCTTAGTTTGCAGTTCTGTAAATTATTTATCAAACAGAAAAAAGGGAACGTATCAAATTCATGGCTTACAATTAGAAGAAAACTAAATTAGCCAAAAAAAAAAAAAAGTTACAGAACATTACAACCGGATGTGCTGTTAGGTTACATAGATGACCTTCAGTAGGTTCTTCTTTCATCACAAACCAGATACAAGGGGTAAAGCTTTATTTACAGGCTGCACATACTCCCCCATCTCAAAAAAAAAACATGGGAGAAAGGTTTCTGATTGATGAAGGCACTCAGACAACAAAATGTTGGCATGCAAAATACCTGAAGAAAATGCAGCAGGACTGGGACTTAATAACATACAATTCCGTCATCTGCATCTGAAATCATAATTATGGAAAGTTAGCATTGGGAAGAACGGAATGGATCTTTAATGAAAAAAGACGCAAGGCAGAGTGTCACCCACAGGAGCATTTGCTCCAGCAGGCAGATGCTACTGTAATCCTATATTGAGTGATCTGACGAATCCAATGGTGGTTAAACACAAGTAATGTTTATGTAGAAACTCGCAATGAATTAATGCTCCAACGTTGACACAATTACATGTAGGATGAGTATGACACTGAGTGTGACAGAAGATGGAACAAGCAGGAACATAGGTGCATGTAAACGTATATTGATGATTCCAAGATGCATGCAAAGCATTAAGTAATATAAATTTGATATATGCAAAAACCACTAAAAGATTACTAACACTAACAGGAGAAGCTGGACATAGTTACATCCTGCAAGCGAAGTATAACAAATCGAGATAAATCAACGACGGGTGAGAAAGTGACGCAGAACACATTTCATATTTCTGCATGTAACCGAAGCGAACGTCCCCATTAAACATAGGTGCTTCATTACTTATTGCTAGAAGCACTAGGTAATCAAAAAGGAGAGAAATGGGAAACGGCACACGTTTACATCGTTTTGCTCAAATAGCGGGAAAAAGAAAGGTCAAAACCGAAGTAGAGGAAATGCAACTTGCAGCAGTTAGCAAAGCAGCAGCGATGGCACCACCAGGATATTACTAACAAGCTTCAGATCCACTGAAGTGAAAAAGGATGAACAAAGTGAAGGATTCCAATTTTCAGCTTAGTTGTCGGTCGTCATCAGAGTCTTATCCCATTATTTGAAGTCAGTTATATAAATCTTGTTCTGTCAAACATGTTTAAATTTAAGAAATCAATATCTTTTCTAATAACAACATACCATCTTATTTTCGACCTTTTCAGAACTCTTTTACCGACATTCACTAAGATTTAATAATATTTTATAACTAGCGCCTAATTAAGGCGATGATGCATTATAATTATGAATCATTATTGAGAATCACGGTGAGTTGAACAAACTTGATAAAACTTTCCCAAGGCAACACAATGAAAATGAAGAAACTTGGAATGTCGGTTATGTGTAAATTGAAGGCAAAAAAAACGAGTCATCATAAAAATGGTCAAAATACCGAATGAACTTTCAGATTTTTCATAGAAAATAAGAAGCATATAGCAAGAAAGGGATAAGAATTGAAGACAGAAATGGACGACATATGCTGGTAAAATTATTGATCGTTCTGATACCACACTGAATTATACAAACAAAAGACAACTTACTGGTGGTTAGGGATAGGTTACAGATGACGTGATGACCTGGGATTCGCCAGAAAAAACATAACAATAGGTTAGACACTTAAGCTATCTACGGTAATATAGAGCTAAAACCACTCAGAAGCGAACAGATCACAACCTTCTGCTTGATCGGGTTTTCACACATAAGGAATCACCTTCCATCTTCGCTTTCATTACCGATCCTTTTACCTTTTTGGTTCTCAATCTAGATAAACCTGATAAGAAGCAAGAACAATAAGCATAGAGACAAATGTTAGAGATGTCAATGGCCATAAGATCCAAAAAAGTTACCTTTCTGAGAAGTTTTTGGTGACTGAACTTCCAGACTGTCTGCCTCGGACTCTATCACGGTGCTAGATATACAACTTTCTCCTGATATCGCACAATCTGCTCCAGGCAAACTGGACGCAATTTTTGTTTGATCTTCACTTGGTGCAATGTCACTGGCTCCATCTACAAGAAACCAACGTTTTGGATAGAAATAGAGCCATATAATGCAAACTTCAGATGTCGCTGAAAATTGGATAGCAATTGGACCATATAATGCAAGCTAAAATGTTTGGAACTGTCAACAATGAAGATCCAAGCAAGAACATCTAAAGCCAGTGAGCGACCAATCTGAATGGTCTACATAAAATATTGCTCGGTTTACCACTGGATGCAGTGCATCTGCAAAGACATTTTCGTCTATCCGGTTGTTTACCAGGCCGTGCACCAACAGCCGGAAAGTTGAGCTTGCCTAACCTGTCAATAACAGTTGGTACTAACCTACAACTGGTTAGTTTTGGCTGAGCCCGGCGATCACAGGGGCAAGCTTTTCCAGGTCAGAACTATCTGAAGAGTGAGGTCTGTTCATAACTTACACCTACACTGTTTTCTCAAATATTAGGCTCTGAAAGGCTGACAAGAAATTTCGGATATACTTCCCACTAGATGGCACGAACCAATTTCATGTAGGTTTACCTATTGCCACCGACACTGTATCATCCATTTCCCCTCAAACTGGCAAGCTATCCCCTTGAGAGTACTTATACCTCCTATTTTATGTCGTCAACCTGGCTTAAACGGTCCAGCTACAACTTTATGGTCCTCACATCGCCCTGAGAGAATAATTTTGGGAGGGTATAAAAGTTAGTGTCCCCTCTCATATAAGAGGTGGGAGGGTAGCACTGCACATGGGGCACAAACTTATTCTCCATTATTATTGGGCAACACTTCCACGAGTCCGTACTAAAAAAATAGGCCATTTTGTTAAGAGCTATGGGTGAAGCCAAATCCACCGACAGCAGTAAAAGTGCCCACAAAATATGCTAATATAAAACATTGGAGTATTTACCGCCAGCAACGTTAGCTTCAATCTCTGGACCGTCCTCGGACAGAACTATACCCTTGACACTGCCTATTTGCTCCTTGTGTTCCCGTGCATTTCTGCTAACCATCTCTTGTTCCTTTCTCTCGGCATGTATCTTGTTAAGCTTTCCCTCAAACTCTTCTATGCAGGATTTGAGCTCTATCTTTGCAAATTTCTTTCCCTGGTATTCAAAAAAAATAGAAAAGCCAAAATTCAAATTGACAAAAAGAAACGTATTTAGTTCATACAAGCCATTGAAGTGCTGAAAAACCTTGCTGATTATGTTCCTGAAATGGTCTATCACAGTATCCTCGCATAAAGCATGCTCATACGTCTTCATGGATTCCATAAGTTTTTTAAAGCCCCTCTCTGTAAATGTCAGCTGAGACAGGCAATACGCTATATACTCCCACTGCCGGACATCTGCATTAGACAGTGCAAGCTACACAGTTTAAACGGATCGTAACCAGAAGAAGCGTTTGTGACAAACTAAGACAGCTATACATGCTACGTTGATTGTACCAATAGGTCACAATAAGATCTTGTTGATCTTTTATTAGGGCTTAATAATGGCCAAACAAATGGCAATATAATCCATAGCCCACTATTTCTCTTTTTTTTTTTAGGGGGTTAGTTGATTCACACCCTCTTGGTGTGTTTTTGGTTGTATAAGTGTTTTAGAGGTGGCTCCTTTTTGGGTTTTGGCCTACCAACACGTACATTCTCCCTTTCTTCTAACACATTTGTGGTACTACGCACTTTCAAAAAAAAAAGGTAAAACAAAGGGCATAATAAAAGCATAATTGTGAAGTTCCCTGCAAACAACGTCATTCAAATTTAAAGGAAAAAAACAACCGGCTTCATTAGACAAGAATTCATGCAACAAAGATAAGCGATTAGGATCAGTTGCCCAGAGCACATACAAAAACCCAAATCGTTACAGAATAAGCGCCTACCACTGATTCCACTAAACCGATTGCAGAGCTTCTCAACAAGGGCTTCCATTTGTTTGTCCTAAACAAAGCAACAAATCATGGTAAGAAACATAAGAAGGGCATCTTGTCCATTCATTGAAAGAGATTTTATTTACCTTTTTAATGGAATTTATCAAAAACTGCATAATGCTGCGAAATTGTTCATCTTTCAGATTTTGGTTGGATAATCTGCTGAGAATATCCGGAAGTAAATTATAAATTGGATTGCTTCCTGAAAAATAAATGCCCCGGTAATATTAAGTAACATGTAGGATAGAGTAAAAGAACATAGCATATAACTGAAAACAGAGAAACAAAAGTACCTTTCTTGGACAACTCATGAAAGAAAAGCTTAGCAAGACTTGAAATTCTATCATCTTCATCTTCTAGCCTCATAGCCATTTCATTTATGTATCCCTTCACCTGCCACAAATGTTTTGAGAAATTCAACACCTAATAGCATTCACAAAATATGGTAATGCAGAACCAGTCAGTGACTCAAACTGTCAAACCTTCATCATATCATTCAATATGAGATGTGATAGTACCAAAACTGCATTTTTCCTGACAGAAACCGAAGGATCTCTAAGTCTACTATACATGTTTTCAGTCCATGGCTCCAAAAGGTTGGGAAAACGAGCTGCGAGGTCACCGAGAGCCACTGTGCAATTTGAACGGACTGTCTCTGATGGCGCATTTTCCACAATGGTAAACAACAACTGAAGATTTGCTTCACTGAAAATGCAATCAATTAAAATTATTGACCATTCATAAGTTTGTAGAGCTTAGTGAGCAAGAAGGAAAACGTCCACACTTACCAAAAGTTAGCATCAATAATCATAAGTCTGCAAAGAGCAAGCATCGCAGAAGCTTGTAGTCCAGGGTACTACCAAAAGCAGGAAAGCAATAAGCCCCAAATGTCAAAACTTTTATTATATATTTATAAGTAGAGACAAAGATCACCTTTTGCATCAAATTATAATTGCGACAAAGCTTTGAGATCAAAGGAGCACAGATCCCAATTATGTTCCTTTCATTGCAACAACCAGAGAGAATTTCTTTTTCAGCCTTTTCTGAAAGTCCATCAATCATCACATCTTCAGAAGAAGCAAGGCCCAATTCAGCATTTATACCGTCCTGTGGTGCACAAAATTAGTCTGGCAGAAGGTCTAGTTTTAAGCGAGAAGTACATCAAATACAGAAAGCCTTACAAGTAACAATATCAACAAGAAAAGTTGTCAAACCATAAAGGAAAGATATAAAGGACACTTGGCTCTTCCAGAGATTGCCAATAAATTTCTCACACCTCTTGCCTCTGTCTAATAAAAAGATGGCAAAAAAGTAACATAGAGATGATAATCAGACCTTAGCAAGTGTGGTGCCATCTTGAGGAGCCCCAGTCTCGACTTTTGACTTTTCTCTGATTGATCTTTGCTTTTGTAGCTTTCGCACACAAGATTCTATGTAAACTAGTTGACTTAGCGCTATATGACTTATGATGAAAAGGCATCTACTGAGCTTTGATACTGGCACACTAGCATATAAGCTGGCAT
Source organism: Colocasia esculenta (assembly GCA_014218235.1). Classification (NCBI taxonomy): domain Eukaryota; kingdom Viridiplantae; phylum Streptophyta; class Magnoliopsida; order Alismatales; family Araceae; genus Colocasia; species Colocasia esculenta. Next base: position 150,794,354 of record CM024762.1, read on the forward strand.
CTGTATAATCAACATTATTAGGCTCCTCGTTATTACAACAGAATAGGGTACTGAGGGATGTTTTAACCAACTCAGCAGCAAGGATTTCGGGCCTAGGATGAATAGAGTACAATGCACTTATAGCTTTATCAGCAGCAGCATACCAAATATTTTCAGGAAGCATAAAACCAGTAATTAATCCCTGTAGAATACCAAAGACTCTGCTCCCACTCATATTAATCAACTTTTCTCTGTCTTCCACAGACAATCGCTCAAGTGCAACACATGCCGTTCTTGCAAGTAAAGGTTCTTCTTTTGCCCAACGCCCGAAGCCAATGTCAATGATATCCTGCAATCGAGAACTTAGAATTCCCGGGGATGATTTCGCTGCCATACAAAGAAGGGACAGAGCTCCACGGCATTGCACTGCTGTCACACCGTTGATGTTGAAGTTGAAGAAGTCCCATAGGGCTGATATCTGAACAATAGAAATAAGCAGATTTTCAAGATTTGCATAAAATGCCACCAACATGGGTGTTCACTAGATTTTGTTCCACCAATGGGGCACGCTGTTTAACAAAGTGGACGAGTAACAGTGACTTCTTATAAGCATATAAGACTAAACAATGTTAGCTTAACATTCTGAGCTTCACAAGTCCCTCAAATGAATCACATACTACCATGACAAAAATCAGCCAGAGGGTATGGTTGATATTCTGAAGGATAGGTCAAACATTCAAATTATTGCAGGAACACGTAAACATGCATTCAAACATCTATATAATATCGACACACTCAACTCCCATCATAGGGCTTCTCGCAGTGAAACAAATTCTTGAACATGTTACAATTCTCCTACAATTAAAGCTCTCTTGCCACCATGCTGAAGATAACCTTATATCAGTATAGATCAACGGGACTATGTACAACTGCATGACTAACTAATAATCTGAAGTTGTGTTATTGCCGGAAATGGGGTACCTTGATGCAGTTGTACACCAGCATTACAACTATAAGGACTCAGCATAAGTGAATGCGAAGAAGATGCTTAAAAAAATTCAGGTGCATGGGCATGGAGATTTCTCGAGCCATGACATGTCCTCCTTAACTTTGGAAGTCGGACAGACAGTGAGAAGTCAATAACAGAAGCACTTGAACCATAGGCTATCAACTAAAGGATCCTTAATAAGTAACCTGAATATATGCAGAGGACAATTCATTCAAAGTATTAAGTAAATATAAACATTGAGTTCAAAATCACAGGTGCAAGCCTCTCTTCACAATATTCTTCAGAATCTTGAGAACATGGACTATTTAATAGTCCATTCTCTTTGAACAAGAAAAGGTTACAATTAATATGTTTATGGTAATTCATACCGTGCTCATAGAAATTTCTCCTTTAGATACAAGAGAACCAATCATGAACTCCAAAGCAGCAAGATCCCCAATATTTGAATCAACTGCCAGGTTTAACAGATTGAGGGCACTTTCTGATGGGTTATTCCTTATATAGATCGTCATGAACGCATTTTCTACAGCTTCATATATGGATTTGTCCTGTGAAAAAACCTGTAGAGTCCCATGCAAACAGAACAATTTTGTTAAAAAGAATGGGAATAATCTTTTCTCCATAAACATATGCTTATTGAAATATGCAATTATGAGACGTCCTGTGAGTCTTTACCAGGGGCAACATCTTGCGAAGACATGCCTCTGATCCGTCAATCTGAAACTGTTCGCACCTCATCAACAAAAGGATTGTGTTCTCAACATCGGTTACACTAGCTGAAGCCATTAGCTGGACTAGGGTCTTCATTGCCGAACTTAGACACTTTGAGAAACGTAAACCAGCTTCAAGGGATGCAACCAGTGCCCTTGTCTGCTCTAAATTACCTACATCTGGCATCGTTGAATCTTCCTTCGCTCTTTCTTCACGAAATGGTAAACAACTATCACTAACGCTCTCATGCTGTCCTTCCACAGCCTCTTCGTGAACAACAGTACCATCGGCAGCACTCTCTGAAATGCCATTGGGTTCCATTGCACATAATTTATCTTTATACTTCTCCAGTGTAGTCTCAAAAGCCGCAATTCTGAGATTTGGTCCGAAAGGGTTATACTGCAACATGGTGTTCAGCAAGTTCAGTGCCGATTTTCTTACCATTGCACTTTTGTCTTCCAACCTCCCTGAAGCTACAGATGCTACTTCATTCCATAGGCCAATTGACACAGCATGCTCTTCGCATAGTTCTGCCCAAACCTGAAGAACCCGGCTTCTCGTGTAGGCTGATACGTCCCTACACCTTTCCAGTAGTATTTCCAGCATAGCCTGCTTTCCACGCAATCGCAGAGACTTAGAGCTCATGTCACCATCAATGTCCTTGAACGCCTTCAAAACCAGCTTTCCAAGCACACCAACCAAAGCATTCCTGATCTTGTAAGACTCTCCCCCAAAGTGAGAAACCAGGATTCCCAAGTTTGTGGCCATCAGCTTCGGGGAAAGGTCAGCCAGCTCCACAAGGAACCTTCCCACATTCTCCGCACCTGCAGCATCCCTGACAAAGTCCTTGGTATCTGTTCGTCCAATCTCCCTGATGAGAGCAATGGCCAAGCTTCCATCCCCATACTTCTTCTCAGCAGTTGCCACTGTACCGGCCAAGTGTACCACAGTAAAATCAAACTTGTATATTAGGTCTAAGATTGATGCACATGTCTCTGCCTTCTTGTGGTACTTGGTAGAAATCGAACCAATCATGCGGCAGAGGCCGTTCCTTGTGTCATCATCCTTCAGCAAGACTGGATTTTCAAACATTGAGAACGCACACCTACATGCACACTTGAACGATATAATCAAATCAAGTGAAAAATCTGGATTCTGAGAGAGGATTGCGAAGAAAAGGTGGGTCGAATGCATTACAAAGACAACTCACTTGGAAACAAATGAAAGATACTTCTCCTCGGCACCCGATGGTCCAAAGAGCAGCTGGAGATCGGTCTCCATTGAGTTGGCGACGACGTTCACAATCCGACCCCTCTGCGTGCCCCAGTTCCATGAAATGGAGGTGGCTGTATTCTTCTTTCGCCCTTGCGACTGAAAGCATAAAAAATGGTGAATTGACAAGCAGAAACAGAATCGTGATTTGGACGAACCAGTATAGAAGAAAAGCAGAGAGCCCGCTAGAACTCCCACCTTAGAAACACCACCTCCACCATCTCCGTGCTCTTGCGCTGATGACGCCGACTCTTCTGCAAGGACGATGTTGAGGAGGAAGAAGGTGTAGATCTTGAGGGCATTCCGGTGGGAGGCAACACGTTCGCCCAGGGAGGCATGACCGCCACTGGAAAGAGGGGACCGGGATGAGAGAGGGCAAGCCGTGCCATTGGCTGCATCTTGAGGCGAAGAGGAGGTGCGGGAGAGGGAGCAGATGCTGGGGAGGAGAACGGAGAGGTTAGAGCGGAGGGTGTCGAGGAGGAGAGACTTGCAGGCCGGGGGCAGGCGGGGGAAGGCCTTCGCGAGCGAGTAGATGCGGTCGAACACGCCCTGCTCCTCCACGCAGAAGATCTCCTTGTCCGACAGGTCGAACGCCAGCCCTGGTCGGAAGATCCACGTCGAAACCAACAATGGAGGGTCAGAACGGAGGGAGGCGGTGAGATCTGCAGCACCGTGAGGGCGGCGGAGGGCGTAGCTTGTTTACCTTTGACGAGCTCTTCGAGCTCGGCCGGACGAAGGGAGGAGACTTCGGTGACTGTTGCGACGCGAAGCCGGTGGTCGTCGTCGCCGTCGGAGAGCTCCTCCAGGTCGCGGAGGGCGGCGGGGAAGACGAAGGGCGGCGGGAACCCCATGGCAGCAGGGGGGAGGAGGGGGACAGACCGGAGTGAAGGGAGGCGGGCGGTTCAAAATTTCGAACTAGCGAGGGGGGGCGATATCACTCGGCCCTATACTGGGGCTGGCTCTCTTCTGGGCTCCGAGCACGTGCACGTAATGGACACGTACGGTGTGGCTACGTGCGGAGCCTGTGGTTCCTGCAATCGAGTCCAGCTGCTCAAATTCTATTGGTTAATTTTTAATTTGAGTTTCGAACTGAATTTTAATTTAATTAAATATCAAAAATAATTTATTTAAATTTAAATTATTTAAATACTCTCAAATTTGAATTTTAAAAAATATTTTAACGAATCCAATTAAATTTATATAAAGTCTGATCCAATCTACAAGTAAAATACTAATTATTGATAAGACTTAAATTTATCTTATTTCAAGTTCATATTTTAATATTTTTGATAAGTTATTTAATTTAATTATTTTATTATAATTTTTAAATATTTATAATTTATATAATTAAAAAATAAATGAACTTATTTATAAATTTAAACAAGCTGAATAGATCTTTGTTCACACTCAACTTATTTATGAGACAAATTTAAAAGTTAATTTGAGGTTGACTCATTTGTCTTAATAAATGAGTTGAATTAAAATAACACTCAAGTGAAACTCAAATTACTTGTTGAATATATTAATTTATTTGTAACCATGCAATTTTATACGATGATTGATGTGTGCCCTCTAACGGTATGTTTGATTGTGCCACCTTGTGATTTCTAAATCAGGTTTATTTTATAATAATATTTATGATTTTGCGTAATAATTTTAATTTTCTTTAGAATGCCTAAATACTTATTTTGGTATGGCGCAAGTGCAAAAATACCCTTTTCATGTGAGAAAAAGGCACAAGGCTCGAAGTTAAGTTAAGCCCGGGTTTAAAGGTCACGTGGCGGTTTAATAGAACGGGATTGTTCTATGCGAAGAGGTACGCAAACCTTACCTAAATTTTAAAAAATATATATATTTGAGGTGGATAAAGTATCTTCTACACATGTAATAAAAAAAATATTTTGTCCAAAGTTTGAGAAATTGATATTCAAATCTCACATTTCACTCAGCGACATAATAAGAACTAAATGTGATGTCATAATAATTTATTCTTATATCACATGTAATAAAAAAAATATGTATATGCCTATGCTCACCAATGTGAGAGAGAACTGGAAGAGGAGGTGTGAGCAAGGGGTGTTTGGAATATGGGTATATCGTAATAATGCAGTTCGCAGTCTTACATAACTTGATACACTTTGATCCAAATTAAATTTTTTATTTTCCTAAACATCTCGTTGGAAAAATAAATACCCACAAATAATTTAGGTTAATATTTTTATTAACTTTAAATGTGATTGGTCCACCTGAACTTAAAAAAAAAATCTCCGCAGTTCATAGAACTCGTGCACTTTATAGCCTCCCTATGTTTTCCCACTATCCCATCACACTCAGATTTACAAGATACCTAACAAGGGGAACTGATCTTAATCTTTAATATAGTGTGAAGGTTTTATTTTATATATATATTACTGACTTTTATTTCATGAAAAATATTTTCACCATAAATATTTTTAGTATTTTGAAGAGAACATAATTTAAGTTTTACATATTATTTACTTTTTACTTTACATTACATTTATATTTTATTGTTTTATTTATGTGTTCTCTACATACCCAACGACAGACGTCCAATTAATGGAAGAAAAGAGACATGTACCGACCAAGCCCAACCGGGGCAAGCGCAGCCACATCCACAGGGGCGGCCAGCTGGCGCCAAACGCACGTGCCTACGGTCGCTGCTACGTACCGGGGCAAGGTTCCACTTGGTGCACACCCCGTCATGGCGTCTTCTATTGGATGTCCATCGTATCATGCGAGGGCACCATTGATGGGGCGGGTGTGGGTGTGCTCACACCCACACGGATGGGGTGCACCAAGCATTTCCCCGTTCCCGAAACGCCCCCTCCCCCAAACCCCGCCGGGGCTCTTCAAATTCAGATGAAATGAAACGTAAAACCAAATGAAACCCAAAGTCCGCCCCGCAGCCAATCAGGTGCGAGCATTTGATAAGCTCGCCTCAGCCACTAGTTCGGATGCGGACCCTACACGTGGCGACCCCCCACATCCCCCAGCCTCTGGCCTGCCCTTCTGCGCGAGAGCCGGCCTAAACTGGGTCGCTGCTGCGACTGGCGATTCTTTTCTGCTCCTCTCAAATTTTTGTGGTCTTCGGCTTCTGCTCTCTGAGCCCGCCGGGAGCTCAAAGGTGTGGATCTGCTCGGCGGAGGTGGCTGTGTGGCGAGCGGAGAGCTTTCTGCCCGTCGGCCGGCCGTGGCGTCAATCTTGTCACCGTCGCCGGCTTCTTGTTCTTGTGCTTCTTCTTGTTTTGCCGCTGCTACGACGGCGCTGAGATGTTAAAGACGGGATCGAGGCGCTCAGAGGACTCTGGTTTCGGGTCGGAGGTCTTCTCCTGTTTCGAGGATGTTTGATTGGAATGAGGACGGAGAGGTAAGACGGTTTCCCCATTGCGCGATTTGACGTTGTTCTGAGTCGCGTACCGTGCTTTGTCGCCGATATTTTGTTCTAAGCGGTTTTGTGTAGAAAGGGAAAGAGAAGAAACGGGAGATACTCACCATTTCTGCCTGCTTTTTTATAGATGTTTGTTAAATAGTTAGTATTGTTGTTAGTGTCTTCAATCTGTGAGAACATCACAGGTACACATGCAAGTTTTGAAATATTTAAATTAAAAGAAGGAATAGTAGTGATGCGTCTATCATGAATCTGTTTATGAAAAGGATGTGTACGATTTTTCGTTGTTTGCATGGATATTATTATTATTACTATTTGCTAACCTCCGAATGTAGGCCTTACATGTTACTCTAGATTCTCATTTTAGCATCAAGAGCATCACAATACACAACTAACCGCTCATTTAGAAGAACAAATTGCTCGCTGTAGACATTTTTTATTTGACAAGTGCCAGATGCACCTAAAATGAAGAACAAATTGCTCGCTGTAGGCATTTTTTATTTGATAAGTGCCAGATGCATCTATGATACCTATAACTCCTGGATGTACTTGTTAGAATTAAAAGACAGGGGAAAGAGGAACGTCACTGAGAGCATATCACTTCCTATGCCTGAAATGATTGCTCTAACCATTAGAAAAGGTATCGAAGGAAAAGGGTGATCTAGTATGTATAGTTGCAAAAGGAAACTTGTTTCCTGATGGAATTTCAGATTCCAATGAAGATTTTGAACAGTATAGTTGTATTTCCATGAAACTTCAGATGCACAGTTTCAATAAAATCTTCTTGTCTATTTTATGGATGAAACTTCTGTAGTCTAGTGCTGACAAACAAAAATTTGTTAACATCGGATATCAGTTGACAGAGTAACAGTGAGAATGATCAGATCCCTGTAAGGAGTTGCTGATGGCACTGTCTGATCACTATGATCTTGTAATCTCAAATTTCTGTCCTCGAGTGTGCCAAATTTCTGGGAAAAGCTCAAACTTCGATTACAGTAACCTTGAACTTTAAAGTAACGAATCTTGTGAGGCAACAACAAATGGATGAATTAAACTGTAATGTCCCTCGGTTTTGGATATTGTCACCTGACCAAGTTGGGACTTGGGAGGCATCATCTATGTAATTCAGTTGGCAGTTTGGGAGACCTATACTGTTGAGGACAATAGCAATAACATAATTATGGAACATGAATAACTGAATCAGTAATGTAGTGTATCCGTGGATGGAGGAGCAACATGTGATTAACATGGTTTAAAGTTGAAATGCATGAAAACACGGAGGTATTCAGATTCTCAAAGAGTTACACACCTCATGACCATCCATCTCAAGGATGGCAGAGTCGGGTCGGGTGGCTGGGTTGGCCCCAGCCGATCCCGACCCCGAGTCGGGCTGAGTCGTGCCGAGTCAGGCTGAGTCGGGCATTGGATTTTGCAAACCTAGTCCCGTGGGTGGGTGGGTGTCCCCCCCCCCCCCCCAAGTCGGGTCGGCATGGGCCGACTCCGCTCCGAGTCGGCCAACTCGGAGCGGAGTCGGCCGATTTTGCCATCCATGATCCATCTAGCTCAAAAACTTTGTTTCTTGTGAAGGTTAGTATACTACATTTTTTCCATGTTTGGGGTTTATAAATTGTGTAGGTTGCCCTGCTAGTCTTGCCTTCATTGTGATCTCGTTCTTGTATGTATAAGTAGCAATGCCATGGGGGAGGCTCAAGCCCTCCGGTTCTTCCTCATGACATGATGTGGTACGAGGGGAGGGATTTGCAAAATCTGTTCAGTCCCACATCGGGTATTTATGTGTGCCTATATTGCTGTGTACATAGCAATGCCACAATATTGTAGGAGAGGCTTAAGGTCTCCAGTTCTTCTCGTACTTCCTGTTGTGACAATGTGAACTGCAGAGCTTTGACTAACCTAGTTCTGGACGTGCCACTCAATCAATCAAAGAAGCAGCAGTGAATTTACAGGATATACTTTTGTCTAATCTATATTAGTAAGGAATATCAAATTTTTATTTGCTTTAATTTAGGGATTTTACTTTCTGAATTTTGTACTATCCTGTGCCCGCAGAATGAACCAAACTTCAAAGAGCTCAGTTACGCCGGGATTCTCTTTAACTGACTTGTGGCATGGGCTTCTAATTGTTTTGTAAATTAGTTTCCCTTTGTTATAATTCCCTTTTCGCCTGGTGCTTCTGCACTGTCTTGTTGATGCAGCAAGGATGGCTAGTTCAGTTGCTACTACAATGCCATACACATTTACAAACTTTCTCTCTTGAGATGTCGCAGGTGAGGAGAAACACAGCATGGGGCGTACTTAATGAGACTGAAGACCATATTGTGCCATATTCTAAAGGAAGCAAAGATGACAATCTCCTCCTAATTGATGAGCACCATAAAACACAGAGGCATGAACAAACTACTGCCAATTTAAACATTGCAGAAGAGCGAAAATCTGACTCTACAAATGATTTTCGCGGCTCCAATTCTAATAGCAATTCCAATTTCAATACAAATGAAGATATTTCTGCTCCAAGATTTGACATGGATCCATGGCCTGATCTACCTTCACTAAATTCTGCATTTGGTAAAGGTTACATGGATGGCAATCATCTGCATTCTATGTCATCAAAGTTTATCAATGGTTGTGCTGCATCACCTGATGTGGATACAGTGACAGAGAACTTGGTCACTGAACTTTGTGATGCCAATGGTGTTATTCAAAATAGGGAGCTTTCATTTAAGGATTCATGTAGCTTGCCAGCTTCTGGTCTCATGCAGCTGGACACTGAACCTGATATGTTTGGTAATGACCATGGAGACGAAGAGGGTGGAAGCTTTCTCAACTGTGATTGGGGTAATATTGCAGACTTTGATGACCTTGACAGAATTTTCAGGTAATGTATGCGGCATTCAACATTAAGCTGATTTCTTTGGATGGTCCTTGAGCATCTCCAGAGTTATCAATTAGAGAAGATACTTTATTCTATTCCATGTCCTGCTGACACACTATCCTCACAATTGGCATTTTGCAGAAATAATGGCTCCATCTTTGGACATGAAATTATTGGTAATGCGGATGAACTCCTTTCTCCATCCACAGATTCAATTAGTGCCATGGCTCCACCTTTCTCTGTGCCTGTAAGTTTTTCAAAGCTAAAATATTAAGATAATAGACATCACATATGTAAACTATTCATATCTAAAAGACTTCTTGTGGAAGCAAGTCTCCTCACCATGATGAATCAAATGCCTTCAGTTCTTTTGCTTTCAATGTACAGCTGTAAGTCTGTAAGTATGTCTGCACATGGTGAAGATTCCTTAACTTTTCAGGTTGATGAACAATCCGGTGGAGAAAGAAAGCCCTTACTTGAAGACAAGGTATTTAGTTGTTCATATGCTGAATGCATCATTTAGTGCTGGCTTATACTTCTGTAGGCAACATTTTCTTATTGAGATTAGCAGATGGCAGGTAATACTGCAGCAATCACTAGGCAAATTGAACAGCATTCCCAGCTCAACAATGCCAACTGTGAAGTCCACGGTCATGTTACAGCTAAGGTATTACTGCCACTCACTGGCCCTTTCAGTACATTTTATCCTTGTGCCCTTCTATTTGCCAAAGCTGTAGAGCACCATGGATTTGCTCTTGTGGTTGCAAGGTTGATTCCTCTAGCAATACCCGTGCATTAGACTATAATATGTCCTATAATCCCAGAGCTTTCCCGGATTTATTATGCAGTTGATGGGGGTTAGGAGATCGAAGTTTTCTGTTTCATTACTACTGTGGTCCCTTCTCTCTGTCTATCATTTGCGTTGGCATATAATTTCTGTCCATTGCTTTTGTTCTATATTAATTTTTCTGTGGTGATTGAGAAACAAATATTTTATTCATCAGCACTTAGGTACAAATACTGCATTTTGAACTTTCTAATATTGATTGCTTAGGAAGATATATTTACTAGTCAGTTGCTAGAGTTTAGATGTGCATGTTTTACAATTGCTGACAATGATAACAGGCATATAGAGAGAAAAAGTCACCAAAACATCGAAAGAAATTAGAGAAGAACAGGTCAAAAATTTCACAAGCGGTAAGCAGCTGGCCCAGTAATATGGACAGCATTCAGCAACCTGAAAGCACCAAAATGCAGGTCCCTTCTGTGACCCCCCAAGCATTCCAGTCCAGTGCCTTTGTTCAACAAACAGGGGGGGCACCTGTCTATTCAGGTTTTTTCCATTGTGCAAGTCAGACTTCGCTTCCATCATATAGATATCCTCCACATGCCTTTCCCATGGTGCCAATGCTTTCACCACCTCACCCTGAGAGAAAAGAAAATCATCCTCTTCCTCCAAGTCATATAGCACATCCAGAATCTTCAAAGCATACAAGTGAAGTGCAACCAAAATCACTTACTATGACACCACAAGAGAAAATAGAGAAATTAAGAAGGCTCCAAAAGATGCAAGCGATGCTTGCTATCCAGCAGCAGCAACAACAGTTTGGCAAGCAAAGCACCTCCAACGAAATGTCTGTTTCTCAAACTAGTTCTCCAATGAATAGAAGCCTTAGTGTGGCAGTAAGCAGCGAGAAAGCTGATGGAGCTATGGAAACCATGACATCTTCAGAGCTGAACATGTCACAAGGAACAGACGAGCCTCACAAGATTTCTGCTTTGATTGATGATTCATTAGGGGAAACAATATTCTATCAACTTCAAGATGCTATTGGAAAGGTGACATCTCTTATTTAGTATCTCATCTCTGTTGAATAATTTGAAAAGTTTTCCACTGTTCATTTATGTTCTATTTTCTCGTTCCAGTTGGACATTGGCATCAGATTATGCATACGTGATAGTTTATTCCGTTTGGCTAGAAGCGCTTTGGAAAGGCATAGTGCTGGTGATCGAAACAGCACAAACAAAGGTAGCAGAGATGAGGTTACAGCTCTAATAAATGAAGAAACAATCATTCATGACAGGTAATACACTGTAATTTTTTTTTTTTTTTGAATGATGATCCAGAAGGCTAAATTCATTAAATCAACTGCAAGTTACCATTTGCCTTAACATTTTTTTAACAAGTATGTTGCCGTAAATGCAGTAAGCTATTTGTCTTTTGCATTTAATTTGTTGACATGTTTTGGTTAACCTGTGTACTTGGCATTGCTAAATTTATAATTACTGGGTTACACTTTATAGCCTTTACAGCTTTAACTCTATACACCAGCAATCCTTCCAAGAATTCTACAATATGGTTCCAAGTTGATGGGGGACAGAGGAGGGTCAGGGGAAGAAGAAGGGAGGGATTGCTGGAATCTCACCGGAAAGGGGGATAAGAGGCGGGAGTGTAGGCTTCGCACCCTCCCCATCGCAGGGACCACCTCAGGGGAGAGCTTCACATATTTTTATTTGCGAGATGTGGAAGCCTGAAGAAGCCATTCTAGCTGATAATGATTTCACTATTAATTTTATACGATTTGACATCAGTGTTTCAGCTCTCACTACAAAATCTTTTGAAGCAGCTTATAAAGAAAGTATATTCATAACATGAAAAACTTGGCTCTTGTGAGTAATTAAATTATTCTTTTCTGTAATGAAATTACATCCACTGTTATGTTGGGATCCCTGAGAAATGAGTTAAAAGTACTCTATCTGCCGTCTGCTACTGGTTGCACTTGTGTTCCTCAAACTGCTATGTTCATTGATGTCTTCAGCTGATATTCCCATGGATGGCAAAGTCGGCCGACTCGGAGCGGAGTCGGCCGACTCTGAGTCGGGTCGGCCCCTGGCGACCCGACTCTGGGGGGGGAACACCGACCCACCCACAGGACTGGTTTACAAAGTCCACTGCCCCGACTCAGGCCGACTCAGGCCGACTCGGCCCGACTCAGGCCGACTCTGGCCCGACTCAGGGTCGGGATCGGCTGGGGCCGACCCAGCCACCCGACCCGACTCTGCCATCCATGGATATTCCCTCTGAACCGTTGTCAAGGATCTTGGATCAGGATTTGTTATCTTCTCTGGTTAGATTGCAATAGACCGTATCAATGTGACCCATGATTTCATTGCTGGAAAGCAGGATTCACTCATCTTACAATTGTTTCCACCCCCAATAGTGCACCTGCTCCATGTTCCTAGACTTGTTGCCAAATAAAATTGAGTAGTAAAGCAGAAGATCACTCCCTCCCTTTATTGTTCCTTGTTATCTTTCACATGCCTGCTCCATGCCTTTAAGCAGGATTCAGTGGCGGAATGGTTCTTCAAAAGTTCTAGTAATTTAGGATATCCAACCATTGCCACAAATTCCAATTCTCCAGCTCCTTTGACAAGTGTCTGCTTTCTCTTCATGGATGTCTGTACATGTTCTTTTGCCGAAGGATGTTCGAATTTTCTCATGCTCATCCCAAGTCTCAAACTAGATTATGTTGCTACTTCCTACATCCTAGAAAAAGGGGAAAAAACAATGTACCTTTGGCCTCTGAGTAGCGAATAGCTATTTTGTTGGTCTTCATGTAGAAGATACTTTATGACACATTTTTGTTTTCAACATCGTACACATTTAATTTAACTAAGTTAGGAATTTATTATACTGCTAAAATTCGTTTATGTTTGACCATGCAGGACAACAGGATTGCCAACTGAAACAGGCACCAATCCTATAGATAGGACTGTGGCACATTTGCTTTTCTGTGGGCCCCCAGAACCTGGTGCATCTGTCAAAAGTGAAGTGCCTCCATCATCAAGTAAACCCGGTAAGAAAGAGTAATACTTTGTGCCAGCACTTATCTTTTTCTGGTAATAAATATACTTTGTATGAGAATGTGGCAACTGGAGTCTCGTGCATTTTTTGCTTTAGGGATGGTTTGTTTTGCCATAACATACTGAAAAAAATCTGTATTTTTTCATTCTACAGAATTTCTGGTTGTTTTCTTGACTGTAAAACAGTGTAAACTCGGATTATGTTAGCCCATGTAGCACTAAGATCTTCCTGTTTTGGTTTATAGCCTGTATTTTTCTGAAAAGCAAAACTGGAGACAAATGTATTGAGACTACAAGAAATAAGAGACATTTTCTTATTTTCCTGTTGCCTGGGCAAAAAGCTTCCAGTTTAAAATCTTAAAAAAAGACAGCAGTTTTGAAACCGGATTCCAGAACCAGAGTATTACATCATTTTGCAGTGACACAAGCAATTACCCCTGTTTTCAAAGAGTTAATAGCTAATTCTCACATAAGATATTCGCTTACATGGCTCTAGATTCCAAGTGGTCCTGCGATAGTGCCCTCAAGGACAAACTAGACGATGCCGAAAAGCTTGATACGAAGCGCATGCTGTGAAGTATGATGCACTAACTGCAGAGCTCAAAGGTCTTCATCGCTTTTTGATGCACATTTCTTTCTTTTACTTTTCAATGAAATGTGTTTTCTGTTAATGGGCTGGCTTTCCTTCCCAATGCCGATGGATTGGATCTCCGTGGGAAGTGGGTATTGCCTTCGAGCAGAAGAGAAGCATCATGTTTGTCGACATGCCTCTCCAAATGGCACTTATATTAGCATGCTTTTTTTTCCCGTGTATAATGATTATTACCTCTATGCAACACCCATTAAAATGCCGTCAGGACCTGTATACACTATATACCTAACCTCCCCACAATACTTGGAGGTTCTCTGTGCAGTCCAGATGAAGCCTCAGACAGTTCTTCATGGAGGTCTGTGAACGTCATCATTCATCAACCTGGTAACGATCATTTATGTGATGCTAGTTTCTCTTTTGAAGTAGTTTTATCCGTTGCTTAGCATGGACAACCTTAGTTCTGTTATTCCGCCTATTCAACTCGGTGTCATTTATTGGGCATTTCCCATGCATTGTTTAAGTAGGACTCTTTGATAACTATCCATGCATAGCTTATCTCTATTTATCTCTTATTCTAATTTGGATAGTTTATCTAGGGATAAGCTATCAGGAGTGATAACCTTTGTCACCTAGAGTTTATTTTGGAGTTATTTGGTTATCTGTGGTGGAAATGATGAGATAGAGTTATCACCCTTTGAGTTTATTTTGGAGAAGCTCTGGCCGTTTTTGATAAGCGAATAAGTTATTCTAGAGAAAGGTAATTGGGTATAGCTTATCTATCTTTAGTCACATTTTGCCTTTCATAACCCCATTTTTGTTATCTCAATTTATCTCTCGTTTATACGAGTTTGACAATGGTGGATATGAAAATAAATACCCTGTACACGACTCCCATATGCCTTGGGTGGTAGATGAAGAGTGGCATGACCCCCATTATCCCCCACTGTACCCACTTTAACAGGTGCATAACTTTTATTTTCTCTTTCTTTTTTTTTTTGCAAAGCATAACTTTTATCCTTACCCAAGAACAAGGATAGTATATATCTTTATTTAACATATATTTATCCTAATTGCACCTTTTTATCCTTAGGATAGTTTATCTCAGTTGTCAAAGTATTTTTTGGTTACATAAATGAGTTATACGGTTATCAAAGTGTAATCTCAGTTTTCAAATTACCTTTTTAATTATCAGAAGTGATAAACGAGAGATAACTCTCTTTATCTTGGCTATCAAAGCAGCCCAGCAATCTAATTCCTGCTTCTTTGATTATTATTACTTGCTCTCTATGGAACTGGGTTTTGCAGCAAGCCAATTTCTCCTTGTATTAGATTAACCTTCTCTTTAGGGAAGAGAACTATTGCCGAAACTAGGTAATTGATTTACTAACACCAATTCTTGACAGCAACAAACTAAAGCATGCCCCCTCGTAATTCATCGGGAAATGTCGGGTTGGATGCTTGATAGCGGTTGTGCATGTCTATTAGTATGTTAAAATTGGTGTCAAAAATTCTTCATCATATCATCATCAAAGTTTTATCTCATTTTTGGTGCCGATTACATGAACTTTTTTTTTCTGTCAAAGATTTTTATCGTGTTATATTATTATTTAAACTCAAAAAATTTAAGTCATTTCTAATAATATTGTAACATCTCGGTTTAAATTTTTTTGAAATTTGTTTACTAATATCCACTAAAAATTGATCATATCTTTTAAATTAACATTGAATTAAGACGATGGTACACATGTCTAAATTATCTAACTTTATTTTCTCTCATTTATTTATCAATTAGAACTGCCCCCACAAGTCTTCACGAAAACACTTATTTTCAATCTTATCATTCTTGATTTTATCGCACATTCATCTTAACATTTTTATCTTTATTACACACATTTTGTTAAAAAAATTGATGTAAAAAAATTAAAGTAAAAAAAAAAACACTTCAAACCTATTCACAATATATCCATCTAAAGTATCCCTTCGGAGACACGACAAAATATCCATTTAAGGTTAGGTGGCACTTTGAACAGCTTGCCCATATCAGTCAATTAAACTTTTATGATGGTGATTGGAACTTTGGAAGAAACTTGCTCTGCCCTCTTGTATCCTCTTAAAATGTATCAATCACTTTTCAACCTTGCCTCATGGTCGTAGCAAGTCCA
This sequence comes from Colocasia esculenta, assembly GCA_014218235.1. NCBI lineage: Eukaryota > Viridiplantae > Streptophyta > Magnoliopsida > Alismatales > Araceae > Colocasia > Colocasia esculenta. Next base: position 150,810,241 of record CM024762.1, read on the forward strand.
AATTCATATTTAGCAATGCTAAATGTTTCAGAAATATAGATTATTTGTTACTTGGTTAGGTAAATGGTCATCTCTGTACGCTTATGTTTTCCTTTACTATGTGATTGGGTTAAAAAAAAGTGATAATTACATATACACCCCTGCATCCTCGAGTATTGCATTCTTTGTATCGTCAAATGCAACCCCATATTGAAGAATATTACTTTAGCTATACTCCTCAAGATGTAACACCACCAAAATTAACAGAGTATTCTGTTAAAAATATAAGATAATTACTACTGAGGTATACATGATAATATAAACGTATGGGAGAAGAAGAGGAGTGTATATATAATGAAATATAATTACTACGGAGGTATACATAATAATATAAAGAATGTAGAAGTGGATAATAAAATATGCCAGATTTGAGAAGCATGCATGTAATTATCCCTTATTATTCTAAGATTCATCATGTAAGTCGATAAGTGCAACCATTGGTAATGAAATACCCATAGACAGATCAACAGTCCGCAAGACTTCCTCAAGGTCCTAACTCGATCATGCATTTTATTGCTATGGCATGGCTGCCCACGACGCCATGATCATATTCATGGGTCCAAAGACACCACCCAACATCATCACAAGCTGAATGTTTCAAACCTCGGCAAATTTCTTCTCTCTCAAGCTTTCAATAGTCTCCTTGAGGCTCACTTCCAGAGGAATGAAAGTGACGCCCAAGCCCATGGCCCTCTCCTTGGATACCTGGTATGTGGGTACATAGGGTTTGTCATCTGCACACCTGTAGGGAAAAGAAAGATCATCCATTTGTAGTTACTAAAGTGTTTTCAAAGCCTTCAATCAATACATACAACTAATAATAGGAGTATTACTGAAGTGAAAATAGGAAAAAGGAAACTGTGAGGGCATGCACGAGTGGTCATTTTTATGATACTATATATCATCTGTACACACTACATTGAAAAATGATTCTGGAAATGAGAAGTCTCACTTTTCAGGAAGCTGGAGATCTGGGAATATCTTTCGTATGACATTCACTACTTCAGATTGATGAGCAACCCTTTCAACTAAGCAATATCTTCCATTTGCCGACGGGTTCTCATATGCCAGAATGTGGGCATTGGCAACATCTCGAACATTGACCCAACCAAAACTAGCATTTGGGAATGTGGATGCTCCTATACAGATGTAAGCAAGAAGGCAACTTTTGAATAGTTTTAGGCGAGTAAAAGTATACATCAACTTGGTGTAGATAAACACATAGAACCAATGGGAAATAAGGTTATACCGTTTATTAAGTTTAGTATTGTAGCGGCACTTGTATTGAGTGTTGGCTGCAGAAGAGGGCCAATCACCATTGCCGGGTTTATGGTTACCATGTCGATGCCATTCTCCTTTGAAAACTTCCAAGCAGCCTCCTCAGCTAACGTCTTCGAGAGTAAATACCATGACTGACCAAAGCCAAGCAGTCAAATGAACGAGAGTAACAAGGTTCTCAGTAAAAAAAAATTATGTATACATATATATATATATATATATATACATAAATATATGTGATTTTAAGAGCACTAGAAAATGCACAAAACCCAACAATGACACAGGAAGAGGAAGGTGAGATGATTGAGATAATTTGAATTGCAGGATCCAATGGGTACATGCTGGAGTAACAAAAGAAAAATATAAAGGAGAAAATAACAGGAAAAATACTTGAACTTCAGTAGAACGCTAGTCATGTCTTGCAAAGGATTCCAAGATGCGATGGCACGTATCAGTTAAGATTCAATTTCCAAGTCCATGTCAGATCAATGAATAGGTAAGTTGGTCCCAGTGGGCAAATGGTGGTGGAAGTAAGGTAACGATAATGGTGCATTCTTGGAATATAGCAACAAGTAGAGTTAATTTCCTCACATAAAACTTTTGATCTAAGAACTATCTCCATGGCAAACATAATTAAAAAAAGAAATCGGAGCAAAGAATTTCGAATACCAAAACATCACATGATCTAATTGTTGTACGAGGCTATTGGAAAGATTCAAAATTGTCAAGATTGTTTTTATATCTTTACAATAAGCTTTAAAAAGGTAGAGTTCTACCAAAGAATTCCGGAAGTCAACGACTACATCTTATTTCCCCCCTCTCTCAAGCAAGATTCCAAATCTTTTCTTGCAGAGCTTTACAAACGGGGAATTAATAGACATATATCTGCTACAGCATGTAGATAAGCCTTGCACAATCATGTTTCATATGATTGCAAATTAAATTTCATTGACCGGTGATTTTGGTGAAGTGGAAGGCAAGCAAGATTACGGTGATCAAGAAGGCTATTGTAGTGCACCTTGTTTTTCTCACAGATCTCTGCACTGGAAAACCAAGTCTCATCAATTATAACATCAGGAGTTCGTGGCCTTTCATTGAACTGAACTGCAGCGATGGATGATGTTACGACCACCCTTTTAATAGAAGTAGCTTTAGCACATGATCTTAAAACATTAAGTGTTCCCTTTACTGCAGGGTCAAGCAGCTCAGCCTGAAACATGCATTCAAACAGAATGAGATATGATAGTAGGAGGGCCAATATAAGAAGACTGCTGGGGCATGAAGTCATACCCACATAAAGTAAGAAGGAAAAGGATCCATAGAACCTATGTGACAGTGAACTATGAATTACCAGCCCAAGGTAGGAAGATATTGACAAAAAGATACTGTTGTTGAGAAAATATCAACTTTGTTATTCTCCAAGATAGGCATATGAAAGAAACAAATCTGTGCAGACCTGTGGATCTGTGACATCACGGAAAAATGGAGATGCCGTATGGAAGACAGCCTCACATTCGTTAACCGCAACATCAAATGACCCTTCTTGCAAAAGATTTGCTTTGAATAGATGTAGCCTTTCACTGGCACCCTCTAGCTGACACAAGTGCTCTGTTTTGCTTGGATCACCTGGAACATCATGCATGACAAATAAAGGTAAACGCAAGGATCAGCACTTGATAGTGTTAAAAAGTGAACCAAGTTGTAACTATCAATCAAATTTGTCATCTTATAGGTCTGGATTTGGAGATAGGCCAAGTCTAACAAGAGTAAGTCCAGTTGGATATGCGAAGCACCTGCAAATCCAAGTGGGATCCCAGCTCTGTAAAATAAATGGAAAAGTGCACGGAAGAAGAAGAAAAGGAAGAAGAGGATGTTTAGACGGAGTAGGAGTTATTAGTGAAATTTCATATGAATTCTTCACATATTTGTATTTGTATGTATGACATTCATATGTGAACTGAGTGGCATATATGTCACTGGCGCCAACTTTTTTAACAAACTGTCAAAATATGCTAACAATAACAGGTGAAGCAGAAGGGAAAGAAATATCTCACGAATATTTTGAAGAAAGTTTATCCGAAGGGAGTATGCTGGCTACTAAATTCATGTACAAAGAGTACGCGGCTAGGCGCACAAATCTGAGTTTAAGACGGGCATTTTCATACAATTTCAATCTAAGCAAGCACATTATTGTGAAGAAAACCATTGACTTTTACGGTTTTACCACCACACTGGTAGAGTATTATCCACTTTTTTAAAAATAAAAAAAGAGGAAGAGAGAGAGAGAGAGAGGAGAATGAGATACAGAAAAAGAGATAAATTTACAAAAGATTAAAGTGAAAATTTCCAAAATAACTATCTTATACGAATCATTGCCAAATTACCAATTCTACAAGCATATTAATCATAATAACCTTGTTACAGGCATGGTTCGACCGTGTCCGGGAGAAGGCGAGTCTAGAACTCAAGTCCCTAACACGAACAGTCTGATCCTCTCTTTTTTTTCTTTAATTATTTTTTATTTTTTTATCCTCTTAATTTTCTTCTTTATTATTTAGTATTATTATTTTAAATGTAACAGATAGATGGAAACGTATATGAGGAGGTGGTTTTCTGCACATCTCACTGATGAGGCCTATCGGCCCATTCTAGCCCATCATGGCTTTCCGGCACGTTGCCCTTCCTCCACGTGTCCTTCGACACTTCAGAGGTGATCGAGTGCTGACCCATGCTCCGAAGCGGAGGGTCCTCAAAGCACTACCAGCTGTCCTCGATAAAACTCTATCAACCAAATAAGACTAGAGTGTAAGGGTGACAAGCGTAATTGCTCTTGGCACTTATGCGATCCTCGCCTCTCTCAAGCCTCTTAACTCTAGAAACGAAACGTCAGTGGAATGTCTCTCCACATTCCAAACAGTTATCCTCAATGTCTTCATCCCATTAAGAGACTCCCATTATTGGGATTTAACTGCCACCCATCACGGGTCGATTACGACCTGCCAGCGAGTTAACCGTCGAGGCACTCGCCTATTGATGGGGAGCAAGAAGCTACATAATTGATTTGGCCCATTTGGAGTCCGTTTAGAGTCTTCTTATTTTTCTGTAATTTGGGGTGCAATTTTCGCACTATTTTTAAGTCCAAGGGTAAAGTAGTCCAAAAAGAGTCAAATTATAGTCCATTTAACTTTTATTGTGTAATTTTGCATTTATTTATTTGAGTCAAGTCTTATTTGGATAGGGGTCTGTATTTTTCTTTCTTTAGGTTTCTAATATGATAAGTCTTATTAGGGATAGAAATCTATCTTTAATTTGAAGTCCATTAGGCTTGGAAATAGCCCAAACCTATATAAACACATATATTGCTCTATTTTGAGATAGTTGATGGAACGAATGAAAGAAGAATTTGCAGTTTTGTTCTCTGTGTTAGAGAAGGAGCTTTGAGAAGTAGCTCCACCCCGAGGTGGTCCCTGTGAAGGGGAGGACGCTAAGCCTACACCCCCACCTTCTATCCCCTCTTCGGTGAGACTCCGGCTATCTTTTCCTTTTTCTTCCGCTGTCCCCCACTCTGTCCCGCATCACCTATGTAAAGGGATCAAGCCCTCAGGTGTCATGTCAAGGTATGTAATCTCCTGCCAGCAAACTCCCAGACCTTTCACAAGTCACCCTACTGACTTAAGCATCATACCGGTTCCAAAACAGGGGCCCTTTAACGCTCTCTCTCTCTTGCAAGATCTGTGCTCCCTCTTTGGTTGAGTTCCCAGTTCAAGTGTAGCGGAAGTCGACCACTTTCCAACCACCACAGTATCGGTGCCATACACTTCGATACGTACCGGGGTGGAACCCGGCCGTGCAGAAATACCCTTAGTTAAAAGCCGTCAAAAGAGCACAGAAGGGGACACTAGCGCAAGAGTCCAAAGCAAGAACCGAAACTGCTCTCCACGCACAAGTTGCAACAAAACAACTCCAAGACGCAAGCACCAACACCAGACATCAAACATCAGAAGCTAGACGACAGCAACATGATCTGATCCCTTCATGCAAAAACCCCCCACCTCCCTTCCTACACATCTCAGGAATCACATGCGGCAAAACCCCAGCGAAAGGTTTGCAAGTACAGAGGCGAAGAAAGCGAAAGAGATCGATCGTCTACACAGTACACAGAGCCCTCGGTACGGGAGAGATGGAGCAGCGGTCGCGATCCCAATCAGAAGCCGCGGGGCGGAGGAGCTTGGTGGGGGGGCGCAGTAGCGTCGGCGACAAGACGGAACGGAGGAAAGAAGGGAGGGGCGTGTGCATGTGTTGGCGCTCACCGAGATCGCGGACGGTGGCCCGGACGGTGTAGCCCTTCTCCAGCAGCAGCTTCACCAGCCACGACGCGATGTAGCCGGAGGCGCCGGTCACGCACGCCACCTTCCCGCCCCCGCTCATCCCTCTCGCCGCCGGTGCCGACTTCGCCGCCCCGCACCAACAAGCCTTTCCCGGTGCTCGACCTCCGCCCCCAGCCGCTGCGATCGCCACCGTCCGAGAGGGAAGGAGGGGTTTGGCCTGTAGGTGCGGTGTTCTGTAACGGACCTAGAGATGGCTGACGCCGGGCGTCACGACGCCTGGAATCTGCTCTACCCCCATGCTTCCACGTGGAAGCCTAGAGGTACGGGATGCTCCAACGTCGTGACACATGGCATCCTGTGGGGTCAGGCAGGATTTTGTTGACCAGAGTGGACTGGTGGGTGGAAAGCACAGCAACTCGCTTCCTCCCCCCACCGTCACCACCTTCTTCTATTATTTATTAATTTTATAGTTTGAAATCAAAACTAATATAATAATAATAATTTATTAAATACCACTCACTTCATATTTAGGTACGTAATAATAAAATCAAATTGCTAACTCTATCACTCTGCACCGAACTTTATTCCATGCCGTATCACTATTTAATAACAAAAACATAATAATTATAAAAGAGCCGGTTGCATATTAAATGTCTATTGATGTGTTAAAAGTTGAGGTCAAAAGAAGGAGTTATTAAACTAATTTTTATGTAAAAAAATATTAATACGACGGGCATACTTCTGTATGACCATATTTAAGAAGCTTGTCGCTTTCTTTCTTTTGTTGTTCCATTTGAATTAATCACAGATGGGTGTGCCCATCATATCAATATATAATATTATATATCATACACACAATAAACAATGTAGTGTTATCTTCCATCTATAAGAGGATGTGACGATTGAAAAAATTATGGCGATGGGAAGGAATGAAAAAGAGACAGGACTATATGGGATGAGGACAAAATATGGGATAAGTATGATGACAAATGCTCTTGATCGTGATTGAACTGCAATGCAAATTACATATATATTATAATTGAATTATTTGTATAGATTCTCTAAGTATCACAAGACTCAATCTTAATGAATACCAAGACATATACATAACCATAAAGTTCTAGCCCATTTCACCAATCATTGTAGAAAGCCTTGTCACAATAAAATTCTGCCTAACATTCAAGCATCCTACAATGGGTTGGTTGGAAGAAAGAATGTTAGAACTTTGACAAGAAGATCTTTCTTGATGCTTGGGTTTGCTTGTCCCCAAGCCATGGATTTCAACATTCAAAAAGCTCCACCATTTTTCACTGCAAAATCATGCATCCCTACACAACCCCACATGTGCAATGACCACAAAGTAATGCTTGTTATATATCTAAATTGTGTAGAAAGTGATGAAATAGTGAGTACACTTTTATAGGGTTATATTTTTTTTTAATTACAAGACTTTATAGTAGATTTCATTTATTTTAAATAGAAATATATTTTTATTATCTTTATATAAATTAATCATATGAGAATCTACATCTCATCTCATCACTTTGCACAAATATAACTGTGGAGGCCTTTTCCTTATTGGGCCAGAGCGGATCAGGACTACACTTGAGTAGGGATGATGACAGTCGCCGGAGGCGGACGAGGGTCCTGCAATCACCAGAAAGGATTAGGGGGGCCCGGTGAAGACCGAAGAAAACCCTCCGATGCTAAAGTCAGTGAGAGACTTGAGAAGCAGGGGGTCTTCGTGTGTGAGGGTGTGTTCGCGTGAGTGAGAGCGTACCCCTGCATGGCGCTATACCTATGTCTTATATAGGCATGAGTGTTGAAGCGAACAGACGTAACTTCTCTGGATCGTGCTTGGAAGGGCGCCGTGATTGGCGCACGTAGCGGGAGGTTACACGTCCAGATGTCCGTTGGGGTGCTTAGCGGTTAACACGCCTCTTGATAGTGGGGCGCGTGGCCTACGGCAGTTACAACCGCCGTGAGATGCGAAGAGGTTGCTCGGAGGCACTTGACTATGAATACTAAGTCAGCCGCTTCGGAAGGCGTGACCCGCTGTCCGGTGGCTGTGCTGGCTGTTCGGTACGTCCTGCCCGGGCGATGGTCGGACCCGTAGGGCTGAGATATGCCCAGGCGAGGGACTTTGTTCGGTAGACCGAGGCTTAGACCGAACCGTCCGAGGAGTACCAGCCAAAGCGATCCGCAAGCTTGGCGGTGCTTTGGTCAGGACGATTGCTTCTTGGGGTCTTTTGCATGGTCCTTGCGGAGACGTGGCGCAACACGGAGATGCCACGTCCAACGGGAAAGCGTTGATGGGCTCTGATGGATCGCGATGGGTCATGATGAGTTTAGGTGGCAGGAAACAGCCACCACAACAACAAACATTTTCATGATTTTCCATCATCACCCCAAGAAAAGAGCTGGTTTACTAATTCCCATTTTTGACACAAAGTTTGACACCAACAAATCAAACCATGTCACAGTATCATCATCTGACAGAAAAAAGTAAAAAAAAAAAAAACACCTCATAAAATAGGGACTTTGTAGTGTATGCTCATTGGTGTATTAAATATTGTGTTAAGAAAAAATATTCGAGTTTTTTTCCCAAAAAAAACCTCATAATTGTAGTGGCATATATGACCACCAATAGCAAGATGGCAGATGGCAGTGGGTGTGAAGTGGGATACAGTGTTGGAGTTTGAACGCTCGTTGGGCAGCCAAAAATCCGACGACCTCTCCCTCTCACAGAAGCTAACAAAGCTCTCCCCTTCCAGACAAGACGCGACACCGCGATTGGCCCAGGCCCACTGAAATCGACGTCACCACCGCCTTTTGTCGACGTCTGTATCCAACAATTTGCCAATGAGGAGGGTTGAGGTCCGGGAGCACCCCCATATCGAAATAGTCGGATTCCCCGACGTGAAGGTGGCGATAGGTTTGCGGGGGGGTCCAATGTGTCTAGTCACGTGGGTTAGGTTGGGCTCCACTAGTTATTATTAGAATTTATTAAGTATTATTATTTGACTCTTTTTTTTCTAAATTTTTACTTTGAGTTTTAGTATATTGCGACTGACGAGCAGAATATATGATTCAGATGAGGGTTGAGATCGATATATATATGTTATATATATATATATATGAGTAATGCTGTGGTACGGTCGTACCACAGCCCACATCGTCGGATCTCCATCCGACGGTGTGTTTAAAAAAAAAAAAAATCGAACCTTGCGTTTCGCGCGCCGCAGGCACGCGAAATGCACGATCCTGCGTGGAGCCGTTGGATTTGGGATCCAACGGCCCCAACTCGGATATGGCAGGGCCACACCTAGCGGCCCTGCCGTATCCGACCATAAATAAATATATATATATATCATCTCCTTTTATGAGAGAGATTATAGACTCACAATCTCATTTTAAGTGATTTTAGAACAAAAAAAAGAAAATTGACGTACGATTTTATATCATGGGTTGCAAAATGTATCGTATTAATGCAGTCAAAATATTGTATTGTGCTTGGACGATCACAGTATTCCGACAGATATTAGGGTTGTTTGAATTTTTATTTTTGTAATTTGTATTAGTTTTAGTTATAGCATTGCTGTAAAAATTTACTCCAGATGATTAGGAATTATTTGCAACAAGTTTTAACATAGATCTATGATAATTTATGATAGATTTAGTGGTTAAAATTACGTGTATTTTTTATGTTACTAATATTTTAGTGATGTTATGTTATTTAATTATTAGATATTATCATCTTATGTTATGCACAAAATAAGTGAAATGAGTTACAAAATATCAAAATAACAAAAAAAAAATTGAATAAAAAAAGAAAATGAAAAGAAGATTTTTTTTTTCACTGGATCAACCCAAATCATTATAGTACGATATGATCAATATCATACAATACCATCAAATTACGATTCGACTTGATTTAACGATACACTCAAATCTTGATTCATATATATGTAAAGAGAAATATTTATGCAAGGTACTATTGCATTTCATTTATAAGGAAGAGCTCTCATTGGTCTACTTAAGATGGATCAATGCGTCATGACACATAATTCTATCAAATTTTTATGAGTCATGTTGCTGCACGAGCAATGGGGGGGTTGACTGGGGTCAATCAAAGTGGGCCCCGAGGCGATGGCGGGTCGTCGTCGACTTGGGCTGCTTAAACTTGAACCTGCAAAGACCACCGAACTGTCTCGGTGGGGAGACACTCCGACGCTCAAGTCAGGCAAAAGGAAAAGAAGTAAGAGAATTTGTATGCGCCACGAGTAATATACCTTAGTCTGAAGCGTCTCCTTTGCTTGTATAGGGGGGCTGTGCAAGGTAGGCTTTTTCCCCTGCCTAAGTTAGCCACGCACATTTCCTTGTAGAATCGACGTCCCAAGACAAGGGGCGCGATCACCGGATGTTTCCCCCTAGATTGCAACTGGCGATTGCCAGCTAGGGATGGGGGGAGCTATCGCGGCCCGGGATCTCAAAGCATTTCCTAATTAGGCATACAGTTTTTGAGAAGGTAGGGCCAACTAAGATTACCTTATATGAGGACGAAAGAATCTTTAGCCGAGGACCTTCTCGTCAACACCAAGAACCTTGTCGTCGACATTACTTGTGGGTCTTACTCAGGAGCCATCGTCGGCGGTGGTTATCAGTATCAAATTCAACTTAATTATTTATGAGTTCAACTCAACTTTTTTATAAATCTAACTTACAAGTGAAATGCAAAAGTATTTTTTCATCGGGTATTTCTCATATATAAATGAGGTATGACATCCATAATAGAACACTAGCAATATTATGATAAGACTGGAAGCAAAACATCTCCACATAAAAGAAATTACTCTAAAAATTTCACACAATCGCTGGAAACTCTAGAGAGAGAGAGAGCTTATATTTAAATTTGATTCTGAGACATCTAATAAAAAGATTGAAGATGATAATGTTGAACGTCGTCAGTGTCTGGACAGTTCTTTGACGTACTTATTCTTGAGATAAATTATCTGCGAAAATTTAATTAATTTTAGCATGTTTCTTTTACATGGCTTACGCCACTCGTATTGTAAATGTAAATGATTTTTGCCACTTTTTTAAAATTTATTTTACTAATAAAATGGTCGATTTCAAGTAGGACTGCCAATAGATATTCGCTTTCCGATTTTTCGACACATTTCTGACCTTTTCGTATCCGTTTTTTCGTTTCCGATTATTTTCTGTTTTTCCGTTTCCGTTTCCGATAATATATAAATTTTATTTTATTTACAAAATATATACTCTTAAAATCTTATTTCTTAATGTTAAAAAAAATTAGACTAAATTTTTAACTTCTCCTTAATTTGTAGATAGAATCTAATTAAGTTGTTTCTCTTGTAGCATTTATTATGCCTATTATTATCAAAGATATTTTTTTTACCACTACTCCTAATGTTATATACATCTACTATTTGATCGTACCAGATGTTTTCGATTACTTTCCGTTTTCGACCCGTTTCTGATTTTTTTATAAAAAATAGATATGAAAAATATCATTTCCGACTCCGACTCCGATCCGTTCACAGTCTTAATTTCAAATCTTTAATTAAAAAAAAACAAAAAAAAATAAGAGTGAAGAAAAAGATAGTGATAGGTTATGTCACTTCAGTGAGATTATACAAAACATGGATCACGACTACACATGTGAAATCATCCTTCTCCCCCATCCACCGGTATATATATACTTGTTAACTTAATAAGAACTATACTAGTAATTAATATTTGCATAAATAATGGTGGCACTTGGCACCAAATAATTGGAGGGGGAAAAAACCACCAAACCCAAGTACGAGCCACACCCCATGTGACGCCTCTTGCCCTGGGCACCAATTTCCCTGACAACTTTAGCATAACACTCTGCTTTTATTGGTCCAGATCGGATATAGATTCCTGAGAGCGAATAAGGTCATGGCGTCGTAGAAGATGTCGTACAGAGTGGTCAGGCGATTTAGCTGGCCTTCGTCTCCCCCCGGCATCGAAACCCACCATCGGAGATCACCAACCCCACCACCATGTGACCTCTCTCTCTCTTCTCTTCTCTTCTCTCTCTAAAATGGCGGAGCAGGTGCAGACAGCAGCAACCAGTCACAGATCTTGACGGGCAGATGGGGAAGAGCAGGGAGCACCGCCGGCGGAACGCGAGGGGCGGGGGGGCGCCGCCAGCCTATCCGCCGTCGCCGTCCTCCACGTCCTCCTCCGACTTCGAGTTCACCGTGTCCCTGTCGCCCACGTCCAGGAGGACCGGCGCAGCGAACCTCTGTCCCGCCGACGAGCTCTTCTACAAGGGCCAGCTCCTCCCTCTCCACCCCTCCCCGCGCATCTCCATGGTGAGGTCCCTGCTGCTGGCCTCATCCTCCAGCTCCTCGTGCTCCGACACCACCGCCTCGCGCGACTCCAGCGGCAGCGACTCCACGGTCTCCGGGTTCTCCACCGAGAGCCTCGTCCTGGGAGGCGGCGAGTGCGACTCCTCGCGCCCCAGCTCGGTGACGGAGGAGGAGGCCGACACCGGCAGGGTGGTGGTCGTCCGCCACCATGGCGGCGGCGGCGGCGGCCACCACGGCCGGCACAAGTACTACTCCCTCGCCTCCCTCGCCAACCGGTTCTCCTCCGTTTTCCACCGTAATAAGAAGGACGCCGGCCAGCAGCAGCAGCAGCAGAACCAGGAGGACCACCATGTCTCAGCTGCTGCGGCGCAGCAGGTGACGCAGGAGGTGGGCAACGGCAACAGCGATGAGGTGGCCTCCGCAGCGGCGGCGCCCATCCAGGCGCGGACTTCTTCGTCGACCTCCGGGAGGAAGACGGCGGCCAAGACGGGCGCCGCCTCCTCCTCCGGGTCGTCGGCGAAGGAGGTGTTCAAGAAGTACGTGAAGAAGGTGAAGCCGCTTTACGAGAAACTCGACCAGAAGCTCTCGGCGCTGCAGCAGCACCGGAGCCACCAGCAGCAGCAGAAGGCGGCGGCGCGTCAGGAGCTGCGCAAGAAGACGTTCTCCTTCTCGGTGAGGAGAGGGGACAAGTCCGCCATGGAGCGCATCATCATGTCGGCTTCGGCGTCGAGGAAGGAGAGGGACCAGCTGGCGGAGGAAGAGGAGGAGCCCGGCCGGGGCAGCGACGGAGGAGCCCCCATCTATGCCCACGGCTCCTTCTCCGGCAACCTCAGGTACCTCCGGAGGCGGCAGTCCGCCGATGCCGCCGCCAGCTGCCCCTCGTCTATGCGGTCCTCCCCCAGCCACTCCGGGCTACTCTACCCTCGCCAAAGAGGCACCGGCGGCGGCGCCGGCGGAGGCCGAGCAGCGCACTTCGGGGACGTCTCCCCGGCGCCCGCGGCGGCTCTGGCGACGTCCCGGTTTCCCCCGTCCTCGTGGTCGTCGTCGTCGTCCATGGAGGAGCTGCAGAGCGCCATCCAGGGGGCGATCGCGCACTGCAAAAGCTCCATGACGGCGGGTCAACCCAACCAGAAGGCGCCCTCCACTGCGGTGGGCGAGCAGAGCTCAGGTGTGCCCACAGAGTTGCCCGCCGCCACCACCACCACTGCCACCACCTAGCTATGTTGGCCCCAATCCCAGAAAGTTCCCACCTTTCTGCACAGTCCCCATTCCTGTCCTCCACCTCTTGTTCCAGTTCTTTTTTCCAAGTTCTAACCATTTTCCTCTTTTTGTTAATTTCTCCTTCTTCAATTAATCCCTTGCTGTTCAGAAGTTGTAGCTGTTCCATTTTGTAGTCTCCTGATTTAGATGTTGGATGTGGGAAGAACCCATCTGTTGTAGAACTGGCACTTCTAATTTGGATCTCTCTCTCTCTCTCTCTCTCTCTCTCTCTCTCTCTCTCTCTCTCTCTCTCTCTCACACACACACACACACACACAAAATGTTTTGCTAGTCAGGGCTGTGAACAAGTAGTTTCCCAGCTGCCATGGCCAAGACCTCCAGAGTCCCAGATGTGGATGGCTCCAAGAACCAATCTTTGTGTCTGTTCCTTCTCTAATACATCCAGAACAAGCTTGTAATGTTCCATCAAGCTGAAGCGGCTCTGCAAGCCATTACACATCACGTTCTCAACAAGACTACCTGGCACCTCACAAGAGAGCACCTCCTGCTGCTGTTCTGATCACCTGCTCTTACCCTGCTTCAGAGGCCCACATGAGCTTGCAGGAAGTAGAGCATGCACACACACACACACAGGTTTTAAAATGCTCTCCATGGAGAACCACCCGGAATCTTGATCTCCTCAGCCCCTGCATGGATGTTGCAGTAGTAAATTCCCACCCTGCAAGCAAACCCCGTAAGTAACTTGTCACATGTGTACCACCCCCACCTCTCTCTCTCTGTCTCTCTCTCTGTGAATCCTCATATATGTGGGCATCATCATGTTGCTCGCTGCTGCTAAGATCCTGTCCATATCCCCTCCTGGTTTCCTTAAGCTAGCTAGCTCTCTGAGCTGCCATGTGCCCACCATAGAGCCCTTCAAGTCCTCCCCATTAAGTCCCTCCCACCCCCCCACACCTTAAGCTTGGATTCCGCTGCCACCCCACTGTCTGCAGCAAATAGAAAACAGCAGCGGCCGCAGGTAGAACATGGTTAGTTATCTGCACCGCAGGTGGGTTCCTCTCTTTGTCTATGTTTATCTGCCAGTAAACATCTGTGCTAGCTAGCTGATCCAGCCGGGTTGACGCAAGTGTTTGTTTAAATGCCTCCTCACATGTGGTGATCCAATAATAAAATGTACCCTCAACGTTAACTTCGAGCTCCCTTCTTCATGTGTCTGTGTCTGTGTAAGGTCCCCCCCACCCCACCTCTCTCCCTTTTAGGGTCTCCATCACTCCCTTACCATGCATCTAGCTAGTTATATCAATCAGTACATTCTCTCCTTATTTTTCAGAGGACCACATATTTAAGAATAGGCCAATCATGTGGAAGTGATCTTTACCTGTTCTTGAGCTGTGTTTTATCCTCCTCTCTATAAAACCCATCTCTTGCTCTCTCTCTCTCTTTTTTTTTTTTTAAGGAAATAAGATGAATGTGTAATCTCCTTCTTGATGGGTGTTCAAGTTTTGAAGATGCTGACCTTTGACCACCATGAGTATACATGTGGTACTATTATTGTTATCTAATGAAGAAAGTACTAAGATTATAGGGAATCTCTTGCAAATTTGTGGGCATCAGGATAACATAATTAAACAAGGAATTCTTTTTGTACAAAATCATACTTCAATACGTACGTTCAAATATTAATGGTAGCAGGGGGTGCATACTTATGATGGAGATTTGAAACTGTAAATGAGACAAACATTTGATAGTATATTAGCTTATTGTTGAGATGAAGTTAAAATATTGAGTAGTATCAAGCTGATGGATCAGGAATAGGGGGAAAGGAAAGTTTTGTCTTTCTTGTTCTTGTAGTTGCAGGAAAGAAAAATGGGATGGAGAAGATAAATATTTGAGAATGGGACAAGCATCTGATAATATATTAATTCAAGACAAGTCAAAATAATGAGTTCAAACATCTCAGGTTGAATGCCTGAACATTGGAGATAAGTAATCTTTCCTCCTTTCTGCTAATGCTGTTGAAGAAAATAAAAAAATAAAACTTAGGGAAATTTATTAAAAATGAAGTGTTGGGTACAATCTACCCTATTATTATCTTCTTAAACGTTGTCATTTTTATGGAACAAGCATATGAAAGACTGAAAGTGTTCATGTCATATGAACATTTAATTTATACTTGCGAAGTAAGTGCTACTATTAAATGTTTTTTTTTTCTTGAGAAATACTATAGTCATTAGTCACACAATTTTTGTCACATTTTCTATACTATTATCATTAGCATAATTTAATATTTTAAAATTTATTTTAAGTAATTCATCTTGGCCATTTAATTTTATCATTTTTTTTTGTGTGACACAGATATACCATGAAAAAAACTAGTACTTGCACAGGCCTCAAATAGATGCCCATGAGGATTGAGGTGACATGTAGATCTCCAATTCCAGTGACTCTTCCTGCCGACCAAAATGGGCCAAACACCGAGGGGGTGGACAGGTATATAAAAATAAAACAAAGATGCTCCACTCGAAAAAAGTTCTTAATATAAATATAGATTTTTACATGTATATATCCCTAATAGAAGATTAATTACATAAGAATTTTTCTTACATTTATACTGATTTGTACACCTCTCTTATCGATATAAAATACTCTCATAGATTCCATTATAATCTTTCGTTATGAAAGTCAAGAATATGTTTTGAATATTCATTTATTGTTATTTTTAATAGGGGTATATATGTAAAAATAAATGAAATATTTCAAATATCTTTTTTATTTTCCATCGTAGCATACTAAGGTAAGGGTGTTTGAAGATATTTTGTATCCATAATAGGGGTACACATTTAAATATAACTCTATATAACCCTATAAAACTATAAATATACACCTACATCACTTTGAATAGAAGGCTGTTCATGTCCATTAAAGTATTGTTCATAATAGCATTCATATTATTAAAATATTTACTTTGAGGTGAAGCAAATGAGACATATTATACCAAAAAAACCATCCGGTGGTCACATCGATTCTTGGGTTGAAACTTGAAAGGAACCCCTCGACCCACATGAGACAAGAAAAAAATCATCTTTTATGTTGAAAGTTTTCCGCTCAGTACTTTTGTGCAAGTCAAAAGTTAAGCAATCGAATTATGCCCAATTACCATGTCCATGAACCATGGTTTGAAAATATTAATGCAGAGCTTTTATTTGGATCCTTTTGCATATACACCCCTCTCAAAATGACAATTGCACACAATATTTATCCTGATTTTCTAGTTGTTTATATATCCTCCACACATGTACTTAATAGGAAAAACTATCTATATACCCCTAAAATCTTTCATATTCAGCATTATACTCTTGAAATTCAATTATTAAATTATATACTCCTCGAATTGAAAGAATGCATCAACTATATTCTTAGGGTTAATTGACCGTCAGAATTTGAAGAATATTTCATCCTCAACTAGATAGGACCGTCAAAATAGAGGCAAAAAGATAATAATACTCTTGAGAGAGAATAGAGAGAGAGATTCAGGTAGGGGGAAGAGAGAAGGGGACGTCTAAGTCATTTTCTCCTCTTAACTCAATTGTGATTGAGTTAAATGTTAATGGAATGAAACGGTAGAAATATATATGATGTTTCTTTCGATTTGAGGGGTATATAATTTAATAATTAGATTTCAAAAGTATATCACCGAATATGAAAGATTTTATGGACATATAGATAATTTTTCTTATTTAATATTATGTAAAGAATATCCTTTTTTTCTTTTGCAACACTCCTTAATATATTTTAGAAATTTTATTGACTCACATATAAAATGATATTTATTTATTTATTTATCACATAATCTCCACTTTAAGAGAGGCATATTAATATCTCAACTTTAACAAAGGTGTATGCGAATAGAGAGGCTCTTAAATAATAGAGGTCAAGAACATGGCTGGTGGGGGCTGCGAGACACACGGCAACACAGCACAAGCACAGGGAGGGGAGATGGAAACAGATCTGCATGGCGTAGACCACGAGCAACAACAGCTGTTTTAGCTTTTGACTGAATCAAAAAGGAGGCTCTAAGAATCCCGGTCTTTAATGAAGTTTCAGATTCCTTTCTACTGGGAATTTTATCCAGATTTCAAGAATCTTTGCCAGTACTGTTACCAAACAAGAGCCGGATCATAGATTAAACATGCTAAGAAGTAAGAAAGGAGGTCTAATTAAGTAGATTACACTAGACAGAACCTTTAAACTCACCAAATGTGATGCATAAACACAGGCTCTCAATTCTTCTAATTAATCTGCAAATTGCTTTAGTTGATGCAGATGGGTCCTGCTGGATCCATCTAGCTAGTACGTCCAAGTCGGTGGCCCCCTTGGTAAAGATTTCAGATTTAAGAAGCTCAGGTCTTTAATTAGGAGAGTACAGTCATGATAGATCTACCTTTGAGAGAGACCTTTGCAGCTGTTCTGAGTTCAGTGACAGCCGACACATCAACATCCAGATATTTTTAGAAGATTCTCTTCACAAAGATGATCACAAGTACTCTGCATGTTTCCTTATGATTAATACATGTTTGATGAGACATACAAAAACTCCAGCAAACAGAAAGTTTATATATATATATATATATATATATCACATATATCCTGTTGGTTTTTTATTTTGAATTCAAGTATTTTTTCTTATTTGGTTGTGTGTGTAAAGTTTTGTCTAATATTAAATATCTAAGAAAGTTGGAAGGTCTTAAATATGAAGTGTTTTTTTTTTTTCTATGTTTAGATGTGTTAAGCGAACTTACACGCACGCGCGGGCCGAGCCCAAACCAAGTGGTTCCGAGAAGATTGAGCTGAAAACCATTTAAACGGGTGCGACACACGCGATTATCGCGCGCAAGGGGGGGGGGGGTTGCAAATCCCCAACCTGTGGGCCTCGTGCTGGCGGGTCCGATTTGGTTTTGCCACTTTCATTTTAATTTTTTATTTTCCTTACTTCGGATTCCCTTCCGAGTTTTTAGGACCGGTTTTCGTGAGGAGGTGGGTCTCCTAGGATTCTGGAAGAGAAACCAAAGCGCCGCCTTCGTCTCTCTTCTCTGCTCACCCTGTACGAAATCGCCTACTCTCCTGTATTTCTGTGGCCTTTTCTGAGATGATCTGAGGTTGAGTCCGTAGACGACATCTGTGTTGGAGTGCACCTACAAACGTCGCGAGTGATTGTCGGATCTTGGGAGAATCTTGCCAGCGAATCTCTGCACTGTAGGACATCAATATATTCTCTAAAGACAGTCGGTACACCGACGCTTCAACCAAATAAAATTCTTTTGATCTCTGTGAACGCATCATCTATCTATTTTATACATCTCTGTTACGATTTTTCTTACATATTCTTCTTCATGGTCATCTTTATTTCAAAATAGACTATTTCATAAAGCTAGCCATTTCAGAAGTACCCAGCAATTGTTTAGTGGTTCCCTTTAGTTATCTAATTAGCTGCCAAACACCAGGATGGAGCTATCTCCTCGAGTCCCCCCAAGGAAGTCCCCTCCCCAAAGGCTTGGATTCCACTGGCAGCAGCAAATTATATGAGGAAACGACACCCACAACAGCCTTAAGTACTTGATCAGTTATTTGCAGTTCTGGAAGTTCCTTGTGTCTCATGTTCAGCAGGTGTTTGTATCATGTGTGTTCTTCTCTAGCATGGGGTGAATCAAAAGTGAAAATTATATATATATATATATATATATATATATGTATTAAGTGCAAGGCCTCTGCTTCTCCGTTATCTTGATGGGATTTAGGATTCACTACGTATTAAAAAAATTATTATTCTAGCCTTCTAGGAGTAGGTCATCATGTGCAACCAAGTCACACACCCTACACCCTGTTAGTAGAGAAATTTTCTTTTCTTTTCTTTTCTTGCCCCCCTTTTTTTTTCCTTGGCAGTAGCAGAAACATGGCCATGACTTTATGCTACTTGCAAGAAAAGCCGAAGTTTAAAACTGCAGGCACTCAAAAGGTTAGTTCCGATACAAAAAGTTTGATGGGTGGGTTTCTTCAGCTAAAAACTAGCTGCTGCTGCACCTTGGCCACCTTGTCAGCAGCATGGCCTCTCAACCCCTGGCAATGCTGCCCATGTTGCTATTATTCCTTTGCTCAGATTTGGCCACAGCAGTGATGAGGGGAAGATGAGGAGGGAAGGTAGGAGATGGAGGAGTTAGTGCTGCAAAGAGAGAAGGGATATATCAGGAAGGGTACGTACGTAGAGGGCCTGTATGGATTGGTAGGGAGAAGGTTGCAGGTGTAGAGAGGAAAGGACGGAAGGGGACGGAGCCAAATGGCCTTAATTAGAAGAAAAATGCTAACTACCCGGACGGCTGGCTCAGGTCGGATGTGTGGGCCCCACAACCAAGCACGCCGTGGTGCCCCTGCGTCCCGACCAATCAGGTCGGACGTGCGACGGTTCCACGTCATGCGAGTTATTCGGTCGCTCGAGTAACTAGCTAGTTAGAACTGAGTTGGTTCGCAAACTCTGGGCCCACCATGAAACTTGTCTCATCTGGGACAAATGAATTTATAGGAAATTTTACACAAGGGGTGGGGTCGTTGGTTTTTGCTGTGGAAAGTATTTTGTTGGGATGATCATGAGATACATGAAAATAGAATATGATATTTTGTTGGCTTATTGTAATTTGAGATAATGATATTTCCGGTTCGATCTGGTTTCTTAGAAACCAAAAAACAGATAATCTTTTTCTAATGCTATGTTTTATACTCTTAGTAATGAAAAATTACTGGAAACAATTACAAAGCAAAAACAAAAGCTAGCCCACATTCTAAAAAAAAAAGGGCCCCCAAGAACAATGTGTCCTACATTGAAGCAACTTGTCATGTCAGAAGGTGTGTACCTCCGCACACCAGAAATATATATTGTGAAGAAAAGTTTAGTACACTTGATAATTATAGTTTTTTCATATATTTTTTATTAGTTAGATATAATGCAAATATATAATTCTCAAATATATTAAATTTTTCTCCTTATTATAACGTGTAATTCAGTATTATCAGTGCCTAGACGGATGCAACACACTAACGTACACTGATCAATAAAAGCGTAGCGTCCTATGTATCCAAATTATGACAAACATGTCTATGGTTTTTTCTTATTTTTTCATATTTTGGATAGGTACAAACATGTCTATCTTGCAATAACTAGCTGCTGTTGGAATCACACAGGTTTAACAGTGCACGCGCAGGTAGAACTGTAGAAGGATCCTTGGCTCTCTCTTAACTGGTGCATGGGAACCTGCGTAAGAACATCTATTGTTCATAGAGAGAAAGCAGTGCATCAGTGCAAGCACAGGTAGAAAGGATCCATCTGGGTGGGGAAATCTCTTAGCTGGTGTGTGGGAATCTGTGTAAGAACATCTATTGCTCGCACAACAGAGATAAAAGAATGGAAGCATCTCTCTCTCTCTCTCTCTCTCTCTCTCTCTCTCTCTCTCTCTCTCTCTCTCTCTCTCTCTCTCTCTCTCTCTCTCTCTCTCTCTCTCTCTCTCTCTCATCTCTCTCTCCTCTCTCTTCTCTCTCTCTCTCTCTCTCTCTCTCCCCTCTCCTCTCTCTCCTATCTCTCTCTCTCTCGTTTGGTAGTTTTTATGCGGTTGCATCAGCATGGGTGTCAGTTAATTATAAACTGAGCTTAACCATAATATAGGTTAATGTAGGTTAATGTTATGTTACTATAGGGAATGTTATTTACTGTAACAAGACTTAACATAATTGTAATAGAGAATTATGTTTACTATATAGATGATAATGTTTAATGTAACATAACTTAATGTATATTGTAACAGAGACTGATATTTACTGTAACAAGACTTAACATAAGTTGTAATAGAGAATTATGTTTACTATAATAGATGATAATGTTTACTGTAACTAAACTTAATGTATATTGTAAAAGGGAATGATATTTACTGTAACAAGAGTTAACATAAGTTGTAATAGAGAATTATGTTTACTACAATATTTAATTAAATATATTATATATTATATTGTAACACAAGTGTAATTGTAACTTAGTGGTAATGGTATCTCATGTTGTGTTTGTAAGATCTGGGTTTGAATCCTAACACTTGCAAGCAAATAAGTTTTTTTTTTCTTTTGTAAGAGCTTATAGTTGTAGTCTGTAATTAATACAAAGATTTACTTTAACTGATACAAAAGCTTACTATAAACGATATATACACTAACTGTAACGAATGTAAGTGTGCATAGGAAAAGAGCAGAAGAATGAAGGGTAAAATAGGAAAAAGTTGTTGCTAAAAGGACGACTCGTCTTCCAAGACTCATAAATACTGAGAAACAAAAAGTATGAACTAGAAATTAAACTACCACAAGAAGTAAAGACTATATGACTTCTGATTTTCTGACAGGAACTATAAATTAAGGTAACTCTCTGAAAGAGACTTCTAATTAATTCTCCTTTTTTTTCTTTTTTTGGGTAGGTACAAACATGTCTATCTTGCAATAACTAGCTGCTGTTGGAATCACACAGGTTTAATGGTGCACGCGCAGGTAGAACTGTAGAAGGATCTTTGGGCTCTCTCTTAACTGGTGCATGGGAACCTGCGTAAGAACATCTATTGTTCATAGAGAGAAAGCAGTGCATCAGTGCATGCACAGGTAGAAAGGATCCATCTGGGTGGGGAAATCTCTTAGCTGGTGTGTGGGAATCTGTGTAAGAACATCTATTACTCGCACAACAGAGATAAAAGAATGGAAGCATCTCTCTCTCTCTCTCTCTCTCTCTCTCTCTCTCTCTCTCTCTCTCCTCTCTCTCATCTCTCTCTCTCTCTCTCTCTCTCTCTCTCTCTCTCTCTCTCTCTCTCGTTGGTTAGTTTTTTATGCGGTTGCATCATGCATGGGTGTCAGATAATTATCTACTGGTTGTTTAAGTTTCACGAGGGCTTGATTTATGGAAGTGGATGAGGATGAGGTGACGAGTAAGTATGAAAAGGAAATTTGTTTATTAATTCGATTTTTACGTTAAATTTGATAAGAAGCATGCGGTGGGTACTTATGAATTCAGGGGGTTGTGATCCATGTTTATTGATATGTTAAATTTAGTGTCAAGGCATGAAGTTAAAAATACTATATCATAAAAAAAGGGGTAAAGAATACAAATTCACCAACAAGTGACAAAAAAAACAAGCAGATTGTTTTTAGGTTTTAAACGTTGTCAGTACCTAAGAAGAAGCATAAGATTATGCTGTTCGCAATTATAAGTTCCTTTGGTTATCAAATAAAAGGGATATCTTATTATGTAGCATCGATCTCTTTTGTCAGCTATACTCGGATAAGGGCATATAACCCATTTCCTCGTCAAAAGAGATACTATTATCTAGGGCTATATCTGTTTGTTATTTAGATAAATTAGAAATAGTGTGAGATATTCTTAAATTTTTGAAAATATTTTCACTTTATTTTCAAGTTATCTAAATATCAAACATAATATAGGAGTTTTACTATTGTCAGCCGTTCACGTGAAGTCGAACCAAAAACTTGAACTACTTAGAAGAAATTGACTTTTACTTATCTTACACAGCTAGGGGCGGACCCACGTTAATGGTGGGGTGGCTATGCCCCCCCCCCCCCCACACCATTTTGGCTCTCTTTAATTTTTTTTATTTTTTTATTAATTTTTTAATTTTCAAATTGACCCCTTATATTTTATTTTACTTTAATATTTTCTTATTTTAACCCCCCTTATATTTTATCCTGCGTCCGCCCCCGTACACCGCTCATTTCTTGGGAATAGCCGTCCAGACTTGTCCAATCCAAACAACTGATTTCCTCGTCAAAAGAGCGTCTTAAGTAGAATTTACCAACACCAGAAGTATGTGTAAAAAAAAAAAGGGAAAAAAAAACTTTTATACATAAGAGATGAACATGGCCAGTGTGGACAGTTCATCCATCCGAAACAACCCATTTCTTGGTCAAAAGAGGATACTATTATATGGTAAAATTTGTTATTGCGAGCAGTGTCGGCTACATTATATGGTAAAATTTCATAGTCAAAATGTTATCCCGTTATTTGGGATCAATTATACGAATTCTGTTCCATTAAAGATTTTTATCAAATATTATATTCATAATTAAGTCCAAGAAATCAATATGTTTTTTAATAATATTGTATCATTTTATTTTAGATATATTTTTATTTTTTTTACTGACATCTACTGAAATTTGATCACATTTTTTTAATCAACATTGAGTTAAGATGACAGTGTACATGTTCAAAACATCTAAATCTATTTTCTAAAAAAATGTACTATCAATTGAAGCTATCGTCAAGTCCTCGTGAAGAAGTTCTTTTATAATTTTATCTTTCTTAACTTTTATCACATGTTCATCTCAACATCATCAATATATATATATATATATATAGTTAATTTTATTGTAAACAGTGTGTGAATTAGTGATGTTCACTATTCGATTCAAACCGAAAAATCAAACAGAACCGAGTAATTCGATTTGGTTTGGTTCTGTTTGAATATGAAAAGTTTTTGATTTGGTTCCAAGCCAAATCGAAAAAGAAAATTCGGTTTGGTTCGGTTTCTAAACTCTAGAAACCAAACCAAACCGATTAAACCGAATTACAATAATAAGTTTTAATTTGTATATATCTATCAAAAATTTTAATATATTTACGTAAAAATATATATTATGGAGGTTAATATGGTCATCAATATTTAATACTTTATTTTAAATATTCTTTGATAGTTATTTATTAGAAAAATAAGTGATTAAAATCGTATTTAAAACTAAGAGAATTTAACAATCCATTTATTTTCAAGTTAAATCGAACCAAACCGAATTTAATTCGGTTTGGTTTGGTTTGATTTTAAGATACTTCGATTTGGTTTGGTTCGAGTTTGATCCAAATTTGATTTGATTTGGTTTCTTAAAAATCTCCTATAAACTAAACCAAACAAAATCATAAACACCGTTAGTGTGAATAAATCTTACGCATAAAGAGATGAACATGGCCGAGGGTGAGTGGTGGGACCATAGTTTGACGTGGTGGATCGAATCGGTTCGATTCAGTCGAATCGGATCGAATCAGGAGAAACTCGATTCTCATCGAATCAGATCGATTTCCATGTGAATCGATCCGATCCAGACGAATCGTGGTGGATCAAAAAAATCTCAATTCATCCCAATACATGGAACCTTGGGTGGGACTGCCACAGTGAAGAGGGAGGAGGGAAGCAGACAGCAAACCGTAGATGCATGGAAACCCACACACACACATATGTGTATGTTGTGACGTCTGGGTTGTCATCTTTGTCGTGTAGCTAGCGTCTACGAGGACGAACACAAGAACATGGGCTTGTGACGGTGAGGCCTCGGAAGGGCCACCACACCACCTCCATTTGATAAAGTTCACACACAAGGGGGACCCCATTAAGACTGCTATTTTAGCAGCTATAAAGAAACGGAGTTCGGATCTTGCACTGCTGCTCTAGTCAGATGACTCAGATCCCCCCCCCCCCATGTTAAAAAATGAAATAAAAAGAAAAGAAATCCGACAGTATCTAATAATAAGTTGTTCGCATTTAACATGAGTAACTTCCTGTTGGAAATCCCAACGAATCATTCACTTGCCAACACACCCTCGGCAGCTTTTGGGATTTGTAGAACTCGCCCTGAGAATTTCGCATTCATAAATGAGAAATGCTCATTGTCCGGGTGCCTGGACAAATGATTTGTCCAAGTGTCCGACCTGGCGTTGCCGCATTGGGCATTGCCCACAGCTCGGCGCTGCCCAATTCGGCAGAGCCAGCTTGGACACTCACTCGAGCAAATTGTTTGCCCGGACACCTAGCAATTCTCTTCATAAATTCTCATGATGTGAAAGAACAGGTATATAGACGGACTAATAAAGGGGAAGATAGCGCATGGAATAATCACGCAAATTTCTTTAAGGGTTTCCTTTTTTTTTTAGTTTTTCCTTTTTCAATATGGGTGTCTTGTCGATGCAATCATATGAGGCATTTTAGTGAACTAGAATAAGAAGAAAAAGGGTGCCTTAAGAGGCGCGATTGAGAACTTCGAAGTGTCCTTACTGGCATAATACAGTAATAACAAGGAGGAAGCTCTCCTCTTTTTGAGCAAACGACAGCTAGAATAAGAAGAATCACATGCATGCATGGGAACTGCAACAGTGATATTATTACGAGAAAAAAAAAATGATCTTATTATTTTATTAGCGGATTCCACGATGCATTACAAATACAAACTGAAATATACAGAGAAATTATTGTTTTGTAGTTTAATTTCCAGGGTTTGGGAGAGTGATGAACACAAAATTCTTCATCAGGTGAAATATTTTGCCGCCAATTCTTTAGCAATGGCATGACTGTTGCCAATAGCTTTAGTAGGATAAAGCTCTTCTCCAGATTGCCACTTGTTGGAATAGGAGATCCATTCTCTTCTCCACATTTCGAGCGGAAAGTGCACGCCATGTCTCAAACTTTCCAACAAGTAGCTGAAGTACATTGAGGCCCTTGGTAGGTAGTAGCTCTCTAACAGACCACTCCAACACTTATTTGCTGTTCGAAAGTTGAAATTGAGGAAAAATAAAAAAGAATAAGAAGCAGGAAAATTTGTTTTTTTCTTTGGACAAAATTTCTAACAATTCCCACATGAGAATAAGTAACATTACCATAATCATGTAGTCTACTCTGGTTAGTCTCCGTATTATCAAACCACATTGTCACTTGTGTTCTTGCGTTCCATTCATACTGGCCATAATGAATAAAAGGTAAGCTAATGATAGTAGTAAACCAAGATAGTCAGCTGATAGGATGTTCAATTTCTGAGGAAAGAATGTACTTCTGGACTAACCTGCTTTCTTTCTTTTTGATTGGTTGCAAGGCTTTTTGCACTCTCTAGCCAGGTTCCAAGCAAGAAGTTGTCATCAGAAGCCAGGAGTGTGTCAATATCTTTTATGAGCTCTGTGAGTTTTTGGCTTCGAAGAGTCAAAGCATTAACATCTTTCTCAATATAGGCCACCATTACATCCAAGTAGATTTGATTCCCTAACTTTGATAATACTTGCCTTGTGAGGTCAACCAAATCATATCTGATAAAAGACAGAACCCAGTCATAAGGATCCTAATGAATGGACTGACTTGCTTTGATTTATGCAGTTAAAAGGGTTATAACAGTTTTTAATATAACAGGTCACAGTCATTTAAGTTGCTTAAAGGACAAATTACAATGTGCAAGTAGATTTTACTCTTGAAAAACATTCGGGCATTTTCAGAATGTTTTCTAAGATGCAAAATGAATAGGAACCAGATGGGTAAATTCAGAGAAGGTCATGGTAGAATCCATCGACTTCAGAGTAAACGTTCAGTGTACATGATGAAACACAGAGGAAACTGGTCTTTTACCTATATGTAAGGCTTCCTTCAAGCTTATCTCCTGCATCAAGAAATAACTTCAGAGCCTTAAGTAGTTCTTCTGGTGAATACCACAAATGAGGCGACTGTGTACTTGTTGCAGTTTCTCTAAGAGAGAATCTATTGTGTTGCTTTCTGTGTGGCTTCATTGTCACGCTTTCCTGAGATAAGTAGTAAGGACCACGATCTGGAAATTGAACTATGTAATCCCGATTGTGGTCCTGGTTGAACATGATATAGAATACGCATTAAATGTAACAAGGAATCCAAAGCATCACAATTGAGCAAACATGAACACTAACCTATAACCAAGTTTATCAGGGGCTAGGGTTCTAATGTTGACTGCAGGATTTGTAAGTCAAAACAGAAAGTGAAAGGTCAAAGGACATACGTCATCAGATCACATTGGAAATATCCACCTAAAAGGGGAAGATAAACTATGTAATTCACTTATGATACATAGGAATAAAGAAAAAGTAAAGTACTGATGCTTCCTTCACATGTTTGCCTAATTAAATAAGGAATTACATGGTAAAAGTTCACTTATTTGTTGATAATCATAACATCATCACAACCATTATAAAGAAGCATCCGGGATTATTGCAAAGTTTTTGGACCAAATACCTAGCTTGACATCTTACAAGGTGATCAAAGTACCTGATGAAGGTAACTATGGAGGGCAAAGGGTTTAGAAGTTCTATGAAACAAATCTAAAAGTTGGAAAATACCTTGCAGTTGCATACAAAATGTTAATGCAACTAGCAAGAAACCTTCAAACTTTCTTCTAGACTTCGGAAAAAGATATAAACAGGATGTAACGATCAATAAAGAATTATCAATAGAAAAACATACAGCGATCCCATCAGTACAGTTGTAAATCGTATGGTAAAGGATTTTCCATGCTTTCTCCATCTCTGGAACCTTTTTTCCATAACGCCTCTGGGAATAGCTTTTTAACCACTCCTGCAAATGAAAAGGTATGATAGATCTTGGAATGATTAACAGTTTAACTTATGATGACACCAGTCACCGTTTAACACAGCTCATAAAAAGTTTTAACTATCATAGAAGTTAAGTTCCATAAATTTACAGCAAACAATGTGAAAGAAAGCATATCCAGAAAAATGACATTAACTTCCAGTTAAAGATGTAGGCCTCAGATATAGTAGTGGTTGCATACAGGGGCACTTCTGTCCATGTCTTTTCATGTTAGATATTGTACGTAGAATGAAGGATAATTACAGTATAATTGTTTAGTGGTATACTAGTAAGTATTGTACTTATTAGCTTTTATATGAGTCAATACAAAATTACAAGATGGGTCAGCCTGCCCTGTTTTTGGCTGCCTCTTCCTCTTCAAGACTCTGCTGCACATATCTCCTCTTCTCATCCCTCTATCTCAATCTGTGAGTAATCCACAAAAGAAATAACCATATTTAACATGTTGCAACATCTCAGAAATATAATCTACATAATGGGATTTCCTTCCCCATACCCAGATTTCTGGTAATGATTGAAGACTATTTTTGAGAAGAGTGAATGACCAGTTTTCTAGATTCTTCAAAATATTTGTACATGCCTTCTCAAGTAAAATGATGATGACAAAGCTACTGCTTTACCTGTCTACTCCACTAGTTAAACAAGTATGTGTCACAACCCAATCAGTTGAAAGTTTCATGCACATCCACGTACTTGAAATCCATCAGCCAAACAGCCGATGACACCTGAACATAAGATCCATCTAAGAACCTACACATATCTAAACATATTGCTAGATCATTATCTCCATCCTCTTTCATGAACTCATTACCAACTATGGTCAATCTCTAACTATGAGACAATAATCATCTAAATGTGCCCCTACCAGTGTTGTAAAAGGGAAAGACACGGAGTCAGAAAGAAGTGTTTCCAACTCCCACTCTGATAAAAACAATTTGAATTGAAAACTAGTTACATCACTGGTTTCCAACTTTGCTTTTGAATTCAATTCTTCATCAAGATTGCATGAAATTCTCGTCCTTTACCCAATGGGGGCTGTCCAGAATTGAGGATCCCTATCAGACCTGCTCCTGGGACATCCACTTTGGGACCACACTGTCATCAGAGCCATGGGAGGCCAGCCCTGAACAGGGTTGGGCAGCTGCCCTTCAATGAGTAGAGCTGGCTGCAGGGCAAGGTGGTTATATCTGTTCCCACCTGCTAACAGGAGATGTGATTGTATCTGTCCAAAGTCCAAACAAACAGGTGGGATTGATTGAGTAATTTTCATTCTTGAACAGGATTTGTGTAAACCAAACTGATAGATCAATGTTGCAAAAGGAAACATGGTATTTTCTCATTTCAAGTACAACAGGAAAGAATATATTCACCTTAACCTGAACCTTCTGACTGCGAAATGCCATTTCAGACATTAACTCATAGACGACAGGATTCTGTTCAATTCCTTCCATGCACATGCCAACACCGACCTGCATGGGGGCATGCATGTTGAGTAGTATGAAGGTGCATTATAAAATAGAAAATGAATGTAAGCTTCAATACTTGGATCCAAACAGGGTCAATACTGAAGATAATGGACTATTTTTAAATCTTGGGATATAAAAGCATTCAAAAGAAGTTCTGCAACTGACATTAATCCCATTGCAATCATTAGACATGATTTAGTATGCCACACCATTCTGGCATCCCATGTTACAATCCACAGTGAACGATCCAAAGCCTAATTGGTTCTGAACTAGATTCACTCTTCTGGAATATGAAATGAAACAATAATCTCCAGACTGAATTCTCCAGAGTGAATAATAAGCATGCATTGGGATCATGAAAGTCTATTTTTTATAATTCCTGGAACAGCTGATTCCCACATTCATTCGCCAAGCCAAAGAACTCCTCAAAATGTTTCACCAAACATTTAGTGGAAGCTGAAGCATTTGAAAGTTGTTTCAAAAGATCTTACATTACAGAGTGCCTGACTACCCTCCAAAAGGCAAATTATGGGTCAAATAACAAAAAGAAGTCCACAGTAAATATTGTACATGTTTGGAGAGGTCTACCAAGAATCCAATAAAAGATGTGTGATCACCAAAAGCCACAATGCTCTAAGTCAAGTCAGTATAAAATGCCTAAACATTAAAATGAATCTTGAATCATTCTCAAAGAAAAAGGCAACAGAACCTGAGTCATTTTTCAGGAATGGGGCAATGGGTTTACAATAAAGAACAAGTCAAGCATGACAAAACCTCTGGGTCTACATTTGACCCTTTCATTTTTGCAGCATGGTTGGAAAGGCTGTAGAAAGACATTCCAGAACTGTGAACCAATATTGACCATTCGGATACTATGGCTTCTACTTCTAAAGAAAAAGTTTTCAAAAGATGATTGCAGCATAGCAGCAGTCCCAAATACATCATCCAGAATGGTTTGAGAAATGCTTTCCACTCGGGGCCCACTGGGCCCCACACAAAAGTACATGTGCTGCGACGGGCAGTATCTGCCAGGCCCAAGCGTGCACGAAGTCTTTCTAGAATGGTTCAGTCAGGATCATAGATGTTAGTATCGGCCGAAACCGATCCAAAACTGGCCCGAAACACTATAGCAAATCCGAAACCATTAAAAATAATATTTTAATCAGTTTCGGCCAAAACCAGACCAAAACCGATCGAAACTGGCTACTCTTAAGGCCACCCGAAACGCCTGAAACCGGCCGAAACGAAACCGATACTGACATCCTTGGTCAGGATGAAAAAGATGACCTATTTCCACATCAGATGCCATACTAACTTATTACCAAGTGGTCAATGCTGCATGTCGTAGATGTTTCACCTTTGTGATTGTGATACCATTCTTTGACCTTTTATGTGGATTATACATGAAATTTCAGCATTGATGGGATCATTCTTGAACATAAAATAAGCTAGAAATTCCCTGATCAGGAAATTGGAAGAAGAGATTTCAGATGAATTCCCTGATCACGAAACTAATTATATAACCAACTCAAATATGTGTTATGACAATTAAATTTTGGGAGATGAAAATTCAGGGAGTTTAGCAATTTGAAGACAGCTCCTCATTTACATCCTTCGGAAAATGTATAGCTTTCTGGAAACACACATAGACAGTCATAGTATACCATTGTTGAATTTTCACTCTCATGAGCATCAATAGGGCCTGACGTGATGGCATCCAGAATACCATACATTTCAATGTTCCCACCAAAATTATGCAGCATGCACCTGGTGAAGCATATCATATCCATTAAGTCAACTATAAGCTCAAAGTTAGAAAGTCATGAAATTTATACTGAGTAACATGAAAGCATAACCCAATCAGAGAGCAGCAACCCACTGAGGAGACTAGAAATTACCAGACATAAGGAACATCATAGAACTGAGAGGATATTTTCCATATTGGTTTTACATCTGCAAATAGATCGAGGACTATCATTTTTCCAAAAGGAACTGAATGAAGAAGTGCCTGCAAAATAGAACACGTAAATAATATATAACAATAGAAACAGCCATTTTCATGTTCAGTAATGTTTAAATGATAGTGGTGCTCTTCACAGTATAAACTCAATGCTTCATCAAGTGTGAACTGAAGAAACTTCAATTACTTCAGAAAAGTTGATGGGAATTGAGGAGCTGAAGAATTTGTTTGGCCCATTAGGGGCCCATTTGAGTCTTTTGTTATTTTTATGTATTTTTGGTGTGATTTTAGCACTATTTTAAGTGTTAGGGGTATTTTAGTCATGAGGTCAAATAAAGACCCCTAGGGTTTCTTTCTTATAAATAATGTTGTAAACCTCTTTGGAGACAGGAGTTTTGATGAATACAAAAATTGTTAACCCCAAAGCCGATGTAGCTCCTCCTCCTTCTTCCGGTGGATTCCGGTTCCTCCTTCTTCCTTCCCGGTGGATTCCAGTTTTTGCTTCCTCCTTCCCCACCCCCCCCCCTTCTGTCCCACATCAAAAGTCAAGGTGATAGCAATGACCATTATTTAGTCCTAGAAGAAGTTATAGATGATGATATGACAATGCAAATGAACCAAGTTCATTACAATCTCATTGGTTATGCAGTGAATGTATCCATGCCTACACTTTGAAAAAACAATTGGCTCAAGCACAAGGAAGTAATAGATAAATTTGGAATTATCAGAAGGCACTGAATGGCTAACATAGTCTAATCTAATGTGCTGTGCACCATAAATCGCAGAAAAGTGAAAAGGGGCACATTGCATGGTGTGCTCAGACCCAAACTGAAGCCAGGTTTGCTAGGAGATGCCTGAAGGGTGATGTAAAGGCCTTTTCTTTAAATTGGAGGAATATGCACATATTCATGTTGATTACCAGATGTAGTGTTCAGTCATATGAGACTTTCAGGGAATAAGGCAGGATATCTCTTACCAGAAAGGTAATCCCTGCACATTGAGATATATACAGAAGTACAGACCAGGATTAGCACAGAGACCAGGGTCACCACAGAGGTAAACTCTTGTTTCCTCTGTGCTTTTAAGCAATACAGACATACAATAGATTGAAGTGTTAAAGACCCAAACTCAAACCCAAAATCTAGGTGTTAGATTGAGGGGATCCTCTTAAGAGGACGGCCCACAGATTATCCAATGTGGGACTAAACCTCAAACTCTCCTGGTGCCAAACCCGAATGGTTATAGAATAAATGGTGCTAATGAGTGGGTAGGGCCACCCATGAAGAAAGCCCATCTCTGATTAAAGGCCTGAATTCAAACCCAAAACCTAGGTGTTGGGTTGAGGGGATCCTCTAAGTTAAAGAGGGAAGGTACCCGCAGGCTATCCGATGTGGGAGTAAACCTCAATAGGAAGAATTAGAACTTGTAGAAAAAGAGGCATAAACAGATTAGTGGAATCTAACCTTCTGCATTTTTTTTGCGTAGGTAACCCTCTGCATTAGCTGTCGTTAGTTTCCTCTTACCATTGTATTTGGCTGTCAATTCTTATATCAGGTTATCACTTAACTGTTTAAGCCTGCCTAGTTTGTTGATATTGTCATTCCCTATTATTATGTTTGCATGTCAGATTTTATATTGCACTAGATTATCACTTTTATTTAACTGTTTGAAAGTGCCTAACTTCTTGTGGATGTTATTCTTCCATCCTGCACTTGTATATTACTCTTCGTGTTGTCAAAGGCAGTCAAGGCGACTGTCTAGATGATGAGGCCAGGCAAGGCGCCGCACTTTGGCAAAAATCACCTAGGAGATCTTGGTGGTTGCCTAGGCTGCCAAAGGCGGTCATCTTGGCCCACCTCCCTCTCCCCAGCCTCCAAATACTAGGTTTGGCATGCTAAGTGAGTAAATGAAGGCAGTTTATAGGGTTTTATGCATGTATTTTAGTCATTTTGTGAATAAATTGTATGTATCTATGCATCTGAAGTATATTTGAATTTTTTTCAATATATTGTTGCCTCAAACACCCTAGGCCATCACCTAGGCATGTGAGGCTTAAGGGGACCTCTTGGTTGCCTCTAGCCTCCAATTACACCGCTGAAGAATTATAGACATTATCATACAAGCCAAACAAACTAGTTGAAGTGAATGCCCTCTCCATGGATAGGGAAAGGGTTCTTTAAACAGCTGTCCGTGTCATGTAATCCCAAGATTAGTTGAAATGAATCACTCTCTATGGATAGGGAGAGGCTGGATGCATGTTGTTCGGGTCCTTGAATTCATGACTAATCATCTGCAGAGGGAGCAAGTCATTTCAGAGCAGAAAAATAGTCACAGTACTTGTACTTATTGGAGAATTGATGGGGCACTGATGGAAGGGAAAATCCTCAAGTCTTGAGACAAAGTGAGCATGGTATGGTAAAGAAGTATTTGGTTTCAATGTTTCAATCTGGACACAATCCAAATATTCAAGACGCAATGGCATTTATCTCCTTTATTGTAGACAATAAGACTTAACTGGTTGCAAGGAATGATCAGATCAATATATTACTATGCAACCATTCTTTGTCAATCACACACACACACATATATACACAGGGTAGTGATACAGTCCACTGCAGTCCTTCCATGTGCTGGCAGTGGACTGCATCATATCCATTGGAGTAAAATCCAACAGATGAGCTTAAAGAGAGAGAGAGAAAAAAAATGGAAATGCAAAAGAGGAAGGCACGAGCGGGCAGGCGGGTGAACCCTCAGCCGTTCGATCATGCATTTATGCAAACGGATGGCTGGCAGTGTTTGCCCCGGGCGCTTCGTCGCCCATGCTGCAGAATCCATGACAAGTTCTCAGCCACAGGCGATGAGGTGCTTGATCGAATACCCCCAGCAGCGCGATCGTGATGTGCAATCAGACCATGGAAAAAATGATTGAATCGGCCCAAGAATCGTCCAGAGCCGATCTGATCTGGATCGGGCCGATTCCAGCTGGCAGCTGGGGATCAGCCGGGGATCGGCCCAAATTGGTTGGAATCGGCCAGATCGACCATGGCCGATCCAATCCGGAATCGGCCGATTCTGCCTTCCATGAATCGGACGGCTGGTGGCTGGTGGCTTCCCGCTCGTGCCTTCCCCGATTCATTTTTTTTCTCACGCTAGTTTGAATCTATCTGTTGGATTTTGATCCAATGGAGATGATGCAGTCCACTGCCAGCGCATGCAAGGGCTGCAGCGGACTGTAACATGGCCTATATATATAATTAATAATTATATATACATATATATATATGTATATGGATTTTATTTTAGCTTCTTTTATATTTGATGTTTATGTAGATCTAGAGTCCACAAAATATCATTAAGAGTTGCCAAACCAACATTGCAGAGCATATAAACAAGAAGGCATCATTTTTGTGGATTCATACTTGAGAACAGAAACCCAAAATTTCCAATGGAATAATAATAACATACTCTCATTTGTGGAGGCTTCCAAAATGCTGAATCTGATGAAAAGAGCCATCCCTGTCAATGAAATATGAGGTTAACAAGATAACATTGCCAGCTACAATAAACAAAACATGACTGGAAAGAAGAGATACACGATATACCTGCATAAGCCATATGGCATTCTTGTCAGCACTAGACATTGCAGCATAGACAGCAGCTCCAAGTGAAGAGATATAATTTGGGTCATTTGTGGGAGGAGAGTTCTCGTTGAATGTATCACTGGACAGTAATGTCGGTAAAAAAAGAAATCTTTGAATCTAGACATTTTCTTAAAAATTAGTTCTCATCAAATTAGCCTACATCAAAGTAACCTAACTATCCCTTCTGTTCCTAGAACATGGGAAGCCAGAAGAAATTTCTGATATCTAAATTTCACTCAGATATCAGAAAGGAGCAAGTATACTACAGTCATATTATTTTAAGAAGACAGCAGTGTGGCTGTGGCATGCAGTGAGAAATGCCATGTAAATATCAAATTGCAGACAACAAAAATTAGACAATTTGTAAAAAATATAACATACCAGTTATATATGTCAGTTATGTCCCCATACTCTGCATTTTGTCAAAATTGCAAGAAAAAAGTCACTTAGTTTTAAATGGAAACTATGCAACAACTAAAGTCTTTATCATAAACTAAGTGACAATCTAGAATATTGAAAATGAATTCTCGTATCAACCAAATGACTACAAAAAGAACCCATAATTTACAGATGCAAATTAAATCTGAAGCAAATTAATAGGGCAAACCTTTTATTTGTTGCTTGATAAATGCCTCCCCTACTTGAACAAATAAAGGGTCAGATGGATCGAGAAGGTACGTACAACACCACCGGGGATCTCCATTAACCGTATTCCTGACAATAATACCAAGGAGAAAGCAAGTAAAAAGATGGCTCACACTCATTAGAAAGGAAATGGCATTTTTCAAGTGACAACAGAAACAAAATACCAATCACCAAGTCTCGTTAATTTTGCAGAAGTAAATATCTTCCCAAATATGGCTGGAACATTTCCAGAGAATGATGGTAAAACTGAAACAAAGAATGGACTTGCATTAGACAGCAAAAAGCAACTCATGTTAGATACTAGAAAGAAGAATCTTATCTGCACTTCCCTAGAACTGAACAAAAGACACTAAAAAAGGTGCTTTTCTTTTGAACCAAAGAATTCTGAGATGAGGTGAACACTCAGGATCACCTCAGGCAAAAGCAAGGATGGCAAAGTCGGCCGACTCGGAGCGGAGTCGGCCGACTCTGAGTCGGGTCGGCCCCTGGCGACCCGACTTGGGGGGGGGACAACGACCCACCCATGGGACTAGGTGGAATCGGGGTGGGTCGACCGAAATCGGGTGGAGTCAAGCCGACTCAGCCCGACTCCACCTTATAGCATCTGGTGTAGGCCGATTCCCTCAGGTTACCTTCAGTACATTTGATCCCCTAAACTCATGAAATTTTTCACTTTTTAATTGAAAAGAAACTAGAAAGTGACAATTCTCATGACTTTGAGTGATGATAGTTTAGGTTTGACCAAATCCTGAGAGGTCTCAAGCAGACTAAGTGATGTTACTAGGAGAGTGGCTCCCTTGGAGAAGTCATATGCACGTTTGACTTTTTTTACCGGACTTTGGATTTTAGTGTTCCATATGGTTTATTTGAATTATCAAATTTTTAGATAGGCTAAATTATGAGAGATTAGAAAGTTAGCATTTCGCTAAAATCACCGAAATCGCGATTTTCTTCTTCGATGGGAGAGTTGACTTTTTATTGGTAAGAGATATGATTTTTTTGATTTTTTGTTGGATTCAAATGGGGGGTACTTCCTTATTTACATGTAATATCTTAAGTAAATGAAACTACAAATATAACATTTACTTAAATGATATTCAGGTAAATAAGGTATCATACTTACCGTTGCTCTGTATTGTAATATGAACATATGTGCAACTAGACTATGGATATACCCAAAATGTTCTATTATTATATGTTTTTAAATAATTTTTCTGTGATTTTTCCGGAATTTTTTCCAATTTTTTAACATTTTTTAAACCTGGCCGATCCAGGGTCGGCCGGATCCACGGATCCGACCCGACCCGGGTCGGGGTCGGCTGGGTCTGACTCACCCAGCCGACCCGACTCTGCCATCCTTGGGCAAAAGTGGGCAGTCATGCTACATGAAAACTTAAAATATATGCAGGCAAAACTGTGAAGGGGGTGGCTTCAGGGAAGCCTAAAAGAACACGAAGGTTAGCACTTTAAAAAAGAAAATTGTTTCTAAAATTTCCACATCAAGGATAAATTCCAGGATTCCCTTAGCCAGGGCAAAACTTCAAAATTCGCACAACTAATCTAAACTAAAAAGGGAAATTAAATTCCAAGGTTGTCATAGTCAAAGCCAAACCTTGGCCCTTCTAACTCCATACAAGACATTGAAACAAAATCTGAATCCAATGGCCCATAGGAATGCATTCATTTCCCTGGGCAAAAATAGGAAACTCTGTTACACAGAAATCCTATGTAAAAACAAGGGAGGTAACTTTTGTAGAACACAATTGGATCCAGCGTTAGTGATGTGAAAAAGAAAATGAAATAAAGTGAAAAACAAACTGATGAGAGTAAGCATGACAAGTAGAATGAAGAATGCTCTGCTGCTGCAAAGTAGGCCTTAAGGTAGGCATACTGGCAAAAATAAGAAAAGGAAGGAAACAAAGCTGCAACTCTACAAGATATTCACTGGATTTGGATGATAATCAATAGATCAAAATTGCAAAAAACACCCTTCAAGGGAGGTAACTTTTGTAGAAACACAATTGGATCCAGAGTTAGTGATGCGAAAAAGAAGTGAAATAAAGTGAAAAGTAAACTGATGAGAGTAAGCATGACTAAGTATAATGAAAATTTCTATGCTACTGCAAAGTAGGCATCAAGGTGGACATATTGGCAAAAATAAGAAAGGAAGAAAACAGAGCTGCAACTCTACAAGATATCCATTGGATTTGGATGATAATCAATGGATCAAAATTACAGAAAACACCCTTCAAACCCTAGAAACAACTAAAATCACCAAAAGAAACACTGAAATAATCGCATGCACTTAAAACAATCCAATAAAAGATGCCTAAAACTATCAAAACACCTTCAAAACCTCAAGAATGATCTGAAATCACAGAAGTTTCTTCAAAATATTCAATACCTCGCACTACCACAATACATCCTTCAACTCTCATTTCACTGAGAAGAACAAAAAAGACTCCTCTAAAACCCTTAAAAAAACAAAATTTTAAACCTCCTTGATCCACCAGAATGCATTCCAGACCCTGAAATCACCAAAATTCCCCCTCAACCCCCCCCCCCCAACAACAATGTCATAAATCACCATAAACCTTCAAGCCTAAGTTACTCACAATCAACTGAACATAAAAGGATTTTTAACTTTCCAACCTCCACCATAAAGCTTTGGGTTCAACCTAATTTTGTTGTTCTATAGCCATATCTGTATGTTTATGAGATTTATTTCATTTAAGACATCACTATAGGTAGTTAATCAAGGGTTTGGTGACGTATTTAACACCAGCCAAGGTCAATGGGGACAGTCCAATCTTTGAGACTCTATTTGCCAAATCATGACATAAATCCTAAATCTAACTTTTAAAATGAACCCAAAATCCTTTCCAGAACTCTGTTTCTTTTCTGTAAAATGAACTTTGAAAACCTTTCCAACAAAATCCCAGCTCTTACAAAGTCTCAATGAGCCCGATACACTAGGCCAAAGCATATATGACAATGACATTTTAAATACAAAAACCTTCAACTAGCACACTTGGAAGCTCATTAATAGAGTGTTCATATAAATATATAATAACAAGTGAGAGGTTCCAGTTTTAACAAATGCACTTCATAGGGAGGAGCTCTTGTAAGTTGTAAGCATAATTTCTATCTGTCAAATTTTTAGGCCACATTGTTCTCAGGCAGAGGTAGGGGTTCAACTATGTGAATTATCTCTACAGAAAGGTAACCACTGCAATGACTGTTAGGCAATTTACTTGAACGGTTGAACCACATCTTCAGATTTCTAGTCAAGAAATGTGTACTGAGAAAGAAAAACCAGAGAAATAAAAGAATAAATGACTGAATAGCAGACCCCAAGAAGAAAACCATAATGTTAATAGGCATAGTACCAGCAACTATGTTCTGGAGAGCAGTCAAAATAAGTGTTAAAGTAAACCAAAATTTTTGACATATCCCGTAGAATCGTAGATAGACATCAGTGACCATTTGTAAAATACATACCTGGGGTCATTCCAAGCTCTATCATTCGAGATAGTATGCGTTTCTGTAGATCCAACTGTTGATCCAGCCAATTTTGTGAAAGTGGACCACCCCAGCTGCAATGTATCAAAAAGTAAGGTATCCACTTAGATGAAAGTAAGATCATCAAAAATGAGAAATATCACAATGAAACACTATTACACTCACCATACTGCAAAATATCTGTGGAAGACATAAAAAAACTATAAATACATTAGAAAAATACATGACCCACAATGCCAATGGGAAATTAGCATATGCCTTAAGCAGTATAGTCACTTGCAATTATTGAACTTCATTACATGCTGTCTATGTTTTATAACATATTTACTTTCTTCAATCCAAAGTTGAGGATCTAAACTATAAGATATTATTTCATGCTTTCATGGACAATTATATTAGCATAGAAGAGCCATGTCAAGCATTTTGGACATGATGATACTCAAGCATGTGTGCCAGCAAGCTCCAGCATAGTATCCCAAAATAAAAACTTCAATGTTCCAATAACTTGATTTTTGTTTATATGTCTTTCTTAGATTTTTATTACTAAATACATTTATAAGCAGATATGAATATTCCCACATCCATATACCTGCTCTGCCCTCATGCCTTGTTTGTAAACAACAGTCATGTGTGGTGTTTATCTCAACAATTGACGTTTTGATAGGTTAGAAACAAAAGTGGAAAAAGAAAATATTCAAGAAACAGTAGGAACAAGGAGCATTTTGTTTTTTTTGGAAATGTGGATGGTACCACAAGTATACTAA
Organism: Colocasia esculenta; assembly: GCA_014218235.1. NCBI lineage: Eukaryota > Viridiplantae > Streptophyta > Magnoliopsida > Alismatales > Araceae > Colocasia > Colocasia esculenta. Next base: position 150,849,935 of record CM024762.1, read on the forward strand.
AGAAACAGATGTACAATGGATGTGCATATACAGTCCATCCACCAAAAAATCACCACACCAAGATAGTGTGCCCACTTAACTCCCCAAGAACAAAAAGAGCGAGGAGTTGTGGTTCCCCCCTTTACAATTATGCATAGCCCAAAAGGCCACCGTTTCACGAAGAAAAGCAAAAACCCTGTCCTCTGTTCTATCCTCCCTATTGAAAATTCTATTATTCCTTTCATTCCACAAGGCCCAAAGGGTGCCATGAAGGATAAGCCACCAGATGACCCTGTCCCCCTTGAGAGACCACCTCCTATGCCAACTGGAGAAGAGTTGCTCCACCGCATCAAATTTCCCAAGGGGCAGCTGCAACCTCTGTCCAACCCTCGTCCAAACGGCCCCCATGAATGAACAAGAAGTGAAAGCGATCCAAGCTCTCGTCCTCATTCCCACACATGCAGCAATGGGTAGAAATCTGCAGGAGAAAAGGTGCGAGTCTATCACAAGTCGGTAGTCGGCCATGAGAGATTCCACACCAAAACCTTCACATTAAGAGGGCTTTTGGCTGACCTCACCGAGAATAGACCCCTCTCTCCCATCTCCACACCCACTGATCTGGCCTGCTAAGTCCTAACTAGACAAGGAGCAATTCTTTAAATAATGATGACAATCGAAAGCAATTTTTCTATCTCCCCATCATTGCCACACCATGATATCAGAGTAGCAATTCATGCCCTCAATTTAAGCAAAATGTTTTGACCCATGCCCTTCAAATGGAAATGGCAAAACAGATCATCAATCATCATGCCCTAGAAACAATATGATTTATATGACATTGTACTCTAGACCAGGTTTCCGAGGAGATGTCTCTAACATACACTCAGCTAAACTAGATGGAATTTAAGTTGGAAATGAATGAAGCAAAATCATAACAAGAATGCTTACTCTTAAAACATACAATTAGACTGGCAAGGGGATAATAAAAGCATGTTATGTTGTAACTTCGTGCAAAAAAAACATCCCTACGTTCAACTTCAAAAAATGTAATGAAAACTAAACATGCTTAATTTTTGAACTCTGTTACGTACCCATGTAAGTTCGCCATGCGTGCCCATGCAAGAAAAGCAGGTCCGCCAAAAAATTCATCTAAATCTCTATTAGTAACATTAAATCCCTGGTCCAAATGTCATTAACAGGAAAAGAAATCAAATCTAAGATGCATAACTAATTAAACCATCAGTCTATCACAGGAAATATAAAGAAAAGTGAAATATGTTCATGTATGTATATCAGTTATATTCTGGATAAGTATTTGTATAAGCATCTAACCCAATAAGACACTCCAAGTTTGTGAATGATTAGTTAAATTATACCATTAGCATTGAAGATTCTCATATACTTTACAACAAGTATATTTGCTCATCAAGTGCAGTTCAGCGTTTTGCCTTGCCTTCAGGTTAGTGGAAGTGCAATTGTGACATCGAAGTCTTTTAGTGAAAATCTTGAATAAAATGTAGTTGGCAGAAAAGCTGGCTGAGCAACTTTACAATGAGCATATATGTTTGTCAGGTGCAGTACATTGTTTTGCCTTGCATTCAGACTAGTGGAAGTGCAATCGTGACTTTGAAATCTTTTAGTGAAAATCTTGATTAAAACAGAGTTGGCGGAGAAGCCAGCTGAGCAGTTGTGGTGGCCGACTAGTCCTCTTCATCTCTCTTTTTCCCCACACCTCGTCTCCTTACTCTTCCTTTCATGTTTCTTAAGTTTCTACAGCAATCAACAAGAAGCATAAAGAGAGATTTGCAAGGCTAAATCTTGAGAGAATCTGGTGAAGAAGGAAATGCACTGTGGAGAAGGAAGGAGGTCAATGAAGAATGCAGGTGATGACTAACTGGCAGAGTCCAACAATTGGCAATCCAGGCAGACTCCATGTTTGGAGGTAGACAGCCTTTGGCTGCTATTCCTCTCTGTCATCTCAGGAGTTTGAAATGCAAGGGGCAGTTTTGGGTTTAGGATCAATGGTTTAAATTGGCAATTCGCGCAAGGTAGCTTCAATAGGGAGAGAGCACTAGATTATATTACATATTTTATCAGTGACCATACTACAGTATTTATACAAAAGCTAAAATATCTTGGTGCAGGGTGAAACATCCATATGGCATGCACAGGAAAAGGAAAGTTTTGCCACTTCTGCCTTTCCAATGTTTATAAAACATATGTGATAAGCAGATGAAAATTTGCACACCTTAAAAACCTTTTGCCATATGGACTCCTGTCCTGTAAAAGCCAAAGGTAAGTTGACCCCTTGTAGAGCCATCCAGTCAATCTCTTTCTCCCATCTTTTCCAGTCCCACCAGACAAAAGAATCTGTTACCAATAAGATTCAACAACCAGAAGAGCATAAATTTACAGAAGAAAAGCCAAGCACATAATGATTGATGAGCAAAAATAAGCACCCACGCAAGAAATAGTAAATATTAAAAATCTGTTTAACAGACAACAGAAGTAGAAGGTGAAAACCGTGAAACTAATCATCCAACCTATGATAATCTCCAACTTCGGCAAATGACACTGACCCATTATTTTGTACTATTTCAGAGTTTTTCAAATAATTTTTTGACTACAGGCATAAAACTCCAAGAACAAAATTCCAAAGTGAGATTGACTAACATTCAACTTATTAATTAGCTCAATCTCTGAAATTGCTAAATAGTGATAAAAATAAATTCTCATTATGACCAGAATTATGTTGCTCTCAATCTCCCGTATTTATGTCAGAATTAGTAGGCTGTAATTCATGCTATTTATCACTTCTGAAATACGTAGAATCTTCATCTGATTTTTGTCATCCTAAATTCCTAATGCTGAAATATTCCATATATATTATTTCATGCATGTATGTAGTAAATAAGCTGTTAAATTGTAAACACATGGTAAAGTTGAAACTTACAGCTTGAAGTAACAACATTCTGATAGTAGCTCCATGGAACAGGACGTTTAATAACCACCCCTCCAGGTTCTACCTGTGGAAGCAGCTTTGGTGGAGGAACTGAAGACACTTGAATGCCTCCTGTTTTGTCCCATGAAATATGAGCACCACACCAATACTTTAGATACCAGTGAAGTCCAGATGAGATCTCAACTGCAGTGGTACCCTCAACCCTGAGGGAAATCAAGAAATATCATGCATGGTTGTATATTTAACAAGGAAAGAGGTGATAAACAACTGACCAACAATATGCAAAGCCATAGAGGTAAAGGTGACATATAATATGTAATCAGACAAAGCATCCACGATCACATATATACCCACAATATACACACATGTTTTTAGCTATAGGTGTAGGGACATAGAACATGTACGCATACACACATAAGTGTATAGATACAGGGATCGGTTATTATCCACCGTCATGCATCCATGCGCTAATGCTGGCAGCAGCCAGCAGATCACAACCACCAATGACCCGACTACAACCCGCTGATGATACTGCTATCACTCTTCCTGCTAACTCTTCAATTCTTGGCTCTTGGTCAAACCTTACCTATCTGGCTATCTCCAAAGTCTCATCACTTGGTTGAACATTTCCATCCAGCCTGATGTCCAATGAACTATTCTTAAGTAGCTTCGAGTTGGCAGAGAAGTGACCCAAGGGCCTCAACGGACTGCACAGCCTTGCTTGTACATGTTGGCACAGACTTGCTTTCCCTGCCCTCCTCTGCACTGAGGTTCCTAATAGGACTTACAAATGCTTCTTACCATTTGTTCTTCCACCTTTTAACAAATGACTGACTTCCGCTGAGGGCAGTCATGCCTTCTATGACGCAATATATTGCATGCCTGGAAAACAATATTTTTACACTCTTTGGGTCTGAGCATGCTCATTCAATTGCATGCTTCTCATTCAGGCTGTTTCCACGAGGTCACATGTTCTGAACAACAAAAATTATAAATACAGTGTTCGTTTTTGTAGTTGGAAGTCTCAGTAGAGGATAAATGAACATCAGAAAATCAGATTGCATTTTTAAGGTGGACTAATACCAGAATGTTACTTGGAAATTTGCAAGAAGACAAAGTAAGTGAAATTTCCAATGAATAATATTACCAAAAACAGCATTCCAGATAAATGAGCTTAATCAGCATCAAGTATAAGTACAGTAATAGATCATTTTCTTATTGAAACACCATATAAATAAAGAAAATTTTGACTGTCACATCTTTTATTTTCTTTGCCCGCTGAAAAGAACAGAAGTACATACATGATCACAGGACCACTAGTCAAATTGTTCATGTTTTTTATCCAAAAGCAGCTGTGTTCACCACATGATTCCTGAAAATATTTGAATACAAATATCAACATAAAAGAAAGTATGTCAAAGAAAACAACAGAATGACTAAAGACTATAGTTCATAAATGGGAAAACTGGGAGAAGGAAAATATGATCATGGAATCCAGGATCAGATCGGCCCAGGAATCAGCCAAGGCCGATCCAATCCAGATCGATCCAGATCGGACCAATGCCGGCCAGGAATCGGCCTGGATCGGCCATGGCCAATCCTATCCGGAATCGGCCGATTCCGCCTTCCATGAATATGATAAGGGAACATTACTGTTAGAAAAATCGGAAAATAGAAGAAGGAGAATGTGAAAAATGATTATTATTATCCATGGTATTGACTACGTTACTCCATACAGCTATACTGAAACTAGAACACCTTATTGTACGGATAATCTGCAAGTCTTTTCAGGTTTAAGAAATATAACATTAACAGACAGGATTCAACTTTTAACTGGTTAATTTTCTAGAAATTTTCATGACTTTTTTTTCAGGGAATGAAGGGGAAAAAAAAGGTGTCTGTGCACCTTAATTTGCCCAAAAACAGGGACGGTACAACTAAATTCAGGGATGAGAACTCCGGGGACATCCCATTAGACTCACAGGCAAGGTTACATAGTGATCTATGTGAAACATTACACCTTTCATGGTACTTTTGCTATTATTGTCTAGCAGGTTACAGGTATGTTCACCAGACATATGCCAAGAAATAAGTCAAAGGATAACTAATGAAATCCCAACATGCCAGGCGCCAGTAGGAGGAAGGAACAAAGGTGAATCAGGGTTCTTAACCATGTTTTGCATAAAAACAAATTGATCAGATCGGGATCAAGTGACAAATCGGATTAGGATTAGCTGGTGAAAAAAGATAGCCAAAGATCACAGGGAGCAGGTAGACCAATGGATAGACCGAAACTAACAAGGATCAGGTGGGATCAGAATCAGAATTGCCTGATTTCAACTATTTCATTCTCTCTCTCTCTCTCCCCCACCCCAACCCCCCCCCCCATCCAAAGAGGAAAAAAAAATACTGTTACTTTAGGCAGATAGAGATCAGCAGTGGAACAGAACTTATTCAACTTGGGACCCAGTTTGGATACCATGTTGTTAAGGTGAATACCTATTGCAAAGTAGCTAACATTGTCCTAGCCCCACGCCATTAAAGATTGTTACTACTTACTACTTCTCATCCTCCAGGAGGCATGTCCTAACACTAGCTATGGTAAAATAGGATACTATAACTGTTTTCGTTTCTATTGTGATGCTGGAGATTCCCAAGTCAAAGGCCGTGGAAGGGATTTCATTAGGCCTTTAAAACAAGCAAAAAAGTATTTCCCCTTTCTGCAAGCAATAGGGTGTCCCTGGTAAACCCGCTACAGCTTTCCAACCCTTCTTGGAGCAAGCTGCGAGCTGGAGAGAAAGTTACCAGAGGAGGAATACAATCCATACCAAGTGTTTGTGCTTCAATGAGCATTGCTAAATCAATAGCATAACTCAGAACTTAATAGTAGTTTTCAAACAACTATATTTACAAATTTTGGATTATCTCTTTGTAGTGGAAATAAGCTTTATCTACGCTTCATTCCTTCACTCATCTTTCTACAGGGGGTTGCGAGAAGTATCACAGTTATCCACCATCTGCAACACAGCTAACAAGCGCAATCACGGGGGAGTGAGAGCCCACCCCATGGGGTGAAAATATACAATGATTCAAGAAGCGTCAACTCATCGCAGCAAGCCGAGATGCCCTAACCTTGGGAATGATGTTGAACTGAAACGCGGAGAGGTGCGAGGGGAGGAGCCTCTCCAGCACCCCTCTGGCGGCGGCCTCCTGCGTTGCTGCCGGCGCCCTCTGGCTGTCGAGCCTCCTCAGCACGCCTTCCAACCGGCCATAAGCTGAAGACGCTGAGGCCGACGCCAACCATGGGTTACAGAGCACGAGCAGCAGCAACAGTAGCCGGAGCAATGGAGGAATCCGAGCCGTCGCCGTCGCCATGGTTCTCGCCGCAGCAGCAACTTCGCTGCTGATCCAGCGAGGGGATCGATCGCCGCAAGCCGCCTGCACTGGTAAACAAATACTTTACCGTTGTGCCTTTTAAAACGCGATATTTCAAGTGTCCATAACCTGAATTATCCGCGTTGAAAAAAAAATAAAAATATCTTTTTCACATTTTATGGCTAGAAATATAAATATTTATTTGAAGGCTTTTTACACATACCCCCCTTCGAAAACTAAAGATAGAGATTTTACCTTGCACTCGTAGTTATACGTACAGTCTTCCAATATAAATGTTTGTTACTTATGCACCTGTCGGGACCAAGATCTCTATAAGCCGACAATGATCGAGAAAGGTCGGCTCCAAGTGTGCATGAGAGCTAGCAAATAAGGTGATGAGATCGGTGGGAGAAGTAGAGATGTCAATGGATCAGGTTTGGATCGGATCATACTAGATTCGACCTAGGTCCAGTTTTTTAAAAATCGGTCCAGCTCAAGTCCGATATGGGTGGTCCGGCCCGACCTAGGAAAAGTTCGGTTAAATCTGACCCGACTTGAAAATATAAGAAAATTATTATTTTTATCTATATTATATATAATTTTAATATATGTACTCTAATATATCTATAAAAAATAATATATTTTTACTTATATCTATATTAACATTCAATTTATAAAAAAAATATTTTTGAGTAGATTTATTGTAGAAAAAATAAATATAATTTTTCCCTAAATATAAATTTTATATTTAATATAAATTATATTTATATTTAAAATTTCCGGGTCGGAGAGGCCGGGGCCTCACAAAACTCAAACCCGGCCCTATTTTTTTCAGGTCGGACCAACAAATTTAAACGGACTAATTTTTTCAGTCCAAATCTGGTTAAAATCGAGCCGGACTTCTGAGCCGACCCGACCCAATTGACACCCTTAGGGAGAAGAAGTTGTTTGAAAAGCATTTGTAAATAAGTGGGATGGTGGAATTTTTGAAATAGACCCTCTGAAAATAAGTGGAAGGAAAGTTGGGTAAGTGAGTAGAGGATAGAGAGTTAAGAGATGTCTAGAATTGGCAATGGTTCTTGTCCTTTTACTTGTGGATCTTGAGGTATTTTTATAGTTGTTAGGAGAGTGTCGAGAACGGCTAGTGAACGGATCTTTCGGGCGTTTCAATAATAAGATTGTCGAGTGTTGTCATTAATGTAGATCGCATGATTGCCTCTATTGAATCCTCCTGATGTACTATTGCAACGAGGAGTTAAGGATCGCAGCATCTATCCATCTTGCTCCACTTTGGTCGATAATAACTAAGGAAAAGTCAACTTGATGGAAAGCTAGCAATAAGAACCAGCAACATCGGCTCACAAAAAAGAGTGGAGATCCTCTCCACTCGCGGGTGGAGGGGGGACTCCATCAGTACAAGGAAGCCGACGGATGTTTTTTGGGTTGACCCTTGTGTGTTTTTTTTGTTTTTTTTTGCCTAGAGACTTAACCCAAAAAACATCAGTCGACGCCTTGTACTGTTGGAGTCCCCTCCACCGACGGGTGGAGAGGATCTCCACTCCACAAAAAAAGAGGTCGGGCCAACCTTGGAGCAGTCGAACATCGTAGATTCGATCGGGTGGCATCATCAGCACCTATATAAACTTTTGATACATGGGATAGTTCTCATTTTCTTGTGCTCGATAGATTTTGATGACTTATTAATGAGATGTGAGAACATTTATACAAGTTATCTTTATTTTTCTATAAGTGATATAAATAAAAAAAAATTTGAAAAATTTATCGAGTGAAAATTGATGTGAGCAACCATCGAGTGCATCTTCGTGCAAAACTCTCTGTGTCGTACATTCTTAAATCTCAATTGGTGTAATTAGAGTCTTGATTCGCAACTTCTCTTTATCGATCCTTTTAAAGAATAAATAATAATTTTTATTATAATTTTTATTTTTATTTAAAGCCACTCAATTTTGGCTTCTGTGCCGTTTCTTCATGGAACCATAAAGATGTGCATTAACTTGATTAGTTTTCTCATTTATTTTAACATGAGAAAATTTTAATACACTTGAGTTTTGTACTTTATATTTGTACTTCTTTTTTTTTATTGGTCAATAAAAAAATAACATAATATATATATCTAATGAGAAACAAAAAAATATAAATATAAAGTGTAAAATCTAAATGCACTAAACTTTCCTCTTTTAACATATTCCTAAATTTATATTCTCGAAATCTCCTCCTAAACCCAACCTCTTAGAAGACTCGAACCCTTTACCTCCTCGTTTACAACGGAGGTCATATGTACAAATTGCACCTAAGTTGCCCCCCAACAGTACTTTATTGGACTCCCTATACCGTGAAATTTGACTTTTTAAGCATATATATATATATGTGAAGCAGACCAACGACCATTTGGTTCTTATCGATAATTCTCTCCACATACCCATATAAAGTTTTGGATACTACGATGTGATCCAAACTTGTGTTTTTTTTTATTGGAAAATGGGAAATTAAGATGAGAAAAATGATGTTCGAATTGACGAATGGACTAGTATGATCATGGTTGACCGGCTCAGCCAACCCATTATGTAGTACCCATGTCAAGTCTTGGATACTACGATGTGATCCAAACTTGTGTTTTTTTTTTTTTTTTGGAAAATGGGAAATTAAGATGAGAAAATTGATGTTGGAATTGACAAATGGACTACTATGATCATGGTTGGCCGGGTCAGCCAACCCATTATATAGTACGGATCAGAGCGATTGGTTTTATATTATAGGGTGTTTGGAAGTAATTTTAAACAAAAAATTATTTCTACTTAAAAAATGATGTTGAATTTTCTTTCAACTTTAAATTTAAAATTATAAAAATATGATGTTATGTGTTTGGTAAAAATAAATTTTTTTAATTTATGTTAATGTGTTTGGGGGCGAGAGAGGGAGCCGCCCGAGCTGGCACGAGGAGGGGTGGGTGGGGGGGTGCCGCAGGGGGGCTGCCGGCGGGGTGGGGGGGAGGTTACCGGCGTGGGGAGGGGTGAGGGTGCCGGGGGGGGGGGGGGGGGGTGCGCCGGCGGGGAGGGGGAGGCGGGTGGGGGTGCAGGGGGGGGTGCTGGCTGGGCTGGGAGGGGTTGCGGGGGGGGGGGGGTGCCAATGGGCTGGGGGGGGGGGGGGGGGGGGGGGCTGCGTCGGAGGGGAGGGGGAGCTAGGTGGGGGCGCTAGGAGGGGCGGGGGTGCAGGGGCACGCAGGGGGGGTGCGGCTGGGTTGGGAGGGGTTGCAGTGGGGGGGGGGGGTGCGCCGGCGGGGGTGGGGGGCGCTGGCTGTGAGACCCCAAATTTTTATTCTCTTTATATATATGTATGTATATGAATGGTGTGTTGGGTGTTCGGTTGTTGTATGCTTAGCATGCGTAGTTCATTGTGCCTACTATAAGTTTTATCCTTCTCTTGAGCATGAGCATGTGCGTATATCTATATATATATACATACGTGTGTATGATAATTAATGTAGAAGTGAATAATTATCTAATTAGAGGTGTATTATGAATACCAAAAATCTCTAACTTAGGATACTTGAATAATACTATACATGTGCTATCTAAATATTGAAGAATATCCTATATTACCTATTTCATGGAATTTTATGTGGAAGTATATGAAGTACATATGTGTATACGTATGTATGTTATCTTATGCGTGTGACAATTGTATACCTAATTCTACATGCATGACACCTTGGTGTACTTATATATGCATGTGTATGTTTAATTGTGAACATGGTTCATTGCATGTACATAAAGAGTTCAAGCATGGTAGGTGTATTTAGTAGTTTATATTGGGATTCTATACTCCTCATGAATAACATGCATGTATTTTTATGATAATTAGGTGAGAATAGTCAATTGGCTAAATTATGCATATAGTACTTAAGCAATGTTAGGTAAAGTTGTGTAAGTTAATCTAATTACCGGTGCGTATGTTGTATCCATCTATTTCAAGCATAATGTACATAAGTATGCTACACCAGTGTGTATACTATATATATGTCAAATCAAGTGTGTGTATGCAAGGACTATTTTATCGAATAGATTATTCCTAGTTAACCTATTTGATATCACCTCCTAATGATTTGCGAAGCTCTCACAATTCTTGTCATTTTATCTTGCCGTGTGTTGAGTCACACTTATGTAAAACATTATGTACGCATAGGTAGATGTCTACGTACATCTTATCTTAGTGTATTTATGTATGCTTGTGTATGCCTAGGTATAAATGTTGTTGATTGTCTGGTATAGTAATATACATGTTACACCTTATACATTGTATATATATATATATATATATATATATATATATATATATATAGTGTAAGCATAGTTCTGCATTTTTAAGTTCTGGCCGAAGGGCCAATTAGCGTCAACATGGGTGGACGCCCATGAGTTGTCGGCGTCCATCTCGATGGACGCCAAGCCTTATGTAGCCGTCCACATAGGTGGACGTTTACCTTTCTGACACTGCATGCATAGCAGGTCAGAAATGCATGGCTTGCCATGCTCCTGATTGGGGGATGGCCGACCCAAAGGCTCTCCCACCCCTGCAAAGGCAGACTTCGGATCTTGCCTCATAAAAACATCAACCTTGCTGCTTGCAAGGTGCTCTCTTGGCCTTTTCAAGAGGAGAGAAACCCTAGCTCAGGAATGTGAGGAAACCTGAACTTGGGAGCTCAAATCCAACGTTCTGAAGCTTGGATCCGGCGATCTTCTTCGACAATAAGGAAGTCCAAGCATAGGAGAAGGCCTCCCCGGTGCTGGACAACGACCTACAACCCCCTAGAACCCGGAGCAAAGGAGTTTGGAGGCTTCTTGGCACTGCCCAAGGAGAGCGTCTCCGGCCATTTTAATCCGTTTGGAGATTTATTCAAAGGCAAGTAAACCCTAGGTCTTGAGCCTAGACATGTCCCCTAAGTCTCAGGAATTTTGTGGATTTTAATTCGTGTCCTGGAGCCCCCTATTCTGAGATTTTTTCCAAGCTCGGTCTGTGTTCTTACACAGACAGGAACTTGACGGCAAGAGACATTGCCGTCAAGTGCATCTGTTAACGGCATGCGATAAGGCCGTCAACCCCTGTAAACGGCTAGACATTGACGCTGAGTTCGTCAGGACAGAACCGTTAACTGTTTTCTCTCCTCTAAATGATTATTTTGATGGGTTTCTCGCGATGAGGATATACTGTAAACCCTATACGTTATATATATAAGATACCTATTGTGGTGTGTGGATGGGTTATTGAGCATGGTATGAGAAATGCAATTTAAATTTCTTTGCGAAAATGCATGTATGTTAAGGCAATGACCTTCTTGACTCACTGTTTGGATGATTTAGTGAGGGTCGGAAAGCGTTAAATGTCGTGAGCCATGTATGCATGCATCAGTCACCCCTACAATTTCTATGATTTTTCCCATGTTTGTATGATTTATTAGAACTTATGTTTCGGAAAATAGAGAACATGTGTAGGACTATTAAATTCTCTAGTAAATCGTGCTTTGTAAAATAAATACGGGTAGAATGTTGTGCAAATACAGGCATGTTAGGTCAGGGCTGAGGCATGTTAAATCAAATGCTTATGCTAGGTTTCCATGCTAATAGGGATTTCAAATAGCATGTAAAATAGATGTTTGATTTTCTGTAAATTCAATTTAGCTCAGAAAAATCTGAAAAATTTAGGGTATGATCTTGAACCCTAAAATAGCATGTGGTTAAAATTTCAGGTCATTCGGACCAGTATATAAAGAGTTATGTGCTTTTCATATGAAATGTAATAATCTACGTATGTTATCGTAATGTGGTTAGTTATTGCTTAAACCCAACCTGATTCAAGTGCAATTACTGTGTTAAACTCCTGAAATCTGTAGTAGCATGGTTAGGAGAAAAACAAAGTCACATTGTGCATGAGAAAACGAAGGAGATGTGAGTGTTATGTGTAAAATACGTGTTAAAACTCGGTATGAGTAAAGTGTAAAAGTTGTGCCTATGTGACACTGCTACCCTAGAGGCATCGGGAGCCGTATATAGAAAAGTCCCTATAGAAGGCTCCATGTGATATAAGTTTGTCCCAAAGGCATTGGGAAAACCCCGGAGGTGGACGGTACCACTGGATATGGTGGAGAGGGCTTCTCCCGGCCTGCGCAGTAACCAAGATTCACCACTGTATTGCCTAGGTGGTTATGGGTCGTGTTATGTGTTGTGAAAAGAGTTATGAGAATGAGTTGTGTTATTTGTTAGTGTCCTCTACTGGTGGTTAGGACTATGTGTCATGGCAAATTGATTAACCAATGAAAGAATGAATAAAGTGTGAAATATGTGAATATGGCACGTGGTAAGTGCCCAAGGTGCACGTGGTAAGTGCAATCGATGTGATATGTGATAAGTGAAAGTGGAAGAGTAAATGATGTGGAAATGAGTAAATTGTGTAAGTGTGAACATGTGTACATGTCAAATGTGTAAAAAGTGAACAATGTGAATGAGTAAGTGTGCAATCATGTGAAATAAATGTGTTAGATTGTAAACTTATGATATAGGTCATGAAAGTGTTAAATGCATATCCAAACAGCAACCTAAATGTATGCAAAACAATGTTTTACATGTGTAAGAATGAGTAGAATCCATATCAGGAATTTCCCTTTCAAACATATGAGAATCTCACGTTAATTGCTATCATGTTGTGATTGAATTGTGCATATATATATATAGTTCTCATGTGAATGAAATGGTAGTGAGCATGTAATTGGATTCCATGATAGTTGAAAGGCTCAATTAGTATAAGAGTTCATACTTAAGTGCTCATGGATTGCTAAATGGTTTCACCATGTTTTAACCTTCAAGTTATGCTATAAAAGGTGAAACTAGGTGCATGTGATTTTATGATGTTAAAACAATAAGTAAATTGTATAAATAAATACAAAAGGGCATGTGAAAAGGAAGTAGTCATCATGTTAGCTTGTTCTCTTTCTTCATGTTAAATTTATGCTCTAGTAGTCGAGACATCTATGGAATAAAAGAATGTGTGGACGAATCATCCTACATGTTAAGTGTAGGTAACAAGTGCATGTGTATGATGAAATGCTCATGATTAGAATAGATTTATGGTAGACTAAAGCATGCTCCTGTAAAGATAATATGTATTGCTAGTTGAGAGTAAGGACCATGAGTACCTTGTGATTTGATGATAGTGTGCATCTCTTTAATGTTAATGCCATATTGTGAGTGTGACAGGTTTAAGTTTAAGACTTTGGTTGCTTGCTGAGTCTTTGGACTCACTCTTGCTTCGGCGTACAGGTTGACAAGTATCGTGCACTAGAAGGAAGTGTGGTGAGGATCATCATTTAGAAGACTATTTTGTGGAGTTGTTACTAGTTGTACTTTCTTTTGCACAAAAAGGATTATTGTATGGACAATATTTGGACATTGTAGTTCTCTTTATTTTGTATTAATGGGGACATTGTCTTTTTATCTCGCTATTTAGATTGTGGAATGTGTGTGGTGACGGATTAAGAGTTGAGTTGTTTATTTTTATTCCGCTGTACTCTATTGCTATCCAGGTACATATCAACCTATCGACCAGTGTTGGGTACATGTCCCACTGTGACGACGCCCTTATACCGATGGGGATGGTATAATCGTACCGGTATGAAGAGGGTCGTTACACCAGCGCCGGGAGGGGCGGGGGGTGCAGGGGGGGTACCAGCTGGGCTGGGAGGGGTTGCGGTGGGGGGGGGGGGGTGCACCGGCGGGGAGGGGGGGCGGGGGGGGGTGGGGGGCGCCGGCTCCGGGAGGGAAGGGGGGTGCAGGCTGGGAGGGGGGCGGGGGGTGCAGCCTGGGAGGGGGGACGAGGTGGGGGGCATCGGCGCCGGGAGGGGGCGGGCGGTGCAGGGGGGGTGCCGGGTGAGAGGTGGGGGCGGGGTGGGGGGTGCCAGCGCCGGGAGGGGTGGGGGTTGCAGGGCGGCGCAGGGTGGGGGCATAGGCGTAGCACATTGGCAGTGGGGGGTGCCGGCCGGGGGAAAGAGGAGGGGGGCGCCGGTGGTGGGTGGGGGGGGAGGAGACGGGAAGGAGGAGGGGGTGGGAGGGAACCCCGTGCGTTGTGCGTTTTCAAAATAAAAATAGGGTCAGAGTTGTTGTTGTTTTCTGAAGAAATTTACATAGAGTAAAAAATTTTCTCTCAAAAAAAATTACTTACCAAACGGGTCAGTGTGTCTGTACTCTCTCTTTTTAAATTTTAGGGGAAAAAAAAAGGTAAAAAATTGTAACCAAACACCCTATTAAATTATAATAATATAATAAAAATAAATAAAATATTTAATCGGAGTGATGGGTCTAGATTGCAAGATTTTAACTACAGTACAAATCAGATGTACCAGATTAATAAGGTTCGTTACATGCAACTACGACTGTGATAAAATTAAGGAGAATTATCGATCAATCTCTATTTAAGTTAAGGATCTAAAAATAAATCTCTAAAAAATAATGACTAATTAGTAATTCTTCATAAATTTTATTTCATTCATATGTATCATTTGTTTCTTTATTTTTCGTTACCAATCATATTTTTTTTATCAGTTTCTTGTTTTTTAAACCAATAAAACGATTTATGTTGTAACTTAATCTTTTTTTTTCCCAATGTTGTAACTTAATCGTTAGTGGCTCTATGAGTCCGCATACATAAAGTGATGGTGGGGTTTCCATGTGAGTCGGCTCATAAATTTTGTGTAGATAAGTAGAAAATAGCATTTCTCATATTTATATTAGGTGTTTGGGAACATTTTTTTTCAAGTTATTTCTATCTAAAAAATTATATTGTGTTATTTTTTATTTAATTTTTAAATTTAAATAAATTTAATAATTTTTATTTGTTATAAATATCATAAAATTTATATTTTATATAAACCTATTTGACAATTTTTTTTTATTTTTTGTAATATTTATTAAAGTTAGTAGAACAATAGTGAGAGGAGTTACAAATGGCACTGAGCCAAGCCCAAAGTGGTTCTTCCTCACATAACTAATGGTAGACTAATGAATGTTATCGAAAACCTAGCTACTTCAAAGAGGAATTCTCAATAATCTCTAACTCGATGCCCAAATGGAAGAACAAACAAGTAGTAATTTTTACCCAAACGTCTTGTTATTGGTGGGGCATCCGAACCCCCACACGCCACCAATGATAGGGCGCCCGGACGTGATGAAACGGATAGCAAGTCGTTCTCAACAAGAATATAAAACATTCACTAAGGACCAAAAGCATAGGAGAAACATTACTCCTCACAAATCCATGACTCTAATACTCTATCCACACGAGCCAATAGGAATATTCATTTGGATTTTCTTACTTTAGAATTGTAGAGTTGCAAGTTTAGTTCATGCTCTGAAGATCATCTATACATCCATTTTAAGTGTGTGCCATCTAAGTTATCTTTGCTATGTTACTGCTCTTTGCTATGTTGCTGATCTCTTGAAATGCAGCCTGCCTCCATTGGAATTGGCATTTGCCATTTTCTTTGGCAATATTCAAGTATGGTCAGTTTTTGCTTGATCCTGCTCTTCTTAGTTTTCTTGGCTATGGCCTTATGTATTAGACATCTTGTATCCTGATGTATGTGCTTTACAGTTTGTCCATTAGTAACCTATACTAATAATACTCAAATTTAGAAATACACGTGGCAGCACTAAATTAGTTGTTTTACCGCCCAAAATATTTCTGTCCCGACTTCTTCTGTCCTATCTCTTCCTCCGACCGGTGCCTTTTCATCTTCCCAAAATATTTCAAACTCTCTCTCTCTCTCCTGACCGCACCCTTAGATGTTGTCGTTACCTCTCTCAAAAATACTATCTCTTCCTCCGAACGGTGCCTTTTCATCTTCCCAAAATATTTCAAACTCTCTCTCTCTCTCTCCTGACCACACCTTTAAATGTTGTTGTTACCTCTATCAAAAATACTTATTTAATATCTCTGTTGCATCTCCCACTTGTCACCCTTACTTTATTTCTCAGGTGGCACCCTCCTCCCTCCAACGCTGGTGAGTGTCTCTTTTTATTCCCCTATTTTAAGGTTCTTCCCGAAGCACTGTCGTCCCCCTCCCCCTCCATCTTCATCCACACCTCAGTGCTGCACTGTCTCCCTCCCCCCCCCCCCCCAACCCCCAACCTGCTCCTTCTTCCCCCAACACAGTGCACGACAACCTGCTGTCCCCCCCCCACCAACCTTCTTTTCCGTTGCTTCCTGCTCGCGTCCCGTTGCTACTCGCGTCCCACTGCTCACTCTTTGCCGCTACTTTCGTGGCGGTGCCCTGCTGTATGCAAAAGCTACATTGCGCAGTGTGTCGACAGGGCTGGAGTGGCCGCCCACAGAGTCTGCCGGCACTCGACGCTCTCTGGCGTGCAAGGGCTTCCGTCGCATGGTTAGGGAAACTCTCGTCGTCACGTTCTGTGCCCATCTACTGCAACTACCGTGGGTTGCAAACGAACCAATACACTCGACAAGTAGCTCGAAACTCGACTCGGCTCGTTATTAGATAAATGAGCCAAGTTTGAACAAAAATATAAGCTCGATTCATAAACGAGTCAAACTTGAATAGAGATATGCTCGACTCGAATACGTTCGCAAACAGCTTGTTAAGATACTCAATAATATGCTCGTTAAAATACTTGATTAGTTACTCGTTAATATACTCGAATTATATTAATTTCTTATTATAAATATAAAAATATTAATATTTATTATTTATAAAGAATATTTGTTAAGGTACGAAATACTTAAATATGAGGGTGTAAATATACAAATTATGAAAGGAAGGATTGTAGACGAACTAATACACTCGACAAGTAACTCGAATGTTACTCGAATTTGGCTCATTTAATAAAGTAAATGAGTCAAGCTCAAATAAAAATTTAAGCTCATTTCATAAACGAGCCGAGTATGAGCAAATGTTTATTCGGCTCGTTTAAACTCGTGAACAAGTTCATTTAATATTTTAATTATAAAATTATAAATATAATTGTTAATATTTTAAATATTATACTAAAATAATTAAATAAGTAACTTATAAAGGATCTTGGGATATGACTTTGAAATAAAATAAATTTGGGTCTTATAAATAATTAATTTTTACTTGTAATTTGAATTGGGTTTATATATACACATAATATATATATAATATATATATAACTCGCAAATTCAATTGGGTCCGTTGAAATACCCGTTAAGGGCTCGAACTCGAGACTACTTAAACGAACCAAGCTTGAACAACCATTTTCAATACTCGAAAAAACTCAAGCTCTATTAAAAATTAACGAACAGAGCTTGAGCAGCATAATACTCGGCTCGACTCGACTCATTTACAGCCCTATGCCCCTATGCGGAGGCCACTCCCATGCAGGGGCTTCCGTCATGCGACTCAGAAACCTCCCGTCGTCGAATGTCATTCACGTCTGTGATTATTTATTGTGCGTAGCCGGCACCGGAAGGGAACAATTGTCGCACATCGTTCACGTTCCGTTCGCACGGTAGGTGCCTCCCCCTGGAAACCTCACCTAACTGCTTCTATCCTCTCCGTGGCTGCACCTGCTTATCATCTTCTCTGTGGCATGTGTAAGATATGTCGTCGTGTCGCCGCGGCATCGTCATCTTCTTCCTCATCTCACTGCACGGTAAGTCTTCTTTTTTCTTTGTCATTCCTCTGCACATACTGATGGCGGGGATCGACCAATCCATCACCGACGACATCGACATAATCTCCATCTCATTACTCTTAGGTCATGGACAACTATATGAACTCCCCACCGCCATCGTCGCCTTCAACGCAATGGAGGGCATCTTTGTCTCCACCATCTCCGAAAACTTCGGTCTGATTCCATTGAAAGGTGCCGCCCTGTAGGCGCTCATCGTGGGTGCTAGCACGATCGACCGCCACTTCCTCAGGGGGATAGACCTCGGTGACGACACCTCTGTGGAAGGCGGGCCTATACATCGAGAAGTTGTCGTACACAAAGCAACTTCCAGTCACCTTTATCTCTGACTACTCAGAAGACACGTTGCCGTAGCTCCAACCCCATGGCGAGCCTCCACTTCGACAGCACGATGACGGGCAACACGACTGCGCCCACCGTGGCCTCCTACAACTCCAGATGCCCCACCCGTTTTCTACCTGGATGCCTTGAAGCCTGTCATCATTGCGCCAAAGCCCCTTGTGCTGGCGTCCTACTCCCTCAGTGAGACCGCCCCCCGTGCTGACGGCCCACGACATGTTTCTTTTTTCTTTCATTCCCTTTCTTTTCTTTATCTTCTTCGTCTCCCCTTCCAGCGCCCCCCACACGATTGGTTAAGGGCTAAGAACTTCTGCTCCTATCACCTGTGACCAGATTCGCGACCGATCGGGCTCCAAATATGCACAGCCACCTCTCCCCACACCGGTGTTTTCAAAGGCCCCACAACACCGAACACACATAAATCGCACCTACTGTAGCTACTGTAAAGTGAGAAAAACAAGATCTCAATCATTAGAATCAATTCTTCACTTTGTCACCCCTAATTTTCAAATGATGTAACAAGAGGGAGAAGAAGTGAATTCTAAATCGTTAAATGATCAGAATCCATCCTCCCACATCTCTCATAAACGTGGTCCACTTTGACACAAGGGTAGATGTAACGTCGTGTGCTTTTCGGATCCATGCGGATCATGTGTGTGTTGATTGTGTTGGCTGTTGTGAGGCCAATGTGAGTTGGTTGCGTGGAATGTATGGTGTGGTTGTGTGAATTGAGCAGGTGAAGTGCAGGTTAGGTCCTGAAATGAAATAGGACCTGCTGCAGTTCAGTTGGAGTTGGCGGCCAGGGGTGGTCGTTTACCTGTTGGCGTCCAGAAATGTGGTCGTTGACTGCATGATCTTGGCGGCTCAAGATGTGGACGTTTAAGGTGGCGGTTGCTATTGGCGGCCTGGGTGTTGACGCCAACCTGAGATTGATGCAGGTTATAGTCTCACCCGAGGGCAGGTTTCCTACCCTGTTCTCAATCCCCCTTGCCCCAGCTTGTTGCCCCAGTGTTTCTAAAGCTTCCAACAGGTACTGAAGGGTGCTTGGAGGATCGTAGGACGTGTGGCGTCGCCGAATTGCGCGAGGAAACGCCGTACCGTGGTGCAATTCCCGTGGGAGCTCGCGGAGGGATCGGCGTGAACCGGGAGATTTCGGGAGATTTTAGCGTGTTCTGAGGTAGGGGACGAACCCGGTTAACTCCGTAGAAACATTAAAACGCAACGTAACCACCTGAATTAGCATGATAATGCATTTTCGGATAAAATTGCACCATACGGGGATAATGGGTGGTTTAAGTAATTTATTAAGTAAAGCATGTTGTAATGGGTTGTTTTGGGCTCTGGCATGTTAAAGGAATTGTTTATGTATGTTTTTCTGCAGTTAAAATGGTTGAAAAACTTGTAGATTCAGATTAGGGTTTCTGCAGGGTTTGAGGCCGAAGAACTTGGCGTCAACATCATTTGTCGCCAAGCTCTTCAGCCAGGATGTAGACGGCCAGATCCCTTGCCGTCAATATACTGTAAGCGGCAATCAATGTTGCCGCCAGCATGTGTATAAACTGAAATAGTTAATTTTGGTATTTATCGATTATGCATGTGCGTTGGTACCTGTGGTGCACTGAGTACATGTAGTTTCCGTGTTTAGCATACAAGGTATGCAATTAGTTGCTACTTTCGAGGCTGCGTGTTGTTCACGCGAGTCTAGTTAGGCTCACGTGTAGTGGACCATTGTTACTTGTGGTTTCATGTGGTTTGTGTGTGACGTGCACGTGGTTTTGTGTACGTGGCAAGTAGTACGACGCCTACCGTGGTTACCTCTCCAGTTGGGTGCCCCAGGTTCTTTGTGAGACAGGCTGTTAGTTCGGGGCTTTGTCCCGGTACTTGTGTTGTACCGTCGAGGTCTGTGTCGTCTAACCTGGACACCCTCACTCTTGTGTTTGAGTTGCACGTCCGGCTAAGGGAAAGACAACAGTGGGACAGTGACACTTGTGTTAGTCTCTAGTCACTTGTAGCGCGCTCGTAGTTGGGTGTACGGACACCAGTAGACGTACTGGACCCCAGTTAGTCCTTTTCCAGTGTCTCACTCTAGAGAGTTCCGGGCCAGGATCTCTAGAGGTGCCAGGCATGAGCCTGTGACCGTGTGGTACACAGGTGGTGGTGTTTAGTTGGTCTCCACAGTTGCTTGACATTTTCACGTGGAGCGGCAGCTGGACCTTTCGTCCGTGGCTGCGAGACTGAGAGGTAGACCTGTGTTAGCTTGTCCGAGTCAGTTTCTGGTGTCGCGAACCAGTTCACGTGGCTCGTGTTTGGCTGTCTCTACTTTGGCTTGTACACCTGTACTGGTTTGCCGTTTAATTATTACAGTTGTTTCTCGTAGTCGGCAGACGGTGAGTACTTTTACAGCTTTAATATCTTGTTTAGCTTTTCTATAAATTGTTGGTACTGTTTACTGTTTTCGTACCTGTGGTTTTGGTTTGCTCGGTGTTGGTGTGATGACCCAACCAGTAAACTAGCCCAACAACCGTGCTAGTTGGTAGACTTCCCAGGAAGGTCACCCATCCTGGGAAGTCTACCAACTAGCACGGTTGTTGGGCTAATTTACTGGTTGGGTCATCACAAATGGTATCAGAGCCTTACCCAGCCGGAAGTGCAGGAACTAAGTGCCACACAGGACAAAGTGCTACTCTATGGGAGCCACCTCTTGAAGCCATAATGGCGCAAAGTGCTACATAGTGGGAGCCACCTCTTGAACCTGTGGGGGGCACCTCTAGAATCCTGCCTGCCTGGGGTTTGATTGTGTGCTATGTGTGAGCAGTGACGAGGACGTCGCTTATATAAGAGGGGTAGATTGTAATACCCCATATAAGAATATGTTAAATGGACTAAATCAGCAAACTACCAACAACCCGGACTAGTCATTTTCAGAGCTCGAGATGGAAAAGAACTCTGAAGTTAAGCGTGCTCAGTTGGGAGTAGTCCCAGGATGGGTGACCTTCCTGGGAAGTCTACCAACTGGCAGGTTGTTGGGCCAGTTTGCTGGTTGGGTCGTCACAAATGGCAAGTTGTAACGCCCCAGAAATTAAAAATGTTATGAAAATAGAAGTAATTTGGTTAAAATACCTTAGGGTTGTTATTAAAATGTGAGAATTAGATGATAGACTTAATTAATGGTAATGAACATTGTCCCAGTGTCGTACCTCGATGTGCGTGCCTCCACAGGGCGATACCGGAAAACGACATCGAAATAAAAATTCGAGAACATCATAATTTCCAGAAAAATGTGGAGAAATTAAATGTGTAATTATCCGAATTTTTTGACGTACGGATTTCAAGGTACAGTCGACGCGACTATTTTTCGGGTGATTTTTCACCTACTGTAAAATAAAATCTAAAAATTAAACTAAAATTACTAAAATTTGTAAAACCATCGTATTAGCCTATGATTAAAATTTCGTGACAAATGGACACCATTTAGAGGTGTTTGCATAGTAAACATTGGACCAGCTGAATTATGTGGTAATTACGGGATGGAATTTTTGGGAAATTCCAGTGGGGTACGTGTAAGGCTCCTAAAGAGCCATTACATCAGGGATAGGCCATCATTGCGGTTACTTATGTGTAACCAAAGGGTAAGTTGCATGTGATACGTGTTAAGGTAAGAATCAAAGGATTCTTACCATGACACATGGGCAACCAACGTGCCATCATGCATGAGAAGGTTTGTTGGGTTATAAAAACACCCCAACACCCATCGTATGCATCTTTCCAACACTCTTGTTCTTCCTGGTCCTGTAGTTTCTTGGCCGTAGCTGCTGCTGCTGTGCTCCTGGAGGTGTTGAGAGGCTCCAATTAAAACTGAGATGGCTAATTCTACAAGTTTCCCTCTCCTTGCTTCTGTTGATTCCTTTGTTGAGGAGAAAAGAAGTACCTTTGTTCTTCACCAAGTCAAGTAGGTGGCATACCTCAAATCCTTTTCAGTTTCCTATGTACATGCTCATGGTTTCTTTATTCGTGGAAACCATGTCTCATGTTTGTGCTATGACCTGTATAGTTCCTCTTGCTTAGTTTCACTTTTGATTAGATGAAATCATGTGTACTGGTAGGATCCCTTTTCTCCTTTCTCATTCTTATCCTCTAAAGATGTTACAGAATTTCCTGTATAGGTGTTTAGATCCTCACACATCAGTTTTGACTTCATAAACACCTTCAAAACTGTTTGTTCACCTTCTGTGAATATGTTGTAGCATGTGTATGTTTTCAGAATTCTTCCTACTGGATATAAGTAGGTATTGTATAGGTTTCTATCCTCTCCTCATACTTCTACCCACTGCTCTGGTTAGCAAGATCATGGCCTTACACAAGTGGCCTTTGAGCTCATTAACAAGTCATGGATAAGTTTGTATATGAGATTGTATCTCAGATTCTTTTGTTTGATCTCTCCAATTACCTTTGGAATCATATAGTTACCAAGGAGCATCTTCACTTCTATTACAGATTAAGTAGGTTTCATCTTCCATTGATTCGGTTCTGTCCTCCTCACATGATAAGAGAATCTTCTTGATAAGCCTACAAGATGATACACTGAAGCTATTCTATTTTTCTTTCAGTTTTGGTAAACACGTTCGTAATGGTAGAAGAACAACCTTGTTCCACTCTAAAGACTATTTTCTATCTTCTTCTTCCACCCTTGATTCATGTTTATATTATAGAGCCTTGATGGAAATTTCGATATCTTAGAACATTGTGATCTCTTTCCATCTAGATGTTGTACCTCAAACCTTGATTTTGGAGCATTAAATACCTTGAGTTTGAGAGTTTATCTTGTGGAAATATTTCCATCTAATCCTTGTATAAGGACCATATTTCCAGTACTATGTCATGCTAGTTTCTAGCTAAACTAGTTTGAATTGCAACCCTCTTGTTCTATCCCATTTGTTTAGCTTATAAACCAATGTGAGGACTATAATTAGACTCTTCTATTTGATATACATCATGTCTTGATTCATAGGTTCCATTGTCAGCATGTTTAGAGTACATTCTAAGCCATTTATGAGTGAGAAATAGGCGGTTGTCGACAGACAGTCCAAATCTGTCGACAGACGCACGTCTGACAGAACTTCAGGTTTCTGGACTGTGTGGATCTGTCGACAGATCCCTTGCATCTGTCGACAGATACACACAGAGCCAGCCAACCTGAGCTCTGTCTGCTCTCATCTGTCGACAGCTCCTTCCTGTCTGTCGACAGATGCAGTGCTAATTCAAATTTATGCACTCTTTCATGTCTGAATCCATGCCAAAACTTCATCCTAAAAGCCAAGGAAGTTACCCTCTCATTTACCTTGATATTTATTGTCATGTTACTGAAAAGTTCATCCACTTTGAGTACCTTAACTCTCCTTGAATTATTTTTAAAGTTGTCAATTACGAATAGTACTCCGATTGAGTCTATTCTTCGATATTCGGTAATGAAGGTTATAAAACTTGACCACTTGAGAGTTCATATGTTTGAACACCTTATGAGATGTGAATAATTTATGATGACCATTATGGATCTCCATTTTCTTTTGGATTCTTATATGATTCAAATCTTCCGAAGTTATTGGCTTGCGTCATAATCCTGTCTCAGCCAATTGTCTTTCTTGTACTCATGAACTCTGAGCTACTTTGTCACCAAGATATCTGTATTAATTCTCAATCAAAACTACCTTTGGATTTCCCATATCCGTTATGCTCATGAAAAGAAGTTTATGATCTGAAGACAGTGCTCTCTTCAAAAGAGGGTTTAGGATCACTTGTAGTAGCACCCGCTACTTGTGATCAACTGAGGGCGACAGTTTGTAGGTAAATCCAAGTCAATGGACTGATGATGGTGGGTAATAAAATAATTATACCCCGTTCTTGCGCAATAAACAAGATCTAAGGTGCTGGAATCGCCTAGGCACTGAGGATGGTATATTACGTCTATATAGTAACCTCTTGAGAGCAGTGATGCCTGTCGAATTTGTTTCCAAATTAAGTTATGGTCTGAATTCTGAAAGACAAATATGACTTTTGTTCTAAGATACATCTGAGCCCGTTATGAAATTTACTTGGGCTATATGTTTATGTCAAATATGAAGATTCATGAGCAATTATGTTTGTTCCATATATGCACTTTCTGAATACTCTTGAAGCTCTAAAATTTGAAACTCCTATCTTTATGTTTACTGTCACCTACTGAGTCCTTCCGACTCACGCCTTTGTTTCCTCCACCCCTTTCAGATTGAAGGTGTGTATAATCTCAGCTACATGTGAATCCTAATTCCGCTGCGGACGATGAAGAGATGAAGAAGAATAATGCAGTTTATTTTAGTTGTTGATGTATTAAGTAGAAAGAGAAACTTGACTTTTGTAAATAATGAGTGTTAGCACTTTGTAACCTTGTGTATTGTAATATGTTCCAAGATACCTTTGTGGAATGGTTTGCCAGTTTTGTGCATTGCACGGATATATCTACCTATAACGAAAGTGTGTCAGCGTAACCCCTCTTCTGATCAAAGGTTACGTATGTGTTTGTGTGAAGGTCGGAGGAGGGTGTTACAGTTGGGGGAGTTCCCTACTGAGCCAGTGACTAGAGAGGCTCACCCCTACCCCCACAGGTGAGAACAAGGAGGACGTTTCATGACCGTCGTCCAGTTCAGAGCCGCGCCGTAGCGGTGCAGGGTCGGTACCTCCAGCTGTGTAGTAGCAGCTCCAGTAGTGTAGTGTTGTGTAGTTTAGTTAGTTGTTTATTTTCTTCAGTTGTACCTCGGGGTATGCCCCAGGCTCTTGTACTTCTTTTCAGTTTTGTGGAAATTTGGCTATGTAAATTGTGAAATATTTATAAAATGTGGTGTGTTCCTTTGTGTTTACACGGACTGTGGTTTGGTATCCCTTGCGAGGCTTCGGCCCATTCGCGGGAGGTGGACTCGAATCAAGTACGTTATCGGTTTAACGGGTTTGGCCGAGACGTTCCGTCACAGTTGGTATCAGAGCAAGGTCTGTGTTAATGTAAGGGAACTAGAAAGATACATAGCCTTATTTCGGTCTTTATACACTGCTGGTAGGGACCCTGGTTTTTGATAATTTGTTGTTTTGATTTTTGGTTGGTGTTTCGTGTATGTAGAATTTGCTGGAATGGCTGATAGAAGAGATTGGGGTGGTGGAGGAGATGATCCGGAGGAAAGCACCCAACGTATGATAGAAAGAATCTTGGAAAGCCTCACGGATATTCGGGCGAGGATGGATCAGCAGGCGCCAATACCACCAGTTGCAGTGCCACCTGGGGATGGAGAGGCTGTACCTGTAGCTCCAGTTCCGCCAAGAGTGGAGGTGCCTTTTGTAGCACCTGTGCCACCGCCAGTGTTATTAGCAGAAGAACCAGTGATGCAGGTTGAAAAGTTTCTGAGATTGCAGCCACCTATTTATTTAGGAGGGCCGAATCCAGATACAGTAGAGCACTGGGTTCATGAAATTGAGAGAGTTTTTGCAACTATGAGGTGTTCGACAGCAGATAGAGTGGTGTTAGCTGCTTATCAGTTGAGGGGTTTTACATTGGAATGGTGGCGATTGAAGATGCAGGCCACCTTTGCAGGTAGGACAGAGGAGGCCATCACTTGGTCGGAATTTCTTGATGTATTTAATGATACATTCTTTCTGATCTAAGTGCAGCAAGTAAAAAGAGAGCAATTTCGGACTCTCCAGCAAGGTAACTCTTCAGTTTTAGAGTACCAGATGAGATTTATGGCACTTAGCCGTTATGCACCCTATGTGGTTTCAGATAATAATATGATGGTTGAGTATTTTATCAGAGGTTTGAGAGTGGAATTGCAGGATGCGATAGTATACCTCTCATGTGCAAGACAGTAGAAGAGGCAGCTCAGAGAGCAGCTACTTTAGAGAGGTCTATTCGGACTCGTTAGGTGGGCGAGTCAGGCTCAGGTAGTTTTTGGCTACCGCAGCAGTCAGTGGGTGCAAGTAAAGGTAAAGCACCGGCAGGACCTTCTTCATCAGGCTTTGGTAAATGGGGTCAGAAATTAAAGCAAGCATTTAAAGGCAAAGGAAGAGGATGGGGAGGTCGTCAGCAGTTGCAGCAGGGCCGAGGTAGGCCTGAGGTGGAGGAGTCGCAGCAGAGTACTGCCAGGCAGCCCATTGTTCCACCTGGGTATAGATGCTATAATTGTAATCATCCGGGGCATTTGATCCGCAATTGTCCCTATGCGAGAGAGTATGGTTATGGAAGAGGTGTGCAACAGCAGCAACCTCAGCAGTTTCAGCAGCCACAGGCAGGTCGTGGCAGAGGAGTACTGCAGCAGCGAGGAAGAGGTCGGGTTATGGCTATCACCCGAGCCCAGGCGGAGGCATCAAATATGATAGAAGGTACTTTACCTCTTTATGAATATTCAGCAAGAGTCTTATTTGATTCGGGTGCCTCTCATTCTTTCATTTCCGAAGAATTTCTGGATTGTATAGCTCATCCTTTAGAAGAGAAGACCTGTGAGTTAGTAGTGGAGGTTCCTTCATGTGAGTTTTTACTCACTTCGAGCTATATAGATGAAGCTCGTGTTATGATTGAAGGGAACCAGATGCCGGGTCGATTGTATGCCCTGCAGTTGTCAGATTATGATATTATTTTGGGTATGGATTGGATGGAGACTTATGGAGCAATGTTAGATTGCAGAAAGAAGAGGATCAGATTTTGTCATCCTAATGGTATAGTGTTCGAATATCAAGGTATGCCTTTCTATACCTCTAAGTTTTTAATTTCTGCAATTAAAGCTAGAAAGTTGATTAATGCTGGGAGTGTGGCCTATTTAGCCTCAGTAAGCTTGGTAGAAGCCAGTCAGCCAATGGAAGCAGTTCCCGTGGTTAGGGAATTTGCTGATGTTTTTCCTGAGGATTTGCCCGGTTTAGCTCCACATAGAGAGGTAGACTTTACCATTGAGTTGCTGCCAGGTACCATGCCGATTTCTAAAGCTCCATATCGGATGGCGCCAGCAAAACTTAAAGAGTTGAAAAAGCAGTTAGGAGAGTTGTTGCAGAAATGATTTATTAGACTGAGTCATTTCCCGTGGGGAGCGCCGGTTTTATTTGTGAAAAAGAAAGATGGAAGTTTTCGAATGTGTATTGATTATAGAAAGTTGAATGATGTGACCATTAAGAATAAGTACCCGTTGCCGAGGATAGATGATCTGTTTGATCAGTTGCAATCAGCAAAGGTGTTTTCTAAAATTGATTTGAGCTCCGGGTACTATCAGTTGAGGATCAAAGAGGAGGATATAGGTAAGACAGCTTTCAGAACCAGATATGGTCACTATGAGTTTATGGTTATGCCTTTTGGGTTGACTAATGCTCCTGCAGGTTTTATGGATCTGATGAATAGAATTTTTCATCTGTATTTAGATCAATTCATTGTGGTCTTTATTGATGATATTCTAATTTATTCAGCATCTAAAGAAGAGTATGCAGCTCATTTGAGGTTTACTCTGCAGTTGTTAAGAGATAATAAGTTGTTTGCCAAATTCAATAAGTGTGAATTTTGGTTAAAAGAGATTCAGTTTCTGGGTCATGTTATTTCAGCTAAAGGAGTAGTAGTGGATCCAAGTAAAGTGGAAGCAGTGATGAGATGGGAAGTGCCTAAGACAATAACCGAGATTAGAAGTTTTCTGGGATTAGCAGGTTATTATAGGCGCTTTATTCAAGATTTTTCTAAGATTGCAGCACCTATGACCAAATTGACCAGAAAGGGAGTGCCTTTTGTGTGGTCCGGTGAATGCCAGAGAAGTTTTATGGAATTGAAGAAAAGACTTACATCAGCACCTATATTGACATTATCGGCAGGGAGTGGTGGTTTTGTGTTGTATACTGATGCTTCAAGGAGAGGACTTGGCGCAGTACTTATGCAGCATGGTAAAGTGATAGCTTATGCGTCTAGGCAATTGAAGCCAGTAGAAGAAAATTACCCCACTCATGATTTGGAATTGGCGGCTGTTGTGTTTGCCTTGAAAATGTGGAGGCATTATCTGTATGGCGAGAGATTTGAGATCTTTACAGATCATAAAAGTTTAAAGCATATCTTCTCGCAGAAAGATTTAAACCTTCGCCAGCGCAGATGGATTGAGTATTTAAAAGATTATGATTTCAGTTTGGCTTACCATCCAGGTAAGGCCAATGTTGTAGCAGATGCTTTGAGTAGAAAAGCATATGTGAGTTTGATGATGATTAAAGAATGGAAGTTGTATGAAGAAGTAGCAGAGAATTCCTTATATGTGCGCAGTAGTCAGCGGCGGACGGTTCTAGCTGCTAGTGCTGTAGAGCCATCTTTATATTGACATATTATAGAGGCTCAGAGAGCAGATGCAAGTTTGCCTGAAATTGTGAAAATGGAAGGAGTTTCTATTGATGACAATTGTGTAGTCAGGCTCAGAGGCAGGTTGTTTGTTCCTGCAGAAAGGGAGGTAAAGCAGCGAGTGTTGGAAGATGCTCATAAATCTAGGTACACTATCCATCCGGGTAGTACTAAAATGTACCATGATTTGAGAAAGCATTTCTGGTGGCCTCATATGAAGAAAGAAATAGCAGAATTTGTCGCAAGGTGTGCTGTCTGTCAGCAAATTAAAGCAAAGCATCAGAAGCCAGGAGGTTTATTGCAACCGTTACCCATTCCACAGTGGAAGTGGGATGACATTGCTATGGACTTTGTAGCAGGTTTACCAAGGTCAAGTTCAGGGCATAATGGAATATGGGTGTTTGTTGACAGATTAACCAAAGTGTGTAGATTAGTAGCAGTAAGTATGTCTTGGACAGTGGACATATTAGCAAATGTTTATGTTGAAAGAATTGTTCCACTGCATGGTATTCCGAAGACTATTGTGTCAGATAGAGATCCAAGATTTACTTCTGGTTTTTGGAGAAGTCTGCAAAGAGTAATTGGTTCTGAGTTGAGGTATAGCTCCGCTTATCATCCCCAGACAGATGGTCAGACAGAGAGGACTATCCAGACAATTGAAGATATGTTGCGAGCTTGTTGTTTAGTTTGGGGAGGTAGCTGGGAGCATCATTTGGGAATGGTTGAGTTTGCCTACAATAATAGTTATCATACCAGTCTTGGAATGGCACCGTATGAAGCTCTATATGGAAGGCCATGTAGAACCCCATTAAACTGGCATGAAGTGGGAGAAAGACAATTAGTGGGTCCTGAATTAATTCAGCAAACCACTGATGTAGTAAAGCTTATTAAAGAGAAATTGCATGCAGCTCAAAGCAGGCAAAAAAGTTATGCAGATGTTCGGAGGAGACCACTTCAATTTGAGGTGGGAGATTTTGTTTTCTTGAGAGTTTCCCCAAGTAAAGGTATTATGAGGTTTGGCAAGACTGGAAAGTTGAGTCCAAGGTATGTGGGACCCTTTCAAGTGTTAGAAAGAATTGGGGAAACAACTTATAGGCTGGATTTGCCAGCAGATTTTGCGGATGCTCATGATGTATTTCATGTTTCTATGTTAAGAAAGTGCATTGAAGATCCAGCTCAAATAATCAGATATCAAGGTGGTGACCTGAGGCCAGATATGACTATGCCAGAATACCCGGTGCAGATCACAGATCAAAAAATAAAGAAGTTGAGAAATAAAGAAATTGAGCTAGTTAAAGTAAGATGGGAAAATAGGTTGGGTGGTGAGGATACCTGGGAGTTAGCCGAGGAAATGGCTAAAGGGTATCCCTATCTGTTTATGTAAGTCTTTGTATTTTCTTTTTAGATGATAGTGCATGTAAAAGTGTGTATGTGTTTAAGTTGTTTGACTTTGAGTTGTGTTATGAATTTCGAGGTCGAAATTTTCTTTTTAGATGATAGTAATGTAACGTCGTGTGCTTTTCGGATCCATGCGGATCATGTGTGTGTTTGTTGTGTTGGCTGTTGTGAGGCCAATGTGAGTTGGTTGCGTGGAATGTATGGTGTGGTTGTGTGAATTGAGCTGGTGAAGTGCAGGTTAGGTCCTGAAATGAAATAGGACCTGCTGCAGTTCAGTTGGAGTTGGCGGCCAGGGGTGGTCGTTTACCTGTTGGCGTCCAGAAATGTGATCGTTGACTGCATGATCTTGGCGGCTCAGGATGTGGACGTTTAAGGTGGCGGTTGCTATTGGCGGCCTGGGTGTTGACGCCAACCTGAGATTGATGCAGGTTATAGGCTCACCCGAGGGCAGGTTTCCTACCCTGTTCTCAATCCCCCTTGCCCCAGCTTGTTGCCCCAGTGTTTCTAAAGCTTCCAACAGGTACTGAAAGGTGCTTGGAGGATCGTGGGACGCGTGGCGTCGCCGAATTGCGCGAGGAAACGCCGTACCGTGGTGCAATTCCCGTGGGAGCTCGCGGAGGGATCGGCGTGAACCGGGAGATTTCGGGAGATTTTAGCGTGTTCTGAGGTAGGGGACGAACCCGGTTAACTCCGTAGAAACATTAAAACGCAACGTAACCACCTGAATTAGCATGATAATGCATTTTCGGATAAAATTGCACCATACGGAGATAATGGGTGGTTTGAGTAATTTATTAAGTAAAGCATGTTGTAATGGGTTGTTTTGGGCTCTGGCATGTTAAAGGAATTGTTTATGTATGTTTTTCTGCAGTTAAAATGGTTGGAAAACCTGTAGATTCAGATTAGGGTTTCTGCAGGGTTTGAGGCCGAAGAACATGGCGTCAACATCGTTTGTCGCCAAGCTCATCAGCCAAGATGTAGACGGCCAGATCCCTTGCCGTCAATATACTGTAAGCGGCAATCGATGTTGCCGCCAGCATGTGTATAAACTGAAATAGTTAATTTTGGTATTTATCGATTATGCATGTGCATTGGTACCTGTGGTGCACTGAGTACATGTAGTTTCCGTGTTTAGCATACAAGGTATGCAATTAGTTGCTACTTTCGAGGCTGCGTGTTGTTCACGCGAGTCCAGTTAGGCTCACGTGTAGTGGACCATTGTTGCTTGTGGTTTCACGTGGTTTGTGTGTGACGTGCACGTGGTTTTGTGTACGTGGCAAGTAGTACGACGCCTACCGTGGTTACCTCTCCAGTTGGGTGCCCCAGGTTCTTTGTGAGACAGGCTGTTAGTTCGGGGCTTTGTCCCGGTACTTGTGTTGTACCGTCGAGGTCTGTGTCGTCTGACCTGGACACCCTCACTCTTGTGTTTGAGTTGCACGTCCGGCTGAGGGAAAGACAACAGTGGGACAGTGACACTTGTGTTAGTCTCTAGTCACTTGTAGCGCGCTCGTAGTTGGGGGTACGGACAGTAGACGTACTGGACCCCAGCTAGTCCTTTTCTAGTGTCTCACTCTAGAGAGTTCCGGGCCAGGATCTCTAGAGGTGCCAGGCATGGGCCTGTGACCGTGTGGTACACAGGTGGTGGTGTTTAATTGGTCTCCACAGTTGCTTGACCTTTTCATGTGGAGCGGCAGCTGGACCTTTCGTCCGTGGCTGCGAGACTGAGAGGTAGACTTGTGTTAGCTTGTCCGAGTCAGTTTCTGGTGTCGCGAACCAGTTCACGTGGCTCGTGTTTGGCTGTCTCTACTTTGGCTTGTACACATGTACTGGTTTGCCGTTTAATTATTACAGTTATTTCTCGTAGTCGGCAGACGGTGAGTACTTTTATAGCTTTAATATCTTGTTTAGCTTTTCTATAAATTGTTGGTACTGTTTACTATTTTCGTACCTGTGGTTTTGGTTTGCTCGGTGTTGGGGGAGTTCCCTACTGAGCCAGTGACTAGAGAGGCTCACCCCTACCCCCACAGGTGAGAGCGAAGATGACGTTTCACGACCGTCGTCCAGTTCAGAGCCGCGTCGTAGCAGTGCAGGGTCGGTACCTCCAGCTGTGTAGTAGCAGCTCCAGTAGTGTAGTGTTGTGTAGTTTAGTTAGTTGTTTATTTTCTTCAGTTGCACCTCGGGGTATGCCCCAGACTCTTGTACTTCTTTTCAGTTTTGTGGAAATTTGGCTATGTAAATTGTGAAATATTTATAAAATGTGGTGTGTTCCTTTATGTTTACACAGACTGTGGATTGGTATCCCTTGCGAGGCTTCGACCCGTTCGCGGGAGGCGGACTCGGATCAAGTACGTTATCGGTTTAACGGGCTTGGCCGAGGAGTTCTGTAACGCCCCAGAAATTCAAAGAATTAAGAAAATAAGAATAATTCGGTTAAAATACCTTATGATTGTTATTAAATTGTGATAATTATAAGATAGATTTAATTAGTGGTAATGAACGTTACCCGAGTGTCGTACATCGAAGTGCGCGCTCCCACAAGGCGACACCGGAAAATGACAACGAAATAAAAATCCGAGAACATCATAATTTCCAAAAAAATGTGGAGAAATTAAATATGTAATTATCCGAATTTTTCGACGTACGGATTTCAAGGTACAGTCGACGCGACTATTTTTAGGTGATTTTTCACCTAGTGTAAAATAAATTCTAAAAATTAAACTAAAATCATCATAATTTATAAAACTATCAAATTAGTCTATGGTTGAAATTTTAGGACAAATGGATACCATTTGAATGTGTTTATGTCAAACTTAATGGACCAGCCGAATTATTGGTCAATTACGGTGATGAATTTTCTGGGAATTTTTGTTTGGTTACGTGGAAGATGCTGGGCTGGCCACAACACATGGGTAGAAGCTTCTACGCTTATGCCTTATATGTAAGGCCTTGGGGCTTGCATGGGAAACGTGTTGCTCATGGAAACCAAATGGTTTCTACAAGTGACACATTAAGGGGCGACATGTCGTTGTGCATGCAAAGGCCTTGGGGTATAAAGATACCCTGCTATGCTTCATAACCATTTTTTCGAACACTTCTCCTCCCTCCTATTGTGCTGCTGCTGTGTATCCAAGGCTCTATAGCTGGGAGTAGCTGAAGCTGCAGCCTCCACTAGTCGTGCCTGAGGAGCTACAGGTTGTAGCCGTTCGTGGACTGCAGAAATTGCACCTCAGTGCTATCTTCTTACTGTTGGCTGTGAACCCTTCGAAGGGAAGGCCTCATCTTCTGCAAGTTTGGTAGGATTCAATTATTTCCTTCCTCTCTTACTCTTACCCTTGATCTAGCAATAGAACTTATTGCTAAGTGTACAAGCTCTCAATTCTTGTTTGAGATCCGTAAGTACCTCTAGAAGTTTGTGTGCATCATGTGTGGTTGTAGAACCCTCTCACTATCTCTTCTCTGTTCTAAGTCTTTGATTTCAACTCATGTTAAAGAAGTCATGATCACCCTTACTTGCCTTACACTTGTGGATTCTCTTTTGAAACAATGTATTTATCCCTTATAAGCATGTTTTAGTTGTGCCTGTAAGATTCAATTCCTTCTATCCGTCTCTTCACTAGTGGATTACTAGCTTTAAGGGGATCTCACCTTGTATGTCATCCTGTAGTTCTCATCCTATAATTCTGAAAGTATGTTCTTCACAGGACTACATTTTCCATCATGTTTTAGTTAATTGTCATGTTTAAGTTAATGGTCATCCATGAGAGTTTATAGATAATTTCTTCTTTATTAACTTGATTCATAACTCTGGAGTGTTATCGATATTCTTGCGTAATGTAGACCGATCCATGATGGATCTTTCTTGTCGTAAAACTGATTTCTTGAGAGATCATGGAGATCTTAAGTGTGTAAACTTGACAAGTTTTAAGTGAAAAAGAAAAGAAAGTTTAAGAGTTGACTTCCCATTTCAATTTCCTTGAACTCCCTTTCAATGTGTCTTCTTTAAAAAAATTAGCCATATGACCACATTCCATGTGTATATCTTCTATTCTTATGCTTTGATATCTTCGAGAATGAGGCTAAGATTATGTTAAGATTCAGTCCTAATCATGTTAGGTATGATAGAAGAGGTTGTTAGTACCATTTATAGCTGGTTTAGAAGCATTTCAGAAAGTTTGGTCAAGTTCTGTCGACAGATGAACCCATTAATGTCGACAGGAACCCACAGACATAAGTCTGTTTTCTTCACCTGTGTGTTGCTGTCGACAGCACCCTTGCTTGTTGTCGACAGGAACACACAGAACTGAAGCTCTGTCCACTGGATAGCCAGCCCTGTCGACAGCAACCTTGGGCCTGTCGACAGGTGGCAACAGTGCATGTTTTCAGCCATTGTTTTACTCCATTTCTTGATGCAAATCCTACCCAATTGTACCAACTAATAGTCCACCTAAATCTTATGGTTTTTACTACCTAAAAACTTACTAAAACAAGTCATGTACCCTTCTTTGTACCATGAATCATTTCTCCGAAGTTTCGAACAACATTGACCTCGAAAGGCTACCAATCTCTGAAATCAATAAGAAAGCATAATTTCTTCACTCTTGTGTGTAAACTTTGAATGAAACCTTGTGTGTCCTTGACTCATTAAAATGATAAGTGTGTGATGATGACAAGTTTTGAGTCTTTGAAACTCATTCGAGAAATATGCCTGGCAAATAAAGGGCTGGTTCAGTCCTGGGGGGAGCGCCCGAATTCGTCAGTGGCCGCGTAGGGGCAAATTTGTCAGTGGCCGTGCGGGGGCGATGAGGACATCGTGGATGTTGGCATACATCAGTTCATGTTTGATTAGTCATCATATCATACTTGTGTGCGTGAAAATATGTCTGATTGTCAGTGGCCGTACGGGGGCAAATTTGTCAGTGGCCGTGCGGGGGCATTGAGGACATCGAGATATTTGACATTGCATCAATTCGTACTTGATTAGCTATCATGTTATGCTTGTGTGTGTGATTTTGTATTTGATTATGAACTCAAGTATCATACTGAACTATTGATTCTAATTCCAACATTGCACTTGTTCAATACATGTTATTGACTGATCTCGTGTTTTCGTTCTTGGAACACACCATGTTAATGATCTTTGCTTATTCTACCTTGGATATATATATTTACATTTGAATCCTTTTAGAGAAGTTGAATCCTACTGGGCTAGTTAGCTCACCCAATCCTACTATTTCAGGTACCTACAATTTTAGAAGGCGAAAACTTTGGGATTTGTGTGTGGAGAGAACAACCGTGGCGACATTTTATTTTTGAGATTGTAAATCAGGAATCATGTAACACCTATTGAATGACAAATAATACCTCTTATTTACTGAAGCTTCTTAGTAAATGTCATGTTCAATTAGTGTAATTTTACTCTTGAATACTCGTTCGTTCACGTTCCGGCATTTATGGGCATATTAAATGTCGTGACGTGACAGAATGGTATCAGAGCATTAGTTCGATAAATCTAGGGATAACCTGTGAGGATGGGTAGAAAGCCTAAGGTTAAGCTAGATAAGTATAGTTGAATATAGATTATATTGAGTATGAAATGAAAATTTAGAGGTAGGTTTTTCCCTACGATTCTTCTCCACTTCCAAAACTTCATGCTTGTAGTTCCTTCATCCGTATAAACCCATGTTTACATTTGTCCTTGATTCTGAAAGCATTATTAGGTTTGTTTTCCTATCCATTGTGATCATGCTTTACCTAGAGTTTTGTTATGACTCAAGCATACTATGAAACTTATTCCATTAGAAGCAAGAAAAGGTTGTTAGGAAGTGTTGCACTTCTAATTATCATTTTGTTTTTAGATTTCCATGCCATAGTATATCCCTATTGTCCTACTTGTCTCCCTCATGAAATATGGTGTTAGAACTGGAATTAAGACCATTTTAATGTTGTCAATCGTGTAAAGATTCATAGGAACACTTGGTAGAATTTCCTATGGTAGTTTTTCAAGATTCCTGGAAGTTTAGATCACACCTGTCGACAGCCAGCATTTACCTGTCGACAGGTAACATGCTTCCAGAACCCAGAAATGCAGAACTGACAGTAACTGTCGACAGCCACTCCCTAGCTGTCGACAGATACCCTCAGATCCAGAAAAACCTTGCTCTGTCTGTTGCTATCTGTCGACAGCCACTTCCTAGCTGTCGACAGACACCAGTCTGTGATGAACTGGTCCTTCTTCAGTCAGTTAGAAGAGTCAGCATGCACTTTGTAGAACTGAAATTCATACCTTATTTACATTCCATATCATTTAAGTAAATGTTTTACTTAAATGATATGGAATGTAAATAAGGAAGTACCCCCCATTTGAATCTAATAAAAATATCAGAAAAATCATATCTTTTATAAATAAAAGGTCAACTTTTCCACCGAAGAAGAAAAACACGATTTTGGCGATTCCATCCAAATAGCGTCTTTCTAATTTCTCATAATTTGGCCTACCTAAAAATTTCATAATTCGAATAAACCTAGTAGAATGTTAAGAATCCAAGGTCCGGTGAAAAATGGTTAACACACATATGACTTCTCCAAGGGAGCCCTCTCCTACCGAAGGAAAAGTCAAACCTGCTCATTTCTTAATTTACATCAATATGACTTTTGAATTGATATGTTATTATCTCCAACTCTAAATAAGAATTAGTAAATGAATGATTCAATTGATCATATAGATCTTATGACTATCCTCGTGATGTATTCTTCCGTTGACTTTTCCACGTTCTTGGATTCTAAATTATTATACCACTGAAATGAATTAGTTAATCCTCATTTACCTCTATCCCTCACTAAATCAAGTGAAACTCTTCAATAACTCAAATGTGTGGAACACTCACACAATCGATGACTCAAAAAAAAAATTGAGATTATTTTAAATCTCACAAACCTTATACACATAGTGTAGGATAGAATCTGTTTACGTCTATTGAAATAGACAAGCAAATAAAATAGTGAAGACAAGAAGAAGGAAAGGGTCCAATTATGGATAATTTTAGAAGAAATACAAGGATATGCCAATACATTACACAAGAATTTGGACTTAGTGAATGATTTGTTGAACTTCCAATTACATCCTCTATAGGCTTGAACTCATCAAAATTTTCCTTCTAGCTATAACATAAGAATCAAACGTCTCCTAGTTGAGTTAAATCCTTAATTAATAAACAACATGGCATGTTAATGCACACAAACAATTGAACTTGGAACCAGTAGGAAAGGTATCAGTAGAGTTAACTTCATGACTCCTAAGAGCCAACCTCAATCAAGTGATTGTAGTTTTGATTAATTATCCATCACGTAGAGTTGATCTTGTAATATTTCAATATCAACCTTGCTCAATCCTTAGAGAGAGTAGCTCCCGTTGATGACCAAGGAAAAATGGAACTGCATAAAAACATTAAGAGCTCAAACTCTCAAGAAATAGTGAATATTACAGTGTCCATACGGAAGAAGACAATTCTCCCCAATAATAGAGAAATAGTTGGCAAACAGAAGATGAAGCAGAGCAAAGAGATCGAACAAAAGGAGTAAGACGGCCAAAAAGCAAGCGAAGGAAGCTTGTGCGTGTTGTCATAAATCAGGCCATGTCAAAAAGAATTGTTGGTGGAGACAAGGAGCATGTTTAAAGTGCGGAAGTCTAGAGCATCGGATCTCAGAATGTCCTGTACTCTCTCAGAGTAAAGACAAGAGTTCTGAAAAACTTGAAGCCACAAAGAAAAGTGACTGAAGCTATTAGAAGTAATTTTGGAGTAGAATCCGAGTATAGTAGGAAGTACTTGAATTTAGTTGTTATAGTGTGACAGAACTTGGTAAGTTTTGTCAATCAATGTAATCTGTAAGGCTGAATATGGAGTTTTGTAATAGAAATATTATGCAATAAATAAGATCATTGTTGTCTATCTTCATATGCTTCACACTCATTAACCTCGTCATACCTTATTACCCTTTTCAAGGGAACATGTACTCATATAATTCTACGAGGGTTATAGTTATTCCTTAATAAAAGAAATCTTAGGAGTAATATACTACAACCAGAAATAAGAAATGTAGTAGCATATACTAATGGAACCCCTGTTCACCACATGGTTTCATAGGATTTAAAAATGCTAACTAATATTTAGATTTCCATCAACTAATGATGTCATGATAACAAGTTATATAAAAAGTGTATACATTATATGACATGGTAATCATAATAAGATTGGTGAAACTAATCTGAAATAGATAAAGTTTCAAAAACTAAAAACTTACATCTTTGTGATCCATCCAAACTAAGTCAAGAAGTTTGGAGGACCAAACTCTTTTTAGTGGGAGAGAGTTGTAACGCCCCAGAAATTCAAAGAATTAAGAAAATAAGAATAATTCAGTTAAAATACCTTAGGATTATTATTAAATTGTGATAATTATAAGTTAGATTTAATTAGTGGTAATGAACGTTACCCCAGTGTCGTACATCGAAGTGCACGCTCCCACAAGGCGACACCGGAAAACGACAATGAAATAAAAATCCAAGAACATCATAATTTCCAAAAAAATGTGGAGAAATTAAATATGTAATTATCCGAATTTTTCGACGTACGGATTTCAAGGTACAGTCGACGCGACTATTTTTAGGTGATTTTTCACCTAGTGTAAAATAAATTCTAAAAATTAAACTAAAATCATCATAATTTATAAAACTATAAAATTAGTCTATGGTTGAAATTTTAGGAGAAATGGATACCATTTGAATGTGTTTATGCCAAGCTTAATGGACCAGCCGAATTATTGGTCAATTACGGTGATGAATTTTCTGGGAATTTTTGTTTGGTTACGTGGAAGATGCTGGGCTGGCCAAAACACATGGGTAGAAGCTTCTACGCTTATGCCTTATGTGTAAGGCCTTGGGGCTTGCATGGGAAACGTGTTGCTCATGGAAACCAAATGGTTTCTACAAGTGACACATCAAGGGGCGACGTGCCGTTGTGCATGCAAAGGCCTTGGGGTATAAAGATACCCTGCTATGCTTCATAACCATTTTTTCAAACACTTCTCCTCCCTCCTATTGTGCTGCTGCTGTGTATCCAAGGCTCTATAGCTGGGAGTAGCTGAAGCTGCAGCCTCCACTAGTCGTGCCTGAGGAGCTACAGGTTGTAGCCGTTCGTGGACTGCAGAAATTGCACCCCAGTGCTATCTTCTTACTGTTGGCTGTGAACCCTTCGAAGGGAAGGCCTCATCTTCTGCAAGTTTGGTAGGATTCAATTATTTCCTTCCTCTCTTACTCTTACCCTTGATCTAGCAATAGAACTTATTGCTAAGTGTACAAGCTCTCAATTCTTGTTTGAGATCCGTAAGTACCTCTAGAAGCTTGTGTGCATCATGTGTGGTTGTAGAACCCTCTCCCTATCTCTTCTCTGTTCTAAGTCTTTGATTTCAACTGATGTTAAAGAAGTCATGATCACCCTTACTTGCCTTACACTTGTGGATTCTCTTTTGAAACAATGTATTTATCCCTTATAAGCATGTTTTAGTTGGGCCTGTAGGATTCAATTCCTTCTATCATTCTCTTCACTAGTGGATTACTAGCTTGAAGGGGATCTCACCTTGTATGTCATCCTGTAGTTCACATCCTATAATTCTGAAAGTATGCTCTTCACAGGACTACATTTTCCATCATGTTTTAGTTAATTGTCATGTTTAAGTTAATGGTCATCCATGATAGTTTATAGATAATTTCTTCTTTCTTAACTTGATTCATAACTCTGGAGTGTTATCGATATTCTTGTGTAATGTAGACCGATCTATGATGGATCTTTCTTGTCGTGAAACAGATTTCTTGAGAGATCATGGAGATCTTAAGTGTGTAAACTTGACAAGTTTTAAGTGAAAAGGAAAAGAAAGTTTAAGAGTTGACTTCCCATTTCAATTTCCTTGAACTCCCTTTCAATGTGTCTTCTTGAGAAAAATTAGCCATATGACCACATTCCATGTGTATATCTTCTATTCTTATGCTTTGATATCTTCGAGAATGAGGCTAAGATTATGTTAAGATTCAGTCTTAATCATGTTAGGTATGATAGAAGAGGTTGTTAGTACCATTTATAACTGGTTTAGAAGCATTTCCGAAAGTTTGGTCAAGTTCTGTCGACAGACGAACCCATTACTGTCGACGGGAACCCACAGACAGAAGTCTGTTTTCTTCACCTGTGTGTTGCTATCGACAGCACCCTTGCTTGCTGTCGACAGGAACACACAGAACTGAAGCTCTGTCCACTGGATAGCCAGCCCTGTCGACAGCAACCTTGGGCCTGTCGACAGGTGGCAACAGTGCATGTTTTTAGCCATTGTTTTACTCCATTTCTTGATGCAAATCCTACCCAATTGTACCAACTAATAGTCCACCTAAATCTTATGGTTTTTACTACCTACAAACTTACTAAAACCAGTCATGTACCCTTCTTTGTACCATGAATTATTTCTCCGAAGTTTCGAACAACATTGACCTCGAAAGGCTACCAATCTCTGAAATCAATAAGAAAGCATAGTTTCTTCACTCTTGTGTGTAAACTTTGAATGAAACCTTGTGTGTCCTCGACTCATTAAAATGATAAGTGTGTGATGATGACAAGTTTTGAGTCTTTGAAACTCATTCGAGAAATATGCCTGGCAAATAAAGGGCTGGTTCAGTCATGGGGGGAGCGCCCGAATTCGTCAGTGGCCGCGCGGGGGCAAATTTGTCAGTGGCCGTGCGGGGGCGATGAGGACATCGTGGATGTTGGCATACATCAGTTCGTGTTTGATTAGTCATCATATCATACTTGTGTGCGTGAAAATATGTTTGATTGTCAGTGGCCGTACGGGGGCAAATTTGTCAGTGGCCGTGCGGGGGCATTGAGGACATCGAGATATTTGACATTGCATCAATTCGTACTTGATTAGCTATCATGTTATACTTGTGTGTGTGATTTTGTATTTGATTATGAACTCAAGTATCATCCTGAACTATTGATTCTAATTCCAACATTGCACTTGTTCAATACATGTTATTGACTGATCTCGTGTTTTCGTTCTTGGAACACACCATGTTAATGATCTTTGCTCATTCTACCTTGGATATATATATTTACATTTGAATCCTTTTAGAGAAGTTGAATCCTACTGGGCTAGTTAGCTCACCCAATCCTACTATTTCAGGTACCTACAATTTTAGAAGGCGAAAACTTTGGGATTTGTGTGTGGAGAGAACAACCGTGACGACATTTTATTTTTGAGATTGTAAATCAGGAATCATGTAACACCT
This sequence comes from Colocasia esculenta, assembly GCA_014218235.1. Taxonomy (NCBI): domain Eukaryota; kingdom Viridiplantae; phylum Streptophyta; class Magnoliopsida; order Alismatales; family Araceae; genus Colocasia; species Colocasia esculenta. The sequence goes on from CM024762.1 coordinate 150,891,412, forward strand.
ATTGAATGACAAATAATACCTCTTATTTACTGAAGCTTCTTAGTAAATGTCCTGTTCAATTAGTATAATTTTACTCTTGAATACTCGTTCGTTCACGTTCCGGCATTTATGGGCATATTAAATGTCGCGACGTGACAGACCGTCACAGTAGATTACCCCTGAGTAGTTTAACTAGGGATCCTCTAACCCAAAAAGAAACCTACCCCACTTTGACATGTATTTCTATCTTATCCTACTAACTAAGGGTAGAGTACTAACTTTTTATTTTTTTTAGTTAATTAAAAACGTTAACTCAATTTATCGTCTTTTTAAAAAATAAAAAATGAGATAATATTAAAGATATATAATAAACTAACATTTAAATTTTAATGACATTTTTTACAAAAAAATATTACCTACTTTGCCCCACCTCAAGCCTCTTGAGGTGGGGCAAGGTTATCCAATAACTAACTTCACTATTTAATGATGACATACACAATTCTCAAGGTGACCCTAATATATATTTTTTAGAGTTACATTGGCTTACATAATTATGCAAGGGTTAAATTTTTGGATTAAATTATTAGTCACAATCCTAGAGACTACGAACCACTATCGAGACATATCATTCATATGTCATGTGACTAGACATTTTTATCTGTAGTCTCTCTCTTTAATTTTTATATATTTTTTCACTCTCATTTTTTAAGAATTACGATTTTACTTGTATTTGGAACTACTATAATTAGATTTATATTTATTCATAATTTATGGGTCACTATAGTGCCCAACTAATAGAAGTCAAAGTCTAATAATAAATTTTTTCATTATATATATATATATATATATATATGTAACCCAAAACTATGTTCCAATGGACCGTATAAGCCCATCAACCCCAGGATACCATTGTTTGACATATTGATTTCTCCCTTGTTTTTTTTTTCATGAATTTGAAATATGTCTCATTATGCATACTTAAATTTTAAATTCTTAAATATACTAAAGATATCACTTAAACACGTTAACAAAACATAACAAAAATATAATCTAAAATAAAATATACTTCCACAAATCATATTATCTATTTATAGATAGAGAGTGATTTGTTATACACATAGAGTGAATATTTATTCAATATTTACCTTTATATAATAATAAGATTCATCTTGATGCACACCAAGCGACGTGAGTTTGAGGTGCGTTTCGACGCGATTGAAGGAGAACGTTTCTAAAAAATACGAGTTAGGGAGCCTGCGACGATTCCACAAGAAAATTTTGTGGATTTTTTCGAGTTAGGCATCCGAATTGTTCTGGTATTAGAGTGGCAGTTTAAATGACTACACTGAGATGTATCAAAAAATTAGGAGAAATTAATTAGAAGTAATTGACCGTAATATGGAGATATTTATTGTAACATGATTTAACGTATACTCGAACTAGAGATAACACTTAATGTAATGAGTTATAATTCTGTCAAATATTAGAAAATAAATCAAATATCTATTAAGGATTAATATGAAGGTCTTTACTGTAACATGATTTAACATATATTGAAATTTGAGATAACACTTACTGCAATACGTTACAATTCTGTCATAGATTAGAAAATAAATTAAATATCTATTAGAGACTCTTAATTAATTTATCTAAAAAATTATATACTTATTAATTTATTTTTGTAAAAATTATATATTTAATAATTACTATTATTTTTAAAAATTGAAACCCCAAATTTATGCAGACGACCAAAAATGGGGCCGATACGGTGCTGAAAATACGACTCTTTTTATGACGACGACGGCCGAAACACGCCCGGCGGATCTGCGTCCGCCCGAACCGCCTCTGTCTCCTCCCCAGAACGCTCGGTGGCGCGGGGCCACCGCGAGTTCTCGTCCGGAGGAGCCGAGCGAAGGCGGCCGGCCTCCGCTCCCCACCCTCGCGAGCTCCCCGTTCTCCGCGGCCGCGATCCCGCCGGGGCCAGCAAGCCATGGATCGTCCCGCGACCGCCCCCGCCGATTCCCCGCTGGGGAGGCTCCTGCTGGAGGAGATCACGCCGGTGGTCATGGTGCTCTCCACCCCGCTTGCCGAGGAAGCCTGCCGGAAGAACGGGCTGGACCTCGTCCAAATGCTCCGCCCCTTCTGCTCCTTCCAGAACATCGACGGTGCGTCGGCGTCGCCCCTCCCTAGGAATCTGGATCTCCGTCGGCATCTCAGTCGTCGGCTTCGTCGTTATCTCATCAACCGATGATCTCATTGTTTTCTCTGTTTTCACAGTGCCCGTGCGCACCGCCAGCGAACAACCGTACAGACTACAGGAGTTCAGATTGCGGATGGTCTACGCCTCCAAAGTGCGCCAGATGAGCCCGCAGGTGCGCACGGAATGATTTTCCCACATCCCACAAGCATTTTACTTTCTTGTCGCGTCCTTCTCCCTTGCTCACCTTACCCCTTCTCCTCTGTGAAGGGAGGCTCAAGCACCGTATGGATGCAAAGTAAAGATATAGAATCATCTTTCTGTTGTATCTTTAAGAAGACGAAATCCAGTTTCCACAGAAGTCAGTTTTCTGAAAGAGACTGATTTGACCAAAAAAAGACCACTCTTCTTCATTAGTTCCAAACAGTCTAAAGGGATATACCCGTTGGTCTGTTTTCTGATAACTTGAACAGTAATAGTCTGTTTTTGGTCCTCAACTTGTCAATTCTTCCTAGATTGTTTAGGCATTGGGAATGTTTTTGACCTCCTCCTGTTTTTCGGCAAGGAGAAGCATTGTTTAAGACAGTCACTAATGCTCTCCATATTTTGACTTCAAGTCCATGACTTCAGGTCCATCTGCCTTTTTCCTTCCCAAGATAGCATAATTTCCAGTTCCCTGTCTCCCTTATGGACTGGATAGATTGTTTCTCCATGGTTGAAAGATGGCCTTTATTGTTATTAAAGGTGTGGTATGGAGCATCCTCTCTTCCTCACAGTATTTTGTAGATATACCATAATGGGTTTCATCGGTGCTCGAAGTGCCCACCTTTCCAAGGACAAGCGGCATTTGACATTAGTTTCCTATATTATTGCATGTAGACGGATTAACTTTTGTGGTTTTTAGAATGGTATCCTTAATAAAAAAGAAACTCAGAATTAAAGTTCCTTGCGTGGATGTGGGATATTCAGCAATGCTGTTAAGATTGACATCGGGACTCATGCTATGGATAATAATGTGCTTCTGAGTAATTTCCGAATAATTACAAATGGAGTGAAGTTCTTCTCCAGCATTGACATTAGGACTTACACTATGGATAATGATGTACTTCTAACTTCTAACTTCTAAGTAATTTCCAAATAATATAATATGGAGTCAATTTCTTCATGTTTTTTTGCACATAAACCATTGTTACATGAAAATAGTAAATATGCCATTGTTGCTAAAATCATCATCATCATCAAAGTCTTTTCCCATTATTTGAGGTTGGCTAAATGAATCTTGGTCTGCCAAAGATTTCTATGAAATGTTATATTCGTATTTAAACTCAAGAAGCCAATGTCCTTCCTAATAACATCGCATCATCTCATTTTAGGCCTACCTCGAGTTTTTTTACTAGCATCCACTAAGATTTGGTCACATCTTTTAACCGACGTCGTGTTAAGGCGATGGTGCACGTGTCCAAACCACCTTAGTCTATTTTCTCTCATATTACTATCAATTAGAGCTATCTCCAAGTCCTCACGGAAGCGCTTATTCCTAATCTTATCTTTCTTAGTTTTACCACACATCCATTTCAACATCCTCATCTTTGCTACACACATCTTGTTAATGTGTTCCTTTCATATTACCCAACACTTGGTACCATATAGCAAAGCAGGTCTTACAGTTGTTCTACAAAAATTTCCTTTAAGTTTCATGGGTATACGACGATCACGAAGGACTCCTAATGCACTTCTCCATTTTAACCAGCTCGCTTTAATCCTGTGTGCAACATAACATTATCATAAATCTTTCCATTTTCTTGGATGATAGATCCGAAGTACCGGAAGCTACTAAGGAAGATAGAACATTTTGGTGGCTAATTTTGCATGGTACTCTGTGGGCCACATGGACTGAAAGAAACAACAGATTGTTTAGGAAAGAAGCCATAACAGAGGATATACTATTTTCCTTTTTGATAGAAAAAGTCCTTTTATGGGCCTAGCCGAGCATCTTTGTAATGGAACTAACTCCTCCCTTTTTGGTCTCTTGAGGAGTTAGGCAGTTTTCATGAGATACATGTGGGTTATCTGTTGTAAAGGGATTTTTGGGAGTCATACAATTATACATTCTTTCCTTCTTAATATATTCAGTGGTGCCATCCACTTTTCAAAAAAAAAAAGGTATCGAAAGCTACTACTCTTAGGAATGTTTTGTCCATTGTTGCTAAAATATTGTCAAGTATGTCACTCATAAATGGAAAATGTTGCAGACATGCCATCGTAGTTAACTTCCATTCGAAGGAAGCTAAATTTCCTTCAAAGTTCTGTTATTTTCGTTAGTCTGATAAATTTTGACGTAAATGCCCTTATTATATATTTTTAAGACTTTGAGAATGAAACTTGGGTGCTAGGGCTGTTTAACTCGAGGAAAAACAAGAGATTTACTTTCATGGGTCAGTCAAACTCATGGTTAAATGGATGGGGAGTAACACCACATTACCAGGATGGCATATCTACAACGTTTTTCATTAATGAGTGGCATATTTGACAATATTTTAGCAATGATGACATAGTTGCAATTTTTCATGAATGGTTTCTGTGCAAAAAATCCTTTCTTCTCCAGTATTACATTATTAGGTTCCTGGATTACTTTGGCCTTATGTCTCATGGATATACTTATTGAATCGTTTATTTGAAGGCACTGAAAGCATTAGTGTCTATGATGTCTGGGTTTAGTCAAAGCGAATATGTGGGAGATCTTTGCAAAAAAAAATTCGCTAAATTCAACTCAACTCATTTTTTTTTGGTTGGAAAATCCAAGTCAACTATTTGTGACATCATTCAACTGGAAAACATAAAGAAGGAGACGTCTTGTTTGAGTATGTGGTTTTTTCCAAACTGCATGACCTGGTGGATTAATTTTGAAGCAAACAGTAACTATTCAGTCAGGCCTTCTTGTAATAAATTTATTGAAACCCCTATAGTAAACACAATTCATTTTTGAAGTTGCTAGGCAAAAGAAATGGATGTCTGCCATTTCTTGGATAACCATGGTCCCAGAGGGGCCTGAAACATTTAATTTAAGTGGAATATTATGTGTCTCAGACTTGACTAGGAGCCACATGACCAAACAAAGAAGAACTAAATTGGAAGCTGTTGGGAAACCCAGCAGTTAATAAACATTGAATAAACACGACTGGTCCATTTTTCACCCAAACTAGGCTCTTATACTTCATCCCCATGGTTCGTAGAATCGGCCGATCCGGCCGATTCTGGCTGATTCCACCCCAGATCATAGATGGCAAAATCGGCTGAGTCGGGTCGGCCCTTGGCGACCCGACTTGGGGGGTGGAACAACGACCCACCCATGGAGCTACATGGAATCGGGGTGAGTCGACCGAAATCGGGTGGAGTCGGGCCGACTCAGCCCGACTCATCCCGACTCCACCCGATTCCAGGTGGACTTTATGTGGTGTAACCGATTCCCTCAGGTTACCTTCAGGATCCTCTTCGGGCAGGGCTTCAGGATCCCCTTATTTACCTGAATATCATTTAAGTAAATGTTATAATTTGTTGTTTCATTTACTTAAGATATTACATGTAAATAAGGAAGTACCCCCCATTTGAATCCAATAAAAATATCAAAAAAATCATATCTCTTACCAATAAAAAGTCAACTCTTCCATCGAAGAAGAAAATCGCAATTTCGGTGATTTTAGCGAAATGCTAACTTTCTAATCTCTCATAATTTGGCCTATCTAAAAATTTGATAATTCAAATAAACCATATAGAACACTAAAAATTCAAAGTCCGGTAAAAAAAGTCAAACGTGCATATGACTTCTCCAAGGGAGCCACTCTCCTACTGACAGCACTTAGTCTGCTTGAGACCTCTCAGGATTTGGTCAAACCTAAACTATCACCACTCAAAGTCATGAGAATTGTCACTTTCTAAGATTTTTTCAATTAGAAAGTGAAAAATTTCATGACTTTAGGTGATGATAGCTTAGGTTTGACCAAATCTTGAGAGCTCTCAAGCAGACTAAGTGCTGTCAGTAGGAGAGTGGCTCCCTTGGAGAAGTCATATGCACGTTTGACTTTTTTTACCGGACTTTGAATTTTAAGTGTTCCATATAGTTTATTTGAATTATCAAATTTTTAGATAGACCAAATTATGAGAGATTAGAAAGTTAGCATTTCGCTAAAATCACCGAAATCGCGATTTTCTTCTTCGATGGGAGAGTTGACTTTTTATTGGTAAGAGATATGATTTTTTTGATATTTTTATTGGATTCAAATGGGGGGTACTTCCTTATTTACATGTAATATCTTAAGTAAATGAAACATTTACTTAAATGATATTTAGGTAAATAAGGTATCATAGTTACCGTTGCTCTGTATTGTAATATGAACATATGTGTAACTAGACTAGATATACCCAAAATGTTATATTACTATATGTTTTTAAATAATTTTTACTGATTTTCTGTGATTTTCCTGATTTTCTGTGATTTTTCTGGATTTTCCTGATTTTTTTCAATTTTTAAACCTTTTTTAAACCTGGCCGACCCAAGGTCGGCCAGACTCCATTGGAGTCGGCCGGATCCAAGGATCCGACCCGACCCGAGTCGGGGTCGGCTGGGTCCGACTCACCCAGCCGACCCGACTCTGCCATCCATGCCCCAGATAGGCTGATTCTGGCCGATTCCGATCGGGAATCGGCCCGATTCAGGTTGGGATCGGCCCTGGCCGATTCCTGGGCCAATCCGATTCCATTTTCCATGTTCATCCCCGGATCCCCCTCTTTCCGTGGCCCTTGTCTCCTTTTTCTTTCATTCTTGGCTGCCTAATTGTCCTCATCTTGTGATATTGTTGCCATATCATTCCTTTTATTATTGTAAGCATCTTTTGAACTTATTACTCATATTTTTTTCATGAATTCATAATATAATATGCTCATGATTTATCTTGCATTTTTCTTCTTTTTCTTTGAATATTTGATGCATCTTTATCAATATGCTCAACTTTTATGTGGATAAGGACACATGGTATCATAACAGGTTGCAGAAGGCCTCCTAAGGCAGGTTGTGAGTGATGCAAATGCTGATTTGCAACCTAGTGTACCGCAACACGAAGCTCTCGTCACTGGTAGGAAGTTCCTTCTTCCCATCAACAAAATATATTACAATTTAATTTTTGGTGTTGATCATCACAGTGTTTCTAGACTTTTGGTTCATTCACATATCTTGTTGACTTGAAAAATCTCATTCATAGTGTGCCAGCACATACATCTCGTTTTTTGATCTTTTACTGTGTACACTGAACTGAGATTCATACATCACACACCAATCTGGTGTTAAGTAGGATTTGCAACATTGCAGTAAGCCATGATTGGCTGAATCTGATGGGATCAGCCTCGTCAGGTGCTTCAGCTGGTTTATGGCTACATCATTCAGATCTGGTGGATCTCTAATTCCCATTAGGAATCAGGTGGATTGGGTGGATTTTCTTGGATTGGGAGGACTGAAGAAGAAAGCAGTTGGCTAGAACTTACCTGCTGTCACTGTCTCCATCATTGGCCCTGTCGCCGCTGAGTCGCTGACTGCTGTTGCTGCTTCTCTTCTATTGGAGCTTGGTCTGTTCTTTTCTTTCCTTGAAAAATATGATTCTGGAGAAGAGGAGGGTCTAATAATGGAACATTGCAGAAAAGTCTCTTTGTATTTTATGTAAATTTAAACTTTAAAAGATATAAAAACTAGGTTGGGCAGTATTGAATGAGGATTGAGCTTGGATTGGCTGATCCGGCTGACCCTGATCAAATTTTGGGCCAGTGACTTGAGCCTGATCCTGATCCCCAAGTTTGTCTACCCTTTTTTTTTTTGAGAACTGGATAGTACCACAAATGTATTGATAGAAGAAAGGAATATACATGTGTGAGCCCCAAAACCTTTTACAAAAGATACACCACATCAAGCTGATGTGCCCCGTCCCCGCATGAGTAAAGCCCAGAACCAAAAAACAACCCCTTTACCAGAGAATCCACACATCCACCCTTAACTCCTCATAAGGAAAAGGAGGGAGGAGTTAACCCCATTACAAAGATGATCAACCCAAGTTTGTCTACTCTGCAGCCAACAAAGGTTGTTTGCAGAACATTCAGATTTCAAAATATGTCAATCGGGCTTCCACATGAACACTATGACAATGACATCTTAATTTTTATTTTCTGGAAGAAAGTCATGATCAACTTAAACAGCTCATTTTCATTCCAAACTGGTTGTGCTGGACTTGGGATCAATTTTCGAATAAGCTCGCCGATTCATTTTAATATGGAGAATGATGAAATTTCGCTAAGTGTGGCAATCCTAGGTTACATAGTTGAGTAGTTACCCATGGAATATTCAGGCCTGCCTCTCCATTACAGAAAACTGAAAATTTCTGGTATCCTTCAGTCCAGGGAATGAAGAAGCTAGTTGGAGGTCCAACAAGTTGTCTTTCCGGGTGGGGGGTTGCTTAAAAAAAGAGGAAGACTTAGGGTCATGAACATATGTATTAGGTATGTATCTCTACCTTGGAAATGGTATTAGAGCTGAGGATCAGTGGCAAATCAGTATGTCTAAAACTCTAGAAATGCCAATAATCATTTCACTGTTCTCATCCTTGCTGTTCTCATTGCTACGTAGAAGTTGCCGGTGGAATCAGTGAAGCTCTATTATTACTTTGTGTTATCAGCTCAGTTTTTGGTTTCGAAATGGTTCAAAAGATGACATATTCTTATGCACTCACACAAAATATGTTGCTGTTATGTTCTCACGAGTCATCATTGATGCTAGTAGTCTTGAGCATGTCCTTGTACGTTGAAATATTCTGTATACATCCTATTGACGAAAATTATGACAACTGGCTAACTTGTTCATCTGTCGCCAAACAAACTGGTTGGACAGTGAGCATGGTGAATAATCCGGCCAAGTTTCTCCAGTAAGCAATTTAATGATATAGATTATACAGGTTTACAAAAAATTTAGCGATGGAGGGTTCACACAAGAGTCTAGATGGGGACCCGGAGAGGGCAATAGCCTGACCCTACTATCTTTCTACGTGATATATATGTAAAACACAATATAAAAAAATTATTTAACTTGGTGAGTCAGTAAACATTTGCTTTGACGTGCCCCCCCTCCCTTAATGTTTTTTCCCTCCCTGGTTCTGCCATTGATTGCACAGCGGTCATGTCCAGGGGTTAATACATGTGGATTCAATTTTCACATTATCCTTCATCTGATAACATAGATTATTCTTTAGCATCATGTTGCTGCTGAAGTATTTTGCAACACAATTTAAAAAAATTATGTTTGGTAAGTGAATATAATTTTGGAGAATGAAGGGAATGGCATTTAGGCACCATGTCTTTACTTCCAAAAATTTTAGAATCTACTTTGAAAATATATTGGAAACAGAGCAAGGGTTATTTGCTAATTTGATTAATAATTTTCTTTCTGCAGCACATGATACCGAATGTCTCCCATCATGGTTGCAGACCTTCAATAGAGAGCTTTTACATACTTTATCCTTTTCAGGACATGAAGCCTTTGATCATCCTGTGGCATGTAAGCTACTGGCTTTCTCACAATTCCTTTTTTAATGTTTGACTTTTGTTCTATCCCTATTGGTGAAACCATATATAATTGTGTTATTTTGAAAGTTAAAACTCCTCTTATCATTTGAAGGAATAATGTGCAAATTGTTCCACAGGCCTCCTAGTGGTTTCAACAAATGACGACAAGCCGATAAATAGATTTGTCGATCTTTTCAATACAGAGCAGTTGCCTTCTCTTCTAAATGAGGGGACCATGGATCCAAAGATTTTGAAACGCTACCTTTTACTTCATGACAACCAAAATGGCAGTCAAGAGAAGTATAATACCTTTTTTCCTGTTGTGACCTGTGCTCAGTTTATGCTAATTTTCAACACTAGTGGTCTTAATGCTTTATGTTTAGTTAACATCTGCTTGTTACTTTGTTATCTTTCTTCTTCACGTTCTTTCTATTAATTTGATTACGAGTTTTACTGTAAATAGTTGGTCAGTCAATATCATCATAGTGTTTATTTGTGAAAAAGTTCATGACCCATGGAGATGGATACTTGGAAAGGAAGTTAGCTGTCATACAATCAAAAGGACAAGGAATTGCTTTTGAAAATGGGCTTTTATGAAGAATTAACTAAATGTTGTTTTTGTGCAATTCTTTGAGCCATGGAGCTTTTCTACTGGCGCGTGGCCTTGGCAATAGGCAAAGAAACATTTATGTTTTCGTTTATAGACAAAGCCCAAGTGCATGGCTTTGTCTTCCTTGCTTTTCTAGAATCATTACCTATCTGTAGCTCTATGCCAACAATGTTCTTTTCATTGCTCAGGTTTTCCTTATGATGCATTTACCAATGTTTTTGAACTAATGCTAGCAGTAAACTACTATTGAAAATAAATGACATATTTATTTTTCTCGATTTAATTGAGACATGTTTCCTCGAATATGTCGAGGTAATTTATATTTGGAGATGGATGGAATATGGCACGAAGCCAATACCATCACCCCGTGGAGTATCCACACTTTGGGGCGCAGATCCAATACCATCTTAACTTAAATCCATTGCAGCAAGCACGGTGATTTAGACACAAACAACATCCACAACGACCGTTAAAAGGCTTATAGCCAAGTGTCTTATGGTTTTGGATGAATTCCCCGATCTTGGGAGTCCTGTCGGACATCTGGGGTAAAGGAAAATACAGTCACAGCAAAGGTACAGTCACAGCAAAGGTAGCACGGGAAAAGTCTTGTTTACACACTTATGGACAGACCAAGGAGCGTGTATCATGTGGTCCGGACAGGTGCAAACTCCTTCCCGGTTCCCGCTAGCCAACGGCACAGAGAAAACAAGCAAACACAGATCTTTCTCTTCCTCGCCACGCGTCCCGATCGCTGCAAGAGAGAGGAAAGCCCGGAGAAGGGTTTATAGAGAGCTCCCCCTTCTGTTCTGACCCAGGGTGTCAACCCGCTGGGGCAAGCAGGGGGTGCTGGGGTTAAATAAACCCGCAGTTGACCCCTATCCGGGGTCAATTGGGCCTCCGTGTGTCCATTTGGCGAACAGACCCTTGTGGGGCCTGTTTCACCCCTGTGGATCCCACCGTGGTTAATTCATGGAATGCAAAATCGGCCGGATCGGGATCGGCCATGGGTGATCTGGCCAATTCCAACCGATTCTAGCTGATTCCGGCCGGATCAGGATCGGGATCGACGGGGTTCAATCCCTGATCCGATCTGGAATTCCATGGGTTAATTAGACCCCCACGGGGTTTGTTTCACCCTAGTGGATCCCACCGGGCTCAATTGTCCCTGCGGGATCATTTCACTCTGGTAGTGGTTAGTACCCAGCGGGGTCAAATGAACCCCTGTAGGGCCTTTTTCACCCCGGTGGTTCCTCACTCTGGTTGTCAACCTAGGGGTCCATTTCTGACCCATGTTGTCAACCTGGGGTCCAAAACCCAACCCATGTTGTCAACCCGGGTTCCAAAATCTCTGATTTTTGTCAAGATGGGTCTGGCCACCTCTATAAATAGAGTCGGGATCCTGGTCAGTACATGGGGTGGGGGGGGGATTTTTTCACATACCCCCCTGTGTAAAACACCAAAAAAGGGGATGTTTGAGGGGTGAAATGAAAAATCCCCCCCCCCCTCCTGCGGGGGGCCGAGAGGATCCCGTTCCCTATAAATATGCCGTATGGGTTAAGAAATTGGCAGGTTGAAGTGCGTCAAGTTAAAGCTTGAGCTAAGTGAAGCAATTGGCAGGCGGAGCAAGGCAGAAAACTTTCAGGCGGCATTTGTTTGTTTGTTTGTTTATGTAGACCCACTAAGGGTATAAAGGGCATACCTAGTGTACGAGGCTCCCGCCAGTGCGGGGCCTGGGGAAGGGATGATGTACAAAGCCTTACCCCAACAAGTTGAGAGGCTGTTTCCGGATTAGAATCCGTGACCTCCAGGTCACGCAGGGGCAACCCACTAAGGGTATGTATTGTATAAATACCCCTGGGTTTTACACTTACGCCCCCTGACTCCCAAAGATGTTTGTTATGTAATTTCCTATGCCTCTTGGGCGGCAGGAATATGTAATTCTCTATACGAATGAGAAGTTATGAAAATGCCTGCCTTTGAAGGTTGGGAATACTCAAGTCCTGTAAATTGTAATTTTACCTTGCAACTTTCCAAGTTTGTGGCTATGCCCTCATATCCCATGTCAGTGCGGAACTCTCTTTTGTACAGTCAACAATTTGCCGAATGCCGACAACCTCTTGTACAAATGACGAATACAATGAGATGTTATCATTTATATGTTCTGAGACTACTTGGAAAATTGTGCATATGCCTCTGCTTCCACTGGGCATGTCTATGAATGCCCTTTTCGAGCCCATTGTTGTCATGCCACTTGGGATTCGTACTAAGCTCTACTTATACCCAAGCGTCTCCCAAAATTTCAAATTTGCCACCGGCCTTTGCACAAATTGCCAAAATACCTTTGCAATCCAAAACATAGTCATATGACTCCTGAACTTTCCATAAATTGCCTCAGAGCCTTTGGAAGTCAGGGATTGCACTAAAATTCCCCTCCAGCTCAGAATTTGTATCAAGTCTCTTGGCCTGTTCAAAATTACCAAAATACCCCTCGGACATAAAAATTACCAAAACATTCCTGGAGTAAAAAATTATCATAACTCCCTAAAATGCATCTGGTATTTTGTATATTGCGTATGTACCCTTGGATTGTACGGTTTTGCCTAATTTGATGTGGCCTTTGATGAAATCCTAATCTCGTCAATCCTTCGACGGTGAATGAGAATCCATAGTGAGCTATGCAAGTGAGTCTGCCCTTTGTGTCAGAACCCACAAAAAAGGATCCTAAGTTTTCTTTGACAGCTAATCAAGGGCGTTCAGACTTTATGCCGATATAAATTAACACTGACCACGGCCAATGGGGAAATGTCCCATACTCGAACCCTAATCATGTGATTCAAAACTAAGCACACCGAATAAACCACACACCGGCTAGGCGGCTACCCATTCAACCCCATATGTGCACCAATATAAATTTCTCCTTTCCAAAGGCCTTGAACGAAATTTATATTTCATTTTAAAATTCCGTGTCCAACCAAAGTTTGCCATATCGGATCCCGACTTCGTCTCGATCGGGGGGGGGGGGGTTCAAAGAGAAGAGATCTTGGTAAAATTTCGAGAGATTAGGATAGCAGAGAATCGTCATCCGGTACTAGTTTGTTCACTCTAAGTCGTCATCATCAGAGCCTTATCCCATTATTTGGGGTCGGCTATATGAATCCTTTTCCACCAAAGATTTCTATCAAGTGCTATAGTCGTATTTAAACTCAAGAAGTCCAAGTCCTTCCTAATAACATCGCACCATCTCATTTTAGGCCTTCCCCTAACTCTTTTACTGGCATCACCTCTAACTAATATTGCTGAGTATATTGTCGTCCGGTACTGGTTTTGGCGACAAGGGAATCGTCGTCCGGTGCCGGGTTTTCCAGGAGCTGCAGGCTCCGGTGCTGCCGCTGCAAGCCCTAAGGTTTCGCAAGCCTGTTCGGAGGTGGAAGATGAGCTACCAGTGGGCATTTCAAATATGAAACGTGTTCGGTTGCGGTCCCACTCTGTTGGGGTGGATCCAGTTAACGAAGTGGGCAGTCTGAGTGGCCCGAACCGGGGAGCGGGCGTGGCTTCGTGGGTGTTGCCTGGTTCGGCTGTAGGGGGCTTCGGTCAGGGACCTGATTCGGCGGCCCATGACTTACCCAGAATCCAGTTGGGTGTTCGTATTGGGTCCCTGGGACCCAACACTGTTCATCTTCCCCGCCCAGTAGATGGATGCATCCAGGAGGTCTCTGTGAGCATATTTCCGGCGGCCAACCGCTCTCCCTCCTTGCCCTGGCGGTCTCTGGTGGCTTCCTCGGTGGATCCGCCCCGGCATTTGGGTGATGCGATGATGGGCGAGGATCTGGGAACCTGTGAGGACGGTTTTGACAGTGGGAGCCGCTGTCCCTCCTCGTTTCTCGGGGACTCGCCGAGACCGAGAATCCTGCGAGATCTCGCGAGAATCTTGCGAGGTTGAATTTCATGTGTCCAACAGAAACATAAATAGGAAATTGGGAATATGTTGTATATGCTGTTCTCCAGTTAACTGCATTATGGTACTGTAGAAACAGTGTCCATCATATCATAAACTCAGTAGATGATTAGCATTAGTGTGCATATCTGAATGTCTAAAAACTGTTTACTTTAATCTTTTGTTTCATTAGTAAATATTTTATGCATATCTATTCTTCAAATTTCATAGGGCTGGCCACATTTTAGCAGAAATGAGGAGCACTTACGGAGTGCATGACTCTCGATTGTTATGCATTAATTCTGCTCAAGATATGGTTTGGGATGAGGCAAACAATCCATGGCTAAACAATGTAAGTTGGCAATTTGAAGGACCCTTTTCAAAAGGTCATAAATGAACTTTACTTAATAAAGTTATTTTTGAACCTTTTTCCATTTACTACAGTAGTTCTCTTGCCACAGAAAATTGGAGAATTGACGAGTCGGGATGTTGCTTGTTTCCTAAGCTCTGACGACTTGAACGAGGTAATCAAAGATATTATGATGAGTGCATGTATTCTACTTTCTCCTTCATCCACTATCAACCAGATGTATTTTTTTTATAAATATCAGTTTTTAAGAGAAAGAACTGACAACTTACTTCCTTGTTAGATTAGGGATTTCATGCAAGATCTATGTTCCAAATGTATCATTCCTCACATGGAGCAAAAAATACGTGCCCTCAATCAACAGGTAATTTCTTTCAAGAGTCTAAAAGCTTTATGCATGCATTTTTAAATGTTCTGTTTCTCCTACCCCTTCTGTGTTACTTGTTTAGGTTTCTGCGATAAGGAAGGGATTTAGAAACCAAATAAGAAATCTGTGGTGGAGAAAAGGAAAGGAAGATACGCCAGATACCCCTAATGGCCCTACGTAAGTTTTGTTGATGATTTTATGGCCTTGATGAATTCTCTTTTGAAATTTCCTTGATTTTTCGTTACTTTAGCAAAGCAAAAAAGGAAAATGGTAATTTGCAATGTTAATGTGAAAATCCCTTGTGACTGTCCACCATCATATGTTTGTAATATCACCTTTCTCTTTACATGTTCTGCTGTCCTTTCTTTCTCGAATGTATGATCGTTTCTATCGGTGTTATGTAATTGCATGTTATCTTGTATAGTGATCCTGTGTTAATTTGCTATATCATTAAATGATTTCAACTTGTAATTTCTTACCCCGTATTTTGACATACCTTTTGATTTCATGTTGTAGGTATACATTTAGCTCTATTGAGTCTCAGATGAGAGTTTTGGGTGATTATGCTTTTATGTTGCGCGACTATGAACTTGCATTGTCAAATTACCGGTTACTCTCCACTGATTACAAACTTGATAAATCCTGGAAGCATTATGCTGGTGCACAGGTATATATAACTAAATTGCATGTAATTTTTCTCTGGTTCCTCCCCTCTTTCTTCATTGCTGTTAATGTATCCTTTTTTTTTTCTCTACTATCTAGTTTTTCCAATGAGTTACAGGGTATTGCTAGTGAAGTTCATAGGGCAAGACAATACACAGAAGTTAAGAACAAAATGTGCATCTACAGCTTATGTCTGCTCTAAACAAAATACTTTTTTTTTGTGGAAAAATCTAAAGATTCTCAACAAAATACATGCATACTTTTGATTTTTTTCTTCCCTTTTTGTCTTTAGTTTTATCCATAGCATCTTTCTTGTAGGTGCAGGTTTCTCTTCACACAATTGGCATAACTCTCCGACTTGAATGCCTTTTTTATTTTCTAGGTTCATTTTTTGTTTCCATTTAGGGCAACAATCACTGAGCTTAAGTTTGTTCAGGATGTGGCTACTGGCAAGAAGTCAAGAACCTCGTCTACTGTTATTTTCTACCTTTTTGAAAGTGCATGAGGGTAAATCTAGTGAACTTCATCCCGGTAACGGGATCATGCTCTGTCCTGAAAGACCATCCACTTTAATGGGTTGAGGAGAAACATCCTCAGGTTATGTACCGCTTTGTTTTTGTCCTACTTTACATTATAAATGAATTAGAACTTCAGATTGGGATCCTCTAGTGATTGGCATGCAGAATAAGCCGTCAACTTGGATGGCTAGCAACCTTTCTCTGGGGGATAGCAGAGTAAAACTGTAAAATTGCTCTGCTGAATCCTTTGTTATGATGCATCCCACGTCACTTTGTTCTATTCATATTTTTATCATGCCTTGATGGTAAAATTGAAGATGGTTAAAATTCGAAGGGATTTCTTATTGGATTGCTCTGATGAAAGCCCCGTGTCCCATTGATTAAATGGGTGATTGTATGCTGGGCAATCAAAAGGGGGAGGTCTAGGGTCAAAAAGGTTGCAGTTCATGAACACTGCTTTGCTAGGAAAATGGCTGTGAGAGTTTTGCTCTGATGATAATGCCGATGGAAAAGGATCATACTGGCTGATCATTATAGAGTCAGTCCAAATTTATGAGTACAGAGAATCAATCATCAGTGTCACCTATATGAAAAGGTGTAATGACCTCTGTGACATTGTGTGGAGAATGACATCAGCATAAGAATAGGATGGAGGGAACACCTCATTCTAGTGGGAGACATAGGCTGGAGATTTTTGTTTGAAAGTTAGGTTCTCTTGCAAGGAACACTCAAGGATGAATAGAATAATGGTTATATTTCTTTGTTGAACATGCTTTATGGCACTCAGGTTGGTTCTAATAAAAAGATCTGGTGTATTGGGCAATGAATGGTATTCAGCCTCAGTCAAATGTTGCGAACGACATGTTTTTCTTCAAAAAAAAAAAGGATCATGATGAAGCCTGAAGATCCAATTTCTGAGGAAAAGCTGATTCCAAAGAGAAAAAGGGGGAAACAGGATTTCAGAGGGCCTTCCATGGCCTAAAGGCCCTAAACAACCTGAAAGCAATTTGGAATCAGCTGATTCCACCGTGCAGGCTGGCGGACGCGGATTTTCTCTCTTCTATTTCTCTTTCCTTTTCTTTCTTTCTATTTTGTTTTTGCGGGCATGCCAGTCTGTACGACAGACAAATTTGGGGTTCGCTTAATGCGAGTATTTTACATGTCCATTTATTGGACAACATTTATTTTGCGCGGTTTATTTATCAGACGATTAGGGTTTCGTGTACTGCACCTTTCCCCTCCAACCGAAGTCGATGTTAATTTACATCGAGTCGAACTCGAACACCTTTGATTCTCTATTAAAGAATGCCTTTCGTCTCTGTTTGTTGTGACGACAATGACCTTAATGTTCGCACTTTGTGGGTACACACTCTTGCAAAGAAAATTGAAAACATTGATATTTGTACACATGTAATTTAAATTACAATTGATCTTTCAAGACCTGTACAAGGGGTCCCGATTATATAATCGGGTCTTCAACACTTTCATTTGGTCACGATCCGATTCTTCTGAATTTACTTCAGCCACGATCAGATCGTTGATTTGGATTTCATCACAATGTGATTGTTGGATTGCCAAGGTGATCACTACCAGTCCATTGTGTTTGCTTCATGGCCACCATCACCATTTGATTGTGACTGGACCTTTGAGGGGTCTTGCTAGTCTTCTGCAAGTTTGTAACTTTTCTAGATGTTTGTCACTTTTCGATATCTCGAGGTCTTTCCAGTCATTTAGTGACTTCTCGGGGTACACTTGTCATTTCTTGGCTCCCTGGAGCTTTCCGGTCATTTCTTGACCTCCCAAGACTTTTCAACCATTTCTTAGCATTTCCAGGGATTCCTATCATTTCTTGGCAATCTCAAGATTGGAGATGGCCAGTCATAAACCGGGCCCAGGAGAGCGTACGTCGCTTCAGAGAAGTGATGTGGGTCCCGCTCCACCGAGTCATGCAAACAACATGAGCCATATGGTTTCCTCCCTTTAAGAGGACTTTTCTGCCACTTCTTGCTTTTAAGGAGTTTTCTGCAGGCCTTCAAGGACTTTCACACAGTTCTCCCTCCTTTGAAGGATTTCACTGCAGTTCCCTGCCCTTCCTGGAACTTCTGCAATCCTTCCATATCCGAGTGTTTATGCAAATATCAGCCGCCATGATCAAAGAACTGAAAACTTGGCCATTGTTGTCTTTTGAAGAAGTGACCCAGAGGAGATTTGCACAACATCGTATCCATGATTGTTCAAGAGCTCATCGCCATTTTCTGACATTTCTAGGCACTTCTACTATTTCTTGGCCATTTCTGACCTTCTGCTATCGGTTGACGTCCTCGGGTCCTTTTCGTTATTTCTTGACTTTCTCGAGTAGTTCCAGGTATTTCCGTCATTAACTTTCCTTGGATGCTTCCGTCATTTCTTGGCCTTCTCGAACATTTCTGCCATTTCTTGGCTTTTTCGAGCGGTCTGACTTTCCTAGGTGCTACTGCCATTTCTTAGTGTTCCTGAGTGCTTTGGTCATTTATTGACTTTCTCAGGTGTCTTCACCATTTATTGACATATTCAGACATTTCCGTCATTTATTGACTTCTCCGAGTGGTTCCAAGTATTTTTATCATTGGTTGACTTTCCTAGACACTTCTGTCATTTCTGGGCATTTTTGAATGCTCCGGCCATTTGTTGACTTTCTCAGGTGTCCCCGCCATTGATTGACATACTTGGACATTTCCGCCATTTATTGACTTCTTCGAGCGATTCCGAATGTTTCTGTCATTGGTTGACTTTCCCAGACACTTCTGTAATTTATGGGCATTCCTGAGTGCTACGGCCATTTGTTGACTTCCTTAGGTGTCTTCGCCATTGATTGACATATTCGGACATTTCCGTAATTAGCTTACTTTTCTGAGTATCTTTAGCAAGTGGGATCAACCCAGGTTCGATCCAGGAGAGCGCACGCCGCTTCAGAGAAGTGATGTGGGTACCGCTCCACCGAGTCGTGCCAACAACATTCCTGCGTTGAGCTCTATCGCCTTTGGAGCTTGCCAGGGGTTTCGTGCCATTTTTTGGACCGACCAAGGGCTTCCGTGCAATTTTCGAACTCTGTGAGGGTTTACATGTAGTTTTCTCTTAAACCGGAGTGTTTCTGCCATTTTTCCAACAATAGGGGCATTTCTGCAATTTTCCCCACGGTCGGGGTATTTTTGCAATTTCTGCACCTTTTAGGGGTTTTTTCATAATTTTCTGGGCAGCAGAGGGACCTCCTTGCAATTCTGTACCCTTCGGAGACTTTTTTGCAATGTCCAACCATTTAGGGGCATTTATGTCATTTTCACCACAAACTGGGATATTTCTGTAATTTTCCCCATCACGTAGGTATTTCTGTGATTTTCTGCTATTCTCGGGGCCTTTATGTGATTTCCAACAAGTGGGGCCTTCTGTGCAATTTTTCGGACAACAGGGGCATTTCTGCCATTTCCCCCCTAACCGGGGACTTTTCTACCATGTTGCACCTTTCATGGGTTTTTGGAGGTGGGGTACCTCTGGTTGAGTTTGGACCGAAGGTGGGATACCTCCGGTTGGATTTTTGGACTGGAGGTGGGTGCCTCCGGTTGGGGTATGGGGGGAGGGACTGGAGGTGAGATAGGGTTGGATTTTTGGACCGGAAGTGGGTGCCTCCGGTTGGGTGTTTAGACCCGGTCGGGTTTTGACCGGAGGTGGGTGCCTTCGGTGGAGATGGGCAAAAGCCCCCTTGGAGGTGGCTTGGAGGCCAAGAGAGGGAAAAAGAGGGGGAGAACCCCCTTGGAGATGGAGGGCCAAAAGACCCGGGGGGGGGGGGGGGCTCTGGAGGCACCCCACCCCAACCGGAGGTGGGGGCACATGGGGTATTTTTGGGTTTTTTGGAGGATTTTTGATATTTTTAGATTTTTTGGGATTTCCTGGGAATTTCTGGGTTTTTTTTTTGGGTTTTGTGGAGTTTCTGGGAATTTCTGGAATTTTAGGGGATTTTGGGTATTTTCTAGGACTTGAGGATATTTCTGGATTTTCAGGACTTTGGGGTTTTGTGGATTTGATATTTCTGGAGTTTTGGGTTCTTTGGGATTTTCTGGGAGTTTGGGATTTTCTGGTGTTTTTTGGGTTTGGGATTTTTATATGCCAACACAGGCTGATCTGGTCATCTGGGTCGGGCCATACTTGGGGTGATTGTAGACCTATACTCATCCTAGCAGGAAGGAAAAAATGAGCAGAAGAAATCAAGAAAGGAGACTCCTTGCCATGCCATCTTTACAAACTGCCTGTCATTGCTGTTGACTCCTTTTTCTTCCATGCCTGCTGCATCCATTGTCCATTATTGAAGTGAGTAATACTGTAATAGAAACATTGGGTTCCCTACTTCCCTTGATGGCGTTAAGAGGAAGGACAATTTAGAAATGACTTCATTGCAAGTAGTCCATCTTATTCAAATTATTTGTATCCAAGTTATTGTTTTCTTGAAAAACTTCAGCTCTTTAACCTTTCCTTGGCTCAGCTGATTTCACCTATACAATGTTGACCTGAATTGGATCACGACTTGCCCATCCCAGTTCCCAATTTAATTCTGTGGGCTTTGGGTTTTAGTGAAGTCAATGTCTGACTCTGTAGGTCATCCAGTGCATGAAATCTCAGACTTCTTAGACCTACACTCTCCAAGTGAATTGCATTGGATTTTTTCTCCTTTTAGGCTAAGAAATCACCTGGTATCAGTATGTTGGGGTTTTCCCCCTCAAACTAGATGCAAGCTAGTGTATGTTATGAATCATCCTTTTAATATTTCATAAACTTTTCTCTACTCTAAGAGCTTATATTTTGACAGTTACTGTCACGCCCTCAAAAAGAATGGGGCATGACCACAATATCACAACAGGCAGTAACAGTTAAGCAATTGTAATAAGACACAGGATATCAAGACTGAACTGGTCACTATATTTATACAGGAGCAATTACGGAGGCAAACAGTGAAGTGTAACCAGTCTTGTATCAGGTGGGTTCAGTCACTCAACACACTTCCCGCCTGTGCTAAATTATGCTTGAGAATTACCTGAAAAATTTTAATAAAAACAGGGTGATAAGCTCAGTAGGATTTACTCTCTAATAATCTCTAAATCATTAGTCAACAGTTAGCCAGTTTAATAGGAAATATCATTAACAGGAACATGTATTTTATAGATTACAGGCTCAACGGGAAATGTAACAGACAGGAACAGGTGTTTAACAGTTAACAGACTTAACTGGAAAGGTGACTGATCAGGGCAGGTATGCGTTAGGATTTCGTAAGGAGGTCAGAACAGTTATCGGAATAAGATGTGAACAGTTGAGCAGATAATCAGGATTAGGCCAATTCAGTCAGGAGTGTAAACAGTAAACAGTCTCAACCAGGATAAACAGGAAATAGTCTTAGGTAGGATAAGTAGTAAACGATCTCATGCAGTCAGGCAAGCAAGATAGTTGAATTGTCAATCTGGTAAACAGTAACAGTCAGGCAGTCAGTACGGTGTCATGCCAAACACATAATCTTTGTCCTCTGCGGCATTCAGTTGGAACATTCGGGTTCTCCTCCTGGGGCCAGATCAGGGCTCTATGGCACAGGCATTAGTCCAGGTGGGTCTAAGACCCCAGTAAAATACTTTCATGACAATTCATTAATTTAGGAAATGACCAGGAATTTCAAGAAGGTAGTTCAGAGCTTTAGCAGGAAATTCAAGGAATAAAGCCAGAAAATTAGAGTAATTGTCAGGATGAGGACAGGACAGTCATATGTGCCACAAGCTGTTACTAAAAGGAATCAATGAAAGGCTCTGAACTAATGACCAGTAGAACAGGGGATTAAGGCTTATACACACTTAATATGAGTTTAATCAGGGGATTTGAATGATAAACTGACAAGGGTTCTGGGTAGGCAAGAAACTAACCTAAACACTAACTATATACCACCAATAATACATCAGAAGAACTTTGCTAATTACACTAAATCAGGATGACTAACATTTATTAAGGACTTAATCAGGAATTTAAATCACAAACTGGCAGAGTTTCAGGATAGAAAAGGACTAAACTAAACTAAACACTAATGACAGACTAACAGGAATATCTAAAAGAAGACTCGCTAACACTACTCTAAAACAATATAATTATCATGCTAACTAATGACCAAGAGAGAGATTAGAGGAACCTACCTTAAACTTGGAGTTTGGAGAAGCCCTTGAGCCTTTACCCTTGCCTTGGAGCTCCTCCTCCTTTTCCTCCCCTTGCTTGGGCCCTTGGGCTCTTGCCTTGAGGTGGGGGAGGCGGCCATAGGGGGTATAGGAAGGGGGTCTATCATCTTTTTTGGATTTCCAATATGGGACTAAAAGATGTAGGGGGCGGTTTCAAGGGGCTAGGGCGGTTCTGGCTGGTGGGGAATACATGGGTTAGTTAGGGGCTAAGTAACCCCAAATTATATTTAACACCTCATAAAATGTCTCTTTCAGTTTTAACTTCAGAATTTTAAGAATGGCAAATATAGTCTTTTCTGAATTGCATTTATGTCCATGCTAAATTCTGGGTTATTACAGTTACTGTCTCTATAGCATCTTCTTTCTCTATTGTTGACTATCAAATCCCTATGTGGCTCTAGGGACATGTCATGAGAATTCTTCCACTCTTCCTGTCTCTTTTTATGGAAGTTCTCCTTATTGCTTTCATTTTCATACTGTTCTTAATGCACTGACAATCCATATGTATTGACATTCAGGAAATGGTGGGTCTTTGCTTGTTTATGTTGGATCAATCGAGAAAGGACTCTGAATATTGCATGGAAAATGCATTTCATACCTATGAGGTTTGTATCCGGTAGATTTAACTGACTGCAAGTTGTATGACTTTCTTACCTTCAAAAAAGAGGCACTATAATGGACTACAAGCTAATATACAAGGGGCTTCTTTTTAAGATTAGGTTTCTGGCATTTACTGATACTCATGTATCTGAAATTGCCATTCTTTGCTCCCTAGACCTTATTTGATGGACAAAAAGATTGGAAGTCAACTTTAATATCATTGTTGAATGTTAGAAAGCAGTAGATTTTCTGCAGAAATGATTGAAATGTCTACTTCACTTGATGTACAGTTTTTATTCAATATGCATATGTATATTCTTCTTCCTTGTATCATATCTAACATTATCTACGACCTTTTTTTTTTTTTTAATGGTGACCCACGTCTTGTAACTTGTAAACTTTGAGCCACCTTCTATTTTTACCCTTTTATAATGTCAAAAACATTTATGTCCCAGATTGGATTCTCATCTACAAAATCTCTTTCTAAAACATGATCCCTTGTAAAATATAGGTAGATTCATATCTGTTCAAATGGTGTTGGGAGGGTAGGGAAGCTTGCCTCCTAGTGAAATAAATTTGCAGTCTAATTTGTTGTTTGGCTGTTGCACCCCTAGTATGATCCCATCATAAATGCATCACTTTGTTAGTGTAAATTTCTTTAAGAAAAGGAGCACATTGGTATTCTAATTTCTGATATAAAGTGACGTGCAAATTCTAGTGAAGTGGGGAGTCAGGTCTTGACAGTGTGGGTTACAGGGCAAATGTCTAGGCAACTGATAAGTGTAGAGAGAGAAGCTGATATAAAAGAAGGTGGGACTTCATCTTGTATTAGAAGAATGCAGAAGTCATTTTCAGTTTTTCTTCTATGGGTTTTTGGTTGCCGATACATATATTGTATCTATATACACACATGCGAACATTCGTGTACACAGATGCACACATATACTGATATACTTGCACACAACTACATAAATATATGAGAAATATTTTCCCATTTTCTGGCAATAGGAAAGTTTCTGTTGTAATGATCATCAGATGAGGAATCTGTTTTAGAAGAGTCTCGTGCGATGAGGAATCTGTTTTTTCTTCTGTTTGTGTTAAAGTAAAAGAATGGTCTGCTATTATATGTAATGTGGATTCCTCTGCTTCTCTTTTTGCCTTATTGGGGGGTTAGGTTGTTCCACACAGGCTTAGTGTGGCATTCTCTTGCATAGGTGTTGGGGAGTTGCCATTTTTTGGGTTGCATCTGCCTATACTTGTACATTCCCTTTTTATTTATATACTTGTGGTACTACCCACTTTCAAAAAAAAAATCAGATGAATGAAATGGGGGGAAAAAAGCAGAACAAATCCTGCCTGGACAGAAGTCACACACACAGGTGGGAGATGCAGGAAATCACTGCATGCCTGCAGGGTGCATCCACCCTGTGCGTCCATGTTCATCTGATGGGCTGTGCATTCTGATCAGACACTCATTGCAACCTCCCCCTCTCACCTCTACCATATCTGTCCCATAAACTTTTGTTGATTTAAGGTACCAAAGGTGATCAACAACATCCATCTCTATCTTTTTAAGTTGTCTTGTGTACAAAATCCACCTACCTTGGGATTACAATAGTCTACAAGGCAAGTACTTTTTTCTGGGTGCCAAAAAGTGATCAACAACATGCATATCTATCTTTTTAAATTGTCATGTGTAAAAAAACCACCCACCTTGGGACTACGATAGTCAACAAGGAAAGTACTTTCTTTTGGTTACCATCTTACCCTAATATTTTATCATTTTACCTTTCAAGCACAACCACTTATGAATGTACGTGAATACCCTTCACAGTCATAACTTCACTTAAACTGTCACAAATACCCTTCACACACACGCCTGATGATGAATTGCCACAAATATTTCTTTCAATATGGCTACCCTCCACAGACCCTCCTCTCTTGGTCATTCATTAAAGGTAAGATGATGAAATTGAGAGGAGGTGTATCTAAGTTAGATGCATCCTGGGTCTTGTCATTCTTTTCCATTTGTATTTGAATACATAATCTTGCTTTCTTGTCTTAATTCCATCTAATGATTGATTGCTCCTTTCATTTGTATGTGCATTCATTAAAACTTACTCATCATATTGTAGCCATGTTTGCAATGTTTATGTAGAGGACTGGATCATCTGTATCACGATATGCTACAAGATGTGGAATATGGTGGGCTGAAATGCTTAAAATAAGGAGCCAGCATAAAGAGGCAGCTAGTGTCTATGTTCGCATTACTGATGGGGTAATTTTGCAGCTTGCACAAATTTACAACACACCATTTTATGATCTTTACATGCTTTAGCCTTTTGTCTTCCAGGAACCTTCTTTGCACGCAGCTGTGATACTGGAACAGGCATCATGCTGTTATTCCTTTTCCAACCCGCCAATGCTACGGAAGTATGGTTTTCATCTTGTCCTGGCTGGTAATCGCTACTACATCTCTGAAGAGGTATGCTAAAGTGGAGAAATGGACCTTTGAGGAATAGTTGCTCGATTGGGGATAGAAATCTAAAACTTTTGTTTTCTCCTAATCCAGAAAAAGCATGCCATTCGGACATACCAAAGTGCTCTTTCTGTCTACAAGGGAAATTCTTGGAGTTATATTAATGATCATGTTCACTTTAATATGGGAAGGTGATTATTCATGTCTAATTCTACTTGTGCAATGGTTATTTTCTTGTTTCATATGATTTCATCCTATCCTAAAAATTAATCTGATTTAGGTGGTATGCATTTCTTGATATGTTTGATGCTGCAATTGAGCATATGCTAGAAGTTCTTGCTTGCTCTCATCAGTCTATGGCCACCCAAGAACTATTCCTTGGTGACTTTCTTCGTATTGTCAAGGTAGATGATATAGCTTGCTTATTGTTTATTCTCAAACACTCGCTTTGTAAATCTTTGTCTCCTCATGTGCTTGTTTGACATCACAGAGTGTTGGGAAAAAGCTTGAAGTTCCCAAGCTTCAATTGCCCCATATTGATATGTCATCATTAAAGATAATATTTGAAGATCATCGGACTTATGCTTCATCATCTGCTGTAAGTTGGACCTCCATTCTGGCATTCTCAGAATGCTTGTGTATATGATTCCATTTTTACATTCAGTTGGTTTGACTGATTCCCATCTTATTGAGTCATGACTTGACAACCCGTCTTGGGGAGTGCATGATTCATGGATAAGTCTTGTATTAATTTCCTTTTTCTTTTTCTTGTTGGGTTTATTAGGCAAGTTTTGGAATTGAATCATCCCTTGCACCCCACAACACCTATACATCAAGAGCACACCAAGGAGGTGTAAAATAATATAATCTCCCAAGGAACCAAAAAGAGGAGATATAGGTGAATTTATATTGGACAAAGTGACCGCCCACTCCTTCACCCTTCCCCAAACAAAATGGACCAGTGCCTCCTCCGAGTGGGATTCCCTCCTGAAGATATGGTTGTTTCGCTCCCCACATCGCCGATAAGGTAGCATGAAGGATAAGCCACCAAACCATCCTGTTTGACTTGATGAGCCAATGCCGATGCCAATCCCAATCCCGAAGCAAAGAAGTGCTAACACCCCGCATGGTGATAGAGCGTCTGGTCCTCCTAGTAATCTCCCACCAAAGCCCTTGAGAGTAAGAGTAGCCCACAAAAAGGTGATCTAAGGACTCCTCGATGTCGCAAAGACAGTAGATAGGGCTCACATCAGGTAAAAAAACAAACCAATCTGTCCCTAGTGGGAAGTCTCCCATGAGCAATCCTCCAAGCCAAAATCTTAAACTTGAGGGGACTGACGACCTCCGCACTTCCTGAAAAAAAGGCAAACTGCACACCCCTATCTGTGCAAGCTTCATAGGCTGATTTGACTTAGAAAGTCCCACCCTTCCCCCATCTCCAGACCCAAACATCCTCCCTATTCTGCAGACGAAAAGGTAGGATCAAACTCAGCAAACATTGGAGCTGCTCCAACTCCTCATGAAGGAACTCAGGAAGTGACGTCTGAAAGTTGGGGCCCAGGCACCACCTGGGACTTGCTGGTCAAAAGCCTGAGCCACGAACTGAGTGGAGATGTCGAAATAGCAAAAAGTTGGTAAATAAGGATTCCAAAGTGAAGTCACCGCACCACCTGTATTTCGATAAGAGACACTTATGTCCATCGCCTAGCTTCACTCAGATCCCAGAGATAATTTCCCTGCAGGAGGAGATCTCCCGCCAAAGAGGGGAAGTCCTGTGTCGAGGAGAGGGGTCCAGGTCCCAGACTCTGGAAGAAGAAAAATATATGTACCTGCTTCCTCATTTCTCAGCCTCCAAAGCCACTTGCCCAAAAGAGCTATATTTAAATTACTAACATTCTTCAACCCCAGACTCCCTTGCTTTTTCGGGAGGGTAATCCTCCAGGAATCATCGTGCCATCCTCTGCATCTATTGCCAGACCCATGCCAAAAGGATTTGCTCTGAATAGAACGGAGTTTCCTAGCCACAAAACTAGGGATGCGGAACATGGAAAGAAAGTAGGTGGGGATATTGTCCAAAACCGAGCTACATAAAGTGAGGCGGCCTCCATAGGGCAACAATCTTGCATTCCATCCCGCAAGCTTGGACTCATCTTTGAATAATGGGTCAGTAGGTCACCAATCAGCATAGCGAAGGACCCCTGGGGAAAGAGGGAGACCCAGGTAAGAGACGGGGAACTTTCCAATAGCACAACCCAACAAAGTAGCTGCCCTCCCTAAGGATCTCTCCTCCATATTCACCCCGACCAGGACACTTTTAAAGAAGTTAACCTTCAGACTAGTGACCTCCTGATTCCTGAAGAACCTCCAACAAATGCCTCTCCATAGCATGGGATTGGCCCCCATCCTCCAAAAATAAAATAGCATCATCAGTTGATTCTCCAGTATTAAATGGTGTATAATGCCAGTAACACCTTTTGCTGTGGTATTTCTGTTTTACAGTTGGCCTATGTTTGTCAACCAGGTTTCCTTGCAGATATGCTGTATCTTCAATATTCAATCTTTGATCATGTTTCTACCATCAGGTTGATGTGGGAGAAAGTTTATGGCAAACTTTGGAGGAGGATATGGTTCCAACAACATTTACAATCAAATCAAATTGGCTGGAATCATCTAGAAAGTTGCGTCCTTTAAAAAAGTACAATGATGCTTCCATTTGTGTGATTGGAGGTTTGTTCTCTATTTAGTGGCTAATTGAATACCCTACGATTGGATTTTGCACCAATATTCACTCAAAGCATCACCATAAAGCAAAGATTATCTATTTATATAGCCACTATCTTGCTATCCTCTATAGTTCTAGCTCCATGGATAGGATTGTTATAACTTAACTGTCTGACCAATTGACCATGTATCTTTCTGTTTATTGGTGTAGAGCAGATGTTTGTGCATTGTCTCCAAAAATACTGCATCATTAGTTGAAGAGCACTAGATGCATAGTCCATATTCTGTAGCTAAGTTTTGTCACCACATGCTGCATGATGCAACATGACACGTGTATACACTTCCAAATGAAGAAGACACAATTTCAACTTAACAAGATACATGCTATATTTGTGGTACTATCCACTTTTCAAAAAAAAAAAAAAAAAAACAAGATACAAGAAAGTTAGCTCAGTGGGTCTATTGACCTTAAAAGGAAAAAACTCTATTGATGGTCTTTACCATAAATAAGTGACCTTTTCTTGGCTTATTGCAAAGTTTTTAGAATTCTGTTTTTGTTGTAATTTGAATGAATACGTAGCTTCCTCTGAAGTTCTGTTTGTCCTCGCAGAGCCAATAAAAGTCTATCTGGAATTTACAAATCCTCTTAAAATTTCTCTCTCTGTCTCTGATGTTTCACTTATATGTGAGCTCTCTACAAGTTCAGCTGGAAGTGAAGTTGGTATGATGCAGTATCTGACTATCCCCGCAAGCTTACATTTTTTACCAAACCATTGAGATGTGAGTTTTAGTCCATAATATTCATTTGTTTCAGATGAAAATGCATCAGCAACCGGAGCTCAAGGGAATGTGCTTCTTAGTGGGCCTTCTGACAATAGGTTTGGTTGTCTTCTCATTCTAGATCTTTGCTTAAATCCTATTTTTGGTCCTTCTGGATGTTGGTATCATTATTATTACTAGTATTTTTTGGGTTTCTGCTAAGTGCTTGTTATGGGATCTTTGTAGGGAGCTGAAGAGCGACGATTCTTCATTTGACTTATCTAAAATCAATTTTGTCTTAGGAAGTGCTGAGACCCGGCGGGTAAGTTTGAATATGACTATTTTATGTTTTTTTTTTGATATTTCTTGTTTCCCATGATTGGTGAGACAATAATACCTTTTCCAATTTGAAAAGTATAATCATTAGCTTCATTTTGTGTTTCCAGGTAGAACTTGATGTTACCCCCAAGATTCAAGGTTTCTTAAAAATAGTTGGAGTGCGTTGGATGTTTGCTGATTCAGTTGTGGGTTATTGTAACTTCAACACGGACATAAAAAGGAAGCATGGAAAGGCGAGGGTCATTGAGGATTCTTCAGGTTCTAGTCTGTGCTTTATTGTTGTCAAGGTGCATGTTTCTTTCATTCCTTTTCTTCCTTTATATTTTGTTGGGGATCATGGACCAACACTAAGAGTATATGTTCAGGGTCTACCTAAACTTGAAGGATATATTCATGACCTGCCAAAGAAGACCTATGCAGGTGATTTGCGACTTCTTATGCTTGAACTGCAAAACCAGTCAGAGTACTCTGTGAAGGTGTGACTTTGTGATCAGCATTTCTTCTTGTTTCTAGTTTCTTCTAGCATACTATTATCGACTTCTAACTCCATACATCTTTGGCAGAACCTGAAAATGAAGATCAGTCACCCAAGATTCTTGACTCCTGGAAGTTCAGACAACATGAATTTGAAATATCCAGGCTGCCTAGAAAAGCAGATTGATTCCAAGCGCATGGACGTTAAAGAAAGTAAAGTGGGGAAGTCTAGTGAGAAGTCCAGGGGTCTTTTATTTTCCTTTCCAAATGTGAGACATGCTACAGCTTCTGCTCGGAGAGTAATATATTGTTTTATGACATCATTTTAATTTTCCTTTTTTGTAGTGCAGGATATTAAAATTCAAGGGGGAGATACATTCCAGTGGCCTCTTTGGCTCCATAGTGGAATTGCTGGAAATGTCTCCTTGTGTATATCAATATATTATGAAATGGAGAACTTTTCCAGTGACATGAGTTACCGCACACTAAGGATGAATTACAAGCTAGAGGTAACTGAATGTTCCTCAAATTTTGTCCTTTTCATGTCTGTCATTATTTTGGTTACAGTAATGGGCATAAAAGCTTATCTAGTTATGTTGGGATTGTTGAAAATAATGAGTAAATATTCATGCGATCTGCTACATATTAGCACGTCAGAAAGCATGGAAGCAGTGTCATTATGTCCTATTTTGCCTTAGTTGCTAGACCCTAGATCACTTGACAATGCCAAAAATAATATAAAATATCATTTATTTAATATTGTCATGGTTTGTCTTTTCTTATCGACATTTTCACTTTTGTGGATTCATGAACGAATCTAATGAAACTCTGCCAGTTACAGATACCCTTTAAAGTTTGCATAGTTGCATTCAGTTAGACAAAATTATTGCTGTTGTTCTTGTCTGAGGAAAAATTGCTGTCAAGAATTCTAGAGAGCAACCCCTTGTGCTTCCTGGAGGCCAACCTTGCTTTGATTAGGAGAATTTTTCTCTCTATGTAGTTTCCTATGCTCTTGTGATAATCTTTTGAGTTGACATCAGAGATTCAGAAGTAAAATGTCACTTTTCATGGCATCTATGTTCTGTTGCCTCTGCAACTTCTGAGAAACCTATTTCTGAGAAACACTTTCTTCCACCTCCTTGTTGGTTTGCACTACTCCTTTTTGGATGTGAGGGGAAGCTTTGCTCTTGCTGGTAAATTCTGGGTGAGAAGTAAGGTGGGATGCTGACTGCACCATTCACCACTGTTGGATGGATTGAAGCTCTCTATTATCTGGGAGCCGATAATAAAGTCATTTCTTGATGATAATTCAATTTTATTTTGAATGATAAAGGAATTTTTTCTTAAACATAGTTGTGTTACCGTTCTAATTTGTTTATGTAAAGATACTCAATATCAATATATCATAAACATGAATACCTTCCGTAAAATGAGCATCTCATGAATGCCGTTTTCTAATTGAATGAATAATCCTCTTATGGTAGCATAGTTTACATGTATGCCTTTAGCTGTCTGCTCATTCGTTTGCATGTCTTTTGTTTGTTATTTAATAAAACTTGAGAATGGGAGGAAGGTTGGCTACAGCTGGTGTCCTGCAACTTCTTTTGGGTTGGGAGAGGAAGTGGACTCTCAGAGGAGACAGAGCGGCGTGGTGACTCATTCTCCATGCCACCTTGTGGATGCTATGGGGAGAAAGAAACAACAGAATTTTTAGAAGAGTTTCAAGGGATGGGGCCAAGGATGAGGGTGTCGGTTTCGGGTAGGGCCGAAACCGAAACGGTTTCGGTTTCGGACGAAACCGTCCGAAACCTATAAAAGTTGACAAAAAAATTGTAAAAAAACTCAAATAAATCTGTAAAATATATAAAAATTCATCACAACACAAAAAGAACCAGTGGACATGCATATAAGATTGAAAAAATTGGATTAAGTGACAGATATATGTGGGTGACATGTTAATGAAATATTCGATGCATATTAAAGAGTTAAACAATAAACATGGAGTGATGTTGTCGTCTTGCACTATTATAAATATTACAATAAATTGGATTAAGTAGAATCACATAAAAGACTGCTTGGAACCTAAAATAATCAAACATATCACTTATTGTTCAAATGTGGAACTCAAACTCTCAAATGTGCGCCTTCGCATGCGGATCGACCTGCGCGGTCAGGTCGCGGGGATCTCTGGGGGCGGAGCCCCCAGAAGAAAAATTTTATAAAGGAAAGGCTAAAGCAAAAAAATAATACATACAGCGAAGCGAACACCTACAGCGGCGGCGGGAAGAGCGTCTCCGGCAGTGCGTCCCCCTCCCCCTTGCTCCCCTGCCTCTCCTCCCACCCACCCCCTTGCGGCCCTGCGGCATTGTCCACCCCCCTTCTGCCTCAGATCTCAGATCTGAGGGGGTCACGGGACGCGAACTCCCTTTTCAGGGAGTTCGCATCGGGTTTCGCCTGGTGTCGCCGGTTTCGGGCTGACACCGGGTGGTGTCGGTTTCGGTTTCGCCCGAAACCATTAAGTCTCGGACCGGAACAGTGTTCCAGTCCGGTTTCGTGTCGCCCAAGGCCGAAACCGACACGTTTCGCCGTGTCGGTTTCGGTTTCGGGCGAAACCTACAACCATGGATGGGGCGGCTGTTTTCAAGGCTTTATGTGTTAAAGTGAAGGAATGGGTGGGCATATTTTGTAGTGTGGATTCCACTACTTCCTCTCTTTTTGTTTTGTTGGGGGATTAGTTGTTTCCACATTATCTATGTGTGGTTTTCTGATGTACTGGGTGAGAGTTTGTTTTTGGGTGCATATCGTCTACACTTGTACATTCATCTTTTAATACAATTGTGGTCCTATCCACTTTCAAAAAAAAAATGACAATTTTGTGCTTATTCTTATATGCTGACACTGAATTACTGACTAGAATTATTTTTCTTGGAAGGTATTGCCATCATTGGACATATCAATATCGATTACTCCATACCCATCAAAGTTGCAAGAGTTTCTTGTGCGCATGGATGTCGTGAATAAGACAAATGCTGAAAGTTTTTTGCTTAGGCAATTGTCAACTGTTGCTGGTGAATGGGACATCTCAACCCTACCATCACATGCTTCCAATCGTCCATCGCAATTATTACTTGCTGGGCAAGCATTACTATGCTTCTTTAAACTCAAGGTTTGAAATACCAATATACCATCCTCTGCTTTTACAAATATGACACACATACAGGAATTTTCTTTTTGAGATTAATTGAAGTGTTTCTAGGGCAGCTCCTTAGAGATTACAATGCAACCATTGCCTTGTTTTTGCATTTATTGGATATGGAGTTGACTACTTGACTAATGATAGGTATAAATTATCATCCTGTGTGGGTTCTATATATTTTCATATATAACACATCGACATGCTGTGAACTGACCACCTTTTGCTAATAGGTTGCTGACCTTTTTAAAAAAAAAATTTATGTACGCATTAACCCTTTTCTCATTGCGGAAGGGTTTGCTGGAACCGTGATATTCTGGCTTCATTTGACTGCATGTTGTGTCCCACCTCAAATTCTAATGTGTGTAGTTTTTAGGGGGTCAAATCAATCGATATGCATTCCAGCAAAGGAAGTGATGCAATACTGGATTCAGCAGACAGTAGTGAAGCATTAATTGACAATTCTAGATCACCTCTAGCAGATTTTCACCATCATGAAAGGCTGCATCAAGAAAATTTTCATCAGGTGAATACATTTTTTCCCCTGTTTAGTTCACTCATTGTAGTACTACTGTGTGTAGGCCTACTTTATTATATTATGTTCTATTCTTGATTTATACCTCTCATAAAGTTTCTGCATGGATGTGAACCACCATAGAATCCATAGATGATTTACCATTACTATTTATCATTGAAGTGATAAAGAGGAATTCTTGTAATTTGCACCATCCACATCTCCTATAACTTGACTCAAGGTAGGTTACAAGAGAAAGAGTTGAATCTCTGAGGTTTGGAGATACTGTTTACAATAGTCATGGTAGTAGTTGGAGAGAATAGGATTGAGGTGGCAGAGCAGTGCCTGTGAGCAAGAGAATAGTAGTGATCACTGCTTGGTGGATGCAAACGGGCGTGGGCCCATTGACCTGGTTCGAGCTTATTTCACTGTGGGCCCTGATATCAAGTTCATCGAGAATACACGTGATTATGCCCTTGGTCATACCTCTTCACAACTGTAGACCCTTAATCACCGGTCTTAAAACCATAAATTCTTTGGGTTTTAAAGCCAAGGGTGTCTTGATTTGATGGCTGTAAAATGCCTACTTGAACAACCAAGATCCCTGGTTTTGGTTTGCAGTAGTTTTGGAGTGGAAAAAAAACAGAAAGAAGAATACATGTAAAAATGGGCCATGAATAAAATGGAGCAGGAGTTATGCAGCTGACCCTTAATGAGTGACATGAAATTCTCATCATAATGACCATCAAATGGTCCTTTTGTGATCATTGTTTGGGCATAATGTTATCTGCTACCTTATGAGGTCTGTCTTCTTTGTACCAGGGACGTTCAAGTACTGTCGACCTTGTCCTGATCTCACAGTTGGTGAGGTCTGATCCTGGGGAACCCCCTCAGTTGTTTTCTCACCATTCATGTCACTGCAGGTAAGCCTCGTCTTCCCAACAAGTCAATTGAGTTCTGATTCTCCAAGGCCTCACTTTTCTCCCTGTTCTATGTGACGATGGTTTCCTCTGTTATGTTTTTCTTCAGAGTCGCGAGCAAGAGTCCAGTCTGGTGGCTGCTGGACGGCCCTCATACCATTCACCATGACTTTGCTTCATCTTTCTGTGAGGCTAGCCTTGTGATGAGAATACGTAACTGTGCGGAAACTGCTGCCTCTGTGAAGATTGTGACGTTCGACGGCCCACCTCTCCCTGGCGAATCTAGTGATCGCCAAACAGGCTGGCATGATGTGCCGCTGGCAAACGACATGAAAGTTGGCTCTGAGGCGCAAGGGACTCACCTTAAGAAGCCTTCCTCTGGAGCCACACCACCATTCATCTGGTCTGGAGCAAGTTCCACACGCGTTAGTTTGGAGCCAGATTCAACAGTGGAGATCCCTATGCACGTATGCATATTCTCAGCTGGGATATATGATCTGTCAAATTATGAAGTGCATTGGTCCCTGGAATCGTCTGAATCCGATTCATCTGATAGGGACTTGAGGAGCTCGTCTGGCACAAGCCGGGGCCATCCTTTCTACCTTACGACATTGCAAACAGCTCGTTGATCTCTGTTCAGGCCCTCGTAGTCAGCATTTTTCCCCGGGCTTCCCATCCACTAACGTTGTAGTCTGAGGTTCCTGTGGTCGCTTGTATGTTGTTTGATCTGATATGTTGTTCTTTTTGGGGCTCATGTCATCAGCATGATGCATAATAAGAACAATAAATTTGTAATTATCTTCTTGTAGAGTAAAAAAGTTGTCCTTTTGCAGGTGCCACGATTATCTGGTTTTTCTTGTCTACCATTCTTGCAATTGCGAAGATGTACTGTAGAAGTTGTCATAAAATTCACATTAGTCACGTGGAAGATTAATTGTTGACCAAGACTCTCATTTTAGCAAAAATATCATCTCCTACTCATGGGAAGATTTTTTTTTTTCGAAAAAATTTCAACATGCTCTCGATGATCAATCGTGCTTGGCTTCCATTTTTGACGTAAAATGTTGATCTGGACATTTTATGTTTGCAATAAATGCAGCATGATTTGTGAGATCTTTTAGGAGGTTACATCGTTACCCTTAAGTAATCTTCAAAATTAAATGAGAATAATCCCACATGCAGTTTCAAGAAAGAGGAATACCTTTTTCCCTCCCCTATCTTCCCAATTTCGACGGAAAACGAAATTTCTTACTGGAAACTCGTATCCACGAAAAGAACAAATTCCATACATTCTGCAAGAGCTTGTCAATCCGAGGTACTAGCAATCTGGTGAGCTAGCACAAAAATTATGAGTGACTTGCTATAGACAAGGACAGATACTCCCACTTGGTGGTGGCTCTTGAATAAGATGTACGAAAATTATGAGAACAACTTGTAGGCACGGGGCAGCCATCTACTCGCCCCATGATGGTACCAAATTAGTACCCATCCCATGCGATTTTTAAGTATTTTTCAAAAATTAAAAATACACAAGAAAGCCGGTGAGTAACGAGAATAACCGTTAATGATGTAAAAAGAACGGTCAAAAGCATGGCCTCATCAAGCAAAGATTCCCTTCTAAGTGGGAAGAGCAAAACAATGGATGCTAAAGATGGCTTGCCAGAGAATTTCCATAGGATCAGTGTCTAATCGATGTTATCTTAAGGACAAACTGACAGTACAATTAGACATCGACCTGAAGAAAAACAAA
This sequence comes from Colocasia esculenta, assembly GCA_014218235.1. Lineage (NCBI taxonomy): Eukaryota > Viridiplantae > Streptophyta > Magnoliopsida > Alismatales > Araceae > Colocasia > Colocasia esculenta. The sequence continues at coordinate 150,927,628 of CM024762.1, forward strand.
ACTGCAACGATATCTAGTACATATTTAAATTTAACGTTCTCGGAGGAACGACTAGACCAAAAAAAAAAAACAGAAGAAAAAGGAAAAAACATTGCTCATTGCAGATTGTCCCAATGAGATGCGTATTGACTTGATCACGAATCCACTCTGATACCTGGCTGGCGAAGGAAGCGTCCAGCCGGCAACCAGCATACACATTCCACCAGAGAGGCTTCCACATCATGGCTGGCTTACACATTCAGTTGCCATGGATTCGGTCTGCAGGTGGGTTTAATACTTCATCTTCCACGGAAAACAAAGAATTCTGATGTTCCGGCAAGATGAACGATGTGCAAATTCCAGCGGGAAGCATGATGAAGCTGGCTTACTCCAGTTGTCATTGTATCATGAAACCTTAGGTTAGACTGTCGCCAGATGGATGGATAACGCCTCCATGGGTTTGTGGCATTCCACAAGCGCATCGGTTGGAACAAATTGGGAGCAAGTGTTTCACTATTGTTTGAATATCTGGGTTGCCCGTCTGAGTGGCTCTTGAAAGTACTGAAGTGATATGAAGATTGCTTCCTGCCAACAATAATATCAATCGTATGATGCATTGGAGAAGAAAACAGAATAGTACAAGATGATAGTCGAAATATGGGATTCAAACATGCCTCAGTTCGAATTGTTCTGCTTCCCTGTTGTGGACATGTGTTCAAGTATGAAGTAAAAACCTCGGAGACATTTTTTCCCTGCTAACAAGAAATGATTACCATACTTGTCAGAGTGTCTTTGTTAAATAATGATTTAGATGCATCTCCACATTGAAATGCACATAGGAGTATATACATACCTACCACAACTAGACGCAGAACACATTTCATAAGCAGCAAAAATCTTTCAGATAGACTGTACCTTCATGTTCCTGTCCTCTTCGATGCACTCCTCCAAACCCCCAAGACCGCCAAACGCAATCAATAGGTGTCTGTTACCATTAAATATCTTCAGTACCACAAAGCAAAGCAGACTGTAAAATCAGACTTTAGAAATGTAAAAGGAAAAAGCATAGTGAAGGCAACTTGCTATATGTTTTCAGATGAAGCAAATAGCTAGATGGTGGCATGGTGACATGTGAAAGTCCTCTTTCCAGTCTAAAGATGACGAGAGCCTGACAATTTTGGGGTCAGTTTGAAAATGCCTCAAAGAACACCTCACTCTACAAATGTCTCCCATTAGGTATTCATGGCAATGTATCATGTCAGAGCCTCCGTGCAACCACCAAGCAGGGATCACACAGTTAGAATGGATACTGGAAAGCACTGCCAAAGCATCCATGCAACCACACAGACATATACGATATCCCTCTAATGCTATCATTACGCAATTCTAATAACCGCAAGGCTATGACATCAGGAGAATTTATCATTTTAAATGACTGGACAAAGTCATAGAACCACTGTCAGATTAATAGGTAGCCATCAGAACCGATTTCTTTTGTACAGCAAATGAACTTAGAAAATTGAATGTCTTCAAATTCTTGAAAACTGTAAACTCCATACCGAAACATTGGAAGAACAAGCTCTGATGAACTAATACTGAGACCACGCTCTGATGTCCCAATAATATAATCATAGCCACCCTACAAGTAATTTAGACTCTGATATTTAGAAACAACCAATTAGACTGTAGATGGGAAGGATAATTATTCACCTCAAAAGGAGCCAGAAAAACTTAGGATGCACTAATACCTGGAATGGACAATTCTTGAATACAGAACTGATGTTCGAAGCATATCGGACCTTATACCCCCAGTACAATCCCATTTCTTCTTGTGGGGTAAAGGGTGTAACAACTTGCTTCAAACCATCTAAATATGCGATCAGGATATCATAACATCAGAGCTCTTTTGAAGAACAAATTAACTGAAGATATAGAGAGTAAATGACAGTAAAATACAAAATCAGATCAACCAGTAGCACAGCAATGTCTGCAACTTAGTGCCAGAGCTTTTTAATGACAAAAGTACAAGAGTTGCACAAGGAAAAGATAAACTTAGAGAAGAACAAAAGGCTTACAATATAATGCATCTTATAAGACAGAAAATTACTAAAAAATATTTTCAGGGATCCAGTATTATCTATCAGCATGAAACAGTTGACCATTAAAGGGTGTAGAAAACAAGAAGAAAGCTCATAATAATAAGCAAAGGAAATTGTTACCAATAATCTTTTCCTAGATGTATCTTAGTGCATTTACCTGTTCCTAGAGCACGACTGATCCCCATGGATATGGTCACCCGAACACCCGGTTCAAGAATTTGTTCAACCATAACATTCTGCAAAAGTTATCTCAAATTTAAAATGCAGAAGAGGTAAAGAGCATTATTGACAATTGATCATGACATCATCAATAGGTTGTACATGTATTCTTCCCAAAGAATGACCAGTAAAGCTGGACGTGGAGAACTACCCCAAGTTTTAAGAACACATTCGGTCAATAGAAATATTAGTAACAAAAAATCCTAAAAAAAAGGAAGAAAAGTTCAAAGCAAATAGGAAGGTGAGTTTTGTCTAACTTGTTATGTCCAAAACAAATAGGAACTCATACCTTACTTAACCCAACATTGACTAATGTTCCAGAAGAATGCAGTGGTCTCTCTTCCAATGTTACACCTGCATCAAAGAGAAACTACTTCAAAAACAGAAAAGAAAAACGTGTCTTCTCCTTGGCAAAACAAAACCTACTTTTATTAGTTGCAGCGAAAGATGGAAGAACCCAAAAAGGAAATTTGCCAATGGTTGTCAAGATAGTATCTTGCAGTTGTCACAAATGGTTTCTATCAGCGATTTGACAGCAATCCATTTTAATTCTAAATCCGTCTTCTCCTCTTCCTGTCGTCTGCTCATTCTATGATCCATGTCCTAAGATTGCTGCTATTCACCTAGTGACGTTCTATATTGGGGAAAAGTACAGCAGAATCCTAGAAACCATATTTCAATTATGGTGTAAATTCAGAACATACATCATATGAATAAGTTTCCTAAGCATTTACCTTCCCGGAATGGAGACCATTCATGCTTGCGTACATGGTGAGGAGCATCCAGTGGAGGCAACAAGCCCTATGAAACATAATAACATTTCTTCAATGACAAATGAACAAAATAAAATCAAATGATAACTATTTCTAGCGGAACGAAAGCTTACCACAAACCTCAAACTATTGTGCATGGGGAAGAGGCTGCGCCTGAGATACTGTGGTGTCTCGAGGTAATGCAAAATTTTTGCGAGAAATGGAGCTCCAGTTTCATTATCATCTGAATTTTCTGCTGTGGCAGCACTGGAATCATCTGCTAATGATGATTTGTTGTCAAAAACTATCACCTGTTCAATCATATAAAATCTCAGAAAATGTCAACATTCCATCTCAGAACTTTTTATATGAAGAAAATATCATCTCTAAACTATGTCCATATTCTGTCTCAGACCTTTTTATACGAGGAAAACATCATGAAGACCACATTAAAAAGATGTAAAGCATTGATTGGCCCCGGACAGCTTGTATAAAATGAACAGCTTGAAATGGTGCTTTGTTGGGCCGTGGTGCCCATTTGGGCTGCTGCTGCTGGTGTGGCCCAGGTGCGCTGACGGGTGTGTGCACATGCACGTGAGCGCGTCTGCATGTGCCCGCATGCACGGCCAGGGCTACACAGTGGCAGCCATGTGCCGTTCTCCCCCTCTCTAGAATCTTCTCTCCCTCTCTCGATTTCTTACTTCTCTATCCTTTTATTTTTCCTTCCCACCATATCCCTTCTATCAATTAAAAAAAATCACTTTAACCATGGTAATGCTCCTTATTTATAGAAATGAGAGAGGGATTAGAATAAGGATAAAATGGAGGTGGTAAAAGGTGGTTTGTGGAGGTGAATGGGAGAGAGCAGGAGAAATCGAGAGAGAGAGAGAAGATTCGGGAGAGGGGGAGAAGGGCACGCGACTGCCGCCACGTGGCACGCGTGCGGGCATGTGCTGACCGGCACGTGGCACGTGTAGACATGCTCACGTGTGCGTGCACACACCCGTTGGCACACTTGGGCCGTGTCAGCGGCGACCCAAATGGGCACTGTGGCCCAACATCTCCCACTTGCCATTCAGGGCCAGTAGTGCATATCCTTTCTTCTACGGCATATGATCTCAACGGTGATACAAGAAATGGAGCGTGTGACCTTTGCGAGAATGATTGAGACACCAACAAGTGTTTCCGTTAAGTCGTCACCTTAGTAATGGATCGCTCAATTAAACTCAATATGTACCTCACACTTGGTATTCACCTGATTCGACACTCTAGATCCCTCAAAACAGGCAATGCCGAACCCAAATGCTAAGCACTCATGACTATCACCACTTAGGCAACAAAGCCTCCTGGGATATGAGCAACGAAACATGGTGAAATAGTAAGATGCCTTCCCTATGCTATTTATGCCACTCCAAGTCTCCAATTTATCTTGACTGTTTTCCTAGACATGTTCCGTTAGACAGTATCAACCATTGTCCTAAGTAACTGTTGAACCAGAAAATAAATAGGGAATAATGATGATAACATATGCAAGTCTTAAATCAAAGACATGGCCAGTGCACATTGGTTCAGAAATTAACAAGATAAAAAAAATGAAATACCTGTCGAACCCCCGCCTCAGGAAGAGGGAGAGGCCCCCTGTGCAGGGCCGCCGCCCTGTTAGCAGAGGGAGAGAAGGGGGCGTCCGGTCCCCTGTCCTGGGCCGCCGCAGAGAAGAAGAGGAAGAGGATGGGCCCCCCACGTAGGAGGGGTCCCCCGCCACTGCCGCTGCCGCCGGGATCCCCCCTCGCCGCCGCCGCTGCTGGGCCCTCTCCCTCGCCGCCGCAGGGCCTTCCCCCGCCGCTGCCGCGGGCCCTCTCCCCTGCCCACCGCTGCCGTGGGCCCTCTGCCCCGCCGCCACTGCTGCCGGGTCTTCCCCCTCGCCGCTGCCACTGCTATTTGTAGAAGAAGAGAGGGGGTGGGCCCTGTCCTAGCCGAAGCAGGAGAGGGGAGGGCCGAAGACCGCCGCCCACCTCCCTTCCCAGTCCGGATCGGAGGAGGGAGGCGGCGGCCTCCTCTCTCTCTCGTTCCTGCTTCTCCCGAAAAGAACAGAAAGGCCATTTTTCGGAAATCAGAGCAGAGAAACAGAAAAAAATAAGAAGACAGGGGTAATCCGCAAAATAGCCAAATCCAAATGGCCGGGGAGCGTCCGTAATTGACCGGGACGGTGTTTTGGCAAGTATAATGTGAATGGCCGGGACGAAGTCAAATGGCCGGGACGAGACATCAAATGGCCGGGACGGCGTCTTCTCCAGCTCCTATAAGTAGCCCTGGGGCGCCCCAAGCACAGGGAGGATTCTGAACTGGAAAAACCAGAGCAAGGCTCTGAGAAGACTGCAAGGCGGTCTGGAAAAAGGGTCTGCAAGGCAGCCCTAAAAAAATATCGTGCAAGGCGCGATTTTGGCTATTTTCAAGTCCGGAAAAAGGTCCATTGGGCTTCCTTATTGGGCCTAAATTCCTTATTGGGCTTGAATTTCATATTGGGCCTGGATTACTTATTGGGCCAGACTTGTACTGTTACACAGTTAATTGAGACATTTTGTGCTTATTGGGCTGATATTTGACAAATTATCTTGTGTGATTTATTAGGCCTAGTGGGCTATTTTTAAAACATTTAATCATGCCTTATGTAAATTATTTCATGTAATGTCACGTTTATTTAAAACGTTGCACTACGTAATTCCTTAGTCAAAATCAACCAAATTTTCGACGAACATTAACGAAATATCTTCCAAATATTATCCTTTGATTTTTAATAACATAAAATCAACAAACAAGTTATGTTTCACATCAATTTTAATCCACCTTAAGTTAATTCACATTTAAATCAATTAAATAAATGAAAACATTAACTTAATTCATGTAATTCGAATTTAAATAAATAAATAACGAAAATGTTTAAATAAATAAAATTAATAATTCTAAAATACCAAAAAATGGGAAAATACATTTAAAAATCAATAAAAATGAAATAAATATCAACAAAATTCCAAAAAAATAGATTGCATGTTCGCAACCATGTTCTCTTTCATGTGTAATTCATTGCATTCAAATGTGAGTCATATTCTCTTGTTTCTAAGGGTTTGTCTGATGGTTAATCAAGGGTATTCAGCCTTTGTACTGATATAATTAACACTAACTGCAGTTAGTGGGGGAGGTCAAATGAACTAAATAAGACCATGTCCATGTCCAAATAAAAAAACTCAAATCAAAATCAAATCCAAAGATAAATTTAAAATTTTTAAAATGTTGAAAAATAATTCTCCAAAGATGGCGACTCCACTGGGGACCTCCCTTCCCTTCATCTCTCCATCAGACAACACCCTAACGATAAGATGTACTCACATTTCAATTTTTGTACAGGTCATAACTCTGCAATGGCAGCTACAACTCACACTCCAGGTGTGGTCTTTGGCCCACTTGTGGTCCAGGACCACATAAGAAATGGCTATCTCACAACTCCGACCAGGTTTGGAGCTTTCCCCCCGGTGGTGGAATGTCCATATTTCTTGGGCGTGATACCGGCCATGCTACCTGCCACTTTCAAGGCTCATGAAGCAAGCAAAGCGAAGGAAGAGCCTCAAGATCAGGAGGCTGATCTGATACAAATGTTCACAACTTATGCTATCAACTTCACCAACACTCCAATAACTAGAAAGAACAGAAAGCACAAGTCTGGCAAGAAGCCCACAACTCGTGACATTTCAAGTTTTGGAAAGGCTGTCCGCATTGGCGAGCTCCAGATCCGCCTAGACGGCAATGAAACCATGATGATACCGGAGCGGCATGTGGCTACTATACCGGTAAAGAACAATTTCGGCATACTGCCTAAAGTGCGGCAGGACAAGCCAAGTTTCAAAGTGAAAGATGTGAAGAAACAATGGATGAAAGTTGAAATCAAGAATAATCAACATGACAAATTTAGCTTCAGGAAATACAGAGCCAATGTTGAAAAGAATGAGATATATAGCCCGCCTCATGTTAAACAAGTGTGGGTCACCAAAGAAGAAGCTCAAGAACTCCGAAAGACAAAGGCCCTAGAGTCTCTAATAGGGCGAAAGAATGTAAGAACAATCATGAAGCAAGACCCAACAAACTGGCAAACCTTCGGGAGAAGAAAAGTCCAAGAAAGACAAAGGGAGTCTTCCCAAGAGTCTCGGACTAAAGGAAGCACCCCTCCTTTACCAGCCGATCTGCAAAGAGGATCTAAAAGAAAAGGGGTATATAAAGAAAGAAGACAAGCAAGCCCGGAGACAGGGCAAAATTTCAAGTCAGAAGAACACAAGAGGGATGATGATGTCCCTAGAAAATCAGTCTTCCAGCGCCTGGGTGCCGCTGTACGCCCTAGGCAGAAGAAAAGAAGAACAGTGCAAATCACTAAAGAAGGCATGCAGATATACGCTTGCTATGCCTCCAACATCAACCTGCCTGCAATAGCTGATCAGGCAGAAACTTCAAATATGGAGCAGCATCCCACAGTGTCTAGTCACAGAAGAGAGCAAGCCCGAGCCTGGCTTGACCGGGTAAATGTGGAGGTGGACTTACCACACCAAAATGAAGGAGGCATGGGGGCTGCCAACATTGCCACCACATCAAATCATCCTCTGGATCAGGGTCGACCTGTTGAAAACCCTAATATCAGGGTACCCTTATTGCCAAATTTAGAAATGGTAATACAAGAAAATCAAAAGCTAAAGGCTATGCTGGAAAGCCTCATGCAACAATTGGGAATGGCGGCACCATTGCCACCACAACAATCACCATCAATACAGTCTCCACAGCAGGCACAACAACTATTGCAGCCTCAACAAGTTCAACAAATAAGCCAGCCAGCATTGCCTATAATGGCACCCCAGCCTGGGAGCGTGCTACCAAATACACCCCGTACAGAATTTATGGTTAGACAACCAATTGAAGATCCAAATTCAAACCATGAAGAAACTCAAGAGGTGCATGATGCAGAACAAAGGCATGATGCGCCGCAATTGAACACTACATTTGAAAGAACAATGGTCTCTCAGAGGGCCATGATTGAACAAATGATTGAAGCAAAGATAGCTGAGCAGAATGAGGGGCCTGCCACCTATGACCTATACAGGGTACCATACCCTGTACACCATCTCTTCAAAAAGCTCCCAATAGAACACCCAAAGGTCCCTAAATTTTCAAAATTCAATGGGGATGGGTCACCTCATGAACATATAGCCCATTACATGAGCAGTATGGCAGAACTGGTAACTGAAGAGTCATACCTTTTAAGGTACTTTTCAAACTCACTTACTGGGCCAGCTTTTCAATGGTATGCCCGGTTGAAGCCCGACTCAATAGTTGGTTGGGAAGATATGCAAAGAAAATTCTATGAACGCTTCAGAGTGACAGAAAGAAGAGTCACTTTAGCAGAACTTATAACCTTAAAGCAAAACAAAAATGAGTCTACTCTGGATTTCATCAAAAGATGGCGTGACATGAGCATGAAATGTGAACAACCACCGGCACATGAAGATGCGGTGAAACTATGCCAAAGAAGTCTGAAGCCAGAAATCAAGGAAAAGCTCCTAGGGGCCAATATCCGGACATTTGAACATCTCAACAGCATAGTGGCAGAGATAGAAATCTTCTTTGCCGAAAATCCCACTTCTTCATATGGAAGGGGTAAATCTCCTAAAGACGAAAACAACGGGTCACGAGAAGTAAATACCGTGGACTTTTCGGCAGCCCTGAAGAAAGCTGGGGGCAAGGGAGATACCCCCGCCTCTTCAAATTCAAAGAAAGAAGAAAGGAGATCAGCCCCCACCCTAAGTGAGAGGCTCAACACCCCTTACTCATTTACTAGAGAGCACACCAGAGAGTTGTTGGACATATGTCTCCAAGAAAATCTCATAACACTCCCAGAGCCCAAGCGCCCAGAAGAAGCAGCAATGGTGGACAAGCCCAATTATTGCCTATATCATCGCGTGCTAGGTCACGCTCTAGAAAATTGCTATCTGTTCAAAAAATCGGGCAGAAAAGCTAATTCAAGCAGGAATTATTGACATGGCTGAGCACTTGGTAAATCCACCGCAGCCACACCAACAACCAAAGCTCACATTCTCTGCTAATGTAATCAATGTTATGACCCAAGCTAGGTCCCAATAGGCCAAGCACAAATGGCGCAAGCTGGATGGCCAGATGAGCTGCCTAAAGTCGCTGCATATCACTCCCGAGGGAGGCAGCAGAAGGTGCTATTCAGGCAACATTCCATCATAAGCAAGAAGAAGCTAGCTGGGCCCTGGTGAATACAAACAAGAGGCCAGCCCCTGAGAAACTCCGAAAGAAAGAACGACCTAGAAAGTCATACCTCGGTGGCGTCGCTCCACCTAAGGAAACAGCAAAAGAAGCAATCCTCCAAGAATTGGCAGTCTAAAAAAAAAAAAAAAAAAAAAAAAAAATTCAAATTCAAAAGAAGAGTGAGAAGAGGAGGAATCTGCTGTTGAAATAAATAAGTCAATGCCCTCAGTGGCAATAAATGACAAACCATCTCAAACACCAATTAAGGAGGGGACAAAAGGTTTGGTACCCCTCGGAACTGAACAACTTCCTCTAGAAAAAAAAATGAGAGCAGGAAATGGGCAACAATGCCGCAATCCTCCCTCCACCATGCAAGGGTTTAGCAAAATGATGCCCCCTTAACAAGGCAAACAAAGACAAAGAAATAATGGGGGCATCTCCAAAAAGAAAAGGAAAAATCACCCTCAACAAAGAAACATCGACATTAAAGTTCAGCATGCAGTTGGAGGATCCTGAGCAAAGGCCATTACAACTGCATAGGCCCATTGTCAAGCTTGGAAATAATGTCATCAGCCAAGTGATAAAAGCTGGCATACCACTGCCATTGAATCGTATACAAATGACAAACCCTCAGGAGGTCTACACATTGGAGCTTTCAAAATTCTTGTTGGCTTACCATGCTGAAGAAAAGCCAATAGTGTTCTATAAAGGGAAGCATGTACCCAAACAGCCTCCAAATGATTTTGGCTAAAAGATGCCATTAAATTGAATGAAATGGTCAAAGATCTGAAAGACATGCCAGAGCAAATAAAGGCAATATGTTAAAAACAAAATATTCAAGTTCAAAGTCGAACAAAAGCCAAGCTACATCAAGCAATATGGTACCCCTACCAATGTCAGGGGGCAACCGCCATTCCCCCACAATGACACAAGAGGTCCCGGATGGGAGACACGGGAAGGTCCCACAATTTACTATGTTGTAAATATGGTCAACATAAAGCTTCCAATAATTGAAACAAAGAGGGGTGAGCATGGCGTCCAGATGGATGAGGATCTCTCCACAAATGAAATAAGGGTCGTTCAAAACCCCAAAGAAAATTCAAGAAAAGGCTTATCCTTCTGAGAGCAAAAATGGGAGGTATCACCCCTTACATAAACTGAAAAAGAAAGGAGCCCCATTCATATGGGACGATGAATGTCAGAAAATCCTTGACAAAATCAATATTTGCTTAACCCTCCTATGCTGGGGGCACCTATCAAGGGCAAGCCTTTAATTGCGGCTATGTGTACATCACTGGGGGTATTACTAGCTTTAAAAAAAAAGAGAAAAAAGTGAGAAGAAAGAAATGAAAAAAAGGAAAAGAAGAGAAAAAAAAAGGGGGGGCAACGCATGACGGAGTACTTAACAACCCATCCAGTGCCAGAAGACTCCCCTCTGAATACAGAATTGATTGATGAGGAGTTGCTCCCTGCTCAAGAAACTTATGAAGCACGAGAAACTCAACTTGAATATTGACAATTACATTTTGATTGGGCTGCATGGGCTTCTCTGAAGGCTGAGGGCACATCAACAAATATGGCAGGGGCAGGAATTGTCTTCGTGACCCCAGAAAAATGGATATTGCACTATTCATGTGCTCTTACAGAATCCCTGACAAATAATGAAGCAGAATATGAAGCCCTCATAGTTGGCTTGGAAATCGCCCTGGAAATGGGCATAAGGTGCATTGAAATGTTTGGCGATTCATTGCTAGTCGTCAGACAAATGTTGGATATTTTTGAAGTCCGAAAAGAAGAATTGAAAGCCTATTTTGAGGCAGCCACAAGACTCAGCGACAAGTTCTACCACTTCAAAGTAGAACATGTCAGAAGAAGTCAAAACTCTCAGGCTGAGGTATTGACTGAACTCGCATCTGCCTTTAAACTTCCCCCCGAAGGTGAATCGGGAATTACCATAAAAAAAATAGAAGATTGCTTCCAAGCACCATGAATCGCCATGATGGTTTGACAACCTTTGAGGCAAATGTACTGGAAGAAAATGAAAGACAAGAAAAAGATGATTGGCGTATTCCCATCATCAAAATAAAAAAAATGGTTGGCTACCAGACAAAAGAGGGGAGCGAGTGCAATTGCTGCGGAGAGTTGCTTCCTACAAATTGATGAATGACACATTACATAAATTTACACCTGAAAAGGACAAGTCGGTACTGCTGAGATGCCTCTCTCCGAAAGAAGCCAAAATGGTCATGCGGGAGGTACATGCAGAACTGTGTAGAGCCCACCAATCTGGCTCAAAAATAAATGAAAATCAACATAAAAGCAAAGGCTTTTATTGGCCAACCATGTTTACAAATTGCGAGCGGTTTGCTCGAACCTGCCTCCAATGCCAGGGCTATGGGCCCGTGCCAAGAAAGCCTTCAACAAAACTTTATGCAAGCTCATGGTCAAGTTGGTAAATGGCCAAAAGTGCGATTGGGCCGAAAAGATGCATGAAGCTCTATGGGCCTATCGCAACATCTACAAAACTCCTACAGGATGCTCGCCATTTTCCCTAGTCTATGGGACCGAAGTAGTCATCCCTGTTGAAATCAAGCTCTCATCTTATAGGGTAGCACTCCACTACAGGCTCCTTACGGACGAGGAGAGTGAAATTGAAAGGCGGCTTGAAGAGCTGTCAAATTTGGAAGAAAAGCATTTGGTTGCATACCAACGACTTCAAAATTATCAAGCACGGATGTCCCGCGCTTTTGACAAAGCCAGTAAAAAAAGAAGAGCTAAAAAAAAAAATGAGGGGAGATCTTGTCATGGCCAAGCAAAAGGACGTCATGGCCTCCCAACCCAAAAGCAAATTCATAGCCAATTGGCTTGGCCCATTTGTGGTCGACAAAGTGTTTGAAGGTAGCGCCTACACGGTAGTTGACCAAAAAGAAAATGTGATGTTTTCGCCTCTAAATGGCAGACACATGAAACTGTACCACACTCCTGAGTGTGAGTACGCCCACACAATGCAACAGATGGAACCGACTTTGGTATACACTGAAGACATAGAAATGATCTCGTTGCAAGATCTTCTAAATGAATGAAAAAATAGAAGAAAAAAATAAGGAAAGAAAAAAAGAAAGGGGCTTAAAAACGAGGTGCCCCGGCAGACTTGATTCATCCCTCTGTTAAAATGAATCAAGGGCAAAAATGCCTAAAACCCAGCTGAGGTGAAAACCCGAAAGGGCGCTTCAGGCAAAAATGGGAAACCCTGCTGCATGAAAACCCGAAAGGGCGTGCAGGCAAAAGAAAGAAGGGGCTAATTGTGGTGAAAACCCAAAAGGGCATCACAATTGGTATATCAAAAAAAAATGAAATGATGATGAGGGTACTCTCTCGACCTTTCTTAGAACGAGATCGAGTTACCCCGCATTCCTTGTAAAAGGAAAGACACAAGAGTTGTCAATGACGAAACAACCCCTAAGTTCATTCAAATGAATAATCAAATTCAGGGGCTACAACCGAGACAACGATGATTGTGTCTTTCCGCCCTTATAAGAGATATAGGAAGTTCGAACTCTGCTCGAAGAAAGAGAGAGAGGGGGAACCCAACCAAAAAAAAAGAGAAAAAAAAAAAAAGCAAGAAGAAGATACTTATTCAAAAAAAAAAAAAAGGAGAAAGTCAAATCCCAAGCTTCTTTGGCTAACAAGCCGCCAAGGCCAGCCGAAGAGCTCAAAACCCAGACCTGTTGACTAACAAGCCGTCAAGGCCAGTCAAAGGTCGAAATCCATGTCTTTTGGCCAACAAGTCGTCAAGACCAGTCAAAAGTCAAATCCCGAGTTTCTTTGGCTAACAAGCCGTCAAAGCCAGTCAAAAAGCTCAAAATCCAGACCTCTTGGCTAACAAGCCGTTAAGGCCAGTCAAAGGTCGAAATCCATGTCTTTTGGCTAACAAGTCGTCAAGACCAGTCAAAAGTCAAATCCCGAGTTTCTTTGGCTAACAAGCCGTCAAAGCCAGTCAAAAAGCTCAAAATCCAGACCTCTTGGCTAACAAGCCGTTAAGGCCAGTCAAAGGTCGAAATCCATGTCTTTTGGCTAACAAGTCGTCAAGACCAGTCAAAAGTCAAATCCCGAGTTTCTTTGGCTAACAAGCCGTCAAGGCCAGTCAAAAAGCTCAAAATCCAGACCTCTTGGCTAACAAGCCGTCAAGGCCAGTCAAAGGTCGAAATCCATGTCTTTTGGCTAACAAGTCGTCAAGACCAGTCAAAAGTCAAATCCCGAGTTTCTTTGGCTAACAAGCCGTCAAGGCCAGTCAAAAAGCTCAAAATCCAGACCTCTTGGCTAACAAGCCGTCAAGGCCAGTCAAAGGTCGAAATCCATGTCTTTTGGCTAACGAGTCGTCAAGACCAGTCAAAAGTCAAATCCCGAGCTTCTTTGGCTAACAAGCCGTCAAGGCCAGTCAAAAAACTCAAAATTCAGACCTCTTGGCTAACAAGCCGTCCAGGCCAGTCAAAGGTCGAAATCCATGTCTTTTGGCTAACAAGTCGTCAAGACCAGTCAAAAGTCAAATCCCGAGCTTCTTTGGCTAACAAGCCGTCAAGGCCAGTCAAAAAGCTCAAAATCCAGACCTCTTGGCTAACAAGCCGTCAAGGCCAGTCAAAGGTCGAAATCCATGTCTTTTGGCTAACGAGTCGTCAAGACCAGTCAAAAGTCAAATCCTGAGCTTCTTTGGCTAACAAGCCGTCAAGGCCAGTCAAAAAGCTCGAAATTCAGACCTCTTGGCTAACAAGCCGTCCAGGCCAGTCAAAGGTCGAAATCCATGTCTTTTGGCTAACAAGTCGTCAAGACCAGTCAAAAGTCAAATCCCGAGCTTCTTTGGCTAACAAGCCGTCAAGGCCAGTCAAAAAGCTCAAAATTCAGACCTCTTGGCTAACAAGCCGTCCAGGCCAGTCAAAGGTTGAAATCCATGTCTTTTGGCTAACAAGTCGTCAAGACCAGTCAAAAGTCAAATCTCGAGCTTCTTTGGCTAACAAGCCGTCAAGGCCAGTCAAAAAGCTCAAAATCCAGACCTCTTGGCTAACAAGCCGTCTAGGCCAGTCAAAGGTTGAAATCCATATCTTTTGGCTAACAAGCCGCCAAGGCCAGTCAGAAGTCAAATTACGAGCCCTAGAGGAGCCTCAATCCTCTAAGCACATTTACGGCTCTCAGGGAAGCCTCTAATTCCCTACCATTTGAAACCGAAAGAAATGTCCAATTCACGGCTCTCAGGGAAGCCTCTAATTCCCTACCGTACACAAATCTAGATTCTCAATCCACGGCTCTCAGGGAAGCCTCTAATTCCCTACCATACATAAATCCAAACTCTAAATCCATGGCTCTTAGGGGAGCCTTTAATTCCCTACCGACTGTTGAACCCAAACTTTTGGCCAACACACTGTCAAGGTCGGCCAACCCAATTAAAACCCAAGAAACAAATTCAAATTCCATGGCTCCCAGGGAAGCCCCTAATTCCCTACCATACATGAATCCAAATTCTTAATCCATGGTTCTCAGGGAAACCTCTAATTCCCTACCATACACAAATCCAAACTCTCAGTCCATGGCTCTCAGGGAAGCCTTTAATTCCCTACCATACACAAATTCAAATTCCAACGGCTTTCAGGGAAGCCTTTAATTCCCTACCGCACATAAAACTCAAACCCTTGGCCAACACACCATCAAGGTCGGCCAAGTCAGCCAAAATCCAAATCCAAATTCTCACGGCTCTCAGGGAAGCCTTTAATTCCTTACAAAAAAAAAGAGAAAAAAAAAGAAAAGAAAATAAATAGAATAAATAGGGGCTTAAAAAGGAGGTGCTCCGACGGACTTGGTCTACCACTTCATCGTGATGAATCAAGGGCAAAAAGGTATAAAGCCCGGCTGAGGTGAAAACCCGAAAGGGCGCCTCAGGCAAAAATGGGTAAACCCCTCAACGCGAAAACCTGCAAAGGCGTGTTGGAAAAAGCTAGAGGGGGCCAATCTTGACGAAAACCCGAAAGGGCGCTGAGGTTGGTAATGTGAACAAAAAAAAGGAGAAAGGAAAAAAAAGAAAAGCAAAATCTGTCAGCCACATTGTTATGGACATTCCCTATCCATGATGGCCGGCCAAGTCAAAATTTACATCTGTTGGCTAACAAGTCGTCAAGACCAGCCAAAAGTCAAAATACGTGCCCGAGAGAGCCTCAATCTTCTCACCCAAAATATGTGCCCGAGAGAGCCTCAATCCTCTCGCCCAAAATCACGTGCCCGAGGGAGCCTCAATCCTCTCACCCAAATCACGTGCCTGAGAGAGCCTCAATCTTCTCACCCAAATACGTGCCCGAGGGAGCCTCAATCCTCTCACCCAAATACGTGCCCGAGGGAGCCTCAATCCTCTCACCCAAATACGTGCCTGAGAGAGCCTCAATCTTCTCACCCAAATACGTGCCCGAGGGAGCCTCAATCCTCTCACCCAAATCACGTGCCTGAGAGAGCCTCAATCCTCTCACCCAAATCACGTGCCCGAGGGAGCCTCAATCCTCTCACCCAAATCACGTGCCTGAGAGAGCCTCAATCTTCTCACTCAAATCACATGCCCGAGGGAGCCTCAATCCTCTCACCCAAATCACGTGCCCGAGGGAGCCTCAATCCTCTCACCCAAATCACGTGCCTGAGAGAGCCTCAATCTTCTCACCCAAATACGTGCCCGAGGGAGCCTCAATCCTCTCACCCAAATCACGTGCCTGAGAGAGCCTCAATCTTCTCACCCCAAATACGCGCCCGAGGGAGCCTCAATCCTCTCACCCAAATGTGTGCCCGAGAGAGCCTCAATCCTCTCACTGAAATTACGTGCTCGAGGGAGCCTCAATCCTCTCATCAAAATTATGGCCCTAGAGAAGCCTTAATTCTCTAACTCAAGCATGTCATGGCCCCAGAGGAGCCCTAATCCTCTAAGTGAAATACCTCACGGCTTTTGGGGAAGCCTTAAAACCCCTGTTATCAATAAAGATCACATGCTGATGGAGAAACACAGAAGCACGATGTACATAGCAAATAAAAGTCTTGGTCCCAAGACAGGCCCTTGGGATAGCCCAAAAAAGGAGAAGATAAAATGAATGGATAGCATGTACTGATGCTAAAAACAACAATATCTCAAGCAAGTTTATGCTCTGGTGTCGCCTGCTCTCAAAATGTCAACCTGTGCAAAAGAATGGTACAAACAGCTCCGTCATGCATAAGCGAGGTCGTCAACTCACGCCAATTTATGGCTTGCACGATTCTTGTAGAAGTTATAATGGTCTCTGTTTGCAAAATAGCCAGCTGAGTCTCTGGGATTTCCAGCTCCAAGCAATCTCCTTCAATGTCATGTACTTGATCTAACTCTGCAAGGTCAAAATAGCAGGAGATCATATTTTTGCCACAAAAGAACGAGAAAAGGAAAGGGCGAAGCATGCTCATCGAAAGAAATATTGCAGCTGACACAATTCTCAATACATAAAGCAAAATTTTGGTATTGTTGTCATGAGATGATAGTCGTGGATACTGCAAGTCCAAAAGAAATGAAAAGTTTACTGCAAGTATGTCATAAGCTGTGACATATCGAATTCACAAATGACATCCCCAACATGGATCTCAGCGAAGTCAAAATGGCTGCAATGCATTGGCAGAATGAATAAAATGAACCCTCTGAAGGGCAATATGTGCTAAAATATAGCTTGAAAGATTCACACGAGACAGTCGCCCTATGTTTCACTCTCGGACGCCAGTCTCGTGGGGGGCATTTGTTGAACCAGAAAATAAATAGGGAATAATGATGATAACATATGCAAGTCTTAAATCAAAGACATGGCCAGTGCACATTGGTTCAGAAATTAACAAGATAAAAAAAATGAAATACCTGTCGAACCCCCGCCTCAGGAAGAGGGAGAGGCCCCCTGTGCAGGGCCGCCGCCCTGTTAGCAGAGGGAGAGAAGGGGGCGTCCGGTCCCCTGTCCTGGGCCGCCGCAGAGAAGAAGAGGAAGAGGATGGGCCCCCCACGTAGGAGGGGTCCCCCGCCACTGCCGCTGCCGCCGGGATCCCCCCTCGCCGCCGCCGCTGCTGGGCCCTCTCCCTCGCCGCCGCAGGGCCTTCCCCCGCCGCTGCCGCGGGCCCTCTCCCCTGCCCACCGCTGCCGTGGGCCCTCTGCCCCGCCGCCACTGCTGCCGGGTCTTCCCCCTCGCCGCTGCCACTGCTATTTGTAGAAGAAGAGAGGGGGTGGGCCCTGTCCTAGCCGAAGCAGGAGAGGGGAGGGCCGAAGACCGCCGCCCACCTCCCTTCCCAGTCCGGATCGGAGGAGGGAGGCGGCGGCCTCCTCTCTCTCTCGTTCCTGCTTCTCCCGAAAAGAACAGAAAGGCCATTTTTCGGAAATCAGAGCAGAGAAACAGAAAAAAATAAGAAGACAGGGGTAATCCGCAAAATAGCCAAATCCAAATGGCCGGGGAGCGTCCGTAATTGACCGGGACGGTGTTTTGGCAAGTATAATGTGAATGGCCGGGACGAAGTCAAATGGCCGGGACGAGACATCAAATGGCCGGGACGGCGTCTTCTCCAGCTCCTATAAGTAGCCCTGGGGCGCCCCAAGCACAGGGAGGATTCTGAACTGGAAAAACCAGAGCAAGGCTCTGAGAAGACTGCAAGGCGGTCTGGAAAAAGGGTCTGCAAGGCAGCCCTAAAAAAATATCGTGCAAGGCGCGATTTTGGCTATTTTCAAGTCCGGAAAAAGGTCCATTGGGCTTCCTTATTGGGCCTAAATTCCTTATTGGGCTTGAATTTCATATTGGGCCTGGATTACTTATTGGGCCAGACTTGTACTGTTACACAGTTAATTGAGACATTTTGTGCTTATTGGGCTGATATTTGACAAATTATCTTGTGTGATTTATTAGGCCTAGTGGGCTATTTTTAAAACATTTAATCATGCCTTATGTAAATTATTTCATGTAATGTCACGTTTATTTAAAACGTTGCACTACGTAATTCCTTAGTCAAAATCAACCAAATTTTCGACGAACATTAACGAAATATCTTCCAAATATTATCCTTTGATTTTTAATAACATAAAATCAACAAACAAGTTATGTTTCACATCAATTTTAATCCACCTTAAGTTAATTCACATTTAAATCAATTAAATAAATGAAAACATTAACTTAATTCATGTAATTCGAATTTAAATAAATAAATAACGAAAATGTTTAAATAAATAAAATTAATAATTCTAAAATACCAAAAAATGGGAAAATACATTTAAAAATCAATAAAAATGAAATAAATATCAACAAAATTCCAAAAAAATAGATTGCATGTTCGCAACCATGTTCTCTTTCATGTGTAATTCATTGCATTCAAATGTGAGTCATATTCTCTTGTTTCTAAGGGTTTGTCTGATGGTTAATCAAGGGTATTCAGCCTTTGTACTGATATAATTAACACTAACTGCAGTTAGTGGGGGAGGTCAAATGAACTAAATAAGACCATGTCCATGTCCAAATAAAAAAACTCAAATCAAAATCAAATCCAAAGATAAATTTAAAATTTTTAAAATGTTGAAAAATAATTCTCCAGTAACATGCTAAGGTAGTGCCATCAAGCTTCCTTTTCATGATGCAACGTTGTAGGTGACCAAGGGTACATTGGGAATCACACACAAATGTGATTCATGAACTCAAACAATGATGAAGAGTGATCCATTCATCTTCTCGTGTGCGGTTATATGTTACACATGTTGCAGTGTTCTTCCATTTACATGGATGTGTCACAAATAAAAGATATTATAAAACACCACACAGAGAGTTAAGAGAGGGCTTAAAATGAGATGGTGTGATATTATTAGGAAAGGCTTAGACTTCTTAGGTTTAAACATGAATATAACACTTAATAAAAATCTTTGACAAAAAAAGATTCATGTAGTCGACCACAAATAATGGGATAAGACTCTGATGATGATAATAAAACACCGTATGGATACAAGTCCAATGGCGACCCACACGGTTGACTAGAGTCACCCAAATCAATCGCTCCTGTTCAGTGCCTTCTTGCGACTCACATATTCGGATTTTATAGGCTCCATCGGATTGCAACTAAATCCACATGGTCAATCTGAGTCAGATCTCATCTTGGCATTAGCCAAGGCAGCATATTAGTATTACTTGGGATATTGCGTTTGCTCCTAGACCTCCAAGATGTCACAATATCAAATGCCTCATCTTTGCTCCCTATGTATAAGTGCCAAAGGTGAATCACCCATATGAGAGGGTTGATTCAAGTCCGATAACACTCTGGCGATGTGCAAAGCAACCAATCATTCAAGTAAATATCATTAAACAATAAACAAACTTTAATGATGTCGAACATTGTAAACTATTACAAATGATAATTTACAGGAAAAGTCTTAATGCTTAGCAGTTTTGCCCGCCAAGCTACTTGCCCCAAACACATGGCCCGGGCCCCATAGCCGAGTCACCCTCCTGTGAGACCCGCCCCATGTCTGGGGTAGGTAGCTCGGCAGGCAAAACCGTTGAGCAATAAGTTGTTCTTTAATTTACAAAGACTTAAAGATCTACAATGGGTAACAAAACTTTCTTTGGCTATCTGCTTTGTTAGTGGATCAACAACCATTCAAGTAGAATTGATATGTCGGAGAACCACTATCCCCCTTCCCAATAGATCCCTGATGTAGTGGTAATGAATATCAATATGTTTTATTTTGCCATGATATTTAGGATATTTGGCGAAGGCCAATGTTGACGAGCTGTCTATATACAACAATACACTCTCATCCTTGTGTGGTGCAATCACCGATCGTTGTAGAAAATTTTGTAGCCATATCACCTCTTGGTTAGTGGCAGAACAAGCCACATATTCGACCTCTATTGTAGATAGGACAATGCAAGACTGTTTCTTACTGCACTACGAGATAGCTCCACCAGTAAATAAAAACACAAAACTTAAAATAGATGTACGCTCATCTTTATCACCCGCCTAATCTGCATCACTATAACCGATAAGTTTTAAGTTGCCTCTCTTGTAACATAATGCATAACTTGACCTCCCTCGCAAATATTGGAAAATTCTTTTAACAACTTTCCAATACGTGAGACCACAGTTACTCTAATGTTTAGTCAAGTACATACATAGCATATATTAGACTTCCAATCGCAGTGGCTTATGACACTCGACATTTTTTCTCCTTCCTTTTCATTCCTGGGGCATTAGCAAACACTCCGGGCACACCCTTTATCAAGTGGAGTATCAATGGGTTTAGAATTGTGCCCTGAGCGGTTCCACACAATTAATATAAAGGTACACCCTTTATCAAGTGGAGTATCAATGGGCTACGAATTGTGCATTCGAAAATGCTTTAATATATGTTTCTTGAGACAAACTTAGTGATCTTTCTGAGCAGTTACACACAATTTTTACTCTAAGCACATAATTCGCTTCACCTACATCTTTCATCATAAAGACAGAAGATAGCCATCCATTGATGGCATTGATCAACTCCATGTCATTTCCAACTATCAAGATGTCATCAACATATAATGGCAAAATGAGAAATCTTACTTCCACTCGCTTGACATACATACAATGGTCATCTTCGATCATCTCAAAATCATATGAGATAATTGCTTTATAAAATTTTAAATAGCAGTATTTAGATGATTATTTCAAACCATATATAGAGCGTTTAAGGCAACAAACTTTTTACTCTTCACCTTTAGCCTTAAAACCTTTTGGCTGAACCATAATGATTTTTTTGTCTAATTTTCCATTGAGAAATGGAGTCTTTACATCTGTTTAGAACAATTCCAAATCAAAATTTGCGATAATAGTCAGAATTGGGCAAATAGACGAGAATCTCACTACTAGTGAGAATGTCTCATTATTGTTTATACCTCCTTTTAGGTATAACCTATCGCCATAAGCCGTACATTACATTTGTCAATTACCTCATCTGTCTCGTGTTTGAGCTTGAAAACCCACTTGTTTCCAATTACTTTGCGCTCAGATGAGAGTTCTACTAACTCCCAAACTTCATTCTGCGCCATTGAATGTATTGCCTCTTGCACAACAACTTTCCATTCTTTCCTAGATGACGATGCAAGAGTTTTCTAAATAGATCTGAGCTCCATCCATGGGATGACAAATAAGTACACCATCTTTAATTTCGAAGCGGCAACGAGGGATATGCCCACGCTTATTTTAACGCCCAAAATCTTGACTTTCTAGTAGTTTTATTGCTGCACTCTCACTGGAGGCACTACCACTAGGCTGATCATCCCTACTATTTTTGGCAAATACGGGTTTGGGAACATATTCCCTCCCTTCGCTGGAAGATGGTAGGATATCAGACTATTTATCTATTTCATAAAGATCGAGACTCTTTCCGCAATCGCCAAGACTAGGAAATTTGTTTTCTAAAAAAACAACATCTCAGACCTTTCGTTTTGTCATTCCTCCATCTAGATGTTGTCCATACATGACATAACCAACTTAGCTCTTAGGGTATCTTATAAAGATAAGCTTTTAAGATCGAAGACCAAGTTTCTCAATCTTGCTTGACATGTTATGGATGCATACCGCTGAACACCATGGTCAAAATTGATCTAAATCAGGTATGTGGCCATGCAACAATTCATATGAGATAGAAAAAATTGATTGCGAAGCCACACAGTTAAGGATGTAAGCAATAATTAATAAAGCATCTCCCCAAAAAGATATTAGGAGATTCGTCTGTACCATCATCGATCTAACCATATCTAATAACGTCCTATTCCTTCGCTCAGCAATAATATTTTGCTGCAGCGGATATGAATAGTGAGTTGCTATCATATATTCTTTTCCTCACACAATGTTTGGAATTGCTCCGATAAATATTCGTGTCCACGGTCCGTCGAAAGAGTTTTAATACTCTTCTCTTTTTGAATATCAATTTCAACTAAGACGTGCTTGAAACAATTAAGCACTTCATAGTGATCAGCAATCACACACACACATATATAACGTAAAAAATCATCGATAAATGTGATAAAAATTGCAGTAACTGTGTCGAGCCCTAACGCTTAGTGGCCCATGGATGTTGGAACGGATCAACTCTAACGGTTTTGAGGCTTTTACAACCTTGTCAAAAGACTTGCAACATACTTTTCCAGCTAGACACGGCTCACATATTGGCAAGTTGATCTTAATGAGTGACCCCAAAAAGTTTTCTCGAGCTAATCTAACCATCCTATCCTGCCTTATGTGGCATAGGCGAGCATACCATGTTGCAAAATCCAAGTCTTTATGAATTGACACAGAAATCGATACAAAAGAAGAACAATATAAATAATCCACAACAAGATCTAATGTAAAGAAACCATTACGAATCACACTATGTCCATAAACAACATTGTCCAAGACAATATTTACAGAATTGCCAAAAAAGGTTAGATAAAAGCCCACTGCTAACAAAGTAGAAACTAATAGGAGATTATATTAGATCCCAGGCGCATAAAGCATATCATGCAAAAGCATCGTTCATCTGTTTCCAAAACGGAGTTGGTATAAACCGATTCACTGGACTTCTTCACTTGTACCAGTACCCATGAAAACTCTTCGCTTGCCTACTAGAATCCGACGATAATATACAAAACCCGCTCAATCCATTATGATGTGCTTTGTTGCTCCTGAGTCCACAATCCACACAGGATAAGGACGAGCAGTTAAAATATGTATACAAATATAAGTACACGGAGAGCTAGGGACATGAGTTATCTGTTTTGGTTCAAGAACTCACGAGTGAAATGGCCTCGTTTCCTATAGTTAAAACACTTCATACGGCTTTTGTCCTCCTTTCTACCATGCTTCCCACGACTACGTTTGAATGCTTTTTCCATCTTGGGGTCTGGTACAACGTCTCGCACTTTCATTTTCCTTTGTGGTCCCTACCTATTAGAACGTTGGCTTCTCTAACTGACATTAGCAATGGCACGATGCAGTATCTCACGCTCGGCTTCTAACTCCACATGGCGAGAAATATCCATATAACTCTTGATATTCTCGTTGTGAGTTAGAATATGCTTTATTTGGGTCTACGAGTCTAGCAAGGACTTAATTACAGCCTGCACCAGTTGTCCATCAATGAGTTCATGTCCCGCTGCCTTCAAATCACAAATCATGTCTGACAAAACCCTATGATGCTCAGTCATCATGTGGCGCAAGTCCCTCCGATAGGTCTCATATTTCAACACAAGACCCCTTAATCGGGTCATGGAAGTTCCACCAAAAGCAAATCTTAACTAGTCCCACATATCTTTATCAATAATACAATTTTCAAACTTGCCTGCGAGATCGTCCTTTGTGGCACTAACCACAATAAAATGCACACTATGATCTCTCATGAACCAAGTTGCATAGGTTTTTGGTCTTGACGATGCAGGTTACTATTGCCTTCAGGGGGTGATGACATGGTCATAGTCAGATGGTCAAACAAATCATGCTCATCTAACAAATATTGGATGTAACGATGCGGGATATCATAGTCCCATTTAAATTTTCACCTTTTGCAAGATCCATAATTACGTTCTTGACAGTCATTATTAATCACTACATATCAAATAGAGAATAATTCGACATCAATTTACACATCGTCTCAATTTGCTGTCAGAAGTCTAAACTAATTATATTAAACTTTTCTCATATAGTGAGATCGAAAGCTGAGCCAATCAACTACAATCATCTCCCATTCATATAAGATTATTTGATATCATTAAAATGACTTCGAACAAAATTTTAATTTATTTCACATATGCAAAACAAGTTTACATAAAATTAAACAAATAAGAACACATGGTATTAAACATGCTAAAAGAAAAACAACTATTTTCTAAACATGTTTGTATAATATATACAATTTTCGTAACAAACGTGTACATACACACGCATAAAAGACGAAAACAAAAGTGTACAATAAAAGTAATATTATACATGATTCGTTGTCTATAAACTCTCAAAGTAGCTGTATATAACCTTCAACCACCATAACCTCTCCTTCTAAGATCACAAAAATAATACAAGGAGGTAGTGGCGAGCGAAGTCCCAAAAACGGTTGCAGTGGGTTGCCAAGGCTCCCAAGATGCTTAAGCATGATAGGGAGATACCCATGGTCTCGGTGGAGGAGCTCGTCTAGCATAGGAGCCACGAGGTGCCCGCCAAGTTGGCCCAATGGCTCTCCTCGCTCCTATGGAAGTTACAGTTTGTGGTGGTGGGGTAGCTCGAACTCTGGCAGGTATGGAAAGCCAAGACGTCCTATGTCTAAAAACCATTGTCGTGTGGTCCGTAGCACCCCCCTCAAGGGACTCGTCACCGAAGCTGCCAATGGGTGCCCTTGTACACTCAGAGTAGCAAGTGCGTCTCCTCTCGAAGAGCCAGTCGCCACTCCCCGGGTCACTGGGTCAATCGTCCAAATGGCCGTTGCTACTACATCAACAACTAGGTGATTAACCTTGGTCACAACTCCCACGGGTGGTGCCGCAGTCTCCTCAGCCGATCTGTGCCTATGGAGAGTGCAGCAGTTGCAGCACCACTCATGGGAGGAATGACCGGAGTCTGTCAC
Source organism: Colocasia esculenta (assembly GCA_014218235.1). NCBI lineage: Eukaryota > Viridiplantae > Streptophyta > Magnoliopsida > Alismatales > Araceae > Colocasia > Colocasia esculenta. The sequence goes on from CM024762.1 coordinate 150,952,614, forward strand.
CCAGTTGCTCATGTTGATGTAGTGGCAGCGGCCATCAAGACGATTGACCCAATGACCCAGGGAGTGGTGGCTGGCTCTTCGATGGGAAACGCGCCGACTGTTCTGAGTGTACAAAGGCACCCACCAGCAGCTCTGCTAACAAGTCCCGAGAGAAAAGGTGCGACGGACTGTGCAAGAGTGACTTTTGAACGCAGGATGTCTTCTCTTCCCTCACCTGCCAGAGTCCAAACCACCCTACCACCACAAGTCGTGACTTCTATAGGAGCGAGGAGAGCCACCGGGCCGACTTGATGGGCACCTCGTGGCTCCTACGTTAAATGGACTCCTCCTCCACCGAGACCATGGGTACCTCCCTATCATGCTCAGTTGGTGGCTACAGCCATTTTTTGGGACTTCATCCGCCACCATCTTTTGTGACCCCGGAAAAGGAAGTTATGGTGGTTGAAGGTTATATACAGTTGCTTTGAGAGTTTATGTATGATGAATCATCTATAATAGATACAATTTCCGTTCTAAGCGTGTAGACACACGCACAAAAGATGGAAAGGAGAGAGAAGTAAGAAATCACAAAAGGTGTGTTCATGCTCCGATTGTGCACTTGTAAGTGCATGGCAACTACGGTAACCGTTTTTTCACCTCTATAAGGAAGGTACCATTTTATCTCCGCTGTGAGGTAAGTCCTCATACTTTGAGCTCCGTTATTTTACTTTTATTCTGGGTCCTCCAACAATTATCATCTCCAATACAGAGTGAAACGAGAAGAATCAGGCGACGACCAAACAAGATAGCGGCTAGATTCGATCGTGCGTTCTCTGAGAAAACCACGAACTCCACGTACCTACACGTCTGGACGGATACCCATCCAGATCTAGTTGTCATCCTAAAAACTTTATTTGACAAATAGCAGATACGAGAGACAAGCGAGATACTGGGTGGAGCATCTAGAGCAGACTAACCTCGTGGATTCGGAAGATGGTGGCCGCCCGGGCAATCTGGCCGGCCAGCTGTCGGGGGAAGGGCAGGAACAAGCAAACAGACGAACACATAAGCCCAACCAAAACCCCACAACGGGAAGCAAAGAGAAAATACGAACAAAGAGGCCACGGGATTACCAGGGTCGCCAGTTCGAGGGACTGGGCGTTGTCGACGATGGAGCCCGCCACGGCGATGCTCACGGTCACGGCCGAGGATGCCGCAGCCTCCTCTCCCGCGCCACCGTCCGCCTCCCGTTCCCCTTCTCCCTCCCCCTTCACAGTCTCCCTTCTCTTCTTCTTCCTCTTCTTCTCCCCCTTCCCGTCACCTCCCCTCCTCTTACTCGTGCTCTGCTCCTGTTGCCGGTCGCCTTCTCCGCCATCGACGGCCGGGTCTTCCCTTCCCCCGCCTCCCATGGTTCTCCGCTCTTGCCCGGGGTGCCCTCCCTCTCTGCTCCTCGCCGCCCCTCCTGCAGCGAGTCTTCTCCGTGGGTTTCGGCCAGCGACCGCGCCGCGGGGGAAATGGTTCTGGCCGCCGCCGTCGCGCGCCGCAACCGGGCTCGAGTGGGCGGGCATTTGGGAAGCAGAAAAACGAGTTCGGGGGTGGATTTTAGCGGAAAACGTTGTTTTGGTGTGTAATAACAAAGGGATGGGAGTTTTATTTAAAAATTTTTATTTTTACTAACAAATTTTCATATAATTAGTAGGTGTACTAAAATATGAGATAAAAATGCGATAAAATTAATATATATATATAATTAATATATATATATTTAAATTTTATCATCTTCAGGTATACTAATTGAATTACTTACCACATAAAAGGGGAAAAAGAGAGAGATACGTATGGTCTATCCATGTTAAGGGTTATTTTAGTTTGGGATGATTTAACGAGGGATAGTTATAAAAAATGATAATTTTTAATGTGATATGATAAGATGTATAGAGTTATCACTGTTTTATCCCTAATTTAACATCATGTATCCATGTATAAATATGAGATACAAGATTTTATAAAAAAATAGTACAACATTTAATGAGTTATCTCTAGAGATAACTTTTATCCCCCCTCCATGGGTGGGATATTTATCACCACCTTTTACACTTTTTTATCCGCGTATAAAATTTAACACCTGAATTTAGCCTATCTCGGATATCAAACATATCTAAAAGTTAACCACATGTTAAGTGGGGGATAAACTAATATCTAAAAGTTAACCACATGTTAAGTGGGGGATAAACTATCCTATTCCGTTATCAAATCTATAGTCTTTTGGATGGAAGAAAAGAATATTTATCTAGATGTATCAAAGTTGACTGTGCCACCACGATAGCCGTACCGAACCGTGTCAGGGCCATCGCGAGCCCTTGCACGGTCGACACACCCCCTTGTTCCTCCTCCCCTCCCCGCTGCGTCTGGCACCCCCCACCCTTTGTTTCCCCCTCCTCCCCCACCTCTGGCACCCCCTGTTTCCCCTCCCCTCCCTGTCGCGTCTAGTGCCCCCCACCCTTCGTTTCCCCCTCCTCCCCCACCTCTGACACCCACCACACCCCCCTGTTCCCCCTCCCCTCCCTGCCGCGTCTAGCCCCCCCCCCCTCCCACACCCCCCTATTCCCCCTCCCCTTCCCACTGCGTCCGACGCCCCCCACCCCTGTTTCCCCCTCCCCCACCTCTAGCGCCCCCACACCCCCCTATTCCCCCTCCCCTCCTCGCTATGTCCAGTGCCCCCATCCCCGTTTCCCCTCCTCCCCCCACCTCCGGTGCCCCTCACCCCTGTTTCCCCCTCCTCCCCCAGCTCCTTGGCACGTCTGGCACCCCCTCCTCCTGCATCCGGCGCCCCCCTCCAGCATTTCCCCCTCCCTTCCTCATCACGTCTGGAGCTGATGGCAAAGAGAGGGAGGGAGCGGAGGGGGCAGAGGCGATGGCGAGAGAGGGGGAGGGACGGGGAGGAGGGAGTGGAGCTAGCATAGGCGATGACGAGAGGGGGAGAGGGATGGGGAGGAGGGAGTGGAGCGGGCATGGGCGATGGCGAGAGAGGGAGAGGGACGGGGCGGGGAGCTCCTCTCTTGCCCGGGGGGAGGGGGGTGAGGCGTGTGGGGACCAGCGCGGTACAGATCGTATCATACTGTGCCTGGTAAAATTTAGTGCGACTGAGTCAAACGAATTGACCAATCTTGAGATGTATTTGTCATCCTTAAAATTATTTGTTATCAAAATCTATTTATCATTATCATTATTTATTATTTTAAGAGTGACAAATAAGTTTTAAATAGATATTTTTATTATCCTTTTAGAGTAGTAATCATTTTATGATAAAAATAGTATATATATATATATATATATAGTTACTAATCGAGAGATATGTAAGAGGAGACAGTGATTGTGAAAGGAGAAACACATGTTTCCTATTTAGCGAGTCCGAGTAAGGTACATCATTGGTTGAATGTCTAAGTCCTACGGCCTCAACAAGACGCAAGATCCAACACCTAACTAGTGACATATCCGAACAACATTCCCCCCCCTCGGACAGGAAACAAGTGTTTCTCTTGTGAAAGAACCTCTTTCTCCATTTACCATCCATGACCGGAATATGGAGAAGATTGGTCACTATTTTGTATTTCTCTCATCGTCACTCACTAATATTTAAGAGCCTTTTTTGATGTAACCAGATGAAGGTTACAGTGGATCAAGATACTAATAGATAGAAAAACTCAAGATTTTTATTTATTGTTTATATTTGCACAAAATTTCTTTCTTATGTTATATTTACCCATAGTTTCATATGATTTATTTAAAATGTACCTGTCCGATCTACCAAAACAACCTTTTTTTTCCCCTCTCATCTGCGTAACTAGAATTTCAATAGGCAGCCCTATCTGATTGTGATAGTGCCACTAACGGATTGTACTTGGAATTTTATTTATAAGGAATAAAACATGCTCAAGGAAAGATGAAGATTTGCTGTTGGTATATCCACCCCCTTTTCTTCACACTTTAAACTTATTTCTAATGCAAAATTTATTTACTTATAGAAAAAACTAGCATTTCTCTGTGTTGTCTTAACATCTTTTTTTTTTTGTCTTAACATCTGTGTTGTCTTAACATCTCAAGGTAGACAAATGTTGTTGGGTCCACAATGAGCCATGATTGAGGTACACACTACTTTGCATAAATTTTTTAGGGAAACCATATAACTTTAATTGTTCTAGGCCAAGGCACATCTTGACTGACGTTAATAGGAGAGAGAATAGCCAAGCAATTGGCTTTCTGGTGAACTTATCAAATGACCATGCAATAATAAAGACCTCTTGCACTTGCTTGCAACTAACACATTTTGTTCCAAATTGAACATTAAAAAGAGAAAGAGATACCCCTCTTATCCTTTAGTTGGAAGGAGGCAACATCTCCTCCAGTAACTCCCAACTTTTTAAAGTTTTTTGCTGCACAAAACATTTGAGTGAAGGCATCAGATCCCTGGAATGGAAAGTGACTTTCCCTTGGAGTGGGAGTGGAGGGGTGCTTGGTAGTAAAGTTGCCTCTCACTTAACTTCCAAGTTTCCCAGCCAGAAGACAGGGAGGGAGGGTGCAACATCATGGCTTTTCAGAGAGCTTTTGATGGTGACTTTTTTTCTCTCTCTATTTGGAAGAGAAAAAGGAGAGTGGGGGGGGGGGGGAGACACCACCACCACCACTACGACTAACATAAGAAGAGATCACATAACAATAATCTTAAACTTGGAACAATTATCCAACAATCACAATAATCTTAAACTTGGAACAATTATCCAACAATCACAATAATCTTAAACTTGGAACAATTATCCAACAATCAAAAACCTTTCACAATCTTTCCCCAGCTTCAACACCATCTTTGTCCCCATATGATATGGATGACACCAATGTTATATAATAACAATAATAATAAATTACAATATGAGGTTAGACGACAAACCTGTTTGATTGATGAAACCCCCCCCCCCCCTCCTCGCGTCCCCAACAATACATGCAACAGTGGTCCGCAGGGGGGCCCTGCCATGGCGGACGCGGCAGCTACTCCAACTCCAAGGGGGCAAAAGGAAGAAGAAAAGGGGGGAGGAGGAGGACGCTTTTCCTTCACGGCTTCGCATACTCCAATGCATGGCTGCACGGAGGGAGGGTGCGGTGCCTCCGGATGGGCGTACCTGCGGGGTAGCACAGTATCCTCCCACCATCATCTCCCACCTCCTCCCTTCTCCAGGATCCGCTGGATGGGACGCCTTGGTGCCTTTTCTGCCATTCCCCACTTGCCTCCAGCTGCTCAAACGTCAAGTGCAGACCCAGAGAGAGAGAGAGAGAAGAGAGAGAGATGGTGTGGGTGTTTGTCTGTGTCTCGGTCTGTCTCCAGTGCACCGGCCTGTTTGGGTAAAGTATTTTACTCCCGAATGAATGGAGATGATAAGTTGTTGGTTAATTTATCTAAATATGAAACTATAATATAAACTAATCAAAGACATGGGTAGTTAACCAGAGATAAATTGAAGTAATTTGGATAAAATTACTCCCTGTTTCTTGTTTCAAAGTAAAATAAAAGTAGGTTAACCACCCCTGGATAACACACACAGTACGTAACCTGCTACCGAAGACCCTTCATCTGCCTCTGGGAAAGGGTTGGAGAGTGCTTACGTACGGATGGTAACCTGTGACAGCACGAGGCAGACGCCCGCCCGTGATCATTTCTCTCTGCTTGTGCCAACACCTGCCCGTGATCATTTCTGTCTGCTGCAAGCCTTTCAGGGCAGGTCTCTCCTACCTTCCCCTTACCATATATAGCTTGGGAAGCCGGATGCTGGTTTTGCCTCGCTCCAGTGTGGGAGTGTCTCCAACAGGTCTGCAGAGGAGCAGCATTTTGCCTGCCGAAGCCATGGCGGAGGCCGTTGGAGAGGCTTCGAGGGTCTGCCTGTGGGGGGTGCTGCTGCTCCTCGTTGTTGGTGCAGGGATGGTGGGAGCCATCGAGTTCAACTACCCCGCTGTGTTCAACTTCGGGGACTCCAACTCCGACACGGGCGACCTGGTCGCGGGGCTCGGCCAGCGCCTGGAGCCGCCCAACGGCGACACGTACTTCCGCGCTCCCTCCGGCAGGTTCTGCGACGGTCGCCTCATCGTCGACTTCCTCAGTAAATCCACCAACGCCTCCCCTCACTCTTCTCCTTCATCCCCCTCCTCTCTCTCTATCTCTCTCTCTCTCTCTCTCTCTGTCTACCTATCTATCTACCTTGTGGAGGTTTGTGATGAAGTGAGGTGTTTGTGCTGATTAGTAGAAGTATTTGCCATCGCAGTGGATGCCATGGACCTGCCTCTGCTTAATCCGTACTTGGAATCTTTGGGTGCCCCAATTTTCCAGAAGGGGTGCAACTTTGCTGCAGCAGGGTCCGCCATTCTTCCAGCAACGGCATCATCTGTGAGCCCATTCTCCTTTGGGATTCAGGTTGCTCAATTTTTTCGCTTCAAATCAAGGGTTCTTGAGTTGCAAGCTAAAGGTAATCTGTATTCTTTGGTCGTTGGTGCTTTTCATGGATTCAGATTTTGAGGCTTGGTTACAGTGTTTACTCATTGCTCATGAGGGGATTTTGCCCATAACAAAAAAGTAAAACAAAAGGCGTCGGCCAAAACTTGATCTATCTGCAAGGAGGGATCCCATCTAAAGCCCTTATGCTCTCTATTTAATGAATCCTGACATGAAATCTGCCTGAAGTCTCAGTTGAAGCCCACTATTAGTAATCTTCATCTGACCTTATCGTCTAAGGGAAGGGACTTAAATCCTTCTGCCCAGCGACTTGTTTAATTATATATGTCAACTGAGAGTGATGCTGAAGTGCATCAAACTTTGTATTGACGTGATAGTCTCAGTAGCTTACAAAAATGCATGTTCTACCTGATGAAAACTTGTTCAACCTGACAAGTTCACATGAGCACATTTAATAAATGTCTTTTGATACTTTTCCAGGTAAAAAATGGAAGAAGTACATCCCCCCGGAAACAAATTTCAATCAAGGGCTTTACATGTTCGATATAGGCCAGAATGATCTTGCTGGGGCCTTTTATTCCAAATCAGAGGATCAAGTTATTGCCTCAATTCCAACAATTCTGCTGGAATTTGAAACTGGAGTTAAGGTATAGTTCCCCTCTTATGAGAGAAATTCTCGATACGGACTGGAATTAGCCTCAGCCTGCTGCGACCCTGTTCTGGTTCAGGATTAGGTGCTTTTTCTTTGTTTCTTTTGTATTTTTCAGTGACCACTAAGTATTACATTTGATTCAGGCCATTCAATTCACTTGAATCAAGAGCCTGAAGATGTTTGAAACAATATTGCTCCTATAATTGTTGTGTATCAATCGTAGAGTTTCCCTTTATCCAGATGTTATTGACATAGTAAAACCCTCGCCAGCAACCTCTGGCCAATCCCACCAAAGAGGCCATAATCTTGGACATTTAATGTCCTTCACCTACCTTATGACTTGTCTTCCCTAATTTATTATTTTTTCCCCTAACATTGTAAAACATGCTTTGTTTCCTGGTGAAGGTGGGTTAATGGACCTTGTCCTTGATGTCTCTTCCTTTTGTTTCAGAAACTATATGATCAAGGTGCAAGAAGGTTTTGGATTCACAACACTGGCCCTCTGGGATGCTTGGCCCAAAACATTGCAGTATTTGGGAAGGACCCATCCAAGCTCGATGATCTAGGATGTGTTCTTTCCCACAATCGGGCTGCTAAACTGTTCAATTTACAACTTCATGCTCTTTGCACAAAGTTACAGGGTCAATTTACAGATGCCAATGTCACCTATGTTGATGTCTTTTCCATAAAGCAAAATCTCATTGCAAATTACTCTCGATATGGTAAGCAAGTAAACAACTCTACCCTTCCCCAATACAGGTATCTTCAAATCCTGAAGTTCTCATTCTTCACAAAACTATATACATGACCATGCCTGCCACTAGACTTTGTTGCTTCAAAACTCAGCTCAGCTGGTCATAATTGAGTTGTTCCAGACTAGCTAAGCTTATGAAACCCACTTAACCACAATGTTGTTAGCTTATCTTTCTATTTTTCAACAGATGTTTTCTGGGCTCTTTTATTATGTAATGCTGGTAGCATTAATCACTTACAGTGACTAGTGATTAGTTCCTTTGATTCAACCTAAAGAAAAAAGAGGAAAAGAACTGCAGATCCAATCCAAGGTCAAATTCCAATTAGTAACTAGGGCTGGGCTTGCTGAGGCTTATGTTGTTAAAATATTTTGTTGACGCTGCATAGGTACTTAAACATCCTGCTTTCTCTCTACATGTTCTTAGGGAAACTATGTTGCCCCAGGAGAACTGTGTAATAGGCAAAGTAGTATCATATTTTACCTCTTGTTTCCCTCTGGAAGTTGGATAACTGACCTTGAGATGAACCTTGTCTTCCAGGTTTTGAATATCCCATAACGGCCTGCTGTGGAATTGGAGGTCCACCCTTGAACTATGATACCCGGATCCTTTGCGGTGAGACGAAGACGTTGAACGGGAGTGTAGTGACTGCAACAGGCTGCAATGACACGTCTACCCACATAAACTGGGACGGAATACATTACACAGAGGCTGCAAATCTTTATGTCTCATCTCAAATACTCACCGGGAAATACTCTGACCCACCTTTTTCAGACAGTATGCCTTTCCTCCTCAACATGAAGTTCTAAAGGTCAATATAGCACTTTACGCCCGATGTTTGTTAAAACAATAATACTTATAATGTGGATGAAGCAGTGATATGTATTTCCCATTTAAGAGGAAAAGAATTTGCATGGTTCTGGCTGAAAACCTTGAGCAATGGCGTGGAGATTCTTCTTGGTCTTTTCTAAATCGTATGCACGGTTCATTCTTGCGATTGTGCAAGTAGTTCTGCTCTTCGGTGGCATCTCATTTAATGCTGCTTATTTGGTTTTTTTATCTAAATGCTACCATCTATGGCTATTTTTTATACAAATGCAACCCTTATATTGTCGCATCTAAGCAATGTCGTACTTCTCAGTGTTGCTCCTATATATATATATATAATATGACATGAACAAAAATTGGTAAGGTAAGAGGAAAAGTAAAAAGGAAAAAGATTGCTGTCTACCCGCGAGGTCTGCCCTGCAGTTACTTTGTATATATATATACATATATATATTTGGTAACGAGGAAACTCCGTCCCGTGTGATTTTGTGGGCTTAAAAATTGATGTTTTTGAACTCTAGGTGAGGATTTGACAGCTCTTACTTTTCGTATTCCCATATTGCTCTTATCTCACTTGACCGAAAAATTTTCAGATCTACACACCTCGAAGATTACATGTAAATTAGGTAACCCTCCATCCTCTCAGGAGTCGAACTCAGGACCTTCTACTTTTAAGCACGAGTTCTAACTGATCGACCCAACTAGAGTCCTCACTTTGTATGGTATCAATCAACAGGAAGGCACGCTGCCACATTTTTAAGGAGGAAGAATTTGAGGCATCCATTATTGATACCGAGGGGGTGTCACTGGGATCTGGATGAATTTTCCTCCGGATTTCATCCACAATATTGGGAGCTGATTGAACTTGACATGATTGGTAGTTAATAGTTATTCAAGAAATTGGGAATGCAGCACTCGCAATCAAACATTTAATTCAACCAAAGAAGGATCAGATAGAGGAACAGACACGCTTGAGATCAATTAATCTCCATAGTGATTTTTTTTAAAAAAAAATTTAATGAATCAATCTTCATAATAGTTGTTCCAAAATCATCTCAAAGGCTATGACAAATAGAATGAGAAGAAGCCATTGAACAATTGACAGTCAGAAGGCAGGTGTCATATAGGGCGGATCTACGTTAGACAACTGTATTGCAGACGAAGAGTGTCTATTGAGAGATCAAAAGAGGCGTTACTAGGTGACAGGCTCATGAGAAGGCTTATGAATTCGCATGTAATCTGGACCATCATCAATGGGCGTATGGCTGAGAGTATGTGATGTTCAAGGAGATTATACCTGTATACCAGCAATTTAAGATTTTCATGGTAAATAAAATTTTAACATATGTCTTCATGTATCAAATCCTTTCCTTTTCATATCATCCTGAATGTAGAATGAACTACCATGGGACCTGGCGAGAAATAACATGTATATGCAACAATAAACTAAGCCCCTTCTGACTCTTATTAATGAGATATTCGCTTACTAATGAGATATTAGGTAACCCTGGTCACTCCTAATGTACGACTTGTCAAAAAGGTAAAAAAGGTCTTTCTTCCATCGTGAATCACCAAATAACCTTCTTACATCGAATCAGTTGAGGACTAACATAGTTACTTATAATATGAACATAGCACGGATGGAAGAAACACACTAGATTTCTGTATGGTCAAGATATATCTCTTATATGGTTGATGAATAGGTAAAAAGAACATTTTAATGACATATAAAAGGTAGTATGGATTCAATATTAGAATTCAAGTCAAGAACCGATGGTTTATTAGTGAAGCCAAGGAAGGAGTTCTTAGAATGACATCTTCAAGAACAAGAATCAGAAGAAGTCACATTTGTCTATTCAGCAGCACGCAGCTGTTGATCCAAAGAATTCTTTCTCAAGGAGGAATCCCAGAAAAATGGTCATGGGACGTAAGGTAACCTATGTGGGGGGGGAGGGGGGGGACAACTCACAAATCCCTTCAGCTAGGTGTGCGTAACATGACAACAAACCTCAAGGAAAGCAACCAAGTGCCCATCATCTTGCAAGCCTGTATGCAAATATTCGACAAATCCAACAAACATCTGGTGTTTGCAAAATTACAGAATTGTATACAATGGAATGGGAAAACTTTACGAAGATCTTTCTTTCCTTCACTCTATCTAGCCAACCAGATTAATAGGACATGGCCTATCATGATGCTTATTATCTATCAATTATCACATTAACGATTTGTATCATGTCCCGGGTGTAAAATCTCTATAGTACAAGTCTTCAAAAACTTCAGACTCAAACAAAACAAATATCACAACGTGCCAGATAATAGATCATCAAGCAGAAATGCTAAGAGAAAGGACTACACATTTCAAGGACTACCACATTATCGTAAGAAACAAGAATTTGTGACATAATTGCATGGATTGGAAAATACGAAGTAACAAATAGATATTTACACAATCATGACCGTAACAATTAAGCAACAATTATTGCAACACAAAACTAGACATTTCCAGGACAAATAAGCAATATGATAGAATGTAATGCAAGAATTTTTTTTTTTACTGATAAGTTTTGCTGCCAACACTTGGATCAAGGCTTGATGGGGTCATCATCTTCAATGTCCCAACTGAGATCCTCATCCTCTTCCGCAGCACTTAACCTCTTGCGCAGATCAATCTTATTGGGACTCCCCGTGGAAATCCCAGCTCTCTTCTCATCGTTGTCGCCAAGATCCTCAATTTCGTCCCACCCAAGATCATCCTCCTCTGGCATGGACGGATGACTTGACACAACTGACACATCACTGTCCTTGCACGACTCAACAGGTTCTCCTTTCCCTTCTGGAGGCATCTTATCATCCACCGCGATGGCAGCTTCTCTGACGCTGGATTCAGATGTTTCCTGCATATTTTCTGATGCCACATTCGCCCCGGACGACACCGATGCTGGCGCAATTTCTGCTGCATTATCGTGTTGGGACTTCTTATCTGACTTCTCTTCGAGCACAGTATCTGGTTTCGTCTCAACAAGTTCTTTCTTTTTCGTGACAGAAGCATCGGATTCAGCTCCTCCTCGCTCAGCTGCTTGCTCCTCTGCCACATTCTGCTCTTGTTCCTGTTTCACTTCCTCCTTGCTGTCCTTTTCGTGGATGTCTTCGTCGTCAACCTCCCAGCTTAGATCTTCTTCCTCTTCTTCTCTGGAGATCACCCTCTTGACAAGATTAGCCCTCACGTCCTCTGCCTGCCTCAGCTTGTGGACCTTGTAGAAGTAGCGGCTCCAGAAGGTGTCGTGGTCGACCACGTGTGGGACCAGTCTCGCCAGATTGCCTTCCAGGGCCCTGTTCTCCGCGAGGAGGCTCTCTATCTCCGCCTCCCTCTCCGCCAGCTGGAACGCCGCGATCCATGCGCTGAAGTCTTCGGCGTCCTCCGGTTCCTCGGAGAAGGTCGCCGGATCGGACTGGATCCCCTGGACCCTCGCCTCGAACCTGCTATACGCCCTGCCCGCAGCGCCACCGCCACTCTGGCCAGAGGCGCCACTCGGAGAGGAGGCAGGGTCCCCGGAGCCATCGGAATCCATGGTCAGCAGGGCATCCTTCCCCTGGGCGATGATCTCCGCGGTGCCGCGCCAGACGGACCCGCCGAGGTCATCGATGGCCTGCCCAACAGACTCTAGCGACTCCTGGGCGACGGAGGCGCCGACCTCGAGGGAGGTCGGGAGCTCCCGGATGGCCTCACGGATGGCCGCCGTCTCCTTGCGGAGGCCCGAGCCGAACTCCTCGAGGTCCCGCCGGTAGGTCTGGATCACCGACTCCGACCTGGTGGCCAGCGTCTTGATCATCCCGGAGAAGGCGCCCCAGGGGGCGCCGCCACCACCGCCCCTCGCCTCCTCCTCCGCGCCCCCGGGGGAGCCCGGATCGGAGACGGCTGCCGCAGCGCGGCCATGTGGGCCCCCCTCCGCCGCTTCCTCCTCCGGGTCCTCCGCGTCGTCGGCGCCGAGGGGAGGGTCCGGCTGGCTGGAGAAGACCGATTTGAAGAAATCCATGGCCGCCGGAGAGGTGGTGGAGATCGGAGTTCGCGCGGTGGTGGAGGCTAGGGTTGCGGCGGCGTGTTCGAATCGGGGGAGGTGGGGAGGTGGGAGGAGAAGGGAGAAAAGGATGAGCGATCACCGCGCAGGAAGGGAAGCGGAGGAGACACGTGGCACGGTGGGCTCCGTAGATATGATGGTGCCCCGAGAGGGTCTACGTGATCGACGGATTCGTTTGTGTCGGCTCTTCTTTCCTTCTACGTTTCCGCGTTTTGGGAGGTAGGTCGGTGATATCACCATCACAATTAATTTTTTTTTCATAATTATGTGAATTTTTATCGATAAAAATAGCTAATTAAGGTTTAGAAAAAGGACTAATCAAGGTTTGAACATCTCATTTTATAAGATAAACTTCTAATAAACCCTATCAAATTGTGAGTTAAACCTCCATTCTTTTATGATTAAAAAATAGTATACATGATATCTCTTGTGAAATAAAGATAGGGAGATATCGATACCAATATACTAAAAACACATTGGTGAAAAATGCCATTGTGATTTTTTTAAAACAAGAAAAGAAATTATAACTAAATACCTGTGCATGTGTCTAAGATGGAAACACCAAGTAGCAAGTACGCACTAAAACCACATCAAAGAAAAATAAGGGGAAGAATACCCAAGATGTGTATATATTGGAGATGTGTAAATTTTTTTTTTACTTGTTAACTCAATTAAGATCGGTAAGGCATCCAGAGAAGTGTGAGCCATACATAAAATGGTTGTTTTTTTAATGTAAAACCCATGTCTTTTTTTTTGTCATCTATATTTTGTTGGTCCTAGATAAACTAATAAGATAAAGATGTGAACATTTTACTACACACTAAAAAAAAAATGTAACAAGCCCTTAGTGGTCCTCCATTTGCAATGTGGTCTAAAGAGAGAGCATATGCTTGGAATATTTTACTTGTGTTTGGGGTTTTCATGCTTTCACTAGGGAAAGTTGTGATTGTTGATAAGTACTTTTTGCATACTTAGATATATTAGTTACTTTAGTTCATAGGAGGTTGTCGTAATTTGGAAGAAGACGGGGTTTCTAATATGGACCATTCTAAATAAAATTTTACTTAATGCACAGTTGCACACAAATCAATGTGGTAATCATATATACATATATTATCACATTAGACCGCATCTAAGTGGGCATATAATTTATGGCTCTAGAGAGTTTTGAAATCTTGGGAAGGCTATGACATCAAATTATGTCTTGGGTTAACATGTAGAATTATATCCATTTTGGATGCCCATTGTTGTCACTAATTCTATCTGGTTGTCCCATCATTCACCATCCATCTCTAATATGGCAAATGGGATTCTAGGTTCTAAATAATAGAATCTCAGCATTCACCATCCATCTCTAATATGATATATGGTTGTCCCATGCCTATCTATCCCTACACGGCTCCAAAACCTTATAGAGTGAGACTTGTGAGAAAAATATGACTAGTTGTGGACCATGTCTGTTTGTTAAATATCCTCTCTTCTAACCACGAGTGTACTCAAACGATGAACATGGAACACTACCCCTAGTCGTTTTTCTTTAGCGTGGACATAGGCTCACAAATAAGAGGCATCTAGAAGAATGACTTTGAACCCTGGTTGCACTACGAGCATGAGGACCAAACCTCCGACCATTCGGTCATAACATGTTAGTAGCACCGGGATATCCAACTAGCTAGTTGTTGTGCTAGGAATGTAACACCGACAATCATTGAACTCAAAATGCACAAAAATTTATTAGAAAATGACTTGCAGAACACTAACTAAAAATGCGTTAGGAATAGTTGACACCAATAGAATACGTCGTTCATTGAGGATGCATTCAAAACACATTAATGGCCTATGATGCATTTAGAACAATAATTGAAAATTGTTGAAATTGCTTCTACTTGGATATCTTGAGGAGACAAAAGGTTAGACCCTCTGGTCGACATATGTAACAAGTCAAAGGTAGCCAACGTGACACGACTCATCACAGTGAAAACTCAGAACAAAGCACTAGAATGTGACATTGCCATGCGATGCAGTCAGAACCCATCAATACATACTGATCCTACCAAAGTCACATTCACATGTGTTGGGAAATATGGATTTGTTAAAATGTAGAAGAAAATTAAATTTTGTTGAAAACTAAGTTAGAGATATAAGATCCAATCTTCACCTCACAGAGACTGTGGATCTCCCTTCATTGACGTAGAAGCTCCTCGTAGATCAATGTGCCCACGTGCATGGCCTCTAGCAGTGTCCACACGAGTAGTTGGAGAAGACATCTCACATCTCGACCTCCCCACATAGTTCATCGTGTCAAACGAATGAAGGAGAGAGAGCAACAAGGAGGGGTGCATTTCCTCCATTAGGAGAGAGAGAGAGAGAGAGAGAGAGAGAGAGAGAGAGAGAGAGGCTTAGGGACAATGCTTAGCTATCCCTAGGTTTTCCCCTCTATTTACTATTTATAGTGTCGACCGATTCTGATTCTAACCTAATTTGTCCCTTAAAGAAAAAGAAAATCTGGGTTAATAGTTTCGTCTCCGATCACTAAGCGAATAAGCTCAACTCAGACAAACTAGTAACTTGGTCATGTTCACACTAAGATTGGACTATCCTCTCCTAATGGGCTTAGCCCAATAGTCCAAATCTACTTTAGACTTGTCAAATGAAAATATTTTGAGTCTCGTACTTGAAAATAAAGTCAAATAAATATCTCATATTTATTCTACTATCATCTAAATTACTACTCTAATGTGTGTGACCTTGTAAACCTAATATTGAGTTGGTTGTAAATCGACTAACCTTAGAATGCCTTTTGACTTAACAAGTAAATTATCATACAAAATTAATTTACTTCAGTCTTTTGATCATAGATCACATCAAGAAACATACCATGAACCCTAGATGATACAGATATTTGTAATCCATTGGAATCTGCACGTCCATAATTACCATGCGACTATACAATCTTTCATTCATAAAATATCTCAAACTCCGCAAATGGACATGGTATAATGTCAAACCCATCATGTAGTTGGATCTGACCCACCCTTTCTTGACCCCTTTCGATGTCTATCAAGTGGAGGCCTCATCACTCTACCACTCGTAGTGCTCCCATCACCACCCTACCTCTCCTCATCCCTATTCCTACGATGGCTGGAGGAACCTATTCGATAGCAAACTATTGAGGTTCTTAGGGTAACACTTCTTGTGCGGCTTCAGTAATGTTGCCGCCTATTGGAGACGATGTAGAGAGAGCGCTACAATGTCTGCACCTCTATGTGAAGTTTCACCACCATCTGGGGATCTACCATGCGTCGGAGCTGCAAATTCTCCAACTCTTGTGCAAAGTGCCCTGCTCGTGCCTCCTCCTCCTCTGCACGACGTTTTCACCAAGCGATCTCCTCTCCTCACTCCTCCACTTGATGGCACCACATAATGTCCTACGCGTGGGCTCGAGCCCTCTCTATCTCTGCTTGGGATGCCTTGGCCAAAGCATCTCGCCGCTTCCACTCTTGCATGTCAAATATGCTAGTAGTCATAAGACCATACGAGAAAAGCAAGGCATCAAGTAGATCACTTACTCGTATCTGAAGAAAAACCTCCACAACCTTGGCTCGGGGAACTGTGCTGGCCAATTGGCTCTTTAGTTTGGCTTGAGCAAATGAGGTATGTGCAGAGGAAGAGGCCCCAGTGAAGGAAGAGCGGGCTTTTTCTAGCTCGGTGCATTGTGAAGGAACTCCAAGTAAGGCAGACCAAGTTGGACCAAAGAACCAAGGGTAGAAGGGGTAAGTCCTTACCAGGGCATCCACTGCGCATTGGAGGTTGTCCCTCTGTTGGATGGTGATGTGTAGGAGGCCGTGGAGCATTGCAACATGGCCCTCAGGATCAAACTGCAAAAGAAACACAAGGTTAGATTCAACATAAAGAGAAGCCAAAAATGAAAGCAAGCTAGTTCACTTACTGGTTGGCGGGATCCCCTAAAGACTCGAGACCAGTATCACTATACAAAGGCACAAAGATACTCATCATCACTGGGGGCATCCGATGTCACTATTCGACTATGTTGGCACCAATCCTCAACTTGTTATCGTGCCAGGTCCCTCTAGTCGATGATCCCATGCAGGCCTCTAACCTCTATCCTAGGCACGAGGTCATTCCCCGAGATGGGAACTGCATTGCCGCCTGATGTAGCCCTAGGGTTCTCATCACTAGCTGTAAAGCGTATAGTGGCTCCACCAAGTTTATTGCATGCAACCACATCTCCTTACCAAAGTAGGGAAAATCGGCCTCCACCCATGGCTGACCCTCCATGGTTTCCTTGTAAGGCATCTAAATCACCTGAGCAAATCAATGAATATCATGTTAGATGAATGTAGTGGAACACTAAAAAATGAGCAATGGGGATAAGAGTTTGCCTCCCTAAAGGGGAGAGCCTCCAATGTGTCCTAGATGTGGGACAACTGGTCCCTTAGTGCTCTATCATCGCAACAAGTGGACCATCATTGTGCCAGGGGCACAACTCCTCATCTAGTCAGTAGCCCTCGATCGAGCGTAGGGAGGTACAAGTAGATCCATACCTGCAAGAAAAAAAGGTTAATCGATCATAAGCAAATTGAAAATAACATTAAAGGATTCAAGTATAACCATATAGCATACTTGAAGAAAAGGGAAGAAGCCCCCAATGGCAATTCGATGGCTGGAAGTGCCAAGGCTATTGAACAAATAAGCTAAGAGCGTCGCACCCCAAGCATAGTGGCTGAGCTGGTCCAAGTCCTCGAAAAATGGTAGGTACTTGCAACTCACTGCGTCGCCTTGGGATGCCAGTAGGAGTTTCCCGATCATTAGCATCAAAAACCGTCATAGATCAATATCTGCTTGTGGGCCATGATCTGTGTTGTAATGGCTACAAGCTCCCTCCACCATCCTCGTTTGGTACTCCTCTATCATCTCCCGCATCACTTGTCAGACACTGCCTAACCCCTGGCTCTCCAAAATCTGTGTGTGCGGGATCAATGTGGTCCTCCTGCCACCCTCCAATCTAATATCCAAGAGTTGTAGTGTCAAGTCCTGGTAGCATGGAAATGTAAATCCACTGAGCGCTGATCCGTGGACTCTAAGTTCTGCAATTCACGCCACATCCTCCAACCTTAGAATCATGTGTCCCCAGGGAAAGATGAAGGTGTTGCTCTCTGCATGTAACTGATCCTTCAGTGGTTGGATCAGGGAAATGTCTATCAGGAAGATGTCCAGCCTCAAAAACCCACCAAACCCCATCATTTCCAATCTCTCATTCTGGAAATCTGGTAGTGTAGCATACATGATCTTGACAAGTCTCCAAGATATCTGAGATCTCAAAATGCCTTGGAAAAAACAGCAAATTCAAAAAAAATTAAGTCCTCGAGTTATCATACTGTGCAAGCGACTGCACAAATGGTTGCATTAGGATGCGACAGTGAGGCATGTCGTGTTTTCAAGGAGACTAGAGCCCCATCCTACCCGATGCTTGGGCCTTTTTACATGGGAAAAATCGCTCTACAATATGCTTAAAATCGTTGCCATTCATCTAAAAATAATCTATACTCAAATTAAGGGCGATTTGGGGAAGACTGACTTACCTCTTTCACCGTCTCCTCGATGTCGTTGTCGTGGGCACCACTCTCCTCGCTGCTGGCCACTGTGTCCACTACTGGGTTTTCCTCTTGCTTGGAGGTGACGGGAGGTGCCGCCTCCTCCATAGGTTCTTCGAGTCATAGGCAGATCTTGGTGTGTGGGAAGTCCTTGTCTTTTCTTATTTTATGTAGTTCTATTATTTTATTGTTGAAAAAATTATAAAAAGTTGAAATCTCAAAAATTCAAAGAGAGGTGAACTTCATGAACAAGTAGGCAGGTAAATTCTCTAATGCCTATCTTTGGATCTCTATGTATTATCTAATCAATATATAGAAACAAATTACTCTCATTTTGATCATCCATTTCTTTAATGGACTCTTCTATCTCTCTCTCTTAATTGGATTAGGCAAAGGATTAAATCTCGTCAAACCTTCTTCATGGTTCTCTTCCTATCTAACTCTTCACAAAGGAAGGAGGGGGGGAATTCAGTCAACAAGGGCTGCAATAAATTTCTTCACTCGATCATCATATTCTCCTTCTAAAAAATACTCTACATAATAAAAGACACATATGCCTTTACAAGAGTATGGAGATAACATCTCCTACTTAATAGTCTTACAAGACAAAAAGCCCATGACTTTAGTGGGCCCAAAACAACATAAGCCCACTAATCCAAAAGACAAAAATGCCCATAAAGTAAAGACGATACAAACATATGAAATGATGTGAACAATACATAAAATAATGATAACAACCACATGAAATGATGCCATAGGTCTATTATGTCTTCTAGCCATAAGTCCCATGCAGCAAATTCATGATGATAAGTACAAAAATGTCGTCATATCTCCATGCTCTCTAGCTACAAGCTTTGTACATTGAGCTATCGTTGGCTTCTAGTACTGGTACTAGTGCCGCCTCCACCACTCTTATATGCTATTTTGGTTGAGTGACGAAATCAGAAGATCACTATTGAGCTGATGATTTCGTGAGATTCATCTCTTACTTTTGTAGGTGAGAGCTCATGACTGCAGTGCTACCTTGGACTGAGTAGTTGAGCATGGAAGCGTCTTCCCATGCACCAATAAGTTAGTTCTTTTGATATTTCCTCTGGATATGTCCCTTAAGTAGATGTATTTTATTATTATACTAGGTTATCAATTGAAATATTGTACCATTTAAATGATGCAAATTACTTTCCGTTAAAGTTATTATAGTTACTTGTTCATCTCTCTAGATCGATAATAATCCTTCTAAGTTTTCCGCTCGTGTGTAGCCAAATAGGATACAAATCTCTATTGGCTCTCAGGGCCTAGGTCATTACACTTTACTCCTCTAGCAACCACAAATTCAATGACAAACCCAAAATCAACACAGAGGATGCAGAAGGAAGAAGGAAAACCAGCCATAACCATGCTCCTAATGATGGAAACCGCAAGAATTCAATCTTTAAAGAGTGGAGGGAATGCCACCCTACCTCCAACAATGAGTCTAACCCATTGGGGCTTCCTTATATTCCTTATAGATTGGCCGTCTCCTTCTCATGGCCACCACCTCGTTCACCACCACCACAAGCCCAAACTTGAGAATCATGTCATTATAGTCCTCATCCACCACCCGCTGTCAACCGTTAAGAGGGAGAGAAAAACGAGAGGAGAGGGAGCTCGGACCAAAGGAGAGTGAGGGAATGAGAGAAGGGGAGGGGGCCGTCCTTATATAGAGACCCATCTAATCGGGACGTGTCGACGGAGGTTGACGCGACATGCTAAGGACATGCATAGTTCCTATATGCATTCAAAAAGTGACATCCAACCATGACGTCTTCAACAACTTGGCTGACCTAACACCTTGCGTGTAAAGTCGATACTTGCCATCTCTAACTTGCATGATCGCCAATCAAAATGCGTCACCCTAGACTAACGCTTCTATAACACTCATATCAATGTGGGGGCGTTCAAGTATCCACAGTGAAAAGCCCAAAACTTCCTCTAACTTTGGGCTTAAAACAATATCTCCCTCCAGCTGGCTTACCAAGACTCACACCAACACTCCCACGCGACAACTAGGATTTGCCCCATCACAGTCTTGAGGGCCAAGTCTAAATCGCCTTGTCTAAAAACACTGATTCATTGAAGCATCATTGAAGCATCTAGAGGAAATACTCAAAAGATCAGTCCAAACTCAAATATGAAGAACACCCTCATATCCTAATCAAGCATCACCATCTGCAGAGGGGTTCTTAAGATTTCCTTCAACTAGATTCTAATTGGGTAATCGATTCCCATATAACAATGTCAATACTCTATAAGTTTCCCTAGATTTCCACGAAGAATTCTTGAAGAATGTTCGAAAAATTGGATGCCTCTTCTTTCCCTACCCTTCTGGGGTGGGTACAATAGCAAAAGGGACTGCACATGATGCACAGCGTGGAGCTCCTGTCCAGTGGGGTGTTGTGGGGGCGTGTAGGCAACTTGCAGCAGTCCAAAGGAATGCCGTATCACATCAAAGCTCCAAGCAAAGATCCGGCGACTGCAGAAAGCAGAGGACCCCCTTTGCTCCCTTTCTTGCTCTTTTGTCCTATCTCGGATGGAAGCAATCTCCGGCCATCATGAAAGAAATCGGATTCTCTTGATATGATACTCTTAGCAGTCTCCACTCCTCCCATGCTGTATGTCTCTTTAATCTTTTCAACCAGTTCTCATCAGATGTAACTGGTTCCACATACTTGTTTCAGAAAAAAAAAAGTGCATATGGAACACTGAGTAATGTGTAGGGGTGTAAACAGAATCTGATATTTCGATATTCCGATCAAATTCCGATAAAAATTATCGGGTTCAGAATTGAAAAATGATACCGATAGTTTATCAGATTCGATATCGGATATTTCGATAAGCTATCGAAATCGGAATTGAAAAATAATCGGAATCAAAATCGGTATCGGTTATTCCGATAAATTATCCATATACTCAAAAGGTAAAATCATGATAAACACCTTAGCTTATCGGAATTTCGGTTCCGGTAATGTTATCGGAATCGGAACGGAATCAGAATTAACCATTCCGATTTTATCGGAATCGGAACTATATTTCGGTTATCGAAATCAAAATCTGTGTTTCCGATTCCAAATCCGACCCATTTGCAACCCTAGTAACGTGTATGTTTGTGCTCAGGGTTGTATTAGTTACTGAGAAGAAATAGATGAAAAAAGTGTTTTTTGAAGGGTCAAAAGTGTTTTTGATGTCAAGTGAGCATTGGAGATTTGAGTCCCATCCTCAACTTGCAGCTTAGAGGATCTGGGTTCCACCATATAAGCTTTCTTCTTGTTGCAAGGGAGACTAGTCACATCCACATGCTTCTGCTTCCATTGGGATATTTTATTGAATGTTTTGGTTTTGACAAAAGAGGGTCAACCTTCTAACTAAGCCAAAACACTATTTTTTTGGCCGTTTTGATTACAGAATTATACCTAGGTGGGGAGGGGGGGGGTGGGTAAATGTTAACCTAGGATAGCATAGATTATCTCTACCCAAGAAAATAGTCATTTCACCAAGATGTTTTTCCTAAGTGGCAGATGGGTAGACTTGCCCAAGTTTGAGCAACAAGGGTTGTCTATTCTGTCTCATTTTATTTCCAAAGACATGTGAATTAACTTTTAAGTTAAAATATCCCTAAAATACATATCCCTACACCAAAGCAGCCTGTCAAGCTTGGCAGAAGGAAGATTGCAAAGGAGGGGAGCAGTGGCCCTGATGTGGGAGAGATGTTGGCAGGCACAACTTTATGATCCTGAGGTGATGAGAGAGAGGGTAAAAAATGGGTGGAAGGTGGAGTTGTGGGGGGTGACAGGGACAACTTCCTTCTCCCAGTCCTCCTCCACACTGTTTACTTCACATGGATGCAACTGCAACTGCGCTTTTGCACTTTTTCTGCTTTCTGGAGGGGCATCAATGGCGACGTTGGCTTCACTCACTACCACAAGAAACCATTGGAGTGTCCACCCAAGAGATGGGCAGAAAGGATTCCGAATGTACAGCAGCGATCATGATTCATGTGCAAGTTGCTACCCATCATTTTCTTTCACAATGACAGATGAGATTCATAGATAGGCACATCAAATAGAAACAAAAAACCATCTGCCATGACCTAAACTCGAAGCAAATTGTACAAAATTTGGATCCGCAAAGTAAAAGAACACCCACATTTTTCTTCACACTCAAAACAGCTCTTCTAGGACTCTCCTATGATGGTTGATGTACTAGCAGAGATACTTAATCTAGATGCTGCTCTATATGAGAACTTACTCTTTACAGTGCAACAAGCACTTCTTTTTTCTTGCAGTGACGAGAGATAAAACACTCGAGGTAGAAGAAGCCAAGATAGAAGAATCCCTTGAAGGATGTTGTCGACGAGTATCACCCCCCCTTTTTTTTCTCTTTTCTGGTTTTTGGATTCTATGCTGCTTTGCATCTAAAATTCTGAATTAATGGAAGTAGAGAAGTGGGGAAGTGACTGGAGCAGGTCACACAGCAGCGCAGGCGATCTGAGCTGGCTTCTCGACTTGCACTTCGATCGGTGATGGCAATGAGGGGAGCCTGCGCTTCTGAATGCGAGGAGGAAGATGCTTGGTGTACTTTTTGGGGCCAACAGTCCAGGGCAAGAAGACACCAGTGCCACCGCGGGTGAATCTCCTGGTTGCACTCATAACAATGGGTCTTGGAGGTGAGAGCAGTACAACAGGACCTTGGATAGCCATTCCCCATCTTGGGACCAAATCAGGAGACGCGCAGGCAAGAACCCCTCCTGTTGCCACTTTCTGCTGTGGAGGGGTACTGGGTTGCCAAAGTGTCATTGCTTTTGTTAGGGGAGAAGTGGTGGCTGCCTCTACCTGGTTGGTGGAAGGCCGGACCTTGGCAAATGTGATGCTGACCCTTGTATTGGAGGAGGGGCAGATAACATGCCTAGCTACATCAGCACTGTTCCCACGCATTACAAGGAGTGACCTGCACATCACACAGTCATTTGCTAACGATTTGTTCGAGCAATCGCCAAATGCATGTATGGGAGAATGGTTGAACGACTATTGTCCCCTCGCAAGGCATTAGTTTCAAAATACACAGCAACTGCAGCTGAATAAGGATTTTCTTTTCTTTACTGAGCAGCTCCCATGGTTTCCCATGTTCTTCAAACCAGAGGGACTTGATGTGGTTATTTCAACTTAATAAATATGGATCTTGGGAATTAGGATTATAGAGCATACCCTTCCTTGAGTGTAAGTGTAAGAGAGCCTTTATAGTTTCCATGATGATCACTGACAAGAAATCGCCCAAAGGTCATTGTAGTCTCCGAAAGAAGAAGAGTTGAGACGGGATTCTCCAGGTGAGGCGGTTTGAAGTAAGGTTGCGAGTATTCCCCCTGTAGATCAAATAAAATTCTAAGCCATGAGAAAGCTTACAGTTAGACACATTTTATCCGAATGCTGCGGATGATAAAGCAGAGAGAGAAAATGGAAACAGAGTATCAAACCTCATCAAAGAAGTTGATAATGCAACTGTTTGGTTTTCTACTGTCTGGTATTAGGCGCCATTGGATCAGGTGATCAACAGCAGACTGCAATACTTCTGGAATTGGTTCTATGTGACCTGCAAATCATAAAGATTTTTATTCAATTTGCAGAATGCAAGGGCTCACATTAAGAGACTGAACACCAACTCTGAGCTAGTATTACCAGAGACTTCTCTCAGAAAAAGGAAAAATGGGAAAAAATCTCCCGTGTAAAGTATGAGTTGCTAAACCAGGTATAATACCCTCTCAGACAAATAAATGGCTAGTTGGTGCCTAGTAAGCTGGTAAAATAGTGTCTGATGTTTCTGAAGCAAACAATGTGTGTGAAATTCACAAATCAGTGGGACACCCGCAGCTGTAGCAGGTTATCTATACCACCACAATCTAGAATGTAATATTCAAGATCCTATTCACCAAGTACCAAGAAACCAATTCCTTGCTGGAAATCAACTAAAGAAAACCTCAGAGTGGTAAGAATTTTTTTTCTTGGATGTATGGCTAATCCTTCATCCTAGATGTCCAACAAAATAAAGATGATTGAAATCCTATAGGATTGTAGGAATTCTAGGTTGGCACTTACTTTCCACATCATCCTTGGTTGGTTGAAATATTGGAACACCAAGCTGGATTATCTCTCTCTTGTTTCCTTTTAATTGCTTGTTGAACAGCATAAAGGTGTGACCTGAATCATCCACAAGAAAGAACTTGTAAATTAATGGTCAAATAAGTAAGAGTTATGCAGGTGTATAATTTTACATTATATTTGGAGGACCAGGATGCCATTAGATGTCTTTGTGCATATATCGTATATGTAAAAAAAACAAACTCATGTAATTTATGAGAAGTTGTTTGAATATGTATAGCTAGCAAGTGTCCGTATTCAAAATGGATCAATGAAAGTATCCTGTTTTTTGAATTAGTTAAGGCATGAGAAAGAAAAACACTGTGCAGGATTTACATCTTTTCCTAGGGATACACAACCTTGAGGAGGCATACAGCAGGTTCATTAGGAAATTTTCAACATTTGTCTAGAAGGACAATCCCACTTCCCTGGTTTTCAACAAATCCCAACTTTAAACGTTTAAGTTAATCCAGTGCAAAGATGAAAACAAACATTTCTTGCTTATATTAACTTAAATAGCATCAGAGATTGATCTCTTTATATTCTCCTGGTCTGTTTCTGAGATCACTGTCATCTTTGAATTTCTCAAAAGTATTGAGTGATGAATGTTAGTTCACAAACATGACATAATTTGTTGACATTATCCTAGAGATTACCACAGAGGTATGGTAAAAAAAGGATGGATAGCTGACCTGATAATTCTCCCCTTCTACCAGCAAGACGAAGTTCATTTATAAAGTCAGCAAGCCTGAAGAGTTCTGAACCTGTGAAAATGTCCTCGTACATCTTCAAACCCTTCACAACATTAACCTAGGGAAAGAAAAACATATCATGAAGAGACAGAAGAAAACTAGAGTCACAGAAAGAAGTAACAAAACAAATCATATGCTTTATTAAATTCCCTACAGGAAACATACATTAGTATTAACTCTATCCACAAAGAAAGCTATCCAAGTTATAACTCACCATATGCCCTTTTACCGGCTCCTTGGCAACGAAACCTTTGAAGGTCTTAATCCGGTCTGGGCGAGTGGCACAATCCTCATGATCGTAACAGATTGCAACATGTTCCAAGGAATCCACTTCCTCCTCCGGAGATCCTATAAACCACAGAAACACAATATGAAAAGCAAATTCATATAAAAGCTATTAGTTCTGTATGCTTGCTTTTTGCACCACTAAAAGGATCAAACAGATGGAACATGGTTAAATGGTCATGTCTGTGTTCAAACTTGCCAACAAATGAAGACATCAGACTATCAGAACATGGAAGAGAATAGAACATGCTTATCACTCTTTCAGCTATATCCAGCATCAGATGAGCACAAAATGCTGTCTACTCCTGACACAGTCCAAAAGAAGAAAACAAATTATGGCAATTTAAAGACACGTCTTTCCACTCAGATCCTATGCAAGTATGTGTCATGAAAACTTGACAAACTATCTACAATGTTGTAAGGAGCTCAAGATAGCTGACTGAAAACCCTCGTCCTCAAGAGCTCCCAAAAAGGGTAGAATACTGGTCTAATAGTGTTGGATTATCATGTGGGAAATGGATGATCGACCTTGAGTCATCACATTGTCTAACAACCAAAGCTCTAATTCATAGATGACGATCTGAATAACTAAAACTGGTGTCATTCGAAATGACTTGCACCCATCAAAGCCTAGAGTTGGCCGACTCCGGCCAAGGATGGCAGAGTCGGGTCAGGTGGCTGGGTCGGCCCCAGCCGATCCCGACCGTGAGTTGGGCCAGACTCGGCTTGAGTCGGGCCGAGTCGGCCTGAGTCGGGACAGTGAACTTTGTAAACCAGTCCCGTGGGTGGGTCGGTGTTCCCCCCCCCCAGAGTCGGGTCGCCAGGGGCCGACCCGACTCAGAGTCGGCCGACTCCGCTCCGAGTCGGCCGACTCTGCCATCCATGACTCCGGCCGCCGGGCAACCTCAACGGCATAGCAATATAGTTGTGAGAGATAATCATCGCCAGTTAGCTACAACGCCATATGCGATCGGTCCACCTGAGCATAGGAGAATCGAACACAGGACAACATGCAGCCATGGCCCCGCACACAGAACTTGCAGAACTGAGCAAGTAGTATTATTCCTCCACAAGTCTCAATCATGTGGGCTTTTCCTATCCCACTTTGGAATCCCCTCACATAGTAGCAGCCTAACAACAAGATGCTCAACTCCCCCAGGCCCGGCCGGCTCCCGTGAACCGGAGCGCCCGTGACGGGCGGGCCGCCCCACCCAACCAGCAGGCCTGGCCCACACGAAAAGCAAACAAATAAAAATAAAAAAGTAAAAAGCCGCGGCCACACGCCCGCTTGGAGTTCCCCGCCGTTCCAAGCGTACAAAAAAGCAGAGAGGAAGAGAGAGAGAGAGAGAGAGATCAAACTAGGGAGTAGTTGTGGCGGGCACTTGACCGTCAGATCAGAATCCGACGGCCAAAAATCCGAGACGCAGTGAAATCAATACGAAGCACACCGTTCCAGGCCTTTTCCCGTGTTATATGATCAGGACAGGAGCCCGTGGCGCGGGCGCTTTCCCAAGGGGCACGGCTTCGGGCTTCCTTCGCAGGAAGCCAAAAACAGGAGATTCCGATTCCTAAAGCAAGGAAGCCGAATCCGCTGGGTACGTGGAGCGGGATTCGAGGTCCACGCTACAAAACAAAAGCGACTCCATAGAAAACGAGACTTCCGATTTGGTAATAACCCCTCGTAAATATTTATAAATGCACATACACTATTTTTATATTATAATTGTCCCAACACGTAAATACTCCTAATAAAAGATAGGCCTATTACATTACAAATATATAGAGCGCATCTGTTTGATATTTCTCTTCATAAATTCTAGAGATATACTTACACAAATAAAAGAATCATCAGGACCCCACCACTTAAAATTCTCATAATTTAAATTTAAAATTTTAGCCGAACAAGACCGGTATATTATAATACCATGCCATGAAAAATACGATTTGATCTGATTTCTCAATTCGACCAACATTACTTACAATCCTGCAAATTCTCATAATAAGATCACAAACTAAACTCAATGTTCGAGTCAGAATCTAGCATAAGCAGTACGAGGGACCAACTAATCTCAATACTTGCTTCCTAGAAGAACATCTCCAATATTTCCAAAATTAAATACTTCAACAAAAAAAAAAAGATGCTAATTAGCCCAATACCAACATCTTATTAAACCTCTCACACAAGGCTCTAGCAAAAATGCAAAAAACGGTAGGTTAAGAGACTAGAAAGTTGGAGAATAGGGAAGAAGGTACAAGAAAAAGAGGCTCCAAGGACATATATGCAAAAAACTCTATGTTTCGGGGTCCGTGCAACAAATTGCGAGATCATCATGGATTGGACGGTGATCTGAGGCGTGCGGAAAATGGAACTCCCATGAAAGCGGAAGTGGGTAGAGAAAGAGCAGAAGAAAAATGGACGGTCAGAAACGGAAGGTGGGGTACCGGCGGGGCCGTCCGATTGGTGTCTCTTTTCTTCTGGCGGCTTCTGCGCGCGCGGGGGACCAACGTTACGTTCTTCTCCGGCGACGACTGACCACGTTTGACGGTTCGAGAAGGGGGAGAGAAGGATCCCCCAAACGGGCCCCACATCATCAAACCCCAAATATTTTTAACAGAGTATTTAAAACTAAACAAAAAAATAAGAGGCACCCTTTTTACACACATACTTATATTATAATAATATATTTGCATATTATGTATATAGTTTATGGGGTTTTGCATATATACCATCAAGAAATTTCAAATGGCAACTGCGTGCAAACTTTGCACCATTTGTTCTTTGCAAAAGGGCCACCTAAAGGAGTGAAAACTGAAAAGAGGACTTTTTTGCCCTTTATGACCTGGCATCTCACTTTGAATAGTAATAAGATTGGTGAATGTATAATTATAGTAGTATAAAAAAAAAACAGAGAAAACCCTTTTGCGCAAATGTTTATATTATGTGGTTGTTCTGATCTTTCTTGGATTTTGGTGGGGGTGTGAAGAAGAGATCAATAGAAATTTCCGCTGCAGAAATGAAGACAAAGCGGTGCAAACTGCGGTTGGGAAGATGTGCAGACAGTGGACGAAGAATTTTCCGAGAACCAGAGCAATGGGAGGAGGACATGGCAGCCCTGCGGCCAGCAGAGGAAGAGCCGCCGGCTCCACAGCATCCCCACCTACCCCCCCCTCCTCCCTACCCCATCGGCCTTTCTTCTCCCTTCCTCCTTCTCTGCAGACTGGCAGAGAGAGAGAGAGGTGGAGCAGAGCAGACAGCCGCCGCCCGCCGGGCCTACCCACCCACCACCTCCTCGCAGAAGCCTTAAAAAAATAATGGGGAAAATGTGGGAATGGGAGAGAAGAGACACGAGAGAGAACATGGAAGGGATCTTTCCTGCTGCACCTGTTCCACCGGAAAGAGTCGGTGGAACGGTTTTGTGTGTTTAAGAACCATGATTTGGGTGGTGAGGGGAGGGAAAGGAAGCAGTGAAAAGTGTCGGGGGTTTTTTTTTTTTTTTCCTGATACTAACTGTTGGAGAGGATAGCGCAGAGGTGGAAATTTTGATGGCGTCGAGGTGGTTTTACCTGCGTCGGCGTCGGCAGTGACGGGGCGGCGGGAATCTGGGGAATCTCCTGAGGAATCTTCCGGCTCTTCCTCGGATTTGTCCGCCTCTGCCGGGGGGCGGAGGTCTTCATTGGGTTGATCCCTGCCGTCGCCGAGGCAGCTCTGCTCCTGAGCTTCCTGGGCGTCGTCTACTCCTCCTCCTCCTCCTCCTCCCTTCGGTTTCTCTTGTTCCTCCTCCGGATCCTCCTCCTTGAGGACGACGCCGACGTCCCTCCGGCTCTTCGTCTCCCAGTCCCTCCTCTCCCGGAGGAGCTGCTCGGCCTGCACGGCCGCCGCCTCCTCGGCCGCCCGCCTCCTGGCCGCCGCGGCGCGCCGCAGCTCGATGGCGACGTCGGCAATGGAGAAGTACTTCTGCATGTGGAGGACGGGGATCCAGTTCATCCGCCGCCGGTGTATCGCCGCGAACACGGCCTCGTAGTCGCCGGCCGCGGAGCCCCGCCCGTCGATCTGGGTCAGGTGGTTGCAGAGGGCGTCGATGATGGCGTTGGCCGCCGCGAACTCCCCCCGGAACCAGGCGATGATGGCGTCCCTCGCGTACACCTCCGGGAACGAGACAGCGGCCGCGTCCGCCGCCTTGGAGACCGGGGCGGGCGGGCTGGCGGGTGCCGGGGAGACGGCCTTGGCCCCCGCCGGCGCAACGGCCCCCGCGGGGGCCGCGGCCATGGACATGGGCGGCGCCAGATCGGTCCGGCCTCAGCTCCTGATCGATCCGGGAGGCGCCGGCGCGTCTGCGTCTCCTGCTTTGCCTCTCTGAGCTTTTCCCTGTTCTAACAAAAATGTGGTCTTCTTGCTGAAGAGTTTAGAGAGAGAGAGAGAGAGAGAGTTAGAGAGAGGTCGCGTTTCTAAAGAAGAAGAGGAGGCGGCGGGCAGTGGAAGGAGCAGGGGTGCTGCGTCGCTTCATATAAGCGAGCCGCTCGGGAGAGGGGGGACCTGGGGGTGTTTGTTGCGAGGAGTAAATCCACGTAGGCGTTGACGTGGGCTCCCAGTGAGTCCACGTGGGCAATGACATAGTGACACAGTGGCTCGATGTGGGCAGCTCTCGTGGTGCTCTCGGAGGTGTGGGGTATGATAAGTGAGAACAATTAATTGTCTAGTAACTCGACAACTTAATTAGATGGTCTCAAACATAATTTTGAGGAGAAAGACTTTGTGCACTTTGAGAAAGTGCAAAAGTCCTAGTCATCATGTACTTCTCCCTTCTCATTGGTGGAGAAGAGAAGAGAGATCTAGTCATCATGACCCTTTCCACCAATGGGAAGGGAGAAGTGCATGATGACTAGGACTTTTACACTTTCTCAAAGTGCACAAAGTCTTTCTCAATTTTGAGAGGTCCATGGGTGTTATGATAGCGCAAATCTTTTAAAATTGTATTTAGATCCGAATGAAATAATTATCTAATGACATCACAATAAATAATTAAAAATATCTCATCGCACATTTTGATGTGAAATGAGATGTGGCACATTTAATTGAGATGTGCCGCGTAGAGGAGGGAGAGGAGACATTTCCCCTCCCAACCCCTTCCCGACATCAAGACCAACCTATAAATAATTATCATAAAAATTACTTGCTACACACACATATGATTGTTAGATGGTACATGTGGCATAGAGAGAGTCCAAGTGGTCATGCAAGGTTAAGTGTGAAATCTTATATAAGAGGAAGAGAAATGTTAGCTACTCGTACAATGTGGGACCCGTGTGCTTGACCAATTAAGTCGGGCGCATGGTGTTTCCACCTCACGTAAATTATTCGATTGTCCGAATAACTAGTATTTCTTAAAAAAAAAACATTTTCGATGCTCTGTAATTGCAGAAAGATCATCAGTTTCTTACATGAAAAATGTGTATACATTTAATTGACCCAATCTTGGTAGATACAACATTACTTAAATGAACTTGTGATTATTTTACTTTCGAAGAATGATATGTCTACTACGTTCATGTGATAGGGCATGTTGTGCATTAATTAGTAGGAGATTTATGAATGTCCTATTTTTTTGCGTTTCACTTTTTTTTCTTCTAAAATATCATATTCATGTTTACCTATGATTTTATCATGAACTATCGATAGGACATACATCAATATAATATTTTACATGACCATATGTAAATATTCTATTTTTCAACTTCACTTAGATTCTAGTTCTTGAAGTAACATACTTCTTTCACTGCTAGTAATCTAACCCACGATTGGAAAAATGTTGGGCAATCTGAGTCGTTAGTAGAACGATTAGGGGGCTCAATGAGAAACTCCAAAGAGAAAGGTTTAGTGTATTTTTATATTGTATTTAAGTGTAATATGACTAAATAATAAATCTGTGTGGCACCTCTCATATGGAGAGTGATAAAGTGGCAACTCAATTATTAGATATCACATAAATTTATTACCGAGTCATATTACACTTAAGTATAATATGAAAGTGCACTAAATCTTTCTCAACTCCAAAACCTCATAGTGGTCCATGAGTATACACCTCATTAATAATTTTTTTTTAATTTTAAAAATAATTATGGGCACATCTTTTGAGAAAGCAATCACAAATAGAGTATTAGAAGGGCAAGCAAGCAAATAACACACTAGAAAACCACATTATAATATTAATGACAACATGATGCAAGTTATATTTCACCTTGGCCCATTTGCATAACCTAGTAACCACACCATTGATTGAGGTGAACATTTAATGGAGAACGGCTTTTGATGTTGCTTCATCTTTTAGGCATGTGGGTCAACCCTAAGATCACCAAAGTCTGATTTATAAGATACCCAAGGTGGATCTTATTTTATATGGTTAAAGGTCTTCATGCTTGCACTTATGATGCATGGGTAATGAATCCCATAGGACCTCTTCTACTGCATTTTATGCTACTACAAGTTCTTAGTTTTGATCAGCTAATCTTCTCTCTCTTGCCCTAGTGAGTAGAAAAGTAATGGGCCATAACTATATTTGTGCATGTATAGATCTAGATTCATGTGGGTATATATACAATGATATGGAAACAAATGTTGACATGGGAGGAGGGGTTTTGAGTAGATTCCACATGGATGTGGATGCACATTGCACATGGAGAATGATGCTCATACACACTTCTGATGTGTTTCATTGTCTAACCTATTTGTCACCCAAGAGCTAAACCCACTCACTCACACACACACTCCATATCTCACTCTCATAAATAGGTATGCTACAAATTGAACAAAAGTGCACATGTCTTGGATTCAGCATAAAAGTGTTTCCTCACAAGTTTCACCTTAATCTTTATGAGACTTGTATAATATTCACAATACGTATAAATGATAACTACATGAAATCTTCTCATATATATGTACGCATAGCCAACTTTGATAAATAATTAAACAATCTCTAGTTATTTTATCCAGGGATTGTTTAACTCAAAAACTTTTTATTTTACTATGGCCCAAAAAATATGTTCTTGGGTAAGAACCCATTAAGTTATCCAAGTCTTTTAACTTGGTTAGGTTATGTACCCTTTTAACCCCCTTTAACCTCATTTCCACCCAACTCACCCTGGTTAAGAAAATTAGGTCGAGCCAACTTTGATAAATAATTAAACAATCTCTGGTTATTTTATCCTGGGATTGTTTAACTAAAAATTTTTTTTATTTTACTTTGGCTCAAAAAATATATTCTTAGATAAGAACCCGATTAAATTATCCAAGCCTTTAATAGATACCATTCTTACATACAGACATCTCACATTATTGTAATATATGTAGCAAAAACTTGTTATTTCTACAGCTATCCCTAGGCACATAATCTCATACATTTTCTTATGGCCCTAGTATCACGTTATTTTTCGGTGGTTTTCCTACATCTAAAGTCGTGCAATCAAATGATTTTTTTTAACGTATATATCCCTCCGCAGTGTCATATTTATGTGTACATTTTAAAACTATGGATTGTCAAAAATACCCTTGATACATCTAAATAGTTGCACTTATCCACTTCAGTCTTTCATACAACTAAAATATATTCCGAAATTTTTAAAAAGAGTTTTGAAATACCCCAAGATCATGTGATCCCATCCTAGTGGATTCATGATTTTAACATGACATGGACATAACCATAAATATTTAAACATACTAAGAAATAAGAATATATTTGAAAACAGTTCATGACTTGTAGGGGGTGTACATATGAACATGATATTTGGATATATGTATAAAATTCCCCAGCATAAAATCGGGCCCGGAATATTCGGATCGGAACCGGTAAGAGCTCTCGCTTTCGCCTTCGTCTCTATCACATCATGTGAATAGAGAACACACGAGCCCTTGTTCCCCACCCTCGGAAGTCCCATGAAATGGGTGAGACCTCCCCTTTTAACTCCACCACCACCACCACCTAGGGTGTACTTGCCAAAACCTTTATTAATACTCACATTTTTTTTTCTTTATGTGTCTATTTTCCAAACCTTTATTAATGTTGGGTCCGAATAGATGTAATTTTGTCAGAACATGTAAGTTATTCGGTCCTATATATGATTTTCCACAAGATAGGGAAGTTTAACGCAAAGTCAGTGCATCAAAGAAGAGAAATGTTACCGTGCCACATTTTACTTAGGGAAATAGACGTGCAAATTACACGTCCGGACACGTCAAGGCACGCTCTTGGGGGGGGGGGGGGGGGGGGGCGTATGTGGGCGCGTCTGATTTGCACGTCGGACGATAGGTAGTATTTCTCTTTTACTTATGATGTTTTTGGGAGTAAAGTGTTGCTTAAGTCCAATGGTTCCCAATTCAAGAAAGATATCAAATTTGAAAAAAGTTTACTACATATTTATATTGACTAGATACTAAATCTATGTGGTATATAATAATTGAGTTGTTATTTTATCACTCTTCATGTAAAGAGTGTCACATAGATTTAGTGCCTAGTTATATATATGTGCACTAAATGTTTTTCATCGAACTTAACCTTTTTTTGGGCCTCCCATCGTGAAGTGAGATGAGTAAAATGATGTATTCAAAAAGTGATTTGGTGGTAGTCTTTATGTGTATATTCAGAAAAAGTTAATGATTCAATTTTCACTTGTAGTGAATGTAATTTTTTTTTAAAAATTAAGAATGATATTAAGAGTTCAACTCTCATTAAATAATATAATAAACTAATATTTTAATTATTTTTTAAATTTTTTAAAAAGACAAATAAAATGAGACGATGAAAAATACACAACATTAATAGTCGGTGACTTTTTCTCGTAGATATTATTTAAGATGAAAAATCACTTATTATTCATTTAGAGTAGATAATATCTATTTTTTTACATTGCGGTGAGATTTGTGGTTATGGAGAAAGATTTAATACATTTTTGTATTGTATTTTTAAGTGTAATATAATTAGGTAATAATTTATGTGACATCTAACAATTAAATTGTCATTTTATCACTCTTTATGTAAGTGGTGTCACAAAAATATTCTTCCCTAGTCATATTATACTTAACATATGATACAAAAGTGAACTAAAATTTTCTTGTGGTTTTGTGATGAGACGCCACTATATATGAAGACGGATGTCAGATGAGTACTTGTCTTGGATGATTTTTAAGTATTTTTTTAATAAGATAATAAAACATCATATAAATATATGCTAGATTTCGAAGGTACCCAACTAATGATTCCTCCAATCCATAATTTACGCAAAATCGCACCCAAAAAAAAAAGCCCAACATCACATGAAATCACGGTGTACTTGTACCTTCAACAAGAAATTAAAAAAAGGAAAAAAAATAAAAAAAAAGAAAAAGAAAATAGTATTGGAAGATCCGAGTCAAGCGAGCGGCCGGTGGAGAAGAAGGCCGCCCCGTGACGGAGAGGCCACGCGCGTCGAGACGAGCGGCCGCACGCTGGCAGGCAGCCGAGGCGGCGTTGGGCCGTTGGCAAACAACAACACCACCACGAGGTCACGAACCGCAAACGAACAAAACAAGACATTTATAGCTTTGCCCCTGCTCCGGGTTGATGACGTCTTACAGACGTCAGCACGCACGTCTGTCCACCGCCGCAACTTGGTGTTCTCCCCTACCTCACACGCATGTATGCGCGTGGTAACCTCACTTTTATAGTTGGAATATATATATATATATATAATATTATTAATGATAAGGCAGACTTTTGGGTACGGTTTTGCCATATGATCATAGTTGATGGTTAGATTTTAATTTAACTGTTTATCTATATTAACTGAACAACATCGAGCAACAAGTATTCTGTGCACTCGAACGTCCGAATATCAAACACAAATATATTATAATATTTCTTTGTTGGATTAAAATCTAATGACCCGTGTTATATACTACGGCGGAGCCGTATCAAAAAATTTTAATTTAACTGTTTATCTATATTCACCGAACATCATCGAACACCGAATATTGAGCTACCAGTATTTTGTGTATTCGATTAACGTTCGAACACCGAACACAAATGTACTATAATACTTTGTCGTTTGGATCAAAATCTAACGATCCGTGTTATATTACGGCGGAGCCGTATCAAAAAAATTTTAATTTAACTGTTTATCTATATTCACCGAACAACATCGAACACCGAACAACACTAAACATCGAGTAACGAGTATTCTGTCCACTCAAACGTACGTAGATATATTATAATATTTTACCATTAAATTAAAATCTAACGATCCGTATTATATTAGAACGGAGCCGTATCAAAAAAAACTCCACCGCACCGTAACATTTATCATATACGTTTATATTACACATTATGTAATGTTGCTGAGATGGGATTAAACTATGGTTATATTGGCTAATAATCTATGTATACGACTGTTGCAGGGTCTGTGGGCGGGTTGTGGTGGGCGTGCTTGCTGCGAAGTGCGAAGTTTTGTGTTGGGTGGGCGTGTCACGGGTGATTTAAGTTAGATGATCTTAGCGCTGACGACGGTGACGCTGTCACGGTTTGGAACTTCTGTTTGGGGTTTGGGAGGTTCGATGATTTGGTAGTTGAGAAAAAATTATTTCTTTACGATTTGAAGTGGCCGTAAGTAGAAAATTATACTTTGACCACTGCGCAGTAATATAAAAAAAAATAAAAAAAGTAAAAAATTACACTTCGTAGTCGGCACCCACAACGTGTTCGACTGCACGTACGAACGGATGTCAACATAAGTAATTGGACTCACATCTACTTGTGTCAATAAATATAAGAACATAGATTTTCCAGTGAAATACAAAGTGTTTCTCAAATAAATATTACATATTTTAGACTTTACATGCAGTGGCGGAGCTATTTTGGGATCAGTGAAGTCCTGTGATTTTATTGGATTGAAAAATTTTCATTAATGATATAAAATTTCACTATTAGTGATCACATTAGATTAAAAAAAAATATTTAAGGATGTATCCATTGAACGAAAATTTTAAATCCGTCACTGACTACATGCGGGTGAGATTTGCTGGACCCCACATTAAAACTCATATGCACTTAGGGTGGGTCGTGCCTATCTATACGTTTTGGAACAGACAAATATTATTATAATTCATGTGAGTGAGATTTATTAGATTTGATGTTAAATCACATATGACTAGAGTGGGTTATATTCGTCTTTCTTGATATAATCTTGTGAACATCAATTTGACATGTGTCATGCACCCGTTGGTTCGGAGACATGTGAGTAGGGTTGGGTAAGAGAGTTAGTTGGGGGTTGTGGAGTGGGATAGTAAAATTATTGTAAGAAAAGATTGAAGTGGATTGCTTGGAAAAGGGACTTATAATGTCCTCTCAACTAATTAATGAAATTACTTTTTAAATAATTTACATTAATCTTAATATTACAAAAAAGATCTTGTAATAAGTATATCTTTTATGGCAATGGGTCAAGTTGGATTTTTAGTTCGGATTCGAGCCATAGGTAATTAAAAATTTTCAAGGAATGTTATGTGATTTTATCTTGATAAGATTTAGTTTCATGTCGTGATATTATGACTTATATCTCAGTTAATAATGATGGGTCAATTGGGGTGTAGGAAAAACAAATTGGGGTCAAATTGAATTGAAGCATATGTGTGTCAGATTTTATTACCTTAATCTGACCTAGTTGAAAGTAGCAGTCAGACAGACATAAATTAAGTTACTCTTATCTTAAAAATTTATGATTTTAATTCACTTTTTTTAAAAAAATATTAAATGGGAATAAACACCTGAGGTCAATGTAAAATCACATAGAAGATTATAAACTCACATGATATGACAGTTCATAGTATTTCAGATCAACTAAAGGACAAACTCCTAAAGCAAGTAGGAGTGGGTACCCTTTTGGAAGGGTCATGACAACTAATCTAGCTTCAATTATTTGGGCATAGTAGTAGCTAGGTCCACCCATTTGATCACACCACATGATCTTGTAAGCTCATCCAATTGATTTGGTTCCAACATAATCATTTCTCACATTAATCTTGCCACAGTTGCATAGGCAATATTTCAAATAGCTAAGTACAACCAATCATTACAGATGGTTGTGGATTAATAAATTTGTCCCTCACATTTCATGGGCAAATGGGGGAGTAGAAATGGGATCATGAGAAAAAGTGCCATGAATATATGCCTATCATTAGTATTGTGCCATCAGATTTGATCAGTCCACACAGTCTACACACTTAAAAATATTCTCACAGGGGAGCTTGATTTTTGCATTTTTTTATTACCTCCTCTTAAATTGAAAAAAAAAATTTCCACACCATTTAAAGAGGTCAGAGTTGAAATCTGATATGATTAGTCTTAAAAGTTAATGGGTTCTTGAGGTCTTTAAATTATACACATTTATCTAATAGCTGTAAAATGTCCCCATGAGAAAACATATGGTGATGCAGTATTTTATGGTGTTTTATAATATTGTGAGCATCAACTCCTATCTAAATTCTGAGAGAGAGAGAGAGAGAGAGAGAGAGAGAGAGAGAGAGAGAGAGAGAGAGAGAGAGAGAGAGAGAGAGAGAGAGAGAGGGAGGAATCTGAACAGTTAAGACACAAAGCCACTCAACCAAGATTGTAAAATGAGATGAGTTGGTGGGACATAACTTAATCATTAAGTTAAGCTGGGATCAAACAAGACCAAACAAATTAAACCCAAATTCCATCTAATGTTGTCATCTCAATTCACTTGACAATTGGAACCTGAGTTCAACCCAACCACAATACATGAAGCTGTCGCCAGAAGTGGAGATCAAATATATATAACTAATAAATAAGTATATGTACATATATATAAAATTTTAAACCTGTAAGATATGGATGAACAGCTGAATGAACAGTGACATCAGTTGTTGTTGGGAGGGGGGGATCATGACAGAAGAGGGCAGGCCTTAGAATTTTCTATCCGGTTAGGAATTTTCTATCCGGTTAGGGTAAGGAAGAGGATGTCAGAACTCAATAAAAGACCTTGACATGGGGATCATCAAGACAGCCTCTCCCTTTGTATATATATATTATATTTGGTTGTTGATTCCTTTTACTGCATATAAACTTTGGAACATTAAAAGAGATCATGGGCTTTCTCAAGAGAATATGGATCAATTTTTATGAAGAAGCAGAGAGAATCTATAATAGTAGAGGGCAGAAAAGTATAGGGGGTTTCGCATATAAACTATACTAATGGAATTAAAAGCTTAGATCTATTAATTTTGAATTGAATTCATCGAATTAATATATGATTACTAATGTTGGTGATAGTAAGAAGAGGACGTTGCCCTATTATAAGATCGGTCACTTTTTTGCTAAGTGGGTGATGTGACAAACATATGATTTGTGTATATAAAGTTGATAGGATTTAATATAAGACATCTTCACATATAAAATCTAGATAATTATTATTTTCACATCTTATCTCAATCTTATCACTCATATAAATCAATTTTTGATATATATATATATACACGAATATAACTCTTTTGTTGATTCCATGAGTCCAACAAGCGACAACACATCTATGAATCATATCAACAGCCATGTAAATGCAGCAGACAAGATTCAATATAAGACATATCTTTACATATAAAAATTTAGATAATTATCATTTTCATATCTTATCTCAATCTTGTCACCCATATAAATCAATCATTCATTGATATATATATATATATATATATATATATATATATACAACGAATATAACTCTTTTGTTGATTCCATAAGTCTAACAAGTGACAACACATCTATGAATCATATCAACAGCCATGCAAATGGAGTTCTTTACTAGTTAAAAAGGGAGCACTTAAGAAGAACCCCCTTAAGCCAACACATCACACGGAATGGCTTTCAAAACATGCCCTCCTCTCTTTTCTGTTTTTAAATATATATATATATATATATATATATATTTTTTTTTTTTTTCTCTTTCTCTAGATTAAATTAATGAAGAACTAGCACAGTCTATATCATTGATCATGCCCATGTTTTAAAATAGTGCCACCTCGGTCTGCATATTTTATAAGCGGCGACAGGCGGTGGCAGCCGCGCGTGGCTGCGGCCGGGCACAGACAGCGAAACAAGACAAAGCTTGGGGGGGTGGTGGCTGGAAGAGGTGTGGGGGGGGCGGGGGAGGAGGGCCCCCTCGGGTGGCGGCGGCGGCCACTCTGGGCTTGTTGGCAGGTTGGCTTTTGAGATCTTTTCCGGGTTCTGCGTTCCTCTTTGGGTGGTGGAGAGGGACGTCCAAAGCAAAAGGTCAGAGAGGAGGAGGAGGAGGAGGAGGGGAAGGGAGAGGGGTGGCGGGGCATCTCTCCTTTCCGGGAGTTGCCCTCCTTGTTGCTCGCGAGTGCACCTGCTAATACTTAACAGGGTGGGAGAGAGAGAGCTCTTTGGGTGGTGGAGAGACAGCTAAAGGTCAGAGAGAGAGAGAGAGAGAGAGAGAGAGAGAGAGAGAGAGAGAGAGAGAGAGAGAGAGAGAGAGAGAGAGAGAGAGAGAGAGAGAGAGAGAGAGAGGGAGAGAGAGAGAGAGAGAGAGGCATCTCCCCTTTGTTGGCTAGCCATCCTTCTTCTTTGCAAGGAAGTGCATAGCTGTGTGCACCGGTTACATTTAACAGTACTCAACAGGGTAGAGAGAGAGAGAGAGAGAGAGAGAGAGAGAGAGAGAGGCATCTCCCCTTTGTTCGATAGCCATCCTTGGTTTTCCAAGGAAGTGCACCGTGTGCACTTGTTAACACTTAACAGTACTCGAGAGAGAGAGAGAGAGAGAGAGAGAGAGAGGCATCTCCCCTTTGTTGGATAGCCATCCTTGGTTTTTCAAGGAAGTGCACCTGTTAACACTTAAACAGTACTCAACAGAGAGAGAGAGAGAGAGAGAGAGAGGCATCTCCCCTTAATTTGTTGGATAGCCATCCTTGGTTTTTCAAGGAAGTGCACCGTGTGCACCTGTTAACACTTAAACAGTACTCGACAGAGAGAGAGAGAGAGAGAGAGAGAGAGAGAGGACTTGAGGGCACCCTTTGTTGGTAGCCATTCTTGTTTTTTGCAAGAAAGGGCACAGTGTGCACCTGTTAACACTGAACAGTACTCAACAGGGTAGAGAGGGAGAGAGAGAGGAGTTGAGGGCACCCAATTCCTTAGCACCAAGGGGCAAGGGCACAAGGTTATCGACCCATGATGGCCAAGATGGGAAAGGCAGAGGAATCTCAAAGGACACCTGTTAGCAGTGTATAAAGTGAGAGAGAGAGGGAGTAATGTCCTTCATTGCAAAGAAGGCGCACTTGTTCACAGGGTAGAGAGAGAAACAGAGAGAGAGAGAGTGAGAGTGAGAGATGAGACTGTGCGTCTGTGTGTGTTCTCTTTGTTCTTAATGGTTGTGTGTGTTTTTGAGAGAGATTGAGAGGGAATGTACTCCTACAGGTGAAACTGTTCACAGGGTAGAGAGAGAGCGCGAATGTACTCCGAAGCTGTTCCGAGGGTAGAGAGAGAGAGAGATGATGAGAGAGAGTGTCATGTCCTCCTTGTCCTTGAGGGATGTGTGTTTTTCTGAGAGAGAGAGAATGTATTCCTTGGTCGCAAGGTGAACTTTTGTTCACAGGGGAAGGAGAGAGAGAGAGATGAGAGAGAGTGGCTGTCCTCCTTGTTCTTGAGGGATGTTTGTGTTTTTCTGAGAGAGAGAATGTATTCCTTGGTCGCAAGGTGAACTTTTGTTCACAGGGGAAGGAGAGAGAGAGAGTTGCATGTCCTCCTTGTTTGCAAGTGGTCGGTGGCTATGTGTGTATGAGAGAGAGAGAGAGAGAGAGAGACCACCCCAAAGAGCATGGGGCACAAGCTTATGGACCCATATAATCGAACAAGTGGGAAAAGCAAAGAGGAATCCCAAGGACAAGAAAAAGTGCCACACCAACTTGTAGGCACTAGGCAGCTTCCTTCTGTCATCCTTTCTCTG
Source organism: Colocasia esculenta (assembly GCA_014218235.1). Lineage (NCBI taxonomy): Eukaryota > Viridiplantae > Streptophyta > Magnoliopsida > Alismatales > Araceae > Colocasia > Colocasia esculenta. The sequence continues at coordinate 150,994,212 of CM024762.1, forward strand.
ATCTGTGTAATGCCTAAATACTTCCTTTTGAGCTTATGTATGTTCTTCCATTATAATCCCCCTTCCTCAGATGCACATGCATCTCTCTCCTTGAGTTTTTTCTTTTTAAAAATATGAGAGGAGAAATTTAACTTACGAAATATAGTGGCACAATTTGAAGTGGGAATGTTAATGCCCCCTATATATGGCCAGATCTCTGGACTGGAAATAATCACTTCAATAAGATGAAGAAGTCATAAGAAGAATCTTCTACTTGAGAGGGAAGTGTCAAGAATCTTTGAAATCTCCTTAATATTTTAGGCACCTTGATAGAATTATCTCTTTTTCTTCCTTTTTTTTCCTTCACTTGGCATTGCCTAAACTCTAGCTTCCACGTCACTCCACACAACCCCAAACACTCACAAGACATCCACCACTTGACACAACACCTTTTGCCGTCCATCCAAAGGCTGCCACCAAAATGAAGTCCACGAATTAATGAATATATAGAGAGAGAAGAGAAAGATTTATTGTACTTTCACATTATACTTTAAGTATAATGTGACTAGATAACAAACTCACGTAACATCTAACAATTAGATTGTCATTTTATCACTCCTCATGTGAGGGGTATCACATGAGTTATTGCCTAGTCACATGTGCAAGTGCAATAAATCTTTCTCGAGAGAGAAATGTTAATCAGGCCGTCCGAATAACTCGCATGACGTGGGTGCACCGGATGGCCGACTTGATTGGTCAGTAGCATGGACTTCACGTTGGAGTCACGTGGGCCTCACACCGCGATCGACCAATCTGGTCAGTCACGTAGTGCTTCCACGTCGACTGATTACTCTGACGACCGAGTAACTAGCATTTTTCATATATATAAAGTCTTAAGAATCCATTATTCTTCACATAATTTCACCGAGGGTGGTGGTATATATGCGATCTTCCATGGCATGTGGTTCTTAGAAGAAAGTTCTTGCCATTGAAGGAAAAGTATCAAAGCTTCTCCACAAACCTGCTTTGTTGTGTGAGACTCTTAATATTGTCTTCTTATTGGTATATGTCCACTCCAAAAGGATCTCATTTCAAGAGTAAAAGATATTGACCAATCCAAACTGATCCCATCTTGAATGGAAGGAAAACTAATCTCTTTCCACATCAGGAGAGGTGGGGATCATATTTTGCTCCTATGCTACATGATAAACCCTAAAATAAGTTCATAGGATGGGATGGCAATGGAGGAAAGAGTCTTTAGCGAGGCCATTCTGCCGGACCTTTCAATCTTCCACTCTGCCCACATGGGAGAAGTCCCATATGGATATATAATCCTAAAGAGTTCCTAAGTTTGTGATGGGTATCTCCGGAAATCAATAAGGTGGCATAGGCAATTGTGAGATATTTGTCATGTTCACATGATGCTACTTCACCCACATCTAACTTGTTTCAGTACTGTCTACTAATTGTGGAGGAAGAAGGTCTTTTTTAGCAGTGGCAGAGCCAAAAATATTTAGAAATGAGATAATTAATAAAATAATTGTTCATAGATACTCAACGCAAGGAGGGTAATTAATAAAGTTTAAAAAAATCTTCACATGCCCATCATAAGGAAAATTTTATGTAAAAAAATTAATAAGGGGAAAATTTATGCAAAATAATAAGGGGGGGGGGGGGGGGGGGCAATTGCCCCCCCTGGCTCCGCCACTGCTTCTTGGTCACTAGAAAATCTCAAAATATGAAACAATATATACATCAAAATATGAACTAGAGAGTTTAGGGGGTCTTTTCTGTTGGGTAAAAAGGGGTTATATGAGGGGCAATTTTAAGAAAGGGAGTAAAGAAACACAAAAGTTTGATAAAGTAAAAGGTACCTTAAAAGTTGTGTTATTTTGTCCTTATGTGAGGGGTCTTTAGTCCCACATGGGATACCCCTAAAGAGTTAAGGGCTTCATAACCCCTAATGTCTATGAGACTATGTCTTATAGACAAGGGTGGAGTTATGCTAGACCATATCACACACGCGCGCCGCCGGGCCGGGCGGGGCGGGCGCGCGCGTGTGATGACGCGGTCCAGCCGGCTTGCCTTGGTACCTTTTTGCCTCTTATTTTTGCGTTTTCCCCCTTTCTTGGAGAGATTGGGCCTGTTTGGACCGGTTCCCTGAACCGGCCCATTGTATTAGCTCCTGCGGGCGTGGGTGTCTCTTATAGCGATTAGGGTCTCCCTAATCGCGGTTACTGTTGTTGACACGCCGTTTGACTCCCCGAGGAGGAACCGCTCGCTACGCTACTGCTCTCTCTCTCGCCCTCTCCTCGCGTCGGACTGTTGCTCTGCGAGGTCGTCGCCGGCCGCTCTTCCGTTCGGGTGCGCTGTCGCTCACCGGCGTTCGGGACACCTTCGTCGTCGTCGTTCTACGCTCCCTCCGGTGTTCGGTGCATGTTTCCTGCCCTAACTTTTCATAGTAGAGGATTAGGTTTCCGTGTAGCATTCGCCTTTCGGAATCGATCTTGTGCGAGAGCGATTCCGTGTCTCGTGGTTGTACCCTGGGAGAAGGTCGTCGGACCCCAATCGCACCGTATAGTGGGGCGATACTTTCTCTAAGGCGAGTTCCATTATGGAACGCCTCCGCAGTTCTGTTTTCGTTCTTAATTATTCTGTAATCGCTTTCCTTATGATCCATTATCTCATGTTATATTTCTGTTTGTGGGATGCGCCTATGTACATGTTATTTTTTATTGTGTTTACCATGTGGTTTGCACTGATTTACATGTTGATGAATCGCCATGCTTTATGCCATTATCCCACTGTTTTAATAACATTTTCTCCTTCTTTTGAAAACTTTTAAGTGTGTCAGGAGTTATATTCTAGTATGAGAAGGTTGACAAACAAAGCTCAATGTGGACATGTGCAATGGCCCCTGATCTAGTACTTCTTCTTAAGTCTTTCTTAGGACTGTTCAAAGTTTGGTCCAACCTGAAGAACCGAACCGACCGGTTCGGGTTAGGTTTCAAGTCTCTTACGGTTCAGTTCGATTTTACATTGTGGAATCGAAATGAATCGAATATATGTATATAATTAATTAATAACATATAATATCATAAGAGCTCTTGTAGCACAATGGGCTTGGGCGCGGGCGGGAGGTCGCAAGTTCGGGCCTCAGAACGCCCTTAAAATGCATCTTTTTGTGTATTTCGGTTTGAATCGAACTGGACCGGTTTGGTCCAGTTCGGTTCACTTAGGGCGCTCAATTCATTTCAAGTTGGATAAAACTAGGGGTGAACGGAGCCGAACCGACCCATGTTCACCCTTAGTCTTTCTTGCTCCTTCCAACTTCATAATTGCAATGGTATTATTACCTTTATTATTGGGATGCAATTATGTTACCAAATATGCATATTCCCTTCTAGAACAAAAAGCTTCTTTGATATAAGGATAAGATACCTTAGGATAGGAAAAGTCTCAGATAAGAAAATTCATACCTTTTTTAAATTTTCTCTTTTGATAGGCCATTAAGTACCTGAGACGCAAAATTCATACTTACGATGAAATAGGCTATCAATAATTTATTCCGAACATGAGATTTATTAATAGAATATTTTTATCTGACATACTAAACTAACTTTTAAATTTATTAATTTGTCAATATACATATCAAAGTATGATTAGTCATGCCGCTGCGTATCGCAACAATACAGTTGAGTCGGATCATGTCAGAGACTCTCTAAATTTTTGGCAAAGTCGAAACGATATGGGTTATTATAATAATTTTAATATTATTTTTATTATTTATTATTTATTATTTATTTTTAAATTAGATCATCTCGAAACTTTGATTCGGCTCGTGTCAATAGAAGGCTGACACGGTAATCTTGTATCAAAGAGGGGCTCAAAAGAAAAAAAGAAATATGGTACTCATGTTGGCAACCACCACACTCTCTCTATTGTCCCAAACCTTACACTGGTCCTCCCTTCTAGAAGTGCACTCACATTGACACATTTAATGAAAAGGGAACCTCCTAACAAATCCAAAAAACTATTAAAAGCTATGGTGATGCTTTTTGTTGATGGGTACAAATGGTGCCCACTGCCCTGCCCACCTAACAAGATGCCAAGGAAAGAGAGGATAAAATATAAGATTACCTCATAGATGTGCCCTTAGATATCTCTTTGAAATATTTTACATAATTTATCTATTTAATTCTTATATATACATATCTTCATAGGTAAAGAACATATGTCAAGACTAGCTATTTGATTTGATTCTTGTGAATCGGGGAGAACATTCCATCTAGATTAATCTATCAAAATAAAAGAGATCTTGTATAATCAAGTATCTATACATGTCGATAAGAGAAATCTTTCTTTCATACTAATTATATAATACATAGCGTTTGCAATTGGACAATGTGTATAATATTGTATTGCGTCGTCATGTGTCAACTAATGACAACACGTGTTGTATGCACGTGTGTAGAAAATATCTCTCATGTCTAAAAAATTACCAAAGAAATAATTGCTATCATCATCTATCAATCTTTTGTAAGAGAGATTATCAATTCAAATCTTACTGATAGAGATAGAGGAGATTCAACTCATAAATCTATAAATGTTTAACATTAAAAAAATTTAAGTTGGGAACATAATTTTCCCATTAAAAACTAAAAAAAAAATCTAATAACATCAAAACGAGGAAAGTAGGACAAGGGAGCAAGGGATAACGGAAAGGGAGGTGACACACGATTGCCGCAACCCAACCAACCTCAGCCAATGGGGCGCCGCGGCTTACCTCAGCATCATCCATGGCCGTCCATCTGTCTGCTACCGCTTTACCTCAGCGTCATCTGCAGCCGTCCATCTGCCTGCTGCGTGCGTCATCTCTGATTGGTTGATTGATGCATTAAAGTGCGTCACTCTTACTCTCCCTTTCATGTCTTCTGTCCTGTTGGCTGTTGCTCTCTCGGTGCGTCACCAACCCTGTCACCTTCCCCGAGAACACCCACAGGAACGCATACACGACATATCCACTGTATGGGTGTTTTTTTTTACAAGATTTATGAGTGGTGAATGAAGTAATAATAAGTCATGAAACTTTGGTGATTTAACTTTATACCGAATTGAAATTAAATTTTTTTGGTTGTGAAGTGTCTAGATAAAAAATGTTAGTAGGATCTTTGCATTTGACTTGATCGTCCAATTCACTCACTTATGAGCTTGCAAGTTTTTTAAGTCCAAGTACACAAGAAAGATCAATGTTCCATATTTATTTAGAGCATGGTTGGATGACCAGGACCGAACTGATTTGGTACGATTAATTTGCTTCAATCTTAGACATGATTGGTCTGATATATTATTATTTTTAAAATTTTTAATATTATAATTTAAATAGCAATAGAACCAAATTAGGTTGAATTGGATTAGTAAGCCCCATTGCCACCATAATGTAGATGTTATTTTTAAGTTCGAATCTCTTTTCATTTGTGGTTGAGTGGGATCCTAACATGGAGATCTATGAAGTCACACTACTAGAAAAAGTGTTTTTACCGACGGATGTTTTCGACGAAATTTGTCCGTCGGAATATCCGTCGGAAATACAGATTTTCAACCGATTTCTGACCGTTTTCCGACGCAATAGTCGGAGTTTCCGACGGATTTTTCGACGAAATTTTTTTCCGTCGGTAATTTTCTGACAAACTATTTTCGACGGCTATTTTCGATAAATTTCTGACGGAAAGCTGTCGGAAACGGAATTTTCGACGAATTTCCAACGAAAAACATCCGTAAGAAACGCCGCATTTTCTTGTGGTGTCATGTTTGGTATCGAGATATATCAGAGATAGAATAAGTATATCTTCAAAATTTTAAAATTATCTTTAATTTATCCTCAATCTATTTTAATATCAAACAGCTCTTAAAGTTTATATCTAGAGCGCTATTTTAAATTAAAATAGTGGAGGTCATAACAAATTTGTTATATACAGTGGGATTTCTGGAGCGAAATAATTGTCCATGCAGATAGAAAAAAAAATGACCACCAAATTATGTAAAAGAAATATTCTACATTTGAGGGAATGTCGTACGACATCCTACTAACTACAACTTTGGAGTTTCTCTTGTAATACGTGTAGTATGATATCAATTTAGATGATGACAAATATATACACAATCACTCATGAAGTTTGATAAAATTCAATCATATTGATGTGGCTGATATCAATAGATATTACATTTCAATATATCATATCAAATCTCAATCAACAAAATTTTGAAGGATAAAATTTATTGCACTTGAAGGATTACCATCATGTACTAGCCCCATGTATAATGCGAGGCTCACCCACTTTGTGTCTGGGGCGGCGATAAGACGGATAATTATAATCTCGCGAGTGTAATAAATTGTTCTCAATTTTAAAACATAAGAAATGTTTTCTACATACATTAAGAGACAAGTTGATGTTGTTCATCCACATATCAAAGTAAAATTTATTAGACGTCATATCAATATAAATATCACCCGCACGTATCTCAATTGCGTGCAGTAAATTTTCTTCGTCTCACATTATGCGACTCTTTTGAGAAGATAAGATGAATATGGTTGAAATGAGTTCAAATTTCGTCATCTATAAAAAGATTGATTATATATATATCCTCATCAATGACAATCACCTAATCCAACCCCCCATCTGCATGGCCAATAATACCATTGGTCACATTGCAGGACAGTACATTTAGAGAAATAGTTGCACTGCAAATCTTCACATAGCAAGCACACAACATACTCCGAGCTAGTCATATTGTAAAGAGTAATATTTAGGGTTTTAAGTATATTAGTCCTTACAAACTTAATTGATTATAGATTAATCTATCATTATCATATTAGTCCATCAAAATCTTTAAATCTTGCATATTAATACTTGTCAAAAAGACTTTTCTACAAAGTTTTAGAAATTTTGAGAGACTAATATAATAATAACTAGATTTGAAAGACTAATCTACAATTAATTAAATTTGTTAAGACTAAATATATCCAAAAAAATCCTAATATTTGTTACACATCCGAAGTAGTTGCGATGAGACTTACATAGAATAAGTGTCCAACAATATAGCCAATAATAATGTGGGTCACATTGTGAGTGAGTACGGTTAGAAAGACAGTGGAAGCACAACCCACACAAAGCCAAGTACCCGACATACCCAATAATGCCATTAATTTGTCATATTAATTGCAAGGACTAAACTTTGGTAGTTGCAACACCACATGCACAAAGTACTTACACAACATTACTCCATAAATGCCATGGGTCGCGGTCTAAATGAGCACACTCTTAAAAGAGAGGTAGTTTTTTTTTTTTTTTGGTAATGAGGAAACCTCGTCCCGTGTGATTTTGTGGGCTCAGAGATTGATGTTCATGAATTCTAAAATCAGGATTTGACAGCTCTTATTTTTCGTGTATCTGTATTGTCCTTATCTTATTTGACCGAAAAAATTTCGAATCTACACATCTCGATGATTGCATGTAAATCAAGTAACCCCCCTCCCCGGGAATCGAACTCGGCACCTCCTACTTTTAAATAAGAGTTCTAACCGATTGACCCAACCGGAGTCCTCAAAAAAGAAAAAGAGAGGTAGTCGCAGTGCTACCTGCACAGAGCAATCACATAAATGTGTCACCGGACTAAGGTTCAAATTTTAAGGGGTTTCAGATTAAGTTTGACACTTTGTATCATCCCATTCTCAAAGTGGAACAGTGGAGAAGAATAAGGGTGGGTGGGATGCATAGAGGGACAAAGAGAAGGATAGCATTCCTCTGGTGGAGTGTTGAAACCTTTTATTGACCATCCATCCTTTGTGAGGCTCCTATGAGTCCATGAAGACCCTGTGACAGGTTCAAAACCAGCAGTAGGTCAAGAGGAAAGTTGTCAGGGAAGGTCCAAATATAAAGTGGGGGAGGAAGTTGGACAAGTGGGTGCAAAGTCTTAACCACAGAGATTCTCAAGGGGAGATCACCACTGTGAACCCCCCCCCCCCCCACTACAATTAACTCATTTTATGGGTCTCCAGCATTAGGGGGAGTTGGATAGGATTCATGTGAAGTTCTAAATTAAACAAAGGTTGGAGAGTAGATATAGGGTTGACATCATGATAATATGGTCAGTTTGATCTATATATATGGATCTTGGGAAGAAGACCTCGACATATGGCCCGAGTCCAATTCTCGAGTGATCGAGACGAGAGGGGGAAACATGTGTTTTCGCATCCTCCGATGCCGCTTTAACCTTTAAGATAGTCAATTTCGGGAAGGATGTCTTAGAATCAACCCTCCGACAATCAAGTCAACAAAAGAGAGAAGTTCGATTCGAGGTGGAGAGAGAATTACCAACTTGACTATGTATGTTTGACACACATCTCGCGAAATATGGGTTACGATATAAGATTAAATTCTCTCTTGGAACCCATTTTCCTCTTCTCCTCCGGTCAAGTTGAGCCGGACCTATTAAGAGTATTGGGGCCCTATCAACACTTAACCTAGACAACCAAAACCTTAATCCTCTTCCTATGTGCATTCAATCTCCTTACAGCACTTGAAAGCCTTAACTCTTCCTGCTTAAGTTTCTTAAAGATTTTTCAAACCTTGCTACATAACTCAACACCTTCAAGAATGGAGGTCCACTGGTGGAAAGGGGATTCCTCCTCTCCTGTCCCCCCCCCCCCCCCCCCCCAAGCTTTTGAGGAAGGGCATATAGAAAGGAGAGGAGGAGAATAAAAGGGCAGGGATGGGCACACCCCTCCATGCTAGTTTTATATACATGGAGACATGGAGATCTCTGTTTTATTGTGTGAACCCAACTTCATGTCAGTAGGGAGACACAGCCTGCATCATGATTTAGGTGAAGTCAACTCATAGTTTATTTGCCTATGTGTTTTAAAAAATCATACATACTTTCATGTTAGTGGTTCACACCATAAATGTTATTCATATTATGTGGAAAACACCTTCACTAAATAAGTTAATACTTTTGATGTGATGAGCATATTGGCATATGATTAACTTATATAGCGATGATAAAATGTAGTACAAGAAATGAGAAATTTGTATCTCTTCTCTCTTTTTATATCTCATGTTTTATCACCCGTCAGGTGAACTAATTACATAAGTCATATTTGATATCAAAATAGGTCGAGAATAGAATAAAGATATCTTCAAAATTCATTATTTTCAGTTTATCTCAGATCTATCTTAATACCAAATAACCCCACATACATAAATTCTTGACACACCAACACTTGCCCAGAACTTAGTTGTGTAGAAAGTATTATTCTACCAAATATGATTATACATGAGAGAGCTCTTAAAATAAGCATACCATGTCTTATACTAGAGGATTTCAGACCATAGGTATTGTTCATTTATGATGAATACACCTTGTCAGATAAGATTATTTAAAGAATAACTCATATATAATTGCTGTGTGGCATCCCCCATTTTTTAAGCACAACTGAACAACCTTTTTAATCTAATTGGATGCCATGTATGTGGCATATTTTTTATATGTAGGCTAGAAAAAAGATAAGGAGGTGAGTTGAGTCTGTATATCATTATTGTATTGGTATGTTGGGGGGTTCTGTTTTTGTTGTTAGAACTGTACACCATATGTGGCATTGGAAGGTATGTATATATATTGTAAAGGTGGATGTGGATAGATGGACTAAACAGGCTTCCTCTTGGCTTGATGCAGGACTTGGATCAGTCTCTTCTTGTTAGTTAGCTTTTGCATAATAGAACTTTGATAGAAGAAACTTTCAGATAAATTTATATCTAATGGGGATACATTATACCCACTTAGACATTTAATGCAAAATCTCAACACAACTAATGAAGAAAGACAGTCCATTTGCTTAATTTTAAGTTTATTATAAAGAGACATCACTTACTTCCTCATTATACAAAGTCTTCTTCCATTTTATTTTCAGTAGAGGGTTCCTATCCCAACAGCATTCTTCTAATGAGGCATGTGCACTTAAACTATCTGCATATCCATATGATGGCCAGCTTTTTAAGAGATTAATGAAATAGCAAGTTGGGAGAGCAAGCAACAGAGGCATGCACACACACACACACCATTCCCCACATGTGTCTCTTTCAGTTCTATGTTGTATTCCTTTGCAATTAATGACAAGATACATGCCCCTTTTCTCAAAGTCTTCCATCATGGTTGGGCTTCACAGTTCACAAGCATGCCACACAGGGTGGAAGAACAATTTTGTTAAACATTAGTTCAAAACTTTTTATATGTCTCCATCCTCCTGTCTCAAGATCACTAGAGCCATAAATATGATAGGGAAAAGAATAGAATTTTACTGAAATTATTGGAACAATGGCCAGAGAGAAACACATAAATTACCTTTTTTGCCCCTCATTTATCTCCAATAGATATAGGTCTAACTAGTCTGATAGATCATTCACTTATAAAAATAGCCTCTTACTCTCTCACATGATGGCATTGCATGTGGAAAGCAAGAAAAAGATCATGGCTCTCCCATGCAAAGGTCAATGATACCCTATTTAGAGGTTCCTACTACTGCGACTTAGTTCTCATCTCAGCTAGAAGACCTCTGTTCTTATTTAATAATCCAAAATTAGAGAAGTGGAGAATTCGCTACTTGATGACAACTCGAAAAATATTTATCCCAAGATTAGTCTTATCAGGGGTGTTCACGGTTCAGTTTGATACGATTTTGATCATTTTTTTTTTCGAAAACCCAACTGAACCGAACCTACAAATAAATTGAACCGAATCGAAAAAAAAAAAAACTGGAGGATTTAACGGCGGTCCTGAGTTTCGAACACTTGTCATGGGGAGTGAAGCGCACTAATCAACCGCACTTTCTCTTGAAAAATAATATATTATTAAATATATTTAATATGTATTTGATTCAATCGATTTTTTAACAAAAAATCGAACCGAACTGCGGAACCTATCAACCCTTCGATTTGGTTCGATTTTCAAATTGGACCATACTATGAACACATCTAAATCTTATAATAATGATGACATGGATTGTAAAATAATAATCATAGATTGAAAAAGAGAAAAAAAAAATAGTTATCGCAAGATTGGTCTTGCAATAACCATTTCCTATTCTTATGCATTCTATCCAATCTTAAATCCGACTACAACAGCCCAAGTAATATTTCCGCCTAAGAGAAACCTCAGCAACGTCGATATATCCTATAGTCTTAATTCTATGATCAGTTTATTAAGATATCCAACTCGAAAACCTTGGCATGGATGCTCCAAATATCTATTGTAAGAGATGTCATCCCCTTCACCAGTTTATGTTCCAAGTCTTCACGCCTAGATAGTTGTCATACTAAAAAGAAAAGTAGGAACTAGTTAGTTGGCGCCCCCACAACAATCTGCCGTGAAAAATGTTAGAGAAAGATTTAGTGTCCTTTCATATTGCACTTAAGTGTAATATGAGTAGACACTAAATTTATGTGGCACTTAATAATTGAGTTGTTACTTTATCACTCTCTATGTGAGATGTGTCACATGAATTTAATTTCTAGTCATATTATATTTGTGGAGGCTTTTTCCTTGTTGGGCCGGAGCGGATCAGACCTAACACTTGTGTAAAGGAGACGACAGTCACCGGAGGCGGACGAAGGATCCTGCAATCACCAGAGAAGATCAGGGGGGCCCGGTGAAGACCGAGAAAAACCCTCCGATGCCTAAATCAGTATGAGGCTTGCAAGGCAGGGGATTTTTGAATGTAAGGGTATGTTCGGGTGAGAGAGAACGTACCTCTGCATGGTCCTGTACCTATACTTTTATAGGCTTAGGCGCTAAGGCAGGTGTGCGCAACGTTGATAGATCGTGCCTGGAAAGGCGCCTTGACGGGTGCGTATAACGAGAGGAGTTATGCGCTCAAATATCCGTTGGGATGCCAGGCAGTTAACGCGCCTCTTGATGATGCGGCGCGTGGCCCGAGGCGGTTATAACCGTCGTGAGGACACAAAGAGCTGTTCGGCAACCTCTGGACAAGATTACCGAGCAGGTGACCCGCGTGGGGATTGAACGTGCTGTTCAGTAGCATCTGTAGTTGTTCGGTGCAGAAAGGACCGGCGACCTGTTCGGAAGTATGCTGCTGAGGAGTTTGGCGAAACCCGATCATGGGGGTTACGCCTTGGAGGTCTCTGAACTGTCCTGATGAGGGCGTGGCACCTTGAGACGGAGCCACGTCCGTTGATAGGACATTAGAGGGCCGTAACGGGTCATCATGGGCTTAGGGGGCCAGATTTGACCACCACAATATTTAAATATAATAAAAAATTTAGTGTACTAAAACCTTTCTCAAAATGCTAAGTGTCCGGGGTGCCCGAGTAACAAGTACCAAAGCACGATACACAAAGTGGGTGTATCTGGCACTTGGATATTTGATATCCGTTCCGAGTACTCGGGCACTTAACATCTCTCATCTATTACTAGTGTTTATACTCGAGTATCAGACACAAAAAGAGTTGTATCTGACACCCAAATATTTAATATCCGATTGTCCGAGCACTCGGTATCTCTCATCTACCATTAGTGCATCTGTTTTTTGAAGCACATATATTGAGAGTACATGTACACAAGGGATCTACCTCAGCATGCCATGGAGTACTTTGTCTATATAATATCCAAGACTTTTTAATGGAGTCCAAATGTGATGCCACTTATTTCTATGTAGATTATTCCATATACATATAAGTAAGTTTCAAATGTGATGGCTCTTTACAATAATAAGTAGATCATATTAAAATTTGATGCCTCTTTTCTATGTAGATTTTATATTCCACATACATATATGTGTATAGTAGAGACGTTGACAATCTACCATTAGCTTATGAGGAGCACTCTTTACAATATTTATAATATTGATAGGTTGGGTCTAATAGCCTCAACTTTGGTACGAATCAGAGGGCCAATGCTACTACAAAGAGGAGGAATAAGACCAAGAGCGTAGTCTCAGATTGGCTAGTTAGAAGAATTATTTACACACTATAGCAATCTTCAAAGAGATATCGATAACTGCAAGTGCAACTAAGTAGAAAGGATGGTCATATGATCGAATTTAAATTGACTTGAGTGTCGAAGAATTTATTCGTGAACCCTTTCCAAGACTAGCTCTTGTCCTTTTTGATTGGCCGACAAAGGCTAATCACAAATTCTCACATAAAATCAAATAATTTACCATCCAAGATCCAATTTCAAGTCCGACGTGTTTGCTCGTATAACCCTAACCACAAAAGTACCAAATATTATATATATATATATATATGTATATATATATAAGAAATGAAAGCTCTTATGTTTTTAATTGGTCAAGCTGAAATGAATTTTTCATCAAGTTACTCGTGAAAATTGTTAAAAGTTGATCAATCTAAAATCAGTCAGATTCGACATTGGAATCAAACTTATGTGACTCCTATCAAGTTTAGTCCAATTTTTTTGACCATATGCTGACTTGGAGCATAAGAGAGAGAGAGAGAGAAGAAGAAGAAACAAGACAAATGTGCATCTTCCTTCATGGTGGGTTTTATTACTTTCATATGAAACAAATTACATAAACATGTGTTACTTCCATCTCATTCACTTTTGTTATATTTAAATGCGCATCAAATATTACTCTTGTCGGCCATTTCACATCATGTTTATGCAGATCTGACCTTTGTCAAAGCGGTCAAGGTCATGGGAATAAATTAACCAATTTTCTGGTCCCTTCAACAAACCTGTTTTACACGCATGTTTGGACCCATTTCTTGAGAAGAACCCTAGATGGACCCTGACCATGTTCTAGAAATAATGCCATCAATAGCATGCAAACAGAGACACTGATCAGACAAAACAAGGGCCCAACACCAAGAAAAATGTCATTTTTCTTTGTATGTTGTGGCCTTCTTTGGACTCGGCACAATTTGGTTCCACATGAGGGGAGGAGAAGTCCAAGTTGGATTCCCTTCTCTCTATTATGGAAGCTTAACGTAGAGAACTAGATGACTAATTTTAATTATGTGAAGAAAAAAATTGTCATGTTTTGGAGAAAAATCTAATTATGTATTAATTATTATTATCTTTATGATAATTATTGCTGATTTATTTAATTTAATGATTAAAATATATCAAATATTAACATGAGGATTCTATAATGTTATATTAATGAAATATGGTTTAACCATGAGGAGGCTACTTTTGTTTTTTTTTTTTAAGCCTTTTGTTAAAATATTTGTAATATTAAATTTAAACATTAAACTACTATGATATCAACTAACATTCGCCACCACCACCACCATCTTCCAACCTCATCAGACTCCCCTCCCGGCTCCCATGCAAAACCTCTCTCCACCAACCACGTCAGCAGCTTTACTCCCCCCGTCAGCCTCACCATTTCTCCACCAACCACATCAGCCTGAACCCCACGTCAACCTCACCATTCTAGAGAAAAAGGGGAAGTCACCGCTCACTTTGGGCGGGGTACCCCTGGGTAAACTAGGATTACCTAGGGATAAACCTCCCAAGTTTTGGGGAGGGGGGCAGCATAACCCAGGTTATCCCTAGGGTGGGTAACTTTTTTTTTGAATTTTTTTTAAAAATTATCATTAAATTTTAAATATTATTTTATTATATATCTATGAAGATTATCTTATTTTTTATTTAAAAAAAATAAATTGAGTCAAAAAATTTAGTTGACTAAAAAAAATAAAAAATAAGTTAGTCTACTCTTGCTTAGGCACCGTTTGGGAATACTTTTGAAAAAGTTAAAAATCATAAAATCGCTTTGATCGGCCATCTCAAAATATGTGCAGTTTTCTTGCCATATTGTCCATGTCACCTGCAGTTTTTGTTTTAAAAAAAGAAAATATTTAAACTCACAAACGGCATAGACACAGACTCTCCAAATGCATCGTCCCTTGTGCCGCTTTTGGCAAAAGCGGCTCCCCATCCGCTTCGGCAAGAAGGGTGAGAGAAAATATTCTCTCTCTGTCTCTCTCTACCTCTCCAAAATCCAGTGTACACGGAAGCCCAAAATGGCAAAGACATTTGATTCTACTTTTGCTCCGTCGGAGCTTTTGTAGACCTAAAATCGAAGGAGATCTTCCTCCCAAACGGTGCCTTAGTGGGGTAAGATACAAATTATCAAAGTGGGAAGTACTTTTTGGGTTAAAGGACTCCTGGTTAAACTATCTAACCTTGTGCACCAAATATTTATCAGAGAAGTGACTTTTCTAGGGGCAAAAAAAAAATTCCTTCAAGTGTTGTAAAAATATAAAAAATAAAACCCACAAATTAAAAAATGAATCTCTCAAATAAAAAAAATATTAAAAAAGTCTTTTCTAGGGGCAAAAAAAAAATTCCTTCAAAAGTGTTGTAAAAATATAAAAATAAAACCCACACATTAAAAAATGAATCTCTCAAATAATAAAAAATATATATAAAAAGTCGACGCCTCTTTGATTCCACAAAGAAATGTGGGGATGGGGTTGTGGTCTTTGCTTCAATTCCTTCTTCAACATGTATTACTTTTCCATCATTCTCAGAGTTAAAGGCCCAATTGAAAAGTGGAGGGTGAGACAAGTGATGATGTGACTTCATATAATAATATCTATAGTTATGAGACTTTTATATTGTAGATCCTCAAAACCTGTCAGAATTAGGAATCGGTCCCCCTTTTATCTTTATTTTCTTTATTTTTTTATCTTTGAATATTTTGGCTCATAGTTGATTGGATCGGTGAACCGAATCGGATCAATCTACCCATGATATGAGATCTAATACATTCGGGTTCAATCTGATTTTTATTAAAATTACATAATAAAAATAAATTTAAAAAACAATAATTAGACCGACGATACCTGAGACTACAAGGTCTCAAGTATGGTACGAATTGAGCATATCACACTTGAGGGTGCACTAGTTTTTATTATTTTAAGAAAATGATTGCATGAATTTATGTGTCACATCATGATTAAATGAATAAAACAATTCAGAAGAATGAAGAAGGTAATGAACCCATAAATATTTTTAAAAGGAAAATTTTGTCAATCATCCCAATCGGCCTATATGAACTTAAGACTCAATTATAAGATCATGGGAGTCGGAACATAATAGATAAAAAGTGAGGTGGTCATCTTTAAAGCCAGTAGATTGGAAGGTCTAAAAACTTATTTTTAACAAAAAAGGAAAAGGAAAAGGAAACTCCAACATTTGTTTCAAGCATCTTGGCATGAACTTAATTTGTTCATTGTTTACCAAAGTTGGTCTTGGGAAGGCAAGTGCTCCCACCATATATATGTTGTGGTGTCAACTAATGGTTGATGCATGCACCAGACAACATCAGGAGAAAGGGAAATATACAAATATAGCTTGGCAGCTTGTGCATGAATGACTGCATTATTGTGTATGTTACTGTGGCATGTCAACGTTGGCCAGGAATAATTTATTGTGACATGTCAATACTTTTGCCAATCAGTAGAAGTCAGGATCTTCCATGTCTTTATCACAAAGAGTGTGTCCCAATAAAACTTAAGTGAGGTGCATCAAGGAATCATGATGTTTCAGGCAATCTAGCCTCAGATTAATTTGAAGGGTTATTTAGTTTTTGTAAGGCTCTTGAGATCTCATCCCCAAGAGTACTTCACAATCTACTACAGTAGTACTCTTAATACTCTTCTTTGAAAATTGTAAGAAATGAGATTTAAACCTCATGATGACATGACTTTTATGAGAGTAATGTTATCCTTTGAAGCAGAAGAGCTAATGCACAATTACTAGGTCCATTGACCATTAAGAGAAAGAAACTGAGAAGAAGAAGAAAAAAAAAAATCTAAGTCTATGCGGATTGTGGTGGACGTTCAGACAGAAGCACTAGAAAAGCTCCCAGTTCACCTGTGTGCGGTAGCTTTCTGGTGTGTGGGTTCTCAAGAAAAAGAACATATATAGAAGAGTCTGGATTCTAAGTGTAAAGGAGGATGAGTACTCTAGTAGTCACTAATGGGAGGAAGTCAAGTGTCACAAGCTTTTTTTTTCAAAACATATTTTTACCTAGAAAAAGATTTTTCAAGTTAAAATATACTTATAAATATTAGAATACAACTATATGCACTAAAATATATTCATAAATAACATATATAGAAGGGGCCGGGGAGCACCCAGGCCTGCACTTTGTGTACACTTCAGTTGAACTGCTCTCTTCCTTCTCTTGGTGGGCATTCAAGTTGTTCAATGTGCAGTCTGGCCAACCTCTGGAAAATAGTGATATAAAGAATAAGTTGGAGTTTGGAATGCAGAGACGGATTTAGAGACAAATCAGTGGGGTCATGTGACTCTACTGGATTTTTAAAACCTTATTAATGTGTTTAAAATTTTTCATTAAATTAGTTTGGTTGAAAAATTTTCTAAAGGGAGTGACTCCACTGGAAAAATTCTTAGGTCCGTCTATGTTGGAATGAAGCTAGCTACATATAATGATGGCAGTGTCAGTTTTGGTTGTCCGCAAGCATATCGGTCGACCTTGAGAAAGGAATAAACGGCCGGTTTCGGTTTGATTTTGGCCGGTTTCAGTCGACATCGGTCGAAATTGATTAAAATATTATTTTTATGGTATCGAACTTGCACCAGTTTGAGATCGAAAAATTTTTGGTCGAAATGTTTCGGTTTCAGACAAAATTGCCGGCCATGGCCACATATATGATTTTTAAGAAGGTTATTAATTTTCGGTTCCTCCATGACAATGGGCATGCAGCACCCGTCGATCTTTCCCCTCTCATCTTATTCAAATGTGGGTTCTTCTATTGATGAGGGTGGAGATTGGTGTTCCAACTGGTATATATAGAAACTATAACATAGGACATAAACTATATATGCATCTATAATATAAGTAACAAAAGAACTGGTAAGTTGTGAAGAGAGGGCATTGGATGCTCTCATGCATTATTATTATTAGAAGAAGAAAAAAAAACAAAATTGCCAAACTGTATGCGGCGAACATGGGTATGCAGTGACAGGACTCATTCATTACATTAATAGATTGCCTTGTCAAATGTTGCAATAAAGAAAGTGAGTTCTACGTCAGAAAAATTATATCTTACAGAAGAGAAGCCTCCATGTTCAGATATAATTAGTACTGTATGTATATTGGGATGAACAAATGAGCCACTCTGTCATCACCCACTTGAGTCTTTTGACGAAGAACATAGAAAACTGTTGTTAGATTTAAATGTTTTGACGGCGACCAGCAGATAAAATATTTCACGGGGAACTACGTACTCCTTGGAAAGGTTGGTTCTAACACTGTCTTTTGAACGGCAAGATGAACAGAAAGGAGGGTAGTAACTTTGTTGTCCCCTCACACGTTTATATGGGGATTGGATTATTCAAAGTTCTCAAGATGAGCAAGATAAATCAAACATTTGAATCTAATCAAGAAGTTTCTTCTTATTTTCTTTCCTTATCTTTACGGTAAGCTGTCCTATCAAGTTCAGTTAGCTGTGTATGGTAATATGTGTTCTCTCTCTCTCTCTTTATGACCATTAAAAAATTTCGCTCCACTCAAGATTGAACTCGAGGTCTCTTCTCCCCACCCAAACCTCGGTCCACTATTCGATGGTCTCTCTCTCTCTCTCTTATTTAGGGAATTTTGATTCATCTTTTAGCTGGGGTCTAGTACCCATCACCATCCCCAGAAAAGAGGAAAAATTTTGAGCTTTTTTCCTCTCAAGGGTCCACTCATGGTGAGCGTGTCTTCTCCTCACTTCAAAGCAGTGGAATGGGAGGCCTAGTTTAAAAGACAAAAAGGGTAGTTTCACCCTACGTGGACATGCCTGCTCTCTCTCTCTCTCTCTCTCTCTCTCTCTCTCTCTCTCTCTCTCTCTCTCTCTCTCTCTCTCTCTCTCTCTCTCTCTCTCTCTCTCTCTCTCTCTCTCTCTCTCTCTCTCCAAGACAGCTCAGATAAAACCCTTACTTTCTGCAACATGGCTAGGGTGAGACTGACCTAAGTAGTTTACAAACGGAATCAGATCCTCTTTCAAACATAAAAATGTCTGTGGGTAACTGACCTTCCTGCTACCAACAATCAGATGAATCTTGTATGGGCACCTTTTTTTTTTTTGGTTTTGGTGAGTTCTTCTCTCGCTCTCTCTCTCTGTCAGATGTGCTTGGCCCAGTTTAAATGATCCATAGATCCTCAAAAGTACACAACATATCATGAGATGCCAGAAAAGATTAGCAGCAAGTTGCATTCAGCTAATGCTGTCAGACACAGTTATATAATACAATTGGAGGACACTTGGATAAAAAAACATGGAAAATAGTTTAGTAATATCATTTTGTAACACATGTATTTGACATACTGACAAGATATAATTTTCAAAATATCATGTGAGTAGTGTCAAATATATGTTTCACTAAACCGTTTTCCAAAATACATCACACCTTTGGTGGGCAAGTGAGAGAAAGGTTAGGAAAACACCCAAGTTGGGATCATAAACATAGTTAAGAGAGAGAGAGAGAAGAGTAGGGGCAAAAAACTATATTGTGCATGCATATAAGTTAATGAATTAGCCTCTATTTTGTTGTCATATAAGCAGTAACTTCAACTTATTTTAAGGATCCCCAACCCAAATGGATGATAGAATAATATAAGTGGGTGGGGAGGGGGAGGTGAAGGAGCACCAGATGCACACACCTCATGCCATGTGTTCTCTCTCAAGTTTCTGTGTTTCTTCCTCGTGAGGAGAGCCTTGCATGTTCCTTTTTCTACAAAACAAAAATCTTATTGTGGAGTAAAGAAGAAGATGGGAACTTTGAGCTTTACAACACCAGAAGAGTAGTGTACCACATAACCACACATAAGCAAGTGTGTCTGGCTGGTGGGAGAGAGAAGTGCATCAGATGCCCTCCCTGTCTGGAGGAAAAGATAAAAGGGAAAAAAAAAAAAAAAGCACAAAGAAAGGTGCTTCTTTCTTGCCCCCCACCTTCCATCTTGCAATGCTCCTCCCACCATGGAATGTACGTGACGTTGCAGCACACTACGGGCTTTTCCTTAATTACCCTCCCCCAGTGCAAATAGGGCATCTACACGAGAAATGTTAGTTATCCGGACAGCCGAATAATTAGTCGAGGTGGAACCGTCGCGTGGCCGACAGTGGCGGATCTAAGAATTTAATTTAGTGGGGTCACTCTTAAGATTATAGTGCACCTATGGACTTCATTTTGTAATCTAGTGGGGTCACTCCCATTGAAAATTTTTTCAACAAAATTAATTTACTGAAAAATTCTAAACCTTATAATTGAGTTTTGAGAATCCAGTGGAGTCACGTGATCTTATCTAGGTCTGTCACTGGCGGCCGATCTGATTGGTCAGACGCGGGAGGTCCTACAACCGTCCGAGTAACTAGTATTTCTCCATCTACAATCTTCTTTTCACCTTCGTTTTGTTGTTGGGTGCATGGTTTGGCGTATCGAATCGGATCGGCCCGATTCTCCCGAATCGGGGCGAATCATGGAAAACCCGATTCTCGATTCCATCGATTCGGTCCGATTCGTCTCATATATATAATATTATTATATCATATTAGTAATATATATTATATATTATAAATATCATATATATGATATATTATATATATAATATATATTATACCCATGAGAATCGATTCAATTCGGGGGGAATCGAATCGGATCAAGAAAAATCCGATTCGTCTCCCGATTCCGATCCGGCAAACCATGGTTGGGTGTACTGTAAAATATTTGAATTTACCAACTTAAATTTCATAGAAATAAAAACATCTCTCTGATTTTTTGTGGAGGTTTTTGAAGGTTTTAGATCGAAAACTGAAATCTTTTGAGCAAAAGTGCCACATAAATACCATAAGATGATTTACGGCATTTCGGAACATAAATGGCATTATTATGGGGAATCTTGCGAATTAAACCACGTCGAACAAATTCTTCTTCTTGCATAACCATGAGAGACAGAAATTGGACTTAACATCAAAAGGTTAAACGAATCGACAAATCAGACCATATCAGTTCTCTCTGGGCACGATACAAACCAAAGTGTACCGCATCTGTTCACTCCAGCACTTAAATTTAATCATAGAAATAAAAAATAATAAAAATTATAGTATCAAACCCACGATCCCAGGCATGGTACGAATCGGGTTTTTCTTTTTCCTTGTCAAGAAGAGGAGGCCCCACGCTGAAGATTCAGAGAAAAGGATGTGGACATTCTTGTAATGTTAATGGAATATTCTTTATGCTGAATTGAAATTAAACCTAGCTACACTGGCGACTACATGAGAGGGTATTCTATGGAGAAGGGTATTCTAACCCGGCGACGCGGCCAGCGACCTGCGCCCAATGATCCGATGCTCGATAGTCGGCGACCTAGCAACCCGACGACCCGCGCCAGGCGCCCGGCGACTCTCGACCGGCTCCCGACGTCTGGTGCCCGACGATCGGGTGATCAACATGCGGAATGTATTTTATATTTTTTTATATATTTTTAATAAATATTTTACTGAAAAATAAATATTAAATATCTTTTTCAGTAAAAATGTTTACTTGAATACCAAATGAATAATTATGTTTTTAATTTTTATGTAAATATTAATCCTTGAAAAATATTCTTCTTATGAATATATTTTACAAGTAACTAAACGGACCTAAATGAATCGACAAATCAGACCATATCAGTTCTCTCTGGGTACGATACAAACCAAATTGTACCGCACCTGTTCACTCCAGCACTTAAATTTAATCATAAAAATAATAAAAATAAAAATTATAGTATCAAACACACGATCCCAGGCATGGTACGAACCGGGTTTTTTTCTTTTTCCTGGTCAAGAAAAGGAGGCCCCACGCTGAAGATTCAGAGAACAGGATGTGGGCATTCTTGTAATGTTAATGGAATATTCTCTATGCTGGATTGAAACTAAACCTAGCTACACTGGCGACTACATGAGAGGATAATCTATGTAGAAGGTTTTTGCATGAGTTACGTGTTTAAATGAAAGAAGAACAAAATGTGGAACTTAGTGTCTAAAGGAGGTGGATGGTTTGGGTTTGGAACCCAAATAAATGTTTAGGAAGTACCCATTTGATAACATTCGTCGTCTTTATCAGGTTCTTGTGCCTTGGATAAGTCATTTGTCGGAAATTAACTTCGGATATTTATGGGTCAAACTATCCTATCCAAACCTCATAAAGAGAGGGAAAAACGAAGTATAAAACAGTCATGTTTTTTAAAGTTATTGTTACTTTTCACTAGCCTGAACCAAGATGGAGGTGGTTCTATTATCAGCCTTGAAGCTGATTATTGACATGAATCTTTGATAGATATTTCTTCCTCCTCCTTGTCCTTTCTTTTTTCCCCTACTATCTCTTCCTGTTGCAGTCAAGACTGCTAGTTACCAATATATCACTGGTTTGTGTCAACACTAAACTTGATATAGGTGAACAGCAGATGGCAACCTCAGTAGAAGAAGAGAGAAACATGGATAGGAGGATGCTAGTGAACTCTTAGACTCTTGAAATGAGCCATTTGTGAATACCCTACTGATATACAAACGATTAAAACATCAGTTGTTAATGGCAAATAATTAAATTAACAGATCATAGTTATCAGATACAGCATCAGGGCATCCATCCTCAAAGATATATGTTTTGGGATGCAAGCTCGAGGGGGGGCTCTCTAAGTATCAGAACAGGGCATAAAACAATAGTTCAAGAGAAGGCACCAAATTCCTAAAGTTAAAAAATAAGTCTGTCTTGCAGATCTGGCTAGTAAACATGGCAAACTTATCAGACAAAGGAAGAACCATCACTAATGCACAGAAATCACAGACATTGAATAGTAGCGAAGGTCGTGTCATTGGTTCAGAAGTTTGTACGTTGGCCCTCACATAGTGCAAACATATTGGTAAGGTTGATAAAACTTTAGGCAATTTTCAGGAACAAAATGTAATATCTTGAATAATTAATTACAATATGACTTCAGAGTAAGTGCCGGTTCCCATCTACCCGTCAGATTGCATGCCCCTCAGCAAATTCAGGAGAGAGAGGAACAGGTTGAGGATGTCCAGGTAGAGAATGACGGATGCCCAGATGTATTCATCGTAGGTGAACCTCTTTATCAAGTTGTCGGTGTCGTAGACAAGATATGCCGAGAAAATGAGGGCCCCAAGGGCACCAAAGATTGCCACTGATGTTGATCCAAGTGGGAAGAACATCTGCACGGTACGAAAACAACATGTCAAAACAAGGCTGATTGTGCAGGCCCTCCAGCTAAAGATGTTACAAGGGCTCAGTCTAAAAATATCACATTATTGAAATTTAACCGTCAACATGTCAAAATACATTACAGTAAGTCAAAAGACGGCTGATTGTGCATGCCCTCCAGCTAAAAAGATTTCTCATAACACAACTGTGAACTACTGTCGACATGCTGAAGCTACTACAATGCTGTGTGTTTAGTCTACTATAGGCCACCTGATGAACACACGAGCAGTCGAGTCTACCAATTTGAAGAGTACGGTAGAGAAATAGCTAACAAAACAAAGCCCAATGGTACGACTGTCGCAGTAGCATAGACAGACATGCCGACGATACTACAATGGGGGTTCAGGGTTCATAACCTCGTGGAGGGAGCTTGAAACAATATTACGAGTCTAAATGCTTCCCGCAGATTCTGAATGATACGAGACATGGAGACAACACAGTAAGAGCAAAATACATGCTTAGATATAACTAGTGGGATTTTGGCACAAGTAATATGTTAGTATTTAAAGATAATCTATGTAGCTAGAGCTAAAATGATATCCTTATTTCTAGCGTTCGAAACTAAGTTCCACAATAAGAAACTCCATCTACACTTGCCTCCATGGAAAATCGTTAGCATTTCTATTAAAGTTAACATACATAGATCAACATGAGGTGATGTGTCCATGATCTTATCAGACATCTCACTAAACCTGAAAAAAGTTCATCAAGATTTTCAAAAGCAATTGATGCACAAGCAGTAGAAGATGATGACAAAAGATAGACTAAGGAGGGGAAGGAGAGTTTAACTAGAAATACTATAGATGAATGCGCAGAGTATTTTATTTGCATGCATCCTTAAGAGAGATTGAGTTTAGGCAGGATGTCCTTTACCTGGATAAAGCTTGAAAAAATAAGCACAAGAAGGCCAGCAAATAGTATCGGTCCAAGGAAGCTGAAGTCCTTGCCCTTCTTTGAAGCCCAGAAAGTATATCCAGTCAGGGATAAAACAACAACTGATGTTAAGATCAATGCTTGAAGCACAATTTTTCCTGCAAAAACCAGCAATATGAAAAACAGTTGTGTGGCAAGTTACAGAATCACAAGTAATTGAGCAAAAGTGCAAATTTTGCACACGAATATAATGCTTCTGCCTACAAAGTGTATGTGTGCCTACACACAGAGAGAGCTAAAACATATACCTTGGGTGTTAGCACAAGCAACTCCAACAGTTAGGCTGAGGGATAGTGTAAATAGACCGAGGAAAAGAAGATTCAGAGGATGTCTTTGTTGATAGTGATACAAGGGGCACAGCACTGCAAAATGGAAATGGAGGTCAGCAAGTACAATCATAATGGACTATAACACTGGAGAAGGAAACAGGAATGACTAGGAAGGATGCAAGTCCAAATTTTAGCATGCCATCTATATAGAAATGTTTCAGCTGCTATAGAACATAACCATCTTAAATTATAGCAATATCAAAGTACTTACTAGAGACAATGTTATTTTTGAAACTCAGAAGCTAGAAGAGGTAAGAATGGAAAATATAACATTGGAGAAGGCAAGATAACACTGATGAACATCACATGCAGAAAAGACAAGATGATAGCAGTTTAATAGTCTACCAAATCGAAATTTCATCAACCTCATGTCTTAAAATACATCATTTGGAACCCCGCCTGGATCTGTCATATTCCCTTAGAAAATGAAAATAGTACAGGTTTCACCTGCAGGAAAGAAGGAGGATTCTCTGCCGAATACACAGATAAACAGTTCCACATAGGACTACACATGGCTCATGAAGATCCAATATGTGACATGACTCCAAATTCAATAGCACAAAAAAAAATAAATTAAATTAAAAGTTGAGCCGATGACCGAAGTTACAGATTTCAGACCAATCCAGAATTCTAACTTTTGGATCTTCTCTCACATTTGATGACCACCCTGCACTCACCAACACTGGGGGCTTACTCACCCTGCCATTGCTGATGTGACCTTGCCTGCCCTGCCACCAGCCTGACATTGCCACCACTCATGCCGGGCTTGCTGCCGCTGCCCCATGACAGTGATCAGCAGAGGCAGAATTTAAACACGGACCCCAACCCACATCCAGAATCCCCATATAAACTAGATATAAACCTGGATCAATCTGAAATCCAAACTTTCATTCAGATCACACCAAAACTGGTCAGAGTCCAACTCATATACACCCCTAATGCCATAAGGGAATCTGGAGAAAAATAACCATACAGCCAAATCACCCTATTCCACTGAGAAAGTAGGTCAAGGAAGATGAAGCTGTCATGAAATAAAATCCCCCCATTGTTAAACCCTCCCATTCACCATTTATCTTTTCCTGACAGACAAGGACAAAAGCCCAGATTTCCACTTCAGAAACTTATGAAATGTCCTAGATGTTCAGCCACTCAATTGTTTCCTTTAAATATATCAGAACATTTAGTAGAAAGAAGTAAGTAGCAGTAGAAGTGTCAATTATGAAAAGCCCTGTGCTCTGTATACCAGAAAATCCATAAGCAGGAACAGAATGTCTGCACTCTTACTAAAATGAGCATCAACGGAGCTCACGTGGGGGAAACATTTGATGGGCATTTCAGATTTTTCTCTTTTTTTAGAGAAATGAAGCACATTTCAGATCCAGTACGTTCGGTGTAGTATGCCTAAATACTAAATTCTTAGTTATGCACAGAGTTGGTTTATGGGTTTTCTCAAGGCACTGTACAATGCTCTAAATGGGGTCTTAGAACTTTGCGACTATATTGACAGAAATAAATTCCCACCAGTGGATCCAAGATTAGCCAGTTAGAGGACCGAAGATCATCAGAATTTCCCAATCACATAAGCCTGAAGGTTGTGGTCATATACTCTCACGTCAGATTGGATTTCGACTGCAGCAAACAGATTTCACGCAGTTCAAGCACCATCTGCATCATAGCCGATCAACAACTTTCTTCTAACTCAACAACCAGAATCATTCACTGTAAGCCAAGTCCTTAACCCACCCACCAGAATTAATCACTCCATCTCAGAGTAATGTAAACGAACCTTCGTTCCCTCTATCCCCCACAACCCCTTCAACCACCAGAATCATTCACTCTGGAACATGTCCCTAACCTAACCACCCGAACAATTCAAAATTCCCACACCCCTAATTTTAGAGTATACCTCCATCCCTGCCTTCTAGGCGTTCCCTTCACAAACCCACAACAAAAGAATAACAGATGATACTAATCGCCAAGACGTTTTCTCGACTTATATGATCAGAAAATGCCAGATCCACGCATGCCCACCACTGGCATGTCCTTCAACCATACGGCTCCTTTCCCCAACATCCCCACCACCAAAAAAAAAAAAAAAAGTAAAAAAAAAAAAGATTATCCCAACATGCGGACAGCAGGCGCAAGGAAAAAGTACTTGGATAGAAACATACAAAACCACCAGTAACACAACCGTACCCTAAAGCAGACACGCGTTTCAATTGCAGCAAACGCACATGAGAAATCAAAACCTAGAGAAAAAGGGGCAAACCTAGAATACCAAATCAGTGGTTTGAAGAAGAAGAAAAACAAAAAAAAAACAACAAAAAAGGACGGGGAAAGGAAAGGGAGCCAGAGAAAGCGGAGATAGGGAAGGGGGGACCGTGTCCTTACAGACGAAGGGGATGATGACGAGGCCGAGGGCGAGGCCCGGGGTGTCCTGGAGGACCTCGGTGACGGGGCGGTAGAGGACCGTGACGGCGGAGACGACGGTGGTGAGGAGGATCTGCGCGGCGAGGATGCCGTAGACCTTGCGGATGAACCCCCAGCGCAGCTCGTTCTCGCCGTGGGAGATGCCGGGGTACAGCCCCCCGGCCTCCAGGTCGTCGTACACCCCCTTCCCGCCGCCCCCTCCCATGCTCGAGAATCCCTGCATCTCCCCCTCTGCTGCTGCTGCTGCTCCTCCTCGCGTCGGCGGTGGCGCGATCTCTGCAACAAGGAAAGGGCGGTTTTTGACGAGACGAGACGAACAGACGAAGAAAGCGAGAAGAGGACTTTGGCATTTAATGGGTAAATGCGCGTCCTTTTTCTATTCGACTTTTTTTATTGCGTGTATACCCCTGTTGGAGTAAATTTTGTAGAAAAACCTATCCTAGATTTATATTTGCTTGAACACCTCTTGTAACTTGAAATAACTATGGCCTACCTATTTATTGGTTATTTTATTAATCAACGTTAAAAATATCGTAAGTAGTACTTTAGAAGAAAATGGAAACAAATTTTTATTACCTTTTGTAGGTATTTTTGTTAAAGTGCTTTAGGAGTGTTTCTTCAAAAGAGATGGAGAGGGGATGAGAACCAAAATGTAATGCCGTAAAGGTGTTTTTGACAATCATAAAAAGTAAAGAGGCCTATTTGCAAATATGTTGGATATATATATATATATATATATATATACTCCAGGGCGGTTGTAGATTAGATGTCATCGGTTAACTCGCCCCGTTTCCGCGAATCAACTGTTGCCACGCAACGCTTTGTTACAGGTCTTATAGTAAGAAAATTTATTTATTTTTTGGTGTGCATAAAATAAATATATTTAAAGACAAATTAATTAAAAATCTCTAATAAATATTTAATTTATTTTTTACTTCCTAACAAAGTTGTATCTTATTACAGTAAATATTATCTCTAATTACAGTATACGTTAAATCATATTACAATAAAGATCTCTTTATTATAGTCATGAATTTTTAATTAAATTTTTTTATATTTAATTAGGATGTGCTATGTTAATATATTAGAATTGAAATGATTGAGATAGAGAATATATTAAATAGTTTTATCATTAAAATGATACATTTTTATTAGATGTGTTCATTTTATACACTGCAAAAACAAAAAATGTATATTAAATTCTTCTCAATTTTATCCACTTAACATAAGATACTATGTGTTGCCCCAACGCATGGATGGTTGAGAATTCCATTATAATTGTGTTTAAAGTGAGCAACAGACAACCCGTCCAAGAGGAATAATAAGAATTTCTCCTTCAGATATATTTGCCCATCCATTGTAGAAAAAAAAAAGTATTGAAGTTGAGATTAAACGGAATTGGTCCCCTTTTGAATTATCATGGTTCAATGAGACCATCAGTTAGATACAATTAATAATGATGAAAATATGCATATATATATATATATATATATATATATATATGAGGTTGCTTAGAACAAAAGGAATGTGGGGATTCAGTTATGAGTCCTCCAAAAATAAATATTAAAAGAGAATGGTGAAGTTAAAATTGTGGTTGGAATAGATGTTGGTTCTAGATATTTCAAGGTCCTTTGAGTATCTTCATCGAGTGAAAATAATTTTAAAATTATTTTAGATAGATCGAGAATAGAGTAGGGTTATCTTAAAATTTTAAAAATTATCTTCAAAATTTTGAGGATAATCATATTTTATCCCTAATCTATCTAAATATCAAACATGATTGTACTGTTCATAGATAGGTCCAAAAAATCCTACCCTTCAGTGAGCACAAACACACACACTCATGCGGTATTTGGCAACACATTTAAAAAAAAAACTAAAAAATATGTTGTGTCTGTTTTTAACTTAAATTTTAAAATTATAAAATTTGACAAAAATATCAAATTTTTTAAAATTTATATTAATATGTTTGGTAAAAAAAACAGAGGGAGGAGGGGGCAGTGCAGGGGGGCTTCTGGCGAGAGAAAGGAGGAGGGGGCTTCGCAGGGGGTGTTCCGAGGGGGTTGGGAGGGTTTCGCAGGAGGAGGGAGTCGGGGGGGGGGGTGCAGTCAAGAGAGAAAAGAAGGGAGCCGCGTGTGTGATTTTTTTTTTAAAAAATATTTTATATTTTTTTTTTTGAAGAGATTTACATATGATAATTTTTTTTCTCTAAAATAAAAAATTACTTACGAAACATGTTTATGTGTCGGTCTTTCTTCTTTTTTAAATTTTAGAGAAAAAATTGATAAAAATATATATATATAACCAAACACCCTATCACTCTCAAGTTTTGGAGATGGTTAAACCAAAATCATGGTTATCCAACAATAGGTTTTAAGTCGATAAAATTTCATAATTAAAAATTTTCAACCTTTTATAACACACCAATCAAACAGCATTTAAGAGAGAGAAGGGGGTGGGAAAGAAAGACAAAGAACGTGTTGTGTGCCAAACAGAGTTGTACTCGCCCTCTTCTGCCCACCTCTTCCCACATATATAAAAGGATAGGTCCCGCAGTAAAATTAAAGAACTTGGAACAATTAGTACTAGAGTTAGTAGCGAAATTTTAATTATTGGCATTTGCCCCAAAAAAAAGTGGTATCTTGGTGGCAAATTATTGGGTTGTCTTCGAAGCACTCTTTACTCTTTAGTCGTTTCTTGGTTTTTATAGCATGTAAAGCCAACATAACCGAATAGTTGAGCTGTGTTCGTGTCATCGTGGGTCTCTTTTCGTTGGACTTTAAAAACTCCAAATCCATTTGTTAAATAAACCGTCCCATTAAAGATATGTATATGTGTGAAGAATGGAACCTGTATTGGAAATTTTAGGTAGAGGATCCTGATTGGGTCGATCGGTAGAACTCTTGTTAAAAAGTAGGAGGTCCCGAGTTCGATTCCTGAAGAGGGTTTACCTGATCTACATGTAATTCTCGAGGTGTATAGGTTTAGAGTTTTTTCGGTCAAGTGGGATAAAGACAATACTGGTACACGAAAAATAAGAGCTACCAAGTCTTGATCTTGGAGTTCACAAACATCAATCCCTGAGTCCACAAAACCACACGGGGCAAAATTTCCTTGTTACCAAAAAAAAAAAAAAACCTGTATTAGAAATTTTAGGTATGTATTAATAGTAAAACTTTGGAATGATTGCATAGATGACCTCCTTACTTAATTAAAGGAATGATACGCACATTAGTTAAGTTATGAATACAAATGCAGGAATAGATACCCCTGCAATTAAGTGTACTCTGATGACACTTCTAACAGTGAGATATCTTTGTACTTACGTTTACATAATAGAATGATTTCTACTTTTATTAGATGAGATGATTATTTTTTATATTCATATTTAAGAAAAATGCGATATTGTTAGTGCACGTTAACTTAAATTAAAAATATAAATGCAACAATAGACCTGAAATTAAGTGTTTTGTGTAGTGAGGTTATACATGGCAACATGTATCTAAAATGAAATGTATGCACTAATGCATATAAGGAGGAAATTTTTTGCAATTACCCTTAAAAATTTTCAAATGAGTAAGTTTTGTAATGGACTTGACTCGTCTCCTCCTTGAACAAAAGGAAAGAGTCATATTCTATTTACTGAGCTGTTCAAGAAGCTGGGACCATCAGTGAGATGAGATTAAAGTCATAGTAGCATCGAAAGAGACATTATTGGTTCAATACCTAGTCATGGGCATAATCACAATCATCAAATATGAAAGGAAAAAAAATGAGATATTCATGTTCCTGTATGATACAACAATTCACAAAAAATGAACAGTATGAATGTACAGACTACAGAGAAACCATGTCTCTCCACATACTTACATGTACATGATATGGCATGCAAGGGTCTGCACATGATACTAAAATTGTAAAAGTTTTGTACAATTCTCACACAATTTTTTAGGGCAAATAACAAAAAACGACTTCTATTTTACTCCCCCTATTTTGTGTTTCCAACCCAGATAGTTATTTATTTCTCCCCATTCGATGCACACCTCAGGAAATTAGGAAAAAGTCCTTCATTTTTTTGGAGATATCCCCTGAAAGTGTGCTTATCAAATAAATAATGTGCAACAGTGGGGGGTTATAAATAAATATCAAGACAGGAGGCCCATATTCCTTAGATAAAGCTGATTACAGGGGTTGAAAAATAGGGGAGGAAAAGCATGAAATCAGTGTTCTAACCTAAGGTTCTCATTTGCCATGCTTGTGGAAGAGCCTGGGACAAATGGCACGAAACCACGACCACCAAATAACGGTCTCATGTATTTGTCATCAAACTTCCTCCAGAAGTAGTGAACAGCTGAAGTTGGATGCCTTATGAGGAGACCCAAATTTCTGTTTGATGGGTTATGCCTTCCCTCGTTAAAACCTTCATCATCGACTTCGAGAAACAAGAGGCGGATATCTTCTAAGCTTGCAGGGTCATAATCACCAGCAGGCACAGGCTTTGAGTGTCGAAAAAGTGTTGCCTGTATCAAGGGATTTGTTATTGATCCGAACACCTGATTACACAAAAATATTGTCGCTGAGAATACGCCATATTTCGATTTCTTTCTAAATATTATATGCATGGCTTAAGTATATATAAAGCTAAAAATTCAGACAATAAAAGAGAAGATGTGGGAGCATAAGATTCTTCATGAAAATTGCTTAAAGGTTTTAGTAGACAAACCACTGTGCTGAAAAGGACCACAGTTATGGAGTTTGTGATCAAAAATGCACCATCTTTGGAGGATGAGGAACTCGACTGCATCCATGGAAGAAAATTAAAGTACAATAAACTCTTGAAATTTTATTACCAACAAGGATAGAACGGAGAGCAACTCAAGTTATACCTGATTGTAAGACAAAGCAATAGTAACAGCACCTCTCATTAGCCCAGCCCACCAAATTATAAACTGAAAGTAAAACATTCTTAATTATTGCCTAAAGTGGATGTTGCCATGATGCTTCAATCAATAAAGATTTTGTCAAATCTTGTTCATACTAACCTGTTGACGAAAATCAACTGTTGCATTGTTTTGGAAACATTTTGCAATATTTAAAAGAGGGAACACAAATGCAGCTCTTCCAACCATAATCAATGCCAGCAGTACTCCACTGACAGCAAATGTTGTGCGTATACTGATCCATAAAAGACAAGAAACAATGTTATTGGCAGCAAACATATCAGAAGTTTGTGCATATTCGAAGAGAACAAAGACATACTTCTGCAAGAGCACTTTTGGAAGACTGCAGAAAACAATGGGGATGAGGGAAAGTACAAGACTATAGGTAAGGTTAGTAAAATAAGAAGAGATCACAGACATTGAAGCTGTTACGAATCCATGATGTTACTGTTTGTCATTTAGTCAGTTACTAACGTAGTACTCTAGCACTGAGAAAGGAGGAGAAATGGCAATAAACGAATACTGGAATGATGAGATAAGAGTACAACTTTTGGTAGGATGGGAAAGGACAGAGGACGTTGTAATCAATCATAATATCTCCTATAGCTGAGTATTTGGACCTATGTAATGGCACATAAGCAAACTCAAAAGCCACATGCCACATGGACATATTTCAACTTCCAAGGATTACCCCTATAGAACATGACACTACTTCCATCCTCAAACCAAGTTGCACTCTGAAATCCTTCCCAATCAAAGGCTATCCCTTCATATAGGAGATAAACTGCTGCTATCAAAAACATCCTAACCAACTGGCATCTACCCATGTAACTCTCACAGCAGGCTAAACTCCTCATCCTCCAATCAACATATTAATTTGACTAATGATGAGGTCGTAAGTCGGCTTGTGAGATCGACCATGGTCAGAAACATTACCTTGATCTCATCATTTTTATTGATCTAAGATGTCACTCATGCCTTATATTCTTCAGCTCATAGATTGGATACCTTTTTTTTGTACTTGTTATAGGCCTTTGGCTGTGTGCATGAAAATATAAGGCACAATCTACAAGCAGAATCAATAAGTTTATACTTGTTATAGATGCAGTCATTCAGGTTATAGATTACTCAGTTAATTGAAAAAATCAGACAGGAATTGAAAAAATATCACCACCACTTGTTCCATCAATCTGCATTTATCTCCAATTCAGTGATCCAATCCCTGAAAGATTAGTGTAAACATTTTATCCACTGCAAACCTAAAATCCTAAAGATATTGAAGAAATAAAATTTAAGAAAACCAAAATATCAAAAATCGTATCAAACAATGATACAGCTATGACACACAAGTGCATATGTAAGCAAGCATCATCTTTGTCATCTGTAGTATCTCCAATATTTGAAGAACACAACCAAATTCACTGCACTAATACAGAAAACTGTTAAGAAAGGATCTGCATGTTTAAGAAGGCAGACTTTTTGCATAACCAAGGAATAGAATTACATGTTGCTGTAAGAAAGGTATTCCTAGCAATTAATGGCAAAGACAAAGAGGAAAAAGAAGAAAATACAGTTGTAATTTATAGTGCACAGGTTCTCCTAGTGTAGTCATAAACAGAACAATCTGTTGCCAA
Organism: Colocasia esculenta; assembly: GCA_014218235.1. Lineage (NCBI taxonomy): Eukaryota > Viridiplantae > Streptophyta > Magnoliopsida > Alismatales > Araceae > Colocasia > Colocasia esculenta. The sequence continues at coordinate 151,027,779 of CM024762.1, forward strand.
CAGCATATTTTGCAATACAGTCGCTCAAAATGAATTCAACTAGTTCTCACCTGCTATCACTCTGTCTCCACTTGTCAATGTCAAGAGCATCCATCCCAACATAGAGGAATATAAATGTCTCTAAAATAAACGATATTGTTGCAAATGAATGCCTGAAAACATTATGTGGGGAAATATCAAATTTACAGTATAAGATAGTGATCCTGAACTTTTTCAAAGAAATTGGTGAACATTATAAGTGCTGAAGACCTTTCGCAAATCAACGAAGCAAAGGAAAAGGATGGCCCTAAAGTAACCAAATCGCAAAAAACTTCAATAGAAAATAAGCTATAAGCCAAGTATTCATTTTATTATGTTATTCATGATGATCTTTCTCTAAAAACAGAATACAGGGTAGTACATCTTACAAGACAGAGAAAGATAGTAGTTATTGATTTATATGCATATTCACCTAGTTGTTATTCGGGAACTTTCAGTAACATTATGCCATGTGTAGTGAGACATGACAACGCCACAAAAGAAAATTGTCAATATTCCGCTTAGAGAGCAGACCTGGAAAAAAATGGGAATTAAACAAATCAGAGATTTTCACTTCATTGAGTAATTGACTAAACGTTTTAAACATAGATTTTTAGATAACTATTACTGACTACAAGAAGACTAGGTAAACAACTATAGAAAGAGACATAGGCAACAAAGTTGTGACAAGGACAACATGTACATTACATCATTGATTCTTTCAGTAATAAACAATGGTGTGAATTTATATTTCAAGGCAAACCAAAACTACAAGCTTTATTGACAGACATTTCACACCTGTGCAAGCATGTAAGACAAATAAGCCATGAGGAACATTATTGCCACTTCCCTGTCTGTTGAATGCCTGAAATAGAAATCATGTCATTTCAGAAAGTAAATATCGATGATACATCCTACTTATCAACAGGCTTTCGTCCAGCTAGAGGGAGGAAGGGGGGATGGAGCACCTTCAGGACAAAAATTTATGAACATGTTCTCTTTTAAGTTGACTTCGCTTGAGGGTTGAGGTTAGAGTTTATACACACAATGAATCTTGCCATAGAGACAACCTGCTAACCAGCTTTTCTAGGACGACAGCATGGAGAATTCCAGCAACATGCTAACCATAAGGCTTGCGGGTTGAGTGGATCTTGGGAGTCAGATTGACAACCAGTCACTTTTAGGGTCTACCTGAGCAGGTTCAGGCACCCAACTATTGGATCATAAACTGTTGATGGAATAACTGATACAATGTAGTGCATCCATATCTATAGTAACCAAATTTTGCAGAAGATAAAGATACCTTTCAATTCTTTTATGGTATCTAGGACAATGTATGCTAAATTAGTTATCTGAAGGTAAAATTGAAGGACAAGACAAGGAAAAAAATATAAGAAAACAATACAATTGAGATCAGAGATTGCAACCAAACCTCCCAAAATATAATTTCTTTATTGTATAGGCACTTACAAGTCCTGCCTGAAAAATAACATGAAAAAGAAAATGACTGATGGAATATAGTAAGGTATGTAAACTAAAAATAGAGAATAGAAGGCACTTTGGTTGCTTTTAGGAAGACAGAATGTTGTTTTTAACATTATTCTAAAAATCTGGAATGTGAACGTAAAGCCCAAACCAGTAACATGGTTTCCTGTCTTCAATGCTTCTCAAAATTTGAATGTGGCGAAACCAGCATAGGGAAAGGACTAGCACCGTGTATATCAATTACAGAGATACATGCCTAGCCAGCTGGAATCAAAAGGAAAATGCATGAAAAGCCCAAAGATGTAAGCAGGAACTTTTCTAATGCAAATGTAACAACATTCGAAACTACAGGTACCATGTCATAAAACCATATAATCACACAATTATTGCAGCAACAATAGGAAGAGGTCATGCAGTGGGCATCAAATATTTTCTTAACTTGGAAAAATATTAAGCCCGTTAATGCAGATGAAGATTGTAGAGCCCATGAACAGGAACTTACAGCTACACCAAGTGCAGTACTTGTGAAGAAGAGGTAAAGGAAGGTTCCTAGAAGTTTTAATGCCGTGAGAGCATCAATGTTGTTAAAGTTCAGTTTCTGGACTGTATTGAAAAGCACAATAGAGGTGGCATCATTCACCACTCCTTCCCCAAAAACAAGACTGTAAAGTAAGGGTGTTTCTTCTTGATTCAAGACCTTTCACATGAAGCAGGGGAAAAGATCAGCCGCAGTCAAGAGTAAGTATGGATAAATAATATAACAATTTTTCTTCAGTCATAACGTGAAACCTGCAAGGTGCAGACAGAGTCTGTTGCAGAAAATATAGCACCAATTGCTGTAGAAAACAAAGTCCAACAGAGTGTTAAATGGAGCAAGTACAAGGCTGAAATGTCTAGATTAATCAATTCATTAAGTACCTAAGAAATATTGAGTCCCAAAAGAAGTTGCCCCAATCTCCTGGAATAGAAAATATGAGCCTACAAAATTTCAACAGATAATGTAATACAACATGCTTTATGCATCTTAACGTAGATAAACTGGTGCAGAGATTACTAGGTACTTTATGTGAGGTGCACAGTCCAGATTATGCTCTGAAACATACAAATGGGACCAGCCGCATCCAGATAATAGAGAGAAAGACCCAAAAAAAAATGATAAGGTATGCTGTTGCTTGGTTATTTTGGAGGAACATTGTAGAATATTTAGATAATCAATGAATTCAAAGTCAGATAAGGTGGATGTATCAGTTACGACCAATTCCAGTTCAGATCCGTATTATGCTAACCTAAACCAGTCCACATAGGGAGTGGTGGATTAGGGCATTCTGGCCTTTTTTTGCACAAAAAGAAACTGGAAGGTATGCTTCATTGTAATCAATTCGCCAAAAATCCCAACCAGTTCCACTCAATCACAGTCCAGCTATCACCATACTTCTTGAATCAGCTGACACAGATCTGCTGATTCTTCAGAGAACTTCCTAATTTGGGAATCAGATAATGCTGCAAAGCAGAGGAACAATTATCATAACCTCCCTAAGGCCCTAATTATGCTGATCCGGCCTCTGGAGGATGGCCGAGGTCTACAAACACAGAAATCCTCAAGGAGCCTGTTCAGACCCCAAAAAGAAATTTTGCTACTGCACGTGTTTGAATTTAGTCAATTCAGTTTCCCAACTCTATCACTTCAATATAACTGGAGGATACTAGCTTTTGTTTTGATCAAATGTACTATCCCCATCATCTAAGTGAAGATTGCAATAAGAAATACAATACAAGCATGGCAATTTTTCAGAACAGAAATGACAGTGGTGAGGGAAGTCAAATTTACGGGAAGTTATAACGGTAAGCTAGTAAGTCAAATTTTTCAAAAGCATTCCTGCCAACTTGTACCAACAAACATGCCAATGCTTCTTTCAGTAACTAAATTTGTTTCAACTTCAGCAGAAATAGAAAATTATACAAGTAGAGAAAGACTTTCTGCACTTGTGAAAGTGCAGAAATGCCTAGTCATCCTGCACTTCCCCCCTCCCATTGGTGGAAAAGAGGAGAGAGGTCTATGTGGCAGCTTCATTCCCACCAATGGGAGGGGGGAAGTGCAGGATGACTAGGCATTTCTGCACTTTCACAAGTACAGAAAGCCTTTCTCATACAAGTATTGGGAAGTAAATGAAGCTACTCAACAGTTGACAGAGACAGTTTTAAATGGAAAGAAAATGTACCTACTGAAATAAGGCAAAACGATATGAACGTCCCAACCACACCAAAAAGGACTATCATTGAAAAATTGTGAAAAAATTGCTTCTTCTTAACCTGAAAACTAAAGATAAGAATGGCATGTTGCAATGAGTTAGAACCTCAACAATGTTATAGGCGGGCCATTTGCAAAGACATATATCATACTTCACCGGAGACAAAACCAGGGAAGAGTAGGAAAAATTTACTTGACAACGGCAAGGAGTCACACTCAACTCGTATGAAAACTGGATTGAACGGTCCAAAAGCAAAGTTTCTTGATGCAAGACACTCGATTCTTTATTCTGAATTTCCCGATCTAAAGAATGCCTATCCGGTTCATGCTCTCCTTGGAGCCCGAAAGAATCTATTGTACACAACATTGGCTTACAAAAAAGAAAACACTGGGCACCTAAAGAATGTCATGGGATAGAGTTTACAGATCGCGACATGTTACCATGAACCTTTGCATATTCGAAACCCAGAGTTCTACTGTTAGGAAATGCTGTATATATATCCTGTTAACCCTAATCACTCGTCAATACATTGGGCTTATGTGCTATTAGAGGATGTGGCCATTTCTCCAGCTCCGACTCATTCTGTCCCTCTCTTCCTCACCCTTATAATGGTATGAGACCCCTTGTAGGGGTCCCCTCCAAAGCCAAGTTTCCACACTCGTGAACTCCTCCTCCATCACGTCACAGTAACCTCTTTCTGTCCATACCTCTGCTCTGCCCTGCCCTCTTCACATCCCGGCATTTCATGGGGCATACCCGACAACTGGCTGACTGCTCTCGCCAGTGCTAGAGAAAGCTCACCCCACCGTCGAGCCGTCATGATGGTACGGTCTCTTCGAGGGGACGGCCGACGGTATGGCTCCCGCCCAAACACCAAAGTGCGCCAAAACTCCGGGGGGTCCAGCTTGGTGTGCCACCTAGAGCCGGCCCACCTCACGGCCACGAATGACAGGCTGTGCGACTACTCCAAGGTCGGGTCTCCCTACTTAACGTCTGACCACGGAGTGTGACCAGCACAGCACGAGGAGACACCCCCTCACAGGCATCATAGCTTCCCTTGAGGGAGGTAAATCTCATATTTGAAGAGGGAGATTTGAAAGGAAGATTTGAAAGGAAGTTCAAATGTCACAGATAAAGAAGATTTTGGTTAGGTGTCGCCCTCAAATGCTGTCAATTTTCTCTCTCTATTCTCAAACTCTTTATTGATTTGACCGTCGTCTCTAAAATCATCTCGAGACGGATTTCTATGTAAACCGAGATTAATCGAGCCAATCAAAGATTTATTCTCCACTCCCTGACTCCAACTCTGAACTCCTCTCGGGCCGTCATGATCTCTCAGTCCCCAAATCTAGATATCAGGCCGGGACCGATCATATCACCATCTTCTTTCTCTTTCCAAATCACCTGTCATGGTCCTCATTAATTACCAACCTACTAACGCAGTCAGATGTCGTCAGACTGCCGCCATCGTGATTGCACGTGGTGGTCAGCCATACACTCAAGAATAATTACTCAATTGCCGCAAGAACACAGAGGCAACTCTGGTGTATAAACAGAAAGATTTATTGTATTTATAAATTATATTTTAAATACAGGTAATAATTCATATGACATTCTTCACCTGAGCAATGATAAAATATCAATCTAATGGTTAAATGTCACATAAATTTATTGTCTAATCATATTACATTTAAAATATAATATACAAGTGTAATAAACTTTTCTCACCCACAAATTAACATTGCTATGAGCAGAACGAGTCATGAACTAAGCCCCCCGCAGAGAGACCCCCCCACCCCCCACGGGTTGCGCAACTCTTACCCGGCGTTAAAGATGATGGGAGGCAGCAGGTAGATGAAGAACAGCTCTTCGTCAAAGGCGAGCAACCGCGAACTCCGCCATTTGCTGGCGAGCAGCGTCAGAGAACCGGCACAAAGGCCCTTCCGCCGCGAAAAAACAGTAAACAAGTCGACGAATCAGACCACGACGCGACAACCACACGGCAGACGGGAATCGGGAAGGGGGGGGGGGTATGCGGACCAGGAGGAGGGAGGTGATCGACTCGTTGGCCCAGCGGTTGTTCTCGAGCAGGTGGCCGACCAGGATGCAGAGGCAGAGGAGGGCGACGAAGACGGTGACGGAGACCACGGTCAGGGAGGCGTCCAGGGCGAGCCCGGCGGCGGGGAACGAGCTCGCGAGCGGGAAGTAGGGCGGCGGCCCAGGCAGCGCCATTGCAGAGTGCAGGGTGGGTGGAGAGAGAGAGAGAGGGGGGGAAGAAGGAAGGGTGGACATGGGGTGTTGCAAAAGAAATGGGTTGGAGCGGCGGGAAGAGGAGAACGGCGGTTAGAGAGAGAGAGAGAAAGTTGGAATGTCAGTTGGCGCGGGACCCACCCACGTGGGAACTTGCAGCGTGCCGCGTTTCCCCCCGTGTCTCGGCCTTCTAACTATTAGGAGAAAGATTTATTGTACTTACACATTGTACTAAGTGCAATGTGACTCGACATAAGACTCATGTGACACTCCTCATATGAAGAGTGATAAAGTGATCATCTAATTGTTGAATGTCACATTAATTTTATGTCAAGTCACATTGCACTTAAAGTGCAATGTGAAAGTGTAATAAGTCTTTCTCAATTATTAGAATTGTGTCTTATAAATAAAACAGTTTGATTTGACATTACCACTACAATACATTTGACGTGGCAAAAAGTTATTTGATTTTAATTTGGGTAAATTAATGAAAAATTAATTAGAAATCATTGATAGTAATAAAGAGGTTTTTACTGTAATGAGTTATAACTCTATCAGAGACTCGAAAATAAGTCAAATATCTATTAGAGATTTCTAGTTAATTTGTCATAAATTAATTAACAGTCTTTATTATAATATAATATTCTAAGGAAAGTCTTTGATGTATATACTGTAATAAGGATAATATTTACTGTAATAAACTATAACCGTCAAGAATTAAAAAATAAATCAAATTAGTTGAACACCCGTACGGGAATGTTTATAAAATATATTTAAAAATTAAAAGTATTATTTATGTATATATATTTAATATAAATATTTATATTATATAAAACATAAGAAAGAATATAAAGATACATAGAACAATTAAATAATAAATTTTATCATAAATTACCAATCATTTTCTAATAGAGAGAATAGAGATATGAATATTAATTAATATATATATATTTCATAATGATATATTAAAGTGAATGATCAATATTATTTATAAAGATATGTAATATAAATATAGAGAGAGATCAATTCGATCCTAAATTGAGCATAAAGAGAGCATGTCTCTATACTCGATTTCAAATTGAGAGATTATATTTGATTATATATGATAATCACACACTTCATTAGCAAAATACATTGATCTCATCACTTCTGATGGTGATGCATAATACACTCTGTTGTAATATCTATCTTCTAAAGATATATAATAGTTAGTAACTTTATCATAGACACAATCAACAAAGAGAAATATATACAATTAACTTATAATTTTTGGATTGAAATAAGACCAATAAAATTACAGAAGTAAGAAAAGTAGTGGCCCACTTTTTAGAAATCTACTGTAAAGAGTCAATAATATGCATTCACCTTCCTAATGTAATATGAAAAGAACAGCATCCAAAGAAAAGTATTATATATGAGACGATATAGTAGACATTCAAAAATATGAATTCATGGATTTGAATATAGCTTTCCATCAAGAGTATTTTCTATAAATCTTTTTAATTATAAGATGTTGTTGTAAGAATATGTACATACAAAGACAAATAAAAAAAAGAGGACCAATGTAATATCTATCCATTTTCTCACAGACTCTAAAAAAAATAAAAAAAGATATACAATCAACTAATAAGTGGTACGAAATGATTGTTAGTTATGTAAAAAGTGAGAAAGTATGCCCTCTTCTTATTGATGGTGGATGCAAAATCTTTGAGGATCAACTGTCTTTAATAATTTTACTGGGTAAGTTTTACTCCATACTTACATTTATTTCCTTTTCATTTCCAAACTCTATTCTAAGTGGTGATATTCTCTAAGTGTCTTTCCTGTTTGATTGAAGTACCACTTTTCATTAACTGAAAATCTACACTATAAAACATAAATCAAAAAATTAAATCTGACGACGATGCAACCTTCAAATGTAATATTCTCCGAATTGTGATGTGGATGGTGTTGATATATTAACAGTCTGTTTTAAAAAACAATTCATATGTTTTAATCACATATAAATGTAAGAAAGAGATAATTGAAGCGCATAAAGAAAGAGAATGGCGGGGAGTCGATGAGGATATTTTTTTAAAAAAATGTAAAAGAATACAGATAAAATGAAGAAAAAAAAAATTGCATGAGATAGTGGAACGTACGGCGTGGTGTGGGTGAAATCTTCTGGTTGATTGAGGGGTTTTGCAAAATCTCCTTTATAACAAAAATGGTGGGGAAGAAGGCTTAGCTACTGTAGCTATACTCGAGGTGTGTAAATCCGGGGTTTTTCTAGTCAAGTGGGCTAAGGGCAATACGGGTATACGGAAAATAGGAGCTGCCAAGTCCTGACCTTGGAGTTCGCGAACACCAATCCTTGAGTCCGCAAAGCCACACGGGGCGGGATTTCCTCATTATCAAAAAAATACTGTAGCTATACTACAGTAGCAGTGAGAGGGTGAAGTTAAATTATAAAAATTTGAGAATAATTTAGTGTATTTGAGTTGTGTATTTTTTATTTGTACTTTTTCTTTTCTATTGAAGGGGTATATTGTGCCATCTTTTTATTAGTCAATAAAAATAGAGAAGTATAAGTGAAAAGTACACAACTTAAGTATACTAAATTATTCTCTAAAATTTTAGTGGAGAAGGTGGACTGTTTACGTGGAGATGGGTGTGCATGAGTTTTGGTGTTGGGTGGTGGCTTGTTGTGAGATTGGTTTGAAAGATTTTAAGTGGCCATGCATGGATGTGTTATGTCCATTGACATTAATCAGATTGATTAATTAAATTCTGTAAGTCTAGTTTTTTATTTGCAAAAAAAAAATCTTTCGTTCTGTACATTGCATAAGCTATTCACATCTTTCTTAACTCGCTAATATATTTATATATATATATATATAAACATATAGATATTAACATTTAATCTATAAATATATAGATAGATAGAAAACTATGCATCCAAAAATAAATACGAACATCTTAATATGTATGTTAGTATGTACAATATTAAAATAAAAAATAATGAATGGTCAAGTGTGGTGGCATGGCGGATGTGTTATAAATTTATTTATGTAAAATCTCATTTGAAAGTGAATAAAAATTTTAAACTCATAACACATAAATAAAATGAATTATTTAGCATTCTAAGGAGCATGAAGTGCATAGGGTGGGGGAAGATGACGGTGAAGATATGCGGCGGACGGTTCCTTACATGGCACAGGACCAGAAAGAAGGTGGCAAGCATGGCACTGCAGTAATAATGAGAACATGTGGGGTACCACTACATCACATCTCTCTACGACGGTAAGCGACACAATGGTATGTTCAGTGAGCAGTAGGTCACTGGTCGGGTCTCGGACCGGCGCACATCGGTATGTATAAATTTTTTATATTTAAAAAATTATAAATTTAAAAAACTAATCTTATAGAATATGATCTTAAAATAAAAAATTAAAACTAAGAAGAAGAAAAAAAAATAAAACCGTTGTCTATAGTGCAGTTACTGTTGCACTTTAGTAACTGCAAAAATCGTAAAAAAAAAAAAACTTGTCTACGGTGGTACGCGTTGGTGTGGAACGACAGGGACGATGGGTTGGCTAGTGACGGTTTGATGACGTAGCATGGATGGGAGCAGTGGCCGGTGCAGGGAGAGTTGGCCGCTTCAACATCATGTAATGGAGAGAGACATACGCGGAGGACGAATAAGAAGTTGAAGAGAAAGGCTTCTAAAGAATCAGAGCCAGGTTCCTGTTGCTGCGCCCATCCGAAGAGGACCCGCCGGCGCTTCCTCTCCCAATTCCCGGCGTTGTCCCAGCTAGGGAATCGTTACTCCCCACCTTCATGGTCGGACACGGGTCCTGGAATCCCCCGAAGACTAGGTGCCGGAGAGTCCAACACTGCGCATCGCCCTGGGAGAGCCCGTGGACGACGGCCACACACCGGTAGTCGGAGAGGCAGTAGTCACTGCATTGCGAGATGGAATTGACGTTGTGGTGGTTGGCGAGTATCGACGGCCCAGAGAAGTAGTAGTTCGTCTGCGACATAGTCACCATTCACATTACGCCAGTGGCGGAGCTGTTGGTGCAATTGCTGGGCAGCGGCGAGAGGACGTCCGATGAGCACCCTCCCCTCTTGAACCCCGCCCGTGAGGTCCCCGGTGGGCAACTGCAGCTGGATGCCGTTGCCGCAGATGCCCTCGACCTCGCAAGGGTTGGACACCACTGACCACTCAGTGACCCACTAGCCACCGGAGCCGTCCCACCAGTAGAGGCGTAGGTTGCCGTCGGACTCGATCTTGAGGCGGCGCAGGTGCAAGGCGCTTCCCGCAGTGTCGTTGGTGTGGATGTAGACGGTGCCGGTGGCGGAGGCCGCGTAGGTGATGACGAAATTCCCGGACTTGTCCAGCATGGCGGCGATGTCGCCGGTGGCGTTGGATATCTGGGGCTCCGACCAGTAGATGTAGTTTACATAAGACTCCGGCACGGCGGTCTCGGATTCCTGGGAGATGTAGAAGAGGCCGAGGTGTTGGGGAAGAGAGGGGGACTGGTGGAGGGGGCGAGGAGGTGCAGGGGTATGGAATACACAGGAAGAGAGAGAGAGAGAGAGAGAGAGAGAGGGCATAGGAGAGAGGGGTGTTAAACTACACGCCATGTGTCTGCTCCAGAAGTGAGTTTTATTAGTATAGTTTAGATATTTGATAAGGACTTTTAATTAAGAGTAATCCTAGGCTCCCGACATGCTGAGAGCCCAGCGTGAGCTGGAGGGGCCGTGCCCCTCCACATACACGCCGCGTGGAAGGGGGCGGGTCCCTCAGTATTAAAAACTTTTTTTTACAATTTGTGCACATAAATGATGTATTTGTGCATCATTTGTGTGCACAAATAATGCACAGGAAAAAAAAAAACAAAACCTCAGCTTCTTTCATGCTAAATTTCATCGAAACTTGACCATTAATTAGGTAGGCTAAAGATTAAAAAAAATACAAACAACAAAACTCTTGAAAGCATTGAGGAGTGATTGAAAATATTATGTCTATTTTAATGACCACAAAAAATGGTCCGACTATCCCATCGTTTAATATCCATTAATTTTTAAATTTGTCGAAGAAGAGAACGTGTCTTTAAAACTTGTAACAAAGGAAAAAAATGTCAGGGAGCTCTAAGAGAGAATCTCAAGTCAACAAATTGTTGGAAAAAAAGACACTCAAATAGAGAGGAGGGGCATTGGATGCCATTATGTGCAGATGTAAAAAATCATAAATAACTTATCTCATTTATCCTCCACAATTCCTTTTTTAAGCATATGTTGAAAGGTCCTTTTGCTCTTATACCCTTGCCAAGGTGTCTAGTTTCTAGGGGTAATTAGAGAGCTGTACAAGACTAAAGTGTCTTTGAGTAATGGGATGACACACTTTCTAATCCAGTCTATCAAGTGTGGAGGTGGCTTACAAGTGTTAGCAAGTTTTGGAGGTGCAATGGCATACCAAATTGTTGACATTGTTATGTCTTAGTGCAGCAAGAGCATACTTAGCCCAAAAGATATTTGAGTCATATGATTCTAAAGACTAGACTTTGAGAACTGATGAATTTTTTTAGAGTGACAAGCTTAGCTATGAGTTGCTCGCACTCACTCTAGATTGAGTGCGAGAGGCCTCATGGATCTAGTGAGTTGGACTTTAATAGGACAAACCCTACTTCATAATTCCATTGCGGAGAAACATAGTGTTAGGGGTGTAAACGGAATCCGATATTTCGATATTCCGACCCGATTCCGATAAAAATTATCGGTTTCGAAATCGGAAAATGATACCGATAACTTATCGGAATCGGTATCGGATGTTCCGATAAGCTATCAGAATCGGAATTGAAAAATAATCGGAATCAGAATCGGTATCGATTATTTCGATAAATTATCATAAACTCAAAAGGTAAAAATATGGTAAACATCTTAATTTATCGGAATTTCGGTTCTGGTAATATTATCGGAATCAGAACGGAATCGGAATTAACCATTCCGATTTTATCGGAATCGAAATCGGAACCATATTTCGGTTATCGGAATCGGAATCGGAATCTGTGTTTCCGGTTCCGAACCCAACCCGTTTGCAGCCCTACATAGTGTTAGTGGGTCGCTGCCACCGTTCTCTCTTGTTAGGAGGGCTGAATAAATAGACTGTATTAGGTTAAAATTGTATTAGGCCCTCAGCATCTATTAATTAAAATGGTCTCTTTGTTATTTTTAGAAGGAACAAAGATCGATAGTTTCTTTACATAAACTCGGGCTCAATGTAAGTTTTGCCTGCCTGTTAACATAATTTGGAATTCTTACATACACGACTTCAGTGAGTTATTGAATTCTGATCACATCAACATCTGAATTACTCTTATGTAATCTACACACATATTGGCTAGCAAACCACACAAAACTGAGGAGTTGCTTACATCTTACCACATTGTTCTAGAAGACATACTTTGAACACCACTAATCCGGCTCATCAACACATCTAACATCTAATGAATGCCCGCCACATGACGACCAAGGCTGAAATGTGAAGAGTTTGGGGAGATGAGACACACAATTAATGAGAATATGAAAAACTCTAACACATATCAGTGTTGATTAATATATATTGTTCTTCCACTCAAATATATAACATTTTACCTATATATATATATACACCATTAATTGACTATCCCATCTCACCAAACTCTTCGCGACTCTTTTTTTTTTTTTGATAACGAGGAAATCCCGCCCCGTGTGATTTGTGGACTCAAAGATTGGTGTTCGTAAACTCCAAGACAGATAAATCCCCCTAAGAATCGAACTCGGGACCTCATACTTTTAAGGAAGAGTTCTAACCGATCGACTCAACCGAAGTCCTCTAACTCTTCGCGACTCCCCCAGTCGTCCATAGGACATGCACCGATTGGTATGTGTATCATGAACTGGACTACGATACAGACGACTGGTGTGCACCGATTAATTCCTCGTTGTTCTATGGGAAGGTGTAGAGATCGTTATTGTTTTCATGAATTTATGACAGCTCAAGTACCAGGAGCCAAAGCCGGGAGCAGCAAACCAGACGACCCCGTTTACGAAACATAGACGAGAAGTATGGATTCCACACGACCATAGCAGACAGCTTGGACCACACACACACACACGGAGACACACTGTTGAAGCAGCTGCTTTAGCTTTATTAGCACAGCTTTTGCTAGCTCGATCCGTCACTTGGACGAGGAGGAAGGATCGCCCGCATTCGAGCTAGTCCTCAACCTGTTCATCGTCCGGTTGATGTACTCATCAACTCTGCCGTTCAGGTTCCTCCTCGTCCGGGTGCGGCCTACCTCCGGCGCCGGCGCCGTGCTATCGACGCTTGCCTTGGTGCTGTCGGTCTTCGATGCAACCTTCTCCGGCGGTGGGGTGGGTGTCTTGGTGCTGTCGGTCTTAGCTGCAGCCTTCTCCGATGGCAGGGTGGGTGCCGGAGACTTGCCGGAGAAGCTTGGCACCCTCTCAGTTGGGAGCCGAGGCGGCGGTGGAGGCTGAGACTCGACATAACTGACCTTCTTGGACGGGATCGTTGCAACACCTGCTGCAGCCGCCGCTGCCGGCGGCTCGACCTTAGATGGGATTTTCGGTGGAATTGTCACCCTCTCCGACTCAACCTTGGGCACCTTCGGCTCCGGCACTTTTTTCTCTGAGACCTGTCTGGCGGCAACAGCTCCGCCAGAACACTCGAGGCCAGAAGAGTTGGACGTAGGAGGAGCTGGGCCGTCGCCGATGACTCTCCGAACTGGATGCAGGGAAGACGGCTTCACGGCAGCAACGGCGACGGGCTCCTGTGAGTGGTAGGCAATGCGACGGAGGGGGCGGAAGGCGGTGTTCAAGTGGAGGGCATTAAAGAGCTTCTCACATATGCCCACGGACCTAGTAGTCCCACTCTCCTTGTTCTCCATGGACCTCTGCTAGGGCTGTTTTCTCCCTCTCAACAAAGAAGATGGCAAATAATGAGATGAGGGAAGGGCAGATGCTTAAGAAAGCAAGCTGCTCACTACTTATATATTCCAGCTTCTAATGCTTTGCTTGTGTTGAAGACAACAGTTTAAGGTAGCGTGGGAATCAAGTGGAAATAGCTGTAGGATTCCCAAATCCCACTGCAAGGACCACCTTTTGGCAATAAAAAACTGTGGGTGGAATTGGAATCACATTCTGGTTCATATGCCTGTTTCCAGAACACAATAAAACTTGACAAGGAACAGAAAAGAATCGAAAGCCAAGATGCTTTTAAATGGGGAAAGCATGGGGAAAAGCTTCTCAGATGCCCTGCCTGCGCAAAAGGAAAATGGCCCCATGAAGAAATCGTGTAGCTAAAAAAGGCAAAGGAAATAAGGGCATTGTACAGTAAAACAAGCACTTTGTGCCCATGAAGAGTGAACAAATCATTAAAAGGAATAGTAGACAAATAGAAAGACAGATGAACGAACAAGTCTGGCTTCAACTGCAAGAGGGTATGATGGAATATAAGTAGGCAAATAGAAAGACAGATGAGCAAGTAAGAGATGATCTCAGGAACACAGTTTCAGGAAACCACAATTAAACCACAATTTACAACACACACTTGAGACTGAGCACTCAGGGAATAGCCTTACTTACAACCAGCAGGTAAGCCTGGGTGTAAAACTATAAACTCCAATGAACTGTTAGCCGATCTTTTTTCTAGCATATACATAAAACTCTATGGTCCTGTTTCATGCGATTGTTACCACACCTTCAGCAAGTAGAACGGGGAAGTTCTAGTGTGCTGTATTAAGATTACGTTGCTCTTAAGTTTATAAGCCGCCAGGACTGGATATTAGGGGGTTTCTGAAGCACCAGAATCAGTGTCATTAATCCTCATGGGGGAGACCGTAGCAAACTCCCCACGGCAGAAAAAAGATTCACTTGTAGACTTGTGGCACTGCTTCCAGACACTCGAACAGCTTCAATGACAAGTGGCACTGCTTCCAGACACTCCAACAGCTTCAATGACGGAATGTCCTCACCACCTGCTCGATTCGTCTCCGGCACAGTGGACAGTTGTGTAAGTGCGAGGAGCACTGTGTACAGCAGCACATGTGACCGCACCTGAAAATAAGGCAAGGGAATGTCGGGAAATGCAAACAATTAATTTTACAAGGGTCAAAAAGATTCCTGCCGGGTAACAATGTTCTAAATGAGGAATTCAATTACCTTCTAAACAACAAAATTATAAGAGAGAACTAAATTGAAGTGCCCATATAGCATGCGAAAATTCCATTCATACCTTGCAATCGATTACCATTATGAACAAGTCAAATAGAACACCCCTGTGCCAGTATACTCAATGTCATATGGATAAGAATACACCTATAAATGTCAAGAGACTCATTTACCTTCTCTTAGATGGTCATACAAGGAAAATCTAAGTATATTTGTCCTTTTATATCAGCAACAAATAAGCACATCCTGTTTTCTTAGAATGTACAGTTGCAGGAGTATAGGATAAGCGTATAACTGCACAACTTCTCAAGTGGCAGGGCAAATTTTTTGTTTCGTAGGTAAGTGTAACATATATTAATAATGAAAGAAAATGTACAAGGAGACTTTGTCCACACAGGTCGTGGCAGGGCATATTACCCCACGAGGCATGCAACCCATGTCCCATCCTAAATGTGTGTTCACAAGAAATGCTTCAGCCCCTTCGGGTGGGTTTTATACAAGGATCAATGCTCAAGCACAGGATTTCAGACCCACTATACAGATTCAAAGTAGTTATTTCACAAATGCGACCTGGTACAAGCTGGGGCCACTTTATCTGCAGTCAATTTCTCCACCAGTCAGCCATGAACTCTCCGGAATATATCAGAAGAGAGGGTAGAAAAGGGGAGAGAGTTTTTTATTTTATTTGTGAGAAAGTAGTTTTCTGGGCTACTCATTCTTGTAAGGAGGGTCCTCATAACTCCACGCTCTTTTGGTCTTAGAGGAGTTAGGTTGACACACTATATTGATGAGGAGTTTTTTGTATACGGCTGTCATCCATCCATCCTTTGTACATTCCTCTTTTCTTCATATAACATGCCCATGATACCAACCACGTTTAAAAAAAAATGTTGATGGAAAAGCCACGAACTAGCAATTGCTTGAGACCGGCATGCCACACCTGGCACATCTGAGCCCACCTAGACATGGCTCAACAATTCCAAAAACAGTTGGTGTAACACGTGGCAGTCTTTTTATGGTCAGTTATCTTTTTAGAAGTTCATCAAGGTTATATGTTCATTGGAAGTACTTTTACTGGGATGATATTATCCTTTTTGCACATGGGTTTCTATTCAAGAGAGGCAAAAGTGTTCAGGGAGGAAGCTCTCCACTTCTCGTTTTGCACTTTCTACAGATATATGCACAGAACAGCAAAGAAAAGGAAACCTTTCCCTATTCACGATGGCAAATGCCTAATTATCAGCAGTCAGGAGAAGGAAACCAGACACCCTAACGAGAATCCATATAGCAACATATCACTTCTCCAATATGAACCACACCGGAAGGCTCAAAAGTAGTAATATCTTTAACAATACCAGATTCATTCAACAATAAATTGCTGAAAATAAAGATAAAAAAAACATGATATGAAAGATCACTTGTTATGGATAGTATAGTTGCTTAACTAAGGGGAAAATTGCAACAAAAAAAAAAAAGAGTTCTTAGTGGAATAAACCTATACAACAGCTTAACAAAGGCATCCTGTGATTAGAGCAACAAACAAGAAATCTAAACCAAACAGAATACTCATCAATAAAGAAAGATTGACAAGGTGTCTATATATAATTATGAAAATGCATCAATGGGAATACAGAAAATACACCAAAATATGTACTCACGCTAACAAGGAAAAAGAGTAATGGATGCTTACGGAACAAAAACAGCATTGTACTCTTGTTCAAGACAGATCACACAGAGATCTGGCATCACACGGTCCCTCCGGCCATTTTCAGATCCTTTCTCAAGCTTCCCATCAGATCCTGCAGCTTCATATTGAGTTCAAGTCATTGGACAAAGAAAATAAACAGGGCGCGCATCACAGTTCAGTTTTCCAAAAAAAAAAAATGTACCTTCATTATCTTGCTCCTGTCGCTGAGCAGCAGCTGCAAGGACCCTGATGTAAAACAATAGGTCACTCTACGCAACTGAAGATGTAGTAAAATATATGAAAGTGATGCAGGTAATCCAACATCAGAAAGTCTTTTGAAATTAAAATTGATAGCATAACTGCAGATTTTCACCCAGGAGTAAAACTTTAGACAAAAGTCAATGAGGGAAAATTGGGTTTAATTCTATAGCTGATGCTGATATTAAAGAAAGCATTCTACATACAAGACATCCCTGCAACTCATGGTGTTCATACAGAGAACAATTTCAAAATCCCTCAAGTATATGAGCTGTTACACCTACACTCTCTGGTGCACTGCCATCAAACCAGAGCAAGAAAAAACTTCATACATTATCGAGCAGCATTTAGTACATTATTTGTTTTAGACTGATACAGGTTGCATTTCAAACTTATACAGTTGATAAGCATTTGAATGCACATGCATGCCAAATTTGGTAAATAAGATGCTAGGATAAGAGATGTGCAAATAGGGAGTCACCACTAAAACCTAGGCATTGAGGGGACAAAGATGACACCATAAAAGGACAGGCCCACTACTAAATTTTCCGATTTGAGACTATCCAACATGCCCCTGCATGTGGTGGTCCCATATAGACAAAGATCACGTGGATCTTAATGGGATGACGTGAATCTTGATGCTGCTCTTCCATGTCTTCAAATACATCAAACAATCCCCTGGTGCAGATATTTTTTACAGCTCTGTCAATGACCTTCAGCTTCACGTATATGCCAATCCAGACCAGTCCTCATGCCCGACAACAAAATCAGTCACTGGATATCTTATTTTCATCAGAAATAGTATTGTCTCATGGAGACCAAAAAAGCAGCACACGGTATCAAGATCATCAGCTGAATCCAAGTACCGGTCCATGGCGGTCTCAACATGTGAGATTCAATGGTTGAATCTTGGTGTCCAATGAAGAACAACGATATTATATTGTGACGATCAAGCAGCCTTCCACATAGCTGCAAATCCGGTCCACCATGAACGAACAAAGTACATCGAACTCGGCTGCCACTTCGTTCGAGAATGGATTCAATCCGGTTTCATCAAGACCAGCCATGTTCCTTCCTCAAGGCATCCCGCGGGCGTCCTCTTGCAAAGGACCAGCATCACTCTTTAATCTGATAATCTCCAAGCTGGTTCAGGAGCTTCAATCACCTTGAGGGAGAGTCCTGACAATATTCCAGCTAACCAGCTGTAATACAAAGAATATTCTCTCTCACCTCCCCCATGGCTTGTTATGGTCCCAGTACATTGATTGAGCATCCTTATCCTGATGTAAGAACATTATGGGACCTTCCGAGGTCATGATAGATACAGAAGGCTCTGATACCATGTGTGTCACCCTCAAAACCTAGACACTGAGGGGACATAGACAAAACTAGGTAAGGACAGGGCAACTACTAAATCACCTGATGTGGAACTATCTAATAAGTGACCTATACATGTACGTACAAGAATCAAAGTAAACCATGCTTAGGTCTTCAACTTGCTGGCAAGCTTGACAATGAAACAGACGAGTCTACAGTCTACTTTCCAGAAAGAGATGCTGTAATTTGTAAAATGAGTGGAAAAAGGTTCAGTTTCTACCTCTTTTGCAATTCCCAGCGTCGCCGTCTTTCAAGAAGGCATTGGACAGTATGTTTAGCCAGCAGATAAATGCCAAAAACTGTAAAGCCCAGAGAGGCACATTTGTACCACCTGGCAAAACTAAAGTTTCTCAGTAATCAGATAATAGAAAAAGGGGGAAAGAGCTGAAAGACAGAGAACATTACCTTGCCCATTTGCCAAGGTTTGCAATGAGCTGATCAATATTCTTTGGAGAAACAAAAAAAGGCCCCTTATGAGGTTGCTGAATCCGAATAGTCCCTACGTCATCCTTAACAGCCTACAATGGTAGAAAATAACGTCAAAAAGGACAATCTCTATCTTCAAACATGATCAATTATTTAGGGACAGAACCAATTCATCACTTTGCCCTATGACCATACTGCACATCTACGAGATAAGCCAGCATATATAGCTAGCATTGCAAGGACCAGAAGAGAAAAACTTTCAAGATTTACCTCACCAACAACTGTCAAAGAAGTACCCATTGGTAGAACCCTTTCAACTCTCTTGACACCAAGCATCTGCATGAAAATATTCAATCAATAAGAGAGCAGCAAGTATAATTTTCTATTGTAAGACTTTTTGTTAATTAAACCACAAACCTTGAGACCTTGGAGATAATCTAATGTGCCACGTACTAATGATCGCCCAGACTCTTCAAAGAGTTCACTTGCAACTGTTAACACCAAACCTGTAGCAGCTCTAGCCCCAAGAACATAAACACGACCGGTGCCATCATCCTTAAAATGAGATTTTTCATGTCATATTTTGGAAGTAAATGTTTGGAAAATCGAACTACAATTATGGAGCTTAGCATCTAAGTGCATTAGTCCTGAATGAAGTTTCTTTGAGAAAACATTAGAGATGGATATCTTTGACAAACTAATTTTGTCAATTTATGTGCAGGTTTCCTCAATGATAGTTTGGACCATATCAGCAACCATGCAGGTGTGAAGAAAATGGCAGCGGGCACATTTTATGATCTCAATTAAATTAGAAAAACAGAACATATATCTTATTTGTAAAAAAATAAGTGGATTTTTAAAAGCAAAACCAGAGGGCTAATCATCCAAGACAACCAAAAGATGGGGTGAAGAAATGGTGAAGGAGACAGCAGAAAATTTTCCAGCAAGGAATGACTAATGATGCACTATACGAACCCATTATTATGTAATTAGCTTCCAGTAACTTCGTGATATTTTACAAGAAGGAACCACATAATAAAGAAAATATCTAAAGTCTCCCAACACTAGATATAGCATCTATCCTCTGCCATTTCCTAGAAGACAATGCTTAATCCTCTGTCAAAGGTAAAACCAACCTGCCCAGGATCAAGTCCGGATCACTAGTAGCCAAAGGAATGGGGAAAGTGACGTGGGACACAGAGAGAGAGAGAGAGACGAAGGAAGAGGGTTTCGACGCTCAGACGAAGGGAGGGAAGGAGGGGGACGAAGAAGACGAAAGGGACTTACCCCTCACACAAGGCGCCTTGGCCAACAAACTTCATTTTTTTTCTGCATTCAATCCCCAAACGTGGAGGTTACATGTGCATTTAAAAAGGAGTGGCTCTCCTCACACACACCAAAAACCAAAATGCCCTTTTATAAAAGGGGTAACCTAAGGACTCCCAAAAGTGGCCTAACTCCTATAGACCCATGGGCCCAAACAACTAAAGACCCAAATAGAAAAATACATAAGAAAATATAAAAGACTCTTAATAAAGACATTACTTAAGACTTAAGAAACCCAAAAGACTTAAACTTAATTATTTTAATGACCCTAGAAATTTGTAAAGCCAAATAAATTTACAACCATTGGGTCTTTTAATGGACCAAATAAAATATAATAAAGACTTTGATTTAGCCACCCCTCATTTCCCGTCAGATAAGCCACACATCTCCCCAGCAGTAGTCCCCCCCCATCCCATTTGGTAAGTCCATAAGGTCAGAACCCAGACCCTGAATTGGTATACAGATACCAATTACCTGGTCTACCTGACAGACAATCCAGCTGCTGGCATGTCAATGATAAATGATTCTAAAGTGACTACAGTTATGGCTTCAACAAGGTTTTTTTCAAAAGTGGGTAATACCACTAAGTATATTAGAAAAGAAAGAATGTACGAGTGTGGAGGACAGCCAATGTCCCTTTACAAAAGAAGACACACATCAAGCCGATGTGCCCCCCTAACTCCTCAGAGACAAAAACCCAGTACATAACAATTCAGCCCAGACAAAAACTTTTTCAATCAAAAAAGAAAACAAAACCTCTTCTAGTCTAGATTCCCTCCTAAACAGCCTGTAATTCCTTTCATTCCACAAGGCCCATAGTGTGGCATGAAGAATCAGCCACAAAAAAGATCCATCCTTCTTTCTGTTGCACATAATACCCCAAAAGGATAGCAGCTGCTCTACCTTATCACATTAAGGAAAACTGAAAAGAAGACGCTGACCCAACCTTACCCAAATACCTCTGGCATATGTGCAGGCCACAAATAAATGATCCAGAACCTCTTGCTCCAACCCACCTAAGGAACACACAGAAGAAGAAATCTGAACCTGAAATCTTTGCAACCGGTCACAGGTTGGAAGCCTCCGGTGAGCAATTCTCCACATGAGTACTTTTATCTTGAGAGGAGACTTTGTAGGGCAAGTGGCATTGGCGTAAGCAAAACGCATACCCCCATCCGACAACAAGGCGTAGGCAGATTTAACCGAAAATATTCCACTCTTATCCCATCTCCAAAACCATGCATCCTTACTGCCACTAGCCAGCCTATAATTCACAATGAGAGAGTAGCTGCTCAAATTGATCTATCTCCATACCCGTTAGGTTCCTTCTGAACGTTGGTGCCCAAGTGCCACCAAAATGTTGGAAATCAAACATCTTCTCTACCGTCGGAGCTTGGTATCTAAAAATACCAGCGAAGTGTGGGAAGGAGTACTCAAGTAAGAATTCACCACACTATTTATCTTGCCAAAATAAAGCTTTCTGACCATCTTCCAAAGCCACCCTAACACTCACTTTGGTAAAATCAGCTGCATGTAGAATTCCCCTCCAAATGGGGGAAACAATATACATCCACTTAGGGAGGAAGCCCCAGACTCTACACCCACTGTAGTAAGTGTTGGTGATGATGTTCCACCAAAGACCTTCCTCAACACCCAATCTCCACGACCACAATCATTTGCAGAGCAGAGAGATACTGAAACTTCTAATGTTCTTAATCCCTAGGCCCCCTGCTTCCTTGGATCTGCATATTCTGCCCTATGCTAAAGCCATAACCACCTTTGGACATGGATGGCAAAGTCGGATCGGGATGCTGAATCAGACCCAATCGCCCCGATTCGAGTCGGGTCGGATCGCAGGATCCGCCTGATTCCACGGGAATCTGGCCGATCCAGGATCGGCCAGGTTAAAAAATGAAGAAATTTGTGAAAAATAAAGAAAAAATCAGAAGACAAAAATTCTTTAAAAAACATGTAATAATTGCACATTTTGGGTATATCTATAGTCTAGTTGCACATATGTTGATATTACAATACAGAGCAACGATAATTATGATATCTCATTTCATTTACTTAAAATATTACATGTAAATAAGAAAGTACCCCTCATTTGAATCCAATACAAATATTAGAAAAATCATCTCTTATAAATAAAAAGTCAACTCTCTCATCTAAGAAGAAAATCGCGATTTCGGTAGTTCCATCAAAATAGCGACTTTCTAATCTTTCATAATTTGGCATATCTAAAAATTTCATAATTCAAATAAACTCAATAGAATACTAAAAAACTAAAGTCCGGTAAAAAAAAGTCAAACGTGCATATGACTTCTCCAAGAGAGCCACTCTCCGACTGACAGTACTTAGTCTGCTTGAGACTTGTCAGGATTTGGTCAAACATAAATTATTAACACTCAAACTCATGAGAATTGTCACTTTTTAGTTTCTTTTCAATTAGAAAGTGAAAATTCTTATGAGTTTAGGTGATGATAGCTTAGGTTTGACCAAATTCTAAGAGGTCTCAAACAAATTAAGTGTTGTCAGTGGCAGGGTTTGCTGGAGCGACGATTCGCACCGAATCGAGTTCACCCTGATTCGATTCAATTCACATGGAATCGGACCGGTCCAATTCGCATAGGATTATTATATATATATTTAATATAACACATATAATATAAGTGTATATATATATATAGATATGTGTATATTACCCATGGAAAACACGGTTTCTTCTTCATACTTATTTATCTGAATATCATTTAAGTAAATGTTAGTATTTATAGTTTCATTTACTTAAGATATTACATGTAAATAAAGAAGCATCCCCCATTTGAATCCAATAAAAATATCAAAAAAATCATATCCCTTACCAATAAAAAGTGTTGACTTTTTTTCAATAGGAGAGTGGCTCTCTTGGAGAAGTCACATGCACGTTTGACTTTTTTTACCGGACTTTGAACTTTTAGTGTTCCATATGGTTCATTTGAATTATCAAATTTTTAGATAGACTAAATTATGATAGATTAGAAAGTTAGCATTTCGCAAAAATCACTGAAATCGCGATTTTCTTCTTCGATGGGAGAGTTGACTTTGTATTGGTAAAAGATATGATTTTTTTGATATTTTTATTGGATTCAAATGGGGGTACTTCCTTATTTGCATGTAATATCTTAAATACTAACATTTACTTAAATGATATTCAGGTAAATAAGTATGAAGAAGAAAGGGCATGGATGTATGTACCCATACGAATCGGACCGAATCATGGATCGGATCTCCCTTGATCCAATCCGATTCGACCGAATCGGGCTGATCCAATTCACCATGCAAAACCATGGTCAGTAGGAGAGTGACTCTGTTGGAGAAGTCATATGCACGTTTGACTTTTTTTACCGGACTTTAGATTTTTAGTATTCTATTGAGTTTATTTGAATTATGAAATTTTTAGATACGTCAAATTATGAAAGATTAGAAAATCGTTATTTTAATAGAACCACCGAAATCGCAATTTTCTTCTTAGATGGGAGAGTTAATTTTTTATTTGTAAGAGAGATGATTTTTCTGATATTTTTATTGGAATCAAATGGGAGGTACTTCTTTATTTACATGTAATATCTAAAGTAAATGAAACTAATGAAACTACAAATATAACATTTTCTTAAATGATGTTTAGGTAAATAAGGTAAGTGGAGGGGATCAGACGTAATCAAGGTAAGCTAAGGGAATCGGGCTACATCAGATGGAATCGAGGTGGATCGTGTAAAATCGGACTAGATCGATCCGATCCAGTCTGATTCCGTCTGCTCGATCCACCCCGATTCCACCTTACATCGTGGATGTGTCGTCCCCCCACCCCAAATCGGGTCGCCATAGGCCGATTCCAACCCTAGTCGACCCGAATCGACCGACTTTTCCATCCATGCCTTTGGAAGCCTCCCCACATCCCTTCCAAAAGAATCTGGCCTGTATTGATTCCAACTTTTGCCACCGTTGAAGGTATCCTAAAAATAGACAAATAAAAATAGGCAATCTGTCTAGAACAGATTTACATAGCACAAGCCCACTCCCAAAAGATAGTAGTCTAGCCTTCCAACTCGCGAGCCTATTTTCAAATCTCCGAATCACCGCCTGCCAAATAGAAGACCCAAGTAGGAGATGGAAAAGTGCCACCCTAACAACCAAATAGAAGAGCAGCTCTTTTGACATGATGTTCCTCCATGTTTATCCCTACCATCAGACTTTCGATATAGCTAACTTTCAGCCTCGTTACTCCTTAAAGAACCTCCAGCATGAGTTTAGTATCAATAAGCTGCTGATCCTCTTCTAACAAGAAGAAAATGGTATCATCAGCATACTGGAGATAGGTAATAAGAATTGTAGAGGAAGTCGTCTGATACCCAATAAGGATACCCTCCTCCAGAGCTCTACCCCACATACTACTCAAAACCTATGCCACCAAAACAAACAGCAGAGGGGAAATAGGGCACCCCTGTCTAAGACCTCTGGAAGTGTGGAAAGAAGAGGTCGACAGACCATTAATGAGAACCACCATAGAAGCAATAGAAATGCATTGCCAAATCCACACAATCCACTTAGCATGAAAACCAATCTTTCTCAATACCTGTATGAGACAACCCTAATTGACTCTGTCATAAGTTTTTCAAAATCCAACTTGAGGACAAGCCCATTCTTCCTCTGCTTTTTCCAATGAAATAAACATTTATGGGCCACCAAAAAATTATCCTGAATGTACCTCCCCCTGATGAAGGCTCCCTGACACGGAGATATTAAACCATGTGACACCCCCTCCAATCTACCTGCCAGAAGTTTAGAAATGATTTTATAAATACCATTTAACATATTAATAGGTCTGAAATCTGCTGGCTGTGATGCTCCACTTTTCTTAGGAATAAGCACTGAGTGTGACTTGTTGATCCCCTTCAAGTGAGCTTTGCCCTCTTGGAACTCTATAATGGCCTTATAAATGTCCTTCACAATTTCCCAACAAGGCTGATAAAAGAACATCGGGATTCCATCTGGGCCTGGAGCCTTATCATTGGCTAAAGAGAAAACAGCTTGATGGATCTCCTCCAACTGAAAAGGTGATATTAGGCACCATTTTGGGAAAGATTCAGCCTAGGACGGATCCCCTCTAGCTATAGCAGTCTGATCCCCTGTTCTTCAAAGAAGAGCGCCTCATAAAAGCCCCTGGCATGTCTCTTTATGTCCTCTTCCCTGACAAAACATTGTTCCCCTTCTGATAGACAAGCAATGATTTCTCCTCCTCCTCCCCAAGATAAGCCTATGAAAGTACTTTGTGTTGTTGTCACCTTCCTTAATACATCTCTCCCTTGATCTTTGTTTCTAATAAATCTCTTCATTAAGCAAACAACCATCGTACTGCTTTCGCAATGCTTCTCTAGTCAACCTTTCCTCTTCATCCATCAGTTGGGTTTCCTCCAACTGGTCAATGATATAAATTTGCAGGAGAATATCATCCTTCTCTACTGCACTCAAAATCTTCTTAGAGTCACTCCAAGTCTTCAAAACTTGGGTCAAATGCTTTAGCTTCCCAATAAGTGTACTCGTGCAATTACCAGAACCACGCTGGCTAAAATTGTCCCAAGCACTCTTGACAACCTCCATAAAATCACCCTCCCTCAGCCAATGCTTCTCAAACCTGAACATTTGCTGCCTATCCCAACCCTGACTGGTCTTCAATAGGCTTTTGGTCTGATGCAGGCATCGGCAAAGAAGACACAAAAACATGCGAGAACCGATCCTCCCAATCAGTAGTGACAAGGAATTTTTCAAGTCTGGAACAGGATGGATTGGCTCTCATATTGGACAAAGTGAATTGGGCATTCACCAATTCCAAGTCAATGAGAGCAGCCTCATCAATAAAATCTCGAAAATCTTCAATCTCTGCCTGGCAAGAGTAGACCCCCGACCTTTCCGACATGCTAGTGACCGCATTGAAGTCTTCGGCTACACACCAAGGTCTCCTAGTAGAAGAAAAATCTTCCAACAGTTTAACCCACAACTCCTTACCTTCCCTGGTTTGGGGTACATAAACTCCTATGAAACCCCAAGAGAAGCATCCCTCACTGACCTAAAATGGGTAGTGATCGCCCATCTACTGATCTTCCTTTCGACTACCACCTCTTCCACTACAAAAATATTTCGTAATACCACAATGTCACCTGCCCTCCCTAACGACAAGGAAACCACCCCCTTCCGAAATCTATCCCCCCCCCCCCCCCAATCTCCCTAAGTCACTCCTCCACTTCCCATTCATACTTTGTCTCTTGCTGGCAAAGTAAGTCCACTTTACATCTCCTCACCAACTCCTTCACCTGCCTCCTCTTCTCCACTCCCCTAATTCCCCTAATATTCCACAAGACCGTCCTCAGTGGTTACTGTTGGATATCCCCCCCTTCCTCCTCCCCAAAGAGCTCCACCCCTGGGCCTACCTCTACTACTTTTCCCATACTAACTATTTCCCCCCTTTTACAAGACTTCTCTTTCTTGACCTCCCTAGCTAAAGCGGCAAGCTATCTCTTTTGGATCAGAATGGGTGATCCTCTAATCCCCTTCTCTACTCTGTCATATGATACTCCCAACTTACACACCAAACCCCTGAAATGCTCTTCTATTATCCTCTTTACCATTATCATCAACTCTCTGCCCTCTTCCTTCCCTAGGACTCCTCCACCTTCCAACTTCAACCACTGTTAGAGCTTTCACAGGAGCATGAATGTCATCTTCTGCCTGTAACATGTCTACCCCACTTGAGTCCTCCAGAAGAATATGTTGTGACCTCTCGTCTGCTCCTTCCAAAGGTGAGGTCCGCTGGCACCACAGAACCACCGCGCCAGATTGAGGAAAGCAGCGGAGGGGAAAGCCCCAGGGGAGTAGGGTTCCCCTCCTATGGCTGAAGATAAGCCTCCTGAGAGATTAGAAAGTCAACATTTTGATGAAATCACCAAAATCGTAATTTTCTTCTTAGATTAGAGAGTTGACTTTTTATTAGTAAGAGATATAGTTTTTTTATAGTTTTATTGGATTCAAAAAGGAGATACTTCTTTATTTACATATAATATCTTAAATAAATAAAACTACAAATACTAACATTTACTACATATATATATAATACATATATAATTATATATACACATATATGATTTATATACAATTATGCATATACATATATATGTAATATATATTCATTATATACATATATAATATTATATATATATAATAATAATCCCATGTGATTCGGTCCGATTCACTCGAATCGAATTGAATCAGGAAAAACCGGATCGAATCGGCGATGCGACAAACCTTGCTCCCTGCTCATGGCCAGTCACTTCCTTGCAAGCAATTGCCTTCTACTCTCCACCTGACAGTTTTATAGCAGTTACTATCAAAAGGAGTCAGGGAAATCCTTTGAGACATGCCACATGCCCCCCTCTTCATGAGACCCCAACAACCACGTCCACCAAAGAACGTCCTTGCTTGTGATGTATGTCCTAAGCATAGTTGTCAAGGCGTCAAGGCGACCAAGGCGTAGGTGGGGTCTCGGATCGCCTAAGCGCTTAGGCGCTTGCCTAAGCGGTGCCTAGGCGTTTAGGACGGAACCAAGTATGAGTTGTTTTCAAGTGTCCCTCTTATATATAATGATGAAAATTCAATAAAAAATATCATAATATGACAGACATAAAGACAATGAAAGCAACAAAAATTAAACTCCAAGTAAACAAACTCACATTATATATCATAAAGTCATAAAAAATCTAAATTGACATCTTCAAATAAATAAGCACACTAAATAAGAACAAGAAGTGCAAATATCATTCTATCATCAGAAAACTAATTTTCAACTTTTAAAACAAGCAATACACATACATGTAAATATGTTAAATAAAAATAAGAAGTGCAATATCTTAACACACTTAAAACAAGTAAAAACTAAATGAGTCCATTACATAATCCCACAATATGCCTAAAAATTGAAAAGAAACTAGAAAATGACAAGTCTCATGTGTTTGGGTGATGATAGTTTAAGTTTGACCAAATCTTGAGAGATCTCAAACAGACTAAGTACTGTCAGTAGGAGAGCGGCTCCCTTGGAGAAGTCAAATGCACGTTTGACTTTTTTTACCGGACTTTGAATTTTTAGTGTTCCATATGATTTATTTGAATTATCAAATTTTTAGATAGGTCAAATTATGAGAGATTAGAAAGTTAGCATTTCGCTAAAATCATCGAAATCGTAATTTTCTTATTCGATGGGAGAGTTGACTTATTTTTTATAAGAGATATGATTTTTTTGATATTTTTATTGGATTCAAATAGGGGATACTTCCTTATTTACATGTAATATCTTAAGTAAATGAAACAACAAATTATAACATTTACTTAAATGATATTCAGGTAAATAAGATGTTACCTGGAATCGGGCTGGACTCAACCCTGAAAACCGACCTGAATCTACTGTCTAAGTGGGATATTGCGGACCCCTAAAGGGTCTAGGCGCGCCCAAGCGCCCTTGGCGTGCGCCTTGGCAGCCTAAGCGGCGCCTTGGGGCGCCTTTTCTCCTCTTAGAAAGGCGAGGTGTTTTAAGGCGGCTGAGGAAGCGCCTTGGCGCTTAAGCGGCGCCTAGGCGTCCGCCTTGACAACTATGGTCCTAAGCCCTCATAGGACCAGGATACTGGAAATGTTCCCAGGAGAGACACACCGTCCAATGCAAGACCCTATTAGTTAAGCTTCAGCAGCAGGACATTCTCCAGATACCAAAAAACTTTGAATCTCCTGGAGAGACACTGACTTCACCCTTCCCCTCTGGGAATAGTGTACTTGGTTTAAACTTGGAAAAGTTGGTTACACTAGCATTGGCAAATGGCAAGAAACTGTAAGTGGCACTACAAAATATATCAAGGGACTTCCCCAGGAGGTAACATTGAAGCTGGTCCACCATCCTGTCATTAACAAAGGACTTAGGGGGGAAAATGGTTTTGAATGGTGAAACCAAGTAAAGCTTAAGATAAGTACAAGTATTCCTTCTTTGAAGGTGATCACTTTCTTTTCATTTTCAATTTACTAGTCATGTTTAACACAACTTCGTATTCCTTCTTTGAAGGTGATCACTTTATTTTCATTTTCAATTTACCAGTCATGTTTAACACAACTTCTGTCATAAATAGGACACAGAGGAATTGTCAGCTTAATATGTGGAAGACATCAAAAGGAAGTAACTTTTCCTGTTACTTACCAGATACCAAGGGACTTCTTTACTCATGGACAGCATTAATGCAGAGTCCTGTATCCATGACCCAGCATCATTATGCTTTAAAAAATGCTGTTCGGCCTGAAATGGAAACAACACACAGAGAAAGTTAAATTAACATCGAAACTTTGGCTGAATAAATCTTAAAGTGTTGCACACATACCGTTTCCTCAACTATTACACCTCTCAAGCCACTACGTTCACATTTGATAGGGGTCTCTGAACCAACTCGTCCAGAAATAGTGACAACAAGAGGTAAAACTTTGCATGCAGTATCCAACAACTGTGCTGAAGATGACAAAAGAAATGAAGGAGAAAATTGTTGTTGTCAAGAACCAAAAGAATTCATACTATTCAAGAACTTACACAAAAGCAGGGAATTTCATGAACAGATGTGGTAACCCATAAATTGATATGATGCAGCAAGAGCTCCAGATGGATATTCTTCAAGGAGAGTCAGGAGACAAGGTTAATCTATTTAAACAAGATCTACACCATACATGACAAGCACAGGTAGACGGATGTATACCTTCCTGAACACCAAAATGCGCATTGCCAAATTGCAGCATTAAACTCATCCTAGGTAATATACATGAACATTATCGGTCATTATTTCTCTTTAGCTTATTTAGACATGATCACAGCCTTCCCAATCAATGATAATGAGGAGATGGCATAGATCTCCACCGGCACTCAAAAGGCTTCTTCTATTGGTGACAAATGGAGGCAAATCGGGTGCCAGTTCAGATGGGCCGTTAAATGAGGAACAGGTAGCAAGAATAGTAGCACCAGTTACAACCACAAAATTGGCTACCCAGAGGGTGGATAGAAATTGGGTTGTGAAGATAAACCAAGAGAGTGCAGAGGGGGAAGAAGGCAACGTCCCTTTCTTTATTATATAGTTTCAGAACTTGTCTCGTAAACAGATTCATATGAGACGGCTCGTGTGAATGGTGGTTTGATGAAGATGAAGAAATGGATTGAATTGCTTCGGGGGAAAGTGAGTGAAAAGTCTGAACCCCCAAGAGGGCCTCCAACATGGAAATACTTGGAAGCCACTGCCAACGAGGAGATTTTATGCTGTTATGATTGTGGATAAGATGACAAAGTTGCAAAAAGTGTTGACAAAAGAGCAACGCACAGCCCCATGGGACAGCCTATGACATATAGGGGTGTATGTAGTCTTTCTCATAGACAAACCAACAACTATAGAAGGGTTGGTAGCAAGGCAAGAAACAAGACAATCTGTAAGCAGCAAAGAAGGTTCATGGTTGGGAACACAATGATTGATAGGTTAAGGGGGCAAGCTAAATAATGGATCATAAGGAGATTAACATGGGACTATTCTAGAGCATTCTACGGAGGAGATGGGCTTTTAGTCTCTTCAGAGTGATATGATTTGGGGAATGCTAGCTGGGTGTTCGTAAAGCTCATCTGAACTACAAAGTTTCTCTGGGCTTTTACTTTCAAGAATGCACGGTAAATCAGTAATATATTCGTCTCCAATACAAATGACACGAGAACAATATTTATAAACATCTTCAGAGATTTCATTCTATATTAGCCAATTAGCCATGAAAAAGAAAAAGGGAAGATAAGAGGATAAAGTTAGAAACAGCTAGTAGAAACAGCTAGTAATGATGGGAATCTAAAGACTCAAGTTTCTTTATATCCACTTACATTTCTGGCGCCTGTTCCAAATTCATATATTGGAAGGTGAGAACAAAGTATTTTCACTCCACTCCATCTTGTCGTCTTTGGAAAAAAAAATTTATTAGAAGCTAGATTTTTTACACTTGGAGGTCCACTCGTTATATTAAAATCACACTCGTGATACTTTACATTAACTTAGTCCTAGGCGCCTTTTCTTTTTGGTAAAATCTATCTGGAGAAGAAGGAAATACGAGCGACAGACTAGGCCCAAAATCGCAATCAAACATACGAATAATAGTAAGTGGCTTCCTCCGTCATATCCTACATCATACCTTAATTTCACTTCTGCTTTACTTGCTTCAGTTTCTTTCCAGAATTACCCCATCCCAATCCCTCCAAATGATGAACTCAAAACATAGGAGCAACACACGAAGGAACGGTAACGCATGCAGAGAGCGAAATCACTCACCCAAGTCCTTCAGCTGGTTAACCCTGGCGACAGAGCGGAGAGCATCGGCATCCCTGTCCACAAAAACCCAAGGAAACGCGAGTTATACCCGTCCCGCACATACAAAAAACACAAAAGAGAACAGGAAAAAAAAATCAAAACAAACAAACAAAAAAGAGTATCGCAGCAAATACCCACCGGCCACTGCTCCTGCCCAGGAGGTAAAGAGCCGCCGCGCTCAAGCAGCACCCCACCCCTCCCCATGGCAGCATCCTCAGCCGATCCCCGGAAACCAAAACACCATACGATGTAGACGCAAAACGGGTCGCCCTAGGAAGCGAACACCCCACCGGCGAATGAAGAATCCAAAAGCAAGGAACGGGGATGGATTGGATGCGTGATCGAGCGAGATCAAGAACAGCAACAAGTGGGGATTTCCTCGGAGGATTTGGCAACAGACCGCATGCAACGATAGCGAGAGAGATAGAGAGTGTGAGAAAGAGAGAGAGAGATAGGATAACCACGACCTGGGTTTTCCGATATCCCCGGGAGAGCTGGATTTGGGGGGTGGGGAGAGGAAGGGTTGGTACGCACAGAGAGAGAGAGAGAGAGAGAGAGAGAAGAGAAGAAAGAACCGAGGAGAGAGAGAGAGAGAGAGAGAGAGAGAGAGCAAAGTAGCCGAACGAGAAAGGAACGGATCGACCCCGTTCTGAACAGACGAAGAGACAACACGGATCCTGGATTGACAAGTGGATCAAACGGGCCCGCCTCTTTGCTCGTTCGGCCCGGCCCGGCCCGGCCCGTTGGAACCTTTGGTGCGTCTAAAATAATGGAAATTTCGATTTTATTTTCTGTAAAAAAAAAAAATGTTTAATTTTGAGAGCGCTGCGTTTAAGGTCGTCGGTTTTTATTATTTTTTGGCGATTTTAAGATGAAAATTTAAAACTAGCGAAAAGGGTATGTCGTGAACAGTTATTGTTAAAGTTTTGGGGGCATGTTTGATATTAAAATAGATCGGGGATAGAATGAGGGTATCATCAAAATTTTAAAAATATTTTTAATTTTTTTAAAATATCTTTGCTCTATTCTCAATCTATTCTAATATTAAATATATTTTTAAAATTGAATCATATGATCCGTAATTGTATTTAATTAGTGTGTTAATACAGAGGTGCCAATGACATAGATATTTTCTTTTTTTACTAATATAAGATTAAGCTGTGCTGAGTTGGCATCTCCTCATTGGTCTGAACTGTCCACACAATGCATCTTGTGGGGT
Organism: Colocasia esculenta; assembly: GCA_014218235.1. Classification (NCBI taxonomy): domain Eukaryota; kingdom Viridiplantae; phylum Streptophyta; class Magnoliopsida; order Alismatales; family Araceae; genus Colocasia; species Colocasia esculenta. The sequence continues at coordinate 151,060,734 of CM024762.1, forward strand.
CACACTCTTTGGCTTTAGATTTTGCCTTCAAATAACTCTTAAAAGAATCATTTATTTTGTAATAGGGAAGGTCTGAAGTTTGATCGAGAAATGTAAGTCTGGGGTTTAATAGTCTCGAGAAAAAATTGATGTCATGATTAAAGAATAGATTTAAACGCATGTCTCTCAAATTTTGCTTATGTTTGAGTACTATTATATATACTACATTTTATGTCATAAAAAAACAATTTTTTTGATAAAAAAGAGGGGAAATGGCAAAGGAAGGTATTAATTAAGTCGATTGTGAGATTAGAAGAATCAACATCCACAAAGATGCTTGGCTCATCATGTGTATCGTTTCTTAGACATTGTTTGGTAATATTTTTAAGGATTTCGGTTATTTTTTAAATTTTTAGATCTTTTAAAAAACTCTTTTACACCCATTTTTAAAATCTAAATCTAATACGTCATCATTGTATTTTTTATTTATCTCTTTCCTCTCTCTTAAAATCTACTTTTATAAAATCTAAAATTTATTTTACTTGTTCGATGATTAGAGAGGGGAAAAAATTAATTATTAAATAATTAAAATCTACACTTCAAAAATATTATCAAACAATGCCTTAATATAGATGAAGATTACAAATGAACCAGAATAGATATATAAGTAGCGGACCATGTATGATGTATGCTGACGCAATAAATAATAATAATAACAACATTTCATGTCTTCCTAGTCTGCATACATGTACAATGCAAACGCACTTTTAAATAAATATCTCATATTTATTACTTCAAGTTTTACTAAGGTGTCAACTAGTAATATGTTGTCTTACAAGAGAAATGCTTGAAACTTCGTTGGGGGCATGCATCATTTTTTTCCTTTTTTTATATAAACTCACATTTCCCATGAAAAATGTATTTACTCTTCTTTATTTGTCACTCTTGATATTAGTCAATTAGAATAGATAAATAACACTTATATGTTAAAATTATCTATCATATTTAACTTGTTATATATCACATTTATTATTAAGAGTGACAAATAATTTTATGAGAAAAGATATAAGATATTTTTATCTGTGCGTCAATGTGCAGATTAATAACATGCTAGTCAACTAAATTTTCCATCCATAAGTTCACATGTACAATTAATATTTCTCATTTTATCAAAATCAGATCACCAAGAGAATGAAATTTTTAGATGGATATTGAATGAGAAGAAAAGATGGTGGGATTGATGATTCGAATCTAGCCGTTTGCTGGTTGAGTTTTTTTTGGGTTAATTACTTGTATGTTTCTGAAAGATTTTTGAATTATTTTTATACTCTTAATTTTATGAAAATAATTTATATACTTCAAAAAAATTTAAGAATATTCATTTGTACACCCACGGTCACCAATCCATTATTATAGTTAACTGAAGTGTTAATTTTACGAGAGAAAAGACTAACTTACCTCTAAATTTGATTAATTTGCCCCCAATGCCCATCCACCCTGTCCGACCCATAAATAATTCGAGAGTTTTTCAGGGATATATAAGTGATTAACCCTAAGTTTCTTGGCAATTATAGATGGGTGTTGGGGCAAGTTAACCTAATTTAGGAATAAGTTAATTTTTTTTCCCATCAGATTAACACTTCAATTAGCTACATAGGTGTCCAAATGAATGTTTTTATATTTTTTAGAGGTATATAAGTTGTTTTCATAAAATTAGCGGTAATTCTAGAATTTTTTGGGATGTATAAATAATTAACTTTTTTTTAAGAACGAAACTGCCCTTTCGGGTCTCGTAGCACCCTAGTGGGGCCCGCTCTATCCGGATTCCTACCCAGCCATCCAATCCAAATCCGGGGACGACCCAACGGGATAGGGAGGGTGGGGTACGTGGATGGCGAGGCTTCCACTCTCTCCAAAACCAACTAAAAATCACGCGTCCGAGGAAGAGTGAGGAGGGGAGCTGGGAAGGCGCTGGGACAATTGCACATATACTCTTTCTCGGTGAGTTAATTGGAAATGCACCCTTATGGCAGAGTAAATTTGCAAGTTTTGATGCAGAGTATTTATGCACTATAACAGCTTTTTTTTAAGGTGTTGTGAGTAGTTGATCAGAATGGTACTTTGAATTATCCGAGGAAAACATGTTTCGAGTAGATAACTTTCATATCGATTATTAAAGTTGAATATTAAAGTTTGCAATTTATCAACTTTTATAAATTTCGAAGGTTAAACTATGTCACCTCAAATTTTACTAAAAACCAACTTCAACCCATTTTGTGCAAGTTAAACCCATATGTACTATTAGTTTCACATAGTTTGATATCTTCTGACTTTCTCTATATGATTCGTTAATTAAAAAATAATAACTATTTTGGAAGAATATGATAGTACAATTTGTTGTCTATTGATTTTTTTGTCACTTATACTTTGACCATCATATTTGAGAATAGATCGTTGAAACAAATAATTCGAGTTTAACTACTTCTGATCTTAAGCTACTCTTTTACAAGTAATAGAAATAAATAATTTAAGTTCGATACTCCCGATCTAAGTTACTCTTTTGCCACTGTGTCACAATGATATTATTTCTCGACCCTCTAATAAACGAAATAACTATTTTTAGTATAAAAAAATCCACCATAGATTCATTTCTTAAAATCAAAACTCATTCCTTTCCTTGCCCAAAAAAAAATACTATTATAGAATGCAAATATTCAAATATAGTCTAATTATAACTAAGATTTATCGTGTCAGACGACTCAATCATATTGAATTTATCTTAATATGGTACGAATCGAACTTAATCGATGATGTACGATTTAGTTCAAACGATGTAATTATTAAAAAAATAAAAAATAAATATTAAATTAAATTGATCATGCCAAGGGCTCACTAAACCCTTGTCACAGTATAATACGGATGCGAAGGCATGGCAAACTCTAGCTACAACAATGATATACGAAGAACATATTTGTTTCTTTAAAGAAGGATAACGAGTATACACATGATTAAGATTCTTCAAAGGTATTTTTGAAATTATATGTCAAGAAGGACATATCTGCAATTTAGCCATCCCTAACCAAGAACCCAATGGCAGCTGCACACGAACAAACCCAGTCGAGTCCCTTCTCTCCCCTTCTTCCTTATCCGTTCACCATGGAGACCATCTTCTCCCCCACCTCCTTCTGCCCCCTTCTCAGTCCCAAACCCCTCCTCCACCAGAAGCCTCCCCACCCTTCTCCGCTCTCCAAGCCCCTCCCCGCCAGACCCACCATCTCCAGCAGCTCCAGAAAGCCCGCCCCCCCGCCCCAGGTCTCCCCCCGCCGGAGTTGGCTCTCCCATGTCCACCACGGGCTCGCCGCCTTGGCGCTCTCCCTCGCCGTCAACTTCTGCCCGGTCCCCGCCTTGGACGCGGCGCTCGCCTCCGAGTTCGACGTGCTCAGGGACGGTCCCCCGGCGGAGTCCTACGTGGTGGACGACGCCGGCGTCCTCAGCCGCGTCACCAAGTCCGACCTCAAGAGGCTGCTCTCCGATCTGGAGTCGAGGAAGGGCCTCAGCATCAATTTCATCACCGTCCGCAAGCTGACGGTGAGTCGTCGGAACCGGCCTTCTTGGTTCCCCGTCACTTATCTCTCTCTTGGCCGTGTTTTGATGCGAGGATTGGGGTTTACGTGAATGGAATCACCCCTTGCATAAGCTCCATCTCCTTGCATCTCTCGATCTCTGAAAAACGTTGCGTACTCTCTGAAGAAATCTACCGTGAGAAGCCTTTTTCTTTCTGAGAAATGGAATCGAATGCTTCCAGAAAACATCAGGAAGTCGGGGTTCACTGTGGGAGATCGGGCATCAGTTTGTCCATATGGCTCAGGAAATGTTGCATGCTAGATTCCCATTTACACAGCGGAGCCAAATTTTCACATTTTTTTCCCATCAAAATGTGCTTAATAACCACTACCTTCATCGCGGCCATGTGAGGTTTACAACTTTGAAACTGGGCATTCCATCTCCACACACCATCTGAAATCTCCGATTAAGTGTGGAGCCTCTGCTTATGCAGTTTCATTCATCACGTTTACTTTCCTGAGGAAATACCAAAAAAGTTTTGCGCTAATGCTGAGATCCTACTCTGTGGAGATGTTTGATAGTTGGGTTCTGCAGGTAATTCCACCTTGCGAAACAATAAGAAAGGTCTGCATTCATACTTAGAGTGCTCTTGCCATATTCCGCTGCCCATTCCCCATTAGAAATGCTTAAGGGGTCTGTAGCCTGTGAATCACCTTGGTTTCACTGAATTGTGTAGCCCAGTCCACCATTACCAACGTCTTATGATTCTTCTATCTCATTGCCATGGTGAAATTGGTTTCTATAAGCTACATTTTGTTCGGAAATTTAAAATGTGCAAATATAACTCCTATCTTGCAGAGCAAGGCAGATGCTTTTGAGTATGCTGACCAGGTCCTCGAGAAGTGGTACCCCAGCCTTGAAGAAGGCAACAACAAAGGGATTGTAGTGCTCGTCACCAGCCAAAAAGAAGGGGCTATAACTGGTGGCCCCAAGTTCATCCAGTCCGTAGGAGAGAGCGTTCTGGATTCTACTGTCTCGGAAAACCTCCCTGGTAAGACTTTTGTCCGAGTTCCATACTATGGTCATATGCATTCTTCATCAGCATCTTGTCAAGGAGGATGGAACACTGCTCTAGTGGAAATGTATTCAATGGCCTCCTCTAGCGAGATCGTGAAACCCATGAGTGCTTCTAGCTTGAATGATGCAGACATGAGGGGAAAAAGAAAAAAAGAACTGGGTAGCATGTAGGGGTGTTCATGGTTTGGTTTATAGGAGATTTTTAAAAAATCAAACCAAACTAAATTCGGACCCAACCCGAACCAAACCAAACCGAAGTCCCTTGAAACCAAACCAAATCAAACCAAATTAAATTCGGTTTGGTTCGGTTTAACTTGAAAATAAATGGGCATTTAGATTCTCTTAGTCATAAATAAGATTTTAATCACTTGTTTCTCTAATAAATTACTATCAAATAATATTTGAAATGAAGTATTAAATATTGATGACCATATTAACCTCCATAATATGTATTTTTACATAAATATATTGAAAAAACTTGATAGATATATACAAATTAAAACTTATTATTGTAATTCGGTTTAATCGGTTTGATTTGGTTTCTAGAACTTAGAAACCGAACCAAACCGAATTTTCTTTTTCGGTTTGGTTTGGAACCAAACCAAATTTTTTCCATGTTCAAACCGAACCAAACCAAACCGAATCGCTCGGTTCGGTTTGGTTTTTCGGTTTGAACCGAATAGTGAACACCTCTAGCAGCATGTGAATCTTCAACTCCTTTGCAAATTTGCAATGACTCTGGTGTAGAAAACAAAATAGTCAATGATGAAAATATGAAAATTTCTACTTAAAATCAAAGAAACTGGCCCCCCTGCATCCAAAGATCAGTGATACTGGCATAATCTATCCTTTCCATTATTTCTCTGTTTGCTTCGTCCTGTGAAACTTGTTACAACAGGCTTACATTTACACTGAACAGTGGAATATATTGAGCTGAATGAGAGTTAACTCTTCATAGATTCAAAACATTGACTGGCTGTCACCTTCAACTGAACATTGTATCGCCTTTTGTTCACGTTTTTATATTGGAGAATAGAGTGTGTATCTCATGGCCTGAGCCTTGAAATTTATGGTCCATCATGACTAAGGCTGTGTTCGGAAATGCAACTTCAGAAGTCTGGGGGAGAATCTTGATTCTCGTTTTTGCACCCAAATAGGATTTTGACCTTACTTTTGCACTTTATGACTAAGTCTCTTTTTAGTTCCCTGGACAGATTTTGTGGAGTGTTCAGAGGCTGTGTCTCACTCCCCTCCTGATTCTTCCATTATCCAAAATTGTGTCTTTCTATTTTCATACGGAGATGCAGAAAAGACGGCCTATTACTTGGACTAAATCCATATTCTTTATGCTCTGACTCAGGATGCAAAAATACCAATAAGCAATATGAAGGGGAACTGGAAAACATGTGATCTTAACGCTATATGAGCGATAAGAAGTTTCTGGTCTGATCCAATGTGTTCACATTTTCACTTCGTTGAAAGCAAAATCTCTATGCTATACAGGATGCAATAAGACTGACGAAAGTAATGAGCCGTAACTTACTTGTTTGGAATTAAACTTGTTTAAATGCAAATTTTATGAACACATCCAATATCTTACCTGAAACCAGTGATTTATACCTATGAACCCCTAGAGGCCTTTCGCTCTTGTTTCAGGGCATGGGTATTCCTGTTTTCTCCGGAATACTATGCTCAGCTCTGCAATGGTTCTCTTTGTGTTTAGTTGTTTGTGAATCTGCTGCCCTCGCATTAAACAAGCAACAGAAATGGAAATCCAAGTAGCTCATCTCATGCTTTTTGAGTCATCTTATTAAACATTCTCTTTCATGGTTTGGTGGATCGGATCGGTTCGATTTGGTCAAATCGGAGCGTATCACGGGATTCCCGATTCGCCCGATTCCCATGCGAATCGGATCGATTCCCATGCGAATTGACCCGATTCTCTCGAATCGAAGCGAATCAGAAAAAAAAACGATTCGGGGTGAATCGGCGGCGAACCTTGCCCCTGATTATTCAAATCATTCTTCGCATTTGCAGTGCTGGCCACAGATGAGAAGTACAACGAAGCAGTTTTTAGCAGCGCCCAACGCTTGGTTGCTGCAATCGACGGCCTACCAGACCCTGGTGGCCCCTCGTTCAAAGACAACAAGCGAGAGTCCAACTTCAAGACAAAGGAAGAGACAGAAGAGAAACGGGGGCAGTTTACACTGGTTGTAGGAGGCTTGCTGGTCATTGCCTTTGTTGTCCCAATGGCACAATACTATGCTTATGTCTCCAAGAAATAAAGTAAAGAGAACATGGGGTTTTGATACCGTTCTTCTGCAGAGAAGTCCCAATTGACAGAAGTATTGTTCAGAGCTATATATAGTATTTGATTGTGTAAATCAGAGTGCAGCCAATTTTTTTGGTGTTTATCTCTCGGGCCTCTTCCAGTTATGTGCATTTCATGGTTCCCAGAGTTAGCTGGCAAATTTTGTTTGATAAAATTATACGCTATAACATGGATGGAAGTAGGGGTGTTTAAATTTTGGTCTAATTCGAAAAATCGAATCGACCGATTCGGTTCGGTTCGGGTTGGACATCCCTTTAGTTCGGTTCGTGAAATCGAGATGAACTGAATATATATATATAATATAATATAATTTTACAATAGAACACACGTTCAAAAAAGATCCAGCGTGATGAGTACAAGAAAAGAAATTTCTCTATATGTGCCATCTTATGTTTCTAGAAGGCAAGTAATCATTGAAGTATTTTTGCATGTATTCTTAAAACATGGCAATGCTTATATGTGCATGTATAGAATAAGTTTTGACATTTTCTACAGTGAATCAGTGATGCACGTATGAGGTTATTTCTCAATTGTTTCAGAACTTATTTGAGTCAATTAAGGGTGAACATGATCCGCTTTGATTCGATTCACTCTTATTTTTTTTTGAAACCGAATCAATCCGAAATTTTGATGAATCGAACTGAATCTTTTAAAAAAAAAAAATTTTCCTCTCAAAGAAGAAGTAATGCACTAACTACTGTGTTATGTGTTCTTTTTTGAAATTATATATATATATATGTATATATTTTCAGTTCATCTCGATTTTACAATGTGAAATTGAACCGAACCAAAATAATGTTGATTCGATTATTCGGATTAGACTAAATTTTGAACACCCATAGAATCAATATTATGACGTACCGCCACAAATTAAGAAATAGAAAAAGAACGTAGCCAGAAACACAATGTTATGTGTCTCATCTGAGTCATTCTCCGTCGTTTAACTCCAAAACAAACACGGTATTTGTAGTATGTTGTCTCGTTTGCGGCATTTTACTTCAAAACAAACACCATATTTATAGCATGAGAAATGCTTACTTCCTATCCACCACGGATGGTTTTGGGCCAAAGGTGCGGGCAAGCGCAAATACTACCATCTTTTGCCCCTTTTTTTTTATTTTTTCTATGTAGACACATATTTCCAATGCAAAAGTCATTCGTGTCCATTGATTGGCTACTTATCACCCTTAATGTTATCCCAACACACTGACGCCCTTGCTTCTCCTATCAAAGAGGCATACTACAGTGCTCCCACTACAAAGAACTAAGGGCCGATCGAGAGGGGTGCCAACTAGCATGTCCATCAGAGCAAATGCAACTGTTACAATCGTCGCTAGTAGGGCTTAAGCGATAGGCGGCTCTTGGTGGTCTCATAGAGGCACTTTGTTGATGGACTACCCCTAACTAAAGTCGGTCCGCTGTGAAAATTGGACGACTTGTAAAGCAGGTGAAGATGATCAAAGAACAGAAACATTGAAAACCAAGCACCGGGGGTAGATTTAGGCACCTAACCAACAAGACGAGGGAGGGCTCTGATTCACTGACTCTACTATTCCTAATCATCACAAGAGGTCGACAAATATGGAGGCCTTATTAGGAATGGATGTATCCACGGACGACAAAGGTGGCGCGAGGCAATCTAACGAGCACGTTGGGGTGCAAGACATGATCATGCACTGTGGACGCCCCTAGAGTCTCAACATAAAGAGGCTCAAGGTAGATAGCGTCGTTTCTACACCTCGATGGTGTTTTCCAAATAGTCCTCAACATTGTGATATATGGGGAATCGTCCATTTGCTAGCCAACATGTCACACTGACCAGTTGATTTTGTGCTTACTTTGCGATCTGTGTCGAGCAACCATCATTGCCATCGGGCAATGATCGCCTGCAGATGCCTAGACTTTACAGTAACACATCACGGTCGTGACTTCCCAAGGAAGGAAAAGAAGCACCAACGATTCTCCACCATTGATCGAGTACAAGTCACATCAAAAGATGATCCGAATCAACTAGTGCATGTGGAGGGTAAAGTCGACATGGCCTATTAAGGTGGGAGAACTGGGTTACACCTAGCCATCACCCCCCTTGTGGCAGGTCCACACAAGAAAGGAAGTGGGTCTAGCTCGCTAGAGTCCAATCACCTCGGTTCTCTAAGCCAATGGAACTCAAACCCAAAGTAGTCAAAAGTGGTCCTCTAGGCTCATCGTCCCTGGATGACCCCCCCCCCCCATCTGCCAAGGCCAAGTTGTCAACCTCCTAAACCACGATATGTCCCACTCTTATAACACCAAATATATGACCATGCCCACAACTAGTATTTTCCCTACTACACTAAGGTAAGGTCTCGTCGGTTGCACGACACATCTCAACTATGCTAGGGGATAACCTTACCACTTGCCCAACATACCCCCTCTCCCTTGAAGATCATCAATGGTAGAATTTCCCATGCCACCTAACATGTACAAAGAAGCACAAAGGATCTTGCCTTCTTCACTTGACATCATTGTTCGGGTCAATTCTATGATTTGAGTATAGGATCACTCTCGAGGCTATGTCTGTCATTGCCTATAAGTGCAAGCGGCATTATCATCATCTACAAATTTAAGAACTCGTAAACATAAGATAGTGGAAGCTCACTAACTAATTTTTAACCTCTATATTTGTAGTATGTGTATCATTCACGCATTTCTAGCGTTTTACTCCAAGACAAACATAGTATTTATTGTATGTGTATCATTTGCCTCATTTTCCAACTTTTTACTCCAAAATAATTATTGTATTTGTAGTAGGACAAATGTCCACATGGGTAGTTTTACTCAAGGTTTGTCGCATCGTCGATTCGAATGGAATCAAGTTTTTTCTGATTCGATCCAATTCAGGTGAATCTAATCGATTTGATTTGATTCACTTGGATACAACCAAATACCATGTTTGTGGTCTATTTGTTGGCCGATTCTCTTAAATCTTGATATATTATATATACAATATATCATATGATATATATATATATATAACCCATTGGGAACCTATGGCGAAACACCTTATTTATCTTGAAAAAGTCGCATATATGTTTGACTTATTTCATCGAATTTTGAATTTGTAGTATTTCATGTGTTTTATTTAAATTATGAAATTTTTAGTCAGACCAAAATATGAGAGATTAAAAAATTGACATTTTGATGAAATCATCGAAATCATGATTTCTTCTTAAATTGAAGATTTGATTTTTTATTGATAAGATATTTGATTTTTTTTATATTTTTTATTACATTCAAATGATGAGTACTTCTTTATTTACATGTAATATTTTAAGTAAATTAAATTATAAATATAAACATTTACTTAAATGATGTTAAGTAAACAAGATATTATACACATGAAGAGAATTGAGTATATATATGTCATATAATACATAATATATATATATGTTATTTATATACCTGAGAAACAGGTGAATCAGGTAAATCGAGAATTGAAAAATTTCTTATTCGTACCGATAAGGCATCGTTTGGAGACACTTCGAAAAAAATTTCCCCGATTAAAATCTCTGACAGAATCATGTGCATTCTCAAATAACGCAAAGTATTCTCGGCTTCCGTGAACAGCAGCTTTGGCTAAAGAAGAGAGAGATAAGTTGAGGGCGCTCTCTCTCTACACTTTTTCATAAGCGCCCAGAATGCCGCTTCTAAAAAATTCCTAGAGCCGCCTCCTTCTTGTGTCTACAACAGATGCAACTTTTTTTCCTCACTTTTTTTTGACACTTTTCATGTTGTTGCGGACGCCGAGACACAAAAACTGTCCCCATATGCGTATGCTCTGCAAACCGCCTTTTTCAGATTTCTACTTTTTCCCGAGGCGTCCCCAAACGATGCCAGTCGAATTAGATCGATTCGATCTGATTTGACAAATCCTGATTTTACTACCTATTTTAGACGCCATTAAGCCATGCATGTGGTGCGAGAGCCTCACCCTCTTTTTTCTCCATTTTGTTATGCAAGAAGACACATATTTTGAATGCAAAAGTTATTTGTATTCCTTAATTGTTTATTCACCATCATTAATAAGGACAAATAACTTTTACATGATGAAATGTGACAAACAACTTTATAGGAAATGACAAAACAACATAAATCTTAGTGCATGTTGGGCCTTACATGCAACTAAAATGTCTATTTATATGTCTTCTTTATGTGGCATTTTCTAGCGATCTTACCCAAAACAAATAGCTCCCCAACATCTCCAGTAAGATGACAAATAGTGTAATAAAAAAAAACATAAATATTTATGCTTAGTGAGACCTACATGCTAAAATGATACACACAACTAGCATTAATTTTTCTCGTTTACAGCATTTTCTATTCTCACTCTAAACAACAAAGCTTCTTCGTCTTCGAGCTGTGAGCAGTAGTTTCTAGAGGGTAAAAATTTTATTCAGTAGAATCATTCAATTAATTTAATAAAATTATTTTAAAAAAATTCTAACCACATCAATTTAATGAAAAACTATCCATATAAGTAAAGAAAAATACTTTGTATCTAGTGCTCGATCACAACACGAGTAAGATGAATCTATTACCAACATGACAGTGGAACTTATATTTATTTATGCTTACGGGTGCGAGAAGTCGATCGGGGCCCGCACAAATAATAAATTAATAAAGAATCTTTAATTATAACAAAGAGATCTTTACTATAACAAAATTTAATATATACTGTAATATAAGATAATATTTACTATAATAAATTATAATTCTGTTAAGAATTAGAAAAAAACAAACATCTCCTAATTAATTTACCCATGAAACAAACAACAAACACCAAGTATACGCATGTACCCGTATACAATTAGATTCAAAATTACTTCTTAAAGATTTAAAAGTTATTATCGAAGACTTGTCTTTAATTTTACTCTCCTTTTTTATCCATCATTGCAAACATGCTCCGAAATTAACTGTTCAAGATTAGAAATTAATCGCCAAATTTTACTTTTTGACCCTCCACTTTGAACATACTTGGAGATTAATTGTTATAGATTCAGAATTAATTGTCAAGGATTTGGAAATTTTTATAGATTCGAAACTAATTGTTGAGGATTTGGAAAAATTTAACTGTTGAGGACTTATAATTAAATCTCACTCCTCCTTTTTGACTTATCGTTGCAAACTACTTGGAGATTAATTGTTAGATATTCGTAATAAATTGCAAAGGGTTTGGAAAATTTTAATTGCCGAGGACTTAAAAGCTAAATCTTACTACTCCTTTGTGACGCATCATTGCAGACTACTTGGAGATTAATTAACTGTTAGAGATTCGGAATTAAATGCTGAGGATTTGACAAAAAAATTAAATGTTGAGGACTTGAAGCAATTTAGACACCGCCTTTTGACGGCCTATCGTTGTGAGCCACCTGTACCCGAAGACGTTACCTCGGCCAGCGCGCAAAGGCGCGGGCGTGGCAGCCGTGCGCATCGACGAAACGAACCCTAGGAAGCGTCCCGCTGCACACGCGACAAGAAGTGGGTGACGGAGATTTACGTGTAAGCCCCTGTAGCTATCTTTGGAGAACGACCCACATAATTTGTTATTTGTGAACAGACACACAATTTTTGGAGGCCCCCAAGAAAGGGGAACGTGGCAACGGGGGTTTTTTTGGACAACAATTATTGAAACAGGTGCATGTAGATTTAATTTAAAAAAAAGGGCATTTGCAAGCCCATATTAGATGATTAAGAAAGAAATGGTAGGTAAGTTGATAAGTGGGTCAAGTATCTTGCTTATTTTTTTAAATTTTATTATTTTAATTAGATATTTAGAGAGTTTACATAAGGGAATTTTTTATACCGTACCAATCGTGTCGGCACGCAAATCCCCAAACATCGTATGATACACCAGTGGAGTTGCAATACGACACGACAAACCATGATTAAAACTAGTTTTAAAATTACTAATGTGATGTACTGTCATCTGTTCGTATTCAGACATGTCACGGATATGTCATAAATGTTCATTGCAACGATTAAAATTTGGCATCATCGTAAACATTCCTTACGATGATTAAGAATTAATAGTAAAATATATATTCTTTGTAACTATTAAACATAATATGCTAGGGATATCCCCCATGACAGTTAAAAACTAACACGCAAATGTTTCTGCTAACGGGCAAAAATTAGGGGTGTCAACTGGGCCGGGCCGGTCCAAAGGTCCGGTGGCCTAGCCCGGTCTAACACAGGTTTGGGTCATAATTTTTCATCTTTTTTTTTTAAATTGAGCCTGGCCCGACCCGGCCCGGTCTAAAATTGGGTCAACTTTAGACTTCAACCGGCCCGACCCAGGCGGCCCGCAAGTCCATTTTTTTTTCTTTTAAACCTCCTAGTTAAATGTTAGTCAGTGATTTTTGGTTTTTTTTTCTGAAAAATTAATTCCTAGTCTAAACTTGACAGTTTTCCTGAATGTGGGTAATGGTCTCATCTAAGCGTTTGACATTACCATCAAATAATTTCTTTTAATTTCTAATCTTTCTTTTACAATTTTGGTCCATCTTTGTGATGGCCGCAATGTCGAGAATATTTCTAGTCCATCTCTACGTAAATTGCCTACTGCCGCTGCTGCGCCTGCTGTCGTGCCTGTTGCCGCACGCCCGCTGCCATGCCTGCCGCCGCGCATGCAGCTACTGCTTGCTGACACCACCGCACCGGGTCGACCGGGCCTGGGCCGGGCTGCAAGAAATTGCCCCGGGCTGGGCCTCTTTTCAAAAAACCGGGCTTTGGCCCCAGGCCGGCCTGGGCCTGGGCCGATCTCTTAGAGATCGAGCTAGATCTGGGTCTCTTCAAGCCCAGTCCAGGCCCGGCCCATTGACACCCCTAGCAAAAACTAACTCCACAAATATTTTTTTGCATAACATGTTAGGGGCATCATTTGTAACTAAGGTTGGTTGTATTGCGCATATCGATCGTGCTGTATTTTCTGTGGCACTGTATGGTATAGTACAGTCTGTATCGATCGATTGAGTGCAATTGTCAAGTTGGTCTACTGATTTCGACTCTCTTTGAAGATTAATATACATATCCAGATATGAGTATAGGTTCAAGGATTCAGATGGATGACATGAAACTCATACATTATTTACATTTTATATTATTTAAGTAAATATTATAATTTATTATTTTATTTATTTAAGATATTATATATAAATAAAGAAGTATCTCCCATTTGAATCTAATAAAAATATCAAAAAATTTATCTCTTAGCAATAAAAAGTCAATTCTCTCATCTAAGAAGAAATTTATGATTTTAATAATTCTATCAAAATAACGACCTTTCAATCCATCATAATTTGATATATCTAAAAATTTTATAATTCAAATAAATTTAATAGAATATTAAAAGTCTAAAATCGGGTGAAAAATGTCAAATGTGTATATGACTTCTCTATGAGAGCCACGCTTTTATTAATTGAGACTTAGTTGCAGTCAGTAGAAGAGTGTCTCCCTTAGAGAAGTCATATGTATGTTTGACTTTTTTACTGGACTTTGTATTTTTAACATTTTATTAGGTTTATTTGAATTATAAACTTTTTATATATGTAAAATTATGAGGGATTGAAAAGTCTCTATTTTAATAAAATCACTAAAATTATGTTTTTTCTTCTTGTATGGGAGAGTTAACTTTTATTATATATATATATATATATATATATATATATATATATATACAAATGTGAGTATTTTCTTATTTACATATAATATCTTAAATAAATAAAACAACAAATTATAATATGAAATGTAAATAAGGTATGAGTTCCATGTCATCCCATATGAATCCCTGAGCCCATACTCATATCTGACATACATATGTTATATATATTCATGCATATATGTCTCACAAGTCGAATCAGTCAACCGATAAAAAGAAATCGGTCGACTGATTTTACTCTACCATGCTGACCATGTCGGGGCTCGCAAATCGCCATACACAGTATGGTATGGCCGTGCCGCTGCGTATACCCTACTCTAACAACTAAAACCTAACACTGCAAATGTTCCTTCCAATGGCCAAAAGCTAACTCCATGAATATTATTTTCAAAGTCTACTAAAGATATCCATCATAACAGGTAAAAATGATCGACACAAATGTTCTTTTTAACGGCTAAAAACTAACCAATCGCTAAACACTAACTCCATAAATATTATTTTCATCATCACGGTTGGTCGTGTCGTACCGTGCCTAGACTCGATTCGGTACGATCCGCTTTGATTTGGACTGCTGGATCCGTTATGGGATCTGACTGGACCCCCTTTTAAACCCCCTCCCCCTTTTCCCCTTTTTTCTTATTTTCACTTTCCCACCCCCCTTCCAACACAAGTAAGGTTCTTCTTCTTCCTTTCTTCCTCCTCCCCTTCTCCCCCATCACCATTGTCATGTGATTTATTTATTTTTTTTTATTTTTTAAAATTTTAGGATGTAAATAGTGTACCTTCTCCTTTGTCAACTTAAGATTCAAGATTTTTTGAAGGGAATACTCTATCTTCAAGGTATATATATCATATCTTATATTTACTATTTTTTTTCCATTTTCTTTACATTTGAAAGCAAGATTTAGATAGAGGACTTGTTTAGTAGTTATTTCTAAGAAGAAAATTCATAGATCCATGATATTTTATGAATCTATTGTCGTTATCAGTCGATCCATCTCCACATGTTGATTGACCAACATTTACATCTTCTGCAAATATATGGCTCTGGGAATTTTGATCGACTGAAAAATAGAGTTCGGTCGACCGATCTTCCTAGAGAACTGGAAATCAATGGCTCTAAGAAGATTGATCGACCGAAATAGAGTTCAGTCTACCGATCTTCCCAGAGAATCAGAACTCGATGACTCTACTTCTTAACACTTATTAATGCATATTAATAGTATTGTCCTCTGTTATTACTCGAATATTATAGATGCCTCCACGAAGAAAGAGTGATAACATTGGGTGGCAACATGAGAGAATGCTTCAGGAGAACATATATTAGTTTCAATGCAATTATTGTTCTATGTAGTTCCATTGGAGAGGTGTCTCTCGTTTAAAGAAACACTTGACGGGCGGGATCGGTGCAAGATGCAGTGAAGTCATTAGTTGTCTAAGCGTGTCATATGATGTCAATATTGCGATGGCACAACATTTGAGACAGGTAAGGGTAGAGAAGAGGATGCATACACATGTTACATCAGAAGATGATGAGGGAGGATCATCTCCTGAACAACAACTCTTATCCAAGAGCCTTGACATTCACGTCACAGTTCGAGATCCATTCGAGAAAAGACTTCCAACATGCTCTACGTGAGAGCAGAGTCAAGACATGAATCATGATGCTCCACTAATGTCAAAAAGAATGTGAAAAGAAGATAACAAATGGCAGCACATAAAGTCGTAGACAATAGCATCTATTAAGATATTCTATCTAATTTTGAGAGATTGAGCATACATTTGGACACAACGTCTAAGGCCGCCAGTGAGGGTCACAATTTCTGTTCAAGGCATACATAATTGGATCTATATACACAACATCATGAATATGATAGCTATTATACGTCTGAATACCAATATGGAGATGATTGTTCGTATATACAGGTTTCGATCATTTCACCATCGAGGCCTACAATAGTACGCCAAAGAATATGCCAATATATCGAATATAAGCGTATGTACGAATATGTGTATCAGAATTATATGTCTTACGTTGATTATTTGTGCTTTGTGGAGACCACATATAATGTGAGATTATTTGAGGATGAAAATTATATCCTTTAGTACGAGAGTTTTGTGGATATACATATTCAAAATGATGAAAATGATTAGGTAAGAAAAATCATTACTTTCTAATGTTCGTATTCGTGTGTTAAAGAAGAGAGTGTCACTTTCTAATTTTTCATGCACTAGAATAGTTGGAGAAGAAGCCAGAACCATTGAAAGAAAGAGGTCACATTACTATTTTATGTACCTAGCAAATAAACCCCAAAATTGGTCGTCCGAATTCGCTAGATCGGTTGATGGATTTTTGTCGTTGCCAACTGGATTCCATTATCTGGTAGAGATGAAGTTCGGTCGATCGATTTTACGGTATAGATTGTATCGTACCGTGCCTAAGAGAAGTCGGTATACACAATAACCATGTTCATAATACTTTAGGGATATCTCCGGTAACGACTAAAAACTAAACGTCGCAGATTTCCCTTCCAATAGCTAAAAAGTAACTACATAATTTTTTTTTACAACGGCTAAAGATTAACGACGAGGATATACACCAAATGGAATATTCTTGCAAAGGAATGAAAACATCTTCCATTATATAAAGAAACAAATATATTACTAACATAATTAAGGTATATACTAAATACAATACTTTCTACTCTTGAAATTTCCTGCAAAAAAATATCTTTCAATTTTAGGCTAATGTTCACAAAAAAATATTAATAAAATTAAACCACACGAAAACAAAAATCATTAATAAATTTAAACCCGTTGTTTAAGTAACAATCCCTCTCAATTCTTACAACCCTCACAATCACACGTAACAACCCTTTGCGCACCATCCTCGGACACTTAGCATGAAAATGGCAACTTTGTGGATATTACGCTACTAATACACATACGCAGGGGCTATAACGAAAAATTCCCCTCGATAAATAACACCCCACTTTCCGTTTCTTCTCCCCCTTCCTTCCTCGCCAGGCTCGCCCACCTCTCTCTCTCTCTCCTCCCTCTCTCTCTCTCTCTCTCTAGACCTTGCCTTCCATGGCGGCGGCAATGAGGAGAGGGCGGCGCGATCTGATCAACGGGATGCTGCCGGACGAGCTGCTGATAGACATCTTCGGCCACCTGGAGTGCTCCAAGTCCAGCCGCGACGCATGCGCCCTGGTGTGCCACCGGTGGCACTCACTGGAGCGCGCCTCCCGCCGCAGCGTCCGGATGGGGGCGTCCGGGAACGCCGACCAGCTCGCCCGCCTCCTCGTCGATCGCTTCCCCAGCCTCTGCAGCATCTTCGTCGACGAGCGCCTCCCCGTCGCTCTCTGCCCGCAAATCCGGTTCCCTGGCTCCCCCGCGTCCTCCGGCCGCAAGCCGCGGGCCGTAGGCTCCTCCCCCTCTCTGCCTCCCTCCCGACTTTCGTTTACCTCTCCGTTGATTTCGCTTCCTTTTTTTGTCGCAATACCTCCGTGGAGTTGAATTGCACAACGAAGGAGGCTGCTTAACAGTTTACGGCTTTTGCATTGCCTTTGGAAGATCCCCATGTTTGCGTTTTACGCCCATTTTAGAAGGTTGTCTTCAGGAGATTGCCAATTGGGAGTTTTTTTCCGAGTTTTAGATGCCTTGCTGGACAGTTCCAATCGAAAGTGACAACTTAAGGCTTATGTTGTTCCTATTAGCAGCGCAGCAGCTACAGTAGTTGTTCCTGCTGTCCGATGATACTATTTTCTTATAACTGCATGTGTTAGTGCTCAAATAAAAGAGTTCAAATTTTGTCATGCAGAGAAAGGCACTTGCTAAATCAGGCACCGATGTCCACGGTACCGTCTTGAGCAGTGAGTCTGAAGAAATGGACTCAGATAGGTCCAGTCTTTCTGATGCCGGTCTCACTGTTGTTTCCAGAGGGTGTCAGAAACTTGAAAAGCTGAGCTTGATCTGGTGTTCCAGCATCACAAGCTTAGGTTTACAGTCCGTTGCTGCTAATTGCAGTATTTTAAGATCTTTGGACCTGCAGGTGTATTATTTGCTTTATGTCTTGCTTGAAGAATTTGTCTTTATCACACATTACACTGTTTAGATGATTCTTGCTTTGAATGTTCTTTTTACACGCATCTCTTATTTTCCGATGAATGATTTATATTGCCACTTGTGTTCACCTTAAAAAAATTTGACACCTGTGTTATCTTGATTCGCTATTTTTTCTGCTTTTGAAGTGTTTCTTTGTATAGTATTTAAAAAAAACGTGGGATCGCAATGTTGGAACTTGGAAGGGCACTTCATTGGAAACTAACTGTGAGATTGTAGTATCGACTCCCACCATGGAGATGAATACGGAATACCTCCTCAAGATCCATCAACTCAACTAGGGCTGCCAATGGATATCCGCTTTCCGACCCATTTTCGACTTTTCCGTATCCGTTTTTCCGTTTTCGATTACTTTCCATTTTTCAGTTTCCGTTTCCGATAATATATAATTTTTATTTTATTTACAAAATATATACTCTTAAAATCTTATTTCTTAATATTAAAAATTTTAGACTAAGTTTTTAGCTTCTCCTTAATTTGTACATAGAATATAATTAACTTGTCTATCTCGTAGCATTTATTATGTCTATTATTATCAAAGACATCCCTTTTTCTACTACTCCTAATGCTACATACATCTACTATTTGATCGTATCAAATGTTTCCAATTACTTTCCGTTTCCGATCCGTTTCCAATTTTCTTATAGGAAATGGATGTGGAAAGTGTCATTTCCGTTTCTGACTCCGACCTATTGCCAGCCTAAACTCAACCTTTGAGCTGACTCGGCCAAGGTCAAACTTAACCGACCGGAAAGGCGGGAAGTCAACTTTGAGGCAAATCTCATCGGTCGGGTCGTCCACGAGAGTATCTCTCTTCCCCCGATGTGTATGCAACTCTCCTTCTTGCGGGAGAAATTCGAAGTGGAGCGGTTGACGACATTTGTTGTCACCTACCGCATTCAAACAACAAAAAAGAAAAGGTAGGCGGCGAAGGACATTGCCTTCTATAAGGGGGATCTGGTCCCTCGAGTACCTCCCAAAGACGACCTGGGTCGGAATAAAAAGCCCAGGGAAGTCCCCCAACCTATCCAAGAAATGGAAGATTTGCCTCAGCACATTAAAACAATGTGCCAAAAGCAGAAGATCTCACAAGTTCAAGAACCTGACCGGCGTGATTATTTCTATCAGCTGTGGAATCCGTCGCAAGTCCGGGGGCAGCCTCCCTTCTCCAGAAAGGACACCAGAGGACTCGGATATGACAGGAGACCAATCTTTGAATAACTTTAACCATTAAGGGACAATTTTTTCAATCCTTGACTTTCTGAAGGCAAGGATGAGAAGAGGCTCCAAGGAGAAGAGATGTTGGCTTGCCTTACAATGAGTATTGATGAGTTGACAAGAGAATGGTGATGATAAACTTTCTCATGCATGAATATGGAGGCTTAAACTTTGAACATGTTTCAAATCACGAACGTGAGAGAGAGATGTAGAGTCCTTGACATAGCCTCCTTGCGGCACAGCTTTATTAATTCATTGCTTAAGTTAGCCAGCAGTTTCTAATATGGATGATCTTCACTGTTTTTTTTTTTGGAAGGTGGCCAATATCACAATTCATTAAAAAACATGGACTCGGTTGCTCCAGCTGTGGTTCACGTGTATTCTTTTTTCTTCCCATAATAATTTTCTTTTCCCGAAAAGCCTATCTTCTGCTGCAAGTTTCCTACAAGTTGTACCCACCTGTAATGTTTTGTTTGAGTAACGGTTGGTGAGAATAATTGTGTTAAACTCCTCCTTTTATTATGATCATACAAAAAAATACATTCATACATATGCAAACATATAAATCACATTAGTTTTTAATCCTCTTAAAGATCTTTCAAATCTTAATTTAAAATTGTGCTTTGATAAGTATTAACTTTTAAAGTCTATTATTTGAACATTAATCATATAGTCATTCCTTAAGTAAACTTAGTAGCTGTCTAGCTGACATGCTGAATCAACCTACTATGTTAACTTTTTGATATATGTTGATAAGGAATGTGCACAATTCTAAGTTAAACCTCACACTTTATAAGAGTTTTTTTATGTATTTTATCTAAAATTATATAATTCTACATATGTAAGATTATAACTACTTCCATGTTCTTGTGTCTTATTTTTTCCAATTTGCCATGTCCAACACCCATATCTGTATTGACACTTGGCATTTATATCTGTGTCTTACAAATCATAGGCCCATGGCATTGCCACTGGTAGTGTGCTCCTCTAGATATCCACATCCTATGCCATAGGATTAAAAATGTTTCCACTTATACAAGACATCTAGCATCTGCAACTTAGTCGGGAGAAGGGCGGGCCTAGGAGCAACGGTAAGGTTGCCCCTACGTGATCTGGAGGTCACGGTTAGAAACTGAAAATAGCCTCTCGACTTGTCCGGGTAAGGCTGCATACATCGTCCCTTCCCCAAAGATGGGAGCCTTGTGCACTGGGTACGTCCTTTTTATTGAGAATCTTCAACTTAGTCGGTAGACTCCATACACCAAAATAAGAGACTGTTGACTGCTTTCACTAGAGGATTGGTCGATTCCCTTATCAGTATGAGAAGGAGTGCATCAAGAAATGGTTCCCTTTCTCTCTTTTCCAGAATCATCTATTTTTATTAAGACAAAACAAAGTTTTTGGTTTCTTCCCCTAACAACACTTTTGCAATCACGACGTTTTTTTTTTCCTTCTCTTTTTCTTAGTATCCCATCTGCCTAGGATCAAGCCCAAATCACCGGTAGCCCAAGCCGATGCCAAATCTCTCAGGTATTGGGTGTGTCCAAAGGTCAGAACCCTCATCAACTTTGGGTTATTACCCACCCAGCATTTATGTCCATGGTAGGAGTCAGTAGTACGACCTCACGGTTTTCCATAAAGTGCCTACCTAACTCTTTGCCCCTATAGACTTCTCCCTCCCAAAAAAAAACACTTTGCCCCAATAGAAGTGTTCACACCAATATTGAATCGGAGGGCTTTGGTTGTGTATTACATCTTTGCTTATATTTCATTTGTTTCTGTCTAGTACTTGTTATATTCTTGACACCTTGTCTAATCAATATGATCGATCAGAATTTGGACAAGTTGTCTTTGTGGATACTAGGAGTTGATCATGCTCCAGGAGTCATTATGCCTAATGATGCAAACCGATGGTTTCTAGTCATGGTGTCTAATGTGACTGAGTGGCAGCATACATACTGGTAGATTTTTTATGAATTTACTCATTGAGGATTTTGATTCTTTACTTCTGAAGCTCTTGGGTGTCTCTTATGATAGATTAACAGTTGGAACGTGGCATCGTTCATAGTGTTATGATACCTGACAACTACTTGCAAAAAAGACCATCTATTATGATAGTAGTCCGTAGACGCTTAAAAAATTTCAGGTTTCTAATTATGGTTTAAAAAGTAGAATCAGAGTACCGGCAAGGATTAAGAAACAATTGCTTGTTCTCATAACTGGTACGTCTTTTGTTTTTTTTTTATTTGGGGGGGGAGGAGGATTTTTTTTTTACTTTTTTTATTTTTTAGTCCCTGTAACCTTTTGCAATTAGCTTTTAGTCCTCTAAGGCTAAATGGACACCCCTCTTTAAACAAAAAAGGAAAAAGAAGAAAGGAAGTTGACAGATTTAGTGGTTCATTCTATCAAGTTATCTGGCTGATAATTGATCTAAAATCATCGTCTGTTAAATTTTGTTGTTGATAAATTCCGTTTTTTCCCCTTTTCTAAATCACACTTGCCGTTGAATGATTGTTTCAAGCATGTTATGCAATTACATATGTAGTATCCTAACATTTGTGTACAGGGTTGCTATGTTGGAGATAATGGTCTTATTGCCATTGGGAACTATTGTAAGCAACTTGAAGAGGTGAATTTACGCTTTTGTGAAGGCTTGACTGATGGTGGTGTGGTAGGGTTGGTACGTGGCTGTGGGAAATCGTTAAAATCTCTTGGTATTGCAGCGTGTACGTGGATAAGTGATGTGGCTTTGGAGGCAGTGGGGTCTAATTGCACATCCCTTCATGTCTTGTCATTGGACTCGGAAATAATTGAAAATAGGGGGATGCTTGCTGTAGCTCGTGGATGCCCAGCATTGAAGGTTTTAAAGTTGCAGTGTATAAGTGCTACAGATGATGCTCTGGAAGCTATAGGCTCATTCAGTTCATCATTGGAATTGTTGGCTTTATACAGCTTCCAGAAGTTCACTGACAAGTATGTTTCTTTAGAGTTAATTCTTTTTCCTCATTCAGCATTAATGTTAAACTTAAGCAATGTAGTGTAGATTTTTTTTTCCTTATTCGCACCTTTGAATGAATATTTCTAAGCCTGATAAGACTCATAAGATTGAATCTCTGTATTGTAAGTTTTAGTATTGGGCATTCTGCAAATTTGTTATTTCTTCACTAATAACTAATCTGCATGCTATATGCAATCCTTTTCAGTTATTAACCCCTAAAGTTGTATCATATTTAGCAACTAACACTCGTAATCCAACATATATTTTTTAACCCCTAAAACTGCAGCTTTATATGATACAGCCCTTCTCTAAGGTTCTTTTTCCTCCAAAACTTGAGATGTTATTATTGTTTTTACTATTACCACCTCTCTTTGGATATTTCATCAGCTAGCCTGAAATTTTGGGGGTGTAAACAATAAATAGTGCTGGAGTGGCTTATTTGAAGGATAACTTACTGTGGGTGGTAATATCTAAAATTCCTTACCTATTTCTCGAAGGTTCAAGTTTATGAATGCTGCACAGTTACTGGGAAATCCATGTTTTTGATTTGATATTTGCATATCTTCTTCATAAGTCTCATGTCATAGATCACTATGTTTTTGTAAGTCTATTTTAATCTTTTTGTACTGACTTTCAGTGCCTTTTCTGTTTAATGTTTTTTGGGTCATGTAGGGGGCTCACTGCTATTGGTGAAGGATGTAAGAGGCTGAAGAATCTTATGCTTAGTGACTGCTATTTTTTGACTGACAAGAGTCTTTTGGCTATTGCTTCCGGCTGCACAGAACTGACACATTTGGAGATCAATGGCTGCCATAATATCGGTACCGTTGGAGTAGAATCCATTGGAAGATCTTGTCCGTACGTTCTCATTTCTCTATGGTTTCAACCTTGCTATATCTATGAGAATTTCTTTTCTTATTTTCTTTTTGCAAATAATATCTGAACTCTTAAAGTTACCATTAATAAGTTGGCAGCCAGCATGGGTTTTGACCATTTTCTTCCTTAATTTGAACTAATGTTGTTATATCTACAGTTGCTCTTGATGTATAGTTTGCCTAATAAGTACTCTGCTAGCAAACTGAATTCAGTACTTTTGAAGGTGATGTCGAATCTTGTCTAAATCTTTGGGTTCTTGCTACCATTTTCTCTTGACGTACCTTCATATAATATGTGCATTAGACCTTTGATTTTAAGAATCTTTTCACTTTTCAGTCACATAAACTTCTGCAATTATGCTTGTACATCTTCTTGCCTTTTAGGGGCTCAAGGCCTCAAACACATATTGTGGTTGTGATGTTTTGTGATTCTTTTTTCCTTTAAAAAAAAATTAGATTTTGTGCTTATGCATAGATGTCTACCATTGGTAGCAGGAGACTTTTGGAGCTGGATTTACTATATTGCCAAAGAATTGGCAATAGTGCTCTTTTTGAAGTTGGCAGAGGCTGCACTCGTTTGCAAGCTCTTCAGTTGGTTGATTGTTCAAGTATAAGTGATGATGCAATAACCAGTATAGCTTTGGGTTGTACGAACCTAACAAAGCTTCATATTCGTCGTTGCTATGAGGTAAAACATTTGCATTTTTGAGATACCAGTAAGTTAAAACTATACAAACGGGAATACATTGCATCTTGATGTCAAGCTTAGGTTCTGCAACTGTAGAAATCTTCAGTAATCCGAAGCAAATGGAAGAAGGAAAAATTGTCTTTCTTTTCGCCCCGCCACACCACACACACGCCCTCACCCTTCTCCAGTTCTGAATAATATTCATTAGACATAATGATAATGGTATGAAAAAGAAATACCACCACCTTTGATGTCAGGTCATCAGGCAAAATGCATTCACTGATCTCAAGGATCCGAGCAAGCAATCTTTGCATATCTTTGGATATTTTTTGCATTATTGTTCTTATTGTTCTGTTAATTTTGTCATACTGACTGACTCAAGTAGGTGGTTGGTATATAATGTGTTGCAAGCTGGAAAATTCATGGCTTGCACATGCATTTTCATGCATAAAAGTACTCGTGCAGGCCATGTGTGACGGCTGGTGGTTTTAACCATTTAGGAACACAGGGCAGGGACGTGGTCAGACTGGTTTCCAAAAATTGCTATAGATTGGCTACAAATTAAGAACTTTCAAAATTTGAGGTGTTCTATGAGGGAGAAAGCGAGAACTATCAATGGAGAAATACCACAGTGAGGAGGTTATCTCATCTAATGTAGAACATGGAGGGAGTTGCGGGTGTCAGCTTCTTTAGTGTGCTTCATCTTCTTATGATGGATTAGCTGTTGCAGAGGAAGTCAGGTCTTCTATGGAGACATCTTTCCAGGTTCAAGTGAAGTCTTAGCCAGATGTACGAGGATATGATCATACTCCCTTAAGCACTTACATTATTAAATATGCATGGAGTTTGAAGGTTCTCTCTTGACTGCCATTCTGATCAAATATATATATGACTTATGATATATATGGTTAAGTATGCAGGATCATGTATCTATTTTGGAATAACATGCCAAAATACCATAACAAAGATGGATGAATGCTCGGAACTTTTAGATGCTTATCAAATGGTTATTGCAAAGTAAATGACAGCTAATTAGAATGATCATATAGTGTGTCTTGGGTACAAATTTCCAAGTTTTAACCTGATCTATAATGTATTATCATCTGTTGTAATTCTACTCTACTGATTTTTTTTCTTCTCTTGGGCTATTTATGCTCTCAATTTGGATGAAAACAGAATCAAATTGAAATGTACTCAAAGAGTGGGAATAGTTATGCTATGTCTTTTAAGAGTTCTTTATAGTCTAAAATGGCTGGTCTGGCTTTTGTCCATCTAAATTAAATGTGGCTTATCTTTGATATGTCGTAACATCTTCCATTTGCAGATTGGTGACAAGGGTATCATCTCTGTGGGTGAACATTGTAAACGTCTTGTGGATCTTAGCCTTCGTTTCTGTGATAGGTGAAAAATACAGACTCAATCTTTGCTTTCATTTAGTGAAGGGCATGCAATTCATAAGTTACCAAAAACTAGACAGGTGTTTTGGTTCTTCTTTGCTTTTATGTTTTGTTTTTGGCTTTTCTTCATTGCAACTTTATGTCATGATGTCACGTATAAACTTACACCTTCCTTTCTGTAAATCGACTACTCAAAATCTCAAGAGAATTTCTCACATTTATCCTTGCCTGTTTTGCTTCCAAGTAGCCAGGGCTGCTGCCATTGACTGTGATTCTATCTTGAAATGTTATAGACTGTGATGCACTCAACGGTGTCAAATGGCAGTACCATAATGAATTTTTTGTGGTTCCATAATTCTTGCTGCTAATGTGAGTCCAAGGTTTGGCGCATCCTCGATTCGGACCGGATCGGGTTTTTCCTGATTCGATCCGATTCGGGCGGATCGGTTCGATCCGCTTGGATTCGGCCAGAACCCTTATTTATGACCCATTTTATGGCCGATTCCCTTGAATCTGGCCTTTTTTTTAATGATTGTGTGGTTTAGGCCTCTTGTACATATGTTTCATCATATTCCATGAGATTTATATCATGTAATTGGTATAAAAACATTTATTTTCAATGAAATAAAGCATTAGAAGAGTGAAAACAAATTGAAACTCATTAATTGAAAGATATTTACATTGCACAAAGTCAATACAACTATCAAACTCTAAATTCCAATAAAAATACAATGACTTACTCTAATATCCCCAATGCCCTTGTTGATATGGATCATATGCATTCCATTGGGATTGGCTAGGCATGGATTCAGACTCATCTGACTCTGAGGGGAGCTCCCCAATAAGATGATGACCTTTCGTTCTTGACACAAAACCACGAAACTCATTCCATGTCATCATGGTATGGTATCTCTGCCGAAACTGACTGAGATAATGGTCCCACATTTGACAGCCGGGACGGACTATCCCCAGTTGTGCCATCTGTACATCCTCCTCAGCCTCAAAAACTTGGACTGGAATAGGAATAGAATATGCAGGAGGAGGATACATATATGGAGATGGACCAAAGTAGCCTGCTGTGGCAGTGTATCCACTATACGGTCCGTACCCACTAGAGTAGTCTGTGCTAGTGGAGTCGGGCTGGTAGCTATGACCGCCATAGGATCCAGCAGACTCATGTGTACTCATCCTCTCAAAGTGTGATAACATAGTGTCATAACTATGGGAATCCACTGGTTCACCTCTTCCTTGACTGTCAGGTGGAAACCTTTGCCTTCTATTGTACCAAAGTGGGGCACCATGACTGCTATCTTGTGTTGCACCTCGAAAAAATTGCTCCTCTGTGAATGCCATGCCACCTCCTCCTCCCTCACCACCCTCACCTCCTCCTCCTCCCTCACCACCCTCACCTCCTCCTCCGCCCTGACCACTGTTACTACCTCCACCTCCACCGTTACCACCACCGTCACCACCAATATCTGAAGAACCACCTGTAAAGGCAATATCATTTGAACATTAGTTAGAACAAATACAAAATTACAAATACATTTTGAGGTAATTTTTAATACAAAATGATGGCCTACCAGTAGTCATCGAATCATGGGAGGCGCTATTGGGCAATCGGGGTGAATCCAACGGAGACGGTGTCTCATCATCTGCATTTGGATCCAAAGTCTCTGCATCGGCAATGTCAAGTGGATCTTCAACAACGGTAGCACATTTCTTGCCTTTCTTGGATCCTCAACCAGAAAATCAACCCTTCTTTTTTTGTGCTGGGGCGGGAGGTGGCTCTCGTATAACAACTCCTTTACTTGGCCGGGACTCTGTTGCACCAGTTTTTTTTCGGCGGGATTCTGTTGCTATTTGCTTCCCTTTTGTCAATTGAGATGACGTGGGAGCCCTTGTAGATTGTGAGGGAGGCGCATCCTGGGTAGATAAGCCTCTCCTTCTAGATTGTGTGCGGGGGAGGCCTTCCATCAACCTATCAAAATCATCATCATCATTACCTTCTCCTTTACCTACAATAACCCCCAACATTATACATTAACTGATAAAATATGTAAGATGAAAGAAAGAAATGACTCTCCCACCTGCAGTACGCGTCACATGCTCTACTTGTATGTCCGCAAGAAGATCCACCTCAGCCTCTGGATCCATCTCATAACGAGGGGAATATGGCTGTCCCACATTCCCACGATCTCCCTCCTCCTCTGTTGTTGCTTCTGCTACTGCCCTTGCCAGGAAAGTGTTAGGGCGAGGTGGATCTTCAGGGTCGTCTGCCTCCTCATCTAACTCATACTCCCCTCGCTCTGTTGTTGCTCGTGCAACTCATGCAACCATTGGGTCTTCTTCATTTCGTAGAAATCCAACATCAATTGGATCATACTCTATGTCCCCACGCTTCTTTGGATCTTCTGTAAGATGTTTGACCCTCAGCCTCATATTATAGTGGACGTACATCAATTGGTCCAAACGCCTATATGAGAGACGATTCCGCACTTTGGTGTGTATCAATGCAAATGTACGCCAGTTCCTCTCACATCCACTAGATGAGGAAGTCTGCGATAAGATCTTTACTGCAATTTTCCTCAATGTTGGCGCGGAATGCCCAAAGTTGAACCACCAATCAGCTGCATCCAAACTCAATTATCTCAATCAGATGTCAACCATCAAGTTGTAATGATAAAAAATGTAAATGGGAAGCATATTACCGCCATCTACACGCTCCCGACCAGCAATGGCAGATGACTCAGCAAAGGTCCCAGTGGCTTCCCGAAAACGCTTCATCTGCATTTCATGAATTTATCATCAACTCCTATGAACTTCAAGTATTTGATTGAACTTTGGATGGAAGTTGATAATCCTATATTTGCCTCATCAATGGCATCTGCCGCTAGCACAGGACTTGTTGACAATCTCTCAACCACCCTTGCAAGGGCAGCCGTCAAATCATCATCATATGCTAGCTCGTGTGCGTAATGGTATGCAGGGTGGAGATAGTATGCTGCAATTGAATAAAATACCATCATCAATACAATAAAGAGTAGTTTATTACAGAAATATGATTTATTTCCTTACTCGCCATATGGAGATCTCTACTCATCTGCCGGTCCCATCTATCGTCAACAACATCCAAAACCAAGTGTGCATGCCGAGGTGAGACTTCACGGATCTTTTTCCTCGCGGCTTCAAGCTTTGCATATACCAATCCTATAGATGGTCTCCTATCCCCATCCACCACCCTCAACACCTCATATAGAGGTTCAATGATCTATACCAGCTTGAAGACCCGATCCCAAAAATTGGAGCTGTTGACGATGCCTTCCACCTCCTTTCCATCAGATGTACTAGCAAAATTACTCTGCAACCATTTATCACCCCTGAACATGCGTTTCAATCTATCCTTGTGCTTCAGTAGACTCTGTAGTGCCACAAAATTTGTTGCAAAGCGGGTGACACCGGGCCTCAACAACTCTCCACCAGTGGACTCTCTCATCCACGCCAACACCAGATGATGATTGTAGATGAAACGTGTTATCTTCTGTCCTGCATCCACTACCATTTTCACAGGTTGCAGTGTCCCAATTTCTTTAAGCATTAAATCAACACAGTGGGCAGCACATGGGGTCCAGTATAGATGAGGATAGATATTCATCAACTCCTCCCCTGCTTTCTTGTACGCAGCTCCATTATCCGTGACCACCTGCACAATATATTGCTCCCCAATCTCCCCAACCACCTCTCACATCAAACCCAATATGTATTCATAGTTGTGTACATGCTCGGATGCGTCAACTGATTTGTGATAGAAGACTTGTCTATCACAATACACTAGGAAGTTGATGAGGCTGCTCCTGGTGATGCCCGACCAACCATCACACATGATGGTGACACCATACTTCTCCCATTTCTTCTTAAATCCGTCTATGTAAGACTTTATCTCATCAACTTCCTCCTGCAGATATTTCCCTGCCAAGTCCCTAGCTGTAGGAGGCTGCACATGTAGGCCTCCACGTTGAACCTCTTGTATTGCAGTTTTATAATAGGGACTGTTCGCTGCATTAAATGGTAACCCTGTATGGTGCCACCACTTTGCAATTGCTCTCCCCACCTTGTATTTCGGCCCTTGCTGGTTGTATGAATCATTAATCCTAGTCTGCTTGCCATGCTCCCTAGGATACACATAAGGGTCCACATCCTTAATTTGCACACCTGTGGGTCTCTTGCTATGCATGCTTTCTTCTGGTACTTGTGTGGGAGGGGGTCGAGTGAAATAATCTCCCACATTTGAAAATCGACGAGAGCCACTGCCACCTACCGTTGAGCCACTGCCACTGCCACTGCCAACCTCATGCTGAGCTCCCTGAAAACTCATTCTGTGCCCTGCCTTTTGATCAGTTTCCCATGCCTCAGCCCTGCTATGTGCTCTGGCTAGCCTTTCCTGCACATCAGGATCAGGAACATATTCTGCATACATTTGAACTTCATCATCATCATCTTCATCTCTTTGCCTTTCTGATATAATCCTCTCTGCTATCTCCTTATCTGTCTTCTTTCTTGCTGTCTCAGTTCGAACTTGCTTAATGTGTTCAATCATAGCCTTCTTGACTTCTTTTGGCACCGATTTACACCCCTGCACGTCATGGTACCCTGCTAGTCGACCACCAGCAAGGTGCTTCTTCAAA
The DNA here is from genome assembly GCA_014218235.1 of Colocasia esculenta. NCBI lineage: Eukaryota > Viridiplantae > Streptophyta > Magnoliopsida > Alismatales > Araceae > Colocasia > Colocasia esculenta. The sequence goes on from CM024762.1 coordinate 151,091,368, forward strand.
CGGGAGACCCCACCTTCCTGTCCCACAAAACCACAATAATTGCACTTAAAGTTGTGCATATTCTCCAACATGATGCCATGCTGCCACCCAATATCATCAGAACCTCTTTTCGGTGCCATCTACAATGACAAAAAATAAATAATAAATTAACAGTAAATTAAATTAAATTTCAGAATTTGAACACTAAAAGAAAGTATTCTTACTTCTTAATTGTTATATGATATTTTTTTAATATACATGATCACAGAAATCCATTGACACATGTATATATATTTTCTGTAATTTCACATTTTATTAACATTTTATTTTAAAATACTTTTTATTAATGTAAGAATATAAATTAATTATTGATCAACTTCTTATGTAATCAACTTCTAATCATGATGTATAAGTTATACAACACATTTCTATCAATTTTTGGTTGTTTACACTTTTTAAGATTTTTAAAATTATTATTCAAATTTTAATATAATTATTAATTATTTATGAACATTAATTAATTATACCTAAACTTCTTATAGAATCAAGTTCTAACCATGATATAGAACTTATAGAACACCTTCCTATCATTTTTTTATTGTTCAAAATTTTTTTAAGATTTTTTAAATTATTTTTCAGAAAATCATATTTTAGGGAAAATCATCAAATCTACATGAAAACCTTGTAGATCTTGATGAGAAATGGTTGCAAGTGAACATCAATCCCTTGCAACATCATTTCCTAACAAGATCTAACCCATACACCAAGAAAAGAATAGAAAAATGAAGAAATAAGGTTGCTTACCTTGAAAACCCCGTAGAACCTTCAAAAAACTTGAAGAACAAGGCTTCAAAGCTTCCAAATCCACCTCCAAATGGACACAAATTCACTTAGGAAGCCTCCTCCTGTGGATTTGCACCTAAAACGGGGATTTTCTCTTCAAAAAACCTGCAAACGGGGGGGGGGGGGGGGACAAAGGGGCCTGCGGTTTCCTGCGCTGCGAATGGGACTGTTGAGTCCCGATGCGCAGCGCATCACCGACACCCTTTAAGGGTGTCGGGCGGATCGCGCCCGATGCGACAGTGCCGGGCCGGATCGCATCGCATCGGGCTCGATCCGCCTGCTAAGAAGGGATCCGAGCGCATCGGCTGAGTCGCGCATCGGATCCTCCCTGATCCGATGCGATTCGGGGGGATCGGCCCGGCTAGATCCGGCGCGCCAAACCTTGTGTGAGTCCATGTTTTGGCAGTAAATGTAAAATAGTAAAATTCATACAGGAAGTGAACTAGGAAATCTCCATATTCTTATATTCCTGCTGCCTCTGTTTGGTTTAAAGTTGTCTTTTGCCTGAAGTGGTTGTGTTGCTTAGCTAGATTGCTACCAGGTCCCCCCCCAGCTCATGCACAAAGCACAAATATTGGGAAGAGAGTTCGTCCACATTTCCAAATCCACATCCTTGAATCACAGTTCTGTGTGTCCTGCATATGTCCAAGCTAACTCTTAAGATAAATTATCATAATTTGTAGTCTTGTTATATAGTTATTCTCAGATAGTTTACTTTTTTTATCCTTCTTGATTTTGGGAAAATTCTTGGTGTATTCTGATTGAAGGGTTTGATAGATCTGCTCCTCAGCCTACTCTATCATGGACATTTGATATTTTGTATTGTGTTTTCTTCTGCTAAGTTATTTTAGAATTTCACTATCGCGTTATATGTTTAGTAGCACGTCTAAAGTGCCATTGGGACGGTGCTTCCTGATATCCACGAAGTAGTGTCTCAATCAATCCATTTTGGGCTGCCACATTGAGCCCTTGCAAACCAACCGTTCCCCACCCAATATTTGATACCTAGTGTCCTGTCTTATGTGGCTTTATTTGATAAATGTGACGTTTTATACAGTTTTGTGACTTTTGTCAGTAGTCTAAACTCTTTGTTTCTTATCTTAGTGGCCTGTGGTTTATTTGTCCAAAATATACAAACATGGGCTTTGCCTTTTAGCAGGGTCGGGGACGATGCACTAGTTGCTATCAGCAGAGGATGTTCACTCCAAAGTTTAAATGTCAGCGGGTGCCACAAAATCACTGATGTTGGACTGACAGCTGTTGCGAGAGGATGCCCTGAACTTGTTTTCCTTGATGTCAGTGTGCTTCAGGTATCATCTCTTCCCATGTATTTGTGTGCAGGTGCATGTGTACTGTGGCTGGCTGGCTTCTCATATACATGCACCCAGTGCACATTTTGAAGTTCAGGTGGAATACCATTTGCGTGTCTTCTGCCTTGGGGCCTTGCTAATCTTTGTGCAGGCTTTCTCACATGGCTTATAATGGACATTGATATCTGTTATTATGTAGGATCTTTTTTAGTTTTTAATCCCACAAAATTTTGCAATTATTTTTAGTTCCTTAATTTGACTATTTAGTGCTGAAGCTGAGAAACTTACCTTCCTTAGTAAGTCTTTTTCATGAACCTTTTGGTAACTTTTACAATTAGCCTTAGTTCCTGGAAATGACCTACAACTGGAAAAAGGTTTTTCTTTGATCAAGGCAAAATAGTCAAGTTACATGGTCTGACAAGTTAATTGCAAAAGACCACAGAGACTAAATCTAAGAAAACCATATATTATATCCTATAGACGTGCATTCAGTTCAAGGACCTGACATACTACCTCTAGTTCACTGACGGAGGCGGACTATTTCCTTGGGAGGGCATTGTAAAAAAAACTCAAAAATGTGAAGACTTTGCACATGAATCTTAATGTCGTCTGAGGACCAAATAAACATTTTATGAAAAGCTAAAGTCAGAATAGAGCATCTTTTAGGGACTTTTTTGAAAACTTGCCCCTGTTTACCATGGATGAAAGTTCACAGATATCTTTTACTGTTTCTTGCTGAACTTTATTCAGGCATTCATGTATGATTTAGAAATGTATACTGAATAGTAATGGTTAATATGTAATTTTACTTTACTTTCACTACCCGTCCATCTTGCGACTCATGTAGCTTCAGCTATCCAAGCATCTAGGAAGGTTTGTTGTCTACCTTACAAATATTGGAACACGGCATACAAAGAGATGCGAACATATTTCTGCTTTTAAACATATGTTAGGATTCCGACAACACGTTTCAAAGATCAGATGTAATACCATCATGCCATTTTTCTCATTACTCGGACGTGGACAATAAGTAGCTTTGGACTGGATACGCATATGATTTCTGGACTTCCCTTTGTTTCTCACTCTATGCTTTGCCTTGAATATAGAATTTGAGTGACATGGCGCTAGAAGAGGTGGGTCAGAGCTGCCCTCTTCTCAAGGACATTGTGCTGTCGCATTGCCCGCAAGTAACTGATACAGGCTTAGCCCACCTTGCAAATGGATGCGCACAACTCCAGTCCTGCCAGATGGTTTATTGCCCCCACATCACCTCAGCTGGAGTGGCAACCGTCGTTTCAGTTTGCACCAGCATAAAAAAGGTTCTTATTGAGAAGTGGAAGGTCAGCCAGCGAACAAGGCGCAAAGGGGCTTCGGTACTTTCGTTCTTGTGTGTGGATCTCTAATCCCTGTTGTCCCAGTCATGCTTACAACTGTTGAAAAAGTTCCCATTTTTTTTTCTCGAAATCTTTGCCGGCATACATAATTCAAAAGAGGTCAGCCGCGAAACAACACAAGTTTTATCCTCTCAATGCTTTGTGATCTTTGATTACAGATATCATCATCCAAGTCATCTCACGAACTTATTTGAAACTTTTGCTGCAGGAGGAATTGTCTCCGTCTGCTTACTTACTTTGTGGAGTTAGGAGCGCCAGAGATAATCTTCAGTTTAAATAGGGTGACAAGCTCATACCCTGTGATTATTATTACTCTAGACTTGTCTGGTTTCTGTTGTAACTTGCTTTTTGAAACTCCAAACCCGTTAACTGTTGTTGTGCGTCGTAGGGGAACAATGCCAGAAGCCCCAAGCAGCGACTCTGCTTCTTAGTTAATTTCTCTCTTTTCTTATTCTTTTTCTTTTTCATGGATTCAATGGGTGCAGCTTAGGGCTGTCACTGTGGGGTATATCATGATTCCTTAGAATAAAGTCAGGATTCTGGCTCAATGTTTGCCAGCCGTGGAAATCTTCTCACAGTGTTCGATCCTGCAATGCAAGGTCCCAACTCCCAGGCTTGACCTTTAGATTGGGAGCAAGAGTTGTGATTGGTGACTTTGATGAACCCCGTCATTCCAAGACCTCGCGCACAAGGTCAGAGGTTTTCGTGGGTTTACTCCCCACATTGTTTCTGGTTCAAGAATAGAGGCTAATAAATAGCAGGAAACCATGGTGATACTTTGGCTTCTCGCGGGTACTCGTGTGAATTTGAGGAAACCATTTGCGTACTCCTAATCAAATTAGGGCACAGTCACGGGATGGCGGCCTCCATGGAAGGCCAAGGAGTTTATTACCCGGCTTACGTGTCAGTCCCAGGCACAACTGGGTGAAGAGGAAGTCTTGGTGCACACCAAGACCCATGTGTGTGAGGACACTAGGGGTGTTCACATTATAGTTCAACCCGAAGAACCGAACCGGCCGGTTCAGGTTGGGTTGAACCATCCTACTGTTCGGTTCGATTTTTTGTTGTGAAACCAAATAAATCGAATATATATTAAATATATTTAAGAATAGATTATAACACAAAGGAAATTGTGGTTCTTTCCTTCCGATGGGAGATCTTGAGTTTGAAACTCAGGACCGTCGCTTAAAACATTTTATTATTATTTGAATCGAATCGGTTCGGTTCTATTTGTTCAAAAAATTGAGCTGAATCGAATTGAATCGGATCGGATCGTGAACAGTCTTAGATAGGGGTGTCAACTGGGCCGGGCCGGTCCGGAGGCCCGGCCCGGTATAACACGGGCTTGGGTCTAGTTTTTTTATTAAAATTTTAATTTCAGCCCGGCCCGGCCCGGCCCGGAGAAAAATTGGGCCGATTCTGGGCTTTGCTTGGCCAGGCCCGGCCGGCCCGCTCCTGCGCCCAGCGCTCCCCCCCACCCCGCCTCGCTCCCCGCGCCCCGGCCTCGGCCTCCCCGCCGCGCCCCCGCCTCGGCCTCCCCGTGCCCCGGCCTTGGCCTCCCCGCCGCGCCCCCGCCTCGGCCTCCCCGCGCCCCCCGCCTCGGCCCTCGCCACCGCCTCGACCTCCCCGCACCCTCGCCTCGGCCCGCGCCACCGCCTCGGCCTCCCCGCGCCCCCGCCTCGGACCGCGCCACCACCTCGGCCTCCCCGCACCCCCGCCTCGGCCCGCGCCTCTGCCTCGCAAGCGCTCGCCCATCGCCGGGCCGGACCGGGCCTGGGCCGGGCCGGACAAACTGGCCCGGGCTGGGCCCTCTTCCTGAAAATCGGGCTTTGCCCCGGGCCTGGGCCGGTCATCTGGAGATCGGGCTGGGCCTGGGCCAGACCAGGCCCGGTCCAGACCCGGCCCATTGACACCCCTAGTCTTAGAGAACACACCCATGAATGATTAGATGTCCCATCACATCAAAGTGATGGGCACCCAATCACAGTTTGGTGAGAAAACCATTCGTGTAACCCTGTCTCATCAAATTAGGGCACAGTCATTAGGCCAAGTCGATGGACGGCCTCTATGTAAAGTGAAGGGGTTTAGTGTCCATTCCAAAGACGACCGGATGAGGTGGGCCACTCCATGTCTGAGGTGATGTGTGGAAACCATTTTACACACTCCGCATCAAATTAGGGCACATGTCACCGGGTCAGGCCCCGACGGCCTCCATGGAAGGTGAAGAGGGTTTGCTGTCTGACCTACCTACGTGTCCATTCGAGGCACAATCAGGTGAGGTGGGTCCCTCTACATCTGACTGGCTCGGACATAGAGGGGCCCATCTCATATGATTGTGTTTGAGATGAATACTATCCATCTATCTCAAGTCTATAATAATTTCTTATGAGAAAGATTTTTTGCACTTGTGAAAGTACATAAAGCTCTAGTCATCATGTACTTCGGGTTCATGCATGACGCTTCAAGAGCGGCAGGAACCCTGTGGAGGTCGTCACGGCCTCTCACGGGGTGGGTCGAGCCGTGGGTGGGTTACTTACTGGGCGTGGTGCATTAAGGCATGGTTTAGCTTTTCTGCCTCTTTCGGTGAAAAATTACCACAATGGAGACGGAATCATTCCATTCCATGATGATACATTTGACGTCGGTCATTTGTGATCTAGAAACTCCCTCCCTCGAAGGTTCCATGTCGATCCTTTGATCATGCCAAAGAACACAATGACACGCTGTCTCCGTCACAAGAACCAATGCGTATCATAAACGTATCATAAAGCATAAAGCCAAGATGTTGAGCTTAATGGGCATCTCATGATCATGGGCTTGTTTGTGGGTCCCCCCCCCCCCGGCCAGTCCAGCTCCATGTGATTGTATGTGATTTCTCATCTCTCAGATTGGTCGCTCAAGTAGAAGTTAAATTTCTCATCTCTCAAAGTTCCTGAACGAAAGTTCCTGAACGGGAGATCGAATGCACAACGGCTAAATTTCTTTAACTGCGATTCGGATGTCTTAAAAAATCTCTCTTTACTTGTCACCGTAATTTTTGAAGTAATTTGATTTGACTTAAACGACCAAAGAATCTCTCCAACATTCGGCAGCAGATCTTCTTAATTCATGTACGTTATCAGATTTTCCGGAATGAGTGTTTGAAGCCCCACTTTTGGGAGCCATTTTACCCCTAGATATGTGAGGGTACATTGGTTTAAATAAGTGGTTAAAACCTTAGGCCTCTTTGATAACGAGATAAGAGGACCGGATATAAGTAAATCGGGTATAAATTATTCGCGTTTAAGAGTTTTTTTTATTTGAGATGATTTAAACGAGAGATAGTTATGCAGGAGATAATTTTTAATGTGATGTGATATAATGTGTATAGTTATCACCCCTTTATCTCTAATTTGACATTATTTACCTGTGTATAAATATACACACACGATTTTCAAGAGTATAATAATAATAATTAATGAGTTATCTTTAGAGATAACTTTTATCATCTCCACATGAGAGAGATAGTTATTATTTCCTTTATCACCCTTTTATCCTAAATAAATTTTATCACCCATGATAAAATAAACACGTTTTCAAACTACTTGTGAGCATAGAACTGCTGATAAAAAAGGGATAAGCTCCTTTATCGCATTACCAAACCGGCGAGTTTAGATAGTGGCATAGGCTAACTAGGGGTATAAAAAGTTATCTAGAGATATATTGAGGTAAATCTATCCGACTTTAATAGGTGAGATAGTGTTATCTTTAAATTAGCAAGAGATATCCTCCTTTTATTTCAAAATAAATTAGGTCAAAAAAAGGTTAAACCACACCTGATATCTTAACCTAGGGGTTAGGAGTGAACCGAATCACAAGATCAATTCGAACCGAACCGAACAGAACCGGTTCAGTTTAAATCGAAGACTAGTGCTTTTGTGTCAACAATATCTTCTCTGGCCCGACGGCTAAGACATTGGTCCCTGAATCCAGAGGTTTCAGATTCGATTCTCTATAGTGTTGGCTAGTTTTAGCAAAATGTTTTATGAAAATATGTAAAATTAATTCTGTCGTGAGTTTCGAACAAAACATCTCCCGAAGTCACGAGTGAGATAGCGCTAACCACTGTGCTATGGTGTGTTTTGTGTTGTAGAACATGATTATATATATATATATATATATATATATTCGGTTTCACAATGTGAATCCGTACTGAACCGAGTAAGGGTCTCAAATCGGACCGAATCAATCGATCCGGTTCGATTTTTCGATTTAATTCGATTTTTGCACACCCCTAAATATAGCTCGTGATAGCTCAACTGGATTACCTTTTGACAATCTAACTTGGCTTAGGTGCCGCTTGTTAGTTACTCATCGTTTACTCATCTATGAAAGAAGAGTAGAACTTTGTGCAAATGTTTTTATGCACATACATAAAATATAAACATTCATATAAAGGCCGACCCACACAGCCATGACCACTTATCTTTTCTCATATTAAGAGAAGTTTTCCGGAGCCTGTAGACTAACGAGTTTGAACTGTGTGAGTCACGCGAAGCATCTTTGTTGCACACCCAAATCACAAACGTAAAGAAAGAACTCTTGAGACCACTTCTTTAAGTGTGATCTAACAAAATAATCAGCTAAACAAAAACACTCTTGCTTCCCATGTCCTCCAGACACTTGGAATATTCCAGCCCTGCGTGCGTTCTCACACACTTTGATCGCTTTTCCCACACGCTGTTGGGTTCTAGTGTTGGCCTAACTTGAGGCTTCACACTTCCTTTTTTCTCCTAGTCTGCCTAGTCCTTGCCTAACTTGCCACTCCCAATATTCCTTTTTTCTCTAATCATGTAATGGGTTGCCGGTAGGAGGCAGTCTAGAAAGAGATGGCACAGACCTCGGCATCATCATCTATCTTTATTAGTTGAGGTCGGTTTCTATCAAATACTATATTCATAGATAAAAAATTCATGCAAATTTTTGATATTATTTTACTGTTAGGTCTGTTTGATTGTATGTAAAGTAATTTTATAAGAAAAATGTTCTCTACCTAATCACTTTTACATGAAAATTAAAAACACAACCGGGTCATTTGGATGTATGTAAAATATGTTTTAAAGAGCCCACGCGCTGGGGCAGTTGCAGGCGAAGGAGGGGAAGGCTGCGGCGAGCCAGCGGTTGCGACAGCGGTCGATTTTGGCGGCGGCAGCTCCTCCCTACTCTCTTTCCTCTGCTTCTGCATGTGTTGAGAGAGAGGGTGGGGAGATGAAAGAGGGAGAGACGGGAAGAAGGAGGGGGGTGTCGCGAGGCTCTGCGGGCGAACCCCGTTGGGGTGCGGGGGAAGGCGTTGGCATGAACAGGATAGGGCAGTGCAGGCACTTGGTGTCAGCGGGCACAGGTCGGCGCGGAACGCAGGCTGGCCGGGGCGGGTGCGGGTTGGCGGGTGCGGGTGTGGCTGCCGGCGTGAATGTAGGCGCTGGCTGACGCGGGCACTGGAGAGGTCAGGGCGGCCACAGACGAGGCCGTGGGCGTGCGAAGATGGACGGGGGCAGGGCGCTGGCACGGCCTGTGGCGGAGAGAGCAAGAGGGAGAGGTGGCGTCGCGACAACGATAGATGACAGCTCCAGCGACGATGGCAGCTCCTGCAGAGGACAATAATATTCCCAGCAGCAGCTCGTCGCCCATCTCCCACGCATCTTTCGGCGGGGGGTAGAACTCGTAACTGAAGTGGCGGCACCCTCCTCCGGCCGTCTCCAAAGCTGGTTGCGCCAATGGTGGAAGGGAAGAAGGGGGACGAGATCGCGCGGCCACGGGAAGGGGGGAAGGGAACGTGGGAGGAAAATGACATTCGGGGTTTTACATCGAATGCCAAAATCCAACGATTTCACGAAAATGGTTTCGTAGATCAACTTTTCAATGCAATCAAATGACCAATTTTATAAACTTTTCCAGAAAAATCTTTTCTTATAAAAGATTTTACAGGAAAACAAATGGACCCTTAGTTGCTGATCTAATGTAAATCTTCTTTTTCATTCGGATTTAGGATCAGCCATGACAAAGTTATGGCACATATCTCGTTAATCATAAAGTTATAAGAGTACATCTCTATGGTGTAATCGACCTTTTTCTGTAAGAGAATATAAATAATGACAAATTAATTAGGAATCTCTAACTATAACAAAGAAATTTTTATTATAACAAGATTTAACGTATACTGTAACAGTGGATAATATTTACTGTAATGAGTTACAGTTCTTTTAAGAATTAAAAATTAATTCAAACATATGATAAAGACTCCTAATTAACTTGTCCATACAAAAAATTGACTAAAAAAGTTGAGAGCAATACTTAGTGCACTACTTCTATTAATTCAAATGAGATCGAAGAGATGTCCATAAACATGAAGCCCACTATGTGCTATCTTGTCAGCTCAACTTAGACTAACGAGATAAGAGTATCTTTCTCCTTGAGTAGTCAATACACATGTAATGTATTATTTTTACTAGAAGAATATTTTGTGTTCGATTTTTAGATATGTCTGACACTCAATCATAGACATAAATAAGGTGAACTTATTACCAATATGACAACGAAACTCACATCTGTATGTATCTGTGAGTGGGGGGCCGTAGTTGGATACAAAATCTCTCTCCTTAGACTAAGACTTGTTGCTTATTTAATAAGTATACCATAATGATGTTGCAATCTGTCCAACCTTCGTTTTGTTGGTCCACATGGAGAAACAAGACATAAACTATATCAATCAATCACATGTGATAATTATTATTTTTTTTGACAAGGCAATCGCATATGATATGAGAGAAATTATTTTAATCAGTATATATAAGAGAATAGTATTCTTTTTTCTTTTTATATGCATAGAAATATTTCTTTAGGACGAATAGATACGGCCCACCGACATATGCCTGGAACAAGGATAGAAAACACAGGTAAGCAAAAAGCCCAAGCGTACCTTCACATGGGGCAGCTTCGCGGTCGCAGCGCAGAAACCCAAAGACAAGGCGCAGCCAGATGCGCAGCAGCATCTGCAGCATCCGCGCTTCCTCCTCGGCTCCGCGCATCCCGGAGTCAGCCCCACCACGACCCACCACCACCACACCTGTTCCTTTCTTCCTCCCCAGCTTCCCCGCAGCGATCTGATGTCAAACAGAAAAAGGGTGTAAGGAAGGAATGGTGTGCTGCCGCTGGTGATCCCGTTCTCCCCCTTCCACGCCTCCCCTCCCCTCTCCCCCTCTCCTGCTTCGTCTTCACGCTAGCTCCCCCACTCCAACCCCACCACACAACAGCCCACAAGCAAGAATCCGAAGCCCCGCCTAGACCCAGAAACAAACAGGTGACGGGCAAGCCAGAAAGGGGGCAACTTGACCCACTTCCACTACTATAAATGGGGACCCCCGCCGTGGCGACCTCCCAACCACACCCCCTGTGCCGTGAGCTGGGTCTGGTGGCGCGGCGATGAAAAGGATGGACGCCGGGGAGGCCGCCGGCGCCGCCGGTGCCGGGCTGGAGCACGCCACCGGCCTCTGCAACCGCCTCTACAACTTCTTCGCCCGGTCCTTCGCCTCCCAGGGCGCCAAGCTGGTCACCCTGGGCCGCCACGGCCGCGGGGGTGCCGACGCCGGCGCGGAGGACTTGTACCCCCCCGCGGCCTCCGGCTCAACCGCCGGGTCGGTCCAAATAGGGAGGGACGTCCCCATAAGAGACGCCAACGCGGGGAGGATGTCCAACATCAACGAGAGGTCCGAAAAGTTCATCCGGAGCCGGAAGCAGACCCTCCAGTAGGAGACGGCCGGCGTCCGCTGGCGGTCTCCGCCGCCCCGTCAGTGACGGCCATTAGGGGGCTCTGCTGCAATTTGGTAGGATGCCAGCTGAAAGAGATTGCTATGGAGAGGTTTGTTACTGTTTGATATGTAGGGGATTGCACTCTTGTTGGGTGCTCATCCTTCAAATTTGTGTGTAGTTGTTTGATTACATATGAGAATTGCTCTCAACAACAAGTCTACACTGTAGATGGATAGTATCTGTTCTCAAGCACAATTAAATCTTGCATACCCAACAAATTATTTGTAGATAGATAGTGTTTGCTGGTAAGCACAGTCCAATGTGTGTAGAATATTATAGATCAAGTCCCATTATGTCTGTTGTACTCTGTAAGATAGGCAATATTTGTTCACAAGGCAATGTGCAATTGGCATTTCTCCATATTTTATATACATATATTATTTTTAAGGGATTTATCCTGAGTGGGGTATGGATAGGGATTGCTATCAATGCATGTAAATAAGTAGATTCTCTTCAAATCTACCCTTCAAAGATGTTTATCTATGAGAGGTTGAGGATAAAAGTGGAGGGGAAGATACATGAATGTATGAGAGAGAGAGAGAGAGAGAGAGAGAGTGGTTAAATGAGATGCATGTTATAATTTTTTCCTTATATATGGGGATCTTATTCAAGTTTGTTTTGTGTTTGCCAATGTGTGATCAGCAAGGGGAATAGATTTCTGTTTTTGAGTCACCCAAGTGATGTGGAGTGATGGACACATTCTTTATGTGGTAGTTTATATACAGGTGGAAGGATATAATAAGGAAAAAGTTAGGATGAAATTTTAGATCTTTTACTTGTAAACTATTTTTATGGGAAAAGTATAAATTCACCATCCATGCTAAAATATTGTTGAAAATACCACTAGTAAATAATTTTTTTTTGCAAATATGTCATCCATGTTTGGTGGCATAGCACACATCTATTTTAACTATGGGTTAATGTAACCCCTTGAAAAAAAAAAAAAAAAGGTCAACTAGAGAAGAGAGTTAGGACCTCATTTGCTTGCAGCCCTTTCCTCTCATCTCCTTCCCCTTTCTTTCTTGGCACATGTTGTGGTCCACCATGGAGGAGTAATGGCAGACATTTGTGTCCCATGCTCTAGTGGATGAAGCAAAAGATGGAAAGTAGCTAATATTTGACTGTCCTGTCTGCATTGCAGTGACATTGCTTCACTGTTCTACCATTCCTCATCATTATAATAGTAGGTGCGGAATATTTTTTAGGATAAATTAATTAAAAGTTCTTGACGAGGTTCTTATTGTAATATGATTTAATATATATTGTAATAGGTGATAACACTTATTATAATGAGTTACAACTCTATCAGAGATTAGAAAATAAGTCAAATATCTGATAAAGATTTTTAATTAATTTATCTAATTTTTTTTATCAACTCCAATTTCATCAATTTTAGCCGTGTATTTCAAATTTGATAGATATATATATACCGGCATGCACTCACATGCATTGCCACTGGCCAATAATAATATCGGACGTATGTAGATGCATGCATAAGATATTTCTTTTCAAAATTTTAATCGATCTCATTTTTTTTATCAGTGATAATTATAAGGTTTGTATAGACTTCTCCGAAATTTCTTCTGGCATTCTTTAGGCGACCAAAAGCCATGTTTGTGGACTAGTTCTAGATACTTACATAATACATATAGAGATAAATACTAGTTACTCATTTAGAATATAACTTTCCGTCTTGAACACGATTGGCTCTTTTGGATGGTGCATGGGTCGCACCACAAAGTGTCTTTAAATACTTTCACATTTTCTCATAAAACTTAATTGTCTCACTTAATCACCTGTTTGTCCCATTTAACAATTATTTATCTTTATTTTTGGAGGACTTATGTTTAGATCTCCGACTTCTTTAGAAAATTATATAATTACGTACTTATCTCCTTTAGAAAAATATGTAAGTCAAAGACCTAAAAACAAATTTCTCAAAAATAAGAATTGATTAATAATTCTCCATATTTAATATTAAGTGGGATAAATAACTAAATAAATGATCAGACAAATAAGTTTTATGGTAAAAATAGAGTAAGAATCAAAGGGGCTATGGGGTGGGACCCATTTGCCCTCTCCATCCACCAATCCCTTCCTAGACGAATAGTTTTGCTACCCTTCATTCTGTGATTGGTGATGGGCTTCTATTCAATTTATGGCATGATCCATGTGTTAATCCTCATTCTGTCCACCCTATGTTTGGAAGGAAAAATAACTTTAGTAACACACATTTTTTTACCACAAATTTTAACACACCAATCAACATACACCACAACCCCCTCTTTTATAAGATATTTCTAACTTCCTCCTAACAAATGATGATGTGACGCATTTTTATTGATTTGTGTCAAGTATGGTGTAAGAAACGGTGTTAATAGACCATTTTTCTTTTTGGAATTATGTTAGGCATTAAGCAAAAGGAAAAGTCTTGTTGCAAATCAAAAGTTTGCAACAAGACTTGCAAACCCAATAGGGGTTTGCCACCTAACCCCTTAGGGTTAGGTGATCATGACAAGGGGTATTAATATAATACCCCATGTCATGATGTGGCAAACCCTCATTGGATTTGCGACACTTGGTGCAAATCAATGATTTGCACCAAGTTGTTCTCCGCAAAATGCCAAGGTGGGCCAACTTATAATTAGAGATGGGTCCTGGAGGCTTCCTTAAGCCAGAAGTATTCCATGCTTGCTTGGCAAACAGTGTTGGGTAAAGTACCTACAAAGGACAAAATCTTCATAAGCATAGAATCAATGGTGCAAATAAATGTATTCTCTGTTTAGGTGCTTTAGAATCAAGTGACCATCCATTGTTCAGCTGTAGTTCTAGTAGGGGTGTTCATGATTCGGTTTGGCTTTCACATCCATTTCCGCTTTTTATCGAAAAATCGGAAACGGAAACGGAAACAAAACAGAAATTTCGGATGTAACAATATTTATATAATTAGAATTAATTTATAAATTTACAAGTTCGGACCTTGAATAGTAAGAAGCAACGGACGACTTCGGCCGTCTGAGAGATCATACCACAAATTTGTATGTGCTTTATTAAATATTCTGACTGAGATATGATTTACCAACCAATCACGAGCTCGAAGCATACCCTTCCAAGCCATAGAATGATAAGTTCTCGTTTCAACACATCAACTATTGTGTGTTTAAGGTGAAGACTTCTGAACCAGTCAGCCCATGAAGAAACCAAAAGTGATTTACAATACACATGTCTTGAGATGTTGGAGACCAAGGCCGCCTTCCTCCTTTGGTTTACAAATATTATTATTTCCGACAAATCATATGCATAAAAAAAATGAGTTAGTGTCACCAGAACCATTTCACATGAAATCTAATGAGGGCGATCTACTTTCAAAGTGCTTGTAGGTGGGATAGACATTAGATGGTGCAGAGAGGAGGAGATCAAGGGTTTCAGTTAATGAGGTAGGGGTGTTTATTTGTGACTTGAGTCAATTTTTTTAAAAAGATGGGATCATGATTTGATCTCAGACAATCGATTTCTAATGTTGAGGATGGAAACTCACAGTTACCAGGTGTCCGACCTTATAGTGACTTTGCAGAGAAAAGGGTGAGTTGGGAAAAGAATTTTCAAAGAATATTCTTCGACGTTTAAGTCAATTTGATCTCAATCAATGAGAGAGAGTGTGTGTGTCTGTGCGCGTGAGAGTGAGTGATGTGGCGACCTATGTTATCAAAGGCGATCACCTAGGCTATGAGGCGAGACTAAGCGACCTCGGATCGCCTCACCCCGACCCATTTCACCTTGGCGATTTCAAGCCAACAATTCCACCTTTTTTGCCCTTGTCCAGCCCATATATTAGCCCATAAAGAGACCCACTTGGCCTATTTATTTACTTGCAATTTAATTTCTTAAATTTTAGTTACTTTACATATAGAAATGAATAGATTTAGTAAGTCATATAATAATTTGACATATATGAATGATCAATTTTATGAAATATATTATTTTTATGCACATATTTAGATCATATTTATAGATATATTCACATTTTTAACTATATATTATTTTATAATATATCACATCAATCACCTAAGTCTTTGAAGCTGAGACGACCCCCTGATCACCTCAGTCGCCTCTAACTACATAGGTGGCGACATGTATCTAGTGATTTGACAATGTTGCACACTTACTGATACATGTGACTGTTGATCTCCCTTTGGATGTTACTATAGTTGATGGTTGATTCCCTTACCGATATGTATATATGGAATCAAATCCCTTCAACTTTCTCTTCTTCCTCTAATTCTGCTGCAGTGTCAGTTCTTTGAATCTGACTTCAAAACCTATAACTATTGAGCCGGACCTATCAAAAATCATGGAGAAATCTTTCAATATCATCTATTGGTCCGATGGGTAAGAGAAATGCAGCAGCTCAATAGATGGAGTATGATGACAGAACTTACCTAATGAGTTCTAATATATCCGCCCTCCATAATGGCTTATTTCTCCAAGAAGAAATTCCCTTTTGAATTTTCTCAAGAACAAACTTGCCTTTTGAATTTTCTCCATAATGGCTTATTTATCTATTTATTGAATTGGTTGTTTATTGATGGCATATCATGTGATTGTTCTTTTGAGGATGTAACATGTTGTGTTGTTTATGGAGTTGGGTTTTGTTTTGTTTATTGAAGTTGGGTTGTGTGTCTCTTTTTTAACACACACTGTGGTACTAAGGTTGTCCTTTTGCCAATAATTTGTGGGAATATTATATTTGTTTTGTTCATATGTGAGAGTAGTACAATTTTTTTGGTAGTTCATATGTTTGTCTATTTGTGAGGGTCAATGTATATTAATCTCACTATTCATACTTTTAAGTCTTATGCTCTGCAAAGTCATTTATTAGCAATTTTGTTAAGAGAACAAAGTTTCAAATTTCTTTTAGCTCTTTTGTTAAGATGAAATGTTACGTGTTCACATTTATGATGTTTGTTTTCATACCAGAAAAAACTATGTATGATCACATCTATTGCATGTTTTGTTAAGAGAAACTGAACTGTCATATTTTGCATTCTTTCACTGAGGCTGAAAAAAAAATGTTGTTACTTCACTCTGAATGTATTGTATGGTGGTTATTAGAAGAATTTGAATGGGGATCCAAGCAAAATACCACACATATAGCTTAATTAATCTCAGAGATTTATTTGTTGTTGTTGGTTTGTGGTATGATCCATTGGGGTGCAAATGAGCCAGTTAATGTGGGAAATCGATTGATTCAGATATGCTAGTCATATTTGATGAATGTGAAGCCAAGGAAACAATTATTGAAATCACAGTGATAATAGAAATCATCACATCATTTGAACAATTATAAATTGTATTGGGAAGAAAATAAAGAATTTGAGGGCTCAAACTACACCTCATTATTGCAAGATATCCCTCTAGTTAAGAGGAGATGCATGAATGTCTCCCCACACTGCCCACCGGGATGATTCCACTATGTTAAATCTTTTCCTCCCCATTGTGTGCATATGTGAGTAGGCAGAATGAAGAAGGTGTGTATCTCCCTCATGAGTTTGCATGTGAGAATGCTAAACAAGAGGATACATTGTGGATATTGATCTTCCAGATTGGCCATATGATATTAGACATCTCATGGAGAAGGGGATGATGGTAGACATGATTCAATTGGGGTTTCATTCTAGAGTGCTAAGGGCAACGATCATTGTCGAAGTCGGTCGAGGCTATAAAGCTCGTCGGAGTTTGCTAGGGCAAGTCTTAATCCACCATCATTCAAAGAGGTTGTAGGGGTCGGTCGATGTTAGTGGAGGGTTTCAGAGATCGTCAAAGACAATGAGAGAACTTGGAGTTCATCTATAATAGTCATGGAGCACGAGGTCAGAGAGAAGTGGGACATATATAAACCTCCATTTTTGGTGAAAGAAGGAAACATCCAAGTTTACAAACTTGTAAAAAAATAGAGTATAGGTATTTTCCTTAGAAACTGTTAATTAAAGGGAATAGTAGAATCTAGGAGAAATGTTATTTTTTCTAGATGGAAGATAACCTCAGTAACATATTTGCAATGTTTTCAATTTACTAGTGATATATTTAATAATAATTTAGCAAGAATGAGAATTTACATTATATATATAAGACTGGTTATAAATAAAAAAAAATCTTGAAACTTTTACATATCTTCTCTAAAATCTTATCCCATGACCCACATCAACATTTGTTACCCATCATGAGTGCATCAAATATGACTCTAGTAGAATACACAAATTCTTAAGATGACCAAATGTCCTCGTCTTATTGACACATATCCGAGTACCCATTATGTGTTGGAAAATGTCTTTGGGGTGTTGCTTTGGCCAATCATAAGAAGACAATATTATTCTCCCACAAGAGGTCAAGCCAAATTATTCCCCAACAACAAACCTGCACTTTAGCCTCCATTATACTCCCATACTGGCTTTGTCAAAATTATTTTGTACAAGGTAACAATATCTCTAGTACAAAATTGTGGACAAATTAATATGCAAAGTGATTTGTTATTTGCACGGAGTGGATATCTGTCTGATATTTATACTCACATGATGACGAGATCTCACTATTATATAAAAATAAATATCAGATGGGTACTCGTGTCACGTGAGTTTAAAATATTTCTCTTTAATAGAAGGATGCTTCCTTAATTTTAGAATTTTCTTTTTCCAATTCATGGTCATTTTTTAAAGGGGTATTTGATGAGGACTAGCACACACTACATTTAGATGTTCTTAGATGCTCCACTAGATTGAGTAGCTCTCTCTCTCTCTCTCTCTCTCTCTCTCTCTCTCTCTCTCTCTCTCTCTCTCTCTCTCTCTCTCTCTCTCTCTCTCTCTCTTCTAGATCAAACTAGGTATATACCAATCACGGGGTATTATGACAAAGTTGTATTAAACCGGCTTTGGCTCCAAAAGTTATCACCACATATGAATTAATTAATTGTGTAGACGTGTGCAAGATAATTAAACACTTGTTATACCTCATAATGGGGAAGATGCATTAATCATCTTAATTTATGAGGATAACACACATAGCCTACCAATCAAAACAAGAAGAAAGAAATTAAATTATCAGATGATAACATGTACTCATTAACATGTTTAAATAGGTGAGAAATGATTGCTACTGAGAGAGCTAGAGTGTTTGCTGCCACCTCAGCATTTAAATGGATGTGATGTGGTATAAATTATTGAAGTGTCCTATCTGTTGTCATTGTTGATAGATATTATGTTGCTGAAAAAAGTTTAATATACTTTTGTATTGCACTTTAAGTGTAATATGACTTGACAAGAATCTATGTGGCACCATTCACATGTGGAGTGATAAAGTGACAACTCAATTGTTAGATGTCATATGAATTATTGTCTAATCATATTACACTTAAAGTGTAATACAAAAGTGTACTAAACATTTCTTTATGTCGCTAGTCTCTATTGCTATTGTTGTTGACCACCACAGGTCCACGATCATGTTTATTGGTCTCTGCCACTATCGCCACTGATTACTCTTATCGTCTCCCTAAACCATAAACCCTACCTTCCATATCCCGTCGCATGCACCTAGAACAGTTTAGATTGTTACTCGACTTAACTTTTTTAAAAAATAAAAATATTTTGAATCCGAATGAGATATCCAACCATAAATACTAACACACACATGTGGGTGCGAGTCAACTGCCACCAATTTATGTATGCAGATGAATAATTTGATATTTTTAACCGACCGTAAAATATTTCTCTTTTAAGAAATAGAAATACTATTGCAAGATGAGTCTTATAAAAAACTAATGTAAATTACATGAATTAATTTTATTAGTTGGGAGGGTTTGATAAAACCCTTCTACCCTTCTCTCTCTCTGATCAACCAACAGGGTTCCTTGCGTTATAATCCACATTAATTTGAAAAATTTACATATATATCTTTGAATACATTATATTTTGAATGTATATCCTTAGAATCTACATATTATATCTTATACCTGTTATATTTCATATATTTTATCATATATGCTCCTACGATTTGATTCTATCTATTTAATCTAATCATAATTTAGTGAAAAGCAAAGTTGGACATATGATTAGGACTTGGCCAACTCGAGTTTCCTATGGTACGATACAGTATGGGATTGTACCATATCACATCACATCGGTACACACAAATATCTCCAATAAAATATTTTAAAAATAAAATAAAAATATTATTCATGTGTACCATATTGAAGACCGAAAAGTGTTTGACATGATTTGATCCGATTATATCGCACTGATCCAATGCGGCACGATGAACCATAATTAAGAGGATAAAAAAATTAACTTATCTTTTATAATTTTCTAAAAAAATATTATTTTTTTTACAACTTTCTCTCTCTCTCTCATTGTCAAGCCAACCCCACCAAGTCAGTTTTACTAGGAGTACCGCTTACCATCCGACAAGTCGAATAGTAAGCTACGGTGGGGTGCTCGGCACCTCACGTGATCGACGAGGTATCAAACCCCACGATGGTGTCAAGCACCCTACATGGTGTTGTCGGGTAGCAACACTTTCTTTTTTTACTAAGTCATTTCAAGAGTTTCATCTCTTAACGAGTTATGTTCCCATGTTCAAAAAAATATTTCTTTTTATTTTGATGGATTACCTACCATAAGAATATAATTGATGCTTTTTTTTCCCGTAGATACAAAGATTTTAGAGCATAATTCGAATACAATAAATTTCAAGGCATATATATATATATATGTTTTTCCCTTAATTTTTCCCAACAACAAATTTCTCTCTGAAAGTTCTTTAAACGCATCATTAAACCCGCCAAATGACGTTTGATATTACGAACGTACGTCAAAGACAGTTATCAAGTATACTTGCCACAATTTGACCGATTTGGCGTTTTCTCGTACGATTATTAAAAAAATTTCCCCTGCCAGCCAATCGCTTGGGCAATTGTCTCAGTGATGCGCATGTGTTGGGTGCAGAGTGCAGACTACCACGCACTACCTGGTTGGTTGAATAGATAGATAAGGAAACTTACATATATACCTATAAGAATATTATTTTAAATGTGTATCTCTAAAATATATATATTATACATTAAACTTCTATATTCCATATATTTTATCATATATATATCTACTATTTATTTCCATTCACTTAGCCAAGCATAATTGAGTTAAAAAGATAAAAAATACAAATTTTCTTCTATAATTTTCTCTAAAAATATTTTTTTTATAACTCTTTCTATCTTGTAGGAGTGTAAACGGAATTCGATATTTCGATATTTCGACCCGATTCCGATAAAAATTATCGGAATCGGAATCGAAAAATGATACCGATAGCTTATCGGAATCGGTATCGGATATTCCGATAAGTTATCGGAATCGGAATCAGAATTGAAAAAATAATCGGAATCGGTATCGGTATCGATTTTTTCGATAAATTATCATAAACTCAAGGTAAAATTATGGTAAACACCTTATTTTATCGAAATTTCGGTTCCGATAATATTATTGGAATCGGAACGGAATCAGAACTAATTATTCTTATCGGAATCAGAATTGAAATCGGAACCATATTTCGGTTATCGGAATCGGAATCGGAATCTGTGTTTCCGATTCCGAATCCGACCCGTTTGCAGCCCTACTATCTTGTCTCATAGTTGGATCATTAAATCGTCTCTCTCTCTCTCCACCCTTAAAGAGTAAAATTTTAATATTTTTATATCTTATTTAATGATTATATTAATAAAATGTTAAATATTCTATCTATTTTGAGGATTGCTAATCATAAAGATATAATTGATTTGTTTTTTTTATTTTGGAGGTATAGAAAGTATAATAAAAAAGTTTCAGGGTATCGCATTCGAATACGATATTTCTCACGAGTATATATATTATTTTCCTTCATACTTGATCGGTTGCGCCTCCCAATCGGGGAGCCTCCGCAGGAGATGCTTGGTGCTGTCTGCTCCTCCGCTCCACTGCCGCCGTCTCCGTTGGACGTCCCTACCGCCGCCGCCGCCCGCCTCTGCCTCGCCTTCCCTCTCCGGTCCGGCCTCTTCCGGGAGCGCCTTGCCGTCCGACGCGTCGCGATGTCCGCCGCCGCCTCCTCTTTCACGCACCAGCCGCTGGTCCCTGCAGACTGCGGGGAGGCGGACGGTTGCCCTGGGGAGACCCGCCTGTCTGGTTCCGTGCCCGATCCTCGTGACGGCGTGCCCCCGGGGCTGTTGCAGGAGCTGATTTCGGAGGCTCTGGTGTGGTGCGCCCTCCATGGGCTCGTCGTCGGCGACAAAAAGGTCCCGGTCAGTGGTGCTCTCTCTCTCTCTCTCTCTCTCCCCCCACGTGGTTGTGGTTACTTTTCCTCTTTTTGAAGTTTCGAACTCTTCTTATGAGGATGGATCCGTGGGCTCCCTTGCCGTGACATTGCTCTACGTGGGGGGTCTACCTGAATGGGAGCATTCTTTCTTTTGTTTGCAAGTTGGTCGTCGCTTCCTTGGAACTCCATTTGATCGGTGCTTGTAGTGTGATTTCCTGTTTGCCACGCGATGTTCCATTCTGTGTTCGCAAGGTGACGATTCTTGTTCGTAGAATTTTGTTGTTCCCACCTCCCAGTACTGTGTAATAGTTCCCATGCTTTTCTAAAAGATTTCTGGAAAAGATCATTACTTAATTTTGTTGGTGATGTTTGTGCTAATTAGTTAAGAGACATGCTTTAGAGTGACTTTTCGATGATGGAAAATTGAAGCTGCATATGTAAACTTAATAATCTTGCCAAAATGCGCATGGCATACTTTCTTTTTTTCCCCTTCTCTTCATCTAATTTAAACACGACCAACTGACTTGCAGCCGTCAGGAACCGTTCCTGGTGTAGGCATGGTCCATGCCCCATTTGCTCTGCTGCCAACGTCCTTTCCCAGAAGTCATTGGAGGCAAGCGTGTGCTTTGGCCCCCATTTTCAATGAACTTGTTGATCGTGTCAGCTTGGATGGCAAATTTTTGCAAGAGTCTCTATCCAGGTTCTCTCCTGTTACCCTTTTTTAGTGCACTTCTATTCGGTTCTTAGAGATATGGTGGACATTGTGGCTAATTACTGTGAGCACAGTATCTGAACTTTTATGAACGGCCCTAACAAGGTATTCTGGTTGTCTAAAACGGGGCTGGGGAACCCTAGCAACTCAGTCTGAATACCGTTTCTGAAGAATCATCAATGGAGTTTGGGGAAAGCCATGTCTTTTGCCTAAGTTATGTTGCTGACTGATTCCTGTTTAGGTTCTGATGAATGTGGTTTCCAAGTGGGCATTTGTTCGAATTGGTGCCTAATTTCATGAATGCGAATTGGGTGGCACCGTAATGTTGGCTGCTGGGCAGGCAAGGACGGATGTAGAAATTTTATCCAGTGGGGCCACTTGAATTATTTTTTTAATATCTATATAATTTATAATATATATAGTATAAATAAATAATTTTAAATGAAAAAGAAACATTTCAATAAAAATGAGACAATTCATTACAATCAGTTTTTTCCTTACAATTGTACTCGATGAGTTTTCATATTCTGAAATACTTCAATAATAGATTCATTGCTTACATTCTCAAACAAATCTTTCTCGATAAATGTCACTAAACAATCATTCATCCAATGGGTACACATCCAGTTCCGCAGCTTATTTTTCACATAAGTTATTACTGAAAATACTACTTCAACACTTGCAGTAGCTACTGGAAGAAGTAATGCTAACTTTATAAGCAAATATACCATCGGATGCACAACATGTTTCTGTCTCCACCAATTTTCTTGCAAGATCACCAATACCTTTTAAGTCAGAAAATCTCTCATCTGATGTTAGATCAAAGATATAATTTTCAAGCTGATTACAAGTGTCACAAGATCAACAAAATTAGGAAACTCATTTGGGTAAAATCCGGCTAACTTAACCAACTTTTTCTTATCAAAAGCTGAAAATGAATCACATAAACTTAAGCTAACCATACAAAAAACAACTCAGTGTTTGTTTCATTGAAACGACTGTTCAGTTCGTGTAATTGCATATCTAATATGTGATAGAACAAGTCAATCTGAAAATGATGTAAACTTGTGATACAAGGAGCCTTTCATCGAGATCTTCCAGAAAAAATATATTGTTGATCTATATTAGGAATAAGAATATATTCTTTATTACAAAATGAGCATACTTCTTCAAAGAGATCATTCCAACCTTCATCCCTCATAACTTGCAATCGTTGTTTAGAAAGTTTCACAAGTGATATGACATTGACTATATCTTGAGAACTTTTGATTTTGTATTTCTTCTACATTTGATGACAAAAGTATTGGCCATTACAAATGAGTTGTCAATAGTTTTGCAAAGAAAAGATCAAGATATATTTAATGTCATGTCATTTGTGAAACTTTCTAAACAACGATTGCAAATTATGAGGGATGAAGGTTGGAATGATCTTTTTGAAGAAGTATGCTGATTTTGTAATAGAAGATATTCTTATTCCTAATATGGATCAACAATATGTTTTTTCTGGAAGATCTCGACGTAAGGCTCTTTGTATCACAAGTTTACATCATTTTCAGATTGACTTGTTCTATCACATATTAGATATGCAATTACAAGAACTGAACAGTCGTTTCAATGAAACAAACACTGAGTTGATTCTTTGTGTGGCTAGCTTAAATCCATGTGATTCATTTTCAGCTTTTGACAAGGAAAAGTTGGTTAAGTTAGCCGGATTTTACCCAAATGAGTTTCCTAATTTTGTTGATCTTGTGGCACTTCATAATCAGTTTGAAAATTATATCTTTGATTTGACATCAGATGAAAGATTTTTTGACTTAAAAAGTATTAGTGATCTTGCAAGAAAATTAGTGGAGACAAAGAAACATGTTGTGTATCCGATGGTATATTTGGTTATAAAGTTAGTATTGCTTCTTCCAGTAGCTACTGCAAGTGTTGAAAGAGTATTTCCAGCAATGACTTATGTGAAGAATAAGCTGCGGAACCGGATGTGTACCGATTGGATGAATGATTGTTTAGTGACATTTATCGAGAAAGATTTGTTTGAGAATGTTAACAATGAGTCTATTATTGAAGTATTTCAGAATATGAAAACTTGTCGAGTACAATTGTAAGGAAAGAACTGATTGTAATGAATTGTCTCATTTTTATTGAAATGTTTCTTTTTCATTTAAAATTATTTATTTATAATATATATAATATAAATTATATAAATATTAAAAAATAATTCAAGTGACCCAACTAGATAAAATTTCTGTGCAGGATAATATTACCCATGTTACATTTATCTAATCAGGGTTAACAAAGACAAAATGAATATGAGAACTTGGGGCACCATTATTGCAGTACTGTTCAAGGGTACTGTTCCGGATCCACTAGGACTTGCTCAGCTTCCTTCTGCAATATTCATTCTTGAATTTGAACCGTTGCATTTGCTGTTCGATAGATACTGTTGGAGCAAATTGGTGAACTTTTCCTTGCCCACATGTCTTGAGTTCTATTATTTATTGCTTTTCTTATCAAGGACGAACTGTTTTCTTTTTTTATTTAAATGAAGTGGGCAAATTGATTTCCTTGATAAATATTTAACGTTTGAAAATTACTGGTGTATGATGTTTGCATGTTCTAGACTGCTGGGCGCATCATTTCATTTAAGTACTTATTTTGCAGAACAAGGGAGGTGGATACTTTCACCGGCAGACTTTTAGAAATTCATGCTAAAATGCTAGAATTGAACAAAAAGGAGGTGACTATGTGTATTTTTAAAATATTTTTTCACTTGATATGACATTAAATTATATGCTGTGATTTATGGAACAGTAATTATTGGTTAACTGTTGCATCAGGATATACGATTGGGCTTGCATCGTTCAGACTACATGCTTGATGCTGCAACTAACCAACTTTATCAAATTGAGCTAAATACTATTTCTTCTTCATTCCCTGGTCTTAGTTGCCTCGTCACTGAGCTTCATAGGTATCATTGACAACATTTACTTGACGCTCATTATTGATATTTTCATCATTTTGCTTGCCTTGTACTTGGATCTGCTACTCTTGTTCTGCTCGAGTGCATGTTTGGTTGCCGTAATACATAAGTGATTCCCCTTCAATCACTGGTGCTAGGTTTCTGCTTTTATGTGAGACTCTTGTTTTCATGTATATTGGTAGACAGAGAATTCTTGTTGTTTGATGTGAAGCCATGAATCTTGCAGCTTAATTTGGAGTTTATAGATGTGAAGCTATCTTACCTTTTTACTCATTTTGGTTGATCTTCTCTTTCTAGGACAAGCATAACATGGACAAGTTTCAATGCGATCTAGGTCCCCCCATCCCCAACAAAAAAAGGAAGAAGGTTGGTTGCATTACCAATTTTAAACAGAGGTAGTATGGGAGAAGAGGAGAGGAATTGCTCATCCTGGAGAAGAATATTCTCTTTAAATTCTCCACAGGAACTCATGATGTATCTACTCCTCTTGTATGATAATGAAAGATCTCAAGAACATAGATTCTTCACATAACTTTGGCCACACCACCATAAGAGTTCCTTGTATTCTAAAGGGTGTATGTGTATGCCTCTGAGCCTCTCGTGCTTCTTCTACTCTACTTTCTGCAATCAATGTGCAGTTATTTTCTGAACAGCGACTTAATTTTTCATTTTTGAAAACCTTACACTTCTCTATAACAGAATTCTAGAGAGTTAGCCATAGCTTAGTCATCATAGAATTCTAGCAATAGACTCTATAACAAACCTA
Source organism: Colocasia esculenta (assembly GCA_014218235.1). Classification (NCBI taxonomy): domain Eukaryota; kingdom Viridiplantae; phylum Streptophyta; class Magnoliopsida; order Alismatales; family Araceae; genus Colocasia; species Colocasia esculenta. The sequence continues at coordinate 151,117,532 of CM024762.1, forward strand.
ATCCAGCTTTGAAAAGGAGGTGAGGGATACATTGGATGCATTGTGGAAGTTTGAAGAAATGAAGCTTTTGCTGGGAATCGTCATGGAGGCATCAAATGCGCAGTGGAAGGAAGTTTAAGAACAAAACGATTCCCAAACATCTTGTTATCAGACTGGGATGATGTCGAGGCATGAAACCACATGCAATCTATTCAAGAGTGAGATATTCTCACCTAGGGGAGTTTGTAGATCCCCTGACGTGCAGAACCTGGCCTGCCAGAAGGAAGAAGCTCTCGCGAACTCCTTTCTAACAGTATTCACACGGCGGCGACTGGCGACGACACCTCCTCCACGTCGGTGTGCCCCTCCTTGTGCACCTCCAAAGGTGCAGCAGCAACAAAGCAGCAATAGGAGAAGCAGCAGCAGCAAGCAAGGGAGCTTGCACTCCTCTCTCTGTGTAGAGAGAGCCATGAGAGAGAGAGGAACGAGGAGGGGGAGAGGCTCTACAAAATCTCCAGCCCATGAGCCTATTTGAGAGCCCTTTGTCCAAAATAGAGGGCTTCTCACGCACCCTCGCACGACACAAGTCGTGCATGCCATGTTGTGTATGGCAAATCGTACATTGAACCATACCTATGTTGACGACAATATACTGTGTCGTCAAGACCTCTTGACGACAATCGAACTTGACGCTAACATATGTTATCATTGTCGATCTCGCCGTTAGCATGAATGTTAACGACAGTCGATCTCGTTGTCAACTTGAGTTAACGTTAGTCAATTTCGTTGTCAACATCACTTAGACTACCTTCAAAGGAAATCGAAGTTCTTGATGGCGGTAGATCTCGTCATCTACCTCACTTCAACTACCTCCAAAGGAAGTTAAAGTTCTTGACGACGGTAGATCTCAACGTCTACCTCACTTCGACTACCTTCAAAGGAAGTTGAAGTTCTTGGCGACGGTAGCGGTCGATACTGTCGTTAACCTTGTTTCGATTATATGACTATTCTGGTGAGAGAAGCCATATTGAATGACTCTTATCTAATCCTCTATTATCGTCGTGTCATCCACCTTATGTGTGTGATCCTCTAGGCTCAATACCGAGCTAACCGTAAGTTGCACCCGTCAGAACTTCTTCTGATTTAGTGAATTATTATCTCTATAATAATTTCCTCAACTCATCGACTATGGACGTACTAAGCCACTACGCCATAGTCCCTAGACGGTACATGAGAATCTAATCTATTGGACCTTTCTGCTCTCAGTTACCTTGTACCTTTAGTCCCTCATCTATCTAATATCCTAGAGACAGTAAATTAGACATGGTGCAATCATGCCTATACGAAATCCATCTGAGTTTCACTCTTATCGGATTCTCCGGAGAACTCCTCTCTTAATCCAATTGACCCTGGTCAGAGATTTGTCTGAGTAAGAACACACATGATATTCTTCTCATGACACCGAGAGTGGACAATCTTTTATTGACACACAATTGCCTTCGTAAGGTTTGTTACCATTCTTAATAATCAGCTATACTAGATTTGGAACTATCGGACTGTCGGACGCGGAAATATTCACCTTCTCTTTTTCTCTTTCTTTCTTTTCTTTCTCTTTCTATTTTATTTTTGCGGGCGTGTCAGTCTGTACAACAGACAAATTTGGGGTGTCCATTTATTGGACAACATTTATTCCGCGCATTTATTTTATCAGACGATTAGGGTTTCGTGTTCTGGACCTTTCCCCACCGACTAAAGTCGGTGTTAATTTACATCGAGTCGAACTCGAACACCTTTGATTCTCTGTCAAAGAAAGCCTTTTGTCACTGTTTGTTGTGACAACATTGACCTTAATGGTCGCCCTTTATGGGTACACACTCTTGCAAAGAAAATTGAAAGCTTTAATATTTGTACACATGTAATTTAAATTACAATTGGTCTTTCAAGACCTGTACAAAGGGGTCCCGATTATATAATCGGGTCTTCGACACTTCATTTGGTCACGATCCAATTCTTCTAAATTTGCTTCAGCCATGATCAGACCGTTGACTTGGATTTCATCGCAATGAGACTGTTGGATCGCCAAGATGATTACTGCCAGTCCATTGTGTTTGCTTCATGGTCACCAGCACCATTTGATTGTGACGGGACCTTTGAGGAGTCTTGCCAGGCTTCAGCACGTTTGTACCCTCTCTGGGTGCTTCTGTCATTTTTGGTATCCCGATGTCTTTTCAGTCATTCAATGACTTCTCGGGGTACACTTGTCATTTCTTGGCTCCCTGGAGCTTTAGGATCATTTCTTGACCTCCCAGAGCTTTTCAACCATGTCTTGACCTTTAACAGGGATTCTTGCCATTTCTTGGCGACCCCAAAGCCGGGGATGGCCAGCCATAAGCTGAGCCCAGGAGAGCGCGCACCACTTCAAGGAAGTGATGTGGGTACCGCACCACCGAGCCGTGCAAACAACATGCACCATATGGTTTCCTCTCTTTAAAGGGACTTTTATGCTATTTCTTGTTTTTGAGGAGTTTATTGCAGTTTCTGGCCCTGCAAGGACTTTTCTGCAGTTCTCCGCCCTTTGAAGGATTTCGCTGCAACTCTTTGCCCTTTCTGGGACTTCTGCAACTTTTCCTTATCAGGATATTTCTGCAAGCATCGGCTGCCATGATCAGATAATGGTAAACTTGGCCAATGTTGTCTTTTGAAGAAGAAATTTGGAGGAGACATGGACAACATTATATTCATAACTGTTCGGGGGCCCCTTGTCATTTACTGACATTTCCAGGTACTACTGCCATTTCCTGGCCTTTCCTGACCTTCTGCCATTAGCTGACATCTTCGAGTTCTTTCCGTCATTTCTTAACTCCCCCGAGTAGTTCCTGATATATACCCGTCATTGATTGACTTTTCCAACTGTTTCTGCCGTTTCTTGGTCTGTTTGGGCATCCTTGCCATTTCTTGGCTTGCTCGGACATCCCTGCCACTTCTTGGCTTTTCCGGACATCCCTGCCATTTCTTGGCTTTCTCGAACATTCCTGCTATTTCTTGGCTTTCTTGGACATCTCTGTCATTTCCTGGTTTTCCCGGACATTCCTGTCATTTCTTGGCTTTCTCGGACATCCCTGCCATTTCTTGGCTTTCTGGGACATTTCTTGGCTTTCTCGGACGTTCCTGCCATTCCTGGCTTTCTCGGACATCCCTGCCATTTCCTGGCTTTCTCGGACATCCCTGTCATTTCCTGACTTTCTCGGACATCTCTGCCATTTCCTAACTTTCTGGGACATCCCTGCCATTTTCTGGCTTTCTTGGACGTTCCTGCCATTTCCTGACTATCTTGGACATCCCTGTCATTTCCTGGCTTTCTGAGACATCCCTGCCATTTCCTGGTTTTCTGAGACATCCCTGCCATTTCCTGATTTTTTGGGACATCCCTGCCATTTCTTGACTTTCTCGGACATTCCTGCCATTTCCTGGCTTTCTCGGATGTTCCTGCCATTTTTTGGCTTTCTCGGACATCCCTACTATTTCTTGGCTTTCTGGGACATCTTTGCCATTTCCTGGCTTTCTCGGACATCCCTGCCATTTCTTGGCTTTCTCGGACATCCCTGTCATTTCCTGGCTTTCTCGGACATTCCCATCATTAACTGACTCTTTCAAGCCTCTCTGACAAGTGGGGTTAGCTCTGGCCCGACCCAGGAGAGCGCACGCCGCTTCAAAGAAGTGACGTGGGTACCGCTCCACCGAGTCGTGCCAACGGCGTTCCCGCCTTGAGCTCTGTCGCCTTTGGAGCTTGCCAGGGGCTTCGTGCCATTTTCTGGTCCGACCAAAGGTTTCCATGTAATTCTTGAACTCCGTGAGGGTTTACATGTGGTTTTCCCCTAAACCGGAGTATTTCTGCTATTTTTCCAACGGCAGGCGCATTTCTGCAAATTTCCCCACAACCTGGACATTTATGCAATTTCTGCACCTTTTAGGGGTCTTTCTGCAACTTTCTGGGCAGCAGAGTTACCTCCTTGCAATTTTACATCCTCTGGGGACTTTTCTGCAATTTCCAACCCTCCAGGGGCGTTTCTGCACTTTTTCCCACAAACCGGGGTATTTCTGTAATTTTCTGCTCTTCAAGGGTTTTTTTTGCAATTTCCCACAAATTGGGGGCTTCTATGCAACTTCTTAGGGCAGCAGGGGTTCTTTTGCAATTTTTTTTACCTTCTCGGGGTTTTTCTGCAATTTCTACATCTTCCGGGGTTTTTCTGCAATTTTCCCATGTCGGAGGTATTTTTGCAATTTTTTGCTCTTCTTGGGGCCTTTGTGACATTTCCCACAAATCCGGAACTTCTGTGCAATTTCTCGGACAGTAGGGATATTTCTGTCATTTTTCCCCTTCGCTGGGACATTTCTGCAATTTTGGACAGTAGAGGGTCTTTTCTTCAATTTCTTCACCTTTTGGGGGTATTTCTGCAATTTTCTCCAAACAGGGGTATATTTGCAATTTTCCCCTTCCAAAAGGCCCAAGGGAGATGAGGGGGGCTAAGGGCCAAGGACCCCAGGGGGCCAAAGGAGAGAGGGCCCTTCCTAAGAGAGGGTCCAAGGACCCCAAAGGGGCCAAGGGAGCTCCCACCCCCAAGGAGAGGGAGAGAGGGTCCAAGACCCCCTCCTCCTAACACACCCCCCTCCTTTTATAGAAGTGAGGGGGGGGGGGGTAAAGAGGAGGCAACCGGAGGTGGGGGCACCTCCGGTTTGGAAGTGCCAACCGGAGGTGGGCTCCAACCGGAGGTGCCCCATTTGGGGTTTTTTGGGTTTTTTTTGGTGGAGTTTTTTTTGTGTGGGAATTTTCTGGGATTTTTTTTTTTTGGGGGGGGGGGGGTTGTGTGGGAATTTTGGGTTTTTTCTGGAATTTGGGTTTTTGAGGATTTCTGTGATTTTTTTTGGGAGATTTTGTGAATTTCTGAGGTTTTTTTGGGGGGGGGGTTGGGAATTTATGTGATTTCAGGGAATTTTGGGGATTTTCTGGAGGAATTTTTGGGAATTTCAGGTGTTTTTTGGGTTTGAAAATATTGGTGTTTTTGGATTTGAGAAATGGAGGTTTTGGGATTTTTGGGGAATTTATGGGATTTTGGCTTTTTATGGAGGTTTGGGTATTTGTGGGGTTTTTTGGGTTGAATATTTTATGTGCCAACACGAATTTATAGGTCTGACATCAAAGAATGAAGTATTCAAATAAGACATTATTATTTCAAGTCTAAGGACCAGTTACATAATTAGGACCACGGAATTGCTGTCTAACAATTAGGTATCATCAATCATACATCATTCCGAGAGTGGATCATTCAGTACACTTATTCTTCAATGAGCACCTGTACTATATCCATAGTGTCTTCACACAAGCAGCTATGAGACCAATTGCTTCCATCATATAGACGGGTGTACAACACACCGATCTGTCCTCCGATTATCTCGATGTTCTTCTTGAGTAACCTATGATCAGAAATATTTAGGATCTGTGTTTAAAGAGGACATGTCTCATTTTCATGATCTTATCATGATCCTAATCTTCATTGTACAGACCCGTGGATATCACAATATATAAATATCATCTTATGCATGTAATATAAAGTGAGAAAATGTCATTAATATCATTACCAAAAGATATTAGTACAAGATTAAAAGTGCCATCCCTAATGTGAGTTGGCTTGCATGGCACTCATAACTAACGGTCTCTCCAACTCATTGCCATCTTTGAGATCTCCAAGGTATCTATTTTTCTACTGGGTCATGAAAGGACAAGTTTCTTTTAGAAACTTCCCCAACTTTTCTAGGTCTTGCCAAGATCTTTTCTTGAATACACAAGATGTTGCTTTGGACTGAGATGCCAAGACTTGGACATACTGTGTTCCATATAACATCTTATTCCCTGGAGATGGCTTAAACTTAGTCTGATTGACATTTTCTACAAGGCACATCCAATTTAGGTGATTTAACGCAATTCTGTATTCATTCAAAAGGAAAAAGCAGACGAAGAAGGTGTAAGTCACACTTGTTTTATTTTGAAGGAACTTGCTTAATCACTATGGAAAGCATCTAGGGCTTGATTCTCAAAGAGTTCCTGGAAACACTGCAGTTAGTCGATATGCAGAGGCATTAGCAAAGGCTTGGAAGGAGTACAACGACAGCAGGTATATTGTGGCATTATTTTCCTTGTTACATTTTATTTAATTCACTCTTTTCCTTTTTTGCTTTCCAGTTCTGTAGTTATGATGGTAGTTCAACCAGAGGAACGCAACATGTATGATCAACACTGGCTTTCCACTGTCTTGAAGGAGATATATCCTTTTGTCCATTACTTTCTTGTTTCCTTCATTTCATATGTTTGCTCTATCCATAGTTCAACTCGCTCAATTCATCTAATTTCATAGTTCATAACAATATATCATTTTATTTTTCCTTAAACATGTTAACTAAGTGGGCTTAGTGTCAGTTTTGTGTACCAAGTTGAGGTTCTTTGAATGGCTATGTACTATTGTAAGTCTCAAAAAGCTTCCTAATCCGTGTGAAAATAGGATTAATGTTCCATGCACTTGGCCTTTTTTCATCAATTGCCCTTATATTCTTATCATGGTCTTTGTTCCTGTAGAGTTATTCTACCATCCGTTTGTCCTTTCCTGGACATTAACATTTTGAAGTTTACCCGGAGCCAGGATTGATTGGCATGTATAAAGTTGCATGCTGCTTAGACATTATCATAAACAATCTTGAACATTATTTTTTTGTGATTTTCCTAGTTAGGAAACAAGCCATCTCCCCCGAGAAACGTAGTGATTGAGTATTCCTTTTCTGTCCCTATGTAGTCAAGTTCATTTCTTTTAGATCAAAGTCTTTCCATGGTTTCCTTTTATTTTACCAATATTTCATTTGCCTATATTATCTTTTGTCATCTTTAACTTCTTTACACACATGGTGTGACAACAATTCGCAAAACTTTGGCCGAAGTAGATTCAGAGGGAGAGCTTCTACCTGATGGAAAACTTTGTGTGTAAGAACTCTTATGCATAATCACATGGCTGCATTTTTAGAAACTTTAACCAAGTAGATGGAATGAGACAAAATTTGTCCATTTCCTGTTTCAGATACATCAATATTAGCATTTATTCACATTGTGACAAAGTCAAAAATTCTATGTGCAGTTCGGGCCGAGCAGTTGCAGTCATCTATTTCAGATCTGGTTATTCACCAAATGATTATCCTTCAGAGTTGGTAAGCATTCATGACTTTCCTTTTTACCCATTTTGACTTTTGCATTGGCATCCAGTGCCAATTGCATCCCTATGTGAGGTGTGGTTGACCTATGACTGGTCAGTGTACAAACAGTGTTAATGTGTATGGGTTTCTGCTCTGAAGCAGAAACCGAGGGCATCGAGTGCCTACAAATGGTCACCGACAAAGCGCTGTTTGGACTGAACTACAGTTTCCAAGGACCAAGTACAGTGAGGAACACTGGAGAATGGAGACAGCAGTGTAGAATTAAGCGAAGGTAGGAAATGAATAAGGGGAGGAGTAGTGTATTGAAGGGGAAAGAGAGGAAATAGTGGAAAATAAGGATTGTTGCTTCATTGAGGTTTCTTTTCCAGTGGAGAGAGTCATGTAAACTAAAGAGGTGGATCTGAATGGGGAAGGAAGGTATATGGAGGTAGTTCAAGGTGTCTAGAGCAGCGAGGGGAATGAGTAATCTGCTAAGTGGTGAGGGAGGGTTTATGTACATGGATTGCAGTTTTTGTATTAGGGGAGTCTGTAGTTCTGAGAGCATACATCAACCACACTTGCATTAAATGAATATGATGGTATGTTGAACCCCAAAATTTTCTAAAAAAATTGAGAAGGAAAATGTGTTTTAAAACCCAAAATACCCTCTCTGGGCTTAAAAAGAACCTGTAAACGAGGGTCTCCAGGTTTTTTAAATCGGAGATACCCCCTCTCCAGTTTTAAAAACTTAAAAACCAGGAGATGGGGGGCTCCTGGTTTTAAACCCGGAGATAACCCCCTCTCCGGTTTAAAAAACCCGGAGATGCCCCCCTCTCCAGTTTAAAAAAAATGTGGAGATGGGGGTCTCCAGGTTTTGAAACCCAGAGATACCCCCCCAACCCAATCTCCCTTGCAGTTAAAAAAAAAATCAGAGACATCTCTGGGTTTTGAACCCGGAGATACCCCCTCTCCACATTCTCTCCCCTCCTCCGCCTCTATAAATAGGAGGCCAAGGAGCCTCAAAGCCCCCATTCACTCCTTTGGCCAGAAGACCCTCTCTGGAGGAGCTTGAAGAGCCCTTTAAAGGGGATTGGTGTTTCTTCAAGTAGTTTTTTGTGATTTACAAAAAAGGAAACATGTGTTTCTGAATGGGAAATAAATCCCATTTTCATCAAGTGCCATGAGGGTATTAAATGAAAAGAAGACCCTCATTTATGAAGTGTCGAAAGCATCCATCGGCCAAGCCCCTCTCAAGTGCAAGCAGTGAAGAAGAAGAACAAGCTAAGGTGTTCTTCAAGTGGTTCTTCTCCAAGTGTTTTTTGGTTTTGTACTAAAAAATGAACAAAAAGGAAACAAATGCTCCTCAATGGGAAATAAATCTCATTTGTTCATTGTACTGCATTTTTTATGTAAAAACCCTTGTGGCACTTTTGTAAAGAAGGCCCTATGAGATCTCTATTTACAAAGATACTCAAAGGGCTAGTATGTATTTCTTTAAATGAAATGAAGAAAGAAAAGAAAGTGCTTCTCTGTACAATGGGATTGTATTTTTATGAAGTGCAAATTGCAATTATACCTGAGAATCATGAGAAATTGCAAAAATACCCTTGTCTGTGAGAAATTGCAGAAAAACCGTCCCAAAAAGGTGGAAATTGCAGAGATACCCACTGCTGTTCAAAAATTGCACAAGGGCACCTGTTTTGTGCGAAATTACAGAGAAATCCTCCAAAAGGAGAAATTACAGAAAGCCCTTTGAGGTGGAAAAATCACATAATGGCCCTTTAAATGCAACAAAATTACAGTAATACCCTTCAAAGGAGTGAATTGCAGAAATACCCTCCAAAGGGTAAAAATGCAGTAATATTTTGAAAAGATAATAAATTGCAGAAAAGTCCTCAAAAGAATAAAAAATGCAAAAATATCATCAAAATGACAAAAATTGCATATACGTCCCTGAAGGGACAAGAAATTGTAAAAAAAGTCTTAAAAGGACAGAAATTGTAGAGAAGTCCTTGAAAGGACAGGAATCACAGAATAGCCCTTGGAAGGTCATAAATATGATGTTGTCTAAATTTCTTCTTCAAAAGACAACATTTGTCAAGTTTTCAGTTCTCTGATCCTCGAGTGTTACCAAAATATCCTTGGTAAGCTCCTAGCATGTTTCCTGGGTTTATGCTATTTGTATGACTCGGTGGAGCGAGACCCATGTCACTTCCCTGAAGCGGCGTGCGCTTTCTTGAATTTGGCTCATGGCCAACCACACCCGAGGACATTCGAGAATCCTAAAAAATGCTGGAAATACTCGAGAAAGTCAAGGAAATGACAGGTGTACCCAGCAAGGGTCATAAACTGCAAGTATACCCATAAAAGGTACAAATTGCAATAAAACCCTTGAAAGGGTACAAAACTGCAGAAATATCCATAAAGGGTAAGAAATTGTAGAAGTACCCGGAAAGGGTAAAAACTGCAATAAAATCTTTCAAAGGGTGGAAAATTACAGAAATACCCATAAAGGGTAAGAGATTGCAGAAATACCTAGAAAGAGTCAAAATTGTAATAAAACCTCTAAAAGGGTGGAAAACTGCAAAAAAAATACTAAAAAAAGGGTAAAAGTTGCAACAAAACCCGTAAAGGATCAAGAGATGTAGCTATACCCCATCTTGTGCGGAGATGACCTCTATGGACATTAAGTCAACTCCAAAGGTCTTATCACAATCAAAATAGTGATCAAGACCATGAAGCAAATTCAACCATCCGATCATGACAGAAGAAAAATTAGTTGTCTGATCGTGACAAGAAACAAAGCAAACTGATTCAAATGTAGGCGGAAGCAAATTCCAAGAGTCCGACTACGATGGGATGTGATCTCGAAGACCCGATTATATAATCGGGACCAATTGTAAAGGTTTTGAAAAATCAATTCTAATTGTAATTCAAATTACAAAAGAAATAAAAAAAAAAAGAAATATCTTTGATGGGAATACAAAGATATCTATTTTCCAAATTTTTGTGGACTTGGCATTAAAAGAATTTCAGCAACATTATCAAAGGTATTCGGATTCAATCCAATGTAAATTAACATCGGCTCTGGCCGATGGAGAAGGGTCCAATACACGAAATCCAAGTTGCTTGATAAAATATATCGCATGGAACAAATACACCAAAATATAGGCGCAATCGTCCAATAAATGGACATGTAAATTTCTCTCGTCAAGTGTATTTCAAAACATTTTGTATGTAAACAAATTGGCACGCCCACACAAAATGGATAACGTTATCTTTTTAAATGAAAGATATATCACGTGTTAAACATGGTAACATCCACTTTACTTTACCACACCATAACCGGAAAAAAGGAAATCATCAGGTGAATTAGTTTCCATTCAATCCTTTCTTTTATAATGTAATACTTTTCTGCAATTAGTTCTTATCCATGATCTTCATGAAACAAACAATTCCACATCTTTTTTCTTGATGTCCCTGCCGTAGTGGCAGCACACAGTTCATGCAAACCCCCCCCCCCCCCCCCCCCACAAACCTTCGAAAATAAAAAAGAGAATAAGCAAAGAACCACCTCGTCCCGGGACCAACTGGGATGCACCCAGCTGGTAACAATTTCTCATGCTTCCTTGGTTGCTCCAGCAATATTAGTCTCCATCTTGGTTGCCATCTTTTTGGCAACATATTTATATCTCCTTGACTTTGTTTAGCAAACACATCAACCTTCCAGGAAAAAAATTGCTTATCAGGCTACCATCTACTTGTCTTGTTGATGGTTGCTTTGTTATATGGTGGTCATCCATGAAAGCTGCAAAGGCACACATACATAGTTTTCTTTGTGTAGAAAAAGTGGAACAAGAAAGGGAAATGGACAAGAGAAAATAAAATTTCTTTATGGTAGTAAAGCAAGCCACCTGGTTGGGTACTCAAGTACTTTTCCACTGGCAGTTAAGAGGGGTTCCATCACCCATGTGCCAGTTTCTGTTTATAAGATCTATGATGATTAAGGTGACATTTTACAGATTCAAAGGAATTTGTAAGTTGCCAAAACTTTTTTTTCTCTGTAGCAACTATTATTCGATTGGCATTCTGTCATTGCTGAGAGTCCAGTATATGTCTTCGCTTGTTTTCAACTGTCATCAATCATCATTCCCCTCTGCCTGTTTTCGGCATCATGCCTTCTTTTTGACAGGAATGGAGAGCAAGGCTTTTGATGGAAAAGTCTTCAGCTATTAAATGCCCATCTATATCTTACCATCTAGTGGGCACCAAGAAGATCCAGCAAGAATTGGCAAAGCCCAATGTACTTGAAAGGTAACAGTTCACTATATGTGGTATTTCTCTCTGATGCTGCTTGTCTCATGCTTCCACTGCTTAGTTGATAGCTTGATGCTCGATTATAAATTCTTTCGTTGCTTTCGTGAGTGTCATAAAGTAAAAAATTTCAAACCACCCAACGAAAGCAACCCCCCCCCCCAGAGAGAGAGAGATTTTATATGTACAGCAAATGTTGACAATTTAAGCATGGGCTCTGTAATACCTGTAAGCTTGCTTACCTCTTTGTTGGGGAATCATATGTGCAAGATTTGCAGGTGAAAGATAGATGTAATATATTCCTCACTTAAACTAACCTGTTAGTCCTCTACAAGTATCATATCCCCTATACCCTATGATGAAGTCCCATCAGAAGGTAAAGGAACATATTTAGAGCAAAATAAGTTGTAAGAAGGATAAGTATGTATACACACGACAGTGAATCTTTTTCTCTTTGATATTTGGCGTCCAACATGTCCAGATTTTCAGGGACAATAAAAGAAAAAGAGTTGGCATGAGTAAAAGTATATATGTTGGTAAATTTAGACTTTTTAACATGGTAGACATATTTCAGGTATTTCACCTATGAGAATGAAACATTCTCCATATATTTGGATGAAGTTGCACAGCAGTCAACCGGATTGGCTCCTTTGTGCATAAATATGTGGGAAAATGGTATATAAGAAGTATTGCAGTGGCACATCCGTAGTTAGATATTTTTACAGTGGATTGCATGCAACTAGTAAGTTTCACTCGTGTCAGATGTAGAGTTGCTACATTTAAGCTTGTTAATGTGTTAAAGACGTATCAAAAAAGCTAGTGTTCTTAAGGTGCTGCTGACAATTCCACAATTTTGTATTACAATTACATCATTACTCGGTATACAGGTTTCTTGATAGCAAGGATGACATTGAGAAACTGCGGAAATGTTTTGCGGGCTTGTGGAGCTTGGATGATTCAGACATTGTGAACAACGTCGTGGAAAAGCCTGAATTGTTTGTCCTTAAACCACAACGTGAAGGAGGAGGTGTGTTTTTCTAGTTTCATGTTAAAGTGGAACCCTCCCTCTCAGCTTCATGCCCTTCTAACTTTCCATAGGCGAAATCTATGATATTGATCTCAGGGAATAACATTTATGGTGAGGCTGTCAGGGATACTTTGCTCCAACTACAGCAAGATGGGAGCAAGGGCCTTGCGGCTTACATTCTAATGCAAAGAATCTTCCCCACATCATCACCCACCCATCTGGTTCGAGATGGTGTTTGTCATCAAGACCCCGCAGTATCAGAACTGGGTGTATATGGTGCTTATCTAAGGTAAATACATCTATGATCTCACTTTTATTTACACTTATTCGTTTGTATTATATTATTTCAAGTTAGTGGAAGAACCGTTTGTATGTTGGATTGGAACGACAGGAACAAGGATAAGGTCATTATGAATGACCAGTGTGGTTACTTGATGAGAACCAAAGTTTCAACGTCAAATGAAGGTGGTGTGGCTGCAGGATTCGCGGTTTTGGATAGCATCTATTTGACATGATAATATTAGCCCATAAGGTATATAAACCAAACCAGTTCCTCAGCTGCACAGGATGTAGTGTAGCTCTTCCTTTCATTTCAGTGTGCGTCCTGTGTGCCACAGGTTTTGCTGACATATAATTGTGTTCTCCACGAGTTATAGTTAGATGTAATCATTCGAATGGATAATGAGCAATGATATTAGATATATGCCATATTTTCTTGTCATGCTTTGCACCATTCATCAGTTTGAAGAACTTATGATTAGATTTCACTGAACCTGCGATGTTGCTCGGGCAGGTTCTTGGCAGATTGGCTGGAAAAATGTTCAAGCAAATTGTTCCAAAAGATGTCCCAGGGCAGAGAAGGTCTTCAATGCTCGCTGGTGGCAAGTTTTATCCATCCGTCTGTATTCATATTATTGCCCCATATTGATGGGAAAAATGATGATTCCTTGTTATCAACATTCTTGTGAAGGAAAAAATCAGAGTCATATCTATGCGAACCAATCATTGCAGACAGATGGCAAGGGCACGCCACATCTGTTGTCTATATATAAGTGTGTATCAAGTATTACTCTGTATTTTGTAGAAGCGATTCAATCTTTGTAGTGAAATTGGCTTCTTGGGCTGTTAATTTGTGTAATAATCTAGAAATGAGGCACTTGTGGATTTCTATCGGAAGGTGTACCACACTCTTTGATAACCAGATCAGAGGAGTGAGGATAATTTATTCATGTGTTGGTTATGCATGTATATCTCCTATTTTAGTTTGGGAGTGGTCTAAAAAGGGGTAATTATGAAGAGGTGTAACTTTTAATGTGATGTGATGTGATAGAGTGTATTATCACCTTTTATCCCCAATTTGATATTATTTATCCATGCATAAAGGGGGGATACACAATTTTTTAAGAAAAAAAATCAGAATTAATAATATATGTTAAGGGTTAAGTTCATGGCAGTTTGGTAAGGGGGATAACTTAACCGGATTATTTTTTGAAAAAGTGAGATAAAAGTTAAATACCCCACCTATTTATGGTGGTCATAAGTTAAAAAGGGGATTTATTTAGGGGTGTTCATGGTTTGGTTTATATGAGATTTTTAGGAAACTAAACCAAATCAAATTCGGATTCAAACCAAACCGAACCAAACCGAAGTCCGTTGAAACCAAACCAAACCAAATCGAATTAAATTCAGTTTGGTTCGGTTTAACTTGAAAATAAATGGGCCTTTAGATTCTCTTAGTCTTAAATAAGATTTTTTTAATTAAAAGGCCAAGAAGGCCAAATTTTATTATTGAAGAATGATTGTTACAACCAGAGGGAAATCGAGTACAGGAAACCAACATAACAAAACCAATCTAAAACTCCAAGGACGACCTATCCCATGAATGAGTTCGCCGAAGAACTGCCCGAGGACGTAAACCTGGACGTTGCGAACACCGCTCCATACTATCGTCATCTGATTCCATATCAGACATCTCTTGATCAAATCGATAGCCAGACATGAATATATTCTCCCTTTGGCAAGGTCAGCAACGGCCATAGCCTTCGTACGTATATCCAAAGTTGGAGAGTGAACTGGCATATTGTCTATCGGACATAATGGGCTCGGAGAACGTTCTCGGGTACTCAGAAGACAAATTCTAACACCCCCTTTGCGAGATGGACGAGATATTCGTCGACCAGAGGATGACCCACTAGAAGTGGAGATTGAAGAAGCCTTCCCCTGAATAACTGGGGACTGACGCAATCACTTGTTTCTCTAATAAATCACTATTAAATAATATTTGAAATGAAGTATTAAATGTTGATGACCATATTAACCTCCATAATATATATTTTTACGTAAATATATTGAAAAAACTTGATAGATATATACAAATTAAAATTTATTATTGTAATTCGGTTTAATCGGTTTGGTTTGGTTTCTAGGGGTTAGAAACCGAACCAAACCGAATTTTCTTTTTCGGTTTGGTTTGGAACCAAACTAATTTTTTTCCATGTTCAAACCGAACCAAACCAAACTGAATCGCTCGGTTCGGTTTGGTTTTTCGGTTTAAACAGAATAGTGAACACCCCTAGATTTATTAAGCGCCAAAATAAGTTGGTAGCGGGTAAAAGTGGGGTTAAGGGAGGGCAAAAGGACGGTCTTTATACACTTTGGGAACCTAATTTTCTTGGTGTTTGGTTGTAGTTTTTTACATTTTTTCTATAAAATTTAAAAAAGAGAGAAGATGTTCATTAACACATGTTTGGTAAGATAAATTTTTTTTAGGATAAAATTTTCACCTATCTAACTCTCTAAGAAAAAAAAACAACTCTTATATATTAGGGTTTTGGGAGCAATTAAAAAAATTTATTTCTATCTAAAAAATCATGTTGTATTCATTTTTAACTTTAAATTTAAAACTGAAAAAAAAGTGACGTTTGATAAAAATATCAAAATTTTTAAAATTAATATTGATGTGTTTGGGGGCGAAGGGCGGGCGGGGGGGGGGGGGGGGGGTTCCGGGGCAGGGGACCTTGGGGCGCAGGGGAGGGCGGGGGGCCTGGTTGGGGGGAGGACGGGGGCCTAGTTGGGGGGAGGACAGGGGCGGGAGGGGGGGGGGTTCCGGGGGGGCTGGGGGCGCAGGGGAGGGCGGGGGAGGAGTGGGCTATAGAGGGGGGCGGTGCTTCTGCAGGGGGGGGGGGAGGAAGAGGGGACGGTGGGGGGAGGGGAGGAGGCGATGGGGGTGGGGGAGGGGGGGTTAGTTGAGTTCGAGTGAGTGTGCTTTTGTTTTAAAAATTGGTTCATCTTTATTTTTATTTTGAGAGAGATTTATATTAGATAAAAATTGTTTCTTAAAATAAAAAATTATTTATCAAATACATCATAAATATTTATCTTTTTTTTTAATTTAAGAAAAAAAATTGAGAAAAAAATACAACCAAACATCTTATTACCATTTTTTTTTAACTCTCTCGCCCGTGCCCCCTCCTCCTCCTCCACCCACCTTGCACCCTCCTCCCCACCCCCCGACCGGCGCTCCTTGCACCTCCCTCCTCCCCACCCCCACCCCCACCCCCCTCGCTCCTTGCACCTCCCTCCTCCCTTCTCTCATCTCTCTCTGCTGCCACTGCCCCCCTCCCTCCCATCGCCCACTGCACCGTCCCCTCCTCTCCCACCCCACAAGGCCCTCAAACAAATTAAAAAAAAATACTTCTTGCCAAATAGATAAGTCTTTGACGGAGGGATAAGAAATCCCCGGTTAAAGTAACTGGGGTTAACCGGGGTTGCTTAATATCCTTTTTAACTTTTCCCTTTTTGGCGCTAAAAAATAAGACTTTGACCACCATAAATAGGTGGGGTATTTAAACCCCTTTTTTTATCTCACTTTTTAAAAAAATAATCCGGTTAACTTATCCCCCTTACCAAACTGCCATGATTGTTCCTGGATAACTTTTATCCCCCGGGTGGGTATCTTAAATCGGTTATCAAATTGGGTCGGGTCGGTATAGACCCGAGCCCACAATCGGGCTACTCCCCCATCACGGAACGGACGGCGACGATGCAACCTCAGTCTTAACTCCCCCACATTTATAAGCGCTTAGGGTTTCCGACGCTTCTTCCGCTTCCTCTTCTTGCTCGAGCAGTCGCGGGCGCAGAGCAGGGGAGGGCGAGGAGGAGCCAGCCATGGTGAACGTCTCTTTCTACCGGAACTGTAATCTCTCTCTCTCTCTCATTATTCTACTGTCATTGGTTCCGATCAGTTTGATCTCGATATGGAGAAGAACTCGATCGTCGATGCCGTTTTGTTGTCGGTCTTCCCGATCTCCAGTTGGAAATCGCTTAGTTGTAGTTAGGGGCCTCCGAGCTTCGGGTTCCTTGCGGCCCGCTGATCTCTTTGCTAGGTAGGATCATGGTGGAGAAGTGCTTGCATTTCATCTCTTTGGAGTTCCTTTTTCTTGTGATGATGTGGTCGGTGATCTTGTCGTCTGCGCCAAGTGTTTAGGGGCTGCACAAGGATTGGATGTTCTTTGTGGTCAGTCTTCTGCAGGAAGATGCGGATGTCTATTCTGTTCTCTGTGGAATTACTTAGTCTTTTTTAGGGCAGTGATATTTCTCTGTCTGTTGGAAGAAAGACATGGATCATGGTGTCATCATGCGTCTTGTAATGCGGTTTTTCTGTTCTCTTTTTCTTCTCATTCTTCTTCCTAGATGGAAAGACCTTTAAGAAACCCCGACGCCCTTATGAGAAGGAGCGTTTGGATCAGGAGCTGAAGCTTGTTGGGGAATACGGGTTGAGGTGCAAAAGGGAGCTTTGGAGGGTGCAGTACGCACTCAGCAGAATCCGCAATGCTGCCAAGGAGCTCCTTAAACTGGACGAGAAGGACGAGAAAAGGATCTTTGAGGGTGAGGCCCTTCTGCGTCGGATGAACAGGTATGGGCTTTTGGATGAGAGCCAAAACAAGCTCGATTACGTCCTTTCCTTGACACCCGAGCATTTCCTCGAGCGGCGACTCCAGACACTCGTGTTCAAGTCTGGGATGGCGAAGTCCATCCACCATGCCCGCGTGCTCATCAGGCAGCGCCATATCAGGTTCTTTTCTTACAGCTTACTACTTTGCTTAGTTGCTATTTCCATTTGTCCTTCCCCCCCCCCCCCCCTCCTGGCTGCTGAAGCATGTAAAGCATAGCTACCTACTGCGTTTCCTGCTGCTCGTGGTTATCTATGAGGTGTCGATGATAATTGTTTGTCTTGTCTGTTGTCTTTCTTGTCTCTCTGATGAAATCTATCCGTGATTTGCACCTCAATAACAATGGGTAGTTGCACCGATGTTTTCATGGGATAATAAAAGAAGCAGTTTGAGTGTTTAGAATACATTCGAATATGTTTTGCGTTCTTTTGTGCATTGGACTTGCATTTTTGTATATGTTTTATGAACTTGGAGATAAAAATACCCGCTGGTGTAAATTTTGCTATTTTCATCTGTAAAATTTCGTAACTGCTGGAAGTTTCAGCGATGCAAGTTTCTGGTGCCTTGGTAAATTATTCTGGTAATTTTTCTATTGACGACTTTAAACTTTTTTCCGTCTGTTTTTTTTTTTAAATCTTGAGAATTTGAATTATATTGGCTACTGGTATTAACATATTATATATATATATATTGTTTTCATCTCTTTCTCTTTCGTTCGAGTTCCACTTCTGTGACATTGGGTCGCTGATCTTGAGTGTGTGACCATGGTATTCTTTAAATTTCTCATTGTTAACTAAAGACGTTTGATTGACCACCTTTGGGATTTTCTTTTGTGAAGGACCTGACCCTTTGACTGGAATATTTTTTTCATATTTGTTCTTTAGGTTCATTCTCTACTTTTAAGATGAAAATTCTAGTAGTCATTCTATAGCTTCTTGTATTTCTTTTTCATAGTTGTTTACATCTTTATGAAAAATTTACCTGATACGTTTTTGCATGGCTCATGTTAGAATTTACATTATACATCTGCCATGTCGAGAGTTCCCAGTAAAGATTGAAATAGTAGGTAATGTCGAGAGTTCCCAGTAAAGATTGAAATAGTAGATAACTGTTTAATCGTTGGCTGTTCAACACTTAGAATTGTAAAAATCTGTTTACGTCACCCTCAACTAGTTGTAGATTTGGTGGATACGGTGGTGATTAGTGACTTACTGACTAATATGTTAGCTAGTGCGAGGTAGGTAAATCATAATTTTTTTTTTGGGGCCTAACGAAAGGATAAATTGGAAATATATGAACGGGAGCCTTTTATTTGGTGGAAGTAGAACGTGTGATCTCACGAGGCAAAGTGTAATCTGTTGGCGACTGATCTTTTAGAAAAAGACAGGGACGGCCGTCTTATTTTCACGTACATGGTCGCAGTCTCGCAGAGCATCTGGTCTATTATGTTGATATTTGCGATGATTTCTGTCTCCGTGAACTCTAAAATTCCCCCCCCCCCCTCCTTTTTTTGGTTTGGTTTGTTTGTTCTCCACGCAGAGTTGGAAGGCAGGTGGTAAACATCTCATCTTTCATGGTGAGAGTTGATTCACAGAAGCATATTGACTTCTCGCTTACCAGTCCTTTGGGTGGCGGTCGCCCTGGAAGAGTGAAGCGGAAGAACCAGAAGGCTGCTGCCAAGAAGGCTGCCGGAGGTGATGACGATGAGGACGATGAGGAATGAGCATCGTGACAGATAAAATTTGAGAAGCTTTATGATATGTTTCGATAAATTGTTGCACTTTGCCTTTAAAATTTTGCTTCTATTTTTATTATGAACTGTTATCTTCGCTAAGGTATTAATTTTCAGTGGATGTCATTGTAGTTTTTCTTATGTGGTTAAACAAACCATCAAGTTCATATTTGTGATTTCTAGGGTGTTAGATTATCTTTGCACTATCTCCTCTTGGTCTGCGATCCATGCGTTTCTCTTCCGAGGGTTTATTGCATTCTTCTTAAACTCTTCAGTGCGTTTTTTTTTCCTTTTGCCTAGTTTGTTTGATGCTCTCTCTCTCTCTCCTTTGTTCGATCCGATCTTCAGAGATTGAATTGGTAGATGGGGATCATGGCATGCCTTCTGAGCTATATTTTGTCCTTTTGGCCATGTAAGGATCTAAGATTTTAAAGAGTTTAGATGGATGTAAGGTGATTTCTGTGCTGCTTCCTCCAGTCTGAGTTAATAGTGGTGCGAGAAAAGGAGAAGTCATGTATGAAAGGGTGTCAAAGATTTGGTTAAGTTTAGTCCTTGGCCCGGGGGGTGGGGGGGTTGATGGCTCCTATGAAGTACTTTGCATGCTGTCTACTCGCTCTAGACATATGCGAACAGTTCTTTGTCCATTCTAAGGTGTGCACGAAGTCCTCTTGATGAGGGCAGCTGCAGCCACCCTTATGTGAGACTCAAAACTGTTGAATAGTGTTAGTTCTCTCAATTTCTAAAGCACAACTTGTTGCCCTCTCGAGATGTCGGCCTGTGTAGGCACAAAGGGGGTGGATAAAACACTTTTGCAGGGCCTTGCAACACATGCTTGCAATATTCGTATGTTACAAGACCCAGCTTATGTGATGTGCAGGGGGGGGTGGGCATCGCGAGCCACCACAAGTGTTTGTTTCTCCAGTGACGTGGATTGTTTTTTTAGCTTGTAAAACCTTTTAACAGGTTATCAAATCCGTCAAATATCTGAAGATACCTAAACATTACTTTTCAGTGTACTCAATGAACTCTAAGTTTATTATTTAAAACAGAATGAAATGAGTGATCTCGTAGTTCTTGAGGCCAAAACTAAACCTTTGCTCAAGAGAGAGTTGTTTGTATACTAATAAGGGGTGTATGGATTGTTGAGAAGAGCCATGGTTGCGGATCCGACGAGTGAATAGAAAGTTGGATTTATATTAGATCGCACCCGTATCCGGATAAGTTTGATTTGGTTTTAAACTTCTATTCGAAACCGGGCTATAACATACTAATGTGTCATGGATGATCCATATCTGCATATAGTATTTAAATTCGTGATCTTGAGCATTTGAGAGGATTGTTTCAATAAATAAATTTATTTATATCATAATGCAAATAGATGTTTCATTTTTTGTGAGATTTTTATACAAACTTTGAAAAAAAAAAACAAGGATGTGCTACAAAGGGTAAAATGGACATATATCCATTTCCTTTTAGATCTTTATACATGCATACATCAAGGTTCGTCGTACCGTCTGGATCGACTGTGTCGTATTCTTCGTGGGAAGGTACGGTACTGTACAGATAAGATACGGTGGGAAAATAACTTGTTTGATTTATTTTTTTAGTTTTGTGACTTGATGAATATTTAAAATGAGCAAACTTCAAAAGAAAACTCTTCATCCAAACTCAAGATAGACTTTCTATCTCTTCTCATACATGCACAATTTCTCTCTCCCCTTTCTCTCTCATATCTTTCAGAACTATCACAGATATCACACCTTCTACAGCTTGAAAAGGGGTTGATATGCTCACGAGATCTTCATCAAAGCTGTTCTATTATTTTTCAGCTTCGTTCTCGAAGTGGAATCACCTCAATCGGTGGTCTATGTCCAAAGTTATAGTAGATTATTTTTTACATTCTCTCTCATATCATGATATATATATATATCATGATTATCATGTCTTCCACATCTCAAACGATAGTATATCTCTTCGAGACTTCTTCATAAAAGTTGTTCCACATGACTTTCTCTACAAGCTCCAACTAGAATCACATCAAATGAATGTATGTGCTTAAAGATACAGTGGATTATTCTTGACCTTCTCTTTCATATCGCGATCCAAACTAGCAATGAGTGCGGCCTCTCTATAGCCTGAACGAGGATGATCTAATCTTTGGACTCTTCATGAAAGTTGTTCATGATATGACCAATGTATTCCATTAGATCAACACTAAGAATCCGAAAACAGAAACAAAATTGTAACGTCTTAAAATGTATAATAAAATATTAATATAACACTAAGAAATTAAAAGAGATAGTAAATTATGCGTAAGACATGATCACTTATATAAAACATAATTATTTTTAATTTTAAAATATTTTCATATTATTAATATAATTCTGGTATTATCTTTGATTGTGTGTACTTCAACGGAACGACATTTGATTCCAAAAATAAAGTCAAATATGAAGTCATCATAATTACTAGTAAAATATATTGATTTTAAAAATATAAAATATAAAAAAATTATTGATACATAGATGTTGAGATTAAGTCGACCTAATGATTTTTGAGATAATTTTTACTTGACAAAAATTAACTTAAAAAATTAAACTATAATTACTATAATTTGTATCATCTCTTAATTAGTTTATGTTTGAAATTTTATCTCAATTAGACACTATTTAGATCTCTTAAATGCACACAGGATTTGTCGCGGTACGACGAACCCTATGTGCACTTCAACGGGACGACATTTGGTTCGGAAAAATAAAATCAAATCTGAAGTCATCATAATTACTAGAAAAATGTACTGATTCTAAAAATATAAATAATATAAATTATTGATGTATAGATGTTGAGATTAAGTCGACCTAATGATTTTTGAGACAATTTTTATTTGACAAAAAATAATTTAAAAAATTAAACTAAAATTACTATAATTTGTATCATCTATTAATTAGCTTATGTTTGAAATTTCATCTCAATTAGACACCATTAGATCACTTAGATGTTAGAGATTAAGTCGATCTAATAATTTTTGTGATAAATTTTTTTGACGAAAAATTAATTTAAAATAATAAATTAAAATTATTATAATTTATATCATCTCTTAATTAGTTTATGTTTAAAATTTCATCTCAATTAGATATCATATAGACCCCTTAAATATACCGGATGCGAGAAAGAAAGTAAAAAATAATAATAATAAACCTACCACTGACGAGATCGTACCGATCTGTGACAAACTGTGACGTGCATACTATGGAGCCATGACACGGTGCGGTTTGGCCAAACTGCACAAGTACGGTGCGGTTTGGCCAACCGTGACATACATACATACGTACCAACGAGAAGACCTATTTGGGAATCCATCTAATCACATTTGCATATATATATACCCTCATATCCAAATCAAATCTAAAATTCCCTTATGCATAAAACAATAGCCACACACGCCAATCATCGCTAAAATTTCTTAAAGAGATAAAAAAAAAAACAATATTTCGCAGATATAGATATTTCCTTCAATAACTTATCCATACCTCGGGAATTGTATCTCATCATATATATCTTTGTTGTTTGATTCCCTCTAACTCCCATAATTGAGTTAAGAGAATGAGAAAGACTTTGTGCACTTGTAAAAGTAAAAGTGCACAAAGTACAATCCACCTAGATAAATTGTTCATGTAACACCACTTTTTTTGTGTCATATGGGTAAATGTGCATAATGCCACATGGGTAATTTGACTGGATGGATTACATTTTATGTACTTTAGAAAGTGTACAAAGTCTTTCTCTAAGAGAATAAAATGACTAATTTATTATCTATATTTTTTAAAAATATTTTTAAATAATTTTATCTCACCTCTCTCTCCCTCATCCACCCATTAGAATCGAAGAAAGAGACCCCTTCTGATACCATTACCCCCCCCCCCCCAACACCCCTTGTTAGTGTTCCCAACCCCCACTACAGTCCCCGCCGCATCTCGTGTCAACGCCCCCCTTGCCAGCACCTCCCACTCACACGAACTCTCTCTCCCATATTTTTTCTCTCTCATTCATCCACCGAAATTAGAGGGGGAGACATCCTTCGGTGCCCTCATCCCCCGCCACACTCCCCTCCCCCTCACCTCTTATAAGTGCACTCTCTCTCCACCTATTCTCTCTCTCTCTCTCTCACCCATCCACCGAAGAATAATGCTACGTGCTCGAGCACTCAGACGATCGGGCGCGGGATTTGCCCGAGAGCGCGGAATTTGCCCGAGCACCTAAGTTGGCGCTGTCCAATAAAACAGTATCTCTATTGTGAACCCACACAATTGAGGTGCTGTTCAATAGAGCAGCGACATTTCAAACGTCCGAACAAATCATTTACCCGTACATCCTAACATTAAACATTTCCCTCCACCGAAATCAGAGGCACCACATATGTCACCTGGATATGTCACCTGGCTCTCATGCACGTGATATTAAATTTATATATATAAATAAATATATATATATATAATATAAATCTCATATAGATTCTTATACCATTTTACTTTTTATTATTATTTTTTTTTGGTGAAGGGAGGAAAGGT
This sequence comes from Colocasia esculenta, assembly GCA_014218235.1. Lineage (NCBI taxonomy): Eukaryota > Viridiplantae > Streptophyta > Magnoliopsida > Alismatales > Araceae > Colocasia > Colocasia esculenta. The sequence goes on from CM024762.1 coordinate 151,141,337, forward strand.
GAAGAGGGAGGACCAGTCTTTAGTTCAGACTTCTCGGACTCCTCACTGTTCTGTCGAACGACGAACAAACTTCTCTCTACTGTAACTGGAAAGTGGAGCAGAGGAGAGAACATCCTATATATGGTATTAATATGATCCGACAACACGCTCCGCGCGCTTTGCCCACCGCGTTGCTCCTCTCTTCTATCCCTGCCAGGCGCCGGTGGTGGCGGTGGTGGGGTGACCGGCATTTCTTCGTCGGCGGGAGCTTCTCTTCCAGCGGGCGCCGCTGCCGCTTCTGCTGCGGGAGGGCGGCGCGGAGAATGGGAGGCGTCTCAGGCGACGGCGTGGCGACGGCTCTGGCCGAGAAGGCGGCGGCGGCGGTGATGGTGGTCGCGGACCCCGCGTCGCTGGAGAGGAAGAAGGCCGCCGTCCGCGACCGCGGCACTGATAATCTCCAGGTGAATAATTCCGGAATCCTCTTCTGCACTCCTTTTTGTTTCTTCGTTTGCTTTTGGCTTTTAGGCTTTGGCCGATTTTCTCTTTGGCGACACTGTCTAGTTCGGTTGGTGAATGCTGGATCTTGCGTTTTTTGTTATCCTTTCGCCCGACATGAAGTGGTTTTCTGCATTCTGGTGCGACTTTCTTTCTTTTTCCCCTTTTTTTCAGGTGATTGCCGATTTTGATGGGACACTGACTAGGTACTGGATCGACGGATGCCGTGGACAGAGTATGTTATCGGTGTTTGTTCTTGTTCTGTTCATTGTTATCGTCGCCATTGCCGTTGTCTGCGGGTTGAGCTTTGGGGTTTGATGCCTGACCTTGATTAATGCGGATTTGTAGCTAGTCATGGTCTGTTGAAGAGTAATCCTGAGACTGATGCCAAGATACAGGCGCAGTACGAATATTATCACCCCTTGGAGTACTCACCTGCGATTCCCATAGATGAAAAGACGAAGCTCATGGAGGAATGGTAATCGTTTTTTCTTATGTAATGACGTTTGACAGAATGATCTTGAGTTATCTGAATGTTTGCTTGTAGAACCACTGTGAGATCTACTATATTCTTGGGGATTGAGTGTTGCGCTGTGTAAAGGGCAGACCTACAGGAAATGCGTGAACAAGGATGTTGAGATCGATGTGTGAAAAACTTAAAAGGATATTATTGCCTTTTGTGATTACTCTTTTGGATTCTAGGTTTACGGATGACAGTGTCTCGCATAGTCGCATCAAAGCATTCCTTTGAGTTCTTGCCTCTGGGAATTTAATGTTGCTTGACTTCTAGTATACTGATCATTGAGGGGATGCAATAGATCCCAATTTGAGGATTTTATTTTTCGTGTTCCATTATTTGAGACTATTCAGAGCAAAGTTGAGGACTTTTAATTAGTTCCTCTCCATGTTTTCATTTTAAAATCATTTGAGAAAGTGGAGAAGCCTTTCTTTGCAGGTGGGAGAAGACTCATTCTCTTCTTATCGAAGGGGGTCTTACCTATGATGACATCCAAAAGTCTGTATCAAGTGCTAATATTGCTTTTAGAGATGGTGTAGTTGAACTGTTTGAGTTCTTGGAGGTATATTGTTGTTCTTTCCTGAAAAGTTATATTGTTGTTTCATTTGATTTTCATTGTCTCTCATAAAGCAATAAACAGGAAATGGAATTTGACTAATTTGGAACCTGTGAATGTTGCTGCCATTTTAGTTAGTAGTATCTGCTAAATGCTGATTGTTTCTGAAATAGCATACATGAATTAGGATCTGTCAATTGCTAGTCAAATGTCATTTCCAAGTCTGCTTGACATATTATTCCTCATTGAGATTCTTAAGGAACTTTGATGGGTCTTTATGAGTAGGTCTGCATCGCAATGCATGCCACTATGTCATTTCAGTCTGGGACTGATCATATGTATATTTTTTCTGGTTCTGGGTCGTGCCATACTGATATGGCCAGCCTTGTCTGCACTTGCTATGGTAGTCGGATAATGAAGTTTTGAATAGCCATCAAGATACTAACTGTGGCAGTTCTTTACTTTCAGGAGAAAGATGTACCTGTTCTCGTATTTTCTGCAGGTGTAGCAGATGTTATAGAAGAGGTTAGCATGATAGTTTCAGCTTCTTGAAGTCTACAACTAGACAGCTTTGTTTGCCTGTATATTTGTCCCATTTCATCAAAAATGTAGTTGACAGTTGACACTGACTTTTCAGGTCTTCAGGCAGAAACTTCATAGATCATTTAGGAACATTAAGGTGGTATCGAACCGTATGGCATTTGATAATGGTCGTCTGGTAGCCTTCAAAGGTATTTCCATCTGATGTGATTCATTTTCTGCTTCTGCAATTTCTTTCTTTTCTGGAAGTCTTTTCTTGAACAAATGGAAAATGTCTGCACTCATATCTGTTTTGCCATTATGTAGAACCTATTTGTCTTCTTCAGATTCTGTAACCTAGCTACTTTATTTGCTCCATGATGTTTTGCTCACCATATTTCTCTCATCCTTGATATCTTTGCATTATGTTTCCCGCTTGTTTTTATAGTTTTTGGAAATAATATTATTCTGTTTGCTCATGGCATCAGGGAAGACAATTCATGTTTTGAACAAGAATGAGCATGCTATAGATATGGCAGCCCCAGTTCATGACCAACTTGGAGATTCTAATGGTTCAAGTGACAACAGTGCATTTGTCAAGAAAAGAACCAATGTATTACTGCTTGGTGATCATACTGGTGATCTGGGAATGTCTGATGGGTTGAATTATGAGAACCGTATCTCCGTTGGATTCTTGTAAGTTAAATACACATTATCTCACATAACTGGATTTACATTTCACTTTCCATCAAATTATTGTTCAAAGATCTGTTTTTCCAGAAAGGTTGATATGCACGTCTGTAGGTGTTTAGATCTGTCATCTGTAAGAATAACATATGTAGTTGTTGTAGAGAGGACGGATAAAGTATTCTGCTGTGGCACACTTAAAACAAAACCTGGACAATTTAATCTAGTCCTTGTGTAAAGAATTAAGGTGGCATATACACGAAGAGTCTACTCTGCCTTGGTCCCCATCTCTACTCCTGCCTGCTGATGAAAATGTAGTCTAGGGCAATTTAACTTTTCTGTAAGCCTTTAGGCCAAAACTGTCCAGTGTTTCATCAACATAGTGATAATTCATAGTCTTTTTCTAGAATGGTTGTTTCTACTGCATATGTGGACCTTTCTTGTGCCTGTATTTCAGGAATGACAACATCGAAAAATCCCTAAGAACTTACCAAGAGGCCTTCGACATGGTACTTCTGGTGAGTTTGCCTCCCAGATATGGTAGTCATTCTTCTTTTCAAGGCCAACAACTATTTCTCATTATTTTTTCGTTTTTTCTGTTTTGCAGAACGATGCATCTATGTACGGAGTCTTGGAACTTGTTTCACAATTGTGCTCACCCGATAAACAATGAGTTTGCTACATTTTTGAGGGAAGAAATCTTGCCACATCTTTCGGTTGGTTGTAGTCCAGGGCTTTCTTCCCAGTCAGTGACCATATCTAATGCCTGCTGTGCATATTACGGGTTTCCCATTATCTATATTGACCAGCTTCCACAGCGTAAAGAAGTAAAAGGAAGGATCCTTCCGCTGTTTGGGTCATAATCTTTGGGTTGCCTTCCTTAACTGTTGAGGGAAAATCACATTATTGTAAACCTTAGATGCTATACTAACTTGACTCTAAGTTTAATGTGACTGTTATTCTAGATGTGTATTCCTTTAGCCCCCAGATGATGATTCAGTTCATTATTTTCAAGATATGGTCATTGTCCTTACTGTTCGTGTGACTGGCACATACACTATTTGGGTGGTTGTGTCTCCCCCTATGCATATCTTAATTTTGGGAAGTTTTCCTGTCACCTTATTTGTCACTTAAACCTTGATGTTCAGATTTGAAAGTTGGATATCCATAGTAACTTTAAGTTCGATGCTTTTTAAGTTCAGAAGTGGCAAACTTATAATTACTAGATCTCTACCCGTGCGTTGCACGGTTTTTTTTTAAATATATATTTAATTATAATAAATTTATAAATTATAAATTAGATTTGATATGATTGTTATTAATAATAATAGAGAAGTATTATATAGAAGAAAAGAAAATCTAATTTTCATGCGGAACACTAAATAGATCAAATATGAGAGATGCATATTATAATGGAGGTGAGTACTTATATTTTTAGACGGGGGGCGGCGGATTGGATAAAAAATATTATTTTTTGTCAAGGGCGGGCCAAATAGAGAAAGGGAGAGAATTTGAATTTTAAATCCCGCTGAATTTGCTGTTTGCGATGGCAGCACATAAAAGAGAAAGAAATACAAAAATAGAGAGAAAGAAGAAGGGGGATAGTTTTAAGCGGTATCACATATCTCAGTTTGGGCGGGAAAAGAAAAATTCTAGTGCTGCCACGTGTACTTCTAAGACTGAGTTTTATTATAATAGTATAGATACGACAAACAAAACGATACTAGTTGCGTGGTTGTCTATAGAATCCATTTTTTCCCATGAACTTTGAACAAGGGATTAGCGCTGGCTGTTGGAACACTATCAAGCACTCGTAGAAAGAGCAAAGTTACAAAAGAAATGCTTACTACCCATCTCGACAGGTAGTAAAATGTAAAAACTACCTGTCCAGGTTTACTTTTCCCCTTATCTGCTATTTGACACCCTAAATGTTTAGTGCAAAAGTACACTTGCATTTGAGTTGCATGTGGACTCAGTAAAAATTTAAGTTAGACTCTGTAAAATTTTAAGTTAGACTTCTAAATATTTGAGGTAGGTTCATAAAATGATATGTCATGACATATTGGTCCATCCTAGGTGGGAGAGTACTCTTACATTTCAAATTCAAGAGTGTTCTTGCAATAAATATTTCTATAAGCGTGACAAATAGCAAATAAGGTGGCAAATAAACTTGATGGGTAGTAAACATTTCTCAAGTTACAAAGTCCTTAGTAGTTTAGATTAAGATGAAGATATTGTCTTTGACATAGAACTTCATGGCAGGTTAAAAAAGAGAGTATTTGGAAAGTTGATTATCCAAGCATCATGAATGTGTTATATCACAGGCTGTATCTAAGATAATGCCGTACAATTTACATTTTCTGATGACTGCATGTTTTCATACATCATACAATTCAAACAAGTGATACACATCAAACTCAAGATTACTGCCGAAACATGTAAACATGAATAGTTGCGGCATGTAGCAATCGTAACTGAGGATAATCATCCCTGGTGGACAAATATTACAAGTCTTCTGTTCGTGAATATGAGACGACGTATAATTTTACAGAAGACCGATCATATGAGGTGATGTATGGGAGCAAGTTCGATGGGTTCTTTTCCTCTGTAATATCCACAATGCAGAGGTTAGCCTGACATGCCAATCCAATAAAATAGTTAAATGTTTCTACGTTCCTGATGACTGTGGCTATGTAAGCTACTGGTTGGCATAAGACCTGCATTTCCAAGTTATTTTGTGATGAACCGACTTTACATACTCCAATCTGGTGATGATCAGATGCAAACCCATCACCATCATTGGATCTTCCTCCACAAGAACTGGATGTGTGCATCTTCTTTGGCTTCAAGAGGCTGGCTAACACTCGCACGAGATGTGGCAGGCACAAGGGGTCATAAATAACATCTGCAGCCAAACTGCAATAGAAATTTATAATTACTCTGTAGCAGTAAAAACAAAAAAAAAAACAAAAAGAGAAACAGGCATATACCCGTTTCACTGAGTTCTTAATGAAAGATGATGACATCAAGGTATGCACTAATTGATATTGGCGCAGTTCATTAGTGACCGGCAATAAAAAGGAGGTCACACCCATAGATTTTTGTTGACACTTAGAAACAACATCCAATCTTTAGGACATGGGGCAACGAAGAGCGGAAGATAGTAAGGCATGACTAATTTCTAAAGGAAGAGTACACTTCATACCCACATTTATCAGACAAAATGTAAGAAAACCAAAATTATACGAAGGTATTACTCACACTACATCAGGACTGTAGCTTGTTAGCTCACTTTCAGATGCTGCTTCCCATGACAGAAACTTGCATTCAACCTAAAAAAGTGTAAAACCATATCCAACTTGGTAAGACAATTTAGATGAAAGTAAATTCTGTGTGCTTTGATTTCTAATAGATGTCCTTATAGAGTAACTAGTGCATCTACTTAATCTACGTCTGTTAGAGGTCATACTACACACAAGTAGATTGAGCACCGTGATGAAGAGATTATAGTGTATCTTATACTTGTTGCTCTTGCTGTCGGTGCCTCCATTCTGCGGGAAATAAGTACGCAGAGTGCAAGGACATGATTGCTGGAAGCTCTAAGCTAGAATACAAACATTACAGCCTACCACATTAAACCTTTTCCAAAACTGAAAATGTATAAGATTTCTAACATATAAGAACCCAACTTCCCATGAACTAGGGTTTATCACCAGTATTCAATAGCATTATGAATTCCAGAAACTTAATATGGTAAAAAAAATTGTCTGCCAACCTAAATAAGTAGTCAAGTGTCCTTGATATCCAAGAAAAACATGATTGGAGAAGAATGTTGAGCCATTAAAAAAGGTGTCCGGTACATGATTCATTGGAGATAAACTAAACATTTCACTAAACACCCTATCATACGACATGCATTGAAGCACATGTGCCAGAAAGAAAGAGGCAATGAGCAATTTCAAGTAGTGCACAGCATTGAAAATAATAGTAAACAGTCATCGCACTGATGATTGATGAAGTTCCAATTTCTATCTTTGTTGTGATACCTGTGATGTCTCATTGTTAGTTCCAACATGGTTTAGTTCCAAGTTGGCCTGCATATTTGCTAAAGTTGACAGATCACCATCAGTAACTACCACCTGCGCGAAATATATGATCATGTAATTTGCCTGGGGAATATGAAGCTCTAAAAACTGATACAGGGATCATATGCTTCAAGAATGAAGACAATATAAAACAAATAATAGCAACAAGTGTTCACCTACTCGATATCCTTACCTTGGAGGCTTTCACTTTGCTGAGAATGATACCAACCAATCCAACACCCGCACCAACCTGCATTGCACAAAAACCCAGAAAACAGACATAACTATTTTGTCTATGATAAGAAAACAGAGCCCTCAAACCTACAACTGTAACTTAATATACTATTACATGCAAACAATAAAAGTGAAACAAAACTCAAGGGCAGGAAAGATGCATTTTATCTTCGTAACTCAGTGAAATTCCGATGGATCCTGTAACTGGGAGGGGTAACCCTGGAGAACTGGAAGATGACACAAAAGATAATGTTTCTCTATTGTATGCAACGATCCTAACAGCCACAGGCCACCACCATTACCTTTTTTAGGTTATCACCGGTTCATGAACCTTCCTCTGAGACTATAATGCTCTACTCATAGGGACGCCAGGTACTAGATCTCTCTGACTGGCGGGTTGCCATAGAGAAATGGATATATACAGAAATAAGTAAATTAACATGTTTATGTCATAATGCAATGCCATCCAATAAGAAGAAAACATGAATCGAAAAGGTTTTGCCATATCATAAAATGACAAGTCATCATGCAGAATGAAATACTAAAAAACATACATGTTTCAAGCAAAGTTCCTTTACCTCAAGACAGTATTTGTTGTAGAAGATATCTGGATATGAAAGTATAAATTCTGACAAGAAAATGCTTGAAGGCCAAATAGAACACCTGCGTAGAAAGCACCCAACTTCAACATCAATACTATAAATTCTCAAGGAATAACGTACTTGTGAACTAAGTGGATGAAGATCAGTATAACAATGAATTGAATACCTAACAAATGGACGGAAATAACTATATCAATAAAGATGAATGCTGGATTCAATGTTTTTTCTGATCAACTGGAGTCCCAAGTTTTGGGTTATCTGGAGGGAGAGGAATAATAGAAATTTCAGTGAGTTATTTTGGAAAGGTTCATGACACTTCCATTGATGTCTACATGGCCTTGAAAATTGGCAACTTTCCTATGTAAGTTATAAACTGAGGTGTATTCCTTGATGCAAAAAACTAATGGCATGGAGTCCCTTGTAATTTCCTCATGTTGGATCAGTGTTGGATCAATATCAGTCTTCCCCATGTTGGATCAGTGTAGGATCAATATTAGAATCAGTCTTCCTCTGGAAGACTGGAAATAGAGGGTAACTACCAACTTGGTACATCTAATATTTCACAATATTTTAAATCCGATAATAACTAAACTTTGCTCTTTGACCATGTTCCCGATGCTATTTTCCCAGATTTCTTCACAGCATTGTTACCAGTATGATTAACTAAGAATCAGCTTAGACAAGTCCTCAATCTAAGGGACCATTAGAGACACCATCTCCGAAGTATAGCATTAGTATGTATAAGCACACACCTAACTCATTTCAATTGATACACTCCTCCCAAATGTCGCTTCAAAACATCTTTTCTAAAAGGAGAAAGATATGCTTTTAAACTTAATTACATCACATGATACATAGAGTGTACATGGAACACAACATAATGAAAGGTGTAGAATATTGGCACACCCAGTATCTCCTTCAAGCATGTTGGACGAACAATGTATTGGAATTACTAAGTTCCTTGATCCTGAATGTCCTTGATCAAAGCCTAAAAAAGCCATGAAAAGGTTACAAAAAATCTACCAATAAAATTAAAGCCAACAAAAACATGTGTCCTTTCAGCTAACCATTGGAGATGAAGAAAGAAATACTTTTCTGGATGTTAGTACCATCCTTCAGCCACATGTCTTCCTATAAGGAAAGGGAGAGCATCTATTCAGGAGACAGTGAGCATTAACCAATTCATATTATATAAGAGAATAATGTTAGGGAATTTTTAGCAAGCACTAAACGTAGATCTGTAATGAAACTTCAGTCTGATATCCCAAGCAGATCATAAATGAAATAATCAATCTCTAAAACAGAAAGCAGATATGCCATATGTAGAATGGACAAAATTGAATTATAATCCAGGTAAGTACTAATGTTCTGAAGTTATTTACATACAGTCAAAATGTATATTCATAACATGTTATACACTACCTAAAGCACATAATTGATCATCATCTGCTGTTGTGAATGAGTTTTCAACTTTGTATTTTGATGTAGTGGCTTCAAAGAAATAGTTCAACATTAGTCATGGTGTCAGAATATGGAATTTGCTTATTGGAATCAAAACTTCACTATCCCCACCCAGATGACAAACCCCTGAGTTCAGACCCATGCTTTGTGCAGCCAAGTATGTGATCGCACAAAAAGTGGGAAACCTCCCCTGAGCAGGCCTGTTATCCAACAAGAGTCTTCCGAAAGGACCAAAACCGCATCATTTTATAATGAACCACTTGAATGCAATCATGGGACACATTTTTCATAAGTATGTGTTATATATGTCTTAGAGGTTGCAAGAAGAACATGACAACAGATTTGGAGTCAAGTTTCTTATGCAGTTACCTTGAAAAAAGAGATATGATGAGCATAAAACTCATATAGATCTTCCAACACTTCATTGCCACTGGATTCAGCAGTAGAAATCACCTTCTTCAAAATATTCTTGATGTATGTATGACTTAGTGCACCTGCCTGGCCAATCTGCATGCAGCACAAAACACAAAGTTAAGGATAAATGCAAAGTGTGCTTGTTTGCATTTTTAATACATGTATAAAAGTGAATTTAAAAAAGAAAAGTATCAGTAAGGATCAACTTGCCAACCAAGCAAATGAAAGAGGATATTTCAACCCCCAAAAAAGGATGATCTCAAGTCAGCACACCGCATATCTCAAAACTGAGTCCAAAGACTGATGATATTTTTGAAGAATTTTGAAATCATTCAATACTGGTGAATGTTCTATCAATCTGATGAGAAAGTAATCACAAAGAGTTGCCTGTAATGTTGATGAAAAATTCTTCTCCTATATGCCCTGCAATGACAACATAAAATATCTGAAAGCCATGATGGGTATGTTTTCTTTGACAGACATTAGACAATGATTGGTATGAGTTTCAGTTGCCATACATATAATGGCTAACAGCTTACACCATGTTTATAATAAACTGGATGCGAGAACCAACATCCACTCTTCATTGGAGTGCTCAACATGAGAAAACCATCAGTAAGCATGCAAGATTTTCTGACCCATCAGTGGCGAATCTTCCTTGGGATTAATCTCACTTGTGAATGTTCCATGTGTTGCTCAAAGTTCCCCTTATACAAATTGGTTTATTGCTCTCATCAATGCTAGAGCATTCTATTTTCCTACTCCAAACTCCTGATATCTTCATTGTCTCATCGCCCATGTAATCCATGTCTGTTGAACTGAATTATCATGTACATATACATCATGATTGTCCACCTCAGAAGCTCCAGCCTGGACCAATTAATTCATCCAAACAAATATTGAACACAATTGCACCAAATTGATAATGATAGCCGAATTTCAGCAGGGACGGTCCCTTATATATATATTGGATCATAAAGGCTAGCTCATTGGGAGTAGAAGATGGAAAATATAAAAGATTGCAGCTTTACCTTTGCACAATACATATAGGAAAAAGTGGAAACATATGAAGGCATATTCATTAATTTCATGAGAAAGATTTCAACCACTGAATACTAGTTCACACTAATTCTTGAAAGTTACTTCCAATAGGTTTCAAGTTCTTATTGTTCAAAATGCCAAAGATCAATCACGTTGAAAATTAAGGATGATATTCTCTTTTTCTTGAAATGTCAAACATATTAGTGTAAGAAAAAAAGGGGGGGTGAATTGCAGGAATGATAGTAAAGGAATGCTTGATGTAAGCTTACAGTGATGCAGTTGTCCATGATAAAACTTTGAACTCCCAATGTCAGAGAACCTCCACCAGATTGTCTACGCATGTGAGGGTAGGGGAAGGATAAGTAAACTTAAGAGATCAATATTATCTATATAGAGTGACAAGTAAACTTTAATCAGCTTTCAGAAAACAATACACCGGTTTGCTTTGATGGAGTAGAGTGCTCCCACTGCAAGAACCCAAGGTTCATGTCAAGTATGTCATAGCACACCATAGACGGCATTATACTTTAATCCTAAACAGATGAAACTTATTAAACACGCAGTAGTAAAAATGCAACTATTTTTTTCTGGGTTATGTACGAAACTTCATGACTTTATATTGGAGCCCACATGTTGGGTGCCTCCTCTAGCCATATTCGTTGGCCACACATGACTCGATCGTGCCCTTTACAGAAAACCTGCCACTCCTGATAACAGTTGACTCGGAAGGAAGAGTATTTGATCGTTGCAAAAATTTTGAGATTGCGATAATCCCTTTTTATCTGTCTCTCGCCGCTGGAAGTGCAAGAAATCCCCCCCCCCCTCCCAATCCATCAAAAGGGGGGAAGAAGACAAACTTTTTACTTAGAACCTTTAGGTTGGACGTAAAGCACCCTAGAAGACTGAAACCTGGCAAATCGCTGCATTATGCCTCGGCGCGTGGGTGAGGATCTAGGGTTTAGCATTCCGGTACTCGCAAGTTGGCGAGGAGAACAAGGTCAGCAGATCGCATCGCCTGGCGTGCGCATTTTGCGAAGGTCGGGAGCATCCGGGTGGGACGACTAGAATCCAACTGCCGGGGGGGTGGGGGGGCGGGGCCTCGGGGCGGCACCGGGGAAAAAAAGAGAGAGGAGCAGCGGCAGCAGCGGCACTACCTGGCGAGGGAGACGACGCAGTCGGCGGGTTCCATGGCCAGGAAAGCCGCCTTCACGTAGGCGAGCTCGCCAGCCGGCGGGGGCCCCATCTGCCCTTCCTCTTCGTCCATGCCTTCCTTACCTCCGCCACGAGCTCTTCGGGGCGCCGGCCGGCGACTCTGCCCTCGCCTATCTGGAGACTGGAGTAGACCGTTGGAAGTGTTATGGGTGTTTTTTTTATATATATTTATTAATATAATATCTATTAGTAAAAAGATATAATATAATTAATATTTTTAAGACAGATTAATAAAAATTATTTATCAAATATTTAACTTATTTTTTAATTTTTGATAGAACTATAATTCATTATAATAAATTTTATCCTCTATTACAATATATGTTAAATCATATTACAGTAATAATTTTTAATATTATAGTCAGAGATTATTAATTTATTTATCATATTATTTAACATAGATAATTGAAAAAAAAATCACACTTGACCTTGCGAGATTTTTTTCAGGTAACTAAATTTTTTTCGCAATATATCTCACAAAAAATTGATATTCACAATCTCACACCAAATTTGTCCACTTAAATCATAGATTTTTTTTTCTTACAAATCACACCATCTAAACAAGTTAGAAGACTCATTTGCACAACAAAAAATGGAGAATTCTCTCGGATGAGAAATAAGTTAGGTATTGGAAGTAAAACATACTTGTTAATAATGAAACTATTATTTCACTTTGATAATTATATTAAACTTTATTCGTCATATTAATGTTTATCGTTAAGACTGCTGCACATATAGAGTCTAATAATAGACAGACATGTCAACTAATTAATCAAATATAATTAAAGAATGATTTTTATTTTTTTATTCTTCTAATTTTTATAATTAGCTTTAATCTTTGGTTAATTTGGCTCTAAATTTGAAGGAACATAACTTTTCTTACAATATGTCCCTTTTAAGAGGAGTAAAAGTTAATTATGAAAAGGTTCCTAAAACTTAAAAATAAGGTTTATTGTGTCGTTACATAATGCAATGGCACTGCATACTAGAGATTTGACGAGTCCCTGACACGATTGATTCAACTCTGTTCATTTTATATTTTATTTATTATTATTATTATTATTATTGTATCATTCTAATCAAATCAGCAATCAAGATAAACTCGACACGGTCAAGTCGTTTGGCACGGTAAACCTTGCTAAGAAGGTCTCCCGTCGTAGGCGGGTTGAACATTGGAGAGGTGTGGGAGCGCGCCACCCCGGATTCGTTCCCGGGATGACGTTGGGATTACCGAGTGGCGGATGCCACTGAGCTACAACGGAAAAAAAAAAAAAAAACTTGCTCCGAAGGGACCTGTTTTAAGGAAAGTGAAATCTCTTGGATCTAGAGCTAAATAGTCAGTTTACAAGGCAACAAAATAATTGCCAACAGTGATAGGGATAAAAATAATAAAACGACACAGTTCTTTCTTGGACCTGCTTCTTCTACTGGTTCGCCCAAACGGACCATCTCTTCTCTCATCTCTTTCCTCTCCAAACCTTATTCAAAGTGCGCGCCTTTCCGCAGCTCCATGGCCGCCCCCGCCGCGACCGTCCCCTCAAACCTGGGCCTCCCTGCCGCTCCACCCTTCTGCCCGCCAGACCCATCTCGGCGCAGCGGGAGTAGAACCCCGCCCTTGCTCTGTTTCGCTTCCAGCTCTCGCATTGGGATCCCAAGGACCTCCTCTAACAGAGCGGGCGTCCTGCGGAATGTGGGGGTGCCGGAGAAGGAGGTCTTCGGCCCGTGGCGGAGGCGGAGGGGGGGCGGCGTGTTCCCGGTCTTGTGTTCCGTGGAGGAACCCTCCTCGTCTTCGCCGCCGCCGCCATGGTGGAAGCAGGTCCAGCACAAGGTGGTCGCCCCGGAAAGGATCCTGAGGGTCATATCCTCCGCGACGTCGAGTCCCATCTGCCAGTTCATCGAGTCGCCCGCCACCGGTCTTCACTCCATGGACCCTCGAATCAAATTGGTATGCCTACTGGCTTCTCGTCGTCGTCGTCGTGGTTTTGGGTTTGGCTCTCATTTTGGTTCGCAAGTGACATCTTGGTTGCTATTACCATTTTGGTTTCGCCTGCGGCGGGCGAAACATCAGTCCAACAATCACACTACTGCTAGTTGGAGGTCGTGCTCCAGTGCCAGCAGAGAAGGAATTGATAGTCTCGAGTTTGTAACAAAAGAAAAATAATCGCAAAACTTTGTTTTTATGATTCCTAGGTCAGCGACGTCAGTGGTTTCTGGTAATCATGCGGAAGTATTTGTCTGCATAATGGCTTCCTTCCTAGAGTAAGCTGCTTCTATGTACAGATGCTGGTTACTTGCTAGAGGGGTATCATTCCAGCTTCATATCGATGCATCTCCGCAGGACCTTTAATTTCAGTGTTTCTACGTTAATTGCAAACACGACGTTTTTACTAAGATTTCTGGAGACGATGCAAGACATGCATATGGATTCCTGTAAACCAAGTCTGTGGTGGAAGCCACTTTTGCTTAATCATCCCCATTTGTTCATTTATGCTCTCTTGATTCCATTCAGAGATCTGCGTAATGTTCTATTGCTGCCAGATTCCCGTATCTTGTTATGATTCAATCGGCTGCTTTCAACATGCTTAAAATGCCAGAATAAGCACTTCACCGCTTTCTGTGTAGTTTCTCTTGCTGTGATTTATGTGACTTTTCAATCTTCATGGACTGTCACACACTCGCCTCCATGACTCAATCTCCCCCGTTATGATAATTATTATTGTTTCCTTAAGCGATATCTGATTTTCAAGAAAATTTGGAGCTTAAGGACGATTCACTTGAATGATCACGTATACAAAGAGTAGAATATGACTGACCTGTGAATGGTGAACATGTGTTTTCATGGTAGACCTTTGGCTGTGTAATGCGTTTCATGGCAGACTCCTTTATGATAAGAGTTTAACTTTTTTACTTTTGGTAAAACAGTAAATTTGACTTATTTTAACGTAGCTCTATCAACTGAAAAAAACAGACTACTTCATGAAATTAAAATTTTGGGATAAGATGTCTGGACCAGTAATAATTTTGATTCTATTTGCTTGGTATTTATAGGTATGGCTTTTGGCTCTTGTTATCTTACCAGCAAGGTCACCTGTTTTCATGCGCTATGGTATAGTTGTATATCTTGCCCTATTGTCAATGTGGCTTCTTCCAGCTCGAGTTTGGATGGTATGTTATGATATGAAAATCTCTTTACTGTATATTTTTATGTTTAATTAGTGATCTGTACTTTCGCTGCTTCTGCAGTGTTTCCAATATTCGAAAGCAAATGATATATCACCTAGCTATGTGTTGGAAACTTTTTTAGTTTACATGTTCTCATCCAAATTCTGGGAAAGGTCAATGACAAATGGATAAGTAAGATTGTCCAAAATTGGGCAAAAAAATACAAATGTAAAGAAACACAAGATAATGAGAAAGATTGCCATCAACAAGTAATTCTAATGGATAGACTACTGAAACAAAAATAGAACGCACTTCGGAGGTTTGTCATGCAAAATCTAAATCTGGGAAGGGAGATAACTTTCAAAAAAAAAAAAAAAATCTGGGAAGGGAGATGGGTGGGTCCTTCAGATTAACATAGCTGGACACTTGATCCATTTCCACTCCATGCATTTTGTGTCGTGGAATTTTTACTAGAGTCCGTTCAATTTCCATTTCTTGTAGTTCTCCAAAAGATTGACCACTTTAGGGAACAAAGAAATATGGGTTTTAATACAGCATGGTAGAATTTGTCACAAATGTTCCAGAATGGAGGGTAATATCTATCTGAACAAAAGAAGAATCTGTCCAAAGAAATTCATTCCAAGTTGTCCAGTTGACTAATCATCCTGTAGGTTAAGTTTTTTAACAAAGAATTTGGCTGTTTATAATGAAGTTTCACATTTAGTATGAGTACTTCGATATGTGATGGAGATTCCTAGTATAAACTTCCATCCAATTTAGTGAACTGCTAATTGTTATTCTTGATCTCCCTTTGTGCTTTTAAATTTGGATATGTAAATCTAGGTAAGTGCTTCAGGCCCTTGACCTTTATTGTAATCCTATTTTCTACGGTTTTGTAGGATCAATTGGGAAGAGTGGCTTTTCTATCTGGAATCCTGTTTATTACTTTAGCATTGGGTTCTGATGGTTCACCTTCACTTGTCCAATCAAGAACTCCTCCAGCATTTATGACAGGGTTGCCAAGTGTTCCCACATCCTTGAGTGGTTATTCTTACTCAATACTGAAGCTAGGTCCTCTGCACATTACAAGGAAAGGTTTCTTGGTTGCTAGTACTTCTGCATGCTTAACTTTCACAGTATGCACTTTATCAGAGACCTTTCACCATACATATTTAAGATAGCATTATTTGTCTACAAATTTCCGGACTGCCTTCTGGTGTTACTACTGCTATTACTTATTCTTCATATATGTTGATTTACTTATTTGCTGCCCTTGTAAGCAATATCATTATAATGGTGACACAATATTATCATATAATGCATGAATACTCTGTACTAGTTACCATTGTCTCTCTAGACAGAAAAGTGGTACCTATTAGTTCTGAGAGGAGAGGCATGTCTTCTCTCCTGCAATCAGTAACTTTTATTTTCTAATAGTGAGGTTCTGTTTTCTTTGGCTGCTTGTTAAAGATCTTTCAAAGTGCAAGTCTTTGTTTGGCTACTACAACACCTGAACAACTGGCATCTGCTTTAAGGTGGTTTCTACTTCCTTTGACTGCTATTGGTGCTCCTGTGGCCGAAATAATTCTTACACTGCTGCTTTCTTTGAGATTTATCAATCTTGTTTTTGATGAGGTAAGTAGCTTATTGTACTCAAAATGAATCATTAACTCTGGTTTAGAGTATGCCCATATAATTTGATTTTACCTTGTCGAATGCTGTACCTCTTAGATAATTGTAATTTATCCTGAAATCTACAGGTTCGGAATGTGGCATTAGGGATTGTGGCTCGTAGGATAAATTGGCAGAAACTGACACTATTGGAAACATTAGATGGTGATTTTTCCTTGACTGTCAATATCCTTCAACATGCAGTAAACTTCATGCCATATGGAACCTGTATATTGTTGTGGGTCCATTTATGATTTCTACCATCTTTATTCTTATTTAAGTTTAACTATTTGTTTGTTCTACATGAAAGAGTTTTCCTTTCATGTGCTTTCTCCCATCTCAAGGTCTATGCTGTGTATGAACTTGCAGGTGACAATGCATTACCCCCTTTGGTCATGTTGCCCACCTTGACCATAAACTTGTATTACCAGAGATAACAATAGGGTAAATATAGGACATGGAGTACTTGTTGTCAGTAAATGATAATAAGTAACCTGGGGAGAGATACTAATAACGACAGGTAATGATATGAGGCAAACTGCAATAGAGATATCTTTTTAGGTTCATGTCTCTTTCCAACCAAATCTAGCAAGAAAAAACTGTGGACCAATCACATGATTTAGAATTTTAACTAGATATTATTTGGAGAAGAATAATGTGCTAATAACTAGGGCCCCATGGAGGCTTGTTTCCGGTAAACTCTAAACCCAGCTTGGATCATCATCATCATCAGAGCCTTATCCCATTATTTGGGGTCGGCTACACGAATTCTTTTCCGCCAAAGATTTCTATCAAGTGCTATAGTCGTGTTTAAACTCAAGAAGTCCAAGTCTTTCCTAATAACATCGCACCATCTCATTTTAGGTCTTCCCCTAACTCTTTTACTGGTATCTATTAAGATTTTGTCACATCTTTTAATCGGCGCCGAGTTAGGGCGATGGTGCACGTGTCCAAACCACCCAAGTCTATTTTCTCTCATTTTTCTATCAATTGGAGTTATCCCTAAATCCTCACAGAAGCGTTCATTCATAATCTTATCTTTCTTAGTCTTACTACACATCCATCTCAGCATCCTCATATCTGCCACACATATTTTGTTAATGTATTTCTTTCGCACTACCCAACACTCGGTACCATATAATAAAGCAGGTCTCACTGCCGTTCTATAAAACTTCCCTTTAAACTTCACTGGTATACGACGATTGCAGAGGACTCTTGATGCACTTCTCCATTTTTGCCAATATGCCTTAATCCTGTGTGCCACATTGTCATAAATATCTCCATTCTCTTGGATGATAGACCCTAAGTATCGAAAGCTACTACTCTTAGGAATATCATGTCCATCAATTTGAACCATATCTTCTTGTAACACTCTCTTATTATTATAATTACAATACATGAACTCTGACTTACTCCTACTGATTTTAAAACCTTTAGATTCCAAGGCATGCCTCCAACTTTCTAGCTTAACATTTAAACCATCAATATTCTCATCAATTAAGACAACATCATCTGCAAATAGCATACACCAAGGAATATCATCATGCAATTGCTTAGTTACCTTGTCTATAACCAGAGAAAAGAGATACGGACTTAGAGCAGAGCCTTGATGCAAACCTACTGTGATCGAAAATTCACAAGTCTCTCTAGCAATAGTTCTCACACTAATAGTAGCACCCTCGTGCATATCCTGGATCAAGTCAACATATCCTTGAGAAACTCCCTTCTTTGTTAATGTCCACCAAATCAAATCTCTTGGTACTCGATCATATGCCTTCTCTAAATCAAGAAAAATCATATATAAATCTTTTTTCATCTCTCTATACTTCTCCATTAACTGTCGTAATAAGAAAATAACTTTTGTAGTAGATCTATTTGGCATAAAACCAAACTGATTTTCTGATACATAGTCATACATCGCATTCGTTTCTCGATTACTCTTTCCCAAAGTTTCATAGTGTGACTCGTAAGCTTAATTCCACGGTAATTATTACAATTTTGAATATCCCCTTTATTTTTATAGAAAGGAATCACAACATTTTTTCTCCATTCTTCTGGCATTCTCTGTTCCTTCAAAATTTTATTGAAAAATTTAGTTAACCACTTAATACCAATGTCTCCTAAGACTTTCCACACTTCAATAGGTATGCCATCTGGTTCTAATGTCTTGCCCAATTTCATTTTTCCTAAAGCATCACCCACTTCTGACATCTTAATACGCCTGAAATATTGATATTTATCACATTTTGTCGACTCATGATTCTCTTCTAAAGAGGCATCCTTAAAGCAATCTCCATTAAGTAATTTCTGAAAATAGCTACACCATCTCTCTTTAATCTCTAGATTCTTAACTAACATCTTTTGATCTTCATCCTTAATGCAATAAACATGATCTAGATCTCTACTTTTCTTTTCTCTTAATTTAGCAAGTTTAAATATATCTTTTTCACCTTCTCGGGTTCCTAGTTTATTTTATAATTCTTCAAACGCTTTTAATTTAGCTTCACTAACTATTCTTTTAGCCCTCTTTTTAGTTGTTTTATAAGCTTATAAAGTTTGACTATTTTTGTTACTTTGTCAAACCTTAAAACAATCTCTTTTAGCTCTAATAGTATTTTGAATTTCCTCACTCCACCACCACGTCTCCCTTTTAACATTCCTTTTGCCTTTAGATTCACCTAAGAGTTGTTTTGCTACATTCTTTATACAATTTGCAACATTATTCCACATTACATTAACTTCTTGGTCTAAATTCCAAATATTTTCTTTTACTAGATGATTTTTAAATGTTTCCAAATTTTTACTTTTCAAATTCCACCACTTAATCTTAGAGCAATTATTTATGATGGTTTTTCTTTTAAATTTTGGGATAAGGACATCTATTACTAGTAACCTATTTTGTGGGGCTAAACTCTCTCCAGGGATAACTTTGCAATCTTTACACAAAACTCTATCAGTCTTTCTAATAAGAAAGTAATCAATTTGACTCTTATGTGTACCACTCTTATATGTTATTAGGTGTATGTCTCTCTTTTTAAAGAAGGTATTAGTAATTACTAGATCATAGGCCATAACAAAATCAAGAATACTAGTGCTCATGTCATTTCTCTCGCCAAAGCCAAATCCTCCATGAATCCTCTCATATCCTCTATTATTTTTACCCACATGGCCTTAAAAGATCCCCACCGATAAAAATTTTCTCTTCACTAGGGATATTTTGGATCAATCTATCAATAGCCTCCCAAAATTGCTTTTTAATGCCCTCTTCTAAACCCACTTGTGGTGCATATGCACTAACTACATTCATAGTAACCTCACCTACAATAAGTTTTATCAAAATAAGTCTATCCCCCATTCTATTAACTTCTACAACTTTCTCTTTTAAGTCTTTATCTATTATTATAGCCACACCATTTCTAGAGTTACTAGTTCATGTATACCAAATTTTATAACCATCAATATCTTTAGTTTTAGATCCTTTCCACCTAGTTTCTTGTAGACATGATGTGCTAACCCTCCTATCCTTCATTAACTTAACCAACTCTAAACTCTTACCCGTTAAGGTTCCTATATTCCAAGTAGCTAGACGCAATGTTTTAAAAAAGATTAATCGGTCCGAGTCGGATGACCCCCCCCTAGGATTAGTCGGACCGATTAGTCGGCAAGTCGGCCGCCTCAAGTTCAAGTCGGTTATTTTTTCAGAATTTTTTTTTTCATTTTTTATACATGGTTCTTGTTGATTGTTACGTTGAGGGTGTATGCCTGGCATACTGAATATTGGTTTATAATTGTATTCTATCAATATTTTTCCAAAGTGATATTTTTATTACAGAATTAACAAAGAAAAAAACATGCATGAGTTTGTTCGTAGCTACTGTAGCACTGTAGTTACAGTAAAGAAGATAGCTACAGTAGCTGTTGTAGCACTGTAGCTACACAATTACAGTAAAAGGAGAAAGATGCAGCAGATATCGTAGCTACAGTGCTACAGTATCCACTGTAGTTTTAGCTATGTAACTACAGTAAAAAAAGAAAAAAAATTAGATTAACAAACTACAAACTACTGTAGATAAAAAAAATAGAGTACCGTGACCATGGTATGCAATCTCGCGAGATCTCGCGAGAATATCGGTCTCGGCCCCTTCCCGAGAAACGAGAATACCGAGATGCCTCTTCAGGCAGGGTTGTCAGGATCCCCTTATTTACCTGAATATCATTTAAGTAAATGTTATATTTGTAGTTTCATTTACTTAAGATATTACATTTAAATAAGGAAGTACCCCCCATTTGAATCCAATAAAAATATCAAAAAAATCATATCTCTTACAAATAAAAAGTCAACTCTCCCATCCAAGAAGAAAATCGCGATTTCGGTGGTTCCATCAAAATAGCGACTTTCTAATCTTTTATAATTTGACATATCTAAAAATTTCATAAACCTAATAGAATACTAAAAATCTAAAGTCCGGTAAAAAAAGTCAAACGTGCATATGACTTCTCCGACGGAGCTACTCTCCTACTGACAGCACTTAGTCTGCTCGAGACCTCTCAAGATTTGGTCAAACCTAAGCTATCATCACCTAAACTCATGAGATTTTTCACTTTCTAATTGAAAAGAAACTAGAATCCTAAGGAGAGAAAAATGAAAATGCACATCCTGAATCCCAATTCCCACACTCTTGTTGTATGATATATGTGAACCTATGTCATCCATGGTTGAGGCCTGAGAATGTATGCAATTATCTATGTTCCTTAAGGAATTATCTATGTGAACCTATGCGATCCACGCTTTTATGTTATCCTGATCTCCCGAGATCTCTTCTCTTTGACCATCCCGAGATGAAGTCGAGATCCGATATGGCAAACCTTGACTGTGACCATAAATGAACATAGAAAGTACAAGTTGGAAGGTGGAAGAAGAGAAAAATAGAAAAACAGAGTTCCGAACATTGGAACGTGTAAGAAGAAAAAACAAAAAGGAAAAACAGAGTATCGGAAGTTGGAAGGTGGAAGAAGCAAAAAGAAAAGGAAAAATAGAGTACTGTAAATAGCAGGCTTACCAGTGCAAGGAGAAGAGAAGCCCTGCACGACACGACGCCACGACCCCTACCCCTGCACGATATCCCATGACCCGTGGTCCTGCGTGATCCCACGATCTCTGCGGAAGTGGGAACATAACTTTTTTTGTGCGTATGCGACCCTATTCTTGGATGCACTTGTGGGAGACGAACACTCAAAAAAATGAAAAAAATAGGATGAATCAGTGGCTGACTAGTCGGCCGACTTTTTAATCATTGGCTAGACGGATTTTATGTTTTTGGACTAACTTCTTTACCCATGTTCGCCCAACCCCACATGGGAACTCTTGCCTACTTGACACCGTAATCGGGCGCCATTGCGGCGCCTCGCTTCTGGGGAACGCTCTAGCCAACCCTTGCTCACTTATCATTCCATCCGGGTGCCGATGTAATGCGTCACTTTCAGGGAACGTCCTAGTATTAGCACAAATATTTAGATCAGAATTCATGTAAGGATTTGACATTATTTTTACTACTGGCTGTCAACCTAACGCAAACCCTCCTCCTTTCTCACCCGGGCTTGGGACCGGCAATGACGGAGTTTAAACCCAGCTTGGATGCCTAAAGAAAATCAACTAATAAAAGTGGTCTGGGCTTGTAAGCTACATGGCCCAGTCTGGTGATTAACCAGGCTTGCTACATAGGCCTGGATTTTACTCCATATAATGATATTCTCTTGTGATGCACAAGATGAATTTCACCTATAAAAGTATTCATATGATAAATGTAGTAGCAAGTAGAAACCATGGGAGGATAAGAGGTCTAGAAGTCATCCTACTGCTCGATCATGCTTTCACTTTCTTTTAATAGCAATATGCATGATTCTCAAGTGTATGGCATACTGAATTTTCAGATATTTTAGGATGAGTTTCACTTTTTCAAGTTGAGAAACAGCAGTTAACTTCATGCCCTGTGAATTCACTTGCTTCCCTGTTGTCTGCTTGATTTAAGGTTTTTATGTTTGTTGGGAAATGCATGATATCATGAGGATCCCCGTGTTACGTTGTTTACATGTGTGAACTGTCCTTTTTAGCTGATGGTTTTCTGGATAAATATAGGCTTGTCTTCATTGGCTTAAATGGTCATTTGCAGTTTTCGTCATGTATGTACGTCGGATCTTCAAAAACATTTTCAACCATGCAGAGCAAATATCCCAGGTTATACTTTTCTATTTGATAATTCCTTTTCTGTTTTTGTAAGTGGTAAATGGTGAAAACTATGATAGCATCTTGTTTGATGACATTCATCTTTAGGCTGTTAGTATTAAATTTAGTTGTTCGTTGCAGAGTGAAGTGAGTGCTTAGAGCGACCATTAATGACTAATATTTCCATCTCTTCTTCAATACTTCATGACACCATTCCATCTTTTTACCCATTCTCTCTTTATTTCATCTACCTTATGGGTTGCTGAGGTCAATCCTGCATCAGACATGTGATGGATTGCAGTGGTTGTGCTGAACTTGGAACATTATGTCATGTATTTGTAATGAAATCTTGGTTTGATGAAATTCTCATCATGATATAAATGCTTAAACCCCTTGCACTCTGGCATCAGCAAAATTAATGAGATGAGAAAAGAGGTAATCAAGTCAAATTATGAGTTCTACGGTCAATATCATGGATGTTTACCTTGAAGGAATCCAAGATAATGCTAGAATTTTATTTTGGAAAATTTCTTCTAAAAGGCTACTGACGGTTGGTAGAATTGGGAGATTCAGAGTTGATCAAAGGGTGACTGTAGACTCTGGAGAAAGGATGAATCCATGTATCATCTGCTTATCGACTGTAGAATTATTTACATACATTGGAAGTTGATGCTTAAATGCATTCAGGCAGTTTGGCCAGAACTGTGCATTTGATGAAGTGGTGGTCTCTATTGTGCCAATGTGGAGCACTTCTGGAAGGTAATGTTTCCTACTATTCTGCAGGACATGTGAAGGAAAAGGAACGGCAGACCTTTTGACATCCTTTCCAGGATGATGATGATCATATTTTTGAAGATTGGCCTAACCTGGGGAATATAAAGGAATCTGTTTTGATGCAAAAGCATATTGAAATCCTTTGTTACTTTATCTGATGTTAATAGTGTCATAAAGTATCTGGTCTTCAATTATTAGGCTTTACTACTCGTTAGACCTGGGTGCACTTTGAGGGTGTAGGGGGATATTGGTACTGTGATCTTTTATTGGTATTCTTGTTTCAACAAACTGGGTTTTGCCTCCCTAAAAAATGTTGTATCCCCATTTTGTGCAACTGATGAAGAGGCATTTATCTTAAAGTTTCTTTTCACTTCATGTTTTTAGGGTAGCTACATAGTATGAACAAAGTTATTCCTGTAAGCTCTATCCTCGGTTGAAGTGACGTATATTTTATAGCTTCTTCCTGTATCTTACAGTAGCTCTTCTAAAGTTTCTACTAACTTTCTGCCCTGTGACTTGACAGGCAATGATTGTCAGAGGTTTTCGTGGTGATTGCACTACGCACAAAATTTATTTAGATACAAAAAATGCACTTGGGGCAGCAGATGTTGTTTCACTATTTTGCCTGATTTGCCTTGTAGCTATTACTGTCATGTCCGAGTCATTTCTGGTTTGACATGGAGGAGGTAAGATCTGTGCTGTGTGACATAGTAGATCATTATATCCTAAACTTTTGTAAAAGAATAAATGGAATTTTGGATCCCCATGTGGTTATACAATATGCTGATTGTTTCAGTTTCTTTTGACTGTTGCTTCTTTCTGGCTTCTAACATATACCTAATCTCAATCTGGACATAGCAGATGGGCTTCATTACCCTGATGCTGCAGAAAGTTTACATCTATGGCAGATCTCTAAGTGGAAAATAGGATGGCCATATGCCATAAACTACTCTACCAGGTACTCTTTTTCATGATGAATTAACATAAATATATGAAACTTATGGACAAAAAGGTTTTTCATGTTGATCTCAATAGTACAGAAGATCCTTGTCCTTCCACAAGTCACGTGGAGGTGTGACTTTGATCACCTGCTAAGCAGGTCCTACTGCATTCAGCTGAATAAATATCCATCTATTAGCTTCCACCGCATCTGTGGCTCATTCTACTTTTAACCTATTTGCAGAGGAAGATGGTCCGCAAGGGGAAATAGGTTATGATACCATCAATCACAGTTGCTGCTGCTTCCTTCCTTGTCGGAGAGCTATGATCTATAGATGCATTCTTTTGCAGATCATACTCGTCTACTCTCCGAGGTCCATGCCAGAGCTAGAATTTCTTCTCGGAAGTTTTTGGCACCGCTAGAGAGTGCGAGCCCCGGCCATGGCCTCAACTCCTGAATCTTGCCCATGATTGCTTTCTGTTTCTTTCTTTCTAGTTTTGTATGTCCTTGCGTAATAATAATCTAGTATTCGTCAAAACCTGTATATATATATATATATGAGCTCTGAGACTTGGCTAGCATCTGATGTTGTTGGCTTTCTAAAAGACAACTGACCTGATTGCACACTAATCCTTCCATTTATAGTGTAATATAATCTGCCAATGAAAACTTGTTTTCTCCTGTACTACGATGATCAGGTGTCTGCAAAAGGGGTGTTTTGAATTGGCACAATAGGGTTTTCCTATCCATGGCCATTGTATCATTGTGTCACAAGGTTCTTAATAGGTTCTGATTTGTTGTACCTTTGAGAGAGCTGAAACCAGCGTGACACCTGCATTCCTCTCCAAGCATTACTTAGAAGAGATGAATAATCTAAGCAGGCCACTTGACCTCTACTTTTTGGCTTACAAGGAACAAATACTTGAGTGGTTACAGCTGACTTTGGATACATGTTCAAGTCAAATCTCTATCAAAATTTCTTTTTCACCCTATTTTAGGGTGCATCAGTTTAAATACTTTAATTTTGAGACAAACTCACGTAAATAGCCTTGGATCAAATGGAACATCAAATTTGTAGCTGTTAATTTGGAAGTGTCTGAAAAGCTGATTTCATTGGAAAAACTGCATCTGTCTAACGTCGTCTTCATCTAAAAAATTTTGGATCTTCGTTGACCATCTCAAGTTATTCATTTCTTTTTAGTTTTTTCCAATCTGCTTTTTTTAAGTTATTCTTTTTTTTTTTTCTCACAACTTATCACCCCTAGAGTAATTGTGTAAGAATGTACTCATGAAAACTTGCGTTCGCAGGTACTTAGAATCACAGTCTGGCCTAACTATCCGGACAAATCTACTGGCCAACTAGAGGCCATTATACTATAAAAGGTCAAACAAGAAAAAGAAAACAACTAGCATCAAAAGCTAATTTAGATGCAAGATCAAAATTATCATCCGGGAAACTTCATATTATTCATTCCTGGCCAGTGATTGCTCAAATCACACCAATTACAAGTCAGATCCTCAGGAGCATCCCATCCACGCTATAATGTCTGGAGCTCTTTCGGCAAAAGAAAATGGTTTGCATACCTACATGACACATGATATCTTGTAA
Organism: Colocasia esculenta; assembly: GCA_014218235.1. Lineage (NCBI taxonomy): Eukaryota > Viridiplantae > Streptophyta > Magnoliopsida > Alismatales > Araceae > Colocasia > Colocasia esculenta. The sequence continues at coordinate 151,167,518 of CM024762.1, forward strand.
ATCAAGCAAAGAGCTAATTGTGAACATTCGTCTAGGACTTCTCTAAGTGCTCCATAGGTATTGGTACGCCTGATTCTGCTGTTAGGAGCTTGTAAGCGTTTTGCACCCTTTTAGTAATTGGTCCCACTTGTCCGTCGCCAATAACTCGGCCATCGATCATAACCACCTGTGTTAAGAATCCATTTTGGTCAAATTAGGGTTCACCGAGAAGGTTCAAGAGAAGATGCACACTCAGAGACAACTGAGTGGATGTCTTACCAGTAAAGTTAATTTCTTTAAGTAAAAGTTATCACGAGGAGCTCCAAAAGAATGTTGACAAAAAGATTGAATGTTTCCAAATCTTACTTAAAAGACAACAGGGCTTTCTACGTTAGGAGCACAACCGAGGAAGGCAAGGGGCAGCCTGGGAAGTTCACCAATGACCAAGCTTGAGAGCCGGCAATTTTTTTTCTGGAATGTGCTAAAGCCCACAATTCTACACTTTTAACTTAACCCAAGTACCTCCTGGTAGTATATTTTTGCACTGGGATACTTTTGTGGAATGTGGGGACAGTTGTGTGTGTGGTAGGATCTCATTTTGGGGGTGGAGGTCAATTTTTCTTTTCTGTCATGCTTTTACAAGTTTTTCACTTCAGACTTCCCAATGGTATATGAATGCGAGGGCAGACCAGGAAGTTCTAGCATAAGAAATCCTTCTAAAACCACGACAAGGGTTTCTATTCTTTACACTTTAACACACCCCTAACATCAGGGTTTTCACAGATTTACCTTTCTTTATGGGGTTATAGAAAGATCCATCCAATAAATGAGGTATAATGGACAAACTCAGTTAAACAAGAAAAAACTTACCGGTGTAAGCTCCCCCATAGTTCCAGTTGTCCACACCTGCAAGCCAAGAATTCACAAAAATTAATGCTAAAGGAGCTTGTCGCGCTTGACGCCTACAGCACATGGAAGGCAGAATTGGCCCAATCCGGATCGGATCGGCCCTGGTCAATCCCTGGGCCGATCCGATTTTTTTTCCATGAGCCAGCATTATACACTTCACTTGGCTGATTCCCACCCCCCCTCCCCCCAATTTTTTTTTTTTCAAAATGGCAATTATTTAAATACAACAGGAAGCAAGTTTCTTTTCAGATGTATTCTATCTCCTTGTGCATCTACAAGAACCTGACTTCTGACCTCATCTGCGGTGTGGAACTCAGATAGACTGATCCGCCTCTCTTGCAATATTAAGTTTTCTTTGATGACAAGGTCCATAACCTGCAAGAAAAAGAAAGAATCTGTCAACTAATTGCTCAATCGTAAAGCTAAAAAATAAACTAATTCTATCAGCAGTTGTTATCCCATAATCTGCAAAATTTTGTGTAGCTACTTAACTGTCCAACAAAATAATTGTAACTAGCAAAGTGCACCCACTAAAAGGCAGCATATTTTCTTAGCATCACATAGTAATCACAAGGCAACTAAAGGTCCAAGGCAGTGGTCTACCATCTTACTACTTAGGCAACATGCAAGGTGCACAGAAAAAACCTAGTTTACACAAGCACGCATATTAGAAGAAATATACTATTTACGTTTTTGACCATATGAATCCTGTCTTTTAGTAATACAAAAAAAAATCATTTTGTAAAGGTTAAGTATACATCCATACAGAGAAATTCTAGATACCTGAAGGTGAAGACAAAAATTCAAACCTAAAATTTGGCGTAGAGATAACTATGTCATACATAAAAAGGAAATGTAAACATGAGAGATCCCTGGTAAATAATAAGCATAGCATAAACCTCAAAAACATAAACGGGAGACCAAGTTAGTCTTAACTGAGAGAACCTTTGACAGAGGTATTGTAATGTGACGCGTCTTCCAGATGCTAGCAGTCGGGTTAGAACGTGGTTCGGGCTCCAATGGACCTTGGGCTGGGGCAGGTCTTAGTTCCTAACCCGAAATTAGTGAGTTTTTTGGCTGTTCACAGCGTGGAATGCAGAATCAGTCAGGATTGGCGGAATCAGCCGGATCGGGATTGGCCATGGCTGATCCCACTGATTCCGGCCAAATTAGGCCGGATCGGGATCGGATTGACGGGGTCTGATTCCTGACCCCGATCCAATCCAGAATTCCATGGTTCACGGTGGGCAAGTGAATGTGACAAATGCGTTCTAAATGCACCATCTTAGGTTGTTGCATTCTGTCCATTTGTCCATAGTGGGACAATGGTGTTAGGGCGGACTGGTCAAGGTGTGGTGACCGCACTTGATAAGCATGTCGCATTTTGGTAGTGGGTTGGTCGGCCCTGCTAGGGTCTGGCATGCATGCCAGATGGCAAACAGGCCAAAATGAGAAGGCGATAAGGCAGTGACGCATTCTTCCAACTTAGTCGCATTCTCATGTGATCATGCTTCCTCCTATATCGTGATCTCAGGGTCAGACCTATATATAGAAGCCCCCCTCCAACCAATTCTTCCATTTCTTCTTCACTCCCTCCCTGCCCGAGCCCCTTCCTCTTCCTCTCACTTCAGCAGGCGACGGTGGGTGGTGAATGAGGGCGATGATGGCATGGCGCTGGGCTTCAGGTAGGTGGTGGCAGTGAACATGGTGTTGACGGTGAGGAGGCAGCAGCCAACCTACAAGAAAGCCCAACAGATTTGGTTTGTCATTTTAGAGATAGGGTGATGTTTCCTCCACACTATTCAATTAAATTCTCATGGTTCACCCAGTAGAAGCATGCTTAGGAGAGCATCTTGGGATTTGTTTCCTTAGGGAAGGGATCTCCATGTTAAAGGCGAGTGAGCTCCATTCTCCACCTTTTCCACCGTGGTTTCTTGTGAAATGGATGTTATGATGCATGTGCAAGTTGGTGGAGTGTTTTCTCTTTCCCTCTTGTGCTATTCGTGGTGTTTTTAGAGGTTTTTGGAGCCAGTATGGCCATGACCGGGAGAGCAAGAACTCTACCTGCGATCTGTCTATGAAAGCAACATCCTAGCAAGTCACAGTATGAATGTGACTTTGTGAAGTATGTCACCTTCATGTGTTTTCCTGAAATTTTGGGATTTCGCAGAGTCTGGTCGCGATATGGGTGGATGTCACATTCTTAACGCAACATACCTGAATGTCACAAATCTGCTACTCAAGTCTGAGGGGTTTCTTGTGAGTCTGTGACAAGTCCCGTCTTGTTACTGAGTCCTGGGCACTTCATTAGAGGTTTGGCAGGTGGGCTTAGCCTTTTGCCTTCTCAAGGTTGATCACGTGGTGGTGATTCTAGTGTTCTCTAGTGACTGCGTATGAGCGCGACGACTGTGCTTGTCGCGTTTACAACCAATGTTCTACGAGCCGTTCTCCGATAGTTTTCTATGCAACCTAAGTTCAGCAGCTATGAATGCTACGTTTCCAATGCGATACCCCATTAGTTGGGCACCCTAGTGCTATTAGCATGTTACGACTGACAGATCGAGGGTTTGGTCCTCGCGCTTAGGGCACGATGAAGTTTAGAGTCGTTTCCTAGACCCCCCTTGTTGCTGTCCTGACATATAGGATGGGGGAAAACGATTGAAAACAGCATTCCATGTTTGTCACGTGAGTGCACTCATGGTTGAGGGAGAGGACACCGTGCGGAGAATTGTATGGGCACAGCCCCCAGTTACTCACATTCTTCTCACAAGCCTCACTTTACGATATTCCAAAGCCGAGTAAGGGTGGACAGGCGTGGAACCACAGCTAGGCCAAACTAAGGCTTTACTAATGTGAGGCGTAGAGTCCTAATCATCACTCATAGGAGGAGGATAAATGTGGGATGATAGTTGAGGAGGTAAGATGCCAACGGGCGCCCTAACTGCGAGACTAGTGGCTCTATTTTCCGTTGCTATTGTTAGTGTTTTTGTGGCCGAACCAAAGGTCTACTACTACAGATTGACTAGTTCGGATCCAAGTATGTAGTGTCGAGTCATTCGCTTCTCGTGGAGTGTGTGTTGAATGCTTTTCGTTGGCCAGGTTGTCTGTTTGTTCCTCATTGTTGGCATAGTTCCTTTGTTAATTTAATTCCTATCATAGCTATTATTGATTTACTATAAATTGCCCTTGTGCATTGTGTTGGCTAAGTGGCGGGATTAGGGGATCCCTACTGAACTTACGACTTCATAAAGCTCATCCCCTACTTTGGCAGGTGAGTGCTCACAAATGCAACACCTACCTAGGACCAGGCTGTTGAGCAAAGAGGCGTTTTCCTGCACACCAACAGTTAGTTCTTTTGGTATTTCCTTAGGATACGTCCCTTAAGGAGATATATTTTATTATTGTACTTGTGTCATCAATTAACACATTGTACCATTTAAATAATGTAATTTTCTTTATGTTATAGTTATTCAATTACTTGTTCATCTCTCTAGACCGACAATAATCCTTTGAAGTCTTCGGACACGTAGGTGGCGAAACGGAGTACAAATCCCCAATGCATGGAAGGATGGGGTACAAATCCTTCATGCATGGAAGGCAGGATCCTATCAGTCCAAGAATCGGCCAAGGCCGATCCCGATCTAAATCGGGCTGATTCCCGACCCGAATTGGCCAGAATCAGCCGGATCGGCCTAGATCGACCATGGTTGATCTGATCCAGAATCGGCCGATTCCGATCTGGATTGGATGATTCTGCCTTCCATGCCCTAATGGGTCATGGATCGTAGGTCGTTCTAGGTATTGAGAAGAAGAGATGTTTCACTTTGTCCCCCCCCCCCTCCTTGTCAAAAAATTTTTACTATTTCAGGATTTGGGATAAATTGAAGCCAGTGCCACTGTCTAAACGTGAATAGAGAAAATTCAAGAAACTTACTGTTGCTCGAGTTATCCCAGGAAGGCAATAGTCAGCATGAGGAGTTGACACACGTCCTTTCTTAACCATAAACTGCATTATAACTCAAAGGCAATGGTCAGTGAGCACCTGAAGACCACGTGAGGTGGAAAATGTCAGATTTATTAAACTACAGCAAAATTAGGCTCACAATGTTTGTTGCATTTGTTTCAGATACAAAACCATCATAATCCAACATGATTGCATCATTTGCTTTTGCAAGATTCCCTTCTACCTATAACACCATATGTATTCCATGTCATCATATCCACCTTAACATGAATTCAATAAAACAGTCAAACACGTGTTACAGAAAAGGAACAGTAAGATGAAGTGAGAATGTCTAACGATTCAAACCTTTGCCAATATATTGTTGATAAGATTGTTATGATGAATCTTTGAGTCCAGGTTCTAGCAAAAGCCATGAGGATATAAGTTAATTCTGGGTCACCAATTTGTTAAAAAGGAGTCCAACTGAAGAAAACAAAAAAGCTGACTCATGACCCACCATATTAATCCTTTTGAGTGCCTCAGTAAAGACAACATTTATAAGCACTTATTTTTCATAGTAAGAACAATAGCTATGAGCACTGATTTGCCATGTGCCACTAAACAAAAGCCATAAGCATTCATTTACAATGTATATATTGATGATGAGGGATCAATGATACAAGTATAATTAGACTTAGACTTGGACTACATACTAGGCAAGGGATCAAATCCAGTGTGGATGGAAGAAGGAGATCAATCAAGGTTTTTAGGCAAGTTGAACCAAGGTACAAGATCAAATCTTGTACACAATCAAGTGTAGCTCTGCTGCATCTACTCCTTGAATCATAAAGGATCAGGGGTACATAGTTGGATGGAAATTGCACCATAGACTGGAGGTCTTCCATATTTCTAGTTCTATAAATAGATTATTAAAGTTCTATCAACAGGTTATCCATTAAATTCATGTGCAATCTGTGCAAATGAGTATGTAAGGACACATGAATTTTATACCATTAGGTCATGTGAAATAAAAGCTGATAAACGGGAAAAACTTGAGCAAATAAATTTTCTGCAATAAAAACTTACATTTGGCGAGTTCCGACGTGTGGTTGCAGTTACTAACTTTATTCCAGAGGTATTGTCATACACTGGTGGTTTCCATTCAGCAAGCACTGTTGCAATGAAAAATCCCTTGGGCATAAGAAATACCAGATAACATTTGACAAATCTGCACTTTTTTTCTGCTTGAACCATGGATAATATTGTTTAGTGATACATTACGTACATCACGGTAACAATTATTTGCTTCTTTAAAATCTATAATGGACAATGCATCTTTTATCATCTATAAATATAAGACCATCTTATAAACTTGTCCAGCAAATGAAGTACCATGTTCTCTAAACATACATGAATACAACATTGTGGCAAATAATTTTAAAAACAAGAAATGCGTAGCAGAAATATTTTATCAGTTTGCATGGAAAGGAATTTTTTCACGCAGATCTAAGTTGCATAAGTTCCCAGCACTTTTAAACCAACATTTAGAAAACCAGTTTTGGGGATCAGATTGGCCAGGGCCAGTTCCAATTCCCGTTCCACAGGTGGTTACTTATGACCGAGAACCAGTTGCGGGAACCTGGAAGCTATTCTGGTGGATTCAGGTCAAGTTCACCAAGCTCTATTTCAAATCAGTTGGTCTTTTAAACCTCCTACTAGTAAAATGGATGACTAGTAACCTCCCTATTCAAACAAGAAGTAGTCATATATGGGATTTTGTGACTTGAGTTACCAATCAGTGTGCAGCCATAAAGATTGAATTCTGGGCTCATTCCAGATGTAACCTGAAGGAAAGATGGATGCATGAGAGCAGATTAGTTAGTTCCCTCTGGTGATGAAACAACAGCAAGTTGTCAAGCCTATTAGATGTTCATTGGCATAGAATAAGTATCTGTGTCAAGCATCTTTAAACATAAGATATAAAGAGAACCTTTTTGCCACGTGTCAGAGTGAGTCTGATATGTGCATTGTCAAACATCCCATTTGATATAAGAGTCTTAAAGATGGCATCCTTAACCTGGGATTTCAGAGAAGTAAAACTTTCTATAAGCAAGTTCCAACAGGTAGGAAAGCAATTTATCACACACAGGACAAGTAACAAAATATAGTTTTCTGTTGGTTTCTTGATACACTCTGGCAGTTGTCAAATATGGAAATATATGTTACTAACAAGTTATGGAACCTAACTCAGGTTACCTCTTCATTACTAGGAACATTACTGAAGGCCAAAGCTTTTGCTGAATCGAACAATCTGATTAAGGAAAGTAGTTAAAACAACTTTAACAGACAAAACAGTTCTTCAAGTTACACTATGGACAGAGGAGATATACTTATATTAGATAAAATTACATGTATTTAAGCAAGCTTTTGGCATATTCTGTTTAGTATACTTTTGACTACAAACCTCCCAAGATGTTCATTAAGCTTGAAAACTTTTCCATTGTAGATACGAAGCCCCTCCCACACTGCATCACCACCTTGTACAACAGAATCAAACACTGAAACCTTTGAAAATCACAATGTCAGGACATAAAGTAAATGTGGAATTATACAAACTAAATGCCTGTGAACCACAATGACAATTAGTTGTTGCAACGGAAGCACTAAAGAGGATGCATTTGAGGAATACCTTTGCACTATCACGAGGTACAAGTTCATCTCCAACCCAAACAAGGATCGTCTCATTTGCAGGAACAGGAAGACTAGGAGTAGGTAATGACTGCTTCACTGCAGATGATAATGGCCTACAGTAGCGTCTTAGCATGTTGTAGAATGGAAGGCTTTGCTCCAGCAGTCCATACAATGAAGGAGGAAATGGCTGGAGAGTAACCCAGGTTGAAGAAGCATATAAACATGCAATTATAGAAGATATTTCTACAAGTGAATATACTGCTAAAGTTGAAAGCACAAGCATCTAAAGGGAAAAATATACTTAACTAGAGAAAGTGTATAGTTGATTAATAAGGAAGATGGCCTAAGGTAGCATTTAATATTGTCCTTGGAAAGGAACCACTTAACTTTTCTCCAGGTTGAAGAATGCATGGTAGACACAATATGAGAAGGCAGGTCAAGGAGAGAGATATACACAGAACAGCTGACAGTGTCATTCCTCTATCGAGGTTCGGCAAAGGCAAAGTCTGAAGCTGAGAATAAGCAGCTTGGTAAACCTTGGAGGCCATTTGACAAAGATATATTTATGTGATTTGTGATTTCCTTAATAGTTAATACAGACAAATGGCTGAATTGGGTAAATGTCTGTATACCTTGTAAGAAGCTTGAGCTGCATCTTGATAATTAGTGTTTAGCATAGGCTTCACATAGAATAACCAAATAACAGATTTATGTGATAGAGCATTGACACAAGCAACAACAATATAGCAAAGTTCATACCAAGGTATAAGTACGTGGAGGGGTGAATCCCGTTGATTTGTGTACACTCTTATACCACCAGGGAGCCCACATTCCGTCTATTGGTTTGGGACCAGCTTCCCACCTGAAAGAAGACATATATTAAGTAGGCAGGACTTACACCTCATGCAGCCATGAAAAAATAAAGTCACAAGTCTTGTCAGTTTTTACATTTTGAAAAGAGGGAGCTGTTTGTAACATTATTGGATCAGTAGAGAAGTCTTGTAGGGTAAAATTATCGTCTTCCAAACAAAATGGCAAATCCTGTATTATACAAAGAACTCAAAGCTGGATAAGATGGTCAGGACAGTTGAGTGTTAGTGCCTGTTCACAACCACAGATCAGATTTTAATGCAGTGGCCCATCCAATGGGGAGGACTGGGGCTTCTGCTGCTGACAGGTGTATGGAGGATTTTTCTGCCTTCATCCAGGACATGGCACTGGTGGATGTCGGTACGCCTGCCGGCTTCTTCACTTGGTCGACAATAGCTGAGGATCTCCTGCCTCGGCTTCCCGCTGGGGTCAGCAATGTGTTAGACCGGCTGTGCTCTGGGGAGGAGGTATATCATGCTGTTTTTTCACTTCTTGGGGATAAAGCTCCTATACCGGATGGCTTCCCATTGGCCTTCTTCTAGAAATGTCGGTATATTATCAACAGTGATCTTGTGGCAGCAGGTAAGGAGTTCCAGGAGGAGAAAGCACACTTGGGAGGCATCAACAGGACATACATTGTTCTTATCTCTAAGAAGAAGGATGCTGAGGAGTTTATAGATTTCCAGCCTATCAGTCCTTTGAATGGGACTTACAAGATTATCTCTAAGGTGCTAGCGACTAGGATGATTTTAGTGATGGATCGACTAGTTAACCAATTCCAAGGAGCTTTCATCAGAGGGAGGCATATTTTCCGCAATTTTTTGGTGGCTCGTGAATGCTTGTTTGCATTGAGGCAGCGCAGGGGAAAATGTTTAGTCTTGAAGCTAGATTTTAAGAAGGCCAATGACAAGGTTAACTGGTATTGCCTGTTGCATGTCCTGGAAAGGATGAGGTTATGGTTGAGGGTGGTGTCTTTCCTTGGCTATTTTTTCTGTTCTCATTAATGGGAAGCCATCCGCGTGGTTCCATAGTGGCTAGGGTTTTAGGTAGGGTGACCCTCTATCCCCCCTTCTTTTTGTCATGGTTGCTGGTGTATTGAATATAGTATGGTCGAGGGCGGAGCCAGCGGATCTCATCTCAGGTCTACAGGGTGCTAGAGGTGGCTAGAGATGGCTCCTCTATCTCACATTTGCAGTATGATGATGATACTATTTTGTTCTTGGCAGAGGGGGAGCGCATGCCTCTCCTGGCGAGGTTCTTACTGGAGTTGTTGGAGGTGGTCACAGGAATGAAAGTAAATTTTAACAAGACCCTCCTGGTTGCGGTGAATCTTGAGGATAGAATTATGTGGAGGGCAGCCCCCGTGCTGGGGTGTAGGATTAGCAGCTTCCCTCTCTCTCCATGTGCTCTAAGAGCATCTGACTGGCGGCCCATTATTCACAGGTTTGAGTCTAGGTTGGCAGGATGGAAGACCAGGACTTTATCTTGTTGGGGCCGACTTGTGCTATACAGCTCTATTTTGGATAGTCTGTCGACATACTTTCTCTATATATTCAAGATCCCTAAAGAGGTGGCCAAAAGGATTGAGGTTATTTGTTACAGGTTCTTCTGACATGGTAACGGAGACAGTTGTAGAGACTGGTATGATGTAGCGTGGGGGACGGTCACCACAAGCAGAGTTCAAGGAGGTTTGGGCTTTAAAGAATACCAGGGACTTCAACCTTGCCCTGTTGAGTAAGTGGCTGTGGAGATTAGGGAGTGGAGAGGATGGTCTATGGGCCCTTATCATCAGACGAGGTATTTTGGAAGATCCAGAATTTGAGACCTTCTTCCATCTCCGCCGACCAGTACCTCCCCGCTCTGGAAAGATATTTTGTTGTGCATGGATGTTCTTTCCTGTAGTGCCAAAGTTCAGCTGGGGAAGGGGAACATTGCTCTTCTTTTAGAATGACAGATGGTGCAGAGATCTTCCCTTAAGCACATTGTTTCCCAGCCTTTTCCTTTTGGTTGTGGAACCTCTTGTCCCTATTTCCCAAGTCCTGCTCTCCCTCTTGTCTCCTATCCACCTATCGGACAGTGAGGATGTGGATGTGGCGGTGGGAGAAGGGAGACTGTTTCTTGGTTAGCTCGGCTTATCGTATCATATCAGATGGAGGGGTTCGTCGTGGCCTACATGATCAAGTTTGGAAGCCTAAAAAATCTGCACTTGTTTTTGCCAGAGATTCAAACCACTTGCATCTTATGTGGGGAGGAGGATGAGATTATAGACCATATTTTTGCTGATTGCTCTTACACTCAAGGAGTCTGTAGGGAGGTGGCTGTGAGGACCCACTACATCCTCAGCCATCAAGTCAAGGTCCAGCAGCTGATTGAGCGGTGGGACAAACAATGGCCTACCAAAGGTGATCAAACAATCTGGTGGCTCATTCTTCAGGCTACCTTATGGATGATTTGGAGGGACAGGGACAATTGGATATTTTCGAGAGTTTCTCGGGATGCAGAGGCTTTTTTTCACGGGATTTGTAGTAAAGTTAAGGAATGGGCTCCAATTGTTTGTAATGTGAATCCTTCCAATTCAACACGTTTTGCTTTGTTGGGGGAACAGTGATCGCCACTCTGTCTTGGTGTGGCTTGTCATGTATAAGCGGTCGGGGCTGTTTTGGGGGGTCTTCCTTTTGCCCTCCACTTGCACATCCCTTCTCTCTTTTCATTAATATACTTGTGGCACTATCCACATTTCAAAAAGTTGGCCTGGATCAGCAGAGTTGTGTTGGGAAGAGAACAGAAAGAAATCAATCATCCAGAACCTAGTTACTTCAGTACAGTTACATTGTCAATTGTAATAGATTCAATCCAGCCTGGTCAAACTTAGCTGGTCAACTTGATTTTTTATTATCATCAGAGAAGATAACCTAAATGTCGGAAGACAACTCCTTTTATCAACTCGAAGAAATCAAAGCCTCCCAGTTGGATGACACCCTAAAATGAGCAAGCCTTAAGAAGACAAACACAGAGCATTAAAAACTTAATATACATTGTCCATCAAGAAAGAAAACTTCTCAGAACTTGTATACTGTGTATGAAATTGCTTGAGTTCACTTGGACAATATCTGGCTAGTGAAAGATCGACCTGAGTCTTCTTTGTCTTATCAGAGACAGCTCAAGAATACAAGAGCTATGAATCATTACAAGAATGCATAATAAAACCACAATAATACTTGAACCATGTGTTTTGTGAAACTAGCAACTGAAGCCACTCAACCACAACTTCAACTGCAGTATGATCAAAATGTCCAATTATTCTGATTAACTTTCATATCTTTTGAATCCTTCATGTTGCAGTCTCTGACCTGAGATTGAGTTTGGCCTGCACCTGCACTAACAGGTCAGAACATGTGACTGGAAAGTTGTAATTGGGGAGACCATGATCCCTTAAGGTGAGGCAATACCGTGGAGTCCCTGACTCCCTACGCACATAGGTTATATTGATACGTATACTACATACATAAACCTGAGGATTCACAAAAACCAGTAAATATCCTACTTATTCTGACAAAACCATAATTTTCCATACTATTTACATACCTTAGCATCGATATTTGAAAAGGAATGCCTAAATCATGACAAAGACCACGCACGACACCCTGTATGAACACAAGAATGCACACTTAATAATGGATTTAGAATACATGTTCTCCACATTCTAGGATTGTTTTACATAGGAGATAGAAAATTAAGGAGTATTTTTAAAGCACTAGCAAATTCTTATTGTAGTATATGTTTTGACAAGATGAATTCACACACAAACTGGTTATATCATAACAAGAATGTTTTGAGACATAATATGATATGTAAAGTATAATATCAGTGATGATGCATTCAATTCAAATATCCATGAGAAAAACCACCATCATATTTATTTTCTAACCTCAGGATCCTTTTGCAGATCTTCTGCATCAATGATAGGAGGAGGAGTACCAAGTTCACAAAGCTCACTGTAAATAGAAGCAAGGCCTCCCAAGCCCAGCTCAAGAAATGAAGGTGGTACAACCTTGTCAAAAGAAGGCTGGAACATATCCAAGAAACAGTACACAAAATCAGAAACCAAAATATGTGTCAACATTTTCAAACAATTATTTAATCTGAGTGTGCATTTATTTCTCTCACACATTCTCATGTCAGTTAGCAAGCATAATGAGTGAGGGGAATGGACAATTGGTTGAAGGCATGCTCATGAAACAGATCATCATCAAACCTTACACTGCAAAGGAGCACCCTAAGTGAAAGCAAGGTCACATGAGAGCTAGCAACTTTTTAAAGTAAAGTGGCAACCTAAACATCTTATCCCAATTTTTGATGGATAGATCATAGACCACACAAATTTCATTAGCAGGTTGGGCAGCAGATCATTACCAAAATGTAAAGGGGATTTCTTATCAATATGAAGTGCTTCCCTTTCCTCATCAGATCATTTGAAATGTTTGGCAGTCGTTGTTTAGCTATATGCTGCAGAAAACAATAAGCAAAGAAAAAATGTCCAATCCAGTCAATTCAGAAACAAGACAAACCATCTGTAGTAACACAGAGTGGAAAGAATTCAGTGTAGAATATATCAGTTACAATGCTTTTATTGATTGGTACATGAGAAACCCGGGATACCATCAAGATAAAAAATGCAGAAACTATCAAGTTAAGCAAATAAGAGAGTAAAAAGATATTAACATGAAAAGAAGAAAACTTGCGAATGGGCAGTGCCAATTGACCAAGAAAAACTGCTGTTTCAAACCAACATTGGACTACAAATTTTAACCACTTTGTAAAATCAAGCATATACCTCTCAAGTCCTTTCTTTAAATCCCTCATGTACCATGACATAATAAAAGCAAATCAGTTAGACCTGCAAAATTTATACATCAAGACAGGTTTTTTTTTTAAAGTATACATCAAGACAGGTTAATGAGGACTTTTACATGAATGGAAGAAGCACTCAGTGAACTGGGTAGGTCTTCAGAATGATCATCCTCTAATGATGTTGTGGGATTGGCATATGACAATCCCCTACTTTAAGGCTTAATAGTACCTTCAAAATATAGAGTTACTGACTAACAATTCAACCTTCACTTTTTTCCTGACTTATGACAAATACTAATTGTTATTCTAAGAATCATCAGTTCTATCATACTCTATCAAACTACTTTCGTAATTGCCAAGCTCTCATCATTTGGAATTCCACCACAAGTAGATTTAGATTGAAGGGGAGGACTGAATTCTATGCCATTCTGACTTTTAAGAGTTTCATTTTGACTTTCAAAGTTATTTGCGGTTGATATTGTCTTAATTGATGAGAGTATTGATGGTTTAAATGTTAAGCTAGAAAGTTGGAGGCATGCCTTGGAGTCTAAAGGTTTTTAAACCAGTAGGAGTAAGTCAGAATTTATGTATTGTAATTATAGTAATCAGATGGTGTTACAGGAAGATATGGTTCAAATTGATGGACAAGACATTCCTAAGAGTAGTAGTTTTTGATACTTAGGGTCTATCATCTAAGAGAATGGGAAGATTTACGACGATGTGGCACACAGAATTAAGACATGATGGCTAAAATGGAGAAGTGCATCAGAAGTTCTCTGTGATCTTCGCATACCAGTGAAACTTAAAATGGAAGTTTTATCGAATGGAAGGGAGGCATGCTTTATATTATGGTACCGAGTGTTGGGCAGTGCGAAAGAAACACATTAACAAAATGTGTGTAGCAAGGATGAGGATGCTGCAATGGGTGTGGTAAGACTAAGAAAGATAAGATTAGAAATAAGCACTTCTGTGAGGATTTGGGGAAAACTTCAATTGATAGAAAAATAAAAGAAAATAGACTTAGGTGGTTTGGACACATGTATCGTCCCCCTAACTCGGCGTCAGTTAAAAGATGTGGCCAAATCTTAGTGGATGCCAATAAAAAAGCTAGGGGAAGACCTAAAATGAGATGATGTGATGTTATTAAGAAAAACTTGGACTTCTTGAGTTTAAACACAACTATAGCACTTGATAGAAATCTTTGGTAGAAAAAGATTCATGTAGCCGACCCCAAATAATGGGATAAGCTCTGATGATGATGATGATGATTCTGACTTTCTAAGAGTTTGCTTACTTGTCTAATACTACTCAGAGAAGAAGGATGAGAAGTTAACACTCTGGAATACAGTGTTCCATTGGAAGTCTCATGACAGATGCCCCAGATTGCAATAAACAAATTACTAAATCCAAAATCATGAAGTAGAAAAGTTCCCTTTCCATATCATTAGTACCAAAGAAATATGAAGTCTCTCGGAACACAAGCCAGCTTGCAAAAGGCTTATCCTTTCCAAAAGTTTGGCATTCCATTAGCAAGAGACATCGTGTTGTTAAAAAACAATTAGTTTGGATCATAACCAGTTAAGACTGCACAAATTCTGCCAGATCTGGATTGAACCAGTTGATTTTCTATTAAAAAACAGCTTTAATACTTCTTTTTTTCCCCTAAAGAATATGTTAGAAAAGAGGGTTTGGACTGGTTTCCACTTACAAGTCAGTCAACAACAACCAGATTTGTCATTTCTGTACCTTAAGAATTGTAAATGCTTATCAATATTTTATCAATTATTATATAGTGGCTTGAATCAGCCTTAACCAGCATAACCTGCTTGAACCGGCCAGTGAATTAGAACTGGAACTGGCCCTTGCAAATTATGTTTCTGAGATATCCAACCTAACAGTAATTGTTCG
Source organism: Colocasia esculenta (assembly GCA_014218235.1). Classification (NCBI taxonomy): domain Eukaryota; kingdom Viridiplantae; phylum Streptophyta; class Magnoliopsida; order Alismatales; family Araceae; genus Colocasia; species Colocasia esculenta. Next base: position 151,182,669 of record CM024762.1, read on the forward strand.
TATATAATATATTGCTTTATCTCAAGTCCTCAACTCCTAGAAACTTAACACATGAGTCCATGTCCGTGACAAGTACATAATGATGTATAAAGTTATGCATACATCCTCATTTCACAGATTTCAGATGCTAACACAGAAATGCCAAGCTTGGGCTAGACTAACAGTATCCCAATAGTCAGAAAGCAACATAGTATACAGAACAGTGCCAAAAAAGGGTAGTCTGCTAATGTACACAATGCCCTGCTTTCAAGTGAGAGCAAAAACCTCAGTGCTCAATTCGAGGTTCACATCTCCCTAGTATTCCACATCTCCTTCAGTACAAGGCTTCAGCATTCTAAGGCTAATATTACTTTTAATATTTCCAGACAAAGTTTCTGATTTTCCTGTTTTTTTTTTGACAATGTACTATGATTATGGGGGGTGCTGGATCTGTCACCAAACTAGCGAAGATTCTTAAGTTTCCGATGAATGTAATTGAAGGATAAGCAGGTATACCAAGAAAGGATGCATATTTGCTCCAACATGTCCAGATAACCCACTTACTTGAATGCCTCGACACAAATATCAAAGCAACACATAAAATCAAGAAATCAGACTCATAACAACAGCTACTGTTTGTGCTAAATTATCCAAAACAAAGAGTGTTACCTTGCAATAGCGATATCTCTCTCTTCCCAGACCATAGATCACCTCTCTGACCACTTTGTTTCCATCAGCTTCCTATGTTCAAAGGCATGGATGAACAGTGGTATAACTGAAGACAAGTTGAAAAGTTGCAGAACTTGATGGAACAGAAAATAAGTGATACATATGACATTTGTTTGATTCATGAGCACAGTCAGCTTATGATATTCATAAACAAAGAGGAAAGGCATGGAGTAACAACGAAACTCACAAACACGGTACTTCTATTAAGAATGAGTTTTTAGTGATCACAGATGTGCATCCCATATTTGGAGGCAAATCTCAAGCTCAACAACTTGGACAGGGATTTGAGAATCAAAATATGAACAGATCATATATACTTTTGATGAAGGATAGATGATAAAATACCAGCTTGGAGAACAAATTTCCAAAATGGACAGAATTGTAATATACAAATGGCTTTTTATGAGAAGCATTTTCCAAGTAATAGGTGAAAACTGCAGTGGTGTCCAAGATGAAATTTGGAGATGGATGAAATTGAAGTGACCTCCTCTGTCAATGTTGTACTGGACTGTTCTGGGTTTGTAATAGTGGTGTCTTCACAATGAAAAAGCCCATAAGATTTGATGGAAACCAATAGGTCAGGATACCAGAAATTCGATGAGGCAAGTAAGCCACTTAAAGTGAAAGCACTTGTGTAGCACTTGAGTACACCAAAATAAAAATAACAAAGAAGAGTAAGAGTACATGGTGCTTAATGAATGACAGTGGCTGGCCCCTATGTGGTAAGGGAGGTCAATATGAAGCACCCATGGTACCAGATAAGTAGAAAAGTTTTGGATATTGTTAGATCTCTGGTTTACTAGAAGAGCATACCCAGTGCACGAGGCTCCCGCCAGCACGGAATCTGGGGAAGGGACGATGTACGCAGCCTTACCCCGACAAGTCGAGAGGTTGTTTCCGGTAGATCTCTGGTTTACTGCTAAATGCAAATTCAATCTATGCAAAGAATGTGCTTTTTCCATAAAGCTGCCACTGCTAATTGCAGAAAGACAATAAGGCATATTTTTCTGATGATCGTGCATGCATTTTGCCGGATTACTTGGCTGTACAGGGTACAATTTGTTTTCAGAGGCCAGAGAATTAGACCATGTTCACATCCGTGCTGCATCCTTGGGTAGGTTTGTCATAGGTACTACCTGTGAATAATGAACTTCAGCTGCTAGGAAATATTCGAGATAGATCTTGTCGGGCTTATCTGGCCATGCACTTCAAGGAGTGTCTTTTGTATTTCAACTAGGGATGTTGTCTCTGGATATCTTGAAGGCATGTCAACTCAGAGTTTTTTCTAGTTTCTTCTTGTCTCTGGTTGTACCGTGTCACTCTAATGTTAAGAAAAAAAGATGGTAGATCCCAAGATTCTTCCATAAGTATCTTCAATTCCATAGGGATGCTGACAAGTAAATCATGTAAAATCTAAGTGGTTCACTAGATGACCAGAGAACTTCTAGCATGGCAAATAGTGCCAATCAATAACAACAAGAATCACTTTAGGGAACAGCTTTCCATAAAGTTGTGCTTCAATGAGACTTTCTAGCAGCATTGCTTAATAATGGAAAGGAAAACCAAACAGCAAATCTTCGCTCGAATAATTCCTGATTTGTAATTCTCTGTACCATTTGCGATAGAAGTTCATCACGGTAAGGCCTATCAGCACCTGTAACTTTCAGAAAATTTGCATAAAGGGGCTCATCGAGAATCTCCATATCATCTCTCTGAATAGAACCAGCACAACCAAAGGAATTAGTCAATAGAATCTCGAAGAAACAGGAGACAAGTAAGATATGAATAAATAAACCAACTGAATATTTCAAAAAATAGTAGACCATACTTCCTCAAGTGACTATATTCATAAAGTTGAAGGATAACTAGCTCACATTGCTTTGTATAAATTGTCTCGTTCTTTGATACTGTGATGGGAACTAATTCAAAACTCCTTTTATACTGGAATTTCATGGCTTGGGGAGAGGTAAAGACCACTAAGAAAGTTTCACTTATTGCAGTTGCTTTGTTCTTAGAAGCAAGAGGCACAAGTATAAGATCACTAAGGAGACAACAACCTCCTTTGCTGCCAAAAGGATATTGTAGTCTCTGGAAGTTTCTACTCTTTCCTATGGACTATAATGTATTAATTAACGCCACTCAATCAGGTTAAAATAGTTAAAAAATAAAAGCAACCGCCCAGTCAGTTGTTTCCAAAATATCTTGTTCTGAATCCGATACAGCATGCTTTCCAGATAAACTGTGTTCGATCCATGCATCTCTTTGCTACCAAATAGAACATGTAGGCCTTGGAGAATTATCAGGATGAAGATAACAAAATGTATACACCACTTTGTACTCGTTCTACTGGCACGAGCAGTGCAGGATATCCAATCTTCTCAAGGATAGCAATTTCCCGCTTCCTATTCAACTAAAGTTAGACCTTCATTTGAAGACCGAGCACAGAATTTCAACTTTTTTCAATGTTCCAGATGAACATTTAGATATTCGGTTATAAAATTTCCGATGAAATTAGAATGCGTATATTCCCATGTTCCCAGTGAAAAGGGCTAAGCATAGGTCTTAAGACTTCCGATGGGGAAGACATTGTCTCCTCCCGAGGGGGATCAACAGCCACCAACCCACCAGCCACGGTGAGGCACCAAACGTAGCCAAAGAAAAAAGGAAAAACAGCCCGCCCGTCCAGAAGCCTAACCCACATTGCGGCCCTGCTACTTTGACAAGAAAGACGTGTTCGCCCCAAGACCCGAATAGTATCAGGGCATTCCAAAAAAAACAGCTTTTTTTACCACCTTTCAAAACAAATTTCCAGGCCAACAACTATGCCGGCAGCGGCAGATGCAGCGCCGGATGCGCTTCGGCGAGAGATGATGACGGAACTAGTGCAGCCAGAGGCGCACAAGGACGATCAAAGCAGGGGACCGGAAGGATCTTCGGGAACGAGAGAGGCGGGTAGCGGAAGGGTGGGGGTGGACCTGGGCGAACGAGTACATGAGGCTGGTGCTGAGGGACCTGGGCGCCGACCACTGGTGGATCACCTCCACTTCCCCCTCCGCCGCCGCCATGCCCTCCTTCCGCTCCGGTCGATATAACCACCACCACTCCACTACTCTCCACTCAGCTCAGAAGTCAGAAGTGCTCGCTCTCTCGCTCTCTCTGTATATATATTGTCCGCTGTAGGAAGTGGGTGATAGCAGGAAGCCTGGAATAAACAAAGAGAAAAGCCACCGGCGACGGTGATCGGTGATTGGATTCTAAATTAGTGAGTTCTAAAATGTAAATTTTGAGTTCTAATATATAAATTTTAAGTTTTAAAAATATTATTTTTAAGATTTAAAAATATTAATTAAAATTTTAATATTTGAATTATAAAATGTGAATTTTAGATTTCAAAATACAAATTTTAGACTCCAAAATAATATTTTTGGGTTTTAAAATATTAACTAGATTTTTATATTTGGCCTCTAAAATATGAAATTTGAACTTCAAAATATAAATCTTAAGCTCTAAAATACTATCCATGTGATTTAAAAAATATTAACTAGATTTTTAACAATTGGACTCTAAAATATAAATTTTTTGACTCAAAAATATAAATCTCGGGCTTCAAAATACAAACTTTGGCTCCAAAATGGTGATATTAGATCTCGTCATCAGTTGCCACACTGGTCACCACTATCTACTATTCTTAGTTGTTTAGGTGGCAACCCATGTGGTATTATATGAGCGTCACATGGGTGCCACTTTACTGCACTTGTAAGCAGTGGCGGATCCTTAGTTAAGTCAGTGGGGTCACGTGACCCCACTGACTTAGAAAGGAGTCTTAAAATTTTCTTTTTTTTGTTTATATAGATCAAAATTTTATGTAAGTCTATATAAGGTGACCCCACTGGATTTAAGAGTGACCCCTTTATAGTCAAGTGACCCCACTGAACAACTTTTCAGGATCCGCCACTGCTTGTAAGTGTAGTAAGTATAATGAACTTTTCTGGTAAATAAAATATGGGATACCTTCTTACCTTTATAACTCTACAAATACTCCACATACATATTGGCCCACTTTGTTAATGGATATGTGTATAGGCGGGCCGGCAAAGTTAGTCGTACCATGTGGATTGGTCGTGTCAAGTTCTTTATGTCATGGTATATAGTATTGTATCGTACCACTGAAGTACGATGGAAAAATAAATTTTTTTTATTTGTGACCTGATCAATAACTAAAAATAGATAAAGTTCAAAAGAAAATGAGCATCACATAAGAACATCACAGGGAGATGTTGAAAAAAATGTAAGAAAATATATTTATCTATTCAAGCCAAACTGCCACCATTAATTATTCTCATGCCTTCTTAAAATTTAACTTATTATTAATCATCTCACCAATCTCGCCACCGTCTTCTCTATTAACTGCAAAATGTATTGGTGGCTATGAATATAGACAAAAACATCCATTGACTTATGTTAAATGACTTGTCAGTCATTATCTTCCAATATAAACATGTGTTTTCATCCTCTTCTCTATCCTAATCAGTCTCAAATGCTATGCCATTATAATCTTCATATCGTATGACATGCTTAGACAACTAACAACTTCACTCTATTATACATCATTGCTTACTTCAAAATAGTCATTTAGACGGGAGACACCTCCCGTACAGAACTGTATAGGACAATAATTGTATTGGATCTAAAATTTGTTCATCTCAAATATTCTCTCATGTTGCCACCCCAATATCATCACTCAGCTTTTGTTGAGGTATCTATAATATTATAGCATTTATATAGGACAATAATATTAATGTGAATTAATTGATTAACATAAATACAAATCACCAAAATTAAAGATAATATTTATGCATTAAACATCGAAAAAAAACAACACATAATATTGCAACTTATTTTCATCTATATCATCACATATTGATTTTACCCAAAAACATGTCAAATTTATAATAAAATAATATAATAGTTTTAAATTATTGATTAATAGAGGTTAAAGAAGATGTATTCTCTTGCACTTAAATGATCATTATATGCTCTTACAATGTATCTACAACAACATAAACATGTTATCACAATAAAAAAATAGCTTTAATTTTTAGAATTATTTAACAAGCATATTAAAGTATCCATAAAATGACATAGATCTATATATTTTCTTCTTGTAAATAATTACTAACTACTAATATTAAAATTTCCAACATAAATCTTATTTTTAAATGTAAATAAAATAAACAAATAAAAATAGATATAGGATGTGATGTATACCTTAAAGAGATAGAGTTATCTTGAAATAACTTTGACTTTCAAGTTGATACGGGAGGAGATGCACTGTTGGGGTTATAAATTTGAAAAAATAGAAAAAATTACAACCACAAACATCAAAATTAAGGAGGGGGAAGAAGGGAGGAGGAAGAGAGGAAGAAGTAAGTAGTAATCTCGAGCTGGGAAAGTGAATGAGAGGGGGGGGGATATAGGCTCCATTTGAAAACGTTGGCAAAAAAAGTGAAAATTGATGGAAGTTGATTTCCGCAGCAGAAGCCGTACGGAGGTGTTTTCGCACAGACGAGGTTTGTCTTGCGGTATAAAAAGACCTTGAAAAAAAAAACTGCTCGCGTTGTATCACAACGTTCAGAATTTTTCAAAAGCGGAGGAGAGACCACTTTTGAAAAAACAGAGTGACCTTCTATCATGTGTCTTTCTCTCTCTTCATAGAGAAATCCGTGCCACACAAAAACCAAGAATAGCTAAACACGTTTGGAAACAAAGCAATTTTGTTAGAACTTATAAATTTTAGAAATTTTCTCAATGGTGCTCCCAAACGGCATCATAGTCGGATTGGTTTTGGATTTGGATCAGTTCATATCGATCTGGGCCCGACCGTATTGTCTTGTTGTGGGTCACCGACAATGAGTAACCTGACTGTGTCAGGCCTCATAAATGCTCCGGCACTGTGAGGTACGCACATGCCGTCACAATATGCAGCGACACAATGAACCTTATTAGTATGTTTATATAGACACTCCCTTGATTCCTGTCTAGACGGAAACCATCCGACTCGCATGAGGTGGGCCGACTCTCGTCTAAAGGGAAGGCAAGTGATTCTATTATAGAAATACTTAAAACAAAAGTTGAAAAAGATAAATAGATCAGACATTTCTGATAGAGAACATCCATTAAAGATGGATGTATTTTTGTGTATTCGATATGGTGGTTTAGACCACCGCCATGTTAGACCAAAGAAAGAGGTTCAAAACTAAACAATCTCCGAAAAACTTTTATAAAATCCCTCATTCGCGCCGCAACGTAACCTCAACAACCTCAAAAAAATCTCACTAAACTCCCGCTTAGTGTGCATCGGAGGAGCCCAACCACTGGGTCACTCCCGCACACTCAAAGATGGATATGTCTATATAGAATAATATACACGATTTAATAGGAAATACTTTTTACCATAAACAGATATATGGTAAATTCCAAACAAATTATCTACATTTTCATTAGTTTCAATTTCCTTGGCATTTTGAGATATTTTGTAAATTATTTATCAAGACTCTATTGCAAAATCACATGTGTTAGTATATTTATATAGACATCCCCTTCTGTGATTCTTAAATGCGAAGATAATTCTATCTCATCTATACACCATTTGTCAAATATGAGTTGTATTTGTGTATGATAATGATTTTTGAAGGTTATTATATTTCTATAAATATTTTTATAGGTTTTAAATATGATTATTATATATGCCCCTAAATCTTACATTTTTTGTGTTCAAGTAGGATTTTTTACTTACTCATCCACTATAAACACATACGTATTAGTGTGAGGTTTCAACGAATCTCGTCTACATATGCATAGAATATATACATCTTTTTAATAAGAAATTTTATTGTACCTATATGTATAAAGAGTAAGAAGAAATACTTAATTTTATCATAAATAACTAACTTTGCCATAATGAATGAGATTGACCCCATATATGTAATAACATTTCAATTTAGTTTTTAATATAAATCTTATTTATCATTTTTAACCAATTATTTGTCACTTGTATGACAAATGATCAATTAAGAATGACAAATGACTGAACTTATTTGTTAGCTTTAACTATATAGGGTGACAAATAAATACTCAAAAGTGACAAATAAGTTACACAATGAATAACATATGGATAAACACTTATTTTCCACTAGACATAAAAAAATATTATCTGACCAACCATGTCATTAGTTGGGTGCCAAGTCTCGCGCCTTGTTGAAGCCATGGGGCTCGGGCATTCGACCAATGACATGTCTTGACCGAACAAAATATTTTTCGTCGAGTGAAAAATAACTGTTTCTCTAACATATGACATAATAATATCACATGGATGGAGTCCAAATAAGCCAACAAAAAATAGAGTTTCTAAAAAGATAACAATGTTAAATTAACATAACATTTTTGTTAAATATACGAGATATAAGGCCCTTGAATGGACACATAAGATACAATACTTTTTTTAAAGATATATATTATTAAAAAATATAACAAGCAGACACCATTTTAACACTATGCATATTAACAATGCAAAAAATGACTCGTTCTTTAGTGAGATTATACAAACAAGTATAAAATTAAATAAATATAAATTAGACATTAGCTTAATCTTAAATATTGAACGGTAAACATAATGTAGAAGTGTATATGAGAATATGAAAAATATAAAAATATATAATAAATTTTAGATAACTTGAAGTGTAAAAATGTAATTATTCATACGTTACTTTTCACAAGTGAATCGTTTCTTTCTGGATAACACATTATTTATTATTTTTATATATTTTTCTGCTCAAGAAATGAAGAATCAATCTTAACACGGTCGGTCCGATCATCTTAATTATATTTTTATTTATTATTTAATTATTTATTTAAAATTATATTAGCCAAATCAAAATATACTATTGGGGCACCCTTTGATCTGTGCTTTAGAGAGGGGGGGGGGGGGGGGAGATACTAAGTACAATTGAGTCATACAATACGACTTAATTATTTATCTTATTTTTCAGTTATAAAAGACTTTCAAAACACAAATAATTTATTCTGAGATACATAATTTAATATCACAATATTCTAAATACCCACGTTCAAGTTTGGTTCGATTTGTATTTAAATAATAATAAATAAAAGAACAAAAAAATTAATTGGGCATATGATGGGACCAAATATAATATGAACTTGGCATATTAGACCAATACGATGTTTATAAGATCCATAGATAAGGTAGTTTGAACCAGCTTAGTAGTAATTTTAAATATGATTTTTTACATATATACTGATCTTAAAAAATATTTGTATATTCTTATATTATATTTACATATATATCCTCTTATACATATAGAATATTTTTTGAAACTCTATCACGTGGTTGGCCGTAGGATTGTAATGGCATGGTCAAGTTGTATTATACTAATGGTCTAATGAATCCATGACGCGGATCGACATGATATGATGAATAGTATCATTTTTTATATTTTATATTTTATTTTATATGTTCATTTCACATCAATGAGATGCGTAGATAGTTTATAATTATGTATTTTTGCCATTTTCTATCATCTCAATTAAATGGTGTGATGTTTATATGATCATTTAATATGAATGAGATATTTATGCAGCCCTAATTCATATATTTGTTTGTATTTCCTATCTATCACCTGAATAACTCAATATGTTGTTTACATTCTTTATTGCACGTGTTAACATGATTAAACATCGAATGTGAATTAAAATTACATACAAAATCAGATCACACACACAAAAGGTTTGAAAAAATTATTGGAGCACACAATACCAGTATGACATAAATCGTTTTGGATAGTATTAGCAAGAACTCGGCATGGCCAAGTCCCGCGACACGACCAACTTTGTTCTATCGTAACTTTACTTGACAAAAGTTAAAAAAATACTTCGAATATTTTTGTCATTATTTTAGTAAAGATATATACGTAAGAGTAAAAAAAATCTTTCAAACATACTGGCATGTTACTAGAACATTTAAAGATATTCAGTTGAATATAAATCTAAGAAGAATTTTCATATACAAAATATTCTAAGTAGGGTACATATGTAAACAACTTTTTTTAAATATTTTATTTTTGAAAGTCCAACGAACGGTGACTTACCAAATTTGTTTATATACGGTGATTAAAGCATAGTTCGTTAAACCGCAGTGGTACAATGTTTTGAACGATCGTATAGTGTTTGAAAATTTTCGGAATCCGATAAAATTCGGATAATTTTATTATTATTATTTTTAGATTTTGTTTGTGCCGAACGAATCGATTCCGTCCGGTTCGGCAACCATGGCAAATATGTGAAATTTTCAAAGAGTTCGATCGGAAAAAAAAGCAGAAAGCAAAATCCTCGAAATTCCAGAGGTTTGTTTGGAAGCCAAAAAACCGAACTTTGGAATCTCCACGCAGCACGGCAGCAGCAGAAGGAAGCGGAAGCTCGGAAGACGCCGGCATGGCGTCCAAGGCCCCCGCTGCCGCCAGGAAGTTCTACTTCTACTACGGCCACCGCCGTCCCTCCCAGAACCGCCCTGTCGTTCGCGGCGGCGTCTTCACCAACCGCGCCATCCTCCCACCACCCCCCACCCCCTCCGGCCCCGCCCTCCCGCCGCGTCGTCGCCCTGCCGCCCCAGTCGTCGACTTCCGCGACTGGGACCCAGACCACCCCCCGCCCCTGGGCCCCGCGGCCGTCGGCGCCACCTCTTCGTCCTCCGCCGCCGCCCGGGCTCTCTCCCCCGTCGCTCGCTACATCTGCGACTCATTCCGTCGCCACGGCCGGTGGTGCCCCGCCGTCCTCTTGGACCTCGGCAAGCTCCGGCGCGTGCCCCCGGACCTTGTCGCCGAGGTCGTGAAGGCCCAGTCCGATCCCGTTCTCTCGTCGCGGTTCTTCCACTGGGCGGGCAAGCAGAAGGGCTACCGCCACAACTACGCGGCGTACAACGCGCTGGCCTACTGCCTCGGCCGTTCCGGCAGCCATCGCGCCGCCGATCAGGTGGTGGAGGTCATGGACGCCCAGGGCAGGCCCCCCAGCGAGAAGCAGTTCGAGATCCTCGTTCGCATGCACGCTGACGCGGGGCGTGGCTTGCGCATTTACCACCTGTTCGACAAAATGCGCAACAAGTTCAAGCTGACGCCCAGGGTGTTTCTGTACAACCGGATCATGGAGGCCCTGGTGCGAACGGGGCACCTCACCCTGGCGCTGTCGGTTTACAGAGACTTCAAAGCGGACGGCTTGAAGGAGGAGAGCGTCACGTTCATGGTGCTCGCCAAGGGGCTGTGCAAGGACGGGAGGGTCGAGGAGGCCCTTGAGCTGCTGCGCCGCATGAGGGAGGAGCTCTGCCGGCCCGATGTGTTCGCCTACACGGCGATGCTCAAGGCCCTAATGGGTGAGGGACGGCTCGATGGCTGCCTGCAGCTTTGGGAGGAGATGGAGAAGGACGGGGTACAGCCCGACGTGATGGTGTACTCGCTGATGGTGAAGGGCCTATGCCAGGGCGGGAGGGTGGGCAAGGGACTGGAGCTGTTCAGGGAGATGAAGGGGAGGGGTCTGCTGGTGGACAGGGCAGTGTATGGGGCGCTGGTGGATGGGTTGGTTGCAGATGGGAAGATTGGAGAGGGGTGCAAGCTTCTACAGGAGATGATCGCAGACGGGTACCGGGCTGATCTAGGAATCTACAACTCTTTGATCTCAGGGTTGTGTAGTGTGGGCAAGGTGGAAGCAGCATGGAAGCTCTTCCAGATCACTATGAAAGAAGGCCTTGTTCCAGAATTTGAGACCATCAACCCGTTGCTGGTTTCATATGTAGAAACAGGAGACACAAAGAAGGTGCTTGGGATGGCTGGTCTGATAGGGGAGTTGGGGTTACCTGTTACAGATCATCTAAAAAATTTCTTTTCTTTCCTCATTGTAAAGGATGAACAGACTCTGAAGGCCCTGGAGATATTTGAAGCCTTGAAAGGGAAGGGCTTTTGCAGTGTTTCAATGTACAATGTTCTCATCAAGGGCCTTCATGGTATCAAGGAGGCAAGAAGAGCACTATCACTTTTTGAGGAAATGACAGTTTCAGAAGACTGCAAACCAGATTCTCTAACATATAGTTACATAATCCCTTGTTTTATTGATGAGAAAGATATCACAAAGGCATGTTCATGTTATAATAAGATGAAGGAACTGTCTTGGAACCCCAGCATACAGGCTTATTGCTCCCTTGTGAAGGCACTCTGCAAGATTGGAGAGATTAATGCTGCTCTTATACTGGTCAAAGACTGCCTGGCCAATGTAAGAAATGGGCCAATGGAATTCAAGTACACTCTGACTGTCCTCCATGTTTGCAAATCCCGTGATGCTGAGAAAGTAGTTGCAGTTCTCAGTGAGATGCAGGAACAGGGTGTTCCTCTAGAGGAGGTTGTGTACTGTGCCATTATCCATGGTTTTGTCAAGTATGCCAGTTCAGAAGAAGCAAGAAAGGCTTTTGCTATGATGAGGAAGCAAAATCTTCTTACAGAGGCTAATTCCATTATTTATCAAGATATGCTTGATGAACATTTGAAGAGGACAACTGCAGGCTTGATGCTATCTGGTCTGAAGTTTTTCGGTTTGGAGTCAAAATTGAAACTTACGGACAGTCTGACTTACCCCTCTACCGAAAGTTGTGCAGCAGTGGTGTCATCCGGATGATGAGTTGAGAAGTTACCAGCAAGATGCTTAACCTAGTCGGCATGCTTCAGGGCCTTAAACTTGGTACATACACCATCCTTATGGCTTCAATAGATAACTCATTTGGACTTCTTAGAAGCCTGTATCATGAACTCCTGGAAGAGCAATTTTGATTTGAATCCCCTTGATGAGCTTCAACATGCCATCTCTCCATACAAAGACATGGGGCAGTGTTTGATCTGGATTGAGGTACTTGTAAGGTGCCTAATCAACTTGGCATGCTTCAGGGCCCTAAATCGATGCAGACATCTTCCTTGTGGCCTATGTGGAGAAGTCCCTTGGACTGTTTAAAAGTGACGGTGATGACCAACTAGTTTGCTATTCCCCCATACAAAGACTTGGAGCAGTGGTTTGATGGGATTGAGGTTGAGGTGCCTAACCTAGTTGGCATGCCTCAGTTTTGATGGCAGACACCTTGCTTATGGCCTCAGTAGAGAAGCCTCTTGGACTGCTCTCGGTGATGAACTCCTGGAGGGACAACAAATTTGCAAACATTGATGAGGTTCCACATGTTATCCATTACACTCTCTCTCTTTTCTATTTTCTGTTTGAAGTCTTGACCCAAGTACTATAAGTTGATAAGTACTTCACAGATACAAAAAAAAGAATCATTTCCTTCTCATGTTACATTAAAGCACAAATATTTATTTTCTTCGGAATAGTATTCTTGTTTTATGAGGTCAAATCAATGTAAAGAAAAAAAGCACCAACAAAGGCAACTTTGGCAAATTTTTTGATACAGTTGCTTTGGATTTTCACTTTCAAACATGCAGAATAGTGAGGATATATCTTATACACAGTTTTGGTAGGAAACAACGTTTGGGGTGTTACATACTTTAATGTAATTTTTCTGAAAAGTCAAAATTTTATGTTTCTTTGACCCATGTTTCTTCTTTTGAAGGTAACTTTGGGCATGTTTTAGTTTAATTAGTTGTTGGCATATGGTAATAGTAAGAAAATTCTGATTTCCAAAGAGGAGTTAGTAAGTAGTAAGGAGAATGGAACTACAGATATATTGTGCATACAACTTACAGAGGGTAACTAATTTGGTTTCACTGGAAGATAGGATTATGAAGTTGTACGAAGTCATGCTGATAGAAATGGGATTATGTCTTCTGTCCCCATAAAATGGTCAATGGTCATGACCTGTAAGTGAAATGTTCAACCCAAAATACCCGGATGTGGTGCATGTTCTGATTGCTGGAACAGTGATGGCAAAGCCCTCCAAAAGAAAAAAAGTTGCACCATCAATAGCAAGATAAGACAATGGTTAAGCATCATTTGCTCAGGATCATTGTACTTATTTCACAAACATTGCTGTTAACATCTTCTGGATTCGTGGGGTTATATATATAGACACAACAGCCTCCTGCAGTGGAGAAATTTCAATTACACACATCAAACAGGAAATTTTAGAGGGAGATATTGGATGAGGTGTTTGTATCTTTTCTCAGGATTTGTTCCTTCGTTGTGAGGTGTAGGATTTTTTTTATCTAAAAAATGTTCCAATTCACTACATTAAATATTACTACACACACTCTACCTCCGACATGCTCCTGGATTGCTGCCAAGCTCCCCGGGAACCCCTTTCAAGCTTCTCTCTTGGGACGGTTGCGAGTCCGCGGAGCTGCGGAAGCGACCTCCATGGGGGCAGTGATGAATTGCTCGTCTTCCAATGTGGCAGGAGCTTCATCCTCGCCTTCCTCTTTCTCCTCCATTATCGCCTTGTTCATTGCAAGCTGACAAATTTCGACCAAATAAGGAAGCTTGGATAGGAAATTACATGGTTGCGTTTCTGCATACCTGCAATCGCATGGTCTGAGGCAGAAACACGGGGAAACCCAGCGAGGCATTTTATCGAGCAACTGGTAGGCGCTCCACCATGTTGCTGCTGCCCGCGCTACTACATAACGGGCACCGGAATGAAGTACTTCCCTGCACCACCCGTTCTGCTCACCTCTTGGAGGAACTTCTCGTCGAGCTGGTAGGCTATCCGGGCGGAGGCGAAGATGGTTCCGATGACGAGGGACAGCGGGAAGACGAACACGAAGACGAGGGTGGCGGTGCTGGGGGGCCCCGCCCTCGCCAAGAGGCAGTCCCCTCTTCCCCCCTGCTGCTGCCGCCGCTGGTGGAGCCGGTCTGGGACGCCCAGGTGGACGGTGGGAGCAGCCGGAAAACGGTGGGGAAAGGGTACCGAAGCTCTGGCAGGCCACCGGTGGCCGGATGGCGTGTGGGCGGCGGATGGGTTCGGGCGGGCGGTGGTGGTCAGGAGGCTTGCGGCGGCCATTGGTGACGAGCGGCAAGACCTTCCCAACTGTGATAAGATGCCGCCATGGTACTATAAATTAAAATTTTAATTATGTTATATCTTACATAAATAATCGTGTATTATATTTATCCCTTCAATTTTTCATTGATTAATTGAGACATTATTAAAACTTTAATTATGTCATATCTTACTAAAAATCGATTATTTATTTTACAACAAATTACTATTCCAAACTTATGCTGCATTTTCACACATACTTTTACGTGGTGAAGTTATATATACATATAATTAATGTATATACACATATGAGAATTACTTTTGTAAAAAAAAGAGAATTACTTGTGTAAAATTCCTAAATCTGATTATCCCAAGATTAAGAATCAAATTTAAATACTTCACCTAAATGTCTAAATCTCCCAATTTAATAGCTGAGCTGCATCAAGAAAGATTGGGCTCAAGAATTCTGACCCAACTTTGGAGGTTCTGCATTTTCTACATTTTTAAAGTCTTAAAATTATAAATTAATATAAATAATTTTTAGCAAAATAAAAAATAAGATAAATTGATTAGGAGTTCCGGTCAAATATTTGATTTATTTTCTAGTCCCTGATAGAGTTGTAACTCATTACAGTTAGTATTTTTTCATGTTACAACATATGTTAAACTATGTTACAGCAAGGATCTCCCAATTACAGTAAGAGATTTTTAATTAATTTCTCCTAAAAAATAATGTGTTTTATATTTTGATGAAAATATGTGAAAATAAAACCTCATATATCTATCGGCGGGAGATAGGATAATGTTTTGGAAGGAAATAGGAAAAATGTAAAAATTGAGTAAAAAGGTAAATTTGAAGAAATTTGGTGAACACAAACCCCTTAATCCCACCAGTTTAGCCTATAGCCATCGCGGATAACATGTATAAATTATAAAGATTAAGATGCATATATTTCCCATATTAGCTTACTAGATATTAAAGCTATATATTATTCGATGCAAATTAAAAAGTGGAATAGGATAATACTGGTTCGGTTCGATTTAAATTTCATTCGGTTTCACAAGTTGTAACATTAGAATCTAATAAATTTAATTTATATAATAATTATTAATTTATTTAAATTTAAAGATAAAATTTAAATTTAAATTCGCCAAAAAAATTGGGCCAAGTCGGAGGGAAGCAAATAGCAATGGGTGGCACAACCCTCGCACAAGGCGGGAATCACAAATTTCTACCGGCGTGATGAGCCCGGCGAGATCCACTGGGTCAACGGTTCTGATGCTGGGGGTGCCGCCGGGCGGAGGCTTCACCGGCGAGGTTGGCGTCGTCGTCCCACCTGTCTCATCCCCGTCTTCGGGAGCAGAGCTGTCGCCATGGCTGGTGGGGAAGCAGTCGCCACTGCCGGCCTCTACTGGCAAGGCCAGGAAGCGGAGGCGTCTTCTCCGCCGCGTATGCCTCCTTCCCCCCACTTTCCTCTTTTCCTTCCTCTCCGGCGCCGTACATTTCCGACCGCGCGCTTCGCCTCCGAAAAAATGGCGAAGTAGCGGCAGTGGCTGTAGATGGAGGCGGAAACATAGAGAACTAACGAAATGCGGTGTCCTTTTTCTGGTGGCTTGAGTCCAGGGAGCCGCGAGCAAGTGCCCGTCCGCTCTGGGCTCCGAAGCGGAGGAGGTTCCCATCAGCGGCGATGAGGGCGGGAAGAGGCAGGCGGCCAGTGACGCCTCCAGCCTCCTCGTTAACGTGCGTTTTCTTCCCTCCCTTAGCTTGCCAATCTTCTTTGGAGTTTCTGTTGCATATGGCTTTGTTTATTTTCTTTCACCTTGTTTTTCTTGTTTCTTAAAGGTAATGATTTTTTTTCCCATTTTAATGTGGTGCACTGCATCTTAAGTTGAGCTCGAGAAGGTTATCCCGACTGCAGTTCTAGAAATTTCTAGTGCTGTAGGCTGTTAGCCGCTAGCTCCTCTGGGTAATGACCATATTTCTCCAAAGCTCCTAGGTACTTCTGTTTGACTTCTGTTTGTTCTCCAGTCCAGTGTTCTTTTGAAAGTGGGTAGTACCCCATGTATCTCCAGTACAATGTTTAGTTGGTGAGAAATGGAATGTAGTCGAACCTTTTGAAAAATTGTTTTGAGCCGTCTTATTCAACGCCTACATTGGTAACTGACAGGAGGATGATTATTTGAAATGAATGACATGATATCCAAAATCTAATGCGAAAAATAATGATGACCAACCAAATAAGTAGTTGTGGTGTGGTAGTATGATCTTTTTCCGGGGGATTTGGGTCATCTGACGAGTGATATGAATGTATAAAAGATGGAAACATTTCCGTGCTTCTACTGGGGAAAGGAAAGAAACAATATACCCAGATGTAATGAATGGGAATACTGGGGATAAACCAAGCAAACAAGTATGGGGTAACAGTATGATTTCCCCCTTTTTTACTTAGGTCAGTGCCATCTCCCATGTCGATTCTGTTATGTTTCATGATGAACTGGTCTCTAGACTATCTTCCTTTCAGGTAGAACTGCCTGGGATTTGGACTGTCAAGGGGTATCAAATAAATGGACTTTCAGGGGAAACATGAGCCCTTTTGCCATGGTAATTTTAAAGTCATAAAGGGAACCGGTGTGCTGCTTGAAGAAGATTGAGAAAATAAAAGCACGAGATCTTTTTGAACTAAAATTAAAACTTCATGGAAAATGGGTGTCAAATGGCCAGAATAAGGGACAGGATGTTGCTGATCAATCATGAAAATGGAGGTAATTGACTTTCTCAGGAAAAACAAAAAAGGAAACAGGGGCTAATTGTATTTCCTCATGTTCAGATTTAATCTGCTAATCATATTTTTGTGAGCAGCATCATAGAGAAGTGTTGACACCAAAAATTTGAAACCCTCAAAATTGAAAATTTCAAAAATTATCAGAACTAAAAAAAACTGTTTTTTTTTATTTTCAGAAAATTTCAAAACCCAAAAAAACTTCCCCTTTGCAATATCCAGAAATATCAAAAAACCCAAAAATCCCAGAAGTTCCAAAACAAAGAAACCCCCAAAATCCCCAACCGGAGGAGGGGTGCCTCCGGTTGTGGCCAACTGGAGGGGGTGCCTCCGGTGGCACCCCAACTGGAGGGGGGTGCCTCCGGTCCCCCACCCAACCGGAGGCACCCTCCTCTGGTGCTCTCCATGCACCCAACTGGAGGGGTGCCTCCTCCGGTTGGGGCCAACTGGAGGGGGTGCCAAACGGGAAGGGGGGTGCCTCCGGTCCCCCACCCAACCGGAGGCACCCTCATCCGGTGCTCTCCATGCACCCAACCAGGGGGGGGGGGTGCTCCGGTCCAACCCCAACCGGCGGCACCCCCCTCCGGTCCTCCTCCCGGGCTCCCACACGGCCTCACCTCTATGAAAAGGGGGGGGGGGGCTAGCCAAGAGGACCTTCCCCATTTTTTTTTGGAGCCTACCCCCAAGGGAGCTCTCCCCATCTTGGAAGGGGCTCTTGGCCCCCTCAAAGCTTGACCGTCTCCAAGGGGTCCTTAGACTTCTGCTGCCCTACCTCCAAGTGCAGGGGAGAGGGACTGGACATTTTGTAAAAAAGTCCCTGAAAGGCAAAAAGTTGCAGTAGCACCCCTGTGAAGAGAGAAAATTACAGAAATAGCTCTAGGACAGAGAAAATTGCAGAAATATCCCCACTGTTGGAAAAATTGTAGAAATACCCTTGTGGAGAGAAAATTGCAAGAAGGTCCTTAGAAGGACAGAAAATTGCAGAAATGTCCTCGGAAGGACTGAAATCATGGAAATGTCCTTCAAAGGACTGAAAATTTCAGAAATGTCCTCGAAAGGACTGAAATCATGGAAATGTCCTTCAAAAGACTGAAATTCTCAGAAAATCCTTACAAGGACAGAAAATTGCAGAAATGCCCAGGGGGAGAACAAAAATGCAAAGAACTCCTTGAGGAGGGTCTAAATTGCAGAAAAATTCTGGAAAGGGTGTAAAATTGTAGAAAAATCCCTGAAGGGTGCACAGAATTGCAGGGAAGTCCCTCTGCTGTCCGGAAATTGCAGAAATACTCTTGTGGTAGAGAAAATTACAGAGATGCTCCTATTTAGGGGAAAAATTACACGAAAACCCTCTGAAGTTCAGAAATTACATGAAAGCCCTTCTTCAGTTCAAGAAACGGCACAAGGCCCTTGGCAAGTTTCAAAGGTACTATAGCTTAAAGCGAAAATGCCGTTTGCACGGCTCGGTGGATCGGTACCCACGTCACTTCTCTGAAGCGTTGTGCGCTCTCTTGAGTACGACTTAAAGTAGATCATACTTGGGAATACTGACCCGGGGGAGTGGGATCCATGTCACTTTCCTGAAGCGACATGCGCTCTACTGGGTCGGGTCCCGGTCTGATCATACTCGAGATTGCTCGAAAAAGTCAAGAAATGGCGAAAATATTCGAGAAAGTCAAGAAATGACAGAAAAGACAAATGCCAAGAAATGACAGAAGCATCTAAGAAAAGTCAACCAATGACGGAAATGCTCGAGACTGTTCGGAAAAAGTCAAGAAATGACATAAAGAATCCGAAGACATCAGCCGATGGTAGGAGGTCTGGAAAGGCCAAAAAATGACAGAGGTGCTTAGAAATGTCAGAAAATGGCAAGGAGCTCTTGAACAACCATGAATATAATGTTGTCCGAATCTCCTTCAAATTTCTTTTTCAAAAGACAATATTGGCCAAGTTTTGAGTTCTTTGATCATAGAGACTGATACTTGCAAAAATACCTCGATGTGGGAAAATTGCATAAATATCTTTCAAAGGGTAAATGATTGCAGAAAGTCCTTAAAAGACAAGAAACTATAGAAATGCCTAGAAAGGGTGGAAAACTGCATAAATGTCCAAAAAGGGTAGAAAATTGCAGAAGTATCCAGAAATGGTGGAAAACTACAGAAATATCCAGAAAGGATGGGAAATTACAGAAATGGCCAGAAAGGGTGAAAAGTGCAAACATATCAGCAAGACCACATAAAGGTCTCATCATAGTCAAAAGGATGATGGTGACCCTAGAGTAAATGCGGTGGACCGACAGTGATCATCTTAGCGATCCAACGGTCTGATTGTGATGAAGCTTAAATCCAACGGTCCGATCGTGATGAAACTCAAATCCAATGATCTGATCGTGTTGAAATCTGAATTCAACGGTCTGATTGTGATGAAGATTCAAGTCAATAGTTTGATCGTGACAGAAGCAAATACAAAGGGTCCGATCTTGACCAAATATAATTCTGAAGACCCGATTATATAATCGGGACCACTTGTACATGTCTTGAAAGACCAATTGTAATTCAAATTACATATGTACAAGTAATAAAGTCTTCAATTTTCTTTGCAAGAGTGTGTATACCCACAAAGGGCGACCATCAAGGTCATTATTGTCACAACAAATAAAGACGAACGGGGTTCTTTGACAGATAATCAAAGGTATTCGAGTTTATCTCGATGTAAATTAACATCGACTTCGGTCGGTGGGGAAAGTAACATACACGAAACCCTAATCACATGATCAAATAAATGCGTGGAAGGAATACCCCAAATATTGGCGCAATTATCCAATGAATGGACATGCAATTTTTTTGCATTAAACGAATTTCAAATTTGTCTGTTATACAGATTGGCATGCCCGCAACAAAATGAATCTCGCCACAAATATCTTTTCCTCCCTCTAAAGAGGGAGAGGATTTTTATTTTTTATTTTTTCCGCATTCCACAAGAAGATGCATAAGGTGATAGCAAGAATTCTGGAGATTATCTAGTTCCCAAGGTAGGACATTCATTGCCTTACTCTGAAGGGGATGGTCATTGCTAATTTATGGTGCTACATGCTTGCGATGGCCCGCTTTGACGGGGGGTAGGGAACGGGTTAGGGAGGGGTAGCTGTTGGGTTTGCCCATAATTAGATTTGATGTAGAGGTTAGCTTAACCTAGGGCTAAAAGACTAATCCGGTTAAAAGAGGGGTAAAAGAAGGGTTTAGGTACCCCATTTTTCTTGGGGGGTTAACTTTAACCCCTTTAACCCCCAGGCCCACTTAAATGTATCCAATTAGAAAGGGATAGTTTTAATGTTAAGTATCCCCCGGTTATTTTAACTGGGGTATGGGTCTTATCCCCTTTCACTATGGAAAGACGTTTGAAGATGAAGTCTGAAGGGGATGGTCATTGCTAGTTTATGGTGCTACATGCTTGCTATATGGTCGGAGCACTATGGAAAAGATGTTTGGAGATGAATCCTCGTAGTTAACTTTCAATATTGGAGTCTGTGAACTGGCAGTAGCATCCAACTTAGGAAGTTCTAGAGAATCTCTTAATGCTTAATTAATTTGCTTGTTTCAACTACATTGAAGTTGTTTTTTGATGTCCAGTCATTTTGGAACTACTTGCGGCTTTAAGTGTCAATGCTCTACTTTTTCCCTTTTGTAACTGCAAGTGTTGTTTGAGCCCTCCATTTTGCCAATTGATGTTACTAGTTTTGTCAACTGGTTGGTGCAAGCATATTGCCTTCTTTTGCCTCTATACATTTTTTTTTCTGAAAAGTGGATAGTACCACTAGTATATTAATCTTTTGCCTCTTTATGCATGTTTGGAATATTTTCTGATAACACATGCAAACTGTATAACTTGAGCTCATTATTTGTATGTTTACAATAAAAGGTTAAAAAATTGTAAACAAAATATTATTGACCACAACAGCTATTAGGGCTTAGATACTAATGAATCCTGCATTGACAAGTCATGTGCAATTAGTGCTTTACTTTGATGTTAATGCTATATCAGATTAGGTGACACTTGTTAATGCATCACCTTGAGATTTCTTCGATATGTGGCATTGGTCTTGTGAAGACGAGTGTATAGCCCTATTTGGAAGGTAAGATCAGTGTACTTACCACTGAATCTATGAATGATATGGATGCCAGTGAAAATGATGAAAAACATTTAAGAGAAAGTACATAGATGCTGAAATAGTGTGTTACTACTCCCAAGGATATTATTTGCATTACTTAATTCTGATATTTATAGGGCTAAATTGAATTTTGTCATGTAAACATTTAATATCTTAATGTGAATGGTTACTTTAATTGTTTTTAAACTAACTCATTTTTATCTGACAGATGGCTTCTCATGGTAATTATCATGATGACAGAGTGGGTCATCAATGGGTCAGCAGTTCCACAGCGTATCAATCTACCTCTCACTCACCTTCTCCTCTGCCACTTGCCTCTCAGGGATCTACTTCTCAGTTGCCTCCCCCTCGGAAGCCCTGCATTGAGTCACCTCCCCTATCTATGACTACATCCACATCTTCATCAACTGATGCAGGTCTGAAATTTGAAATCTCTAGATTGTGAAGTTTTCTTCTAAATTAAGAATGTTTTTATTATCTATACAAATGTTCTTTAAATCAGGTCCAGCTAGAAAGGGCAGGGGGTCATAGAGGTCCTGCTAGTGGTCTTGCCATCAGCAGATAGCAGGGGGGCAATTGCTTGAGGTTCAAATTCAGGGTGGCACAGATGTAGGCCGGTATGGCTCGAACTTTGTGACACAGGTAGGTATAATTGCATGGACACACTGCAAGATCTGGCAGTCAAATTGGTCAAAGCTTCCTTCAGAAACAAAGGAAGCGAGAGATATATATATATATATATATATATATTCGATTTACTCTGTTTCACAATGTGAAACCGTATTGAACCGAGGGAGGGGGCTCAAACCGAACCAACCCGGACCGAACCGGTCGGTCTAGTTCGGTTTTTCGGTTTGGTTTTTGTACACCCCTAGTTGTGCTGGCAGAGCTGTAACACTGAGAAAGTGGTATGGGCCTTGGGAAGGGTCTGCCTCTTCAAGTTCCTACCAAAGTCTTCTGGAGCAGAACCAAGCTCAAGCCCAGAAAATCGAGAAACAAGCTTTAGAGGAGATTCTTCAGCTGAAAAAGAGTCTGCAGGAGGACAGGCAACAGCAGCAGACACAAATGTGCAAGATGCAGGAGTTGCAGATGCAATAGATGCTCACTTCAGTCACTTGTTTCTGGTCGTCGCAAGCATCAAAGACATCTCTAGTTGGGAGTAACGAAAGTGAGGGGGATGAAGTGGGGAAGCCAGGTGGATTAAATCATTGTCTGGCCGATTCCTTTTGATGCCTGTCTGATTCATATGGGAAATGCTTAGGTGGGCCCCACCTGCCCAATCGCTTCTCAAGTCATGTTGTCGGACATGGGCCTTGCAATATCTCTCTCTCTCTCTCTCTCTCTCTCTCTCTCTCTCTCTCTCTCTCTCTCTCTCTCTCTCTCTCTCTCTCTCTCTCTTAAATTGGATAGCATTGTTGTACTTAACGCTGGTCTGGAGATGTCATTCAAACATTCTCAGGACTCTTCTTTTTGTTGATTAACACCTTTGAGTTGAGAGAAAAATTTATTGCATTGATCTCAGTTTAAAATACACTTTAGAAAGTTTATTAGTCCTTCTTGTGCAGCTTATTGTGTCATCTTTTTGTTATTATTTTAGAACTTAACTTGCTATTTTGACGTCTAATGATATCTAATTCAGTTCATTGCACCAAAAGAGAAAAGTTTGAGTCTCAAAATAAAAACTTGATTGCTAAAAAAATTGAGTTTTAGAATAAGTAGTTAGGCTTTAAAATAAAAAAAGGTGGCACTTTTCCAGGTAGGCAAGTATATTTAAATTTGGCAGTAAATTTTTTTTTTTGATAATGAGGAAATCCCGCCCTCTTTAGTTGAACTCTCTCCCCTCTCTTCACATAAATACATGGCACAATATGTGGATGTGTACGTGGTGTTATATCATGGGAACAATGCATGCATGACTCAATCAATTGTTAAACCTAAATGTACCTTTTTTTTTTATGGAATTAATCTCGTGGAGAAAACTTATCACAAGCACGTGTCAGGTCACGGAGAGGAGGCGGGAGGGGTTGGGGGAGTAAATAATACTAATAACTAGATAACTACCCGTGGGATGCACGGAAAGTTTTTATATTTAAATATATCTTAATTTATATATATATGTATATATTAATAAGATTTAAAAAATTATAAAGTGATATAAAATTATTACGGATAGTCATTTTTTAGTAGTATAAAATTGTAAGTAATTACCTTACCATTGGTATTTTTAGACTTGTTTTGGAAGATTTAGTAAGATTTTAAAAACTATAATGGGTAGTCATTTTTTAGTGGTATAAAACTGTAATTTTTTAAAAAAAAATTGTGCAAGATTGAACATGTCGAGTTTAGAAAGTTTCTTCACAATTTTAGGTGAGAGACTTGCCTTATTAAAATATGTGCATTAAAGGAGTGAGGTAAGAGATGTATTTGTGAGTTTTGGCGGGAATAGATTTGTCTTGGTGTTGCCACGTGGCAGCCCCAAGACTGAGAATTATAATATTAACTAGTTCTATACCCGTGCGATGCACGGAATTTTTTTTTTAATTTAAATATTTTAATATATTAATATTTTTTAAAAAAACAATATATCTGCTAACATGGAAAGATGTTTAAGAAATAATTTACCGATAAAATAGTAATTGTTAATAAATAAAAGACACAAAGATAGTTGAATTTAGAGTTGTAATATACATATTAAATATGTCATCTTCAACATTCATCTTCAGCATTCAACTGAATTCACATATTAAGTATGTAGAGGTGATGGGGTTTTTGCTTCGTGGAGAGGTGTTCACAGTGGGTTGGCAGACAGGATAAAGAAGGAAGAGACACTGTTTAAGGTTCAGGGTTGGCAGACGGGATGAAGAAGGTGAATTTGTGAGGGTTGGTAGAAGGGTGAGTTATTGTGCTTAAAAAAATTATTTTGGCGATGAAGTTCTTACCATGCCTATTGAAAGATACAAAAGTTAGTAGGTGATTTCAAGTGAATTGTAGTAGGAAGGACAAAAGTTAGTTTGCGAGTAAAAAGAAAGAAATTTTTTTTGATTGAATAAAAGAGAGAAATATTTTTTAATTTTAAATGAGTTAAATAGTTAGTTTTTGCTAAGTATATATATTTCAAATTAGAGGAAGCAGAGGTAAATATATTTTTGGAGGGAAAGAACTATACTTATATTCAAGCATATCTTTTTGAATTTTAAATGAGTTAAATAGTTGGACTTTGGTAGGTACCTTTCAAATTAGAGGAAGCATAGGTAAATAAATTTTTGGAGCGAAAGAACTCATTCTAATGGTGTCACGTGGCTATTTCAAGATTGAATTTTATTATAATAATATAGAAACTATTAAACCTAATGATCGATGATCATGCTATTATTTATTTAAGCTATACTATAGATAAACATAATGTAAACATTTCAAATTTAATTATACAATTTTCATATATTAAAACTAAACATTCACAATTCAGAATTAAGTTAAAACAAAATAAATAATGAATAACTGAGTTCAATTCATCAAATCAGGACCGAAACCAACTCTAAAAATATTATGTAAAGCTTCTTACGCCTCTGTTTATGCTTTCCAAATATTAAAAATAATCATCTTAATCTTAAATAAAATAAAATATGTTATCCTAATTAAATACTTCTTACCTGAAATAATGAATAACTAATCAAAACCCTAAACGGTAACCAAAATATTAGCTTGCTTTACATACAAATCTATCTTCTCTTTTAAATAATCACCTCCAGATTAGACCCTGCAAAAGACCCAACCCAACCGGGAGAAAAATAAAAATCCTAGATGTCGGAATGTATAGGAATGTACAGTAATCACAAAGAAGCTCTCTTCTCTCTCTCTCACTCTTTCTCTGTGTCGCTCTTTTCCTCTCTCCAATCTGTCCGATCAATTTCCGGTCGCAATTTGCTTAAGTTTTTTTTCCTATGATGGTTTTGTTGGTTTTTTTAAAGGTTCCCGCCAGCGCTCAGGGATGTTTGTATAATTGGAGGGCTGGGGGTTTGTTACGGGTGGGGGTGGGTCAGACCACGGCGATGATGCCGCAGCTGCTGCGCCTGCCGTCACTGTCGAGGCAGTCGAATCCTTCGATTCGGACGGCCGCCGGCTTGGGCCCAAACTTGGTGAGGACGCAGCCGCCCATGCGCGGCGACGCCGCCGTCCATCGACAGCAGGGTTAGGGGGGCGGACTTCTCGTCGCCGAAGCGGGCGTCGAAGACCAGAGGGTTAGTGGATCTGCTCGGCGGGGAGCTGCAGAAGTATGGCGGGGACGATGCTACCTGCAGGCTCTCTTCGGATTGGTGCTCGACGTCGCCGTAAGCGCCCTGCAGATTTTACGTCACAGAGAAAGGCATAAGCTTCGAGCAACATCGGACAACCCCAGATGTAGATCTGTATGAATCAAGCATTTCCTAACCAAAATTCACGTTTCCTAACCCATCTAGGTAGAGAAGTGAGGAAAAAAGCCTCACCTTTGTAAGGATAAGGTCCAAGACATCCGCTCCCGGTTAGGAATCGCAGGGATCCGCCTGATGCCTGAGGAACAGAGCAAGATCAACGTATTTGTCAGAGAGATTCCATATGGTGGTCAGGTTGCATTACCACGGAAAAGGGCATTGTATGGTATGGGCAGGCGAGCTGAGGAAGGCTGGCAGACCACTGTCACGCGCTGGGGTCGGTGGTTGCGTTGGCGAGGGGAGCTCCATATGGGCACAGCGGGATGCAAGCGGCAGTATCACTGTGGGCACGCCAGTCTTCTGCGAGTGGTGCGATGACGATGCTTTCGGAGAAGAAGACGTCGCACACGAGGAAGGAACGTCGCCGGTGGGTGCTCGAGCACCGTAGGTGGCCTGCGCAAAGTGGTACAATGGCGTCTGCAGGTGGCAGTCGTCGCATGCAGATTTAGGACATCATATAGACTATCTATAGGTGGTGTGCCTATCGCTGGTAGAAAGTCGAATCTTTTAAACAGAGAAAGATTTTTCTGAAAGGTGGAATCTTTAAACAAAGAAAGATTTTTTAAAACAAAAGAAGGTTCTAAATCTGATATCCTCGATTTATTGATATCTTCTTTTCATACATTTTAGGGAGGTTTTAAAAAATGAAAAAGTTTTTGAAAAATGGAGAAACCAACTGGCGATATTTTTTGAAAGGTGGAATCTTTAAACAAAGAAAGATTTTTTAAAACAAAAGAAGGTTCTAAATCTGATATCCTCTCTTTATTGATATCTTCTTTTCATACATTTTAGGGAGGTTTTAAAAAATGGAAAAGTTTTTGAAAAATGGAGAAACCAACTGGCGATATTTCAAAAACAAAAGAAGTGTCTAACCTATATTTCTTTTTTATATAGGAAAGATTTAGACGGAAATAGGAGTGTCATGGTACAGCCATGTGGCAGCACCAAGGCATGAGAAAGAGAGTATAGATGGAGAATACAACATACATCAGTTTTGGCGGGAATTTGAAAGAATCTGACGCTGCCACGTGTACTTTTAAGACTGAGTTTTATTATAATAGTATAGACTAGTCCTATACCCGTGCGATGCACGGGAAAATATTTTAGGTAAAAATATATTTAAAATAACATCTCAATATTAATAATATAAAATATAAAAAAAATAATTCAACACATAATAAATTTACATCACATATTGATCTATGTCACGAGATATTTTTATTTTTTTAAATAACATTTGAATCAATATTCATAGATCTCAACTTTAATCTTCTTCTTTTCAATTTTAATTTTTTTTTCTTGTTGGATGAATGTTGTACAGTAGTAGTCTGTAGATAGTTCACCTTCGCACTATTTTTTCTGATAAAATCTTCTTCTATGGTGTGATATTATTTGTAAAATATGTAATTGAAAAAGTATTATGATCCTTAATCAGAAAAATAATTAATAGAACTCTAATAGATATTTTTTAAGTTATAAAAAAAGATATTAAATTTTGTTGAGTTATATTATCTTTATATATATATATATATATATATATATACATTTGCAATAATTAATAGATCTCTATTCGATGAACAAAAAATATTTTAGATATAAATTAAATTTACTTATTCATAAAAATATTTATTTAATTAAATTTTATATATTTTAAATTTTCTACAATTTGAAATCGTCTCATATTAATTTTATGAAATCTTAATTTTAAAATAAAATAATAATTGTCAACTAATAAAAAAATTTCTTTCTTTCGTATGTCATATTATATGTAGTAAATAGTATATATAAACTTATAAAGTTTTATATTAAACAATGCATCAATTTCAAGAAACAGATCTATTCAAACAAAAAGAAACTCAAATACATTACATTAAAAATGAATACAACAAACCGCAAAGCTCTCCTTGCCAGGTAGCCTCGGAAGGAGGCCTAGATCTTGACGGCGGCCCACTCCTCCACTTTTCTGCCGGCGCCGTCTTACAGCCCCGGGACCTCCCGCTACTGCTAAATCTCACAACTGCAACGGCCGCTTGCGCCGCGGCCGACGGCGGCCTCAGCCACTGCCCCCGTCGCGGCCTCCACTGCGATCGCCTGCTTGTCTCGAAACCATCACGCAAACCCCACCGCCGCTTCTCCTTGGGCTGGCCAGCGGCGTCCTCGCCTGCCGCGGCCTGCTTCTTCCCGCCCAGCAGCAGGTCTCGCCGCCTTCCCCATCACTCCCCCGCCTTCGCAGCTTCCCCCCCCACCCAACACCTCACTCTCCCCTCCCAACCTCCCACCCAACCCACCACCTCTCCGCCTCTGTCTCTAGAGAGTGCAGCCTGCAGTAGCAACACCGTGCGGGCACGCCGGTGCCATTACAGATGTGCCATGCACGGGTTTTTTTTTCAATGGTATTAGATAATAACAAAAAAGTAATAACATATAAAAAAAACATACCATATAAAAATAAAACATTTCATCTACCTAAAATCTCAGAACATTTTAAAACACGGTTAGATGTATCAATTTGAAATAGTCTACAGAATAAAATAAAACACAGTTTCACAAACAAAAATCTACAAAACATATAAGAAACAAAATACATGTTTCAAAACAACAACTTTTATATAGAACTCAAATATATCAGTATGTGTATATAGTGCACTGGGGGTTTAAAAAGAGGATGCCAAAAGCTTGGTGGGTCACTACCGTAGCGATTGGAGAAGAGCTTTGCCTTCTTCTCATTCTCCACACCAGCTACAAAAATCCCTCTGATATATACTTGCTTATTTCTCTGAAAGGCAGAGCTGTAAATACAGAATCAGAGAATAAACATGAGAAAAAGGGGGAAAACAAAAAAGCATGTCTAAATCCTTCAAGGCGACCATACTCTTCCATTAGTACTGTCGAGATATGGAAGCTTTTTTTTTTCTGTGTAAGAGAAACACTTCGAACAAACATAAAAAAGGGGAAATGCCATTAGGGTCGACTCAGCAAAAAAAAGATGAAAAAAGTTGCATCCACATATATATGATCGGAACAAATAATATATACCCATGGTTGTAATTTAGAGAGTCTTGACAATATCAGCATTTTAATTAACTTTCATGCAACTGCAACGTAGGACTTTGGAGCACCAGAGAGGTGAGATCTCCTCTTCGCCAAGCTCTTGCTTCTCCGCTCATGTCGATTCCTTCAACCTGGCCGCAAGCAGCTTTTGATATTCTGCAACATCTAACTTGGCCTTGGCAATTTTCTTCTTCAGCAAATCTCGCGTGCCGCTTTCTTTTGCCTGGGTGGTTAGTGGGGTCAGCAACCAGCTCATGAAAGATTTCACCAAACTAATGAGACTGCACGACGAAAACACAAAAATCTATTTCCATACGCTAAAAGTGGCTGAAAGAGATACGTGCATGGCTGCAAACCCAGCAAGAAGCCCAAGTACAGTGCCACCCGAGGAAGTATTGCCACTGACATGCCCTCCGATATGGAAGCCTGCCAATGCAAGATTCTGAAGGCCAAGCGATCAGTGAGGGAAGGGTTTAGGACGGGGGGAAGAATATCCATCTTTGATAACCGCTTGAGGAGTTTTTTTAAAAAACAACGGACGTGAGCGGTTTTCGTGAGAACCACCGCTTCAAGATTTTTTTTCAAATCGTGGAGGAAAGAAAGCGCTCATGGAAAGGTGAGCGGTTTTCGTGAGAACCGCGTGCTTAAAGATTTTTTTTTCAAATTGTGGAGGAGAGAGAGCGCTAATGGATAGGTTAGGCAGTTATTTTTTGTTCTTATTTACTGTGGTGTTGCCGCATCAGTTTTTTAAGACTGTGTTCTATGTCCATGCCATGCACGGGAATGTTTTAGGTTGTAATATATAACATATATTTTTAAATTTTTATTTATTTAATTAAAAATTAATTATTAAAAATAATTTATAAATTTAAATAACATCACAATGTAATAATATAATGTCAAAAAAATAAATTCAACACGTAATAAATTCAAATCACATATTGATCTATGTTATGAGACATTAATTTGTAAATAATATTATTGCACAATATCCATAGATCTCAACTGTAGTCTTCCACGTGAAATTAACAATTGAAATTAAATATAAGTATACATTATATGACAGTGACATAGATCTCAATTGTAGTCTTTCGCGTGAAATTAACAATTGAAATTAGATATAAATATATATTATATGATAGTGACAACAATAAATTGTAATGTTATTGGTGAGTTGTAAACTTAGATAAATTATCATTTACAGAAGCATACACAGGTTAAAGTGGAAAAAATATTAAAATTTTAAAATAATATACTTTACTAACATAATTCTCTTAAAATATTAATTAAAAGAATAGAGGGAAAACAAATAAATTACTGTGGCCATATAGCTACAGTAACATTAAAATTCTTATAACAATAAATTATCCAAAGTATAAAAAAATTAAGTAAGAAAATAATTCAACCTAAGGAAGACAATATTTTACGAACTTTAGTTTATAAAATTATGTTCACTTTGTTATTATCATACAATTTTAAAATATATTTTTTGATTTTAGTAATATATATAAATCATATAAGATTATAGAGAGGTAAAAGTAGATTATAGAGAGATGAAATGTGCAGAACGTGTATAGTTCTACATAGTATTGCACCTCCTGGCCGTCACCTCTGTCTGTCTCCCCACCCATTTATTCCCTTCTGCCGAAGACATTCTAAAACCATCACCTGCAGAAGCTCCTCTCTCTCTCTCTCTCTCTCTCTCTCTCTCTCTCTCTCTCTCTCTCTCTCTCTCTCTCTCACACACACACACACACACACACACACACTTCGTGCCTTCTTCTTCGGTCTCCCCTCTTATTCTTCCTGTACTGTTGCACCAGGCGTGTCCAGTGGGTTGACGCCCCGGCCGCTTGGGAATGGGCGGCGTGGGGTGCTGGAGGGCAAGACGATGACGACTCGCTAGATGCATCCCCGCTTGCAGCTGCAGCGCCAACACCACAACCCCGCCGCTGGGCCCTTGAGATGGGCCGCCGACCTCGACTGGCACCTCTGCCTCTGCCTCGTCCTCCTCCCCCTCTCCCTCCTCTTCCTCCTCTCCCCCTTCCTCTACGCCGACGGCATCCGCGTCTTCTCCCTCGCCCCCGTCACGTCCCTCTTCCTCCACATAGAACAAAACCAAGGCTGGCCGTCCGGTCGAAATCCACCACAGTTTGAGGCTATACTGTAGGTCCACTGCAAGCACTTCACGCGCATTTGAACTGAAAGACTTTATTGGTTCAGAGCTGGAGAGTAGTAGTATTGATCGAGTGTTCTTGAGAACGCGCACTGGTTAAATTTGCACCTATAAAAGCGGTGGTGAGGGCAAGTGCATTAATCCCCATGCAGACAGCCATGGAGGGGAGTAGCTAGCTCGAGATTGGAGTACTGCTTGAGGCAGTGCAGCGGCCGGGGATGGAGAAGGCTGCAGGCAGGGCACGGCGACAGCTCGAGCTCCTCTCGTCTTCTTCCTCACCCTCCCGCCTCGTCTCCCCTCCCGGCAAGGCTGCCGCCGGCGTCGCCGTCTCCTCCCCCACGTAAGGCCGGGCCTGCGGGGGGCAGCCGGAGGCGGGACAGGAGTTCCTGTACAACAGGGCGGCGCCAATGGGTAAGGAGTTCCTGTACGTGGAGGTGGAGCAGGATGTGGAGGAGAGTTGCAGCGCCACGGTGAGGTGGTTGAAGAAGACGCGGGCACAGCAAACGAGCAGTTGGTACAGGAGGAAGCACTAATTTATGGGTCATGGTTTTCTTCACAGTACGCCGCTCATGCAGGGCTACCTGTTGCTCATCGGGGTCATGGTGGCCTATCACCGCCGTTCTACTACCCATCGGGCTGCGGCTGCTTGTGGAACTGCATGCGGCCAAGGTAGTGTCCGTGCCACCGAAAGGGGACGCTACCAGTTTATGTGTACGTGCAGGGCATGATACATATGCAAAGCGAAGAAACTGCTCATAAACATGAAAGCGAAAAATAAAACTTACTGGTTTTGGAGGCCGAAGAAGTGGATGGCACTTGTTGCCGTCGCCGTCGGCTGCGCACTCCCCCTACAACAACAAATAGTGGTAGTGTCAAGAAATAAAACTTACTGGTTTTGGAGGCCGAAGAAGTGGATGGCACTTGTTGCCGTCGCCGTTGGCTGCACTCCCCCTACGACAACAAATAGTGGTCGTGTGAAGAAACAATGATCATTGGGATCATGCGGCAAGGTAGAGAGAGACAATGAGAGAGAGCAATAGAGAATCTTACCGACGAAGGGTGAGGCTGAGGCGGCGGCTGAGGGTGAGGCTGAGACGGCGAGGTAAGATTGGTAGAGTCAGCGAGCACTGATCACGGAGATCAATCCGGCGAGAAAGTAGAGAGAGAAAGTGTGAGAGAGCGATAGAGAAACTTACTGGTGGAGGGTGAGGGAGGGACGACGGCGAGGTAGTGGAGGGAGAGGGTGAGGCAGTAGGAGGAGAGAGCAGGGTCGACGGAGGCCTCTATGTGGGATGGTCGATCGAGCGTCTAGAGCAGAAGATATTTTGGAGAGAGGTAATACTTGGAGAGATGTGCGTCAAGGTAGACAGTTTTCTTTTAAAAGTTGAGATTGTGTCTATGGGATGGGTGGCGTGATGCTGCGGTTTTTAATTTCAAAAAAGGGAAGAAGCGGTTTGTTTTCTTTAAAATGGAAGAACCGAAGAAGACTAAGGCTTTGTTTGATAACTCTTATTGGATCTCTATTGTCTAAAGTGATCAGACATTAAGAATTCAGATTGTTTGGTAAAATAATTTAATACATATCTGAAAAGATGTCTTGTGTCTTAAATTATCTCTTAAAAAAAAGTGAGGTTATGACACTTTTTTTGGTTCAGATCGAGACCCGGAGATCCCTACTCCGCCTCCCCCATTCTCTCCGACTCCTCTGACGACATCCTCCAGAGACACCGTGCTCCTCCCTCGCGAGGCACCGTGCTCCTCGCCGAGATCCCCGGCGGATTCACAAAGAAGAGCCTCTCGTTCTTGTCCTTCCACCCCTGTGTCTGCTGGGAGATGCAGAGGAAGAGCCTCTCGTACGCAGTCAGCATCTCTCAAGTCCGAAGCCAAAAGATCCCTTGAAAAAAGGAAGGGAAGTGTGTCTTCCTCCCCGTCTCTGCTTCGCACCACCGCCATGGACTCCCTCGCCATCTGTGCAATCAGGGCCGTCCCGCCCCTTCCCCTCGCCGTCCTCTCCCCGAACAGAAGGAGCTGGCGTCTGCATCTTGCCGCCACCGCCAAAGGTGGGTTGCTATCTCTCCTCCGCCGATCTCCTTGGCGTTTATCTTCTTCCCTTCTTTGGTTTCTGAGACGTTTAGGGTCTCGCTTTTGCCTTTAGGTAAGGAGAACGAGTCCAATCTACAGAAAGATGCTGGCAACAACAGCCTTGTTCCCTTCCTTGGGAGCCACGATTCTGTCTCTCCTCTTTCCAAAGTATGTATAGGATGTAGAAGATCCTCTGCTCCACGTTGTCAGAAAACCGTGTTTTTTTTTTCCTGTTTCAATTTGTTCTTGTCGTTTTTTCTAAAATTTAGATATTTTTAATCATATAAAGATACTTCGTGAAATAATATATTAATTTAGATATCAATTAAGATAGTTATCAAACAACTCTTAATAGAAGTCTAATATATTTTAAGTACTTATTAAATTACAGATTTAGACAGTAGATAGAAAATTAGATTTTAGACATTTTAAATAAGTGTTATCAAACACCACATAAATCTCTTGTGAGTTTTTTCGGTGGCTGTTCGTATAGATATAGATAATATAGATTTTCTGATATTGGGAAGTTTTAAAAAATGGAGGAAAGTTTTTGAAAAATGGAGCAACCGTTCGGTAGTACACTTTTATATTAGGAAAATAGATAGAGGAAGGTTTATAAGTTTGATATCCTCTCTTTCGATATATCTTCTTTTCATATATATATCTGGAAGGTTTTAAAAAATGAAGGAAAGTTTTTGAAAAATAGAGGAATTGTCTTGTGATATTTTTTTATTTTTTATATCGAAAAGATTTTGGCGGGAATATGAGTGTCCTGGTGTTGCCACGTGGCAGCACCAAAACTGAGAATTATTATATTAGTATAGAAGTATAGACTAGTTGAAAACCCGTGCGATGCACGGTAATTGTTTGTAAAATATTAAGATAAATAAAAAATATTATTTATAAAAGTATATAATTTTTATTACAAAAATTTTGTTAAACTAAATAGGAAAAGTTTGTTCTTAAAACAAAGGAAGGTCGACTGCACGAATGTAGGCTTAAAATTGAATTTTTTTTAAAAAGTTATGGTCTGTTCGGTTTAGCAAGATTTTTTAGATGGTGAGTATCTTACCTTGTTTAGAAAGATTTCTTCGTTGATTTAGGTGACAATTAATGTTTGAGACTTGCCTTACGGGAGGTGTGTTAAAGTTGATAGATTTATTATTTTATGTTAGCTGCTATATGTTAGGATTTGTTTACCCAGATTTTTCTTAACCATATTTAGCTGCGATATAGATAGATTTAGTGGGGAGATTTAGGCGGGAAAACTCTGCTTCTGGTGCTGCCACGTGGCTGCTCCAGAACTGAGTTTTATTATATTAGTATAGATAACTAGTTCTATGCCCGTGCTATGCACGGTAAGTTTTTAAATATAAATTTTTAATATATATTTATATATCTTAAAATATATATAATGATATTTTAAAAAATGTTTTAGTAATATTTTATTTACATATTTTTTTAGAAATGATGTAAATAATTAAAATAGAACAACTTATATAAGAATATCGTAAGATACATGAGAAATACATATATTGTTAAAGTAAATATCATCGTTAAAAAAAAGTCTACATGAATGTTTGGTTTATATCATGAAGTGTAAGTTTATAAATATCATGCTCTATTAAATTTTTAAAAAATAGGTTGATTTCCGTCAAATATGCTTGTGAGGAGATGACGTTGAAAATTGGTTAACAAAATATAAGATATTTAATCTAATATTTTTCAATTAAAAATAGTTTTTATTCTATCTTTCCTACCTAAGTTTTTATTCTATCTTTCCCTGCCACAGACGAAGATGCCAACATCACCAGCTACTCATCAAACACAAAAACTTTCGATATTTAACAAATTAATTAATCCTTTTGATATATATATATACATATATATATATATATATAACTACATATATAGAACAAAACAACTCACTGTTCCCGGGATGCCAATGTCATAGACGGGGCCATGAACAGCCCAAAGTTCCTTTTTGACGTCTGCCCCGCCTTCAGATCCTTGTTGAACAGCGAGAAGATGAATGCCTCGATCTTCTGGTCCAGCATCAGCAGCGTCCCGACGCCGGACGTGATGTGCCGCACCACGTTGGCTACGCTTATAAAAAAAAACACACTTATAAAAAATAAGGTTTGCATGTTGTGAATATGATAGTGAAAATATGTATGTAAATATAAAAAAAATCGTAACTTACATGTTGCTTTGTAGCGTTGCCTACGATAAATCCCGAAGAACAGTTGCCTGTATGACCCTGCATGTTGGAATAAATTAACAGTGAAAATGGTGAAAAATGGGATATTTTTTTGCATAAATATATAAATTTGTAAAAACACACTTAGATATGTAATCTAAAATAATGTCTAAAAAATAGTAAATTTAAAACTAATATTACACAGTAAATTGAAAAAATGTTAAAAAGATTAATGTTCGGAACTGAGTTCTGTAACGCTACGATGCCTGCTAGTTCAAAACAACAAAGCCAATCATATATTTTTAAAACAATTCAAAGTAAGATAGAAAAAAAGAAAAACGTAGAATGATCAGAACACGGGCTCTAAATACAATATTGTGCACCAAGTTTTTCTACTTCTACAGTGGTGTTTGCATGTGACGTGGCCAGTGCACGCCCGCTGCTCTGCCAGCAGGGCGGGACTTGGAGTCAAAGGAGATGAAGGATGGAGAACTGCAATGTTTGGATTAACCACAGAATTCAAACAAAACCCATGAACACAAACACAGGCATAAGCCGCCGAACCTTACCCAACCCAGGAACAACTCCTATTTGTTGGATTTTACTTTCACAATAGACATGATATTTGAAGTGTTGGACATGTACATAGGTTAGTATTATTTTCTTGAAGTGCTTGCCGTTAGAAGAGATTACCGGATGCGATAAAATGGAAAACTTCGAGATGGAGACTCCAAAGTAATGAAAACATACATGAATCGTAAACTCTAAATCTACTGTTTTGTTAAAAAAAAAAAAACAAAGATAGAAAAATAGAAATTGTATTAAATATACTGTAGCGCTATAGTCATTTAGTAGTTTACTGTAACTGCTACAGTACCAAATATAAAATAACAATATTTATGTTATCTTTTTTATATTAAAAAAACTATACAATAAAAAAACAAATGTTGTCCAATCAGATTTTTAAAAACAAATTTACACAAAAAGAGAAAAATGAAAAAAAAAACTTAAATCTACTATTCACAACTGTTCATGACTGTAGCCATTCTACAGTATTCACTGGTGAAAGACAAAGACGATGGAGCCGACGATGAGTGGAGACGACGACCGGCGCCGGAGACGACGACGACGACAGCACCCCACCGGCCCCGATGAGTGGACGACGACGACCGGCGCCGCCGGAGACGACGACAACGACAGCACCCCACCGGCCCCGAATACGGCTCCGTCGTCGTCGTGCGGGGTGTGCGGGGTTCAACGTGGAGGTGGAGGGGGAGGAAGTGATCACAGGACTCCATTCACCAAGAGGAACCCATGCATGCAGAGGACTGGTGGAGGTGTCCAAAACTGCAGGGGATGGTGCGCGGCTGTGTGTGTGTGTGTGTGAGAGAGAGAGAGAGAGAGAGAGAGAGAGAGACGGACGCGCCCGATCCAAAAGATGTCGAGGAGGACCGGAGGCAAGCAAGAAGGAGAGAGAGAGAGAGAGAGAGAGAGAGAGAGAGAGAGAGAGAGAGAGAGAGAGAGAGAGAGAGAGAGAGAGAGAGAGAGACCTTGAAGCTAAGAAGAGTATGCTTCCGCGAGTGCCTGTGCAAGAGTATGGCTGCACAGCGCTGGTGAACTCCCCGGTTGTTCTTCTGCCCTGGAGTGGTGGAAGAGGTCCCAGACGGAGACCTCCAGATGGGCCTGGTCGGAGGCGATGGCATCCCCAACTTTGCTCGGGTCTGCATCGTCGACCACCAAGGCTTGCCCAAAACCTTCCGGACCACCTCCTTCCACCATGCTCGGAGAAACGTGGTGAAGAAGGTAGCGTGGCTCTCAAAATAATTTTTTTAAGATTTAGCTGCCATATTTTGACAGCATTTTTTGGCGTTTCAATGGGCAAACGAAAATATGCTGGCCTCCGAAAACAGAGAAATAAACACTCCGATTCTTGCTTGCGGTTTTATGAAAGTTATTAAAAGAGATTTTGTGGTGCTATATTTAGATAGCACAATCTTTATTTTAGGAAGATTTAAAATTGATGGAATGAACACTCGCTAAAAAAAAAATTTGCCTGCCATGTTTTGGCATATAAATTGTAGAGTTTTGAGATGTAAAATTGTATGAATAAACACTCGCCAAAATCAACTTCTATCTGCCATGTTTTGAAATATAAATTGTAGAGATTTGACTTACATGAGTGTTTAGGCGGCAATATGAGTGCTCTGTTATGTGTCAAAATCTCTAATAGAAAGATCTTAAAAAAATATGTGATATATTTTAGCAATAACGACATACTATTATCGGGAAAGGGGATGGATAGAAATCAATTGTATTTCTATTTTTTATCGGGAAGTTTTAAAATATTAATAAGATTATCAATAATATTTAGTGGGGAATAAGATTACCAAAAATATTTAGTGGGGAGATTTAGACTTGTCCTAATGTTGCCACGTGACAGCACCAAAAGAAAAGAGGAAGGTTACATATCTCAGTTTGAGCGGAAAACAAAAAAATCTGGTGCTGCCAAGTGTACTCTTAAGACTGAGTTTTATTATAATAATATAGATATAGATAAATAAATTAATTTTTTTATTAAATATTTAATTTATATTTTAATCTTTGATAGAGTTATAATTTATTACAGTAAATATTATCTTCTTTTACAGTATATATTAAATATTGTTACAGTCAAGATCTCTCGCATTATAGTTAGAAATTATTAATTAATTTGTCATAATAATATTACATGTGGAGGCCATTTCTAACTTGTTAAGTCTGCCGCGGCCCACTACGGCCCATCAAGACATCAGGACTCTGGTTATCAAGTCACGTGTTCTCGAGTTCAGCCAAAGGGATTTCGAACACGTTTGGCCATTCGGAGACCAAAAGGCCTTGAGGGTGGTCTCCGGACATCCCGCAGTCTGTTCGGACGGGGTATGTCCCACCAAACAGATCTTGCTCGAAACACATTATGGGTTTGTCTTCGCAGCTGTGCTTCCGAGCACCAGGGACCGAACAACCTGCCCATTAACCGAGCAGGTCCCTATTCGGTACCTTCCGACTAGAGGATTCATGATGGCTGTTTGCCTCCCAACGATAGTAAATCCGATGGCGCATCATGCGTCCTATAACCAAAGGCAGTAACTGAAGAATCCCAACAGACGTCTCAACAGACAGCCCATCGCCTGTAAACCTGAACTGGTGCGCCCCTCTAGTCATCATTGGAGAAGACAAGCGTCCAGACCGTTCATCTCCCTCACCTATAAAAGGTACATGTGATCCCTATGCAAAGGTACGCAACTTTCGACACACTTGTCCACACGCGAAACACACATCAGCGAACCTTTCTTTTCTGTCTTCCTCTACAGTCCGATCTGACTTAAGTATCAGAGGGTTCTCCCAGTTCTTCAACCGGACTCTCTTGATCCATTCTCTATCTTGTAAGTCATCGTCCGCATCGACGACCGTCTACCCTCTCTTCTTAATGGAGACCTATTCGGTCCAGACCCGAACGGAAAAAACGCTTACACATTACAATATTCCAATCCAGCGTTCTAATATTACTGGACGGATTGGGATTGGGGACGAGAAACTGGGAAACATATCGGGCAAAAGCCGAACCCGGACCGTCGGATCCTCGTGCCCATTAGGCGGATCCGAGACGCGGCCTAGAAGTCGAAGTGATCCGTCCGCGGCGGCGGCGGTTCGACCTTTTGCTCCGCGCGACCTCCCCGCTCCTCCTCCACCCCCGCTCTCGCGAACCCTTCTGTGCTCATCGCGCCATGGCCGCCGATGGGGAGAAGCCCAAGCCCGCCGCCTCCGGCAAGACGAAGAAGCGCAAGTATCTCCCTCATGGCGTACGCTTCCCCTCCCTTTCCTTCCTCTCTCTCTCTCTCTCTTGTCAGATTTCCTTCGGCCATCGCGCTTCTCGGCGCATTGTTTTGATCTTAACTAGCAGGGTTTGTTCTTACCAGCGGGGAGAAGAGAGGGGGGAGAGGGACTGCAGTGACGACTGTTGTTGTTGTTGTTGCTTTTTTTTGATCCCAGAAACCCGTGAGGAAGGGACCGTACCCGCTGCGGCCTGGAGTGCAGGGCTTCTTCATCACTTGCGACGGGGGAAGGGAACGCCAGGCGGCCAACGACGCCGTCAACCTTCTGGAAAACGTGCGTTGCTCTTTCTCACACCTTCCGTTTCTATCTCCCGTTTGGCTCATCATCCTGCTCGATGCTGTGTGGATTTTTTTCCCATTTTTTTGGCTTTCTTATTTTTCTTCGTTTTCCCTGTTACTTAAAGTTACGTGGGAAATCGCTTTCTGCTTTGTTGGCTATGGTCTGTGTCTGTACATCCATGTTGCTGGGACTTCGTTTTTCTGCAGGTTTTGAATGTGGTTATAATTCCCCTAATTCCATGAAAGAATAGAATAACATGCTTGGTTTGATCACAGGCTTGCTAATTCTCTGGTTTCTGTCAAAGTGAAGTTTAGTTAAATACATAGATAACTGCACACCTTAGGCTTTCCTCGTTACTGTGGGTTCTTTGGTGGCTATCTATTCAAATGTTGCATTTATTTTCTGCAGCATCTGATGCTTGACCTTGATGGCATTAGAACTGACTTGTGTGTTTCAAGTACTTATCTTTGTCAAGTCTAGGTGACTATTAACAGATCGGTTGCTTTTCTGCTTCTTGACATGTTTGACTATTCTTAATATGTACAGTTTTATGAAGAGTTACTCGGGGGCAAAGATTCTGGCACAAAGAACAACGTGATTCCTAGTAAACCATTGAATAAGATAACTAAGTTCCATGATTCTGACTCTTCTGATGGTGAAGAGGAGTCTGATGTGGAGAATGGGAATGTGGAGGAGCCAGGTGAAAGTGAAGAGACGCCATCCAAGAAACAACATCTAGAAACAGATGCAACATGTGAACAGTCAGTCAGCATTGCGGAAGAGAAACCCATCGATGCACTAATTGAAAATGAACTCGAGGAACTGGGAGATAGGAAGAAGGTTTGTTGAAAGTAATTCAAAGACCATATATTGTTTTATTTCAATCTATTGCGTGGTTACTGAATTTTGTTGCATTATAACTCTGGTTTTGCTTTACTACTAAGGAGTTGTGCTCAAAGATAATCATCCATTTTCTATACATATAGGTCAGCAAATCAGTTGTGCTTCTGCTTGATTATTTATATGAAAATTTTGTTTTGTTTACATTTTAAACTATTTATATTTCTACCTCTGTAAATTTATCACATATTTGAGCCATAAAGTTTTACTTTAATGTAATATCTTAGGGTTGTAGGACCACTTTTAGTTGAAAAGGGATCACTTCCAAAGAGAGGTCTTGGCCAGACTAGGAGATGAATGAGGGAGAAGGGGGTTTTCACTTTCGACGAGGAATGCCACAGAAAAGAAGACTGTAGAGGGTGGAACCAGGGGCCAGGGCGATTGGTGTGGATGTAGGTTGGAAAGATTAGGACCTCCACATGGCCCATGTATGGCATGAAGAATGACTGATTTCAGATGCCCAGGCAGGGGCATGTGGGAGAGCTTTAGAAATTGGAGAAAAGCATTTTGGTTTTGGGAAACCCTTTTTGCTGATTTGAAAATTTTGAATTATGTTTTCCTCGAGTATGAGGCTATTGGATTATTTTATTTCATGCATTATATGTCATTTTGCTTTCATGGTCTTGCATTACATGTATCCTTTGCAGAGACATCAATGCTAGCATTCAAAGCCACATATCTGCAGGTAGTCATAGTCATTGTCTTTGGTCTCTTCGGAGACATCCGAGAAAATAGTCATTGTCTTTGGTGCCATTGAGTGAGATTTGGTGTTAAATACATGCAATCTATTGCAAGTTCTTAGTTCACACTGAAGAAGAGATAGTTAGTCCTACTGAGCAGACTTTATAACTTCATATCTAGCAATAAATGAAAATGACACAAAGGGCTTTAGAAGGTTATGTAGAACATCATATTAACATACGGGGGTTTATATGTGTGCACAGTGTTCATATGGGTTATTTACATATGCCATTGACAGACGTTCTCTAATTTAAGTATTTTTTTGGATTGCATGCAAAATCATGAAGGTATTTACTTTCCTGTTGTCTCTTGACTCTCTTCACATACTACATATGCTTTGAACGTGTTGACAGAGACACTTTGTGAGCCTTGATTCGGGCTGTAATGGCTGCATTTTCATTCAAATGAATAAGAGAGATGGAGATCCCACTCCTTCGAGCATAGCACAATACATGATAACCTCGGCTTCTTCTTCGAGGAAACACATGTCAAGGTTACTTCTCGTCTGCTGTCTATCCAATGTCTTGGTAATAATGTTAGTCTTAGAAATACTTGTGATGTCATGGGCTAACATGCGTTATTTTGCACCCTCCAACCCCAGATTCATTCTAAGAGTTTTGCCAGCTGAGGTGGCATGTTATACATCAGTGGAGGAAATCATGAAAGCTATTGAACCGCTCATCAGCCATTATTTTCCAACAGAAGCTACAAGTCCAATAAAGGTACATCTCATGCCATAACAATTCCTTCCATGTATATTTTTTGATAAAAAGGAGAAGTTTGCTTTACCTGTGAGGCAATGTGACAATAGGGAAGAGAACTGTGGGTGGCATGGTTGGCCTACAACATGGAAGGCAGGATCGGAATCGGAATCGGGATCGACCAGGCTCGATCCGATCCTGGATCGGATCGGATCGCAAGATCCCATGGATCCAAGGGAAGTCTGGCCGATCCTGGATCGGCCAGTTTATAAAATGGTTTTTTTGGGGAAAAAATTCAGGAAAATTCAGGAAACAATAGAAAAAAACAGCAAAAATGAGGGAAAATCTGATAAATTGAAAGAACTAATATTTGCATAAAAAACCAATCATACATGCATTCATAATATATGAAACATAAGATTTTGT
This sequence comes from Colocasia esculenta, assembly GCA_014218235.1. Taxonomy (NCBI): domain Eukaryota; kingdom Viridiplantae; phylum Streptophyta; class Magnoliopsida; order Alismatales; family Araceae; genus Colocasia; species Colocasia esculenta. The sequence goes on from CM024762.1 coordinate 151,225,255, forward strand.
GTATGATTACTACTATAATAATACAAGAAAAATATAAAATATTAAAGACTTGGTGTATTATTAACCTAAATACCATTTAAGTAAATGTTAAAATTTGTAGTTTCATTTATTTAAGATATTACATGTAAATAAGGAAATATCCCCCATTTGAATCCAATAAAAATATTTAAAAAATCACATCTCTTACTAATAAAAAGTCAACTCTCCCATCCAAGAAGAAAATCGCAATTTTTGTGATTTTATCAAAGTAGCAACTTTCTAATCTCTCATAATTTGACATATTTAAAATTTTATAATTCAAATAAGTCTAATAAAATACTAAAAATCTAAAGTCCAACAAAAAAAATCAAACGTGCATATGACTTCTCCAAGAAGCCGCTCTCTTACTGACAGCACTAAGTCTACTTGAGACCTCTTAGGATTTGGTCAAACTAAGCTATCATCACCCAAACTCATGAGTGTCATGAGTTGGGTGATGGTAGCTCAATTTGACCAAATTCTAAGAGGTTTGGATGATGATAACTTAAGTTTGACCAAATCCTAAGAGGTCTCAAGCAGACTAAGTGCTGTCAGTAGGAGAGTGGCTCCATTAGAGAAGTCACATGCACGTTTGACTTTTTTTACCGGACTTTGAATTTTTAGTGTTCCATGTGGTTTATTTGAATTATCAAATTTTTGATAAACTAAATTACGAGAGATTAGAAAGTTAGCATTTCGCTAAAATCACCAAAATCGCGATTTTCTTCTTCGATGGGAGAGTTGACTTTTTATTGGTAAGAGATATGATTTTTTTGATATTTTTATTAGATTCAAATGGGGGGTACTTCCTTATTTACATGTAATATCTTAAGTAAATGAATTTACTTAAATGATATTCAGGTAAATAAGGAGATCCTGACAACCCTGCCTGAAGAGGATCCTGAAGGTAGCCTGAGGGAATCAACCTGGATCAGTCTGGATCGACTGAATCGAGCCGGGATCGATCGATCCCGGTTCGACTCGAGCGATCCAACTCAGATCCTACTGAGTTGGGTCGATCCAGCCGGAAATGTGGGGTTTTGGGGGCTTCAAGGGGGAATCGGTCCTTGGGGGTCGATCCGATCCGGGATCGAGCGATTCTGGCTCGATCCCGGCGATTCTTCCTTCCATGGCCTACAAGCCCCCAGAAGCATATTGCAAGGTCATCTCCATCTGAACATGACCCATAGTGAATGTGGATGGGAGATTCTCAGGTCTATGCACATGTTCTTTGTCCTGGCCCAGTTGGTGTAGCACCCACTGTATCCTCTGACCAATGCGTCATGGCTGGTGGACCTTTGGAATCAGGACAGGACAAGAGCCCATACCCAGGGAAATGGAGTTGCATTATTTTGCTTGCTGTTGGCAATAGAGCTATAATCTTTTCTTTAGATTGTTTGGTATTGATCCTTAATGCTTTGAACAAGATAGACTTTTCATTTGTTTGACAACCTTATGTGTCCATGAGTATGGACAGGTCTTGAAAAACATCGTTTTAGATGCTGCCATGGCCCATAGATGATGGTTTGAAAAACAGCATTCTCATTGCAGATCAGTCCTTGACATTCCCAGTTTTGTTACTTAGTTCAGAACCTGAACTGCTAATATTTGGACTCCGTCCTCTCTGGTTCTAAGAAGTTGTGCCAGTATATACCTTTGCTGTAGAGACAACAATACAAGTGAAGTGACCGTTCAAGGAGCAAGTTGAAAAAGGATTTGAGATGTCCATGATGATGGCTTTCTCTGGTAGGCAGTAAAACATTGTGCATTAGTAGAAGGGTTCTAAGAAGTTCAGCCAGTATATACCTTCACTGTAGGGACAACAACACAAGTGAAGTGACTGTTCCAGGAGCAAGTTGAAAAAATATTTGAGATGTCCATGATGATGGCTTTCTCTGGTAGGCAGCAAAACATTGTGCACTAGTAGAAGGGAGAAATGGACAGTACTTTGTGACAAGATGAACTACAAAGTTAGTTGCCACTGGCTTGTTTCTTTATGGAGCAATTTTCTGGCAATGGTTTGCGATTTTATTTACTATGGTGGAAGAATTCTTTTCAATAGTTGTCTCTAGATTCTAATAAAATGTATGTTCACTAGTATAATGTTACAAATACATATATGTTCATTTGTGTGTTTGTGGAGCTATTACATTTATTTTCCTTGTATGCATTTCTTATTTTCTGTAGCATATGTATTATTCTTTCCCTTACAGTTTGTTGCATATCAAAAGATCTTCCGACTGTGAAATTTTTCTGGCGGTTTTCTCATTCTCTTATTCTTGCAGTTTGCAGTTTTGTATGAAGCTCGTGCAAATACTGGTATAGATAGGATGAAAATTATAGATGCTGTTGCCAAGTCTGTGCCTCAGCCTCATAAAGTGGATCTCCGTAACCCGGATAAGACCATTATTGTTCAGATTGTCAAGGTAAATTCATTTTACTGTGTTCAACAACTATAGCTCTCGGCTGTGCTGCAGGCTTGCCCTGGAATTTAGTGTTTAGGCGTTAAATGCTCTCTTGCTCATCTTTTTTTCTGGACAGTATTTTATTGGTTATGAAGTTTGGTATCACTAATTCTGCAGTCAATTTGTTTAACTCTGTTGGGAAATCTTCTTTCTTTCGTAGACACAGTGAAATGATCAAACTAGAGTCTTTCAAGTTTTTTGAGGAAGTGGACAGTACCACCGTTGTATTAATGAAGGAAAGGAATGTACAAGTGTGAGCCCCAAAAAACCCTTTACAAAAGGAAACTCCACATAAAACTGATGTGCCCCCCTTAACTCCTCAAAATTAAAAAGGTGGAGGAGTGAAACCTCCACAAAGATGTTGAGCCCAGAAAATAAGTTTTCCTTTCAAGAAAGAAAATAAACAATCCTCGGATCTAGCTTCTCTCTGGAATAATCTATTGTTTCTTTTGGTCCAAATAGCCCACAGCGTGCCGTGCAAGATCAACCACCAAAATGCTCTGTCTTCCTCAGTAGGCCTTGCTTTCTTCCATTCTGCAAAAAGCTCCTGCACATTCAAGCCGGAGGGCAGATGAATAAGAAGAAGATGGCTCCACCTTTCCCAAATCCTCTTAGCAAAGGAACATGTAACAAAAGTATGGTCCCTGTCTTCCTGATCAGTCCCACATAACGAGCAGATAGTATATAAATTATCAAGGAAAACCAGCAGCTTGTCACCGGTAGGCAGCCTGCCATGCAAAATCCTCCACACCGAAACTTTAACTTTCAGGGGGCTTTTAGCTGGCCAAATAGCTTTAGCATTAGCAAATGTGTCCCTCCGCCTGTCATCACATCATAAGCAGATTTAATTGAGAAAATCCCATTGTTTTCCCATCTCTAAGTCCAAGAATCTTTTGTTTGTTGAACCGGCCTTTGAGTTTGCACTAAGGAAAGAAGTTGCTGTAGCTGCTCCATCTCTTCATTGGTCAGATTTCTCCTGAAAATCTGTTCCCAGATGCCTCCTGACAGCTGAAAATCGTACATATGAACCACCGTTGTGTCTGAGATGGAGGATAAGGCCACCAAGGGCGGAAAGAGTTCCTCAAGGGTAAAGTCCCCACACCATCTGTCCTGCCGAAATAGAGTTTGGTGGCCATTTCCCAAGGCATCTCTCACACTAATTTAATAAAATCTGCAGCCATAAGGATTCCCTTCCAAATTGGTGAGACGATATATCCTCTATGGGGATAAATGTCCCATACTCTAACAGAATGATAGTAATTTTGAGTAACCATGTTCCACCACAAACCTCCGTCCTCCACCCCCAATCTCCACTGCCATTTGCTTAAAAGGGCGAGATTAAAAGTAAAACATCTCAAGTTCTTGACCCCCAAACCACCTACCTCTTTGGATTGGCAAAATTTGCCTCACGCAATGTCATGCCAACCTCTTCTATCTCCCCCACTTCCTTGCCAAAAGAATCTAGCTTGAATTGACTCCAACTTCTTGATTAGCCCTTTAGGAATTCTGAAAATAGACAAGAAGTATATGGGCAAGCTATCCTGGACTGATCTGCATAACACAAGTCTACCTCCGTAGGATAAAAGTCTCGCCTTCCATCTCGACAACCTATTTTCAATCCTTTTAATCATGCCATGTCAATCCTTGTTTTGGAGCGGTCCCGGAGACAATGGGAGGCTCAAATAAGAGAATGGAAACTTCTCCGCCTGACAGCCAAAGAGAGAGTGATGCAGCTCTCCTAACTTCTTGGTCCGCCATATTTATCCCTGTCAAAAGACTCTTGTTGTAGTTAACCTTCAGCACTGTAACATCTTGCAGTACTTCTAGCATCAAAATAGTATCCCTGAGCTGTTGGATCTCATTAGCTAGGAACAAAATAGTGTCATCTGCATGTTGAAGATAAGTGATAGGAACAGTTGATGAGAGGTCTGGAACCTGTCACAATACCTTCCTCTTGAGCTTTAATCCACATGTTACTCAAGATCTGAGCTACCAACACAAACAAATGAGGGGAGATAGGGTCCCTCTATCTGATGCCTCGTCCCATAGAGAAGAAGGGGGTAGGTTTCCCATTAATGAGGACCGCCAAAGAGGCCGATGTGATGCACTGAGAAGCCCAGGTAATCCAAGTTGAATGAAAGCCTATCTTCCTCAAGACCTGTAGGAGACAACCCCAACGCACTCTGTCATAGGCTTTTTTGAAATCTAGCTTGAGAACAAGACCTTTTTTCCTCTTACCTCTTCCAATGGAACAAACATTCATGAGCTACCAAAAAATTCTCTTAGATGTGTCTTCCTCTTATGAAGGCTCCTTGAAAAGGGTTGATCAAACTGTGCAACAGACCTTCCAACTTCCCTGCCAAAACTTTAGAAATTATTTTGTAAGTTCCATTCAACAAACTAATTGGTCTGAAGTCCGCCAATTGAGAGGCCTCTGTCTTTTTAGGAATGAGCACCAGGTAGGTTTGTTTATACCTCGCAGATGAGCCTTACCTTCCTGAAATTCCTTGATTGCAGAACACACATCTTCCTTAACAATATCCCAGCAATGTTGATAGAAGGGCATTGGGAAACCGTATGGGCCTGGAGCCTTATCACTAGCCAATGAGAACACTGTCTGCCTAATCTCCTCCTGCTGAAAAGGGGAAATGAGACTCTACCTCTGTGCCTGAGACAACCTTGGTAAAGTCCGTCTAACTAGCTGGTCTTCAGAATAAAGAGATGCATAGAAGTCTTTTACATACCTCTTGATGTCCTCCTCCCTGTCTAAAAGATGAACCCCATCTGAAAGTGAAACAATATGATTTCTCCTCCTTCCTGAAGCAATGATGTGAAAAAACCTTGTGTTGTTATCTCCTTCTTTGACCCATCTCTCCCTCGACCTCTGTTTCCAATACATTTCTTCTTTAAGCAAGCATTCATCATATTGGATCCTTAGAGTCTCTCTACACAATATGTTCTCTTCATCCAACAAGTGAGCATCCTCCAGCTAATCTATAGTCTGAATCTGAAGAAGAATAAACTCTTTTTTCTGAAGTGCTCCAAATCTTCTTGTTGGCCCCCCAATTCTTCAACACTTGAGCAAGATGGTTCATTTTTGCAACTAGCGTGCCCATGCTGTTTCTCTTCTTCTACAGCACTCCCAAGCATTCCTGACAGTATCAAGAAAATCGGTCTCCTTGATCCAATACTTCTCAAATCTGAAAGTAGATTGTGCCCTTCAGCCCCTACTGGTTTTCAATAAAATGGGCTTATGGTCTGACTGTGGTCTTGGCTGACAAGACACTAGGGAATGCAGGAAGTGTCCCACCTAGTCAGCGTCCCACCTAGTCAGCAGAAGCCAAAAATCTATCAAGTTTAGAACAGGAGGGGTTGGCTCTTAAATTAGACCAGGTGAAGTGAGTATTTGCTAGGCCGAGGTCAATAAGAGCAGCCCCCTCGATGAAGTCGCAGAAATCCTCAGTTTCAACTGGCAATAGGCAGTCCCTGTCCTCTCTAACCTGCAAGTAATAGCATTGAAGTCTCTCATCACACACCAAGATCTCCCTGAAGAAGAGTGCATGTCCATGGGCCTCTTCCACGGTTCATGTTTTTCTTCCCTGGATTGCAGCCCATACGCTCCGATGAAGTCCCAGGAGAAGCCGTCTCTGACAGATTTGAAGTGCGTGGTGATTGCCCATCTCTCCACCCTTTTGTCTACCTTAACCTCCTCTACTTCAAAAGCATTCCACATTACAACAATACCCCCTGCCCTACCAACAGCTGGAGAAAACACCCCAATCTTCCTCCCCCCAATTCCTGGATCAAAATATCCACCTCTTGTTCACTTTTAGTCTCCTGAAGACACAAGATATCCACCTTCCCCCTTCTCACCAGATCCCTCACCATTCTCCGCTTCTCACTCCCCCCTACACCTCTAACATTCTAGGAGACAGTCCTCATTGAAAGATGGTGGACTATCCCTCCTCTGCACCCCTTTCCAGTCCCTCTTCTGCCCCTACCACCACTACATCACCCCTACTAGTTGGTTCCCCCTTGCTGCATGAGTTCTCCTTCTTAGCTTCTCTCGCCATAACCGCTAACCATCTCTTTTGAATCAGAGTAATTGCTCCTTTAATATCCTTTTCTGTCCCCTCATACGAGATGCCCAACTTACTCGCCAACTCCTTCAAGTGCTCTTCAGTAATCTTCTCCACCACTGCTATTAAACTCTCTGCCTTCCTCCTTCCCCAACACCTACCCTCCTTCACCAACGACTTCCGTAGGCACTTCTCAGGTATATGAGTTTGGAACTCTGCCTGAGCATCTTCAGCATTGGGGGAGTCGTCCTCCAGGGGCAATTGATCCCTATCTTTATCTCCCTTGGACAAGCGTTCCTGTTGACTCCAGAGGACGATGGCTCGAGCGTCAGGGTGGAGGATGTCCTGGTTCTCCAGGCGAGTGCTCGCACCTTCCTCAGGTTGTGGGGGTCTCTCTTGCAGGGCCGTCTGCTGCAGGTTGCCCACTGGGACTATGCTCTTTAGGTGATCCAACGGAGTCATGCCGGAGGTACTGGCACCCTTGGACCCTAGGTTTCCTGGAGGTCCGGTGGAGAGGACGATGTCGGAGGCGCTTTTCCTCCGCCTGCACAGAGACCCTTTCCTATAGGGATACCGTCTGCTGGGAGGCATGCCTGAGCTGTCTGCTCTGGCGGTTGAACAGGAGAAGCTCTTGCAGAAGATGGGCGGGGAAGATGAAGTGTATCGGGTCTAGCAGGCCCAATACGCTGCTCAAATCTGGATCGCGATAAATTAGGGATAACAAATCGGCCCGTGAAGCTCCAATCCGGTTGGCTACCAATTGGAGCAGCAATATCTGGCCCATTATGGGCCCGAGGATTCTAAATTCGAGTTCCACCAAGGCTTCATCTTCTACCTCCGGACAGTGTCGTGGTTGCCCTAGCTGTCGGCTCTCCTTGTCCTCCAACACCCAGACCCGGAGGACGAAAGTCACTCCATCCAGGGTCGTGATGATCATCTCCGGAATTGTCGCCGAAGCTGGGCCTCCACATCGACCTCAATGGACGTCCTGGTCCCCTGGGGGAAGAATACCAGATTCCTAGTCACTCTGCTGCTGAAGGAATTGACTAGGAATCTCAGACCTTCCTCGTCACAAAGGATGAGAGGAACTTCCTCCAAAACCACCTTGAATTGCTGGAATGACGGGTTAGGAAAAGTGCCCGTCCCTGAGAGCCACCTGCCAATCCAGAGCAGCGCGCCTCCTACCATGAGCACTCATGACACCACCAGTTCCTCTACCTTCTGCTTCACCCACCAGTAGGAAAGTGCACTGGGTCACCCCTGAAAGCCTCCCAACTTCCACCATATAGTTGGGCTATCCTGCTCTTTAGGCTAACCGCCTTCACTGCTTCTTGGGTTACGGTGGCACATAGGCTGCGTTGAAGGCGATCAGCTTTCCTCGCCACATTTTCCACTGGGTATTCTCCCGCCTTGACCATCTTTTTGCTCCCCGTCTTAAGCTTGTTCACCTTCGCCTGACCTCTCACAACCTCTGCAAAGGTCTTACGACCAGGCCTCATTGCAACAGTCGTCCTACGTCGATCGCGCCTCACGTGTCCTCTCCTCCCACATTGAAAACAGGTGAGGAAGAACCTAGAGGCCGAAAAGGAGGGCCAATATGATCCCCCGTCCCTCAAGGTGCCCCGATTAGCACCGAAAGGCCACGCCATCTGTGGAGGAGGCCCTCGCGAAACTCTTGCGCCACTCGTCTCTCTGAAACCTGGACCCCCAAGATGACGGCGGACGCCGGAGAGGAGGATCCTCTCTGGCAGTGGCGAGCCGGGCCCCGCCCTCAGGCAACGAGGAAATCCCTGCCATGCTGAAAGGGGCCCTCTTTCCTCAGAGCTTCTCTCTCTAGAAAAGTCTAGAGAGAGAAGACCCAAGCATAACTAGAGTATTTCAAGTTGCTTCTTCATTTTATCGTTGATTGTTTGGTTATTGTCTGAGGATTTTATTTTTGCAGAGAGGTTGTCCAGTTTTAAACCTTTGATCTTGGGCATACAGTCTAGGTAGCAGCATGACAAATAAAATGTGACTTTTTTATACGTGTGCAAGGTTTTACACCTAATCAGTAAATTATTATTAAATTGAAAATTTCTCTCTTTACCATGAACACCAGAGGTTGTGACACTAATTGACCAAGGAAGAGATGTAAATATATATGTTTTTAATCCATCGGTCCGATTATTCTTGTTTTACAATTTTGTGCAGACTATATGCTTGGTAGGTGTCGTTGAGAGGTACAAGGAGCTCTCTAAGTACAACCTAAGGCAACTGACAACCACGCAGAAGGAATAGCCGTGTCATAAAGTTTGCAGATTCGAAGCGAGATTGTGGAAAAATCGTTTAACTTAAAGCTGGTAAACTTGCTATATATGATCCGCCGGGCGGGTGGGGGAGTGCGTGGACAGCTTCACCTGCTCACCTCGCCCTCTCCATCAAGGGATCTACGAGATTGGGAACACGTTTTTGATCGTGCAGGAACTGATGCTGTTTAATCATATGTTTTCTTATTGCCAAGTTCTATGCCATCTTTGGTAAAAAATTGAGCTCTGTTTTTTCTTGTTTGATGTTTGTCCTGTTTTCTCCATTTCCATGTCAGTGTTATCTCTAACAAAAGGTGGTTCTGCTTCTCCTGGGGCATCCCCTGCGGCCTAATCCGCGCGCCCCCGATCCTAAGCAGGCTCTTCTGCATCGATCTCACAGGACGATGCATGCGTGTGCAGATACTCTGTGCGTAGATTCACGCGTGCATGTGCACACGCACCTTTTCCCTTCAAAGTATGATTACACAAAATTCTATCCTGCCATTCACATTTGCATGTATATTCTTTGCGAAAAATATATACTGCAACATCAATCTGCTAGCTCAATCTTACAATAATGATTGATGTGGATTAAGCAATCCTATGTTTCTCTCTTCCTCAACTAACAAGATTATTTTCGTCATCAAGGTTGCAAGGTTGAATTTGCAACGAGTGTTCCTCGTTAGATCACGGGGACTTCCCACCCAGCCGGAGTTGCAACCCGCATACTTTTCCTTCGATCATGGATTAAACAATCTTATATGTTTCTCTTTCTTCCTCAAACTAATAAGATTGTTTACTTTGTAATCTACATAAGATTGATTTTACAATAAGTATTTCTCATTCATCATACATGAAGTAATTCCTCTTTGCTACTCATCTTTGAGAAATTTTGACAGTTTGTTAATATAAAACGATGGTACGGGAGAAAGGTCTACATGCATATTAAAAGAATACGGCAGTACTTAATGCAGCATCGATGGATAAAGCACGGAACAATCAATGTTATGCCAGTGTGACGGACTCTTGATGCTAGAGAAAAGGTGGAAAAAAAGAATCCAGACAATCTTCTCTCTTCTACCCCTTTTTGGACGAATACAATGTAATGAATACAATTAAAAACAACAAATTATAGTAGAACATGAGAAATGGAGACGTCAACTCCCTATATATACATCACCGAGCGCCACGCTATACAACAAATGTTTCTTTCACAGCCTTTGCAACCACTTTTGCCCACCCTTTTCACCTCCTTTGCATGGCACAAAGCCATCGTACCGTCTGCAAATACTCTTCAGAGTCTTATCTACTGTTCTTAAAGAAGCTACCCCACCTATGTATCAATCCGTCCAGTACATGCCCAGATGGATTCTTATGAACAACTAATGTCGCGTGAGTGCTGGCTGATACGTCAGAATCCCCGGATGAACTGCTAACTTCGCAGTTCGGCACAGTAGTTGTTGAGGTTAAACGATCACTGGTGGAACTCCGGATACTTTCGGAATCATCATTTGTCTTCAAGGAAGGCGGTACCAGGGCGACAGGTTCTGAGGCTTCAAGAACCGAGCATTCTGCCGAGGAACTTGTCATGGGTTGATGGGAACCCTCCTCTTTGTCGGAATTGCTTGTTGATGTGGAACATCCATTTCTTGTCAGTGGTTCATTAGGCTCTCCATTAGAAGCTTTTGTACCATCCGGTGGGTGGAGCGAACTTGTATTATCTACATCAGACTGCTGACCTTGGGCGTGCTGCACTTCCAAGTCCCTCAGGGACTCCATCACTGCTTCCATGAGCATCTGCAGGTGCCACATAAAAGAGAAATTGCTTCATTTTGGTCACAAGAGAAATGGACTAACGCTACCAGCCGCAATGCACCCCACATAGCAGACATGACTGGCCAGATTCCTCCAGGTTGAACTCTATAAAGCAAAACCTCAGTAGACTTCATTCCAACAGGCTGAACCATAAAGAAGTTGTGTGTGAGTGCATTCCTAGTTGGTTTCCTGGAGTAAGCTGAATCATGCTATTGCAGACAAGTGAGAGAACTTGGTATCCTAATAGGTCAATAATCAGGGTTGCAAGGTTTCGCAAAATCAGCTGCAATTGGTTGATATTGGCTAGTCCATTGTGGGCCATAACCAATTTGTCTTTCAACAGCCTACAACTACATTTCAATTTGAAGTTTCTTGTCAGGAATGCAACCAGCAACCTCTGTCTACGAAAGACAACTGAAATGACCAACGTTCAAATAAACAAGGGCCACATGAAGAAAAATCCTTCAACTTTTGTATTTAACTGATGACAGGGAGCGGGAGCAGATCCACTGTGAGTTTAAACCTGGTTATGGAACCTGATGCCCACTTAGCCATTTTGGGCCAACTTGAAAGAACACATAAAATGAGCATGTACAGTAACATGTAGACATTAATAGCAAACCAGATACGGAGACAGAACAATGTGGACATCTGACTCACCCTTTCCTCCTCTTCCATACTGCTTGGAACATCTGAGAAGGAGTCAAATGAGTACTCCACAAATTCATCATCAAGATGACCATTAGAGAGGTCAAAACTAAACGATCTGGAAGATGATGGACCACGATCATCTCCAGTTCCATTTTCCTGCAATAATAAGAAAATTCATCAATGCTCTAGAACATGTGCATTCATCAATGTGTGGCAATCCCATTTGTTATCTTGGTTAGAGAAAGAATCAAAGATTCATCAAATAGTGTTATATTAATTCTAAACTTTATATGATCAAGAAGGAAAAACAAGCAGAATCATGATGAGAGGCTGTGGTGAGGCCATTACAATAGAGCATACCTTGATTCCTGATGGCTTGTCCTGCGCGTGTACTTCATGGGGGACCTATGACAAAATCCAAAATATGAACTTGATTAATGTATATTCTGAATTAACAAAGAATATTTCCCTACCTCAGTCATCCACTCTAGGTCTACATGAAAGATGATAGTAATAATGATTGATATGCAAGTCCACTTATGTGCATAGACTCCATCATAGGTGGATAACATTAGTGATATAGATCAACCGTTTGCCGAAAGAGGAGGGTGAAATGTGGGCCACACAAGATGAACCATGTGCTGACAAGAAAAATAGTAGTTCTGGGAATATACAAACCATCTATATATGGCATAGAAGAACACAGAAAAAGTTGAGAGATTTTTGCAGACATGGTTAACACTTAAATACCCCATGAAAGCTTCTCCATGCTATTTCTGGGGTCAGAATTACTGATTTGATGTACGATCACCCTCCATGGGAATTTTTCTGGGCTTGCAGCAAGCAATGACACCATCCAGTTAGAAATATATTCAGGTTCAGATGACTTGGTGGAAACATGGCATGAAAGAAAAGTTACATCTCTTCCCAACAATGGACTGACATGTAAGTCCAATACAAGATTGCAGAAAGACCATTGTATATGACGCATCAATACTTCTAGAATAAGATGAAGTAGCTGGCTGGCAATTTTTTTAAATTGCCCCCATGATTTGCATCCCTAACAAAAATAATGCAAATGCAAACTCTTGACATTTCTGTCCACCGTGTATGGATGATCCTACTCTTCCATCACCTTTTCTCACAAGAATTTAGACGGTCACAAAAAGAACACTAATCCTTTAACTGATAGCCCGTTCAATTTTCACCATCTTTGCCACACATTAGGGGGAAAATCTATCCAGTGTTGTCCTGTCCCTTCTCTAGAGTTAAAGGACGGAGGTGATTTTTGCAACAAAATAAGCTTGCTTAGACAATCTAAATGCTTATCCATATACTCACAGGGCTGAAAACAATAGAGCAAAGTAAGACTTCGGCCTATTACATGCTCTTTTAAAATAGATGAATCATGTAATCCACAATCTCAAGCAGCAGTTTAGCAAGGTTACATACCTCAGTTCGACTCATGGGTCTTCTGAGCCGTATTTGATTGATAGCATCATCTGTAGTGCCGGCTGAAAGTCCTATGAAGTAAATATCCAAGAACCGGAATAAGAAAAAAAAATGGCATAACCTCCACAAGTGTGTGCAAGATGGAAGAGATAAAAATTCATGACAAGGACCCTGAAACTCACCTGAAGGTAACTGTACGGGATTATGACTACTATAACTTGCTCCAACCACTGCATCCCAATTATCCTGTATGTAGAACAATATCATGAATGGCAGGTAGAACTTTCTCATGAATGAATGCTGCAGGTAAGATTAGCATCATGGTTTTTTGAAAAGATTTAAACCTGGCCAAGATAGTCATGCACGGTCTGATGAGAATGATTGTCAAAAGGATCCTTTGGAGGCTTCAACACATTATGAAAGAAGATTGTTATGGAATCAAAATAGAATTGTGGGCGAGGAGAGTTGTGATCTCCATCAAACTTGATAATATTTTTGTCACCCTGCAAGTATACATCCACTTAAGCACCACATCACAGTAGACAGCAGCAGATAACCTCTAGAAATACAAATGAGAAGCCAAATATGGGAAGGAAATTACTCTTGAAAGCACATAGATTTTTCAGTCCAAAAGATAGTTATTTTGTTTAGACAAGGACAATTTTCAATTTTATCACAATGGGAGATTTCACTACCTTCTTGATTCCAAGAATTTTCATCTATTTTGGAAAAACCTGATGGCAGAAGGAAGAGGAAATGAATTGGAGAACAAGAAAGAAGCAGTGGAAGAGGGAAAGAAGCATAAAGACACCACATTGCCAGTTTTTAATGATGAAATGTGCCAATCATGGGCAGCCTCCATCGTCAAAAGGGAAGGAGCTGATTGTCATATACTTGAACAAAACATGTAGCATTCAGGTATTAATAAATACTTGAAGAAAACATGCAGCATTCAGGCACTTTCCAAAGAAGGGCTTACTTCATAGGCATCATATATCCGATCTGAATGATGTGGCTGAATAAAATCATCGTCAGTGGCATGCCCAAATAAAGCAGGTACAAAACAGCATTTTGCTACCTGCAGAGATGGGATGATGGGAGTTATAAAATTCAATGCTAATAGTAAACTTAAACCACATCTCAAACACAAGAAGTCAAGAACACAGACAACCATGTGCCAAAAAGAAGGCTATAACATGTCTTATGAAGACTGCTGGCGGTACTAGTCAACAGATACATGGCGTTGCTTATAACCGTCAAAGTTTTCTCCAGTTGTTTCTACCAAACCCTCTTCTAAGTTGTTGCTCTTTTCTAACCCTCTCCAATAAGTGAGAAGATATAAATGACTACGTCAAAAGGCATAAAATGATTTGTTAGGAGATATTGGACTTCTTGTAGTTGAGAGGTGCCTTAGAACCTAGAATAGGATGATGACAGGTACTTAGAACTGATGATTTCAGGATTAGTTGAACTAAGTAAAAAAAGTGTAATCTGGTAACATGAGGGCAGGCTGAGTCAAAATAAATAAAAGAAGCTCCGCAGCAGGCCAGAATGCCCCCCATTAACTCCCCAAAAGCAAAAAGAGAGAGGAGTTATAGCCATCTCCATTACATAAATGTTTGGCCCAGAGAAGCACTTTATCTTTCAAAAGGAAAATAAACTATCCTCAGACCTAGCTTCCCTCCTGAACACCCTGCTGTTCCGTTCAGTCCATAATGCCCAAAGTGTTGCATGGAATTATTCCTAAAAATTGAACTCGAAACTTTCCTTTTTAAAAATGTAATATTTAAAAAATGGGTTGGTCCAAGAGGACATTGCACATGTTGTCAACGCAGTGGAGGGGCATTGAGTCTTCTTTGATCAACAAATACTCTCAAAGCTTAAAGGAAATGTTCACAGAACTGCTACAAAACCTACCATGTCATACGGAGTGAATATTGTGTTGTTAGAACATATACAAAAAACATGTGCGGTAAGGAAGAACATATTGGGATGGATGTGCAAATAGATTAGAAAGGATGAAATTTGGAAGGAACATATATGTATGCGACATTGCCCCATATCCAGCACTACTTAGAAAGTGCAATCAAATTCAAGTAAGGAAGACAAAAGGACTCAGGGACAACATAGAAAATGAGATGGATTGAATAGGGAAAAAAAAGGCACATCTTCATGGACTCAACTAATGGAATTGGAGTGAAAGGGTACATGTATCAGAGCCCAAAGGCACATCTTCCTTGATATGTATGCCCAACCAAGAAAAAGTTACCAAAGAGCTTTTAAACTTTTGCCATTCTTATGTTGGTTGTTTACATATAAACTATCATTAGAAATTTAGAACAGATTTACAGATTTGTGGCTCATGCATTTAAGTTGCCACATATATCATTAAGAATAGTAATGGAGCACCAAAAAAAAATCCTATATTCAGAATACCAGTTAGACATGTGCAGGAAGGCTATTTTATTGTTTTCTGCACATCATTGGCATTCCTAAAAATATATTTGTCAATTCAAATGCAGGCTTCATAAATCTGCAATTTTCATTGTAGAGAGGGACCATAGACAAAAAACTTCTTTCATGTTTGGGATCCAGACTATTCTTTTTGTCCCCAATGGATCCCAAGTCCAGTCCATTTTCTTGTCTTTTGGAAACCCTGAAGGTAGAAAACCAGTGCAGTGAAATGAAAAGGCTACTATTACTGGAATGCCTTTGCTTGTCCTTTTGATTAAGGTGCTCATAAATGGCCAACTCATACTTGTTTATGTATCTATTAATAACCAAGAAAGCAGAGATTTGAATTGCAGGTCACTATGTTTTGAGGATAGGAGTGTCCTGAAACAGTTGAAAATGCAGTTTGGTGTCAGCAAAAGTTGATGTGCACATACACAGCATGATCCTTGAAGAATAGGTTTAAATAGGGATTAAAAACATATTGGTGAACATCAATTTCATAATTCCTGATTACTGCAGATCAGAACACAGATTACATGATTTGGGTTACAAGACAATACGAGATATGTCATTATCATGCAAAAGAAATGGAGATATCACCTGAATTGTGTCTAGATCCATAATGTCGAAGTTTGCTTTTCTTTTTATGACTCTGCGCATGTGCTGAATTGCAAGTTTGACCTGGATATCATGAAAGTAATGAACATGTAAACCAAACTGCCTTGATGACAAAGAAGCATTACATTGAATAGAAATAAATAAAAAATTTCATGTTCAAGAAACAATGTGTTATGCAGACATCCATTATACAATAAAATTTAATGCTACTAACCATAAGGATCTAAAAGAATCTGCCGAGATTACAACAAAAGAATTAAATATTGTATTGGCCTATGATCAATTCTGGCTGAACCCAATATGGTTTCAGCTGATTTCTAATCCATTCCACCTGACAACAGCTTTCCCTACCAATTTCGCATCAGCTCCAACCAATCACCTGGCATAGGCCAACTTGGATTGCAAAGGTTTGGCCAACTTATCTACAACTTATCATGTATAGCTGAAATACATGGGAAAATACATAAAGTGAGCCACATTGCTAAAAGAGGAAGAAAACTTTCCTTTTTAGGGAACATTGCTGGAGCACTAGAGAACCCTAGCTAAAATGTTGGCAAATATCTACAACTTAGCTAGGTGTAAATGCAAGAGAGTCCACTAAAAAATAGTCTGAAATGAAAAGGTAAATGATTTTGTGACAGAATGAAGAAAAGGTCTTGGACAAGTTTATGATGAAAAGCTCCACAAAAATGTTTTATATCCCCTAAGCAAAAAAGAAGGCGACAAGTGTGGAAAAGTGAACCATTAAAATGACTGCTAAAGAATGTTCAGTATCCTGATCCCACATAGATCAGCCAATTTGTGAGAATTATAATGACAGATCCAATCCCGCCATCCCGGTAATTCTTATTTATTGGAAGAAAACAAAAGGAAAATCCCACAAGCAGTTAACTTCTATCCCAATCTAGAATGGATTTTCCAGATCCATTACATCTCTGATTTAACTCATTGGGCTATCAAACAACTAAGCAATGAGTTTAACGATTTGCACAGGGCATGCTCTCGGATTCTAATCAAAATCAACTTTGCTGACATCAACACACTTACAGTGAACTTTGGTAAAGGATATTTGTAAGTATCCACAAGTTCCATCATCAAGTCCACCAAATTTGAGAATGGGCTGTCAAGTACCATTCCTGCAATTGATGGATCTTCAGCTCCATACATTAAACTGCAAGGATGAACATAACATTGAAACATAACACAGGATGTAAAAACCATAGAATAACACTTAAAGAAATAGAAATCTAGTCAAATGAAGTCTTTTATGCAAAAATTGAATTTTAAAGAAATAGAAATCTAGTCAAATGAAGTTTTTTATGCAAAAATTGAATGAGTTATCACATGATACTGCATGTCCTCTTTTGTGCTTGGTATTAATATCCAAACATCAAGAGGCTGTTACATATATGTGGTACTTAGTAACATTTCCTTGCACAAATCAACATTCTATTCACTAGAACTCATGAATCTTAAGAGAGACTTTTTTTGACTAGACTAGATAAAGTAATCAAAATGCACAAAATTGGTGAAATCAAGCAAAGAAAAATGAGGCACAAAGGGAACATGACATGATAATCAGAGTGCATATAAGAGAGAATATTATATTTTACATCATGCCCCAATTTCCACAATGAACTCGCTAAAATAAAATACCCATATATGCGTCATCTGATGGACCTAAGCCTCACCATGAACTGAGTCCGTGATCATATAATTGCAACTTGATAACAATATAAAAAGTAACCCACAAGAAAGCCAATCTCTAGCACAAAGCTATGCAAATAAAAAGAACAATATACTAATTTAAAGGATATTGGGATAAGGCTCTAATGATGATGATGATGATGAAACTAATTTAAAGGATGCATAACTCTGGAAAGAGCAAAGACAAGAAAATAAAGCGCATAAAAGACCTGGTAACAGCACCCATGGAGCGTCCCCATAGACCAATGCAAGATACATTTCCATCAGTTCGCAAATAGTTGACAACGGCCTTCAGATCTTCCTTCTGTAAAAGGTTTTTGAAAAAAATAGATTTAGAGTTCAGTAGAATGCTTCTAGGGAAAACATAAGTTCAGAGCTCAGTTGGATAGCTTCTTTGAAGATTAGTATGGACACTGTAAGAGAAAGAGGAGAACAGCTTGGTCTTCTCCCATTTGGCAATTTCAGATCTTGGACGAATTTCACTGTGATTTGTTTTACCTACTATCTCAGTAGGAGATGGCTCTCCCGGAGACCCCATTGTCTCTGTTTTTCCTTTTGTTGTCTTTTCTTTTCTTCTGGTCGTTTTCCCTTTGTTGGTCTGACATTGGGGCCTTTCTGTTTGTAACTGTTTGCTTTTATTCTAATAAATTGTAGCCATGATTACGGTTGCATTCAAAAGGGTCATCCTCAGCCACCTAGGCAATGAGGCAAGATAAAAGAAGCCAAAAACACCTTGTCCACAACATGATCGCTTCACTCAACTAGCCTATACATCTATATCAAATGTTTGTACCCTTTATTTATGTAATATTATTTTTAATTATTCTCAAATAGCTGATGCCTCTAGGAAAAACCCAAAAGTACACCTCCTTCTATAAAATGTATCCATTTATGTGCCAAGAGCACCTTATACTCAGGTGCCTTGGCTGAAAAATAACAGGACTAGACAATTGTACAAAATTCATTTAAATATAATCATATTGAAAGATTGAAGGATCTATATCCTGAAGAAAATGCAATATGGTTTCTTCAGAAAGCTATAATTTGATCTCTTCATATGAAACAAGCTTATTTTTCTCTGTTTATTCAGGATATCAAAGTACATCCTTCAATCAACAGACACCTACTTCGTTCCATCCCAAGGTGACATGTTCTCCTTCTGAAAGCCCTGATCCAGAGAAGTCCAAAGTGAACACAGTAATATTTGATGGCAACAAGATAATAGCAGCTTCACTAGCATCAGCCCTGCAACCACTGATGGAAAGAAGATGTCAAAAATTGCATGAGTATAACAGCTTAATGAAATTCTGGACTAATATTTAACAACGA
The DNA here is from genome assembly GCA_014218235.1 of Colocasia esculenta. Taxonomy (NCBI): domain Eukaryota; kingdom Viridiplantae; phylum Streptophyta; class Magnoliopsida; order Alismatales; family Araceae; genus Colocasia; species Colocasia esculenta. The sequence continues at coordinate 151,244,128 of CM024762.1, forward strand.
GCAATTGCTATTGACATAGCCGGATAGCCCCACTGCTGATCCTTACAGTTACCTGACAGCATATGTTCTTTGAAGAAGAAACATATTAATACCTCTATTTACAAGAAGGGACCACAAGGTGATGTCAGGCTCAAAGCTCTTTTAAGAAATAAACAAATATTGCTGTTAGATCATTATAGGTTGGTGTTTGGGGTTTACAAGTATTGTATATACATTTTATTGCATTATACCATTATGAAGGCCAATTTATATTAGGGGATGTCCTTCTTTTTATGTATATCAGACCATTATCTGAATCAATGAAGGGGCAATCCATTCTTGTGATCCTCTCTCCTTGATTCCTGACATGTTATCAAAGCCATGCTGTTCTCTTGGCCATTCCTCAATCCTAATCTTCTCAGCCTTGCTCAGCATTGCCAATTGTCGCTTCAGCTCTTATGAATTGTGGCCCCTACTCACCTTCCAAAAACCTTTGTTGTTTCAGCTGTCACTTCCCTCACTGCTGCTATTGCTCCAACATTGCACATGCAGCTACTGCCCTCACTGCCACTATTGCAGCTGCAGCTCCAGCTCCAGCATTCTTGAGATTGCCACTCTAGGCTACTCTGCATAATTCAAGGGTCATGAAGACCAATCCCTATTACCACAGCTAGCAATATGTTCCCCATTGCCCTGATTCTGCTCCTCAGCTAGTTGTTTGAGCCTTTGACTCATTTAACCACCTTTTACCACACCACTCCAACATCCACGAGAGCAAAAAAAGAGTTAAAACTCCACTCACCGGATTGTACTGCATCTATTTATTGAATAAAATTAGTGGTGGTTTTCTTCTTGTTTACCTTTTTCTTTTGGGAAGGAGGAGGGGTTTTTCTAAAAGAGAAGATGATAAGTTTATATTCCTTCTCCGCACCAAGCCCTCCCACCCCAGTCTGCCATTTTCTTCCTTTGCCTTCTTCTTTCTTCATTTTCTTTTTGTCTTTTCCGTGTGATCAATTGAAGGTTAGCAGAACTAGAGAATTTCAATGCCATAGACAGTCTCCAAGCCTCAAGTTTGTGATTATAACCTTTTTCCTTCCTTTCACATCTCATATTTTTTTGGCTTCTCACTTCTTACACACAGATGTACAAGTGTGCCTGTAACAGCAATCAAAACTCTCATCTTCTACATTACACCTCCGCTCTGCTATGGCCACCCAAAAACAAAACTAGCCATCAGTTCTTTGTCTGCCGTCCCACTTCTTCCAAGTCCCAACTAAAAAAAAATGTGTCTCAAAAAGCAGGAAAGTGAGTCAAATCAGAGACTGTGTACTCCATTGCCAGATTGTAGTAAATGTATTCAATGTTTCACAACAGAAATTTCCCTATATTTCTTAAATATAGTCTAGCAACCTGGAATATGTAAATGCTAGCACAGAGCCAAAGCACAGACAGGCATCCAACCTATCTGAGACACAACTACAAATGGCAACACCTATCAGAACTCTTATCGGAGAAAGTGGATCACGGTGTCCTGAGTGCATCACGGTGTCCTGACTTCAGAATTACCTGTTCCCATGGCAGTATATCACACAGGGAAGTGGTCTCTTTTCAGGATCAGAGAGAGGCACGTAATGACTACACTGGAGCACATTCCCTTTACCATTCTTAACCTGTGCCACAGAACCATTGAACTGTCAGTGGACCTAGTAGGATGAGTCAAAATGTTGCCGCCAAAGATTATGAATAGAAAAAATAATTACACGTGAGAATTTGACATCAATCATCATACTGCAGCAGTCTCAAATAAGTAAGAAAAATCAAAATGATGAGCATGATGAATATTTCATATTTCCAAAGATATATACCTCATAACAAAATTCACTTGTTTACTCATTATATAAATTAAGAATTTGATCTTCTCGTCATGTGATACATGAAATGTAACAAAAATCATATAGTTCTAAGTAGCAATTCCTTCCAGTAAACTTCACTGTATACTGTAACCTTTAAAGTAAAGAATTGCAAGAAATCATTAGTTCTCAACTTTTCCATATGTTTAATTTGAATACTGGATACCACCTTATTTACAAGGATCCAACAATCAGCATCAGACCAGCCAACAATGACTATTCCAAGTCTGCTCTGACTGATTTATTCTTCTTTGTTCTTTTCAATTCCTGCCTTCATGTGAGAGGAAACAAAATTATTTGGAAGAAATCAGGACAAGGGTCAACACCCTCAAAATCAGATAAGGGGATCCAGTGGACCAGTTCACATCACAGACATGATATAACTGGTCCAATCAGTTCAACAATTTTTGAACCACGTGAAAGTTTCTTATATGACACTGCTATGCCCTTTTGTTTACTATGCTGTTGGCAGAAGCTGTTTTTTCCTTCACTGGATATTCATGAGCCACACTGTGCCCATATTAGTTCTACGCCTCCCTACTCACTAACTCTAGTTTTGGGTTGGCATTTTAGCTCAGAAACATGGTTCCCTCTGCTGATCTTGGAATTTCAGGGAATGCCCAGTTACCTTTATGCCTTTACCAGGTTTATCATAAGGAAGGTTGTTGGCAAAAGCCATTTATTCTCATACTGGGTATTCATGAGGTGCATTGAGCCTATACTTTGTTTTGGCAGTTCATTTCAATAACACTCACAGTCTTGTGGGAAAAAAAAAAACCAAACTGTCTGAACAAAGCCACATTTGATTTCTAAATCTTCTTCATTCTTCCCCTTGTGCTAATTCTTTTCCAGGCCACTTTACATAACGAATTTCTGATTTTTAAATGGTGTTTCTTGTTCTGTACCTGTTGCACCCATGAAAATTTCATCTATCTGCCTATCTGGTATAATCTTCACCGAGTTACTGACGCATGAGGGTTTTGATTTATTTATATTTTTTCCTTCGGGGGTGTCAAGTAATAAAAATGAGAAATGGGATATGGGGAACTTTTAATTTCTTTGTCGCATATAACTGCAAGTCTGCAATGACTTCGGAATTTTCACTGAACTTGCAGATGAAAAATAAAAGTGCATCATGAAAACAGTTGTATACTTGTATTTCATTAATACTGAATTACAGATAAGCAATTCTGGAAAAGGATTTATAAAAATAAACATCTTTTGTGGAGTATTGAAATACATAATGCTTGTGACCTATTATTCATTGTACTTCCTCTGGGAGATCATTTGAGCAGAGTTAGGATTACTCGTGCAAATCTGAATGCTGTTTCTTTCCTCGTCAAAGAAAGAAAGTCATGGAACATAAAGACAAACTTTGTTTCAAGAAGCAAACACTGAGTAAATTTTTTTCCCTCAGATAGAACTGACATATACCTGTACATCCTTTCTCTGGAACCATCTCCCCTTCAGCATAAATTCTTGATCCAATAAGTCATTTTTGGGACTATAATCAGCTCTGACATGCCAAAACATGATTTTAGATTCTTGGAGACAACAAGAAAAGAAAACACACAAATTGATCTCAAACAGCAAGTTACTTTCAAGGTTCAGGACATGTAAGTTTGATCAAGGACTGATCTAAATGTGCAATTCTGCTGGATTTGCTTGAATAAGAGAACGCCTTGTCAAAAATAATGCAAACATTCTAATTCATGCGAAGAAAAGCTAAAAAAAACTGTTCCAATATGTATAGATCAACAGTGGCAGACTGTGTGGTTAAGGAGGGGGGGGGGGGGGAACCAAGCCCACTTCTTCTGACCAATTCATCTTCCCCTTGTAGAAATCTAACTCTTTCTCCTTTGTTTTCCTCCATCTACTTCCCACCATACAGCTCCTCTTTCCTTCATCCTACTCTGATCTGAAGATGGAGCCTTTACACAGAAATCATATGAAGCAGGGAAGAATTCTCGATATCTTTACTTTCTTTTTAATCTAAACTTGATTGTAGTCAATTCTAACCGAGCACTCAATGTAGCTTTTGGCACAACCTGCTCATTTCTTTGGTTAGTTTTCTGACAGCATAAGATATTTCATTTTTGTTTTCTGGTTGCCTCTAGACTGTATTGCATCTCAAATTTAGGGAGGTTAATGATTTGAATAGGGTTTAGGGTTCCATGGTTATATGGCACAGAACCAAAGAGAACTGCCATTGTTCATTCTTTTGATCCTTTGCTCATCTTGTGTTCACTTTCTGCCCTCCCGTCTACGATCTCATCAACTTCCCAAGTTCCCTCAAATCCTCATTACCCTCTCTCCTGTGGGGGATCTTAGCACCAGAAACTAGCAAAGGAATGTCATGGCCAAAAACTGAAAGTAAAGCCACGGCCAAGAAGTCTTCTGCTAATGAAAGATTGAATCGTAAAGAATGTCAAATTCTGACTCCATCCACTCTTGTAAAGAACGTGTACACAAAGCAATCCATATAGTAATCAATGGATGTAGTATCTTTCATCTTTGTCAAGAAAAAGTGGAATCAACATGAATCTGCCAATAACCAACGAAAAAATACACAGCATTTTCACTATTTTCTGCTCAACACGCTAAGAAAATCGCCAAACACCATACACAAGCTCTAATGTTGATTGCCACTTAGACCTGACTCGTTACATGCACCATCCCACCCGAAACCCGTGTCTGAGTGCCCTTCTTTGCAGAGGATGGCACCAAAACCCACCTCAGAGTCCCCAAACAAACACGGTAGAACCTAATAGGCGAGCCAACCACATACAGCATCAAAGGGAAAAATCAAAAAGTGCCTAGGGCAACAGAATACCCCACATGTAATCGTCCAATTCCACCCCAAAACAACCCCCCCCCCCCCCCAAGAAAAGCCCGACGAGGAACGCAGAAACAGAAGGAAAACGTTAAAAAAAGCTCAGCCACAAACAAGATCACAAGCAAAACAAGAAAGAGATCCCTCGGACAACAGAAAACCCAGAGCCGAGTAGCAAAATCGAGCGGCACAGGCATCAGTCCCCGACGATTAATTTTTTTTTTTAAAGACTCCCCCCGGCTCTCCACCAGCACAGCAACGGATTGCCCCGCGTCGACAAACCAAGCAAAAACCGGCAGCGAAAAGGGGGAACGAGGCGAGCGCGGCCAGTCAAATAGGAAGGAACGCACCGGGACATAGAGGAGGGGGGGGGGGGGGTAATCGGATTACCTCGGCGGTCGGATGATGAAATTGACGAGCTGATCCATCTCCCCCCCTCGGAGTCCGGCGAGGGATCAGAGGAAGAACCCCCCTCCCCCTCCCCCGCGACCCGAGCAGAAATTTCTCTGCCCTGCACGGCAGCTCGAGGACGGTGGGGAGAGGCGGCGGAGCCTGCGAAAAAAATCTCCTCGGTCCCTTGTTATCCCCGATATTTCCCCTTCAAACCAGACAACATTCTAAATTTCTAACTAACTACGAACAAACCTTGCTTTTATATATGCGTTTAAAAATTATATATATAAATATAAATATTATAAATATATATTTTGTTCTTTCTTTCTTAGGTGGACATCGCCGATCGCAGTTGACCTGAATGCGTGTTCATCCTTCTCTCTTTTGTGTAATAAAACCTCGTGTTTAAGTTTAGGTACAATTATAGATATATTCCTATGTTATTCCACTCTGTGTCTCTATACCCTCCATATTTTCATAAAATACTCTTTTATTAAGGAAAGTTACACCCACCCATCAACGACGGACGCCGTTTACAAGTTGAGAAATTAGCCGGTTTAGATGTATAAAACATAATAAAAGATTTCAAAGGTTTAGATGGAGAGAGATAAAGCCGACATGGTCCGGTAAGACCTATTCCCGCGACTCCTCAGGACAGGAGAACGAAGACTAAAGTCGGGCATCGTCCCACTCCTTTGCGGCAAACCCATGTGGAAGAAAGGGGCGTGAGTTCGACCCATTATAACTTGATCTTTTTGTTTATAGATCGTTGGCACTTAGGTATTGTTTGATATTGTGGGTGAAGATGCATGAATCGGTAAAAGTTGATTTCTCTCGTTTTGTGTGTTCGGACGGAGTTTCTCGCTTCGTCGTCGTCTGTGCATCTTGCAAAATTTTTTGAAGAAAAAAAAAACATACGATATTCGCCGCAGACACAACGCGGCCTTCGCTTTTGAGCCACTTTTGAAAAAGTGAAGAGAGACGTGGCGTTGTGTTGATCTCTTTACTTCGCTGTAAGTCAATAACATGTAGTTTTCAAGACGAGTTAAGGATGTTTGGAAATGACAAATATTTTGTCAGAGTTTTTAAAAAGTAAAAATTTTTCGACCACCACAATGCCAAACAATACCTTAGTCTAGAGTAAGTGAAAATGATTTTCTAAATTAGTCGTCCTCAAATGACCCACTATTTATTGAGGTCAATTCTTCAACTTCTTAAGTTATAGTAAGATTCATCCATGTGACATCGAGGGCACGACTAGACCCAAAGTATGGCACAATATGAGTGTGGCACGACAAACCTTGATTCATAGAGATTAGATGGTGAAACTTTGGCGATTGCTTTTCGACCTATAGATACATAAGTTAATTTACAAGATTTAAGATTATATATTATTATTATTTTATTATTTTAATATATATGAGAATATTAAATAAAATAGATTAATATTTTCTAACTGAAAGTAAGCTAATCCAACCACAAATAATAAGATGGATTTGGAATATTGTGCATTATAAGAGTACACATGAAAATATGAAGCTTAGATGGGTATGAAATTAGAATATGCATGGTTTGAGGGGTTGCGTAAATGATCTTCAAATCAAGGTTTGTCGTGCCGGTGTATCATGCCGACCCAAATTTTTCGGAGACGATACAGTACACCTACGTACCACTAGAAGCCCACTTCCGTCTCGCCTGCCACTCTCCCCTCTGGTCCTCTACCCCCTCCCCCTCCCCCTCCAGAATTTCAATCAAACGGTTTCGCACTATGTTACGACAAGGTAGCAACAAAGAGCCCCACCGGAACATAGCATCTATATAATAATAATAATAATAATATCTTTTTTTGAATAGTAATTGGAAAAGGATAAGGGCACTTGGTATTAGAAAATTAATTTACCTCGTGCTTTCACTTGTATGAGAGAAAAATAAAAAAAGTTATTTAGGATGATGATGATGATGCTACTATGCTTGCAGATCAAATATAGTTTGATCACACAATAGCACACCTGATCAAGACTGGATAGGTACTTCACCACTTTTACTAGGATGCCAATGGCTTGTTCTTATGATTGGGAACCTACTACATCCTTATTGCCTTGAACATAAACCAACAGACTCATCACTTTCTTATAAGAGAAAGATTTATTGCACTTGCATGTTACATTTTAAGTGTAATATGACTAGACAATAATCTATGTGGCACCCCTCACATGAAGAGTGATAAAGTGACAATTTAATTGTTAGATGTCACATGAACTTGTTGTCTAATCATATTGTACTTAAAGTACAATATGTAAGTGCAATAAGCCTTTCTCTTCTTATAATCCCCCACTATTAAGGACGTTTAGAGAGAGTGCTCCTCAATTAATGCATCAGGCCACAGGATGCCATTCATAAATGACATGGGTACTTGCTATGCCCTCCCCATGGGCATGGCCACCTAAGAAAAGCTTAGGAACCATGACTCATCCCATGCTGATAAGATGACCTCTCAATATGAACAACATTAGTAACAACTATACAAAAACATGTCAAGTTCATCCAAACATTAATGCCTAGGAGTCCCACTCCAACCACATGGAATGCATTGCCACTCTCTCCCTTGAAAAAAAGAGCATAGTGGGCATATCCTTTACAGCAATTGATGGGGAATAAGTTGTTATTTGTTACCCATGGGTCATGGTGCTTTTGGGTAGTGCCATCCATTGTGAATGGGTGCCTTGTGATATGGCACTTATGCCCAATCTTCATACTGTTATCATCCATGGATTATGCATACTTTCAGGCCACTTGGCTTGTTGTGGATGATAAGATCTATCTTTCATCTTTTCATTTTTTTTGCTTAAATCATCAGTCATCAACTCTTCATCTCTCCAACTTTGTTAAAAAATTTCTCACTTAAGAAGGGCATGCAAATGTTTGATCAACTAAGCTCCCCTGACCTTACTCAAAAGGGGAAACTTTGGAAATGGGGAAGATGTAGTGTTGGTGCTGGTGACATTAGGAGTTTTTGAGTGTAATCATCTCCTCCCATGAATAGCTGTGTGCTGTGGCATTGGGATAATAAAATTTTTTGAGAAGCTTTTTTTCCCCTCCTTTTCATGTGCATGGAGGAAGGTAAGGATGTGGTGGTGTCTTGGAGAATCAAATAGTACCCATTTCTTAATAGAGTTGTGGCTGTAAACATCACAAGGACAGTTGTTCAAAGGTTCCCCTGTGTGAGTCAAAAGCAATGTTCCCCAAGCCACATGCTCCTCTCACATCTCATCACATCTTTACCACCTTTTCTCTCTCTTATACATATGCATTGTACACATGGATTTTTTCATAAATACCATTGTTAAAAGTATTATCATCTTAAATTTCGCTTTGTCATTGAAAATCTCATTATACAAATATATTTGCATTAGAAATCTTATCATAATGTGTCGTGACAAATTGATGATGATGGTGTAAGTTGTGATAAAAGGATATGAAAAATATCCATAACACATTTATTTAAATGCATCCCCACTCTCATCTCTACTCTCTCTATGTAACTGGCCAAGAATGGCGGTAGATCAGGCCACCACTCTGTGTCCCTTCTTCTATCTCTCTCTCTCTCTCTATATTCCTCTCTCTCTATCTCTCAATAGGATGGCATGGAACCAGCGTCGGAGCATCCCCTCGCCCACTCTTTATCTTCTCTTGCACAATTGGCCAGGAATAACATCAGAGGGGGAGAAATTTTTTGTTTGAGGGTACATTTATCTAAATAAGTTTTAATAGTCATTAAAATACGTCGTAAAAGAATATTTCAAACATATTCTATAGATCTGCCACGACAGGTTGCAATAGATTTCTGATGCAAATAAATTTGCATGATAGGGTTTCCAATGACAATGTAAAATTAAGATGAAAATTTTCCCAAATATATTTTTAACATGGATATATATGCAAAAAACCCTATATAGTGTGTTGTGTATATACATGTATATATAATGGCAGATAGAGGGTGTATTTTTGTTTTACACTTTTGGATTGACATGCTTATTATTGTTTTTGTTTTCCAAAAGACATTCCCACTTCTCCATATCCAAATTTAGTTTAGAGAGTTTTGTCCTCTCAAAAAACAATTGAAAAACTGAAGAAAATGTTGTCAAATAAATGCTTACCAACCTTGTACCTTATTCAAACCTAATCTGCAAAGCATCCAGCTGGTCCACAGAAGCAGAGGAAACGTATGCTTTATTATTAACCTGTTTTGGAAATGGCAAGTGGGTCAGTAAGTAGCCCTAGATCTGATCAGATCTAGACCAAGTCTCATAAGATGTGTGAGACTAGGTTCATTGTGCCACAACAAGGAATAGAGACCAATCACAACATCTTTCCATAGAATTATGGACAATATATTTTTGATGTGAAGTTAACATAAAAATGGTAAAAAATGAGTATAGAGAGAGAGAGAGAGAGAAACTATATTCATCTCAACATATGAAGATATGTTAGTCATATAGAAATATATTCATCCTTAACAAATATTACTCATACATATTATGAACCATTGTCCAAAGGAAAGGATCCCATCTAGTTGTAATCTAAAACTCAGTTCATCAAAAAGGACCTCACCTTTTAAATGAATAATGACAAGGAACATACAACTGACAGAAGATTCAATTCAATCACATCTAAGCTGTTGTTCCCCTACAGCTATCAGCTGATGCCCTCCTAGATCTACCCCACAGAAGTGCCAGCTTGAAGGCTTTGTTTGTTTTTTTCCTTTTAAGAACTTCCCAAAAAAAAACTCCCACAAGTGGGTGATGCATAATCTCTTCATGAGAGATGGCCCATTGAGATGTCTCATGTGACAAGTGATTGAGTAGGAAGCAGGGCTGGCTGTTGGCCAGCCTTCTTAAGACTAGAGAACATGTGAAACCTTGTTGTCCAAGCCTGTCTTCCCTGACCTAGGGCATGGATGCATGGGTTGATGTGAGGGGGCTACTAGAAGTACTTTATAGAACCCTAACCCTAATTAGAAGATATAGGAGTTTATGGGTGATGATTGTGTGCCTCTAAAGGGGAATTGGGGAGCACATCCAGTTCCTAATGATATGGAGAAAGGTGGTTGGAACATGTCATTGGGTTCTTCCTCCAAAACCAAACCATAACATCTATTCTTCTCAGCTCACATGTGCCAAGTCCGACTCACTGTTTCAAAATTAGGGTTGATGGTACACCCTTCTTCACATTAAAAATACCAAGAGTAGCATCGGTAGAGGTGCATTTTTATATGTATCCTTCTTAGATACTCCATTTGGGGATGTTAAAGATATCAAGAATCACATTACATTCAATACAAGTTTTGATCTATGTCAAATGGATTGTGACTATATACCAATATTTAAAATATTTTTAGCATATGTACAAAAAAAAAAAAACTCTCGAGTATAACTTTGTCTGTGAGATCATTTTTTTCTCACTCTTATTTCGCATATAGAAGTGACTATATTGGATCAGGAGGTCCCAATGTTCGAACAATCATTTTAAATATATTTAAAATTTCTTCTTATACACTTACTTTACCGGAGGTGAGATTTAAAACAAAGACTTGTACTAAATGATGGTTTAGTGGTAGTTTTCTTTATAAATTAGGAATACATCAAGGGTTCAACTCCCACTTTCAATGAATTTTATAAGGATGATGTCAATGGTTAAACTCTCATCGAATAATATAATAGACTAATATTTTACTATTTTTTAAATAAAGATTTTAAGGGAAAATAGAATTTTGTATTACTAACTAGAGAAATACTTATTGTATTTTTGGTGAATATATTTACTACACTTACTAAGTGATGTGGTATCTCTCGTGGTGCATCATTAGTATAGATAATACGTGGCAATTGATGATAGACAACGATGACTAACAACAGTTATATAGTGGGTGGTGGGAGGCGGCGACAAAAAATAAAAAATTTGACTCATAAATATAAATTTTAGATTTTAAAATATTATTTTTTAGTCTTCACAAATAAACATATTTCTATTTTAGTTCATTGTTATTATATTAGTCTCTCAAAATCTCTGAATATTACATATTAGTCCTTACAAGAGAGATTTTTGTTTTTGCAAAGTTTTAGAAATTTTGATGGACTAATATGATAATAGTCTAATTTGAGGGACTAAAATAGGAATACACATGTTTGTAGAGACTAAAAAATAAAAAACCCTACTTTTATGGTTTAAAAAGATAATCTCAACTTTTAATAAGAACTTAGAATCACAAATAAAAATTTTGGACTAAAAACTATAACTCTTTAAAGTTTTAAAAATATTGAATAGACTTCTAATAGCAATAAACTTGGACTCATAAATACTAACATTGAACTCATAAATATTAACTTTCTTTATAATTTTAAAATTACAATTAAACTTTTAATAATTATTTTACATTGTGACTTTAAATTTTAAAAATGATGATTTTAAATCAGAAGTACCCATCACCTACAACAGATTAGATGTCAATTCACATAAGGGTGGGGGGGGGGGGGGGGGGTTGGGTTGGGAGGAGAGGAGACATTAAATAACTCCACACTCCAACTCAGTGTGCCGCGTCTTTCACGTAATATCTTACACGGTGCCACTTACACATTTTTTTTTTGGTAACGAGGAAACCCCGTCCCGTGTGATTTTGTGAGCTCAGAGATTGGTGTTCGTGAACTCCAATATCAAGATTTAGCAGCCCCTATTTTTTGTGTACCCGTATTACTTTTACCCCACTTGACTGGAAAAACTCCAGACCTACACACCTCGAGAATTATATATAGATCAGATAAATCTCCACAGAAATCGAATTCGAGACCTCCTACTTTTAAGTAAGAGTTCTAACCGATCGACTTAATAGGAGTCCTCACTTACACATGTTACCACATCACTTAAACCACACTTTTTTGTTAATGACATAAAGAATATAAAATTGGAAAAATGTAACTTTCTACCTTCAAAGCCCTTAACTTGGATCACACAAACAAGATCTAAAGAAAAGAACTGTAGCCTGTAGGGGAGGTTGGGGTATGGGTGGAGATGCGCCAGTTCTTGGGCAAATGGGCAGTTCACCCAACCGAAGCAGTTACTGGCCAGTGGCGGCAACATTTATAAGCGCTACAGTCTAGCTTTTCTTCCGGAGAAACACACACACAACACACACAACCTCACACCCTCCTTTGCCCCCACCTCCTCCCCCGCTTTCCATCCCTTTCAGCTGGTAGGAAAAAGAGCACGATCAACAGGGAGAGAGGGAGAGAGAGAGAGAGAAAATAGTAGAAAGCGAACTGCTTGGCTCCTTTTTCTCTCTCTTCTCCCTCAAATCCCGCTGTCATCTCCTCTCATTTATCGGGCTGCCGGGGTTGCGGCATCTGGATTGGCATGCCTGTCTGGAGATCACGGACTGAGGAACTGGAGGGTGGGGTGGCATGGGAGGTCGATTCCCACCCGTTGCTCTGTGATCTTCTTCCCCCTCTTCTTCTCAGGTAGGCCGTCCCGGGTCGTGGGTCCGTGACAATTTCCGATGTCTCATCGCAAATGCCGTGTCCTCTGGGTTTTATACCGAGTGATTTTCCTGGGTTTTCGTCGGCGATGGCCAATTCGACTTTTTGTTATTGGTTTATGAGTTCCAGGAGAAGGTGCGTGCATGCGGTTCCGGTGGGCATGGGTGTTCTATATTCAAAGTTCGAGCTTTTCCCCATCTGGTTTTGATGAAAAAGGTGCCCAATCTTTTGCCTTCGTGGAGTTAGTATAGCCACTTGCTCTTGTGCAATGTCGGTGGGGGAACCCATCAGCTCGTTTCTTCATGTTTTCTGAAAACGATCCGACTCGATCGTTTTCTAGAATCTTGAGATGTTTCGGAGAGGGATTTGTACATAGATGGATTGGTACCAATTTCGCTGTTACCTGGTCAAACTCTGGAGTGAGGTTTCTGTGTATGGATTACCCGCGAAAACTGCTTCCCGTTGCAGTTGGGAAGAGTAGAATCTGTCTTCCACGATCCTGATCTTGTTTTCTCACGTCTCCCAGTACAATGTAACTTCTCCTGATGGCTAAGAGGTCGAGCTTGATTGATCTTGTGAAGAGAATATTCGGCTCTGACCACAAAAGCAAACAAGAAAAGGTATCCAACCCTGATGAACTTTGATCCCCATCAATCAGAATGGAATAGAGTACTCACATCTTGGTCTGTGCTTCAGAAAGAGAGAAGAAAAAGATGGCTCTTTGGGAAGCTGAAAACCAAACGCCCAATCACTCTTCCGGTGCTGTCGTCGGGGAGGGCGAATAGTCTGAGTCAGGCAGAGGAAGAACAGACCAAGCATGCGTTGGCTGTTGCTGTGGCGACGGTGGCCGCCGCTGAGGTTGCAGTGGCTGCCGCCCAGGCTGCCGCACAGGTTGTGCGCCTCACAGGAGCTCCCTCATCTTATAACAAAGCTTGTGAGATTGCAGCAGTTAAGATCCAGACTGCCTTCCGTGGTTACCTGGTAAGTTTTCTTTTCCTACATCACTTGTTTATGGGATCATGCATGGATGATGCTTTCTGTGGGAGCTGTAGATTTTGGAGATGTGATGAGCCTAAATGGCTTTGAGATGGTCAAGTGTTTTTATTCATGAATGTACTTTTTCTTAGTAAAATCTTTTTTATTTATGTAAGAACTGTTTATTTGCTAAAACTGGATGGGTTCACTTACTTTGAACTAGCCAATCTGATCTCAATCAGGATTTGCTATGCCCAATCCAATTTGTTATTCCTTTCTTGGCCATATCCATTGTGCTCAATATGACTGTATCTAGTTTTTTCTGGCTGAGCTAACACTGAGAGAAAGCTTCTGTCTTTTTTGCCGCCTGAGCTGACACTGAGAGAAAGGTTCTGTCTTCATATAGCCTTCAAAAGTTCGAACTACAGTTATAAACCTGTACAGTTCTTGTCCAATTCCTCTGCAGGCAAGGAAAGCATTACGTGCATTAAAGGGTCTTGTGAAGCTTCAAGCCCTGATCCGTGGCAGAGCTGTGAGACGCCAAACAAGTGCAACCCTTAAAAGTTTGCAGTCTCTCATCAAGATCCAGCAGCAGGTCCGCGAGCATAGAGTTCGAATGTCAGAGGACAAAAGGGTATCAGAACACACAGAACGTATCCGTCAGATGTCCAGAGATATCGGGGATATAAATATAAAGGTAAACTATGATTCAGCATAGTGGCTAAGTTTCAGCAAATTGGTTCATCATGTCATTTAACCATTCATGTGTCAAAAAATTAAAACTGAAACACATGGAGAATTAGACTTGAATGAAGTCTAACTTTTCGATCTTAGTGGCTCTCCATATTCAATCTGGAACAGGCAACAACCTGATCATAGTTCTAGAATCTAACTGTTGTGCCTTTTCTTATCACTTCAGGAGCAGGGAAATGAGAATAGGTGGGACAGCAGCTCTCTCTCAAAGGAAGCAATCAAGGCTATTATCATAAATAGGCAGGAGGCTGCACTAAGGAGGGAACGGGCGTTGGAATATGCAACTTCTCAACGGGTAAGTGTCTTACTTTTGCCATTTCATGCTCCAACTAGCTTGTGAAGAATCAATGAACCTTAAGAGTTTGATGATATGAGTCTGAGCTAGGCTGTGACTATGGTTGCTCCTTGCTGGAATTAAATAGCTACTGTTGCTTCTGCAGCAGAAGATGAATCCCCGTAGACATTCATTATGCACAGATAAAGAACTGGAAACTGATGGAACCAACCATGGATTGAGCTGGCTAGAGCAATGGGTGGAAACCCAACCTTGGGATAAGGACATTCCTGAGATCCTTCCAGTACCAAGTCCGAGCCCTGAACGGGATTTTGATAGTCAACAACATCATATAAGGAGCTCACTAGTCTGTTTAGACAGTCTTCAGAGAAGCTTAGACGAGCTACCCCAGTTGAGACCCCTACCGAGGCGATCATTCAACCGCTCAAGATTGAGTTTCGTAAGGGACGATGCATCCTTTGTTAGCTCCCCTTCTTTTCCAAACTACATGGCATACACCGAATCTGCTAAAGCAAGGGCTAGATCCATGAGCACACCGAAACAGCGCCTCGGAGCCGCAGAGAGTCTGTCATCCCCATTCCCTTCCATCTGCAGTGAAGCCAGGTTTAGTAAATCCGGCAAGACACCCACATATCCCCAGAGATCCCCAAGTTTGAAGTGTCAACCACGACTTGCATCTCAAGTAAGTTCAAATGATCTAGACTTCAATACCAAGTTCTTGGTGAGGAATGGGGACAGACAAAGTAACCTTAGATAAAACAGCTCTTTTTGAGAACTGAGCTGACTGACTGAGTCTGGGATGTCTCCTCTTTCTTGCCTCTTGTTTGATTTTGACTTGTTTGTGCAAGTGTGTTTGGATGGATGTACGAGCTTTTTCTTCTTTTTTCTCTCCTGAATAACAGGTTGTGGGAGTTTGTCTTTCTGTTTGTGTGTGTACCACAGTCAATGTACTCATCTGACACTAGAGTTATATACGTCACTGATAGCAAGATGTGCAGTTGAATCTTCTCATGTTGTCGGAGCTTGCAGTCTTAAAAGGGCATGTGTTCTATGCATTTCACCATTTCAACCAGTCTAAAGTCTGTGCATCTCACAGTCATCTGTGTCTTCGAGTATGGTTAGCATACCAATTTCACAAATAATTTAGTCCAAGGCCAAAGATGGGTAACCTAACAAAAGTTTTCTGGGTACAAATTAAGTATCCATCATTGAGCTCCTGGTGAGCAACATCCATGGGATTATATCATTGGATATAGGTAAGCGAACCTCCAGTGACTATATCAAGAACAGAGAGAGCCAACCCCACAGCTTCCTATTCCATTCTCAAGAGGGACCTTATGCACACTCTGGGATGGATGAGTATTGCCTGCCTTAGGCACAGGCAGATTGATGTGAGGTCCAATGGGTCCCATCTGTAAGTGTCTGAGGTGGACAATATCTCACCCGAGAAGCACTTGGTGCAAACTCCCCATGGGAGTTTGCATCCACGTGGGTGCAAACCACACCCCCATTGGGGGTGGGTTTGGCCCCACCTCAGCTCCCCCCAATGGGGAGCTGAGTTTGTTGCAAACCGCCATGTGGCGGTTTGCAACAAGACTTACCCTATCTTACCCACCCCCGCCCTAGGCACGTGCGGGTTGGTGCGAGGCCCAGCAGGCCCCACCCGTAAAGACTATATTTGGTATTTGAATAGACTGAGAATAGAGTGAGGTTATCCTCAAAATTTTGAGGATAATCCCACTCTATTTCCACTCTATCCAAATACCAAACGTAGTCATAAGTGTCTAAGACGGGCAGGGAACATCTCGCCCGCTCCAGAGTGTGCAAGAAGCTTTTCTCTCTATTCTCTCGACTTCTTTTACCAACCGATGAGCTACTATTCAATGCTGGAGACGAGACATCTCTCCTTCAGGCTTGTTTGGTATTAAAATGGAACGAGGATAAACTGAGAATAACCTCAAAATTTTGAAGATATTCTCACTCTATTTCCAATCCATCCCTATATCAGACATAGGGTTGATCTAAAAGGACCTGTGGTCGTGTTATTCCGAAACAATGGGCAACCGATTCCTGTTACTGTGTATAAGAACAATGATGGCCAAGTCTGATGGTTGACAAAGCAGCAGCCGTGGAAAGAGGGCGTCAAAGATCCACCAGCTGAGGCGTGTCCTGCAAACTATCATATCTTATCCACTTGAACAAGTACAATAAATCTTCCTCAATATATAATAAAAAAATCATGAACATATATTTTGACTACCGGGAAGTAAGCATTCGTCATCTTAAAATTGAGAGAGACAACCTTCTAATTAAAGAACTATTTAAGAGATTACTTGAAACCAAGGTTTGACGTATCGTCGGGAACTGCGCTGTAGCGCAGTGGCTTCCCCCCTTGCCAAAATGGAAGGGGGGAAGCGGGAGGGCCCGGGATCGATCCCGGGCCCTCTCCTCACCTTTCCCTCTCCTCAACTAGTTTACCTATCAAAAAAAAAAAAGTTTGACGTATCGCCGATTCGGGGCGAATCGGATTCGCCCAGAATCGAGGCGAATCGGGTCCAATTTGCATATGATTATTATATTATGTATGTGTGTCAGGCATGGTTGTCAGGAGTCAGGGCTCAGAATCCTCTTCAGGCAGGGTTGTCAGGATCCCTTATTTACCTGAATATCATTTAAGTAAATGTTATAATTTATTGTTTCATTTACTTAAGATATTATATGTAAATAAGGAAGTACCCCCATTTGAATCCAATAAAAATATCAAAAAAATCATATCTCTTACCAATAAAAAGTCAACTCTCCCATCGAAGAAGAAAATTGCGATTTCGATGATTTTAGCGAAATGTTAACTTTTTAATCTATCATAATTTGGTCTATCTAAAAATTTGATAATTCAAATAAACCATATGGAACACTAAAAATCTAAAGTCCGGTAAAAAAAGTCAAATGTGCATGTGACTTCTCCAAGGGAGCCGCTCTACTACTGACAATACTTAGTCTGTTTGAGACCTCTTAAGATTTGGTCAAACCTAAACTATCATCACTCAAACTCATGAGAATTGTCACTTTCTAGTTTCTTTTCAATTAAAAAGTGAAAAATCTCATGAGTTTAGGTGATGATAACTTAAGTTTGACCAAATCTTAAGATGCCTCGAGCAGACTAAGTGCTGTCAGTAGGAGAGCGGCTCCCTTGGAGAAGTCACATGGACGTTTGACTTTTTTTATCGGACTTTAAATTTTTAGTGTTCTATATAGTTTATTTGAAATATCAAATTTTTAAATAGACCAAATTATGTGAGATTAAAAAATTAGCATTTCGCTAAAATCATCGAAATCACAATTTTCTTCTTCGGTGAGAGAGTTGACTTTTTATTGGTTAGAGATATGATTTTTTTAATATTCTTATTGGATTCAAATGAGGGTACTTTTTTATTTACATGCAATATCTTAAGTAAATGAAACATCAAATTATAACATTTACTTAAATGATATTCAGGTAAATAAGGGGATCCTGACAACCCTGTCTGAAGAAGATCCTGAGCCATGACTCCTGACAAGTGACAACCCTGCCTGAAGAGATATCAGACGAATTGGGACGAATCAGGGATCGGATCGTGACGGATCTGCGAATCGGATCGCATGGGATCCACTCGATTCGCGACCAGATGGCGGATCCATGCGGATCACAACTCGGCCCGCCCCTGATCCGCTCCGATTCAGAGGAATCGGGCCGATTCGTCCCGCCATGACAAACCATGCTTGAAACACCCTAACTAAGATTACAAACCACCAAAAGAGAAGCACCGTTCATCATGTGGACGACGTATAAAACAAAAGGTGTACATAAATTGTGACGACGGTTCCCGTATGATCCTGACCAAGGTTTGATATGCCCAAACTCAAAAGTTCATAACGTCAAATATTCCTCAACTCTAGCCAACTCTGGACGGTACTGGAAAAAGAAAGTTCATGGAAACCCACGAATCATCCTTCAAACAAAATCGTACGAAAAGGTCAAATTATCTAAGGAGCAGATGTTCCTCATCAGGTCTGCCTTGTCGTCAAGCGGTACCCACTAACTTTATCATATGAATTTCTAAATCAATTTTCATATGACATGAGCAACACAGTAAGTAAGCCTAAGAAGTGGCTAAAAAGTCTACAGATCCATGTGATTAGTCTATATGAAACATGAAATGAGACACGAGATATAGCTTTATCAAGAGATGTACAACAAGTATTACTCCCGTGGTTTGTTGTGACGGATCGAATCGAATCAGAAGAAATTCGATTCGCCCGATTCTCATGTAAATCGACCCAATTCGGACGAATCATAGTGGAACAAGAAAAATTCGATTTACCCTGATTCCCCGCGGCGAACCTCGATTATTTCAGAGAAAAAGCAAATTATCTGTGAGGACAAATACTTTTTCTACTTGTTTGCACACACACCGTCCGCAAAAGTAGATGGCACCAAAGTTCGCCGCATTGGAGAATCGAGACGAATTGAATTTTTCCTGATCCGCCACGATTCGTCTGAATCAAACCGATTCACATGAGAATCAGATGAAAATTGATCCGATTCGATGAGAATTGGAAGAATCAAATTTCTTCTGATTCGATCCGCCACGTCAAACTATGTATAACACTTTTCAAAACTATTTGTGCGAACAAATAATTTTCAATCCATCCACAGTCCACACACACCCATCTGCACGGGTAGATAGCACTTCTCACAACTATAGTTTGACGGATCGAATCGGATCGGCCCGATTCTTCCGAATCGGGGCAAATCATGGAAAACCTGATTCTCTATTCCATCGATTCGGTCCGATTCGCCTCATATATATAATATTATTATATCATATTAGTAATATATATTATACATTATAAATACCATATATATGATATATTTATATATATAATATATTATACCCATGAGAATCGATCCTATTCGAATCAATTCAGGTCAATTCGGAAGGAATCAAATCGAATCAAGAAAAATCCGATTCGCCTCCCGATTCCGATCCGGCAAACCTTGCTCACAACTATCTGTGCAGATAGATAATTTTCTACCCGTCTGCACACACATCCATGTGCACTCCTCATTACCCCTTCGACTGTAATCACACCAGTACGATAAGGGTAGTAAGCAATTGAAGTAAGATCCCACACATCAGGCAACACGCAACAGCGAAAGAGCTTGTTGTCCAAGACATGCTGCTGCACTTGCATCCTTTTCCATTGTTCTCACAATACAACCTTCCAAATTAGAACCAGAAGCATGCCTCTGGAGTTGTACAAGAGGTGCTCCAATAATTACAGCTCCACGTTCTACACGCTGTGCATACACAACAAAACCCGCATAAACACACACACACACACACACACACACACATTTCAAAAAGGGCACAAATAAAGAATACGTATCTTAAATTCCTCGGCCAAGAAGCTTCCACGTTCTCAGATTATGGCACCAAAAGCTGCTTCCTGTGACTACAACACACCTTTTGATTAACTATGTCATCTATAAGTAGGAGTTCATAGAAAGGCAGCTAAGGCATTCTTGTCTTCTTGTTCCGCAAAGCAACACAAATCTCTTTTAGATGTATCCGTGAATGCTGTGTGGCTCACTGTTTCACGACTGCGAGATCTTCCTTTGTGAATACAGCCATGGATAAAATGTCGTATACCGAACTGAAGCTTCCTGTCAGCTGCCTCTTGCATGCTTTCTTTTACTTGCCAACTGACGGGGAATACTATTAGATGGACCAGAAACAGTATCTGATAATGTTATCCTTCATAAGTTGACCCATCCTTTTATGTCCTAAACAACTGGCTTCTCAGAGTCCTCGTCAGTTCATCTGCTAAACTGTCGTTTTCTGCTAGATATCGTTCAGCTTCTAGCTTGTCTCTTAGATATTCCCCTTGAATCCAGTAACCATTCTGCTCCCGAGAAACAATACCATACTGAGAGGCTATCTCCAAGATCTCTGCTTCATGACGAATCCCCCTACCGAATTCTACATGCAGATCAGCCTTTTTCATTGCAGGTGCTAATTTGTTTTTAATTACTTGTACGGAGACGCCAATGCCAGTGATCTGAAAGGCAGGACAGTTTATCAGCAGAATTATCCAGTCCAAAGATAAGAATGAAACTTCCTCAGACAAGTTCAATCGTTCAAGTGGACTAAGATGCATGGCCTCCCCATGGATCAGGCTGCCGATGATTCTTGGTATTAAAAAGGAAAATTTTCAAATAAACAGCCGCCGAAAATCCCAACTCAATATAAAGGGAAAATGTAAGATATTATGCTGCCAGTTAATAATTGTTTAAAAACTGTAGAAAACAGTCAAAATGCTCTGCATGCCTGTGTGAGAGAGAAAAAATGTTTTAATTTATTTCACCATTTTAGTTCTCATTTGATTTCATTCTTTTGAGGGTGGTTTATTTCATTTTTATGTGAGGAGCAGTGGTGCTTGTTGATTCCATACCACCTCTGACATTAAAAACACGTTATTCCCTAAAGACGGGAGGCGGAGACTGGGCATGAGGGACTCAAGGTGAAACCTTAGTGCGAGTTTGTGTTTGGACCACTCCCCACTGGCCTTGACCAGTGTTAATTACATCAGTGAAAACACTGAAGACCATGGATGGCAAAAACGGGCGGGTCGGGTCGGGGTCGGGCGGGTCGGGGTCGGGTCGGCGCCCGGCGACCCGAGTTGGCGCGGGAAGTGGCCGGGATCCGCGGATTCCCGGTAGGCGGGCCGGATCCGCCGGGGTCGGGCGACTCCGCGTCCCGACTACCCCGACCCGCCCGACCCCGCGGATCCCCCTTTAAGGAGGGATCCCGTCCCGGGACTGCGCAGTCTGCGCAGTCCCGGGACCTCCCTTCCCAGCCCCCTTCCCAGCCCCCTGCCCCCCCTCCCCCCGCCGGAGCGCCTCCCTCGCCGCCGCCGCCGTCGCCGGAGCTCCGGGAGGCTCGCCGTCGGCCGCCGCCGCCGGCGCCACTGCAAGCAGCCGCCGGCGCCCTTCCTCTCTCTCTGTTCTCTTCTCTCTCTTCTGTGAGGTGAGATTTTTTTTTTTTTTTTTTAAATCTGAAAAAATAGGAAATGGTAAATAGGCTATAGATCTGTAGATCTATAGCATATTTAACATGTTTATGACTTCATTCTCTTAAATCTCCAAATTTAGCCCTAATTAGGGTATAAAAATTAGGGATTTGTGTCATGAATGAAATTAATGTGCAATTGAGTGATTAATAGAACTATTTTAGTTGATTAGAGTTTGTTGGTAGACTTAATTGCATTACATTAACTGTTTTTCCTGAAAATCCCCAAATGACCCTAATTAGGGTTTAAAATTTAGGGATTTTAGGTCTTTAATGTAATTATTATGTAATTGAGTGTCCAATATAGTTATTTTACTTGATTAGAGTTTTGTATGAACATTGCATGATCTGTTTTTTTTTAATTCTCAACTTAAACCTTAATTAGGGGTTTAAAAAATAAGAATTGTAGGTCATTAATATAATAAATGTGTAATTGAGTGTTCAATGTGGTCATTTGAGTTGATTAGAGTTTTGTATGTACAATATTTATAGTCTATGATATTTTTTTCCATAAATTCCCAAATTAAACCCTAAATAGGGTTTAAAAATTAGGGATTATGTGTAATTAACGTGCAATTTAATTGCATTCTTACACAGGAATATGGCACATCATGAACATGAAGAGCAAGAGGTGGAGCAGGCCATTGATCCTGGTTGGGCTCATGGTACTCTCCTTGATGCATCTAAGAGAAAAGTGAAATGTAATTGGTGTAGAAAGGAGATGTTTGGAGGCATTTATCGCCTTAAACAACATCTTGCTGGGATTGCTGGGAATGTTTCAAAATGTCCGAATTGTCCAATGGAAGTGAGAAATGAAATAATAGCATATCTGAAGGGGAAGAAAGCAGAAAAAATATTGACAACTCAGCAGCAACAAGAACTTCAAGATGAGCTTTCTGGGAGACAGATTCGTAGAGATTATGATCTACCAATTCCTGTGGATGATGATGATGATGATGATGATGATCCTGATCCTGAGTTTACTGCAGCGGCACGTGCTAGTCGCCGTTCTTATGCGGAGGAAGATGAGAGACGAAGGGGTTTAGGCACATCAGGTGCACATGTGTCTAGAGATGACTCTAGGACATCTCTTCCTAGGAGTACACAGGGTCCTATGGATGCATATTTGTATAGATCAAGGTCTGTAAAACAACCAGGAATCAAGCAGGCATTGAAAGGAGTGAAATCCACTGCAAAGGCAGCGAAGGGTGCAATCAAAGGCATTGTCAAATGGTTTTTACATGCAGGTGTCCCAGCACATACGGCAGAGAGCCCATATTTTCAGAGTATGTTGGATGCAATTGCGGAAGCTGGGCCTGGTATTAAGGCTCCTACAAGGAAGTATATTTATGATGCTGGGCTTGATGATGAATATGAGGAGTTGAAAACATGGGTGAGTAGCTTCAAAAATATTTGGAAAGAACGTGGTTGCACCATTATGTGTGATGGTTGGACAGGGACCACAAGAAAATCCATGATAAATTTTCTTGTGTATTGCTGCGAAGGGTCTATTTTCTTTAAATCTGTTGATGCATCTAACAAAATCAAGAATGCAGAATATTTGTTTAAACTTATGGATGCAGTTGTGGAGGAAGTGGGTGAAGAGCACGTTGTACAGGTTGTGACTGATAATGAACCGAGCTACAAGGCTGCAGGTAGGTTGTTAATGGAAAAGAGACACCATCTCTATTGGGTTCCATGTGCAGCACATTGCATTGATTTAATGATGGAGGACATAGGCAAAGATTCTCATATTCATGGTATCATTGATGATGCTCAGATGATAACTTCCTTTATTTATAGTCACAACAGGATTTTGAATATGATGAGGAAGTACACAGATGGGAGAGATCTCCTTCGTGCTGGTCCCACCAGATTTGCATCCAATTTTATTTCTTTGGAGAGCCTAATGAAATATAGGCATCAATTGGCCCAATTGATTAATTCTGCAGAATTTTTGCAGCATGTAGACACTCTACGGCCTGATAGTAAAGATGTTGCACTCATGGTCCAAGACTTGATTAGCAATGCACGGTTTTGGGAGAAGGTTTCCTACTACCTCAAAGTAATAGAGCCTTTGGTACTTATCCTTAGAATGGTTGATGGTGACGACAAAAATGATATGGGATATTTGTACGAGGCAATGGACAAGGCAAAGGAAAAGTTGAGGGAAAGGAATCCTAAAGCATACAGAAAATGGTGGGCCATCATAGACAAGCGATGGGAGATGACTCTCCACCATGATCTTCATGCAGCAGGTAATTTATTTATTGTAATTACTTGCTGAATTATTTTATGATACCATACTTAAACCTCTTTTATCATATGCAGGGTATTTTTTCAACCCTAAGATTCAATATAAAGATGATGTGCACAATGACGGAGAAGTGATGAGAGGCACCATGAATGTCATCACTCGCATTGCAAGGAGCATGAATGAGAGATTAGACGCAGTGGCAGAGGTAGGATAGTATATTTTACTTTGCATATGTATGTATTTTATCATTTGACATGACATATGTCATGTGACTCATGTCTTCCATTTTCTAGGTGGAGAGATATAAGATGAAAGTTGGCATATACGGAGCATATGACATGAAATATGCAGCTGGAAGACTCAGTCCAGGTGGTTTTACATGTTTGGGTGTTTGCCTAAAATCATAAATATATTCTTTCACCATCCTTATAATGATTAATGTTCGGTTATTTTATTGTAACAGCTGAATGGTGGATCCAAGTCAATTATCACCAAGCTGGGACAAATCCCTTAGCGTATGTTGCAGTGAGAGTATTAAGTCAAACCACTTCTTCTAGCCCATGTGAAAGGAATTGGAGTACATTCAGCCTTATTCACACAAAAATCCGCAATAGGCTGGGTGTGGATAGGCTAGAGAAGTTGGTTTACTGTCATTATAATATGCGTTTAAGGGTGAAGCAAAAAGAAGAAAGGCAAAAGATAGAAAGACAGAGATTCATGCAGCTAGCTGGTAGACCATTTGAGGAGGTGGTTCCTGAGATAGATGTTGATGAGTTGCTAAATGAGGAACACCCTTTACATGCTTGGGTGGAGACGAGAGCTGAGGGAGAGCTAGCTGATTTTCATCCTGATGATCGGCTAGTTCAAGCATGTGAAGGAGATGTTTTATTAGAAGAGCATGTACCTGAGAGAGCTGAGAGGCCAGAATTGAGAAGATCTTCCACCGTACATGATACTAGTATTTCTTCATCTCAGCCAGAATTGAGAAGATCTACCTCCCAGTTAGAGCCCAAAAGAAAGAAAGACAAAGGCAAGAAGAAAGCAAAGCCAAACAAAGAAAGAAGAACAGAAGAACCAAGAAGAAAATCACAAGAAGGTGAAGAGGACTCTCCTGAGGCAGAGACACATATTGGGCAGCCATTTTCTGAGGCTCCACCCCTGCCATCTCATTTGGCTAGATTATATGAGGCAGAGAAATTACATTATGAACGTCGCAAAAAGAAGAGTACAAAAGAAAAAGAAAAAACAGTGGGGAGTGATGACTCCACCCAATCACCTGATGATGATGATGGTGCTGCTGCAGGTATTGGAGCCACGGGAGGTTATGGGCTTGGGGGTATTATGTCAGGATATGAAGATTATTCACAACCACCCCAACAACAACAAGGAAGCCAAGGGGAAGCACAACAGCAGCACGGGGGATATGAAGGCCAACAAAGGCAAGCAGGGCATGATTGGGGATACGGGGCTTCATATCCACCCTTTTTTAGTCCCCCAAAATTGCCATATTCAGACATCAGCTCTAGTAGTGGGCCTAGTTATTTGGGCAATATTCAAACTACTGGATATGGTAGTTTCTTCCCTCCGGGACACTCAGGAGAAAGTTCAAGTCAACAAGCAACAACACCGCGAGGCATCCAAAGAGGATTCCAAGATATTGCAAATTCTTTGTTTGGCTTTGGATATACACAGTATGGAGGACATGAGTATGTGCCACCTATTCAATCTCATGAGGTAGAGGATGAGGGTTCAAAATGTCAAATTGAGAAGGTATTTTTATTATTTCATGTTATCAACTTGTACATATTTTAATTTTTGCAATGTATGAACATTAATGATTATGTCTTTAGTCATTGTTATTGTTCTTCATGGTACATGAACATGATAAGATTTAAATTTCAATGTGTTTGATTTCAATGAATGTTGTATGTGTCTAGGTAATTTTCTGTAAATTTTAGGGATTTTTCCTGATTTTTTCTGATTTTTTTCTGATTTTTTCTGATTTTTTTCATTTTTTAAATAAATTTTTACTCTGGCCGACCCAGGGTCGGCCAGACTCCATTGGAGTCGGCCGGCTCCACCGACCCGACCCGACCCGAGTCGGGGTCGGCTGGGTCCGACTCACCCAGCCGACCCGACCCTGCCATCCATGCTGAAGACCCTTGATTAACCATCAAATGACCCCTTCAAGAAAAATAATGTGACTCACAAATTAAACAATTTGAATTTTCATGAAAAAGGACGAACATGATTTGATCAATTTATTGGTGATCAGTTAAAGAGCAAGATAAGCCCGAAAAATTATTTGTTCACTTTTTAGGACAGATCTAAATTTATCTCTTCTAAAATAAACCTAAAGTTCCTTTAAGAGAATGAACTTCGATTTGGGTTTATCATGAAAATATTTAAATTAATCTGAGAATTGATTTAAATTTATTTAAGAAACATGGGCCCATTAAACATTTTGTTACATTTCATTAAATCTCATTTCAAGATAAACCAAGTCCATTAAGATGTTAAACAAAGACCCACAACAAAGGCCCATTAGAACATGTACCATCTTTATCTGTATTATAAGCCCAAAACAAATTTATTTCATTGCATCATAAAACAAGAAATCATCATATCCATGATTTTAACAGAAAACACAATGTTACATGATCTTGGCCCAATAAGCAAGCCAAAAACATCCTTAAGAACACTTTGAACTGTCACACTTGTGCCTTGCACAAGTCCCTAGAGGCTGCCTTGCAGTCCTCTTCCCTTTTCTTCTTCTCTTCTTTTTTTTTTTTTTTTTTTTTTTTCCTTTTTCCTCCTCTTTCTTCTTTGCTTTTTGGCTCCCTGTGTGGGCCTTTTATAGGCACAGGGGAAGTGTAGCCGGTGCTGGGCTTGAAGCCTCCCACAGGCCAAAAAAAAGGCTCCCACCGGCCAATATGCAAGGCAGGTGGAGGTGATGGGGGCGATGCGCCCCTTTCTTCTTCTTCCTTTTTTTTTTCTTCTGAAAACTGGCTGGGGCGTCATGCGACTCCCCCCTTTCCTCCTTTCCTCTCTCTCGCGGCACAACGGGAGGAAGCCTGCGGGGGCCTCCATCCTCTTCTCCCTTTTCCAGAGCACAGGAGGGGAGGCCACTGTTGACATGAAATTTTTTTCCAAAAAAAATATACCATTCCCAGAAATCCCAAAACACCCCTAAATGGGGTATAAATGATGGTGACATCATGCCATGTCACCATCTGTTAGGCTCTCCTAACGGATGGTGACATCATGCTGATGTCACCATCTGTTAGACCCCCTAACAGATGATGACATCATCACTTGTCACCATCGGTTACCACCCCTAACCGATGGTGACATCACTTGGATGTCACCATCGGTTGAAGGGGTTCTCCCCCTTAACCGATGGAAGCTCCATCGGTTAGGGGAGACCCTAACCGATGGTGACATTGGGTGATGTCACCATCGGTTAGGCTCTCCCTCTTCTCTCCCACGCAATGTAAAGGGGGGGACCTTCCCCTATAAAAGGCCCCCCCATTCCCCCAAGAAAGGGGGCTTTTTGGCCCCCATGGAGCAGTGAAAAGCTCCCTTGCGCAGTGCTGTCCTTTCTTCCTCCTCCCAAGCATCTCCTCTTCTGTTCCTCAATTCCCCTTGCTTGGTGTGGAGGTACCAACCCCTTCCCCCGTTCGGTGCAAAGCGTGGAACGCCTGATAAAGCAAAAGAATCGGGAGATCATCTTCATACGACATCGACATCTCCCCCATCCCCCTCCATGGAGGGTTTCTCAATATTATAGCATGGTCCCTGCCCCCACATCGAGCAAGACTCTGTGGGGGTGATATCCCTCTGGGTTTAAATACCTTCTATATCGAGCAAGACGCTATAGATATACGGTATTTAAATACCCTTGTTCTCGTGCTCTAAATGCCTCCATATCGAGCAAGACTCTATGGGTATGCGCATTTAGATGCATTTGTTCTCCCTGCCCATTGAGCAAGACTCTGAGATGGTGGATTTTGTGCTTATATGTATATGTTTCTTAAAGGAGACTCTGCCCAAGCGGAGATTCTGCCCAAGAATATATTCGTATAACTACAAATTTGTGTTCATATGTATATGTTCCTTAAAGGAAACTCTGCCCGAGCAGAGATACCTTTCTTAGAGGAAACTCTAATGAGACTCTGTGACGGGGACCGTGACTCGTGACGGACGCGGAACGAGACTCGAGATTGCAGACGACCGGCGATATATTGACATCAATTTTATTTTATTATGTAATTTTTATTTTTAGTGGAGTTTGATTTAGTCAGTTAGAATGAAGAGTCTAAATTTAAGGTAAGAAAGGTTTATTAGCAGGTGAGGGACAAGATTGCTATTTTGTCATTTGTTTTAAGGTTGCTTTAGTCTTTTCATTTTGTTGTCTTTTGGTCTTTCGAGAGTCTTTTGGCCTTTCGAGAATGGCCTATTGGCCTTTCTATATATGTAATAGCTCACTGCTATGAGAAGGGGAATGCATGAAGAATTAAGGAGCCATTACTTGGAGACTGGAACAGTCCCGTGAGGTGCAGAGCGCCTGTGCATGTGTGTGTTTAGAGGCTCCCGGGAAGGGAGGGTGTGAAGCCCCACCACCTCCCTCTTCTCCTTCTTCCCCTCCGGTCTACCTCCTCCCCTGCTCTGTCTCTCTCTCTTCATCCCCCTCCTGTCTGCGTTTCTGTCTCAGTTCTCTCTCCCTCTTTCTCCCTCTCTACTGCTACCCACCGGAGTCCTGTCGCGTGCAAATTGGAGCCCTGGTCACCTGCAAAAACCGGCGCTCCTGCTGTCTTCGAACCGCTTCCCACGAAGGCTGCTGGCGTCGCCCCTGTTCGCTGCCTCCCTACGTGGCCAAACACACCCGTCCGCCACAGTTCCGGTGTGACCCCGCCAGCCCGCGAAACCCCGGCAGTCACGCTCCAGCACCGGCCGCCCTCCCCTCGCACGCAGCCAGCACACCCGGCCCCCTGCTTGTGAAGCTTCCCGGCGCGCCCCACCTGTGCAATCCTCACACGCGGCCATCCACGTTTCTTCCCTTCCCAGTCCGCGAACCTCCCCTGCCCATTTTCGCGCTTGCGAGCCCGAGTCCCCGCTGCCTTCCACGGGGCGCAACGGATTGTTCGCGCCGTCCCACAACCGCGCCATCTCTGCCGGCGGGCCTCCTCCCGCGCCGTACGCATCCCCCGCGCCGGACCGGCCTCACCGCGCGCTTCTTCCCCGCGCCGGACCAGTCCAGCTGCAACCCCCCTCCCCGCGCGCCACCTCCCTGTCGTCCTCCTCTTCTCTCACTACCTTCTCTCTTTCCCGCGACACTGCCTCTGCGTTTCCCTTCCCCATGCGATCATTTCCTCTCCCCAAGATGACCCCCCCCTGTCACAGGTCGCCCCAACCACTGGGTTCCCTCGCTGGGCCGCGACGACTTCCCGCTCTTCGCCGCGCAGCGCCCTCCCTGCGCATGCCTGAGGCACTCGCCACCTCGCCACGCCGCCGCTGTCCGCGATGGGGACTCGCCGTGGGCCCTCCATCACCCTCACCCTCGCACCGGACGCCCCAAGCAGCAGGAACCACTTCGGTCTCCTTCTGCCGGACACCTCCAAGCGGCTCCTCTGCTCGGATTTGTCCCCGAGCCCCCCCCTCCGTGGCAGCAGCTGAGCTCTCTGCGCCGCTCAACTTCTCTGCGTGGTCCGCGGGTCCCTTGTTTGCAGACCTCCATCGCCGCGCCACCGAACCCTCTGGTCCGTCAGGGGTGGTCAGCCTCCGCAAAGCCAATACCCCAGTCTTCTGCGGGTTCGTCCCGCATCACTCTGCCTTAGCAGAGGTACCGCTCGGGAACATATCCATACGAATTGCAAATTTGTGCTTATACATATATATTTCTTAGGGGAAACTCTGTCTGAGCAAAAACTCCGCCTAAGAACATATCCATATAATTACAAACTCGTGCTTATATGTATATGTTTCTTAGAGGAGACTCTGCCCAAGCAAAGATTCTGCCCAAGAACATATTCGTATAACTACAAATTTATGTTCATATGTATATGTTCCTTAAAGGAGACTCTGCCAAAACAGAGATACCTTTCTTAGAGGAAACTCTGAGGAGACTCTGCTTTAGCAGAGATACAACTCGGGAACATATCCATAAAATTGCAAATTTGTGCTTATACATATATGTTTCTCAGCAGGAGCTCTGTCTGAGCAAAAGCTCTGCCTAAGAACATATCCATATAACAACAAACTCGTATTTATATGTATATGTTTCTTAGATGAAGCTTTGTTTAAGCAGAGATTCTACCCAAGAACATATTCGTATATTCACAAATTTGTATTCATATGTATATGTTTCTTAAAGGAAACTCTGCCAAAACAGAGATACCTTTCTTAGAGAAAACTCTGAGGAGACTCTGCATTAGCAGGGATACCACTCAGGAACATATCCATAGAATTGCAAATTTGGGCTTATACGTATATGTTTCTTAGGAGGAACTCCGCCTAAGCAAAGGTTCTCCCTAGAGCATATTCATATAATCACAACTCATGCTCATGTGCATATGTTTTCTTAAGGGAACTCTGTTCATGCGGAGGTTCTGCCCGAAAACATACTCAAGTGTTCACAATTCTGGAATTATATGAATATGTTTTCTAACATAGACTCTCTTCAAGCAGAAGCTTTGTCGGAAATACGTCCATATATCCACAAATATTGTGCTTATATGTATACTCTGCTCATGCAGAGGTTCTGCCGGAAATATATCCATATACTCTCAAAGAAAAAAAAAAGGGAATTGTGCCCATATGAATAT
The DNA here is from genome assembly GCA_014218235.1 of Colocasia esculenta. Taxonomy (NCBI): domain Eukaryota; kingdom Viridiplantae; phylum Streptophyta; class Magnoliopsida; order Alismatales; family Araceae; genus Colocasia; species Colocasia esculenta. Next base: position 151,274,988 of record CM024762.1, read on the forward strand.
GTTCTCGGAGAGAAACTCCGTTTTGGCAAAGATCCTGTCAAGAAAACATATGCATATGTTCACGAAATCATGTTCATATGAATATATCTCCAAAAAAGAACTCAACCTAAGCGGCGGTTCTGCCCGAGAATATGCACATATGATCGTATTCCATGGGGCTCTCCCAAAGAATCATACAATCACACGTCCATCAAATCCATACTAGCATATTTGTGCAATAACTCTGCCGATACAGGAGCACTGTCCAAATTCATAACACTTTCAAAACCTAAAATAAACCCACGGGTATATACCCGTTCATACTTAAAATCTTCATTCACTTTCCGAGCCAAATTTTGAATCAAACAACATATTCTAAACCTCAAACAGGTTTACGGGTATATACCCGTTCTTTTCTCAAAGTCATATTTTGAACCCCAAAAAGGGCAGCCATGTCATTTTAAAATGAAACACTCAAGCCAAAATATTTCAAAGGAATAAATCCTTTTCTTTCAAGTCAAAGTCCATTTTGTCCAAAACAAAAGGAGGAAGAACATCATGTTGGGATTTTCTGAAATTACCTATTTTCTCGTCCTTGCTATGAATGGTATTCGGGTTAGAACTGGTGTTAAATAAACACCAAGGGCTTTTAACTCGATGTAAATGTAACATCGATTCCGATTGATGGAGACAGGGGTCCAGCACACGCCACCCTAATCGCCTGATGATCAAAAGGCACGGAATCAAAGAAGTTCAGGTTGAAAATGGCGCACTCGTCCGTTCCACGGACAACAAAATTCTCTCCGCATTGCGCGGACTCTTTCTTCTGTCTGTTAGACAGGCTGGCACGCCCCGCAATACAAAAATCCAAAATATGCGAAATGAATGAATACTTGAATAAAATGGAATGAAATAAACGAATAAAATTATGATGAAAAAATCCCGTGTCCACAGCCACACGGCTCCCTCTCCTCCTTTCCTCTTCCCCCTCTCTCATCCAAACGGGATGAAGCGAGCCATCAACCAGGTGGAGTCAATGGCAGGGTGAGTGTGCGAGCATGGCTGGCGGGGCATTCGCGCAGGCCATTGACGGCGCACGGCCAGCGGCGAGGCATGCGCGGCTGGTGGAACAAACGGTGCAAGCCGTCGATAGGGAATGGTTAGCGGTGGAACAGTTGGCGTGCGAGTGTGACTGGCAGAGCAGCAGCACAGGTCGACGACAGATACAAGGGGGTGCACTCAAACCAATCTCTTATCCTCCCGGTGAGGATTATCGGCCCAACAGCATGAAACTATTTTGGCATTCATGAGGTCTAAGCAAGATGTTGATGATCTAAGTAAAACCCAAGCAGTAGGTGCTGGTACTCTTCAATTACTAAGATCGTGTTTGGTATTGGGATATAATTTAAGTGGATAGGTCAATCCAATTACCAATCCTAAATCTACCATCATTTGGTATTAGGGCAATTACTTGGGGCAGGTAGAACAATTTATTCTCCAAAGTTGGGATAACTACAGTTTCCTTAACCCAGATTTTCTGATACGAGATGGAGTAATTTGTCCCCAGATTCAAGTCTAAAATGTGGGCAACCTCAAGTGAGAATAACATATTCTTTTGAACGCACCAGACTGAGATAAGGGGATAACCTGGAGATATCCTCATTCACCCCGATAACAAACAGAATATAAAAAGGCATGTTCAATCGTGCTTGCTGAGAAATGCAATTTAAATGAGCTTCTGCTCCTATGTGGAGAATAAACCTTGTAGAGTTCCTTGGAAGTAGCAAACTCCACTATCTCCAGTGGAGATGCATAAAGTATTTTCATATAACCCACAAAAAATATCACAAACTATAGTACAGCAAATTATACCGAATAATGAGTCCATGAAACATCTACAAGAAGGAAACACACCTCATCTTCAGTCTGAAGCAAGCCAGCTCTTGACATTCTCAGGCGTATTGCAGAGTAGAATTTTACGGCATTCCCGCCACAAGTTACCTCACCTAAATGTCCACTTATTGGTTTTTTTAAATTTGATCTGACCTGGAATACAAACAAATATCAAAAGGAGTGGCATAGCTGGAGAAAGAAAATGTGCTTCCTAGAGACATAGAAATGTAGGACAACAGAACCTACAGCCTGCATATAATCAGTAAATGAATTAAAAGACCTCGGTACATAAACAGCACATTTTGTTAAACATTTTGATCTCAGTTCATTATTTATCTAATAATAGAATTGATAGGAAATGGCATCATTTGGGTCTGGGCTCATCACTTAACTTTCACTTTGATGCGTGCCAACTCAAAAAGAATGGCCTGTTCTCACCAAGGCTCGGAAAGAAAAGAGGGAGTACACTGGACTCAGGCATATCATGGTTTTCAGCCTTCCAAAGATTCCTCCACTCAGAACCTTTTGTCTGAACAGGACAGGGTCAATGAATCAGGCAGCCCACAGCTAAGTGATGCTTCCAAGAAAAATTGGCTAGTCAACTGGGTCAGCTACAAGTGCTGAATGAACAGAAGGTCTACTTTCTAACCATCTTCGCATCCATGTACTTACAGATTTCTCTAGTTTCTCTGAATTAATTGTGGACTTCATTTCAAAAATGACGATAGAAGAACAAAGAAGAGAACGAGAAGTTTTGTTCTTTAAAACTCGTTTGCATTGGTAGGAGCAACAATTTACCAGTTAATGAAAAACTAATTGCTGCAGCCTTCTAGAAGTAAATAAAAAACTCGGTTTACAATATAAAAAGTACTACTGCTGGAATAAAAGTAAAGATTCAAATATGAAAAGCTGGATTCAACAGTCAAAATAGATCTTGAATCTACCTGATTGACAAGAATCAACAGGGTTTGTGATCGAACTAAAGAATAATATATTTTATTCAGTGCTTTAGTCATTAGTCGTGACTGCATGTCTTGGGCTGCGAGGTCGACCACACCTTTGAGTTCAAGTTCGGGAACCAGAGCTGCTACCTGCCATGAAACAATTAGTTTACAAATGTAAGGATTAAAGGACATAAGAAGGGCCTCCTTATTTCTGATGAATCATAATGAGTGTTTTCTCGTTACCTTCCCCCCAAAAAAAAGGGTATAGGGATGGCTCGTGGGGACTCATTAAAAAAATCACCAGCTACAGGACAGAAATATGATCACATATATAGGGATTACAATATTGCACTAGACACCCACGAATGTGCTCTAAAACATACCTATAGGCACTAATAATTCATTTGAATTCGAATTCTGCAGGTGTCAACTTTGTACAATCCAAAGCGACTGTGTTGATTAGGTGATGCCGACTTTCCCCCAAAATATCTCAATTCATTGGGCCCACTGACCAATTGCTGACCAAGTTTTCAGATGCAATGGCCAGAGTGTGCATGAATCATGACCTTGACAAGCTACATCTATGTGGGTCAATGGGCTTTGGGCTGCCTTTTGTCGCCCATGGCGAAAAAAAGAGAGAGCTCTAGATCTTTCTGTTTCATGCAGAGGCAGTATGAAATAAGAAAACTACATGTACTTAATTCCACATGTCCAATGACTGACCCACTTGCACCTCCTGTTTGCTTAGCTCACCCGGACTCTATGCTTGTAAATACCCATACAGAACCATGGAACTGAGGCTGGCAGGAAAGTTCAAGTGACTCAGTTAAACAATGACATGTAGGTGATAGCAAGTTCCAAAAACTGATAAGCACATCATAGTGACAGAATAACAAAATGCATCCATGTAGAGAAATTTATGTATTTGATTCATAACAATGAACGATGTAGTGGAACATACTTACGCTATCAACCACAATAACATCTATGGATCCACTGTTGGCCAGAGTATTGATGACACTTAGAGAATTTTCTGCCGAACTGGGACGTGCAAAGAGTAGACCTTCTAGATCTACGCCTATCGACTCAGCTAATGAAGGATCCAAGGAATTCTCTAAGTCAAAGTATGCACAATACCCTGCAAAATAGAATGATGCAATCACTTACAAAATATAGAGGTGTGCTTCCATGATGAAAACATAACAACTGTGACTGTGGATTATAAAAGAAGCATCTCAAAGCATTGGGAAAGTCAACAGATAATGGTACACAGCTTTAGGACCCAAAGGCTCCAGATAATGTGACACTGGGTTATAAATGCTAAAGTGGCTTGATTAGCTATCTAGCAACGCCAATTCAAGTATCCATGTGGTAGAAATAAAAACATATGCATGGAAGTTGTAAAAGCAGTTTAGTTAATCTACCTAAAAAATGCATGTCATTTCCTATATGTAATCAAGCATTACTATGAGCCATAATCAGCATGATAAGTAAAAGCAAATCCTTGGCATTAGCAACTATATTTGTGAAGGAAAGAAGAAAAACTCTTTGTTGCCGAAAATTTGATGTCCAGTATCTCTTGCCTTAGAAGAAAGAGCTCATTAACTATCAATTAATAAAATAGAACTGTAGCTATATCCTAGCAATTCCTAGCAACTATCCATTATTCATTCGGATATACCATATCAGGCTTATATTGTTAGTTCTTTTCTACCTTATAAAAGAAGCATCTGACCATTTTTTTTTTGTTATAAATGCCTTTGACATCTATGGTTGCATAATGCATCAGGACAAAAAAGAGCAGGTGGAACCTCATTCAATATTAGATCCTCAGATCACCCCATAAACACATCAACAAAAGGATTCTTTAGATGATGAACAATCAAATAAAATGAGTAAAACATTAAAAAAAAAGGTATATGTGAAGGTAGGAACCTCCATGTTTCTGGGCTTCCTTGACAACATGAAGGGCAAGCGTTGTTTTACCAGATGCCTCTTTTCCAAAAATTTCGATGATTCTGCCCTGTGCAACAAGATAAGCTCCATAGATATTAATGCAGTTAGCCTAGATAAGGTTCACATGAAAAAATGTATTGAAAAGAACATTTTAGTTTCGTACCAAAAAATCATAAAGGGAAATCTAACATGAAAGAAACCACATCCCCACTCCAAAATTTACTGTAAGGTGTTTGTGCTGTTACTAGGGATACGAATGCTCAATATACCAGGCACATTGATCGCAATGAAAGATGACATTGCTAAGACAAAAATAATTGATTTCCACATCAATCATGCACGATATGTCTTTATCCACTTCAGCACATCATTCTATCTCTTCTACTGTCACCAAATGCTCTCAAATCTGCATGAATGGACATTTGGAACGAATCATATTTTCTAAATACTTGTATCAAATCTAACCATCCAACATATAGCAGACATAGTCCATATGCTGATATTATGGCAATCAGTCATACATCATCTTGGAAGCACCAAAAAAAGCAACAAAATTTTTGAAGAGGCAGAAAAACATAGTTAGCGAGCTATCCTCACATATTAGCATGATCAATAAGCTGTGTGTAGTTTATATCCAGACATGTGTTCCTGTGAAAGTTGTTAAAACTAAACAAAGTTGGCATGCATACTAAACTACAGGATTTGAAAAGCATCACACATATCAAGCGTCAGCTAGTGGAAGAATATTAGCAAATAATATAAAAAATATACGGTACACAAACAATGGATTCAACAATAAGTTACTAAAAAACTTTCTGCAATATCCCCAGGCAAAAGTGATACAAAGACGAAAGGATGAACCTTTGGCAGCCCTCCAATCCCAAGTGCCAGATCAAGCTTTAAAGAGCCTGTGGATATCACTGGAGTATAGTGTGACACAAAAAAACGCCGCAATGATAACATAGATTCTTTATCAAAGTCTCTTGCAAGCTGAGTTAGAGCAGACTGAAGTGCAGCTTCTTTCTCTGCTGCCTTTCCATCATCATAGAGTTGATCTTTTTCATGTTCCACGAGGGATTGAACTTCAAAAAAATAAAACAAATTCAAAATTATGAAGGTAATAACATCAATTAAGTTGCAACAGACCTAGTGTTTTTATGAGAAAAATATCATATCATACCCCTCACAAATGATTTTTTTAATTTGATTATATTTGTTTTGTTAGATAACATCAATTAACAAAGTATGTGTAGCAGAGATGAGGATGCTAAGATGGATACATGGTAAGACAAAGAAAGATAAGATTAGGAATGTGCGCTTCCATAAGGACTTGGGGATAGCTCCAATTGATAAGAAAATGAGAGAAAATAGACTCAGGTGGTTTGGACACGTGCACCGTCACCCTAACTTGACGCCGGTTAAAAGATGTGACCAAATCTTAGTGGACGCCAGTAAAAGAGCTAGAGGAAGGTCTAAAATGAGATGGTAGGATGTTATTAGGAAGGACTTTGACTTATTGGGTATAAACACGAATATAGCACTTGATAGAAATCTTCGGGGGAAAAAATTCATGTAGCCGACCCCAAATAATATGACAAGGCTTTGATGATGATGATGATTTGTTTTGTTAGATCTATTTTAATTGTTTTAATTGGGTTTCATGGTATGTGTGTTTTTGTGTTTTTGGACCAAGTCTAGTGATGTAGGCTCAAGCCCTTTGCCTCTCCCCATCAACTTAAGTTGATGTTAATTACATTGATTATATACCCTTGATTAACCACCACATGACACCCTGACTAGTTCGAAAGGGAATTTGGAAATAAAGGAGTTTTTGAAAAAAAAAAGCCATACTTAATTGTATCGTCATTGCATATAAATACTAATTTATTGGTTTCCTTACTTGCATGTATAATTGCTTTTGTCATCCGGATATTTAAATAACATGCCTTCCTTATTTAGGCCTTTTATTATGTTATATTATTTTCCTCATTCATATGTTCCGATTAAAATGTATAGACTACGGGATAATTCATGTAAGTACATACTCAACAAGGGTTAAATAAGTAATTAGCCAAACATTAGGGCATTATTGCAATTAATCAAAAGACCAAGGTATTATTGCAATTATCCATAAGATTAGGATATTCTTGTGACCATATGTTCACAAAGTTAAAAAAAATCCCCTTTTTGATGTAAAACATACACCAAGTATATAAAAAAAAGTTGTACAACTTAAAAAAGGTCAAATTAGTTAAGTTGCAAGGGGTTTTGTTGCAAATTTGCATCCCCTGCCCTCAGTGCACAGATGAAGCTTTCCTGGGGCTTTTCCCTGCGCTGAACCCCTTAAGCTTTCCTTTTCTTCTTCGTCTTAGTGCTGACCTGAGTTGCCTCGTTGCCTTTTTCTTCTTCTCTTCATCTTCTTCTCCTCTTGGCATAGTATGCACTCTGTTGAACTATGTCTTCTTTTCCTTGAGTGATTTTTCTCACTTGTTGTTGTCTTTTGTAGGGAACTCAGGCCCTCCTTATATAGAGGGTGAAGGAAAGCATGGGGGGCCGATGACTGCCCCCTTGCCTTTCTTGGAACCCCACCGATGGGGTTTCTTTCCCCTTTTAGCCTCTTCCTTGGGCGCTACCTCATTGCCTTTTCCAAAACCTCACCAGTGTCATGCACCCGTGAGGATTTTCCTCCCTCTTGCTTTGAATTTCATGGATGGGCCGCCCACCCTTCCTCCTTTCAAGTCCCACCAGTGGCATGCACCGGTGGGGATTTAAAATACACAAGTGAAGGGGGGGGGGCAGCCCTACCTGTCCTTCTTATGAATCCCACCGGTGTCATGCACTAGTGAGGATTTCATACTTGGAAGAGGAGAAGGAGGCCAGCCTGTTCTTGCCTTCATTGAATCTCACTAGTATCATACACCGGTGGAGATCGGGAATGGCTTCAAGAGGACAAGAGAGGGAGAGAGGTTTGACTGGAGTTTGGAATTTCCCCTTTGGAACCCCACCGGTGAGGATTCCTATTAGGAGAAGGAAAAGGGTGAGAGGGGGTCTTTCCTAGTAGTACTAGGACTAGAAGGGGGGAAGGAAATAGAGGGAAGGGGACCTTCCCACTTTTAATCCCCAACTGGGTCCAAATCCCAGTGGGATTGGGACTCCTGTGCCCCCCTCTTCTTCTTCTCCCTCTTTTTCCTCTCTCTATAAATAGGACCGCCCCCCTCTTCTTCCTCCTCATACTTTGATCCATTAACCAGTGGAAGAGAGGGGATAATTGGTGCGCCCCCAAGGGAACTTTTGGCCAGCTGAAAGGGGTGACCTTTGACTGTTCTGAGTAGTTTGACAGGGCGCTGGTTGCTAAGGTGCTTTCTTCTTCTTTAGGTCTTTAAAACACTGCAGGCCCCCATGACTGTACATGAATTTATGATCATTTTCTTTATTAGAATCTACATGTTTTTGTAAAAACATCTATGGGGCTCAACACCTAGTCACTTCAACAATAGGTATATTATGTAAAAAGTAGATAGACTTACTGAGAATTAAGGAATACATCACAATAGAGGTCATCTTCTCATAATTCACAATCACATACAAGACCTACGGTTTTCAACTCAAACATGGGAAATAAATATTCTACCTGCAGATGAAAGAAATCGTCCATGTAGACCAAAGGACTTGATGCCATCATTTTTCGTTAGCTATAAAGAAGACAGAAGAGACAAACAGAATCATAACCAGAAAAGGTTTACTGATGATAACTATTCTGATTTAAAGAACATATTAAGCAAAAGCAACATAACATCATCATAGAGGTGAGGTTACATCACCAAAGAGGCATGCCAATGAAATAAGAAACAGATGGGCCTATAATATCACTAACATGCTGATTGAAGGAATAATGCAAATTAAGAATGACTAAATGCCAAGCAATAACAGCAAGCAAGCTAGAATAAATGCGTCCAAAAGTTAGTGTGAATACACAAAACGTATGCAGTTCTAATAGGCAATAACGTGGCTGAAAAGTACATGATGAATATCATCACTTTCTGAGGTTCTTGAAGAGAACAAACATGTCCATCATCTCTCCCACGAGCTCCTGGGCAAAACCCACCTCCCACACAGAACACATTGCAACACGGAGAACTCCACCGCGTTCCGACAACAGAATCAGCCCGAGAAAAGGAACGAGCTCGCCTCACTTCGTACACCCAGAAACAGCCCTAAAAAAGGTCGTAAAGCACCAAATTTTGCACCACTCACCCGCCGGAAACCGCCCGGACGAAGGGAACTCCACGAAGATTCCCAGCCTGTGCAGAGGGGACGGCCCGCACGGAGGAGCAAGGAAGACGCCGCGAATGAGAAGGGCCTCGGAACCCTCATCTCCGGGAGCGAAGCTCCCGGTCTTGGGAGGGCGTGGAGGGGGAGGGGAGGTCCTGGCCCGCTCGGTTTCCTAGGTTTTTGAACACGGAGGTGGCGCCAGCAGAAGCGCTTCCTCCATGGCCCTTCCCTTCGCCGGGCAGAAGCCCTTCCGCACCGCTGGAAAGGGGTACCGCCGAAGCGCTTCTGCCAGCAGTAGCTTTTGCGACGAGCACAGCTGTTTGGGTACTATTGGGCTGCGCCAAAGGTGGGCCGACCCAATACTGATTTTTCCTCCTCCGGAATTTTGTCTTTTTATGACAAAAAAAATTCTTTTAAGAGAAGAGGAATGAGTCTTATTTATAAATATATATTTATTTTTACTACTTTTAATATGAGGTTAAATTATACTTCTACCCAAATCTTTTTTAGTAAGGATAAGAGTGTGAATTTTGTCGAGACAAGACACTCGAGTAAGACATATGTTCAAATTTTCATGAGCGGCGTCAGTGATGATGCATGATGTTTCAGTGTGTCCTCTTTGTCCCCATTTAGAAGTTTTTTCTTTTTATGGGAAAAAGACTCTCTTAAGAGAAGAGAAATGATTCTTACTTATAAACATCGCACTTATTTTCACTATTTTCAATGTGAGACAAAAATATATTTCTACACTTACATTATATATTCCCACTTTCAAATTGGGTCAAACGCTTCTCCACTCCCACCCCTCTCTTTCTCCCCCTCCCTTCATCTACCTACACTTCTCTCCTCTCTACTTCTCTCTTACCAGCTACTACTTACAACATTTGTCACATTCTAAGAGGAGTAAAATTTGTTACCCCATCATTAGACAACCCAACTAAATCCCCCCAAACATAATTTTGGAGAGTTCTCAATGTCATGATGACGTGAACCCCTTAGGGTTGTGCTTGAGTTGGGTAATAAAATTTACTGTGTCATTGGACAACAAACTCTACTCTTGGAAGAACAGTTTATGGCAGGTGTTTTTGTGTGTTCAAATTTTGCCTCATACGATTGTGCAAGAACTGAGATTTAGTTGATGGATATGTGAAGAGTGGTTTAGAAAGGGTCTCCCAATCACGAAGAATACTCTAAAGATTACGTGACTTATACACGTATACCGACCCAACAAATTAGAGGAAGCGACTCGTGCTTTCCTTCGAGTCTAGTCGACTCATTATATATGTATCCCAAAGTTTATTGCAAATTTCAAAGTGAATTTAACTGTGTCAAAGCATGGCCCATTAAGAGAAATGGGCTTATATAGCACTTTTTTGTCCAACTCAATCCAAAAGTGAAATGGGCTGGACTTTGCACCCATGGTCAGTGTTGTCATGAGATCCCACCACCAGTGCTAGTCCATGCATGGATCATGACTCCTGCTTATTCCATGGGCATCTGATTATAACATACTCGGGCATCTTGGGTTAGAGTATTATTCCAAGTTTTATAAAATATTCGTATATAACAGCAAGCAAGATGGTCACAAGATCAGTGAGATTTGTTACATACTTAATTAGGTACGTAGCAAGTATTGATATGGTGGACATACTTTGTTGTTATTGGATCGTAAAGAGTAGTGACGGACGTAAAAATTTTGTCCAATAAAATCATTCGGATTACGTTTTTTTTATTCAATATATAGAGTCATCCAGTTCAGATCCAACTCATATTAATGTTTACGTCGACACACCTAGCTAGATGTGAGGCTAAATAACACTATGATCAGATGAATATATAGATGTGTGTAAACTACAAGCTACGTTTACATCTAAAATATTTTACATGCCACCAAATATAGACAACATATATAATATTTCCCCCTTGAGCGTTCAAAGTTCATTTCTCCATTGAAGCCAATCAAAATGGTGGGTGGGGGGGAGAGGGAAGACATGAGAGGTCTCCCTCAAGGCCATCTATGATCACTAGGGCTAAATGCTCATCCTTTTCATGGGAACGTCTCAAACAATATAAACCCACATGCTCAAACATGCTGCCAAAAACAAACAACAAGTTTACATGGCATGCAAGCCCTGATCGATCGATGCCACCAGCTCCATGGCATGATTCATACCCATGACTCATACATATGTGGGGCTCCTTCTAGACAATGTTGGACAAGTGAGCCAACACTTCCTTGGCAGAGTACTCCATCACCTTTTGAGTGGGGGAATCTAGAAAAGTTCCAAAAAATTTGATTTTGATGCACAACCCAACGTTGACATGCACCTCCTTAATGTTCCTCTCCTTTGACGTTGAAAGGAGAAAACTATGGGCATAGCATTCTATACCATGAATTTCATATGTTAAGCACCTTAATGGGTTTGGAGCTGATCCAAGATTTGACCACCACAAATGGAGGGATCCTTTAGGCAATTGCATGCTAATTGATGCTATATATCCAAGGACTGATGGAAAGGAATGCCAAAAAGGAAGATGTGGGGATATGAGGAGAGGCCCCCCCACTACAATTAACAAGCTTTTTGGAATGCCCTTTAATTAATTAGTCCTGTGTATTGAAGGGTTTTGAGCTTGTGATTCTTGTGAAGCTCGTGCTAGTCCCTTTCTTTTTTAAGCATTGAACTAATAATTGCTGTGGACCTAAATGTGTAGCAATTAACTAGGTAGTGAATGCAATTCCGTGAAGTCGATCGATCGATCGGTCTGTATCGATGTGCGCATGAATTAAGTGTTATTTTTTTTGAGAAAGATTTAGTATATATATTAGGGTAAACGAGTACTATCCGTCTTAGACATATGTAAATGGAAACAAAACCCATATTGATGTGATACGTAGTTGGTCCCACCTACATATGTTTGAGACAAAAATATTTCTCTTCACAATAATAAAAGATCTAGAAGGGGCTATTGATACTTACTGATCTAATTATCAAACTTTGAGGGGAAGTAGGCAATGTTATTTTTGTTGTCAAAGTCACAAGTGCGTTGGTCACCGGAGTGGGTTTGAACCCAAAAGGACATCTCAACACACGCTATTAATTAAATATATAATGGCTGCTGTAACTTGATAATGTTTTTTTTCCTTCACTTTCTTGATAACTTGGACCAGACTTTGTATCTATCACCATCAAAAGAACCTTGGTGTTCTTGCAGCTGCTCCCTTCGTATCATAGATATGTGAGAGTCTTACGTATCAACTTTTACATGTACAATTATATGCTATTTAATTTGAGACAAAATAAACCACAACATAAGTATAATTAAGAAGAGATCATCATGTCGTAGTGGATGTATGTACGTATATCTGCACGTATCATCACACAAGGAGGGTAGATATGCAAATAAGTTTGTTAGTGATGACTAACTCTAATGAGTAGATGCATGCAGGCAAAGAAAAAGGGTAGATACATGCATGTAATTTAGAGAGAAGCCCTACCTCAAGTCATTGATCTACAGAAGAATTCAGCTAATTAGAAGTCTCCTCCCGCTCCTCTAGTTGTTGTGTGAAGATGGAATGGAGAAGGGACCAACACGACAACATGCAGTAGATGGCAGGCTACAAAGCTTTAAATATATTGCCATCTGACAGAACTTTCTGAGATTCCCCACTCAGAAGGGCTGGACAGCACCACACAGGTGTTTGTTCATTTGGTCCAGTCAAATGTCAAGGAACAAAGAGGACCCCCCCCCCCACCCCCCCCCCACACACACATATCATATGGAAATTGGAATGATACAAAGGTGCTGGAACAGGTCTTGGCACACCAAAATCTTCTTATTATTGGTTTTTTTTGACATAGAAATAGGTTTCATATTACTTCACGAAACATGATACATGGGCTGACCAAGTAAAGGCCGGAACATGACAGCTACATAAGGATGCAGAAGTAGCAGGGCATGGCTTAAACAGGGGGCCATGAGATAAGAGACCATTGGTCCAAAGGAGTAGGGCAAAAGTCCAAAATCTATTGGAACCACCGCCGCACAAGACGCTATGAACAGACGCCGGTCTTCACCGGCAACATCACGGTGGGGGAAGACGCGCCCTCGGCCTCCACTTGTGCCGGGGATGAGCTCGATAGAGTAGAGGGTAGCCTCCAACGAACCAAAGCATGCAAGATGAAACTTGAACCCGCAGATCGGAAACGCCTGGATGATTAGGCTGGGACAGCACACGAACATCCGCCGCGTCATTTCTCGCCAAGCCAAACAAAGAGCAAACATCAGGGGAGACATGAATAAACAAGGGAAGGACACAAAAGGACTTAAAAACGACACAATTAGTCATCCGAGAAGTCGATGAAGGGATCACCAATGCCAGAGACGAAACCTTCACCGAGAAGGGAAACTTCTTCTCGAAGGAAAACAAAACTTAGGAGAACCAAAATAAACCCCACCGGAGGGGGGCACAAGTTAACAACGCCGCAATCGATCCTCCGAGCAGTCGATGAAGGGATCACTAGTGCTGGAGACAAAACCTCCTTCTACCGGGATAGGAGAACCAAAATAGACTCCGCCGGAGGGAGGCACAACCTGCAGACAATGGCACCAAAGCAGATGAGGCGGAGGGGAGGGGGCTTAGCTACCCCCTCCTCTCCGAGAAGGCGCGACAGTGACGGTTGAACAGGGAAGGCACGGCGGAGGCGAGGGTGAAATTAATCCCAAAGCTTCTCACTCTAGAAATGTCTAGAGTGAGAAGCTTCTCTAGCTAATCTTCTTCAAGATAGAATCGATATATGGGCAAAGCCCACAGTCTGATCAAAGCACATGTTTTCACCTTATCCCTTACCAGGTGGTGATGGCCAACGTGGAACCTATGAAACAAACCAACACTTTCCTCTAGTGATGCCTATGAAACAAAGGGGCCATCAAAAGACTCAAATTTGGAGTTTTCCTACATGAATAGAACCATGGAATGATGGCACTTTCATGTTGAAGCCCAGTGAAAGATTTGCTTGATTCCTTCCAGTCATGGTTCTAAAAGTTTCCCAGCCAACTTTAGTTGGTTGGCATTAAGTGTCTTTGATGTTCAAGTGGGGTGCCACAGAACAGTTGTGCATGGTTTGGATATACCAGAATGTATGACTTTATTTGATCAATCTTGTTGGCATAAACGGAATACTGTAGGTTCAGATGAGAAGAAAGATAAAATAGATGAAAACAACAAAATATGAATTTCCATTCTTAAATACCATGGCTAGGAGAGCAACAATTTACTGGGAACTGCTTTCATGAGAAAAGTTTTTTTTTCTTTTTTTTGGCATAAATATCCTTCTTAAGATGAAACTTAAATAGATGAGAAAAGTTTACTGCACTTCTATAAGTGTAGTAATGTTATTGATGATCATTTGTCCATCTTGTGCGGCTCAATATGCCGCATTGCGCCATATTTTTTTAGATTTTGGAGTTCAATTTTTTTTTGGAGTCTAATTTTTTAGTTTGACACCTAATTTTGACTCACTGCATCATACCACATCAAAAATAATGTCAAAAGAGAAATTTGACATCAAAATAAAAAAATTAAACTCTAAAATCTAAAAATAATGATGCAGTGTGACGTAGTGAACCGCGCGAGCCGCACAAGATAGACAAATGGACATTCAGAAGTGCAATTAGACATGATATTATTGCACTTGTAGAAATGGAGTAAACTTTTCTCTAACTAGATATGTATTTGCGTTTAAGCATAGTAGTTTGAGTATCCCACCTACATATTTCAATATGAAGGAAATAAGAGAAAAATGTCTTTTAAAGTGAATGATTACTTTGCCAAACATGTCCTCTTTGTGACCTTAACAAAAGTATAGCTGCACAGATTAACAACAAGGAGATATAATTTCCAAATAAAGGGAACATGAACATATAAGGAATATTGTCCTCAAACATGCATGTCAGATTTAAGGCATTCATTTGAAGATAGCAATTGCTAAGATCAATAAGAAGATAACATTCGATGTCTAAACTAGCTAGGGAACCTTTTAGAGGCAACCTATGGAAGGGAAGGGGAGATTTAGAGAGGGAGTTTGACATTTTGGTTGTGCAAGACATGTTTGACAAAGTCTTTTAGTTACAAGTCATTTTAGGCTTCTACTTTTAACATCAAAACGATACTTTGAAGATACCTATAATTAATTTTGAATGGCCACAAGCGTGAAGTTTCTATATCTCCTTCCAAATAAAAGGTTCCTTTAGTAGAGGTGTAAACGAGCCGAGATGATTGCTATATAGCTAGGTTGTTCAAGTTTTGTTTGTTAAATTTTAATAGAATTCGAGTTGAGCTCAAATTTTATCGAGTATTGAAAATGACTGTTCAAGTTTGATTCATTTAAATATTTTCGAGCTCGAGTTCTTAAAGAGCATCTTAACAAGCCCAATTATATATATAAGCCAATCCAATCTACAAATAAAAAGCAAATTATTCGTAAGACCTAATTTTATCTTATTTCAAGTTTATATCTAAAGAGTTTTGATAAGTTATTTAATTTAATTATTTTAGTATAATATTTAAAATATTTATAATTTATATAATTAAAAAATAAAATAAATTTATTCACGAGCTTAAACGAGTTGAGTAAACCTTTGCTCACACTTGACTCATTTACGAAACTAGCTTAAATTTGTGTTTGAGCTTGACTCATTTATCTTATTAAATGAGCCGAATTCGAATAACATTCGAGTCAAACTCGAATTCCTTGTCGATTGTATTTATTCGTTTACAGCCCTATCCTTTACCATCACTTGAACTCGACCATCTGAGAAATATTGTCCTCAAACATGTCAAATGTAGGCATTAATTTGAAGATAGCAATTGTTGAGAGGAATAATAAGATAACATTCGATGTCTAACAACTAGGGAAACAACCCTTTTTAGAGGCAACTTATGGAAGGGAAGGAGAGAGAGAGTTTGGCATCTTAGCCAAGGGGACATATTTGACAAAGCTATTAGTTACAAGTCATTTTAGGCTTCTACTTTCAACATAAGAACAATACTTTCTTATAATTGATTTTGAATGGTCACAAGCATCAAATTTCTATATCTCCTTCCAAATAAAAGGTTCATTTATCATCACTTGAACTTGACGGTAATGAACCCGAATCTAAGACCCACAAGAGACTCAAATCTCACATTGCCTCTAGGGCTGTTCAAACTTTAGTTCAACCTGAAAAATTGAATCGAATTGACTAGTTCCAATCAGTTCGGTTCAGTTTGGGGTCACCCCTTGGATCAGTTTAGTTTCTTATTGTGAAATCGATTGAACCGATTATATAATAAAAATAATAATACATTTATTATTTCACGACAGTTGTTGTAACAGAGATGATTAACACTTGGTCTCTCAATAGAGAGGCACAACTCTATTAAAATCAAGCATTTTTGGCATTTTCGATTTGAATCGGTTCAGTTTGGTTTGAATTGCTGTCAGTTCGATTTTGGGTCGCCTAAAAAATGGGCTGAACTGGGCTGAACCAACCCGTGAACACCCCTAATTGCCACCCACGAGCTTGAAGGCTCGGAATCATAGGCAATTTATGGAGATGAACAAGTGACTAAAATAATTAAAACTTACAAGTGAGTACAACAATTATACTAGATTGCTCTTAATTTATATCTCAAGTACATATCATTAAGAGGCATACTCTGAGAAGAACACTAAAAGGAAAAAAATGTTGGTAAATCTCCAAGCCCATGACCTAATTCGAGATAGATGCTACTCCTCATAAGCTCGCAACCTGAAAGGGTAGGGGATGAGCCTCTTGAAGATGAAAACTCAATGGGGGTCCTCAGATCCACACTCAGGCCAAACAACGACAAAGTAGTTAAATATAAATGCATAAGTTAAAGGCGAGAATAAACTACTAAAGTACTGCCAAAGGCAAGAAAACCCCAACCATGCAACCACGAAACCCAACATGCTAGCCATAACACCATGACCACAACAACAAGGGAAGCTCCACAAAGCTACCAACTCGAGCAAGACAAGACCAACTACCACTACAAGAAAAAGTGAGATTAGCGACGAAAATTTTTCGTTGATAGATCTGTTGCTGACGGAAAATAATTTGTGGTTGATTCGTCTTTGATTAGCGATAGATTAGTGATGAAAAATTTCCATCGCAAGTTTTCATAGTTAATCAGAAATGAATTAGCAATGAAATTTTCTATCGTTGCTTAGTCATTGATTAGCTACAAAAATTTGCAACGCAAATGAGTCAATTCTAGTATTTTCCGTCAGTGATCTGCAACCTCTGTCGCTAATTTGCAATGGAATTTTCCATCACTGATCCATCACTAATCAGTGATGGATTTTTCTGTTGCTAATCCGTTGCGGATCAACATCGGATCAATTATAAAAATTCCGTCGCTAATCTATCATTAGTGTTATTTCTTAAAAAATTATTTTACTTAACTACCATTGTTACTAACTTTTAGTTTCATTGTTTATTAGTAGTCTAGTTATTATAGATATAGTCATCTATATTTATTTATTATACACATTGTTACTTAATTATTTTAAAAATAAAATAAAATAAATACAAATACATAGGAAAAATAAATTTATAAGTTACATTTTTAGTTTAGTGAATTTATACATGTATATTATATTTTATCTTTACTTAACTATTATTAATTAAGCATTATGGCTAACTATTACTTACATTATTTATAATGTAGCAATGTAGTTACATTATAGAGACAACTATTTATATTTATATATATATATATATATTATCTACTTTACATAATTATTATATAAAATAAAATAAAATAAAACAAATATATAGAAAATATAAATTTATAAGTTATATTAATTTTCAATTTAGTGATTATATATATTATATTTATATGCACATTACATTTGCATATCCGTTAATATATATATATATATATATATATATATATATATATATGTTTAGTGAATATACGTGTGAACTTTATTTTCAAAAATATTATATGTTATTTATTAAATATTAAATATTATTAGTATTCTAATTTTATATTTCATATTTCATATTATATATATTATATTATAATTATTTAATGTTATGTAGCTAATCAATTGGATTTACGCTCATATTTTAGATCAGGATGAAATCCAACAATTGGATTCGATTGATAGTAGCTTCAACGGTTAGATCTTGATCAAACTTAATTAGATCACAGCAACGAGTTGAAATCCAACAGGTGGATTTCGACATGACTACGCAGTATCACACCAAGCTCAAATGGTGCTAGGATGAACACGGCAAGCACGACTATAAGGCACCACACCATGTTCGAACGACGCCACCATGCACAAACACGAAAAGTATGAGCCCACCATCTCAACATGGATACACAATTATGACGCAACACCATACCACACTTGTAACAAATAGATGGTACCTGCCCAACGACAACCTCAACTTGCCAACAAGGGCCTACAACCACAATGCACAACTACCCATGCTTTATACCCCAAGCTCCACCCCAAGCTCCTACCAGGTCAACCAATGCATGCATGCTGGCCTCGGAACTCCTCCCAAGGTTCACTGGGAAACACAACCACTTTAACCATCAGTCTCCTAATTATGGAGCCCACTAGCGACACCACACCTGACTACGTACCACTCCACACCTATCCCCTCTGTACGTTGAAATAAGATAGTGAAGGTATGTCATACAACTAGTAAATAACCATGGTGGACCATGCCACGGTCTTGTGTCTATCTCCCCTACTTGGATCTGGAACATCACAGAGTGAGGCAACGAGAAAAGAAAGGATTGATGGGGACAAACCATAGACCCTGCCTACAAGATGTCGACCACACCCCTAGTCACAATACACTATTTTGGCCATCTCTCCCTTCGTCATATGTAGGTTGATAGGAGTGGGAAGTCAAGAAAATGGCCTAATTGTATGTGGTGTACCACGTGACCATGCTCAAGATGTGATCAGTGTTATCACGACACTCACACATAGAAAGTCCGACATATCTCTTGCTCTTCGGACTGCCCCCAACCACCCAAAAACCATCGAATCGAAGAGGAAAATTGAGAGAGGAAAGGGAAGACACTGATTCACTCCACAAGACACCTTTCCCACGCAAAGACACGGCTAGAAATGCCAAGAAATCAAAGAATTAGATCCCTCTCCCCATCCTCATGGAAATCCTCAAGCAAAGCATTAAACCTCATGATTCACTCGCATGCAAACCCCTACACGGTGGAAAAACACAAGATCTGGTGATTGAGAATCAAATGATTGTCTCCCTACCTTAGAAACACTGATACTGGTCCGTTGACGTCTTCTCATAGGATGGCCACCTCATCCTTGCTGATTCCACCATGTTCACACCTTCGCCATGCCAGTGGCACTATCGGTCCCCAAATGGAGGAGGAGAGAGAGGAGAATGGGACTTTGATGGAGGAAGAAAGAAGAAAATTGGAGAAACGGTCCGAAGAGTAGAAAACTCTGAACTAGAAGGCATACTGATGTACGACCGCATTAACAAGATGAGCACAACATGGGCAAAGGATGCATTCAGAACGTGCCTCTCCTCCTAACCGTGTTTCAAATCTGAACGAAGAGACACGACACGTGTAGGTGGTTGACAACACTGACTAGTGCACTTAACGAGATGTGGTTGGTTAATTGACAGCAACTTGGAACATGCAAAAATGTCATGTGGTGTCCCTGGTCAGACGCTATTAGATGGCCAACAAACTTAGATTACGAATTGCCAACCATCCACAATAACAATTAAAAAAAAATAGAATGCAACCTCATGCATGACTGCAATTAGAATTCTACAACCATATAAACAACGTTTAGGAACACACTTCAAAATCCCTCCAAATATTAGGATCTAGATCCCAACAGAAACACACAGTAACCCTAAACTCTCCAAAGACCTGGACCATCACCAAAATCGATATACGAGATTCGAAAAGCTCGGGATATTACATCTCGACCATCTAAGAATTATTGTCCTCAAGCATGTCAAATGTAGGCTTGAATTTGAAGATAGCAATTGTTGAGAATGATAAGAAGTTAACATTTGATGTCTAACAACTAGGGAAACAACCCCTTTTCGAGAGAGAGAGAGAGAGAGAGAGAGAGAGAGAGAGAGAGAGAGAGAGAGAGAGAGAGAGAGAGAGAGAGAGAGAGAGAGAGAGAGAGAGAGATGCATCTTCAGACGTGTTTGACAAAGCTGTTTAGTTATACAAATCATTTTAGACTTCTATTTTCAACATAAGAATAATACTTTGATGATACTTATAATGAATTTTGAATGGCCACAAGCATCAAGTTTTTATATCTCCTTCTAAATAAAGGGTTCCTTCATCATCACTTGAACTCAACCGTCTTAGAAATATTGTCCTTACGTCCAAATGAAGGTGTTAATTTGAAGAAAGCAATTGCTAGAGCAATAAGAAGATAACCTCCAATATGTCTAACAACTAGGGTAATAACCCCTTTTAAAGGCAACTTATGGAAGGGATGGAGAGAGAGAGAGAGAGAGAGAGAGAGAGAGAGAGAGAGAGAGAGAGAGAGAGAGAGAGAGAGAGAGAGAGAGAGAGAGTTTGGCATATCTTGGCCTAGGAGGATATGTTTGAGAAAACTTTTTAGTTATAAGTCATTTTAGGTTTCTATTTCCGACATAAAAACAATACTTTGAGGATACTTATGAGTGAATTTGAATGGTCCCAAGCATGAAGTTTCAGCTTACCTATTTTCATACCCTATTTGGGGGGTGGGGGGTGGGGGACTAGAATAAGAGAAAAATTCCTAAGTTGGACAAACTACTATCTTTCTTGCAAAATAATTATGCCAAAATTGGTAGACGTCCAAAAATGCTTAATTGTGACTTAGAAGGTATGCCGAACAAGGTGCTCACAGATTTTTCTGATGTGCCACTAAATCTCAACATCTACATCTTTGACCTTGAACCCAAATGGTTATCGATTATAATTAATATATATAGATGTTGCTAGTCCTAATATTATGTTAAATGTCCGAACTCTAACACAATTTTGAGTGAAGTTAAGAGAATCCTTTGCAGATAAAATAAGTGTGCACACTAAAGAATGCCTGATCATATGAGATAATTAAACTTCAAAATGCAAAAGCCATAAGGGATAAATGGTTCACTATAAGCCTTTGGCAATCTAGGTGACCCTACATGAAGAACCTCATTCACTGAGTAGATGGGTTATGGTACTCATGTTTATCACTATTATTTTTTTTTTAGTATGCGAGGTCGGTTGACTTAAATTGAGCCAAATTAAATAAAGAGACATCTCAAGTTCGAGACTCAAGATGCACGCCAAAATCTTGTCTATTTATATTTTTTTAGAAAAATCTCGAATCTCTCCCAAATATACGATAGAGTGTCCTACCAATTAAGTCACTCTTAATATACGATACTTATCACCGATCATACTGCAAGATCATGTACAAGAAGTCATACAAGAAATCGATCAATATGATCTCCCCGTACATTTGTTCCACCAAGCCTTGACTTTTGTAACTTACAAGATTTTGTGTTAGTGATCTTACGTGCATGCTTAGATAAAGGAAAGTTGGAAGATGACTTCGGACTCCTAACATGCAAGATTCCAACGGCGCCCCATGATATGGCCTTCCATGTTTGAGAGAGAGAGAGAGAGAGAGAGAGACTTCTTAGCACATCTCACCTTATCAATATGGAGCACCATCAGACCTAAACAATTCTACATAAGATTTCTTGTTTTTTTCTACTTGTGAGAGAGATATAATGTACACTGTACATAAAGAGTGGCTCAATGGTAAAGATCTTCTATACACACTTTAGGTGTTAGGTTCAAATCTTCACCCCACATTTACCTATCAAAAAAAAATTAAAAGTTATGATGCACACATTCCATCTTTTTCCACAGGGAATGAAATGCTGTTCAGTTCTTTTTTTTCCTTGAGAGAGGCGCCTCATGTATCCCTTCTTGAGAGAGAGAGAGAGAGAGAGATGATGCTTTCCATCCTTTTCCATACAAGGCATATCAACTGCCCACCAGAATGCTGTTCAGGTCTTTTTCTCTTCCACCCTTGAGAAAGGAGCTTATGCATATCCTTCCTTTTCTGTACAGAAACCAGTTACAGATGGAAGAAAACACTATTCAGATGTGTGTGTGTGTGTGTGTGAGAGAGAGAGAGAGAGAGAGAGAGAACACTATTCAGATGTGAGTGAGAGTGAGAGAGAGAGAGAGAGAGAGAAAGAAAACACTATTCAGATGTGAGTGAGAGAGAGAGAGAGAAAGAAAACACTATTCAGATGTGAGTGAGAGAGAGAGAGAGAGAGAGATGATCCTTTCCATTCTTTTCCGTACTGGGCATCAACTGCATGCCCACCAGAGTGCTGTTCAGATCTTTTTCTCTTCCCACCCTTGAGAGAGGAGCTTATGCATATCCTTCCTTTTCTGTACAGAAACCAGCTAGCTAGCAGATGGAAGAAAACAGCATCGATCCAGATGAGAGAGAGGGAGTCTGATATATCTCTTCTCATTATTCTGGGATCCACTTCCTAATATTACACCATACCACATGCAAATTAAAGGGGGTCAGCTTTTGGCCCTCTTTTTGCCTTCTATCAACTGGACATTGACAGGAAGAAAGTGGGCATTCTTCTTTTTCAGACACATATCCTCTCATGATCTCAAACAGTGCAAAATCTAGATTCACAAAGGAGATCATCTGTTGTTACAACACAGAGTGCATGCAACAATGACTCAATGAGTATATACTCTGGACCAAACTAAGCAGTCTTAACATTAATCCACAGTACTAATACTGTTCCTGATCAGCTTCCAGTTGGATACTTCTCTGGGTTTCTTCCCCCCATGCAGTTCTGGGTTTTAATTTCAACGACAATACTTCTTGGCAGTCATGAGAAAGATGGTCTCCTTTTTAAGGTGGTGCAAGCGCAAGAAGAAACGTGTGCTTCTAGCAACATCGATCACAAGAGGAGGAGACACGTAAAGGATCAAAAAGGAAGAAAGAAGAGAAGGGGATTCTTCATTCGATCTCCATCACAGAAGGAGGGATACATTTTTCATTGTTCAGCAACATGCACGTCTTCTCTAAATTCTCCGGCCTTCTCCACTATATCAACAGGTCTTCTTTAATAAATTCAACATTTGTCTTTTACTTACAAATTAAATTTGGATAAATTAATTGAGAGTTCCTAACAAATATTTAATTTATTTTTTAGTCTCTAATTACAGAGTTATAATTCATTATAGTAAGTGTTATCTCATCTTACAGCACACGTTAAATCGTATTACAGTAAAGATCTTCCTATTATAGTCAGAGACTTCTAATTAATTTTTTCATTGAATTTATTTTTACGGGAAACTAACTATAGACCTCGGCTTGTGAATTATTTCTCACTTGTTTTTACCATCTTTTACTTGGGTGCATTTGAACTGTAGTTTTGATTGGTGGAGCGGAAATATTCCACTTCTCTGAGGTGAGGTGCACATGTGCTATCCTAATCTCTCCCATTAGTTCTCTACATTTTGAGCTATGGTTCTAGTTTTGTGGGAACAAATTAATTCTTTGTACATATTCTTCATTTTCTTAATATAGATTTTAATTGGCATCCTTGATAAGACTCTGTAAATTATTTTCCTAAATTTCTCTTTCATATAGGATTTTCATGAGTATGACTATAATCTCCACTATAGTGTTTAGTGTCTGACACTTGAAACTCGACGGCCGACAATTGGCAACACGACGCGCAACAGTCGACGCTCAGTGTCCGATCACCCAGCGTTCGACATTTGGAGGTCGGCGTCCGGCGCCGCCTGCTGACGTTCGGCACTCGGCGCCGCCTGTTGACATCCTACTCCCGACGTCCGACGCCACCCGACACCCGTTGTCCGACATCCGACGCCGACGTCCGGCATATGATGCTCTGTGGCCGATGTCCGGTGCCCGGTTGCTGGCGTCCGACGCCCAGCGCCACCCGTCGTCCAGCACCCGTTGTCGGGTGCGTCGGCATTCGAAAAATAGTTTCTAGAAAATATTTTACTAGAAAATAAATATTAGAAAATCTTTTTAAGAAAAACATTTATCGACAATTATATATTTTTTATTTTCCTAAAAAAGTTATTCTTTGAAAAATCTTTTCGCTAGAAAAATAATTTAAATGGACCCTAAGTTGAACATATTATTCGACTCGAATATTTTAATTGCCAATATCAAAATTAAATGACTGATATCAAAGTGATGAGGGCATAGGAAAAATACGTATTACGCCATATAGTGTTCCAGTCTTACAAGCTTTTATGCTCTTAACGAGGACACGCATGTAGAATCGTAGATATCAAAAGGCTTCTAGAAAGATGAAGGGGAGGGGAGGCTACCAGTTGACCAAGTAATCTTAGGAGAAAAGGAGGTGATGGAAAGGGCAACACCGGGGCCGGTTTCAAGTCATCACTCGGACGCATCACACGTGTGAAAGGGTCATGATCATACGTGGGAACGCCCACCACCGACCCACACGTGTCGAGCTGCCGTATGCGGTGATGCCCACAAGAGTTGATGATATGACGATGATTGATCCAATGATCTCGGCAAACATGTTACAACCAATGCACGATTAGTGGGGTTTTTTGTTTTTGGCTTTTAGCTCCTGTAACACTTTTATATTGGATTAGCCCTTTTCATATTTTCATAAATGTCCTTTATGAAAACATTTTCCTAAAAGTTATAAGGGATTCGAAAGGCTTGTTCATAATATTGTGGGGTTTGTAGATGGGTGTTTGGATTGGATTAATTAGATGGTTTTTTTTTTTTGATAACGAAGAGCCCCCACCCCGTGTAATTTTGTGGGTTCAAAAAATAATATTCGTAGACCTTAGAATTAAGATTTGACAACTCTTTCCTAAAAGTTATAAGAGGTGTCACATAAGTTATTACCTAGTCATATTACACTTAAAGTGTAATATGCAAGTGCAATAAACCTTTCTCTAGACTGAATTAGCCAACCCCATGGTATGATCCACATCAATACTCTTCTATTCAATCCAATTTACATAAAATATATATTAATAATAAATAAAAAGGAACAAAAAAAATCAGACCAAGGACCTCAAAGCCCAAGCAAGATATGAACTTGGTGTATCGGTTGGGCACTCCAACTGTGGTCCTAAATAGGTATTAATTTTCAAAGTTTGAAAGAGATTTTTGCGGTCCACAATAGATGTCATATTTAAGATGACAATGAGGTTGAAAAGATGAGACATAGGTGTATTAATGATTGGAACTCTTAGTTGAGGGGTCAATATTACAAGAAGATCTTTTATGATCTTAGAAAGATATTGTCTTAAGAATGGAGAGGTAGATCTTGTCCTTAAATAGGGTAGTTGATTAACTTGGTATAGATCATGACAAACAAGGGAAAACTACTCTTCTCCATAAACTAAATCCTTGAACTAAAACCACATGAAGCACCATAGTAGACTAAATAAAGGGGCTATGTGTTCTCATGATTTCGAGATGGAACCAAGGCTCGGAAATTAAAATCTAATTTGACGTAAATAATTTTGTAGCAGATTGGAAATGGTGCCACTCTTAGGAAGCAACGTAAAATTTCATGTCAGAAAAGATTTTTCAGAAAAAATTCATGCAATTACTTATTTGGTACTATTGAAAAGTTAATTCATGAAAAAAAAATTTACGTAAAATTAAGGATTTTGAAGTCCTTGATGAAACTCTGTAAATCATTATCCTAGAATTTTCTTTCATGTAGGATTTTTACAAGTGCCACTACAATGTTCGGCGATCGACGTTCCGCGCCCGGCTGTCGACGTTCGGCGTCCGTCGGGTTGCCGGGCACCGGGCACTTGGTCTCGGGGCGCCGAGTCGCCGGTCGCCAGGTCGTCAGACGTCGGGCGCTAGACGTTGGGTCGTTGGGTGTCGTGTGCCGGTTGCCAGTCGCTAGGTCACAAGACGTCGAGTCGCCAGGCGTCGGTCGCTGGACATGGGGTCACCGGGTGTCGGCGACCCGACGCCCGACATCCGACACCCGACGATCCGACGCCTGACGTCGGGCGCCAGACGATCGGATGGTCGACATGCGGAATATATTTTTTATTTTTAAATGTTATTTATTTATTTTTAAATATTTTTAATAAATTTTTTACAGAGAAACAAACATCAGAAAATCTTTTCAGTGAAAATATTTACGTGGGTATTAAATGGATAATTATGTTTTTAATTTTTTTGTAAAAATTAATCTTTGAAAAACTTTTTCCTTATGAATATATTTTACAAACACCTAATCGGACCACTTTTTCTCAAATAGATAAGGTTATGATAAAGTTTATAAACCCACTTTTAGTTCCAAAAAAGAGAGTTAAGATATCATTTTGTAGATGCTCCACTTTTTTCTGTATATATTCTTCGCCCGCTTTCTAATCATAACTTAAATTCGATGTTGTCAAAGATTCGAAAAACATCAAAATTAATGTTTCTCTTCGCAAATTTGGCGTGCCGTCTCAAGCTGTAAACACCGTAAAATAACATTTTTTCAAGTCATGTAAATATGACATTTAAAACTATTTTACAGTATTTTACTCAAGATAAACATTACCCTTGTATCTATGAATCTAGCCCTAGCTAGATTAATAAAGAAAATAAAATTAAAATCTGATAAAGCACTACCGTCCAATTGAACATGGAACAACACATTGGGCTATATATGTACGAGAGCATCTCCCTAGACACCCCCCCAAGTCGACGTCATGCCCTGCATGTAAGAACATGGAGTGTTTTGTCTAGCTTGTGGCTGTTGGAGCTCCATGAACACACAGGAGAGGAGAACCGTCCAAAGCTCCACCAGTGTCTCTTGTGTATCCAATAATTAGACCATATTTGAAGGTGGCCTCTTTATAGCGTGTCCTTTTCCCCACTTTGTTGGGACATACATATCACAAATAGCACCAACTCATGCTGATATATCTCACTTAGGATTTTGAGAAAGGTGGGGGGGTGTCCTGCAGCACCTTATCATCCAGCATCTTGGTGGGTCTCCAACTTTGGCCACCCTTGAAGCCATGCATCACAAGTAGGGCTACAGTATATTGATATATTCACTATATATATAGATGTTAAGATCATGCATATATGCCATGTATAACTGCACTTTTCCCTGGACTATATATTGTGCTCATGTCTGACATTGTGCTGACGTATACATGTTGGTATTGTCTGTGTATATGCTGTTTATGGTTCTATTCTGGATGTGACTGCATTAAAGCCTCTTGATAGCTAGGTTGTGTTAATGAAACCCTAGATTGGGAGGTTGAAGTGGAAGTGGAAGTGGTAATGACACATTATGGCAGGATTCACATTGCTCTTCATTTGGGAGCACTGTTTGAGGAATGTGTGAGAATCTCTAATGGTTTTGAAGTTTTTTTTTTGTGTGTGGGGGTGGGGGGGGGGGGGTCTTTATTTAATGATTAGGCCAGATAGACATGCCAATTGAAACATCTCACCTGAGGTTTTTTTGTTCAGATAGATGAACCAGCTGGGTGACTTTGTTCCCTGAACACGTACAGAGATGTTTAATGAAAGAAAAACAAGCTCATGTGGCATCTGAATCCACATGGTAGAGTTCATGCATGTGTAGACACAAAGGAGACATTCATGCAAGGAAGGTATTGTAATTGGATGCTCAGATCAGGCCTGCCATGTATTGCCAATTGAGCAGCATATAGTTTATGGGGGAGAGGGCACACTTTCTCTGTGTCGTTTGTGCATTCAAACAGTAAACATGATGATGAATAAACCAATAATTTGCATAACCTACTGAGTCTATACATTAGGAGGTGAGTGAGGGCTGAGGAGGCAGGCTACTTGCTTTTTGGGATGGGTGGAGACAAGGGGGACATGGAGATGGTGGGGTGTGTAGAAATGTGGGGAGACACTCAAAAGGAAAGGATGCTAGATATTGTTTTTTTTTTTTCCAAAAGGCTGCTTGATCTAGAACATCTTTGCTAGTCTAACCTTCTATAGATGTGCTGGTTAGTCCAAGTGGGCACAATTATGTTGTTATGTTGCTGTCCTTGCTGACAAAGATGATCATGTCTACCCCTCTAAGCAATGGCCTCAAAGAGGCCGCTCAAAACGGCGAAAACGAGTATTTGACTGACCATATTACTCTCAAATGAAAAGATAACCAACATCAATTAACTTGACATGAACATCAGCCAAGTTATTCGATTGAAATGTTACTACATATACATGTAGATGACAATATATTTTTAAGCAATCGATAGTCTATTATCTATGTAGTATATATGTCTCACAAGAGTCAAACAAGTGCTAATAGATAGTGCTTACTGGCCAACACAACCTAACAAATACCCAACTATGTATTCAGAGTGTGCTTCCAGACCAAGTACCACCTCAATCTGCCCTAAACCAGCTACATGATCAGGCCAGGAGTCCTTCCATGAATGGTGAAAGCTATGGTTCTCCAAAAAACTAGACCAACAGTTATCTTGACCACTGTGTTGTCCATGACCTTGCAAAATCATCTGGAGTCGGAATCTCCTCGTACTACTCAAGTGCATGTTCCCCCCTCCCCAGTTCTCACCAACGCACAAGTCTTAATTTACAGCCGCTGATGTAGTTCATCCCCTGCAAAATCTTCTTGAGATCATGCACAGTAAGATTCCACCCAACTTGCCCACCCAACTTGATGAAGCAACCCCTATCTTGGCCGGATCCACATTGGGTGTCTAAACTAGGTGGGGCTTTTGCTTCATGCAATCTAATGGAAATCTAGCACAACGAGGCATGTTTGTGCTGTATCTTCCACTTAAAGTGGCTAGTGTACAAGGGAAGATACAAGGAGCGGTGAATACTATAATATAACCCCTTGTCTCTCCCTTTTGGTATTGCCAGGAAGATCTCCCATATTATGTATGAATCCCACTTTGCTTTCTAGAGAGAGAGAGAGAGAGAGAGATGTTGGTATAGAGAAATGAGAAATGCTACGCTCCCGGCACTGCCGGGAGCGCAGCCTATGTGGAAGGGCCACGCCCCTCCACCCTGGCGACGTGTGGAGGGGCGGGTCCCCCGCATTAAATGCGTCCAAATTTTTTTTTTTTTTACATTTTATACACACAAATGATATATTTGTGCACACAAATGATGTATTTGTGCACACAAATAGTGCACAAAAAATGGAGAAAAAAAAACACAATATTTAATGCGGGGGACCCGCCCCCCACGCATCGCGCGCGCGGAGGGGCGCGGCCCCTCCACGTCGGCTATGCTCTCGGCAGTGCCGAGAGCATAGCATTTCTCTTGAGAAATACTTGTTGCACTTGTGACTTTCACAAGCTCCCTGTTGGGTGGGCACACTAGACCACCAACCAATGGCCAATGAGAGTTTGTGATTCGCAGGTGCAGTAAGTATCTCTCGTTAGTATTTGTTGAAGACTAGAGAGAGAGAGTGAGAGAGAGAGAGAACCATGTAGTGTTTGTCTAAAGATCAGCTTAGCATTGTTCTACTCCTTTTCTTGCACACAACTACGTCTTAGGCCACAGTTAGGCCAACAGGAGGTGTAGAAGCATCAACTTGCCCGTGTTAAACACGACCGGGTGGGCAGCAGCAGCAGGACATGGCGTTTCCAACCCGCGGGAGGGGGAGCTCACAGAAAGTCCTCGAAACAGCTGGTTTTCGTCGCCAAAAGGGAGACTACCAGACTACCTAAGAGCAGACAACGAAGAAAAAAAAAATGGAACTTTGGCAGCGGTTTTTGAGCAAATCATGGTCCCTCTGTATCAACCCCACACCCTCTCCCATGGCCTCCCTACCCAGCTGTAGCCTCTACTCTCCATGATCGCTCACCAAAAAGGCAAGAAGGGAGACACAGAGAGAGCAAGTTAGGGTTTTTGTGGTGGGGAGCTGGAGGAGGAGGAAGGGAGTAGTTTATTCATGGGGGTGGGGTGTCCTGTCCCATGGCAGGGAAGTAGGCGTTCCTCCATGCTTTGAACCCCAAGAGCACAGGTGTCATCAGCGGCCTTTCTCGGTGAAAAAGTGTTGCCTCTGTTCAAAGGCAATCATTCTGCAACCCACTTGGCCGTCTTCCTCCTCTCCCGCATCCCCTCCCCTCGTTCTAGCTCTCCCAGGCGCCGGCCCCCCTCGTCTCCTCGCCACCACCAAGACCAAATCCCGCGTTGCAGGCCCCCCCCCCCCCACCCACCTCGCATGCCGGCGGCCGCCCCCGCGCCCTCTGCTATGGCCCCCCCATCCCTCCTCCCATGCACAATGCCGCAGCAGCGGGAGGGGGGGCCGCCCGGGTGCACCCTGTTCATGCTGCCCCCTACCTCGTCGTCTCTCGGCGAAGGGCAGTGTGCAGTGTGGAGAAGACCGACTGCACCGTCGTCGTCGTTGTCAGAGAGATAGAGCGGATCCGGGGCCGAGCGGGTGTGTCACCACAGCCTCCAGTAGCCATGGCGCGGAGGGGGGTAGGCCCCCGCAGCAGCACTCAGAGAGCTCACCAGATGGGTGGCGTGTGATGGGGACCCGGGTTGGTCAGAGGACGTTCTAAACAACCACATGAGAGAGAGGTGTTTTAGTGTTTTGTGTCTGGTGAGAAGACAGAAAGGAAGACGAAGAAGAGGGGGGAGGAAGACGCCACTTCAAAATTGTATGGAAAACAAAGGCCCCCGAAGGCCCTTCTCCTTCCTTGTCTCCTTCTCCTTCCCTCTTTTAACCACCTGTCTTTCCTCACAAGAAGAAGAGCACAAAAAGCAGAGAGAGGGAGAGAGAGAAGCCCAAGTAAAAGCAAAAGATCCCGAGAACAACCCCCCTCCATCTCTTCTTCCCTCCCAATCCGAGTAGCCAGTCCTCCCACGGATTCTCGTCACTGTGGCAATAAAGTTGGGTTCTTTGGTTGACCATCCCACCACATCTCCCCTCCCAAATCCAGCAAGCTCACTCCTTTAAATCCCCCTCCCATTCCCAAGCCTTCTCCTCACTCTTCCCTTCACCTCTCACCCCTCCCCACACTCTTCTTCCTCTGTAACTCCTACCCACGCCTGCCCTATACCCATATCCACCTGTGAGGTGGGGAGGTACAGAAAAGAGATAGAAACACCCGAGAGAGAGAGAGAGAGAAGTATGAAGGCGTCACCTTTCGTGGTTGGTGCTGCAGGAAGTAGAAGCACCAGGCTGCTGGGGCTGGCCATGGCGCTGTTCCTGAGCAGCATCACCATGCACACGTCCGACCCCGACGTGGGCTCCTCCCTGACGACGCTCGACCTCGACGGCCACCTGAGCTTCCACGACGTGCACGACGCGGCCAGGGACTTCGGTAACCGCTACCGGCTCCTGCCTTCGGCAATCCTGCACCCGCGCTCCGTGTCGGACGTCTCCGCCATGGTCGGGCACGTCTTCCGGATGGGCCACCGGTCGGGGCTCACGGTGGCGGCCAGGGGCCACGGCCATTCGCTGCAGGGGCAGGCGCAGGCGCCGGGGGGCATCGTCGTGCGAATGGGGGCGCTCAGAGGGGTGGTGGAGACTGCCGTCCACAGCGGCGGGGAGTCCCCCTACGTGGATGCCGCCGGCGGGGAGCTCTGGATAAACGTCCTGCGCGAGTGCCTCAAGCATGGGCTGGCGCCCAAGTCTTGGACCGACTACCTTCACCTCAGCGTCGGGGGGACCCTGTCGAACGCTGGGATCAGCGGGCAGGCCTTCCGCCATGGACCCCAGATCAGTAACGTTCACCAGCTGGAGATAGTAACTGGTATGTATGTGTGCTCCGTTCAGACACCCACAACTACTTCATGTTTTGATGCCAGACTTAAACACGTTTTAAACTTTTTCTTCCGTCCTTTATGCTGGGGATGCCTCCCATAAACAGGGCTTGTCATAAACTCAGATTTCATTTGCTAAGAAGAAACTTTCAACCTATAAAACATACACTTTTGGGAGACATGTTTATGATAACTACGTGGGTGTTTTCACAAGTTGGATTAAACAGGGCCTTAAGAGAGAGAGAGAGAGAGAGAGAGAGAAAGAGAGAGAGAGAAAGAGAGAGAGAGAGAGAGAGAGAGAGAGAGAGAGAGATGTACCTATAAATGTTAAAGTTATCAACTTCAACCCTGGCTGCAGGAAAAGGAGAGGTGCTCAACTGCTCAGAAGAAGAGAATGCTGATCTTTTCCATGCCGCACTTGGGGGACTCGGCCAGTTTGGGATCATCACCCGGGCCAGGATTGCTCTGGAGCGAGCACCAAAGATGGTAAATATTAGAACTTTTTTCCTTTAATACAACTGAGATCATCAAACGTCGTTCATGATAGTATTCCATCTGTTTGTGCGCATCTCTTTTTTGTCTCATGTCTCTGTTTTCTTGCAGGTGAAGTGGATCAGAGTTCTGTACTCAGACTTTTCAGAGTTCACAGAGGACCAAGAGCGGCTGATATCTGCAGAGAAGACCTTCGACTACATAGAGGGTTTTGTGATAATAAACAGGACGGGTCTTCTAAACAACTGGAGGTCTTCTTTCAACCCACAAGACCCAGTTCAGGCCGGTAAGTTCGACTCTGATGGGAGAACTCTCTTCTGCCTGGAGATGACCAAAAACTTCAATCCTGAAGAAGCTGACCTCATGAACGAGGTACCCAGAACTGACACATGCCATTGCTTCTCTTCTCCACCACCACCACCACCATGTGGTATGAGCTCTCAGCAGAAATGTAAATATTCCCATCCATTTCTCTGTTTGATTGCAGGAAGTGAATGTGCTTCTGTCCAAGCTTAGATACATACCATCCACTCTGTTCCAGTCAGAGGTGACATACCTGGAGTTCCTAGACAGGGTTCATGTCTCTGAAGTGAAGCTGAGGTCAAAAGGCCTGTGGGATATCCCACACCCCTGGCTGAACCTCCTGATACCGCAAACGAGGATCCAAGACTTTGCCAAGGAGGTCTTTGGGAACATCCTCACTGACAGCAACAATGGCCCCATCCTCTTGTATCCAGTCAACAGATCCAAGTGAGTGGTTGCATTGCCTCATTGGTTTTGTTCAGAGTTTATGTGAACTAATTTGATTGACCTACCACATCCCATCAACAGTAACATGGGAGATACTGAATGCTTAAACTGTGTCTGTGGTTTGATGCAGGTGGGACAACAGAACATCAGCAGTTATCCCAGATGAAGAAATCTTTTACCTGGTGGCTTTTCTCTCCTCTGCACCATCTTCCACTAATGAGAACAACCTAGAACGTGCACTAAAGCAGAATGAAAGGATTTTGTCCTTTTGTAAGGAGGCTGGTATCAACATGAAACAGTATTTACCTCATTACACAACATCAGAAGAGTGGAAGTCCCACTTTGGGCACAGGTGGGATATGCTTGTCCGGAGGAAACTGTCTTATGACCCTTTGGCTATACTTGCTCCTGGACAGAGAATTTTTCACAAGGCAACACCAGTCTCGTACGCCTGACACTTGTGGGGCACCGACCTCACACGTTATATGTAGGTCATGGAGCAAGTTGTAAATAAAACTAATTGTAGTGTAAAATGCATCTCACAATTATTTACTTGAGAGATCACGATAGGTTCAATGTGACAATGACAAGCTCTTCAATCTATCTTGTCGGGAAGAAATGTAAGAATATGTGACAACTTCAGCATAACTGAAATGGCGAACATTGTTACCATATTATCTAGTATCTCTGTAATGAATGGGTGTTACATTGTGAGGAACTTGAAAAAGTACATATCAATGAACAGGTGAACCATAAGTGCAACTATCCGGAAGTCAGCTGAAAACATGGTGACAAGCACCAACTGTACTCTTTATTCTGCACGAAGATGACATATCTGTACTAACATTGGCCTCCCTTAAGGGTATCTACCTTCTGCGAAGTACAAGCTTACCCACATGAAAATATTATTTACATATTATTATCCAATGAAAGACAACATATTAACGATAAAAATATTCCACCACAATCATTCCAGTTTATACAAAATACCTTGCACAGGAATCATCTAGGACCTTCCTCAAAATTTAGACATCTGATGACTCGTTACCGGTTGACATTACAACAGTACAAAGTCATTGCACCTATGCACAGGAAACAATTAAACTATTTCGATCCTCTTGATTCCTCCAAGTTCTGCCCAATCAGGAGTGGCCCTTTGCTCTGTAAGCATCATGGAGGAAAGCCTCAAATGTCCGCACAAAATCAACAGCAACTGGAAAGAAGCTTCTTACATCATTTGTTGACTCGGGCTCGAGAAATACCAGTACCTTGTCGTCGTCTTATCCAATTTTTTTTTTTTAATGGCAGCTTTCATAATAACATTGAAAAAGCTACCCAGATGCTCTGAACGGTTCTGCAGTTCTATAGCCTTTCCTGCTGCAGCCCCTAGAATGACATATTGAAATCTTTCTGGATACCTTCAATTGTGAGAAGCTTGAACCTTTGATGGGTAAATTGCACTTGCAGTGGCTTCAGTAGAAACTTTGTTTTCATGAATATCTGATCGAGGAATCAATCCTCTTGATTACATGTTCATAGAAGCATATTCAATAAATTTGGGGGCTCTCTTAAAAGCATTCACAAGACATCTTTAACAACTCTGGATCATATACAACTTCATTCAATATCATGATCCCCCTATTTTGGACCTGGTGGAGAAGATAATACCGCTACATATATCTAAAAGGAAACCTTGACAGATTATCTATTGGCAAGGATAAATCAGCTAAAACCCACCCATTCTTGTATGCCCAATTGATCAAAGGCTAAACATTGTAAACAATTTGAACACTGAAACAAATAATTGGATTAAGAGTACATGCTTAGAAAAGAATCGCCAGACCTGCTTAAACCGCTCAAGCTTATAGAAGAAAGGACCAGATTGATTTTAGCTGAATTTTCCGATAATCAAAGTAGCCTGCAGTGATTCACTGCCACATGCTGAAATGAAGGAATTTCTTCCATCAGCTTACCGAGTGTTCAAAATATTCTGGGAAACATGTTCTTCAGGTATACATCATCCACCCATTTACCCTTCCAAAAGAAGGTGTTTTCCCAATTACCCACATTGGTTTTAGCTTCCTGATTTGTTCATCTTCAGATTGGGGACATCTGAGTGTTATTCTGTGTCTACAAGTAAAAAACATTGTATGCCTGATAACGAGTCTTCTGAATTACCCTCTTCCACATTAGAATTACCTTCTGTCAAAAGTCGTGTATAGTAGCACAAGGTTCATCTGTCGCAGATTTTAACACGTTTTCCTCCCCTATTCTTAGGTCATTAGACCATACCCCACTTGACCAGAGTAATTCTCCTTATATCCATGCTGCCCCCACAAAAACTTTCTTCTGATCTGATCTATCCTCTTCCTAGCTGCATTTGGCATGAGGAAAACAGAGTGCTGAGTATGCTGGATAACATGGAGTTCAACAACAAAACCCTCCATCACAATGAAGTTAAGGTGGTTCCGATGGACCATCTTTTCTGCATTTTATGTTTTAAGTGTTCCTAATTGAGTTTTCTCTATTGGTATTGTATTCTGCATTCCCTGTGTTTCGGCCTACTTGCATTTCCTACTTCATGCCATTAAACATTTCCAATCCAGTGAGCCACATTGTCATAAGCCTTGTTCAAGTCTAATTTGCAAGACAAGCC
Organism: Colocasia esculenta; assembly: GCA_014218235.1. Taxonomy (NCBI): domain Eukaryota; kingdom Viridiplantae; phylum Streptophyta; class Magnoliopsida; order Alismatales; family Araceae; genus Colocasia; species Colocasia esculenta. The sequence goes on from CM024762.1 coordinate 151,310,783, forward strand.
TGTGTTTCTCCTTTTCTTGAGAGAAAACAACACCTCGCGTGCCAGCAGAATATTATCCTTCAATCTCCTACCTTGACAAGATGGATGCAGATTTTCTTCCAGAGCCCTGTTCATTCCCTTCCCATTTCTTGTTGTCAACACCATTCCTATAATTTTACAGGACCCATTTAACAAAGTGATTGAAAATCTTCAAGTTCAATTGCATCTTCTTTCGTTAGTAACAACACTAGGAAAATCTGATTCATATACAGCTGTTGATCCTGTCTATTCTTGGACAGCACTGAAATGTAGAACAAATTCCCAAAAATGTTTGGTAGAAGAAGATTAGGGGAGAAACCACCAAGTCCTGGGTTTGCTTCTCCCCCAAGGCTCAAACTGGCTTCTTTCACTTGATCCTCAAAAACCTCCTGTGTTAAAAGTGCCTGATCTACCTTACCAGATAACACTCATTATCTCACTCTCCACTAACCATGACATATTCTTCACAACAGATGCCGATCCACGTCACAAGGAAACACACCATGATTCAATTGCAGGCTACCAGATGATCAAACCTGCCGTCCAAACACAATTCCACACTCTCTTTGCCGGCACTGAAACCTCCACTGCATGCATTTCTTGGTTGTGTAGAAGCCTAAACCTACGTCGCCACAACACCATCTCCCTAGACTAGAATCTGGCCCGGGCCACACATCAAGATTCAAGAACCGTAACAGAGGACAAAGAAGAAAGAAAGGGAAAAAAAAAAAGAGTTTTGAAGAATATTTCTGAACCCTACCTAGCAGTCCTCGGCACCCGAACAGAATCGACTCCAGAGCAGCTCTTCCTCATCTAAAGAAAGCTATAAGACGAAACTAAAAGTTACAAGAACAGGCTAGCAGTAATAATTACAATAATACAAAAAAGGCACAAGAAAATAGATTGATACTTGGATTGCATGCCCAAGCAATTCGAGAGACCCATGACCTCCGAATTGCTACTACTCGGACATGGGCAAAGGTACGCGTCGGAGGGGTCGTACCAGAACGGATGGAAAAGAAGTAGGAACTTGGAAGGGAAGCCAACCATCATTTGTAAACCTCGATCTGAGAAGCCGAAACAGCTCTGGGGAAGCTTCCCGCCGTAATTTTCAGACGTTTTTAATACGACAAAATTTTAGGCAGCGTTTAAAAATTAGGGATTTTTTAACATATATATATATATATACCCCTCTAAATATCGATAAATATAAATATACTCCTGATCCCCATATTTTGTTTTTCCGCTAATCTATTTGAATGGTTGCAGCTATACCCTCATCTTAACTCCTGTTAGATTTACTCATGTTAAAGGTGGGTTAAATGACACGATGACTAACTTACCCTCGGATTTACCCTAAACCCTCACTCCTCCATCCACCACCTACACGTTGCTCTCTTTCCATGGTGGCGGTGGTAGCAACCGTAGGGAGATTCCGCCGCCGATGGCAAGGGAGTTGAGCATCCCGATGAGGGAGATGAGCATCCTGACGAAGGTGAGTTGGGTGAGGGTATCTCCTTGGGCTGGCTGGTGGTGCTGAAGGTGTGCATGAATAGCGCAACGAGGAGCTCCCCGCTAGCCAGTTGAGAGTGGATCTCGACCAGGATGATGGCGACTTTGACCCCTAAGACGGTGACAATGATGCCTGCGACAACCAGCCCTACCTCCCTTCTCCCATGTGACGGCGCCCCCTCCTCCTTTGAGATGGCAGCATTGTGCATCTCATCATCCCCGCCTCCCTTTTAGTGCATGCATGCTTCCCCGATCGCCTTCCTCCCCTTGACCCCCACCTCCGTCATCTCCTCGAGAGAGCCTGTGCAAAGTTAATGGTGGGATGATGTCGAGGATTGAATCCGTACGAGGGGAGGGGAGGGACGGCTTGCGAAGGCCCTCAACAGTGCCATCGACAATGTTGGAGAAGGTGAGGGCAACGACCTCCAAAGATGTCAGAAGGAGGTGACGTCATCGATGAACTCACAAGCGTACACCTTTGAACAGGTGTAACAGAGGGGCATTTTTGGTATTTCATACTACCCACGATTTTCGTCGACATCTTTTGCAAATATTCGCTTTAAGTTAACGGCTGACCAATCACAAGGGCATAGCTGCAACTATTCAAGTAGATTAGGGGTATTTAAAATAATATGTGCAGATCAATGGTATGTTTATAATTATCGATATTTAGAGGGGTGTATATGTAAAAATCCCTAAAAATTAAAATGAAAAAGTTGATTTTAGATTTTAATTATTGACATCCTATTTTTTCTCATTCTACTTCTCAAACAAAAAAGATAAAAAGTAAAATTTTAAAATATAGGTTTTGAAAGAGAGGAGAGAGATAGAGAGAGGAAAGAAGTATTTATCATGCTTTAGATTTTGAGTTTCAAAAATTATGAAGAGGGAGTTTTAGAAAAGATTTCTAATTTTATAATGATGAAAATCTAAACAAGTAGTGCCAAACGTTGCCAAGATATGACGTTAAGTGAAATATGATTATTTATTTATTATTATTATTTTAATTAATAGTTTAGTGGCTAACACTGCACACGCCGTCCCATCTGGGTTTGAACCCATAATTTCCCCCTCCTCACCCCACTCGGTGTCCAACTCAAGACAAGGGACTCCGAATATTCATATATACATATGTATATATATATATATATAATATAAATAGTAATATCTATTTAAAAGATAAAATAAGATATCAAATGTTATTGTTTAAATAAATATTTTGAAAGATATGTGAAAATGCTTATTTCAACAACCTTTATATAGAGTGTTAGATATGAGACATTGGATAGAATCTTCTGAAACTAAGGTTGCTTGGAGGACAGAATAGTTAAATGGGTTGGTTGGTCATCCATATGTTGAGGGAAAGAAGGGTTTTAATTAACTGTGATGTGGAATTTTGTGGAATGCTAAAGGTTTTAGAGCACAAACAGGTCCAACTAGAACAAAAGATCATTGCTAGAGTTCATCAAGAATTTTCTCAGTGGCAAAAGTTTGAAGAGGTTGAAATTAGGCAGATTTGCTTGCCCCAATTAAATTGACCTGTTCACTGCCTTCTCATGTTGATTGATGCAGCTTTTGAATATGGCAAAGCTTCTAGTGCATCTATTCTCCTTCCTCTTGAAGTCTCAGTCATTAGCTGTAGAACTTTCTCTTTCAAGGCCAATCACTATACTGAAGTTGAGGCATTTTTCATTCTCAAAATGTTTGGTATTTGGATAGACCGAAGATAGAGTGAAGATATCCTCAACGAATATCAAACATGTTATAAGGAAACTTATGGGCAATTGAACTTGATCGCCAAGTTGAAATAGTTTCGTGATGCGCTTATTGTCATCAACGTGATGAATGGTAAAGTTTTACCTATCTGAAAGTGTAATTTGTCATCATGGATTGTAGAAGTCTGTTGATATTTGATATCGTCGACCTAATCTAGCTTTCAGATTTCGATGGAGATGACTACAGAAGGCTCGAGTCTGGATCTCACGCGGTTGAGACGAGGAGAGAAAACAAGTGCTTGGCATGCTCCAACTGTTCTCTTGATCTGAAAGTCAATCAATTCTAAAGATGCATCTCTCAGAGATGACTCTCCAATGATTATATCAGTAGAGGGAAGAAACTCGTCTGAGAATGGGATTAGAGTAGGAGAAGAGTAGTTTGAGGGACCATACCTAGAGTTAACACTAGGGCCATTCATAGTTTGGTTCAACTCGTAAAACTAAACATAATTGATTAGTTTGATTCGATTTGATTTGAGTTAGACATTTTTTTATTGCAGTTCGACTTAGTTTGGTTTGAGACTCACAATTTTAGTTTGGTTTGATTTTTAATTTGAGTAAATTGTTTCAAACCGAATAAATCGAATTATTATTATGCTTATAAAAATTAAAAAAATTCTATTTATTCTTCTATATATAATAGTAAATTATTATAAATTAAGGATAATTTAGTCTTCTTAATTATCATTATTATTATGTCATGTTATTTTGTACATTTTCTCTTCATACATGTTACAACGAACATAACTCTAGAGAGATTAATGTGTTCATAGAGATTGTGAATATATTTCGGTTTAAACGGAATCAAATCAAATTAAATCAATTTGCTATGGTTTGCTTTCTAAATGAATCGGTTTAGTTTGATTCGGATTGGGAGTCTATTTCAATTTGACTTGGTTAAAAAAAAAAACTCTTTCAAATCAAATTAAATCGAACCACGTTCACCCCTAGTTAACATCTATCCTCCCCCTCATGAGATTATTTGTGTCTTTTCGAAGGTGGTCTTAAGTAAGAGAAGTGTGTGAATTCCATTATGAGATTAAATTTTCTTTTGGAGATCCTTTATCTCTCCTTCTCTTATATGTTGAATGGACTTATCTGGACCAGACCTGATAAAACTGCTTTAGACTGGACCTATCAACCTTGAATCCTAACATCAGGGTTTCCATTTTCCCCAAGGTTGTCACTCAATCTTCTCAATAGCTAAGTTTGCTTTTGCTGATGGTCTCATAGTAAAGTTGTCCCCATCAAGTCTTCCATTAGATGCATTGACTGCTTGCAGTCTCTTGTCTGTATTTCCCAGTTCCTAATGCAATAAACTAACTAGTTCACCTGTAAAAAAAAAAAATTTCTGATAGTACATATATAAATGTCTAATAAACAAATCTCTCCTCGACTTTAAATTAGGGCTGTAAACGGAGCGGATACGAAACGGATATGAATTTTTCGGTTCCGATCCGAATAATTAATCGGATAATTCGTATCCGCTCAGAATATAATTCGAATACGGAGCGGATAATTTAATCGGATAATTTTCAGATTCGGAGTGGATACGGATATTATCCGCTTCGAAAATATAAATTTAATAAAAAATATTAAGTGGTCTAAAACTCATAAAAATTAAAAATATATATGTTTTTTAAATACAAATGTCAAAAATATTTTTTAAACAAAAAATTAGTATTAGATATATTATATATTTATAAATTATATATATTATATATGAATTATTATATCTAAAATATAATGGTAAAAAATAATTCTATTTCGGAGCGGATCTTAAACGGAGCGGATCACCCGTTTCCGTATCCACTCTGTTTATTATCCGGATAATATCCGTATTCGAAATTCGCGCCGCCAGATATTTGTTAATCGGATAATATCCGGATAATCGGATCCGGATATTATCCGGATCCGTTTACAGCCCTACTTCAAATGCCAAGATCGGTCCAAGGATAATTACACGTATAACCCCAAAAGATCTATCACACACCGCTGAGCATCTCCTATTTTCGTATCTTTAATATGAGCTGCCGCAGCTTGTTTTTCTTAACTTTAATTAATTAAAAGGACAAAATGATAAATCGAGATTATGTATGCCTTCCTAAAATCTTTCATATCTTGTTGTAAAAAGCTCACAAGCTCATTTTTTTTATGCATCAGTTGCGTTGGCAGTGAAATATTCTACCACACGATAATACAAAAACGATAAACCACGCATATGGAATAACCAATGGGTATACATACTTAGTCCTTTTTCAATATAAAATATTATTTAAAATAGCCACAGGAATATAAAAAATTAAAGACTGAATCCGAGCATCTGACTTGCAACATGACCACGCAGCTCTTTTCTGGGAGGACGATTTTAAAAGGATGATTCCGGAAAAAATTATGGATTCTCCGTATGTGCAAAAGCTATTCTACCGTTGGGAGAGTCAAAAGCGAATGATGCATACACACGTTATTTCGTCTATGTGAAGAACAGGATACAAAACAATGATGGAATTGAGTGAATTGAGGTCAGCAAAAATTATTACAGAGCTCACCCTCTTGTATCTGAGACGAACAGAGAAAGATCCCCCACAGCAGGGGGGCAAGCTTTTCTCATAAGCAAAAGTTGTCTCCAAATCCTTTAACACTCGCTGAAGCACAAACTAAAATAACACTAAAGAGAAAGCAAGCCACCTAACCAGAGAGAGAGAGAGAGAGAACTGCAAATTGCAAAATCGCATTTGGCAGATGCATATATAACATCAAAGTTAGAAAGCAAATTTACAAAAGCACCAGTAACATGTGAGCAATACACGCACAGGATGAAAACATGGATTTTGTTTTGGGGAGGTGGGGGGTGTTCATCTAATCTAGTACATAAGATCTTTAAACAGGTGGGTGGATCTCCAAGAAGGTTTAATCTTGTCTAGACGTCCCTGGATGATGAGGCCCTCTTACATGAACCAGAAGACTAAACTCCCTTTCCAGCTTTAACCGAAGGGATACATCCAGAGGGGAGCTCTTCCTTGAAGGATGAGTGATTTTTATACCTTCCATCATTTTTCCCTTTACAGGAAAATTGACTCCTCATTTAGGATCACTTTATGTTGAAATGTGTAACTCACATGTATCCATCTTGTCACTCCTCTCTTCAATATGCAGCACTGGCAGTCAAATACCATCATGATCTCCGCGAATTTACATTACCATTGTGGTAGAAGGAAATACTCTATCCAAAAATGTGTATATACCTCCTCCCAGTAAAAGAGCACCACTGTAGAAAAGGATTTCTAAGCGCATTTAGTTATGACATAAATCAGGATTATAGAGGGACACTCCATATCAGAAACCATACCTCACGGGGTTTATCCATGCCGAGTATTTCCGAAATGAAAGCAAACTCTGCACAGAGAATTTAATGTGATGTAACGGTTCATGAACCTTGCAAAGATGCGCTTAATAACAATGCACCACATACATTTTGTATCAGATAAATTTACAATTCAAATGACTCTTAACTCAAGCCGCAATGCCTAAAATAGGATAACAAGCATGTTACAGTTACAGGGCAGCACTATTAGTCTGTTATTGCAATAGAACTTCATATTTATGATTCTTGTACATTATGTTAACTGAAATTATTGGGCAAGAACAGTTTAGATAAGTTGCTAAATAGCACTTATGATATTTAATCAAACCGGCTACAAACCTGCAATGCACCAGCAAAAGAAGCTGCAATTAGAAGTGGAGCAACATAGCCAGTTGTGTATGTCAGAAGAAGACTGCCCCCTATGATTGGATCCTGTCATTATAGACAACTGAAGGTTAGCTAAATAAATTGGGAAATAGAAAACTACTTATGTTGGTAAGGTTGATTAGCCAAAATAGAAAATAGGTGACTGGAAACAAAGATGAAATCAGGGACATAACTACAGGCAAGGGTGACTAAGCAATAAAACAAAAAGGTATGACTGATTTGAACTATTCCTCTTTCACGGGTAGCAACACAACAAAAGAGCAACAGACAGATACAGACATGCTGAACACATGGATCATATGGCTGCTACATTCCTTCTGCTCCTTTCTTTGTAGCCTAAGCTTAAACATATCATATGAATATTAGGATTATAAAATAGGGGGATTTAGGGGTTGAATATTTCCATGAAGTGCACAGTTTCAGGGAGTAATACCCTGGTAGCTGCCACATATCCAAGAAGAGAAGCAAGCACAGGTGTACTGCAAGGAGATGCAGCAAGAGCAAACGTGAGACCGGCCAAGTACGCTTGCACACCTAAATATTTGAATAAAAAAGGGATGAAGAATTGAGGTTAGAAGATACTTCAGAGAGAACAATTATGTGCAAAACATGCGAAAATTGCTACTAAAGAAGACCAAATACTTGATGGAAAGTTGGCTGCAGCTGCACGAGCATCAAAATCACTGAAGAAAGAGGGGAGCTGCAATTCAATTATCTGCGACATTTGGAAACCACAGTAAGAAAGATGCATTTACTGGAGAATAAGCACTTAAATCCATACCACAGAAGGCCAGGTTTCCAAACTCTAGGAGTCTACAGGACATGGTTCACAAAGCAAATTTTTTTAAATAAAAATACACCCTAATTAAAAGCCTTAACCCACATGGGTCATATGTTGACCAGATTGTATGGGGATGCTAATCTATCATGACAATGAAATGAATCTTACGGACAAAAAGAGTACCTGCAAAAGATTTAGGCCCATAACAATCGCCAAACCAGAGGCAGCAATAGGAAGTCCTTGCCCTATCTGTCCATAAGCCTTTCCAGCAAATGAAGCAGCAATCCCCAAGATTGCTAACGTTGTGGAAAGTCCCAAAGCAAATGCAAGTGAATCACCAATTACCTACGCATGAATATAAGGCATATTATTACCACGACATATATAACAGTCATGGGAAGAAGTTGACCAATCCTTTCATCATCTTATAAAGTAAACACTATAAGTGAACTAATTGAAGATGTGTATCCGGAATAATTTAGGTCCTCATGCACACTACTGAGCTCCGGTGACATCGAAACTTATACCTTAATTTTTAGCATGTTTTCTCTTATTCTGGTAGGGCTTTATGTACTGAATTAGAATCTAGGCTACCAAATAGCAGACAACTTATAATCTACTCAGAATCTGGGGGCTAAGAAAAGCAACAACAGTGAGGAAACAAAGGAGGCAGAATTGGGAATCGGACATGGTTTTTGCAGCCCATTTGATTTGTCTTGGTTGCCCGGGCTGAGTTGATCCAGGGAAATCCAGATCAACTGAGTTACAATCGGGAATAAATATGGAAAAAATGAGTTGATCCTGGCCACTCCGGAGCTGATCCCTGGTATAAATGGGGATTGATGGCTTGAAGCCAGAACTGTTTGGGAAAGATATGATTGACTATATCAGTCAATCCAACCTGATCCTATCTTCCTTGTTGGAACCTATTTTCAGTACATAATTGACTGCAAAACAAATACATCTGTGACTTCAAACAGACTATGAAGGTTTAACAAAGAAAGTCTCTATTTTCTTTTATTTTCCTGAAAAATAAAATAGATAAGAGAAGCATTCTTCTTTTGTATAGGAACTGCCCCTTTTCTTCAAGTGTACATTCTCCTTTCAGTATTTTTCAATTAGAAAGGGCACCAAAGTTCCAACATCTAAATCTCACAAAAGATAAAAAACAGAAGATATAATTACCTCAGCTCGGCTCTTCCCTGAGCCAAAAGCTCCTGAAAAAATGCCATCAGTATTAGCCAGATCACATGATAGAGATGCTAAAATGAATCTGACACTCTGTTGCGATAAATCCTAGCTAGGTATTGGAAAATAAGAAAGAGAACTTCTGGCCATCAAGATTACCGATGTAGCCAAGAGTTAATGGCAGAACACTCAGCGTGCAAGGGGACAGACTTGTCACAAGTCCTGCACCGAAAATAACTGCCACACTGCACAGCACGTCCAAATAAGGAAAAGATGAGAAAGAACAAAAAAAAAGAACTAGTCGCCAAAAGACTTCTAATCAGTGATGAAACAAAATCAAACGGTTGACACTGAACCTAGAGATACTTGGGGCAGACAACTGGTCCTGAACAGCTTCATTAGCCTGCTGTCCAGCAGAATATAGTAAGCCTCCAAGCCAATCTCCTATGCTGATATCTGCTAAGGTAGGAAAATTTTGTGCTTCCTGAAAAAAATAAAAAAAAATGACGTCAAAGAACTAAATTTAAGACAAATCTAATAAACTGGAAGCCTTTAGTAATGATTAAGTTGTTGAAATTTCAGGCACCATTTTCATTACCGTTCCATCTATTCAGTTTAATAAATAATAATGACAAAAATAATGCGACCACCAAGATGAGTGTTTTACAAGCAATCCCGGTAAGCCAGGCAGTGGGCAACTAAACAATTGCAGCAGAAGGTGCCAGAAGAGGATCTATCTCTGCTCTGCGATGACTGAGATTGAAGGGAAGGAGGCTGACTGCAGAAATCCACAGCGAGAGGCACCCTATGTACGCAGTTCTGACGCACTTAGACTCATTAGACATATTTAGTACGTTTTATACACTTGCTTAAAGCTTCCAGTTCCGTTTCTCCCATATTTCTTCTTCAAAGGAGAGAGAACACGAGAACTGGAAAAATTCCAATAAAAGATGAATAAAGCTCACTGCAACCTAGGGACATGGACATGAAACCACCCAACAACAACCAAAGCAGGCTTTGCAGCAAACGAAAACACAGAGCGGCAAAGAATGCCTCACCAAAAGATGATCCAACGGCAACGCGTCCGCCGCGCCCGCCGCAACCAAGCTCCCCACGGAAGCCAAACCTAAAGCACAATCGCAAACAAAAAAACCTTCAACCCAGAGCCCAGCACACACAATGTGGGGAATCAGAAACGAAACCAAACCCCCAAACCACGCGACCAAAAGAGCGAGAGAGCTAGCCAGCCAGGACACCTGCGACGACGGGCACCACCCAAGCGGCGGAAGAACGGCCCTCCCCCGACCTCCTAAAGGAAAGCTCGCGCCCCCCTCCTTCCACTGCGGATTTGCAGACAAGCACAAGAGGCAATGCCATCCGTAAGCAAGAATTACCACTCCATAGATAGAATCAACACACACACACACAGAGTCACACACACACAGAGATTACCAGGGCACCCCGGTGCCTTTCTGGAGGAAGGCAAGGATCTGCGAGGCGCCGCATCCAGGGACGTGCTCCAGCGGCATGTAATGGCTAGAGACGACATGCTTCTCCAGAACTCCTTCGTCTCCCTCTTCTTCCTCCTTCTGCCTTGTTGTGGGCTACTTCAAGCTGGTGGTGATGGCGGCGGAGATGTTCGGACTCGCCTGGGCGCCCGCTGTGGCGATATTTACGGGTGCGTGCTCGAGTCGTTGGGCGTTTGCAGAAGAAACCCCGGAAGCCACAACTGTTGAGGGCGAGGCGTGCGGGTCTGTCTCGCAAGCTGTTGTCCCGTTGCCAAGTGTCCACGTCTTGGTATATCTAGCCGGGAGCATAGGGAAGTGTAATGGAGCCGTGTTGTTCTACAGCAGTGCATTTAATATATATATATTTTTTTTCACCCTCAAATAATATGTTCATTCTTATATTATGTAGTACACATAAATAATATAAGAATGCACATAAATATTTATATAGTGTACATAAATATTTATATAGTGCACACAAATAATATAAGAGTGAACACATTATTTGAGGGTGAAAAAAAACTAAAACAAAACAAAAAATGCATTAAATACACTGGGGCCGTGCTCCTCCACATGGCGCACTCCTTCACACTTTTCTATGCTCCCGACATAGTATTTCTCATATATATATATATATATATATATATATATATATAGTAATAAAAATTTACTAACATAGTTCTTTTTAAAAATCACGTATGCATAATTACTTCTAACCATGATTGGACGGATTAAGTTGGAAAAGATTGAAATCTTGTGACATTATATGGATCGTACTACGGTACTAGATTATATCATTTCGATTTAGATAGAGAAGAGTGTTCCAATCATGTTGTTTCTATGACGTTGTGACGGGAGAAGGTGTCGGCCCAAGAGTGTCTGTACTGATCGTATTTAGAGACCGTAAAATACCAAACATAATATCCGTGCAATTCCGCCAACCTACTTGCATAAAGATTACATGAAAATGCTACTTTTTAATTAAAATAAAGATGACCTGCCTGCTTATATATCCATCTCTATCTAGCATTTGAAGTATATTTTTGGCTTTTGTCGTTTCAATCCGTGAGTTCTACATTACCCCTGTCAAGGTTTCCCCTGACCCAATTGGGGCGGTTTTCATCAGGTTGTGGCCCAATTTGCAGAGCATCCAAACATTTGATACACACCGAAAATATACAAGCAGCCCTATTTAACTTAATTCACTTTTGATCTAATCAATCCACATAAAGTAACAAAATATGTAGACAAGACATCTTAATCTCATTTGCCCTTTTTTCCCCTTTTAACATGAATTGTCTTATTCATGTCTTATCACTCCTATACAAATCAGTCACATGCCAACTAGAGAAACCAAACAAAAACTCATTACACAGTTTAATATGTGTAGAGATATTCTTTAGTCCCACATTAAAAGATAGTGAGAACAAATATGTACTTATCAACAAGAGCCTCACCTCTTCTCCCAAGAAGATTTTTTTAAAAGACAAAACCCCAAACATAGAGACAATACTTCTTGAGAGGCACACTTAAATCACGTCTCTTCAATATGCAGTAAGTATTATTTCATCCTTATACAACAGATGTTTGTCATGTCACAATAGAAAAGATATTTTTGACATAACTATGATATGAAGGGGCCAAAACAGGCAGCAATGACTTTGGACACTGGGACACCTGTGAACCTAGGCAATCAGAATTTTATTTTCGTGGCATATTAAACCTCATAATCCTGCAGTGAACGAAAAGCTCTGAAACATTCAGGAAGTATAACGATAGTCTGCAACATTGCAGTTAAAAAAGTGGCATGGTGAATTAGCATCTCCAATGTGGCCTTTGTCAACTCAACATGTGTTAATAAACTATTCAAAGTAGCCTAATGATGGCACAACAGCAGCACCAACAATAACAAGATAATGATGATGAAGACTTGCAACAGTTCCACTAATTTTCACATAACCAAATTGGACTTTCATAAGGATTGCAAATGGAAGACACTATGTATCATCATGTACAGCAGTCCCCAAACTTACAAGCGTGTAATGAACGATCAGCACATTAGGCAACACCATTCCAACTACCCACCGACGGGAGAAGGGAGAACAAAAGGGAACATGCAAGAACGGAGACCTCAACTTCATATCTTCAACAAGGAAATTAATCAGAACAAAACTTCAGCAGCTCAAGGATACGAAGGATGTACACAAAATCTGCATAGGTCTTTTACCAATACTCTCGTCACCACCAATAAAGAATCACAAGAAGCCCTTCCCTCCACAAAATGATGGCGTCCCAAGGCTTCCTGGGTCAATCTTTGTCTCGGTTAGCACGTCTTTGTATGTACAGCAAAGGATACCAATACCAGTTCTTGTAGAACTTGTGACTTGATAAGCTTTTTCCGCGCATTTCACCTTGCTATGTATTCCACTGTGGACTCGTCATGCCCTTTTTCAAACCGACATTACTGCCAATGTCCATTAGGAAAATCCTGTAAGGCGAAGCTTTTGAGCTCCGACAGTGAGTGGCCGTCCAATCTTTAATCAGAAGCCAGTTGAATGTGGTTTTGATGTTACGCAGTCGCACGACTCAACAGGATGAAAGAAAAGGCACTATCATCAACGAGCTTGTGCCTGTGTTCAAAAATGTCTGTTGGTTCGGTAAGATCCAGACCACCTTTGGTTCGAGCTTCCATGTGACTTCCATGGATCCCGAGATTGCCATCTATTGCTTCTTTCAAAATGACTGCTATGGAAACCGGGTTGGTTTCTAGGTGTACTACCACCACTGTTATCCTTCTGACAAGTTCTGATCTCCTCTTCGGTGTCATACTGCAGGCGCTGTATAAAAAGAAAGTATATGACAATGCAATAATCATCTTAGTGTGAGTAACATGCATGTCATTTCTGAGTAATCATCTCTACAACCAAACCAAAATAGAAAGAATTGTAGTCAAGAAACTCTCTTTCTGCTTCAGCATCACAGCACTTCATTTACAAAAACTGCTCAGAGAAGGAAATAAAGTAATGACTCCTACTGACCATTGGATTTTAGCCAAGTTGACATGTGCCAACATTATGGACTTTCCTGTGATTACTCCCAGGTCATTTGTGAAGTTTGCTGACTTTTGTTCACCATTAGCTTACAGTTTGCAATGCTTCATGATGAAATTGGACACCAGATAAAAAAGTCAAAGCATGATCTCAATGGCATCATTCAAAGAATTTGAGCTTGAGATGAATCATGAATGCTTGGGCATGCATAAATCTGAAAAGAACTCTCACTAGAAAATGAACCAAACGATGCAACATCAATACTACTACATTACCAACAAAAATGTCATGGCCATGACGTTTTTTTTAATACCAAGAGTAAACCTACCCCACCCAGGATCAAGCCCAAATTACCAGTAGCCCGATCCATGGACATGGCCATGACATTATCAACAGAGAATTTTTAAGAAGAACGTTAACAACTCTGTTAATCCGTCCTGTTCATTCAGATGAGCAAACAATGTATATAACTGGCAACACAGTGACAAAAGCTATTTACTTATAGCATTCAATAAAAGAGAAGAAAAGGTTGCACGATCAAAAAAGAGCTAGTCCATTTTAGACGACTACCACTAGGATGCAGCAGTCATTTTACCTAAAGTGGACAAATATCCAAGAAATGCATGCTATCTTGGAGAACATAAAAATGTATAGAAACAATGTATGAAACCACAGTTTTGCTACCACTAGGACGCAGCAGTCATTTTATCTGAAGTGGACAAATATCCACGAAATGCATGCTATCTTGGAGAACATAAAAATGTATAGAAACAATGTATGAAACCACAGTTTTGGATGATTGAGCTTTTAAGAAACTAACATTCTCTGGATGCGAACAATATTGAAACAAAAAGGTGGGAATTTCTTACCTTGGATGGGTCTGAAAGTACCGCATATGCCTCTCCTATAATCTTGAACAGATGATCGGCATCTCTGTGCACCTCATCAGCCACTTCTTTCCAAAGTCCTTCATCAGTATTCTCACTTCTTACTAACAACTGACCAGCCTGGCAAAAGGTTTGGACATTCCCCAGTAAATGCAGAGCATTCCAAAACATGTGTTTGATTAAGGAAAACAAGCAAAGGTAAAACACCTTATCTGGATGATGCCTCAAAGCAGCTTTGCGGTATGCCTTCTTAATTTCGGCTGCATCACTAGAAGTTTCAATTCCCCTGTGTAAAGTAGCATATACTATTCAAAATTTTGAAATGGGCATTTCCCAAAGGAGAATAAAAGCAGAAGTAAGGACAGATAGCTCCACATTTGAAAATCTCTCTCTTGCTCCTCCCTCCCCACATCCCACAACAAGTAAATGTTGTCCTTCCTAATTAGGTCAGGCAACTGGCCCGAAGTTGTGCAAAACAGACAGATGTTTCCTTAGATGTACTAACTTCATGACAGGGCAAGGGTTATGATGCTGAAAGGAGAAACAGCCAGATCACATCAAGCATGTCAGAAACATAAAATAATCCCCATATATTCATGTATACCTTTCTCTCATGAAACTGACAACTTATGTGATGAAATATGGATGAAAAATATTTTTCAATGAAATTCAGTAGTCACAAGTCATTATGTCATATAGGAACATGTATGTTCACATATACATAAGGGATCGCATGGATTTCGCACAACATAAAATATGCACTATTGCAAGGAGTTAACAACAAAAAACAAAGCAAAATAATGGAGATAAGCATACAGCAGATATGACCAGAAACAAATTAGCAGTGGTGAGAGACATACAAGATCTTATACATGTCCAGTGGAATTTCTTTTCTTGCTTTGTCTTCAACTTTAGCTAGCCGTAGATGAACCAACTCAAGATCATCTCCATTGCTTGTGGTCCTCCTACCTCCAGACTGATCCCCCAACTTTCTTTCAAGAAGGGACACTAACCTATGCAGATCACTACTTGCCTGGCTGTAGTCTCTTATCATCTCATGTAAAGTTGCTCTTCTAGAAATTGCCTACAGTCAGCAGCAAGCCCCAGGGGAAAGTTAGCTATGGACTGTTCACCAAAGGGAACAAGGGTGAAGCATGAATTGCCCCCAATATCTACATACGTAATAAACAAAAATTTATGAAGATATTGCATTTTATTGTAACTTGACAAGTGAAAGAATCTTCATTACTAACTGTCTATCGAAAGTGCCAAAGATAAAGTGAGCAAAAAACCTTAAGATAATTTGGGTCAAGCGCAATGGCCAAGCTGCAATCAGAAATGGCATCTGTAATTTGACCCAATGCCTGATATGCAGCAGCACGATTACAGAAACATACTGCAGCAAAAGGGCGTGATTCAATATTGTATGTCAATGCAGCAGTATAATGCTCTACTGCTTCTGAATGTCGTCCAGCCTTAAAGGCTGTATTTCCTGCAATCTGCAACAAAAGTACAATGTAGTTCAACATACGGACCATAATGGCTTTCAGAATATTTCAGAATATTTTTCTTCTTTTATTATGTCTCATACAACTAGGTTTTCGCTCTTGGGGCTCCTTTAATAGTCAAGTGGGAAGTTCTGGATTTCTGTAATGCAAAGAACAGTAACTTGAAAGTATCTTCATCTAGTCAATTAAGCATGCAATGATGGACAGCACAATAGGGCCTTATCCTGCATGAGATTCATTGTGTAATCAGGCCACTTTACTTCCTCAGTACATGGTCTCTCTTGTTCTCTCTCTTTCTTTTCTACATTTTCTTTCATTTTTCCCAATTACCTCCATTGGGAGCTTTCCTTTTGTACTGTATTATGTGATGGTATACTAACCCATGAAAGAAGATTTATGGAAAACAGCTGATTAGGCAAAGATTTTATAAGACACCCATAGAGTAGCATGTGAAGAGAATACGAAAACATTCTCAGCACCCAGAGCCTGTTATAGTGCAGCTTTGTTCTTGCACCATAAACAGAATGAATCAACTTATTGCCTTATTGGTAGGTGATCAGAACAGAACAATTTTTGTAGCATAGTTTTGCTTCTTCACATCCATAATAATGACTCAATGTAGACAACCATGCTTGAATAAAACAAGGTTACTGCTATTGATAACAATGAAATGGGTAAAGTTTTCTCACTTCCTAAACTCAGTTTAAATCAGATGTCACAACATTCAATTTGGTGCATACAGTTGCATGTCCATCAAGTTCCCAAGGATCAACCAGTCCAGAGACGTTGAGAAGTTCAACTAGATGACTGTGATAACAATATTAATGCCTGGACTTGGTAATAATGAACCATGTAAAGTTCTCTCACTTCCTAAACCCTGGTTAAACCAGAGGGAACAGCATTTAATGTGGTACTTCCAGTTGTCATCCATCAACTTCCCCAGATTCAACCAATCTGGAGGTATCATGAAAATTCAACCTCGGCACTTTTATACCACAGAAAAAATGTGCAGCCAGCCAAACAAGTTTTTTTGGGAAATGTGGAAGGTACCAAAGAATATATTGAATGTAGAAGAATGTACAAGTGTTGATTTACATTTCGACTGAAGGCCAATATGTGTGACTACCAAGCCAATGTGCCTGGTATCTGCCACTTCTCCCTCTGGTTCTTTATTATTTATTGAAATGGATCAGGCCCATGGTTTAACATGTTATTCATGGTCCCATCAACTCAATGAAAGAAAACCAGGCAATGAAATATATCCTTGGCAAAATTGAGAAGATACCTTGAGGTGTAATAATTCACGCACAGTGGCAGACAATAATGTCAATGAGCTGGAGCTGCTCCCACACCTGGCATGTTCAAATTGAAGGATGCAGCTTAAGACACTAAAAAAACATAAAACTGTTGGCTTTAGCAGAAAAGTACAAGAGGAAGGGGTAAAGACAGAAGAACATGTCAACAAAAGAAACAAAGATAGCAGTACCCGTCATCGATGCCTTCCACCCGCTCCTGCTCCTGGAGTAAGGAGAGGGCTTCATCAAGCCTTCCTAAACAAAAGTAAGCCTTTGACTTAAAATAACAACGCCAAGCTCTTGCATGTGAGGCTAGCAATCTTGAAGAATTATCCCCCTTCTTGATTTGGCCAATAGGAGTAGATAAACTGGAATTTAATTCTGCAGATTCCAATGTCTGATCACAATGTTGAATGAGCTCATCATAACGCCGCAGCTGAAGTTAATGGAAGCCGTTTTAAGATGGGTTGGCTAATTGACTATGAGTTTAGAATTAAATAATAAAACAGAAAATATGAGCATTAGGATAACAAGTGAGCACAGTGAAGAGTCATGAAGAAGGTTAAATGATAACATAGATCAAAACACACCAACATCAGAGCATCTGCCTTCATCTCCTTTAAGCTCTCCGAATATGGGCATAGTGACAATGCATCTGAAATAATTTGTATGACAGATGTAGCTTCGCTGTTTGTTCTTTCCCGTAAAAGTGTCATAGCATGCTTCATATAGTCTGCTACTCGCTGTCAATCAACCAAACCAGACAGAAACTTTCAGCATACAGAAGAGTATTAAGATCTCAATAGGTATTTATAGATAAATATATATATCTAGACATATAAAATTAAACTATTTTTTCATGTCCATATCTTTTCTTTTTAAAATTGCATGTCCAACACTCATATCCATGACTTGGACCCTGTTGAACAAAATTTTCCTCATAAAGAAATGACTTGTTTTTAAATAAATAGAGCAAGAATATGAGGAGAAAAATGTGTGTCCGGGGCTCCAGATAAAAGGAAACATCAATTTCATGCATTCAGAAATTTTAAAGTAAGAGGAAGAATTCCCTGCTTTCAGAATAGGGTGAAAGATCCCAGGCTTTCAGAAAATTTCAGAACAGATGAATGATAGAAAGATATCCGTTCTTAATTTTCCGGAGGAGATACGCGGCGGAGAATAGAAACATTCTTCTATACGTCTGCATGAACAGGCCATTCCAGACCAGGTGGGGCTGAAATCACATAACTCCGGTATTCTCGGGATAAAATATTCCCCGGGCCCTTAATACATCGGAAAACACTTGTTTCAGATATTAAGAACAAGTGTAAGAAAAGAACAAAATGTATTGTCCAGGATATTCAGAAATTTCAGAACACGTGAAAGACAGAAAATTATGTGTTCTGAATTCTCAATATGGATAAACAGTAGAAGACAGAAATAGCCTTCTACCCATATTCGAATCTTGGATGGAGGTCATTCCGAATTGGGTTGGGGCGGAAGCCATATAACCCCCCATTCTCGGGATAGAATCTTCGCCGGTCAATCGTTCCAAATGTTCGGAACAAATACGCCAGGGGAAATATTTATCCGAGCCTCGATGAAAGGACAACCCTCAAAGTTACTTATTCAGGAATTTTCAGAATGAGTGGATGAAATGAAACCACTCGTTTAAGATTTTCCGAATAAATCTGAGATGGAAGAAGAAATCAGTCCCGTGCATCCCAGAACGTCAAAGAAAAATCCCTCGGGGTTAACCATGGACAGAAATGAGTCAACCCCGTATCCCGGGGACAAGTCCAAGGTCGGGCAAATGGAACGGAACCCGTCCTACATGGCATTCATGCCCAAACAATCAGTCAAATACCCATGTCAGCAGAAATAGCGACAGAAACTGCTCGTTGCGCCAGGGAAAAAAGTCCACGTGGTGAAAACGACAACGAACCAGGTTTTTAAAGGCTTCCCGGGGCCAGCAGGAGAGGAGCGCACCCGGTGGGAGCCCCACCAGGCCTTGCGCACCCGGTGGGCATCCCACCAGGCCCCCACGCCCGGTGGGAGTCCCACCGGGGGCTCCCGCACCCGGTGGGCCTCCCACCGGGGCTGCGCGGCCAGTGGGGGCCCCACCGGTGCCCCCACACCCGATGGGAGTCCCACCGGGGCTCCCGCACCCGGTGGGCCTCCCACCAGGGCCGCGCGGCCAGTGGGGGCCCCACCGGTGCCCCCACACCCGGTGGGAGTCCCACCGGGGCTCCCGCGCCGTGTGGGCCTCCCACCAGGGCCGCGCGGCCAGTGGGGGGCCCACCGGTGCCCCCACACCCGGTGGGAGTCCCACCGGGGCTTGCGCACCCGGTGGGCCTCCCACCAGGGCCGCGCAGCCAGTGGGGGGGCCCACCGGTACCCCCATACCCACCGGAGTCCCACTGGGAACTCCACACCCGGTGGGCCTCCCACCGATGCCTCCCCATCCCATCGGCACAGAGAAAAGGAGGGAAAGGAGGGGGGAGGAACAGAAACGGAAAGCAATAAAGACGTACCTGGTGGAGGTTCCCCCGGTGGAACTCGCAATATCTTCCGGTGGGATGCCCACCTCCACTCCCAGACTCCTATAAAAGGAGAGGAACTCCAGAAGGGAGAGGTGGAGAAGAGAAGACTGGCCACCAAGCCCGGGAGCTCCAAGAAATCGCCCAAGGCCCTCTTTGCTGCGATCAGAAGCTGTTGTGCTGCCTTGCCCTGTTTTATATAAGTTTGAAGGCTGGAAACTTGCCTTGTTCTGTTCAAGGCAAGTGCATGACATGGAAAGTGTGTGCATGATACATGCATGATATGTAAAGTATGAATCAGTCCATACAAGTTTGGAAAGAGGACTCCATGGACTTTTCTAAAAAGGAAACAAATACATGAGATGATTTTATGAGATGCATGGGTGGATATATTGATGTTTTCTGCATGAGAAAAATTACAAAAGAACCCTGTATCATTTTTATCTGCACAAATGACCAAGATGCATGATCATTTCAAATCTAACCATTGTAACATATGAATAAATGTTAAAAAAATTTCAGGAACAAAAGTCCTAAAAGATAGGAGTTCAGAAAAAATTACAAAATCATCCTTACCGATCATAAAAATTACAAAACAACCCTCACATGGCCAAAATGCATAAATCAGTCCCTAAAATATGGAAAATTATGAATCAGTCCGTGTTTTAAGGGGAGATCTTGCAAATCAGTCCACTTTTTGGGTTTAAAATATAAATCAACCCACCATTTTGGAACAAAAATTGCAAATCAGTCCCAAGAAACACGGGAAACGATGAATCAGTCCTAATTTTGTGAGAAATAAGGCTAATCAGTCCCCGATGTGGATAGATACATTGGCGGAATGGCCATAACTCCACATGGAAAGATGAACTTGATGTGAACGGGGCCTTTCTTGCTCATAATATGTTTTTCGATAATCAGGTCTAGCCATGTATCAAAGGTGTTCGAGTTTTTCTCGATGTAAATAAAACGTCGTTTCGTCGACGGGGAAAGGTCCAGTACACGACACCCAAATCGCCTGATACATGAATAAAATTTGTCTGTTTTAACAGACTGGCACGCCCGCAAAAGAGATGACCAACATCACAATATATCTTTTTCTTCTAAAAAGATAAAAAAAAAAAAAATTTAAAGAAATTTTCCCGTGCTAAAACAAATTGGCACGCCCGGTGGGACCTTTCCTACCTTTCGTACACGGACTAGACCTGATGCTAATACTTGGCTCCTGATTATTTGGCTTTGCCATTACAGGAAGTCAACGAAAACATCAAACAATGGCGGCTGTGACGTACGGACCGCAAGTGGTGGCGAACCATGCCCGCTTCGGCTACCTCACCACCCCGCTGTGTTTTGGCGACTTCCCGGCGGTGGTCGGCTCGCCGTACTTCCTCGGGGTCGTTCCCGCGGCTCAGGAGGCACCAGCGAAGGAAATGAAGCTGATTCCAGCTGGGGGCATCAAGCCCCAATGTGGAGGCCGAGTTTTCTCGGTAAATACCATTTCCAACAGCGCCGTACCCGTGAAAAGGGAGCGGCATCTGGCCCGCAAAGGCAGAAAGCCTAGGGCCACTATTTCAAAGTCCGGCAAGATTGTTCTTGTCGGTGATATCAGAGTCAACCTGAACGGGGGCGAGCCAATATTGCCGAAAAGCAACATTGTCCCCACTATCCCCACCTCCAACCGCTTCGCATTGCTCCGGCAGATGCGGGAAGAGGATTCTGCTGCACCTAGAAGCACTCGCGCCCGACCTTCGGGTGGCGTGGTCCAGAAATATCAGCCCAAGATGAAACAAATCTGGGTCACCAAGGAGGAGGCCCGAAGAATCAGAAAGCTCAGGGCAGAGAAAAATGCCCAAGCAGAAGAAGAAGAAAACTACCCGGTAATCCAACCTCCTAGATCTCAACACCCTCGCGGGCAAAAGAGAAAAGGGGTATACCGGAAGCCCAACTTTGTATCCACACGGGTGGAAATGACCCGTCAGGAGGACAAACGACATGATGTGAAGCAGCCCTCACGCATCTCGGTCTTTGACCGATTGGGGGCAGCGCCCCAGCCAGGGAGCCAGAATATGAAGAGGCGGAGGCTAGTGCAGAAGCCCCAGTACGGGGTAGATTTGAAGATCCACTCCTGCTATGTGTCAGGAAAGGAAATAGTTGAGCCCGTGAATGCACCTACAGAAGCAGCAGGCGCAGGGGAATCCAACCCAGACACAGATGCAATATTTCGCAATACGCGAAATGCCAAGCAGAACCTCCAAGCCCAGTTTGGCGGCCCGGGTGGCACTTCTAGCCAGAGCCATGCACATGATGAACGCCTTCCTCAAGAACAACACCATACCCTCCATGGCATAGAACAGGACAATGACGGAGATGAGAACGTCAGTGTCCGCGGGGAGGTGAATCTCCCTCACGAAGACCCCGATGAACATGTGGTCTTCGTACCGCCCTCCAGGGCAGCATATAATGCAATGTCTGATGATGCCAGATATGAAACCATGCAGCGCTGGCACATCGAGATGACCAACCTCATGCTGAAAATGAAGCGGCAGAAGGATGCTAATGTCCAGCGGCCGTTGAGGTCGGTCCCCAACTTCAATGTCCAAAGGTTACAGCAGATCGGCAGTGCGCCTATGGCTCTCCGCCAGCCCATCCCGGTGAATGATACAGGTGCTATGCCGGAGTTACGGCCAGTGCAAGGTCCAAGCTCTCAATCCCCACAAGCCTCTGCAATTGAAGACGCTGTCGCTCAACGACGCTTGATTGAAAAGATTGTTGAGGACAAGTTCGCACAACATGGTGAGGGTACCGCCACTGTTGATTTGTACAGGGTGCCGTATCCGATCCATCACCAGTTCAAGAAGTTGCCGCCTGATTGCCCCAAGGCACCAAAATTGCAGAAGTTCGGTGGGCAGACATCCCCACACGAACACTTGGCCTATTATTTAACGCAAGGTTCAAAATCTCGGGGATCGGGATCGGATCGGTCGGCCCAAAACCGATCCGACCCGGCGATCCCGAGCCCGGCTCGGCCGATCCGGGCCGAGCCCGACCGGGTCTGGCCAAGCAAAAGGGGGGTGGATCGCCCCCCTTAAAAAAATTGAAAAAAATTAGAAAAAATATGAAAAAATAGGAAATATATGAACATTGTATTTATGAACTGAAATACATAAAAAAATGTATTTATTGGAATCGTACATTATATTGTGTGGACATAAGGTTTACATAATCTGTCCAAGACATATAATGTTGGTAATATGCCTCATATTGAGTCAAATATTGACTATAGGCATCCGTGTTCGCATATATGATAGTGATTGGTGTGTAGCCCGGTATTTCAGGCACTTGATATGAGCCATATGACTCATATGAGTCATGTGAATGTGAATCGGACTCAGTGGATTGTGCATATGCTCCACCTCCGGTGTAATATGATGCATCCGGGTATTGAGGATATCCCAAGTAGTCTCCCTGCCCTTGGTAATATCCTTCAGTGGAAGCATAAGATGATGTATCTGACGCTTGCTCCAAGGTCTCAAACTCCATCCGTAGTTTTTCTTGACGCTCCCACTCCTCTTGCATCTTCTTCTTCTTCATTAACCAATTCCGTCTATGCGGAATGAAGTTGGGATTGTATCCCGAATCTTCGGATGCTCCTTGCCCTTGCCCTTGTCCTTGCCCTTGCCCTTGCCCTTGCAATTGAGATGCCACTTTCTTCCCCTTTCGTGCATATTTTTGACTTGAGGTTTGTGCTTCCCTCCCTTCCCTACTCCCATGATGTTGATCTTGAGTAGCATGGGTGAAGTCTTCCTCTCCGGTGAATACAATAGGGTCGGGTGGCGGTGCCGGTGGCGGTACACTGCTGACAACTAGGACATCTCCTCCATGATCGGATCCCTCACTAGGAGTACTTGTCTTCGATGTCGAGTCATTAGAAGTTTGGTATTGAACATTATCGCTTGGCTCCGGTGTTTCATCATCTATATCTTCCTCGATCGTGTCCAAGTCTGCAATGCTAATGCCATGTTTCGTGCTCCTTCCTCTTGCACCCACTGTCTTCTTTTGGCGTTTAGGGGCTGGGGGAGTTTCGAACTCCGGAAGCAAAGGCACATCATCAAGCTCACCTAAATGAGACATAAACATGTTAAAATGAGAAATAAATAATTTATAAATGATGCATGTACATTGTAAATGTCATTTACCTTCAGCCCATGCACGATCATGCGGGTCGAACTCTGGTTGAACCGAAGTGCTTGCATTTACCCATGCATGTAGTGGATGTTCCTCCTCAAAAACTTCTTCTATATCTATTGTCTCCGATGGAGTTGCTTCAGCTTGTTGTTGCCCCGAGGATCTATATCTCTCTCTATCTTGAACTTGCTTGATTAATTGGAGGTTTTTAAGCTTCAATCTCATGTTGTAGTGGCAAAATACCAACTTCTCAAGACGTGCAGACTTCAACCGGTTTCTTTGTTTTGTGTGGATCAAGCCAAATGTGCTCCAGTTTCTCTCACACCCTGTGGCAGACGTTGTTTGGCTTAAAACCCGAATAGCTACATAGGCCAAGTCTTCATATCCATAAGTTCTTCCATGATCCAACCACCAATCCGCTGTAAATGAAGCATGTATAATGTGTTAGAAAATAGAACCAACTCATTGTACATGCAAATAAATATGATGAGTAACTTCTAACCTGGACTCAAAATCTGAGCAGCTCGTTGTGCCGTGCTAGTACCAAAGTGGTAGAGTTGAAGTCTATAATCATGCATTTGTTTGCATGCTATGATTGCCCTATCCTCATTGTCTAGCATCCGTTTGATTACATTTTTAGCCCCAATCAACACTTCGGAGGAATTGTCATAGTTCTCCCTCCTCCCATCAGTCCTATACATGTATTGGGGGTTGAAGAAATGCCCTACATGTAGAAGATAAATGTTAAAACATGAGTTGCAAATAATATGTAATCACAATTCACAATAGTTAAAGTGTTATGCTTACCTGCAGCATGAAGATCATGATGCAATGTGTGCTCCCATCGCCGATCTACGATTTCCCACCACTTGGCATACGTTGTTTTGTTGTTCATTTGGATAAGCTCCTTTGCTCGATCCATAGCCTCGTACAAGTAACCCATCTCGGATCTCCTCTCCCCATCTACCGCCCTTAACACTCGAACAAGCGGTTCTACTACATTCAACACATTTTGGACCCCCTTCCAAAATGGCTTTGATTGGATAATGTCGGTCACCTTCTTTCCATTCTCCCTCACCCGTGTAGGAGCATGTCGGGACATATAGTTTTCCCACTCTTCCGATGCTACCATCCTAATAAGGTTGCTACGTTGCCCATTTATGCTATCCAATGCAATATATTGGGATGCAAACCTTGTAGGTGCTGGCCGAAGCAACTCCCGTCCATGTGTATGCGTCCTCATGATGTCCAATATGTTGTTGTGGTTGTAGATGAAAGTGGTTACGAACCTTGCATTGTTGACCACATTTTCCACCATTGGATCTTCACAAATGTCTTCTAGCATTAAGTCAATGCAGTGCGCGGAGCAAGGAACCCAATATAAGTGTTCCCTTTTCTCCATTAGTTTTTGGCCCGCCAACTTGAAAGCCGCTGCATTGTCGGTTACCACTTGGACAATTCTTTTCTCTCCAATCTCCTGCACCATCTCATCCATCAACTGAAATAGGTAGTCCGCATTCTTCACCTTGCCAGAAGCGTCTACCGACTTCCAAAAAACAGTCCCTGCTTTGCAGTAGATTAAGAAGTTTATCATACTTCTTCGTGTAATGCCTGCACAATTCCATATGAAAAATTAAAACCTATGTCTTATTAATGAATAAGTGAATAACAGTTAACTAGCCAAACACTTGTACATACCTGTCCATCCATCGCACATTAACGTGCAACCATATTCATCCCATATTCGTTCAAATGTGGAAACATATGCCTTCATATCTTCAACTTCCATATCCAAGTATTTGTTGTAGATTTCATATGAAGTAGGGCCTTCCACCCCTTTGCCCACTTCACCAATAGTCTCTATCATGGACTCATAATATGGTCCTTTTGCTGCATTAGCCGGTATGCTGTTGAAGAAGAACCATCTTGACGTCGCTCTCCCTATCTTCTCCTTGCATATTTTCAAATTCTTGAATGCTGCAGAAATGGATGGTTGCTTCTCCCTTCGCCTGGTGAGAAATGGGTCTATTGGTCCCACTCTAGGATCTCCGTCTCTAGGGATATCCACTGGAACCTCAGGTATATTTGAACTCATTCCATCACTTGAACTCCCTTGTCCGCTACCCCCATGGCCACTACCTTGACCTACGTGACGACCGGTACGTCGGAGATAGTCCTCTTCCGCATTAGACCTTCGACTTGCTTCCGATGCCCGACGAAATTGTTCTATAATATGAGATAGAAATAGAATGAGGGTCGGAGGGTGCTTAAAGCCTTAAACTAAAATAAATGTTTCAAAAGTAAGTTAACTAATTACTAACCTTCTTCATCTTGATCAAGATCAAAGAATTGTCTCCCTCTTGGTAAATCTACGGACCTTCGAGGAGGGGCAGATAAATCTTCCCGGATTTGTTGTCGTCTTCTACTAGTGTTTGCTTTGGATGTCTCTTTCTCCTTCATATATTGGCAAAATTGCATTCGAACTTCAGCAGGAACTCTCGAGCATGGTGCCACCTCACCTTTAATTCCCGCTAGATGTTGTTTCAAACGAAATATGCCGCCCGATAAGACCCGGTCACAATATTTACATTGGACCTTCCTTCGAGCCATGTCCACAACGATACCATGAGCCCAAGCGGGATCGGTGCTAGGAGGGTTGCTTGAAGAATGGGGAGCCGGAGCAGCACCACCTTCGGCGGCCATCACTTACAACACAAAAAAAGAAGTTAAATAATAATAAAACAGAAAATAAATAATTTTTTTTGCGGATGAGAGAGAGGGAGATGAATCGCAGCCAAGAGTTCGGGCCAAGAGTGTGTGTGAGAGAGCCCGAATAGTCGAACAAGAATCCCAAGAGTGTGAAAGATGAGATCGCCTCCCAAATAGTGCAAAATAGTGCCCGAGAGAGAGAGAGAATGCCCAAAATATTGAGAGGAGGGGAGGAGAACTCAAAACTTGAGTTTAGAACATATTGGGGGCCTTTGGGGGGTTTATATAGACCCCCAAGGCCTCCAAAGGCTCCAAAGAGCCGTTTCTGGCCGTTGGGGAACAGTCCCCAACGGCTAGAAAACGGCTAGTTCTGAACTAGCCGTTGGGCCGCGGATCGCCCCGGTCCGGGCCGATCCGCGGCGGACCGGCCCGGGCTCGGCGATCCCGCCGAGCCCAGCCGAGCCCGACCGATCCGATCGCAGGGGACCGGCCAGGTTACCCCGGCTCGGATCGGAGGGGCCAAAACCGAGCCAACTCGGGCGATCCGATCCCGAGTTGGCCGAGTTTTGATTCCCTGATTTAACGGCCATGGGTGAACTTGCATTGGAAGAATCATACTTGTTGCGATATTTCGCAACATCTCTTACGGGTACCGCTTTCCAATGGTACTCAAGATTGAAGCCAAACTCTGTCGTTGACTGGGCCGACATGCAGAAGAAGTTTTTAGATCGGTTCCAGACTGCAGAAAGAAAGGTGTCCTTGGCTGAGCTTTGCTCCCTGAAGCAGAAAAAAGGGGAGACTGCTCTAGATTTCATCAAAAGGTGGCGAGATTTCAGCATGAGGTGTGATAATCCGCCCACCCAAGAAGATGCCATCACCATATGCCGGCAGGGCCTGGCAGCTGAAGTAAGTGAAAAGCTCTTGGGAACCAACATAAAGGGCTTTGATCAGCTCAATGCTGTAGTGGCGGAGATTGAAATGTTCTTCGCCGAAAACCCGACATTTGGGGCCTTTAAAGCCAAGCCCAACAAAGAACGTGCCACGGGAAAAGAAGTAAATGTTGTGGACTTCTCGCCTCAGAGCGGCGGTCAAAGTGAAGGAACTTCAGGTGGTTCTGGGGGCAAGACAAAAGGAAAAGCACCTCCAACGATCACATTGGCAGACCGTCTGAAGACTCCATATTCTTTTCAGAAAGATCATACGAAGAAACTCTTCAATCTCTGTATGAAGAATGAATTGCTCAAGCTGCCAAACATTAAAAGGCCTCATGAAGCTGACAAGACAAATGAGCCCAATTACTGTCCATATCACAGAATGTTGCGGCATACAATTGAAGATTGCTATGTCTTCAAAAACGAAGTAGAAAAACTGATCCAGAGCAAGCTGATTACTATGAAGACAGGCCTTGTGGATCCCCCCCAACCTCATGATCAAGATCAGCAGAGGCAGTCTGCTAATGTGATACACATCACTACTACAACCTATGGACCTGATACCCAGGAGAGTGCTACCTCGAACGCCCAACCGTCTTACGGGAGGGCAGCCCCTCGCACTCAGGAGCCTTTGCGCCGGTGGATGCCAAAGGCAATGCAAAGTCTCGAAAGACGGGTCCGATCATTGCAACACGGCCAAAGGGAAATATTGAGTCGTCTAAGAGCCATGGATGAACAGCTACCAGTTCCCAGTCACAGGCCTCATCGACAAGCGAATGCATCTACTTCCCTGGCCCGTCCATCGGCCAGAGGATGGCTTTCTGAAGGGTCCTCGAGCTCAACAGAGGAAGTGATGGTGGAGAGGCTATATTCCTTTCCAAGCCAAGAAACTTTGGCGATTTTCCGCGCATGCATACGCGGAGGGCTGCTATACCGGCCAACACCGATATATGCCTGGCCGGGCTATTGCCCATATCACCGGGTCAGAGGTCATGATCTTGAAGACTGTTATACCTTCAAAGACTTGGTAGAAGCCTGGATAGCCGAAGGAACAATTGACGTGGGAGGCCTTTTGGTCAGCCCACCGCAGCCACATAACCAAAGGCGAGCAAATCAAGCCACTGACGTTGTTACCTACTCGGTCAACGTCATTCACAAGTCAATTGATAAAGAGAAGGCCAGGGAGAGGCTTTATGAATTCCTCTATAATAGTGCTGCCAAGGTCAATGGCGATGAAGCAGGACCTTCGAATCCACCACCTGATACACCTGCAATCGTGCAGGCCGAAGCCAAACAGACACCTGCCTTTCATAAGCATCTGCTCCAGTTTCTAGCCGAGGCAGGAGGCGAGGCACCAGCGCCTCAATTTCAGCGACCAATGGTGGACCGAGCCTCCGCTTACCCTACAATGAGATTTGAATCAGTAAGGGTTACAGGAGCAAGATACCAGATGATGAGAAGACGAAGCCAGATGATGAATGTCTCCAGATGTCTACAACAAAGGAGGATGATATGGTCACATTCCCCTATCAGAGGGGTGCCTGCAGTAGTCCCGGATAATGTGGTCCATCAAGGGGCTTCGAACAGAAACACTTACGAAACTCCTCATACCCAAATGTCTACACAAGTCACCTATGGGCTATCCGTCCATGCTATACACCAGGACTTGGAGAAACCGATGCAAGAAGTCCCTCCACCTGAAGAGAATCAGCAGGCCGGGAGGCCTGCGCCATCTGCTATACCCAGGGAGTCCCCTCGTGATACAGTGATAGAGATGCTCCAGTGGGTCCTTCGTGACCTTGACCAAATCAAGCGTCAACAAGCTCAGCAAGTGCAGGAAGTTGCATTCATAAAAGACCGTCTCTTGACAGCCGCGGTAGATGCCGTGGTCCAAAATGAAATACTAAGAAGTCCGGCGTCAGGTCATCAACCCGCCCGGTCTAATATGCTGGGGCAGCCCGCCTTTGTGGCTGGGACCAGTAATGCTCAAAGGCCGACCTCTAATGGGACCTCATCAACGTCCCACCCTGAGGATAACTCTGCTCCAAATGCCTTCGGGGTGAATTATTCTGTGAATGTGATCAGCGTCAGCATGGGCGCCGACAACCAAGAAGAAGGGCAGACATCTGATGATACCACCCCTCCAGCTAAAGTTGCTTCGGAGCCCCCTGCTGAACCAGCTCCCTGGGAATTTTCTTTCCGAAAGGAAAATACCAGCATGATATTTAATAAGCTCCGCAAAGCTGGCAAGATATTGGCTATCGGCTCACGAGCTATCCGCACGGAGGCGGAAAAGAAGCACCCTGCATACTGCGAATATCACTGCATGGTATCGCACCCTACTAGTGAATGCAAGGATGTACAAAGATCATTAGAGGCCTTTATCAGACATGGTGAGATCGACTTTGATGGGAATTTCACCGAGAGAATGCATGCCAAGCTTCGGATAGAAGGGTACATATGCCGCTTTGGCTTTGTCGAAGATTGTTTTAAACCTAAATGGCCACCACTCCATGCCAGGGCTCCCATTGAGATAGAAAGCCTGCTGGACAGTCAAGCCGAACAGGGCCAAGAAGAAACCCTTGAACAGGAGGAAAGGTCAGATCTCAGCCAAGCCATCGACTTTGAAGTCACACAGGGCTCCAAGGCTCGGAAGCAAGACCCGAGGGACAAAACTCAACAGTTGGAAATTGACTGCAATCATGAAGAAGGTTGTGAAGCCAAAAGCCATGAAGAAAATGTTGAATTGAAGACAGGGCAAAGCCAGGGAGATAACCCCCAGGAAAATGAGCCTCAGGCAGGATGTGATCAGACCCAAATAAGCAACACTGGTGAAAAAGTTGCAAAGCCAACTCCCAAGCTAGGTCGAAAAGGCCGAGCTCGGCAAAGAAGAGAAAAGCTAGCTCTCGCACAAGGTCAACAAAATCAGATCAAGTCTGAGTCGTCTGAACATGGCCTGGAGCAAGCCTTGAAAGGGCAAGACAAAGCTGAGTTGCCCAGTACCAACATACAGCAGGAGGAGGTCCGACAAGAAAAGAAACCTGCCCCCAAAGTGAACTTGCAAGCTGAGAATCCTCCCATAGCCGAGTTCCAAGAGTTGCCTCTCCATATCATCGAGCAGGCAATCAATGCTACCTTTCAATCCCAACAGGATGAAAGTAATTGGGTCACAATGACCCCGAGAAAGCATGAGCAACCCAAGTTCATCAGAAACAAGGCTCCATATCGCCGCCCTTATATGGGGGGCTCCTCTTAGCCGCCTACAGAAGCCCATGGTCCTTCCCTGACCAAGCTTGCTCAGGAGAAGAAGCAAGAAAGAAACAGACAGAAAAGCTTGAAAAGAAGACTGAAGAAGCAGGCCGAGCAAGCCGCCTTGATGGAGGCTCCCAGAAAATTGAGCCCCATGCAAAAGCTTCAGAAATTGATCAATGAACTGGAAGAATATGTCCCTTCCAAGCCTTCCAACGGCGTCCCCTTGGACTGATATATCCCTTGGGAGGAGATGGAGCGCAAGACAAGGCTCAAGAATTGGCTTCGTCAGAAACTCCAACAAGCTCAGAAAGGCGAAAAGTTCCCTCTCCCGGAAGAATTGGCCATCTTCTATAAAGATGACGAACTCACCATTGAGAAGTTAGAAGAAATGCTGAAAGACTTCTCATGCAATATGGTGTCGATACCGCCACCTGAAAGTTTGTCATCCTCAGGGGGCAAGGCGGCCACTGCGACCTATCAACGTCGCGGACGAGGCCGGGGCAGAGGTCGCGGGACAAATTCCGCCCCACCTACTCGGGGGAATCCCAATCCGCCCAACCTCGACAGGGTGATAGTCTTCCGCGGAGAAGAACCTGAACCTACCCCGGAGGTGGAAATACGGGGCAACACATTTATCTTCGACCCGTCAGATGAGGAGGACGAGGTCGTTGCCCAGGCCCCTCAAGAGAAGCCAGCAGAACAAGCTACTCAGTCGGGTCCCTCTGGCAAAGACAATGTTGAAACGCCACCCCCGGATGAAGACTCATTGGCCCCGCTGTTCAGGGAAAAGGAAGGCGACAAACCAGAACCTGAGGAGAGTAGTAAACTCATGTATCCTCCCAAATCTCTAGAGCAAATGGTCGCGCCACTGGACCAGATCCGGGCTAGAGCTGATCGAAAAATCATCCAGCAAATGAAGCGGTTTCCCGCCAGTGTGACTGTGTGGGATGTCATTACCTGGAGCAAAGAATTGAGGGAAGCTCTTGTAAAGATTCTCCAGCAACCTGAAGTTTATGAAACCCATGTGGCCGAAGCCCAGGCCCAAACCTATGAAGCACTAGCTGCAGAGGTCACTTTCTCCGACAAAGACATGCTGTTGTCCACGCCATGCCATAACCGCCCGCTTTATATGCAAGGCAAAGTCAACGGGCACGAACTCAATCGGATCCTAGTCGATCCCGGGGCGTCAGTCAATATAATGCCCCTCAAGACCTTCGAGTCTTTATACCTGGTCCCCTATCTACAAAGGGTGAATGATGTGAGAATCTCCGGGTTCAACCAAAATTCAGAAAATGCCCTAGGCAGGGTAGAAGTAGAGCTGGTGTTGGGCGATTTCACCACGAAGGCGGTGTTCTACATCATCAACGCCAATACCTCATACAAGGCCTTGTTGGGGAGACCCTGGCTCCATGAAAATTGGGTCATCCCCTCCACACTCCACCAGTGCATTAAATATGCAAAAGGTGGAGAATAGCACACTGTCTTCGCCGACCGGGCTCCCTTTCGGCCAAATGAATGCAACTTGACCGACGCCCAACTATATTTCGGCGAGCCTTCAGCTGAGTTACCAGGTCAAGTGAAGGACAAAGGCAAGCAGAAAATCAATATTGAAGAAGATGATGATGAGGAGGAAGATGAGCTCTTCACGGTAAACAAGCAACTCCTGAAAATTCACCGGCTAAGTCTCCAAAATGATGCTCCAGAGGCAACCCCAAATCAGCCAGAAAGGCGAGAAATCAATTTCGAAGCAAATGTGATTGGCCGGGCCATTGATAGAAGCATTTCTCTGCCACCGGCGTCCATGCAGCTGCCTTTTCGGAGAGAGGAATACAAAGTTGAAAGACTGAAGACATTTGTCGTCACACATCAGACAAAGGAAATGCAGAAAAGGGACGAAGAAATCAAGCCCATTGTCTTCTATAGGGGAAACCTAGTCCCCCATGTCCCCCCAGTTGATGATTTCGGGTGGACTAAAACACCACAGGATATCCTTCAACCTGTAGAAGAGATGGATGACATGCCTCAGCGTATCAAGAAGATGTGTCAAAAGCAAAAGATATCACAGGCAGAAGAAGCTTCCCGGCGTGAATACTTCCGACAGATGTGGAACCCAAAGCATGTCCGGGGGCAACCGCCCTTCGCCAAGAAAGATACAAGAGGGCTTGGGTATGACCGAAAGCCAGACTTTGAAATCTATTATACGGTCAATACCTTAGGGGTTTTACCCCTGTCAAATGAGGAGCAATCAGGAGAGAAGCAACCTGACTCCGCAAATGAAGAACAAGGACAGGGAGAACAACCCACACCCGTACGTGTGCCTCCGCCTCAAGAAAATTCTGAAGAAGAAAATCAGCAATTCTGGGCAACTGTCGCTATCAACTTAGAACAATATGAGGTGCATGTTGCTGACTCAGATGAGGAGAAAGACTTCATCGATCTACAGCCAGCCCCGCGTGAACTTGAAGATGGCGGACAGGCTACTGTAGATGAATTAATTGAACTCAATCTCGGAGGGCCGGGGGACCCTCGACCGATATTCATAAGTGCTCTACTCAGTAAGGAAGAAAGACAGCCCTACAAACAACTCCTGACGGAATACAAAGATTGTTTTGCCTGGACTTACAAAGAGATGCCTGGCCTAGATCCTTCTGTGGCTGAACATGAGCTGTCAATATTCCCTGATGCTAGACCAATGAAACAACCTCAAAGACGCATGCGTCATGAACTGGAGCTCAAAGTCAATGCTGAGGTCGACAAGCTGTTGCAAGTGGATTTCACAGAGCCATGCATGTATCCGATTTGGCTCGCCAACATAGTCCCTGTGAAGAAGAAAAGTGGCCAAGTCCGAATCTGCATCGACTACAGAGATTTGAACAAAGCCTGCCCGAAGGATGACTTCCCAGTCCCGATCACCGAAACCATGGTCGATATGACTACGGGACATGAGACATTGTCATTCATGGACGGCTCGTCAGGATATAATCAAATCCGCATGGCTGTCGAAGACAAAATGTACACTGCCTTTAGATCCCCCAAAGGGATTTTCAACTACAAGAGAATGCCCTTCGGCTTGAAAAATGCTGGCGCCACCTATCAGAGGGCTATGACCAAAATCTTTGATGAGATGATTCATGATCTGGTCGAATGCTATGTTGATGACCTCGTCGTTAAATCAAAAAGGCGAGAGAACCATCTGGCAAATTTGCGGCGGGTCTTTGAAAGGCTTCGCCAATATCAATTGAAGATGAATCCAATGAAATGCGCCTTCGGCGTGTCAAGTGGCAAATTCCTCGGCTTTATTGTCAGATACCGGGGGATAGAGATTGACCCAGACAAAATCAAAGCAATCCGAGGACTTCCCTCACCAAGAAACATAACTGGGCTGAGGTCACTTCAAGGCAGGCTAGCTTATATCAGGCGATTCATCTCCAATCTCTCAGGGAGATGCGCCCCCTTTGGCAAGCTGATGAAGAAAGGAGCACCATTTATATGGGATCAGGAATGTCAGAGTGCTTTTGATCAGATCAAGGACTATCTGCTTACCCCTCCTGTACTAGGGGTACCAATTAAAGGGAAACCACTCATCCTCTACATAGCCGCCATGGATGCTTCGCTGGGAGCTTTACTGGCACAAGTAAATGAAGAAGGCAAAAAACAACCACTATACTACCTCAGCAGGAAATTGGTTGGCCCTGAACGCCGCTATCCACCCATAGAAAAGGTGTGTCTGGCGTTGGTTTTTGCCGTGAAAAAAATGAGGCACTACCTACTGTCCCACCAAGTGGAACTAATATCGAAAATAGATCCACTCAAGGTTCTTTTCAATCAGCCGGTATTGTCAGGAAGACTAGGCAAATGGGCTTTGCTCCTCATGGAGTTCGATATCAAATTCATTCCACGAAAGGCAATTAAAGGTCAGGGGATGGCAGATTTCTTGGCAGAACATCCGCTCCCAGCAGACTCTCCTCTCAACCTCCAACTCCCTGAAGAAGAAACACTTTCACCTCACTAGGAGGTGGAAGGCCAAGCAGAAAGTTCTCCTCAGAAAGATAAGGAGGCCCTCACCATCAATTTACCATGTTGAGAGCTCTATTTCGATGGCGCTTCCCGAACAATCAAACAAGATGACGGTTCTTCAGCGTTTGCCTCGGGAGTCGGCATCGTCTTGGTCACTCCATAGGGGGGAATCCTCCATAACTCCTGTGCCCTCATGAAACCTATGACCAACAATGAGGTAGAATATGAAGCACTAATTGTGGGGCTCCAATTGGCACTCGAAATGAACATCAGATGCATTAAAGTCTATGGGGACTCTCAACTCATTGTCCGACAAGTCACGGGGGATTATGATGTCCGGAAACAGGAGCTAATCCCTTATCATACCATGGTGCTGAGACTCAGGCAGAGGTTCTACCTTTTTGAGATAAGCCATGTACCCAGAAGCAAGAACTCTCAGGCGGATGCCCTAGCCAAATTAGCCTCTGCCATAAAGCTACCTCCCGAAGGAGAGCTTGATATAACAGTCAGACACAGGAGGCTCATGCCCAGTATGCTTGAAGAAGAACCTGAACCAGGAACTTTAGAAGTTAACCTTCTTGAAGAAGACAACGCCGCCCAGGAAGAAGATTGGCGCGAGCCCATCATCAAGATAAAGAACGGTTGGCTACCTCCAGACCGGGCAGAAAGGGTGCAATTGTTACAAAGGGCAACATCCTATCAATTAATTGCCAATCAACTCTACAGACTTGTTCATGAAAAAGACAGGTCTGTTCTCCTAAGGTGTCTCTCCCTGAAGGAAGCAAAAGCCATAATGCATGAAGTCCACTCTGGACTATGCGGCGCGCACCAAGCGGGAGATAAAATGAAGATGAATATCAAGCTGAAAGGGTTTTATTGGCCCACCATGTACGCGGATTGTAGTCAATACGCCCATTCATGTCATGAATGC
The DNA here is from genome assembly GCA_014218235.1 of Colocasia esculenta. Classification (NCBI taxonomy): domain Eukaryota; kingdom Viridiplantae; phylum Streptophyta; class Magnoliopsida; order Alismatales; family Araceae; genus Colocasia; species Colocasia esculenta. Next base: position 151,346,622 of record CM024762.1, read on the forward strand.
CAGGTTTTCGGTACTATACCAAGGAGACCCTCCAATTCCCTCCATCCAACGGCACCCACATGGCCATTCGCTGAATGGGGGATGGATATTGTGGGACCATTCCCACAATCCTCTAAAGGGCATAAATTCATATTGGCTGCAACTGACTACTTCTCTCGATGGGCCGAAGCAGTCCCCCTTCGGGAAGTGACAGGAGAAACTGTCGCCAGATTTGTCCGGCAACACATCATATATCGGTTTGGCACTCCCAGCGGAATCATCTCAGATAACGGCACGCCATTCAGAAACAAAAGGGTATATGCACTGGCAGCCAAGTTTCATATAGACTGGAGGACATCGACCGTCTACAACCCACAAGCCAATGGCTTAGCTGAAGCCTTCAATAAAACCCTGTGCAGGCTACTGGCCAAGATAGTCGACAGTCGCAAGCGGGAGTGGGGAGAAAAGTTACATGAAGCTCTCTGGGCATACCGAACAGTCTACAAAACTCCTACCGGATGTTCACCATTCTCCTTGGTATACGGAGCAGAAGCAATGATCCCAATTGAAATTGAAATGTCTTCCTACAGGATAGCTGTTCATACCGGCCTACAACCTCAAGAACAAGATGAGGCAGAAAGAAGGTTGGAAGAATTGTCAAACTTAGAAGGAAAAAGGTTAGAGGCCTACAGGCATCTCCAAGCATATCAAGCACAAATGACGCGAGCATACGACAAGCTAGTCAAGCTCCGCGTATTCAAGAAAGGTGATCTTGTCATGGTCAAAGAAAAAGAAGTCATGGCAGGCCGGTCAGCTGGAAAGCTCAAACCTAATTGGCATGGACCCTATGTTGTCTCAGAAATCTATGAAGGGGGTGGATATACGCTCGTCGACAGCAAAGGAGAAAAGCCCTTTCCCCCGTTGAATGGCAAACACTTGAAAACATACTATGCGCCAGAACATAAATTTTCTGGGCGATCCTCATGAGATACATTTGCAAAAAAAAAAAAATAAATAAATAATTGGGTTTAAAATAGAGGTGCCCCGGCAGACTTAGCCACGACCATCCTAAGTGTGGCTAAGGGTAAAAAGTCCCAGAACCCGGCTGAGGTGAAAACCCGGAAGGGCGCCTAAGGCAAAAATGGGTAACCCCTCGACGTGAAAACCCACATGGGCGCGTTGGAAAAAGCTAAAGGGGGCCGACCACGGCGAAAACCCGAAAGGGCGTCGAGGCCGGTAAAAAAAAAAGAAAAGAAAAAAAGTGGGAATGAATGAATCACCAACGATGGGGAATCATCATACCCCCACAAATAGGAAGGCCAGATATCCGATGAAAAGCCCATAAATCGAGAGAAGTCTCACCCTCCGCTGTCGCAAAGGTATTGAACCTTCTGTTAAATCTCTCTGTCAAAGCTTGCAGGAGACCGGCGTGACAGGGATAGCTATATAATGCTGCAGTCACCGCATGGCGAATCCCCACATGCTCAAGTAAATCACAGTAGTGGTGCAAAATCCCCATAAGCCACTCGGTGGCCCCAAGGCGAAACCGATGGGAAGAAGTCACCGACCATCCATCATACCAGCTTGGGGCCGAATCACTTAGAATCCGGTCAAGAAGACAAAGTTGAGAATAATCCTCTGGGGCGTATTCACGACCAGAAGGCGATAAGCTCAATCCAGAGAAGGAAAAGCAAGACTTGGGCTGCCCATGCATCTCCCAAGTAGCGGGTACAACTGTCGATGTCCGGGCGATAGAATCAGTAATGGAGCTGAAGAAACCTAGCTGTCCGACATCTGGAAACTGAATGGAATCAGGGCAGTTCGGAGGAAAACTGATATATGAAAACGTGCAAGTCCCCAGCAGGCTATCGCGGCCAACCAGAATGGCCCGTTCCAATTGAACCCTCTCTCTAATCAGCGTGGCGTCATCCGCATCTGGATCACTGGAGGTGAAGTGCTGGATAAACGGAAATAAATGCTCATCTAAAGGGAAGTGCTTCGGATAGCCGTCACCCCTCAGATACTGATAGCAGCCATCCAATTTGACGATCAAGTTTGGATCAACTTTGCCATCCCCAGATGTACGGACGTCCAGAGGACCCCTTGCGCAGGCTGAAACACCTCGATCCACAGAGAACATGTTTTCTCGGATGATTGTCCGGGGAGCCAGCTGAGGCATTTGATTTCGGGTCAACATGGAAGCCCCAACCTGGCCACGCCCTCCGTCAACCGCTCTTTGACTGCGAGGCATCTCGCGATCTGCATACAGAAAAGCGAAGCCAAAGAAAAGGTGCTGAGATGATCAGAACAGTCTCATGGAAAGAAAAGAAATAACACAAGTGGAGGGCCATCATACAACACAACAATATGATGGAAAGAAACAACGTCTCTCAAGTGAATGATGAGAGAAAGGCACGGGCCGCTCGCCGTCATGTCCGACAAGCAACCCGTGGGGGGCATTTGTTGAACAAAATTTTCCTCATAAAGAAATAGAGCAAGAATATGAGGAGAAAAATGTGTGTCCGGGGCTCCAGATAAAAGGAAACCTCAATTTCATGCATTCAGAAATTTTAAAGTGAAGAATTCCCTGCTTTCAGAATAGGGTGAAAGATCCCAGGCTTTCAGAAAATTTCAGAACAGATGAATGATAGAAAGATATCCGTTCTTAATTTTCCGGAGGAGATACGCGGCGGAGAATAGAAACATTCTTCTATACGTCTGCATGAACAGGCCATTCCAAACCAGGTGGGGCTGAAATCACATAACTCTGGTATTCTCGGGATAAAATATTCCCCGGGCCCTTAATACATCGGAAAACACTTGTTTCAGATATTAAGAACAAGTGTAAGAAAAGAACAAAATGTATTGTCCAGGATATTCAGAAATTTCAGAACACGTGAAAGACAGAAAATTATGTGTTCTGAATTCTCAATATGGATAAACAGTAGAAGACAGAAATAGCCTTCTACCCATATTCGAATCTTGGATGGAGGTCATTCCGAATTGGGTTGGGGCGGAAGCCATATAACCCCCCATTCTCGGGATAGAATCTTCGCCGGTCAATCGTTCCAAATGTTCGGAACAAATACGCCAGGGGAAATATTTATCCGAGCCTCGATGAAAGGACAACCCTCAAAGTTACTTATTCAGGAATTTTCAGAATGAGTGGATGAAATGAAACCACTCGTTTAAGATTTTCCGAATAAATCTGAGACGGAAGAAGAAATCAGTCCCGTGCATCCCAGAACGTCAAAGAAAAATCCCTCGGGGTTAACCATGGACAGAAATGAGTCAACCCCGTATCCCGGGGACAAGTCCAAGGTCGGGCAAATGGAACGGAACCCGTCCTACATGGCATTCATGCCCAAACAATCAGTCAAATACCCATGTCAGCAGAAATAGCGACAGAAACTGCTCGTTGCGCCAGGGAAAAAAGTCCACGTGGTGAAAACGACAACGAACCAGGTTTTTAAAGGCTTCCCAGGGCCAGCAGGAGAGGAGCGCACCCGGTGGGAGCCCCACCAGGCCGTGCGCACCCGGTGGGCATCCCACCAGGCCCCCACGCCCGGTGGGAGTCCCACCGGGGGCTCCCGCACCCGGTGGGAGGCCCACCGGGGCTGCGCGGCCAGTGGGGGCCCCACCGGTGCCCCCACACCCGGTGGGAGTCCCACCGGGGCTCCCGCACCCGGTGGGCCTCCCACCAGGGCCGCGCGGCCAGTGGGGGCCCCACCGGTGCCCCCACACTCGGTGGGAGTCCCACCGGGGCTCCCGCGCCGTGTGGGCCTCCCACCAGGGCCGCGCGGCCAGTGGGGGGCCCACCGGTGCCCCCACACCCGGTGGGAGTCCCACCGGGGCTTGCGCACCCGGTGGGCCTCCCACCAGGGCCGCGCAGCCAGTGGGGGAGCCCACCGGTACCCCCATACCCACCGGAGTCCCACTGGGACCTCCACACCCGGTGGGCCTCCCACCGATGCCTCCCCATCCCATCGGCACAGAGAAAAGGAGGGAAAGGAGGGGGGAGGAACAGAAACGGAAAGCAATAAAGACGTACCTGGTGGAGGTTCCCCCAGTGGAACTCGCAATATCTTCCGGTGGGATGCCCACCTCCACTCCCAGACTCCTATAAAAGGAGAGGAACTCCAGAAGGGAGAGGAGGAGAAGAGAAGACTGGCCACCAAGCCCGGGAGCTCCAAGAAATCGCCCAAGGCCCTCTTTGCTGCGATCAGAAGCTGCTGTGCTGCCTTGCCCTGTTTTATATAAGTTTGAAGGCTGGAAACTTGCCTTGTTCTGTTCAAGGCAAGTGCATGACATGGAAAGTGTGTGCATGATACATGCATGATATGTAAAGTACGAATCAGTCCATACAAGTTTGGAAAGAGGACTCCATGGACTTTTCTAAAAAGGAAACAAATACATGAGATGATTTTATGAGATGCATGGGTGGATATATTGATGTTTTCTGCATGAGAAAAATTACAAAAGAACCCTGTATCATTTTTATCTGCACAAATGACCAAGATGCATGATCATTTCAAATCTAACCATTGTAACATATGAATAAATGTTAAAAAAAATTCAGGAACAAAAGTCCTAAAAGATAGAAGTTCAGAAAAAATTACAAAATCACCCTTACCGATCATAAAAATTACAAAACAACCCTCACATGGCCAAAATGCATAAATCAGTCCCTAAAATATGGAAAATTATGAATCAGTCCGTGTTTTAAGGGGAGATCTTGCAAATCAGTCCACTTTTTGGGTTTAAAATATAAATCAACCCACCATTTTGGAACAAAAATTGCAAATCAGTCCCAAGAAACACGGGAAACGATGAATCAGTCCTAATTTTGTGAGAAATAAGGCTAATCAGTCCCCGATGTGGATAGATACATTGGCGGAATGGCCATAACTCCACATGGAAAGATGAACTTGATGTGAACGGGGCCTTTCTTGCTCATAATATGTTTTTCGATAATCAGGTCTAGCCATGTATCAAAGGTGTTCGAGTTTTTCTCGATGTAAATAAAACGTCGTTTTGTCGACGGGGAAAGGTCCAGTACACGACACCCAAATCGCCTGATACATGAATAAAATTTGTCTGTTTTAACAGACTGGCACGCCCGCAAAAGAGATGGCCAACATCACAATATATCTTTTTCTTCTAAAAAGATAAAAAAAGATTTTTTTAAAGAAATTTTCCCGTGCTAAAACAGACCCGTATCCCAGTTGAGTCCCACAGACCATAGATCTTGCATTAGTGAACATCTATAAAGAGGACAATGAATTTGTTCTAACAACTTTCTCTTTCAGCAGACAGAAGCTCATTCAGTGTTAGGAAGAGATCACGAACGGACTATCACAAACACAAGAACCAATGCATTTCCTGAAACAGCCTGTCAGATTCATGGATGGCATAGTCGGGTCGGGGTGCTGGGTCGGACCCAGCCGACCCCGACCCGAGTCGGGTCGGATCGGAGGATCCGCCCAACTCTATTGGAGTAAAAAATGAGGAAAAATCCTTTTAAAACATATAATAATAGAACATTTTGGGTATATCCATAGTCTAGTTGCAGATATGTTCATATTACAATACAAAGTAACGATAATTATGATATCTTATTTACCTGAACATCATTTAAATGTTATATTTTGTAGTTTCATTTACTTAAGATATTACATGTAAATAAGGAAGTACCCCCCATTTGAATCCAATAAAAATGTCAAAAAAATCATATCTTTTACCAATAAAAAGTCAACTCTCCCATCGAAGAAGAAAATCGTGATTTCGGTGATTTTAGCGAAATGCTAACTTTCTAATCTCTCATAATTTGGCATATCTAAAAATTTGATAATTCAAATAAACTATATGGAACACTAAAAATCCAAAGTCCGGTAAAAAAAGTCAAACGTGCATATGACTTCTCCAAGGGAGCCACTCTCCTACTGACAGCACTTAGTCTGCTTGAGACCTCTCAGGATTTGGTCAAACATAAACTATCATTCAAAGTCATGAGAATTGTCACTTTCTAGTTTCTTTTCAATTAAAAAGTGAAAAATGTCATGAGTTTAGGTGATGATAGCTTAAGTTCACTAATGCAAGATCTATGGTCAGATTCTTCACATATAAAAATATAAATAACAGGATACCTAACATAACTACACAAGTATATAATGCCATTTTTCAGGTAAATGCCACACTATTTCTTAACCTCACTAAATGAGGGTGAAAAGGTGACATCATTGATTCAAGGGAACTTCATGTCATAACCAATCCTATTATGAAAAACATAGACATAGTCCAGAACAACAAATCATGAAATTAATTGGACCAATCCATGAGAAAAATAGACAATCCAGAACAACAATCATGAAATCAATTGGACACTGCAGAAAGCATGTTCTAGTTTGAGTAAGGACAGTGCCAAGCATTAGTTTCTAGTGGTTTATTATGTCAATGTTGTTACATCTCCTCTTGGCGGCTTCTTCCCTTAGACCTACTGCATCATCATAAGTCATAAACACCTTTAAGAAACTAGCCATTTGGTGATCAGGCTGAAAGGAAACATAAAATGGTGCTCCCACCATTTCTATGAATTTCTCCCTAATGTCAATAATTAACTCCAGTAGATGTACATTTTCTGGTGTTATGGCTGGATCTAGCACCTCCAAAAGTTCTTGTTCGTGCAGTCAATTTGCACGATAAAGAAATATCAGATGAAACATAAGAACAATACAGCAACAGTTAAAGACATAAATGTAGTGAAAATGAGAATGATGCCAAATAGGGCTGTAAACAGAGTGAATATGGAGTGGATATTAATTTTCCGCATCCGCTCCGAATAAAATTTGGATATAGAGAGGATAATATAGTGGATTAATTTTCAGATTCGGAGCAGATATAGATTTTATCCACTTCGGAAACATTATCCTGATAAGAAACATTAAGTGATCTAAAAAGTAAACAAAATATATAAAATTCTTAGAAAAAGTATAATGCTAAAAACAATCTCTAAACAAAATATTAGCATTCATACAAATAGAATGAAAGTTGAACGACTACTTGATTTCAACTGAGGCACCATTAAGGTTTCCAACATAGTACATAAACATTCATAAATTACATGTCCCACATTCTTGCAACTATAAGATTCAAGTCAAACAAAAATCAAGTTCTCGCATAGATAACAATCAAATTGTTTTGAAAATAGTTACCAGGTTTGTGGGGGTGGCGGAGGATGGAGAAGAGGGGGAGAGGAGAAGGCTACTGCTCTAGTAGTGGGGCTGACAGAGCAGAGAAGGGGGGGGGTGTTCTCCTGGGGGCTGGGGTTCTCATGCAGAGGATAGCAGAGAGGGGGAGAGGAGGAGGCTACAGATGGCTGCTGCAACTGCGTTTGTGGAGGTGGGGGACTGACGGTGCTAGGGGTCTTGTGCAGAGGATGGCGGAGAGGGTGAGGGAGGGAGGAGGCCAGAGGGATCGCAGAGAGAGGGAGGTGCGTGGAGGGGGGGAATACCACTCGCACCATCATCAGGGAGAACCACCGTCTGCCGTCATCAGAGAATACTGCCACCATCGGGGAGGTCCACTCGTCGCCATCGTCGCGCACTCATGTGGGTGGTGGAGGATGGTGGAGAGGGGGAGCCGGGGAGGTCCACGGAGGGGGGAGCTCGCGCCAATGGCGAAGGATGGCGGAGAGGGGGGGCCGGGGAGGTCCGTGGAGGGGGGGGGGCAGAGGAGGGAGGATCGGGGTGGGTGGAACCATGGAACAGTTAGGGTGAGCTAGGGCTTTGGAGTTTCAATGGTATTATTTATAGGTTATATATGGACCATTAGATCTAGGATCAGATGACCAAGAATAACCACTGTAGAGGAGTAGATCTTAAACAGAGCGAAGCAACCGTTTTCGCGTCCACTCCGTTTATGATCCAGATATTATTCGTATCCAATATCTGCTCCATTGGATACTTGTTAAACAGATAAAACCCACTTAACCAGATAGGAATCCAAAGCGGGTCCGGATTTTATCCAGATCCGTTTACAGCCCTAATGCCAAATGGAGAAAGCATAAATATCTTAAGATGTTAAATAGGTAAAGAACTAAGAAAAATATAATTATCACTTGAGAAAGCAACAAGAATTATTGTTCTCAGGATGCCAACTAGGGAAAGCTAAGACAATGTACCTTTGTTTTCTGCAGTCCATCAGAAGCTTCTGCAATGAATTTATGGTCCAAGCATACTTCATTCCCTTTCGCCAAACATTTCTTGAAATAGGTAGATGCATCTTCAACTTCTCCGAGAAGTAGATGACAACTGAAGCAGATGTGACATCAATTCAATGGGTATTTCTATGTTATTCAGCTGTTTAGAAGCATGCAAAGGAAAATCTAGACAACGGCAGCAATGAATATTGTGGAGCAATCATGCAGCAAAATAATGACAATTGACAAAAAAATTTAAACTGGGACTTAGACAAAGGGAGGCATGGATTGCAGAACAAGCCAGTCCCTTCATCTAAGATCCAAGTTTCCCAAAAAAATAAAAAATAAAAAGGCGGGGGCGGAACAGGATTGAAACAGCAGTTTGTGATCCATTTGGCCCAACTTGAGAATCAGACCACCAGGCTGTTCAAAAGACTATGTCAAGGTTTGAAGAAATAAATAATGTTATTTTTGCAGAATGTCCCTCCCAACATTGAAAGTGGGTCAGGGATAAGGGATCAGGAGATGGAGCTAGGGTTTCCCAACATTGGGGCTTGAACACCAATTGCAACATGCTTCCTGCATGTCATTGCTGCCATCATGCCGCTGCAAAGACACCACTGAGGCGTCATTGCTGGTACAGTATTCCCCTTACTTTGTCTGGCGTTTATTTCCCTTTCCTAGATCTTCCTTTTCCAACCCTGTAATCTTGTCTTTCCAACTTTCTCCCTTCTTTCTCCTCCGGGAACTAGCAAGATTGTGTTTTTTGCCAGGAATGGCCTGTTCTTGATCTGAGTCGGATCAAATCAGAACAGGCATGGATACTTCCAGAGTGAATCCTTGGTGCTCCTTTTTCTCCAAAAAAATAGTACTGGACTGCATCATCTATTAGACAGAGAGCCCACCAACACCCTCTTCCCTCAATCACTCAATGTATGTATGATACAGTATGAATCTATAAATAACTAATAACTACGCCAGTTAGGAAGCTTTTATAACACACATAATCAAGGACAAATGTCCCTTGCGGTGGAAGAGTTGGATCGGTCCTTCATGAAATATCATGAGGTCATAGTATCAACTCCCACTATGGACATGCACGCAGGGTGAATACAAATCGTGGTTCACATGGGTTGCAATCCCACGGACTTTGATGGGCTGAGAGGGTTGAACTGCCTAAGAGATGTATTTCAGGCTTGATCCTGGGCCAGTGGGTTTAACCTTGGTGTTCAAAAGAAAAAAAAGATAAACAAAGACAATTTTGACATGGATAGCAACAAGGTGGAAGAGTCCACTATATTTATTCTAACTAGTATATCCAGTCCTTTATACCACCCTCAGTTGACAAAATAAAATAAGAGCCTTAATAGTTCAAACATATCAGTAATAATCATAAAAGAAAATATGAGTCTTGAAGGCCATCGAAACTGGCATATCAAAGTCTGGTGGAAATGTAACACCACTGAATTTCTCAGAATAAAAAATATAATAAAAGAAACTGTATAGACTATACAGACATGCTCACTCGTGAAAAATAAAGAGGCAAAAGTAGCCATTTTAAGAAGATCACTTGTGAAAAGATGCATAAAAAGACTTTAGCATTAGGTCCAACAAAGGATAACAAATGTGAGAAAGACGACATGGAAAAAGCTTACTTCGCAGCTCTAAGTTGAGCTTTGAGGAAACCTGGATCAATACCACTGGCCATCATACAGTCAGAAAGTGCTTCTCTAATTCTTCCAATAGACATCCTGGTAGCTGCACGGTTGCTATAGCATAGCATCAAGGCATGGGTGCAGCTCCTCAAAGTTTCATTAGGCAAAATAGAATTCACTCCTTTTGTATAATATTCCTCAGCTTTAGACAGATCTCCATTTGCATAAGCTTGGTTACCCCTAATTAGCATCAGAAAAAAAATTGATTATTGGTAAAAATACATCATAAAAATGAGACCAATATTTCCCAAGCAGTATGTCCAATAGCCATGAGTTCTTATCTACAGCGAAAACAGTTCAAAAAAGAATGTTACAACAAATATATATATCAAGCAGAACAAACTATAGGAACTAGCGATCCTTCGAGAAACAGAAGAACAAGAACAAATTACACATAGATGGCACCTGAGTCGCCACTTTTCACAGGCTTCCTGTGCAGCAATGCTTGCAGTGGCCATGGATGCGCTGTCTTGTCTAACCTCTGTCACTTTGTTTCTCTCTAAATTCTTCTCCTTCAAACACTGAGTGACAGATGGAACTCCTATTTGGGCTTTTGCAGAATCCAGATGCGAAGGAATACTAACATCTGGAAATAAGTGTGCAGCAGGAGAAGGAAACTGCACATTTGCATCTAGATTGGAGATGTAAGAATCCCGTCCCACTTTTGCTCTGAACTTCCTTCTGTGCCTTGAAGCTGAAAAGGAACCTTGAGTGGAAGTTGTTGCAGCAAAAGTGAAACCTAATTCATTGATACCATTAGAACAGGAAGCAAAGGTAAAACCAGTTCCACAGTCACCAGCTTGCTTCACATCATCCTCATGTAATTCATGGTTAAGATATTCTTCATTGATATCAGAACATTCTGTCGCATGAACTAAATCTTCATCCACAGAAACTGAGTTTTGTATGCCAGTTGATGAGTGGTGGGAACCGAAGTCTATGGACTCCCCTGATGCTACTGAAGCTTCTCTGGAACACTCATCAACCGCCGAAGTCTCCAAGTGACAAGGTGAAAAATCCATTGGAGAATAGTCTCCTGCAGAATCAAGCTCGGAATTTATTTGAGAAGATGTTCCCCTTGATGTAAATCCTTTACCTCCTCTTTGGGATTGCACAGCAGAATCTCTCAATTTTCCTCTCCTTTTCTTTGCCCTTGCATGACTAAATGCTCCCTTCTTTACATTGGATGCAGCGTTCTGGCGTTGAGCACCACTATCCTTGGAATAACATGAAGAATCCTCTTTAGGCATTCCAAATTTCATCTGTGGCATTCCAAGTCCTTCACAAGGAACAGTAAAAGTAGAATCACAACCAGATGATCGAGAAACAGAGCCAAATGATGAGGAATGAGATGATGCATTTGTATCTGCCACAGGTCTAGCATGGTAACCTGTGGGTGCAGGAGGAGCACCACCAACATCTGAACTAGAATCCTGATTCGTCACATGTGAAAACAATGGATCAGAAGAAGCAGGCATAGTTTTATCACATGCAGAAACAAAAAAACCATTGTCATGGGTCATGGGCTTCCAATCATCACTTATAGTTTTCTCATGGTGATCATTGTCCATAGGTCCCCTGATATTCAGTTCCTTCATTTTATCTTGGACTTTGTGACCTCTGTCAACCCAATCTGCCAAGCCTTCATTGAAAACTGTACTTCTATTTGAACTGCTTCCAAACACAAAAAACCCTGATGTTGAATAAGTTTCACCAGAAGGTGCAGGAGATTCCTTGTTACTTCCAAAAACAAAAGCACTTTCATCGGTGACATGATCACCACCTTTAGTTTTCTCCATCGGATTGCTATTCTCAGAACCTCTAATATTCATTTTCTGCATCTCCTCAGGGAGTTTGTTAAATGCTCTTTGGTCAAAACCATCAAACCCCCCTTTACAAGAATCTGTCCCCTTTGCTGAACTGCTTCCAAAAATGAAACAACCTGCAGAGGGCTTACTTTCACCAAAAGAACCAGAAACGTTTTCACTACTTTCTGAAGCTAAAGCACCAGATTCATTTGTCGTCGAGCTTCTGCCAGGACCATCAGAAGCATTTAAATCAGGAGCATTGTTTTTTTTTGAACTGCTTCCAAAGACAAAAATGCCCGCTTTGGAATTGCTTTCTCCAAAGGAACCAGGTACAATTTTACTAGATCCAAAGACAAAACCACCACTACTGCTGTCCAAATTGTCATTTTCCCCTCTAACATTACCAGCATTTCCAGAGCCTCCAACATTCAGCTTCTGGATCTCCTCCGAGAGTCTTCCAGTGGCACTATCGTCAAAACCATCAAAAGCATTTTCATCAGAAACAGTGCTCTTCTTTGACTTGCTTCCGAACACAAAAACACCCGTACCTTCTTCCTTCCAACTTTCTGGTTGACGTGTCCTGCCCCCTCCACTATTGACGGTTTCCAACTCTTTGGGTAGCTCATTCTCATGAGAAAAACCAATATTTTGATTGCTCCCAAAATTAAATGTATCCTTACGGTCAACTGCATTAGGTCCTTTTGCCTTTGCACAGCCATCAACACCGCTGGGCACCTCAATATTCAACTTCCTCATTTCATCGGGAAGTCTAGAAGTCATATTCGCATCAAAACTAGAATGCTCTGCCATGCTACTGAAAGCAAAGATGCCAGCATTAGGAATAGTTGCGGCACCAGAACTACAGTTTCCACTGGTTGTAAACTTACAACTAGCATTCTCTGCATCTGTAGAACAGTTCTTCATACTTGAATCATTGATATTCAACTTCTGGATCTCTTCTGGGAGTTTTCCTACTGAGCTTTTATCAGAGCGGTCAGTGGAGCTTAGATCAGGAACATGGCACTTTTTTGAACTGTTCGGAAAGACAAATGTACCTGCTGTGAAATTGCTCTCACCAGATGAACTAGATGCATTTCTATTCGTACCAAAGACAAAAGCACTCCCATCACCAGTCCCAAAGCTGCGATCTCCACCTTTAGCTTCCCTGCTATTCCCTGCATTTCTGGAACCCCTGATGTGTAGCTTGTGCATCTCCTCTGGAAGTTTGCCTGCGGCACTCTTGTCATAACTATCGGCAGCACTTCGACCAGAAACTACGCTCTCCTTTGAACCGTTTCCAAAGAGAAAAACACCTGAACTGGATGGCGTAGCTTCTTCTTTGATGTTTCCCGACTGAGCTGCAGGACTCCTCTCATCAAAATAAGGATTCTTTGCCCCTGCGCCAAAATCAAATGGACCAGCATTAGAAATTGCCTCCTCCAAAGGAGAACTGCACGTTCCAGCAGTCGCAAACCTACGACCGGAATTCCCTCCATCTCAAGTTACATACCTTGCAAATGCGATGGGTCGGAAGAGCCAACAGCAGAGCGACCAGCGGCAAACACAAAACTCGCATTCTCAGATTTTGCAGGCTCAAAACCACCAGAAATCCCGTTGCCACCAAACGTGAATGCGAAGGCACTATCTTTCGCGGATGCAACCGTATTTCCCCCCTGGTCGGAATTCAAACCCCTGCCAGGCGCAAAATCCGCACCCCCAGCTTCGGCACGTCCGAACCCACCAGACCCTGAGGCCCTCTCCGCCGCGGCCCCTCCGGTGCCGGAAGGGTCTCCCACGGGGGGCGGGGCCCCCCGGAACGGGTTGTACCCCACGTCGGTAGTATCCTCCGAGTCCGCGAACGGTGCCGGCCCGGGCCTCACCCGCTGCGACGCAAAGTTCCGCCTCACCTTCACGAACCTAGGCTTCGACAGGCCCGGCGGCGGCGCGGGGGGAGCCCTCTCGGCCTTCGGCGGCGGGAACAGCATCGAGAACACGCTCTCAAGGTTCCGCTCTCCGGGGTTCCCCGCGGCGGCTCCCCCCCGGGCAGCGCCCACGGGGTCCATTGCCGCCACCGTAGTCCGGAGACGATCCGTAGAGGGAGTGATCGCGGGGGCCGCGACGTCAGAGGGGGCTCGGCCGACGACCCTAGGGCTGCGAGTCGGCGGGGTCGTCTTCTTGTGGAGGGTCCCGGAAGAGGCGGCGGTGGCGGTGGCGGCGGCGCGAGCGCGGGGGTCTACCAGGGCCGGCGACATCCCCGGCGGGGGGTCATCGACTTCGATCTCCGGTCGGCGGCTACGGAGATCGCGGGACGCAGCGCGGCGCTGCTCCTCCTCCGGTTCTCGCCCTTTTTGGGGGTTGGCTTTTTTTCTTTTTCTTTTTTTTTTTCTGTGTCTGGCTTCGGAAGGCGGCAACGTCACGAGGGCGATCTCTCTCGTGACTGCTCCTCCTCTCCTCGTCTTTGAAATGGATGTCCTTTTGTGGATACTCACGTGAGATATTCAGGAGTTTGTGCCGTACCCAGAATTTTCTATTATTTGTTTACATGCCCTTGAAGTGGGATAAAAATCCATCCCCTTGCGCACTAATTTAATGTCTAATGCGATGTAAAAAAAATATCACATAATTTAAATGTATTAAAGTGTAAATTAATTAAGAGTAAATTACAGTAAACTTTAGTATAACCAGGACTTAATATATACTATAACAAGTAATAATATTTAGTGTAATGGGTTACACTCTATTAGAGACTAAAAAATAAGTCAAATATTTGATAAAAAATTTTAATTAAATTATAATTAATATTAACTAACTTGTTATTTATTAAGTAAAAATTAAAATAATCTTAAATAAAACTATCTTAAAAATACTAAAATAAATATAAAAGAGTTAAAGAAAGAATTAAATTTTTCTCAAAAATCTAAACGTCTCAGAGTGCCAATTCTGAATTGTGATCACATAAGCGATTTCGATGCCCGTGCAGAAAGTTATGTCCAATTCTTTTCGCCCGGGGGTCAAAACCGCCCGCGAGACCCCAATTCAGAATCGACACCATCGCCGGATGAAACACAAGTCACCGGATTAAAGTCGCACAAAACTCAATTTTGACCACAGGAAACCCTAGGCTCTCTTTTGGGCGAAAAGACCTAACTCGGCCAAGAACAGGTGCTTTTATAGAGGTAAGAGTTTAGGTACGCGTTAAGGATGGAATCCTACCGTTGGAGATGGATTTTCAAATTCAAAATTGGGGAAAACGTAGCCGTTTCCCGATCTAAAATTGCAACAGAAACTGAGAAGTAAACGACCACTTTTCTATCTAACTCTCAATAAAATCAATAGATATAAAGTAAGAGAATTGACTCTAAAAGTGAGAGAAATGACTATAAAAGATAAGTGACTTTCAATGAAATCAACTCTTATAAGTGAGAATCAACTCCCATAGGTGAGAGAATCAACTCTTAACGAAAAATCGACTCTAAGACATAAGATTCGACTCTTAGACCAATAAAAATTGACTCCCGCAAATGAAAATGTCACCTAAGATTTTCTATTATTTGTTTACAAGTCTTAAGGGTGGGATAAAAGTCAACTTTATTATGTATGTTTTTTTAGTGGAATAATTGTAGATAAATTTGGGAAAGGTAATTAGCACCTGCCAGCCAGAATATCTTATCTCTACTACTTGGTCTATGCCACATCACCAAGTGCATTCTATCTTTTCTGTTTTTTGTCAAAATAATATTTTTCTATTTTGATGTAAACAATTCAACATCATGTCACAGTTTGGGAGTATCTAATGTAGCGATTTTGAGAAAAAAAATCTCTGACGAAATCAAAATTATTATCAAATAGAAATAACTCACCTCAGCTTGCGTGAGAAGCGCTTTGAACGCTAAAGAGAGAGATGGAGAGAAAGAAAACTCTCTCTCCATTATCTAAAAAGCTGTTTTGAGGCCGCTTTTAGAGGAGATAACCTGAATTTGCATTTAAAATGTCTAATAAATCCTCAACCACCGTTATTTTCTGGGAGAATATGAGGGGTAATGTTGTAAAAAGACTCAAAAATCTCTTTTCACACTACACATGTCCCAAACGAATGAGATAACTTTAAAAGTTCATCATGACAATCCGGTGATGTGTCAGAAACCATTAAAAATCAACTTTTAGAAAAATCTATTTTTGAGACTTCTGTCCCAAACGGTGTCTAACGCGTGAAGTGATAAGCACTTTGTAAAATATATATATATTATGACCCAAAGTTTTGCATAGTGCTGGGAGATTTGAGAAAGAGAAATACTAGTTACTTGGGTATAGTAGCTAGTCGACGTGGAACGACAACGTGGCCGACTTGATTAGTCAGTCGTGGTGTAGGCCCCATGAAATCGCAGCGTGAGGCGGCATGGGACCCACGCGGACGACCAATTAAGTCGGCCACGCTACTGTTCCACGTCATGTTGGCTACCCAAACATCCGAATAACTAACATTTCTCTTTAAGAAATGAGAAATGTGAATTTGCAATCTTGACAAACGATAAAATCACGTTGGCTTTATCGTCTCTAGATAAAAATTTGGAAGGTTCACGTCTCTTATTAAAGTTATGGATCTTATGTTTGGCACAATTTTTGTCCGGACAAAATTTAGCATTTTTCTTGAGAAAACTGTTTTAAAATTACACGAGATGGGTACCTGTCTAATATCTATATTCACATAGTATTACTATTCCATGTCTAAATATTTTTTTTCATCCAACGTGGAAAATCAAGTTTTGACCATTGTTCTAAAGTATTGAAAAGGACTGTCCATGTTGAAGTCTTGAAAAAGATTATGTTAGGACATATGATGTTGATATGTGGAGACCATGCAACACTTTTAAGTGACTTAAACATGTTATAAAAGAGGTTAAATGCTCTATTGCTATGTTCCTAGTACAACATTTAAGGGAGCTAATTAAGGGAAATGCCCAACACTTCCGGCAGACTCTTGTAAGGCAGGTAACATTAGTTCCTAAAAGATCCGAGTCTCTTTTAGACCAATTTATTTGCCAACAACTTGTACATAAAAAAAAAGAAAAAAAAGGAAGAAAAAAAAAGGCATGTGGGCTCCCCCCAACCAACGACGTGGAGAAGACGTCCAACCAAATGATGGAGCCATTAAGAAACTAGCTTGGAACAAGGGATCAAGAACAAGAGGAGGAGAGGGTGGAAGAAGACAAAACAATACTTTACGTGGTCCATGGCTACGAGGATACAAATTTAAAGGTTACTTGATAAGTCGGATAAATATATTGGGCTCGAACTAAGGCATCGTTTGGAACCGTCGTTGTAAAAAGAAAAATCTGTCAAATTTGATTTTGCAAAGGGCGCCGTACATGGGTGCGCTTTCAGCCTTCGGTGCCCGTGCCGACCACGTCACCCACAAAAATGGAAAAAAAAATTATTTCACCTTCCGTGGATCGCCTACACCAATAGGCGACAGACAAATAATTTTTTTTAAAAAAAAAATTTAACACCACCCGAGCCAAAATCGCAGGAAGCGGATCTCCCCCCGCTTTTTGACAACGGCTGGCTTTTCTCTCTCTCTTCTTCTCAAAATCTGCGACAAAATGACAAAACCCTAAGAGTTTTGTCACAGATTTTGTAGTGAAAATCTCACCCAAAATAATTTCCAAATGATGCCTAAGACTTATTTGCACGAATAAAAAGGAAAAGCTTGCGAATAAACCCTGTTATCCGAGATAACAAACCCCCTCGACCCTCGGACAACCCATCCAATTATATTTGTGAATTTATCTGATTAGAAGAAAAAGAAAAAAAAAATGACGATATTTTCTTGGATACCCAAATACCCATTTGATAAGAGAAATGCTTACAAGGACCCTGACCTAAGACAAGGATGATTATTCGAGACTAAAATTACTTTCTTACAGTTTATTTGTTAGAATAAGTGTTTCTTATTTGGTAATATAAATTTACTCGATGAGTTGAGAAATATTTACTGCACACTTTTAAGTGCAATAACATCACCTTCAATCAGGGGTGGATCTACAGTGGGGGCCGCTGCTCCCACTGAAATTTGATTTTTTTTAAATTATATTATTTGTGATATCTTTGGTTTTTAAACTACCACCGTTATATATAGTGCTATTTTTTATTTGTGTTATTATCTCATTTTTTAGAATAAATATTACCTTCTTTAGATATTTTTTTTCATTTGAAATTTGTTGTGTGTACCTAGTGTATAACTTGTGTATCCAGGTATATAATATTGGGATTCTGTCATTAATAAATTTTTTCGATTCTCGATTTTTCTAAATTATATCATGAAATCTAAATTTTGAGAGTATGGTGGTGGCAATAGTGGTGATGCATTTACCACATAAAGATTTGTAAATTGAGAAAAAAAAAGAGAGAGATTGCAAACCTATGTTGAAGGCCAAAACAATGCTCATAATCAAGTCTTTCTATTTTTTTTTTTTGTGAAACAAACAAAAAGAACATTGGTTGTTTTACTGAATTTTTTGAGAATAGAAATGAAATTATTTTGATAATATTTTCATTTATATTATTATATGTTAATGTTTTTATATGTATATATATTGCCCCCACTGAAAAAGAATTTGTAGATCCGCCACTGCCTTCAATTGTTTTTTTAGATGCTTATTCGTCCACCTCGTGTGGCTCGTAACTTTATTGTATCGTATTATGTCATTTTTTTTTTAAATTTGAAGTTCGTTTTTTTATTTTGACATCTAAAATTTTTCTTTGGTGTCTAAATTTTTATTTTGACATCATTTTTTATGTGATACGATGAGCCTAATTTGAACATTAAAATAGAAATGTGGAGCCAAAATAAAAGTTGGGTTCCAAAATCTAAAACAAATGTGGAGTAGTGAGTTACACAAGATGGATGAATGGGTATTCAAAAAATATAACTAGACGCGATGTTATTGCATTTATAGAAGTGCAAGAAACTTTTCTTCATTAAATTATTGATTAGATTTGTTAGAATAAGGGACTCTAGCTGGATGAAGAAAGTGGCTAGAAAGGAATCTAGACAACACAGTCTGGACAAAGACACTGGATAGAAGGGGGAGGAGAAATCACAGGGAAGATAACACGACATAAAATTCGAATCTTAGGATCATATTTGGTATTTGAATAGATCGGAGATATGATGAAAATATCTTCAAATATATTTGATATTTAAGTAGATCGAAGATATAGTGAGGATACATGATCTAAATTACTGTAAGATTTTGTTGCGACAATGGACCATTAGTCTGATCACAACTAAAAAAGATAGGACCACACCCCACTCTAATAAGAGAAAACACATCCAACCTTCTCTAAATTTTACTGCCCACTTTCTTATAAAGCCAATGGAGCTAGCCATTGACAACTATGCTCATATATATGCACACAATAATCTATATGTGGATTTTTCTTAGAAATGTCTCTCTTAAAATACTACTTGCACTAGAACTCTTCTTAGATTTGTATTTGCACGTGTACTCCCTCTTAAGGATACAAAATATGTTCAGAGATTTTTACCCTAACATGTTGCAACGGAAGTCAAAAATATGCTTAGAGCTTGGAATATTCCTTCACTGTAAAAAAAATATTTCAAGCATCTTCTTAATATCTATTGGTAAGGTCTTTGAAGATATTTTGCATTCATAAGGGAGATATATGTGTAAATATAAATTTAAAAAAAATATCGCACAATTAATCTTCCAAGAGAAGATTATATATATATGCAAAAAAAAAAACCTTTTTTCTTCAGAGTTTGGTCAGTGGATGGTAGTGCTACTTCTCCCTAAAAGAAAAGGTGCTACTGCTAATGAAGTCATGGCAGACGTGCGGGTTTGTCATGCCCTGCACTATCTAATCTAGGAGGCTGCCATTGCCGGGGCCTGATCGCTGAGATCACTGAGCTGACTTCAATTTTTGTTTCCCCTTCTTTTTATGGGTAATTATTTTACTATTGTTGTGTATGATTTCTCGTGCCGCCGTGATCCGGGTGAGGGCGAGTTTTTAGCGCGATCAAGTCGACCTCCAAATCTTTGTTCTTCATTTATTTATTATTTATTTATAATACTATCTAAATCAAAGCGGTGTAATAAACTTCGATCCGACTCATGTCAGGGAGAATTTGACACGATCGATTCTTACGGCACGACTAATCTTACTGTTTTGCCAGATTGATCTTGGTCGTCCGGGCTATGACTAAGTTCCTCTGCTACTGAAATCTTGAGCTCCGGCTACAGAGATCTGGCCTACAACCGAGTGCCTCCCATGGATGACCAGTCACATAAAAGCCCAGAGAAGTTTAAGGGAAAACAAAACCTATTGACCCCTATGGAATAGTATCATACCAGGTAATTTAGTGGTAGATCTATATAAGAATAGTGTTGTCTTTATCCTCTCAATATCTAAATTTTAGAAAAAAATCTTCTATGTACCAATACCTCGATGCTTACGCATTGTGCAAATAGAGTCATCCCCAAACTTAGGCGATGAGTTAAGAAAATCCTATATATATATATATATATGTATATGTATATATGTTAAAACTCCCACAGATTTTTAATATCGGACTCAAACCACAACACCTCCTTCCATGCCAAACCAACCAGTTTGGGAGTGTAACAAGTGTCCACATACGCATGTGCACATCACTCTAAAAATTTAGGCATTGAGTTGAGAAAATTCTCTACAGAAACTTCTATAGATTTTCAATATGGGACTATACCATAACAACTCCAATACCCACCAAAATAGAGAGTAACTTGATGATTTGACAGATACAGAGTATGCATAGCGTGAAGGCAAGAAACGGCAACAGTATCGCACAGATTTATTTGAACCTTAAAAAGTTTAATATATGCGTACAAGTATATGTACATGCAACTTTGCAGAACTACATGACTGAGGTCCTTATACCAGTATTAACAAGCATGTACATTAGATAGGCTAATGGAATGATCTAGGTGAACTATTTACCATGAGAACACCACACTTATTCACAGACAGATATTGATGAGGCTAAATTAAAAGAATCGTCATGCCACTCTGACATCACAAAGCATTTCACAGCCGTTGACGTGGTGAGGTGTTTTCTCTGTACATATAGCCTTGATCTGGACCTTGGAGCTAGATAAATGTCGAATATGAATTATAAATTCAAGATGGCTGCAAAAGCTTCTCCAAGAGTTGTCTAGAAAATATCAGGGCACAAATGAAGCTAAAGACAATTTCCAGAATCAATATCCAAGGTTCAACATCTTGGAACTGTTTTAGTATCCACTGCGGCAATTTTGTGCCCTGCAACCAAGAAAACTTGTCATCACACTCGTAATAGATCAATGCCCTTGTTAGCAGCTATTCTCTGATAAACATACACCTGTATAAGAAATTCAGCTTATTTTATCTGATTTCATTAACTTGGTAATTTTGCACATAGCAGTAGCTAGAACTTTAACCAAATCATTCTGTTGTTCACAAAGAAAATCTAATCAGCAGGGTACGATGTTATTCTTCCCTTATCACGCGTTTCAATATTTACTTAGAGGGGTAGATATCAGCCAGTCTCTTAAACAGAACCATAATACATGAGTAATAGAACAGCATATACATTCTGTTGCTAACAAAGTAAATCATCCATATGAACAGAATTTTTCACAATGGAAGTTCAAGCTGGATGTCAAGAAAAAAGACACTTCCCCAACACGCCACAGTCACATTTCAAAGAGCAACAATGACATAGTGAAGCTACAAAGATATGTAGATTAATTCTGACCTCTAGAGCATATGGAGCTAAAGGGACATTCCTGTCGGCTTGCTCAAGACAATAACGCAGTAAGTCTACTATAGCCAAATTCGTCATTGGGCAGTTAAAATCTGCAAGGAAATTAGTAATTATGATAACAATGTCATCAGCTTGAAATATGCAAAGAGTTCATGCAACTGATATTATCATGGAATTTCAGGAGTCACCTGGGACATCAAAAATTTGTTTGGTGGCTGGAATACCAAATAGTTCGCCCAAATGAGTGCAGACAAGAGCACGCTCACGGAATGAAAGTAGATCACCATGGGTGACAACAACAACAGGTCTGTTATCTGGAATATGTAAAATGATTGAAATAATGTTTGCAAAAAATAAATAAATGATACGGTTGGTAAATAAATGGCAATAACCAAGATTTGTTATCTGGAAGATTTTGGAAGTATATTTTCTCTTAATTTCCAGATCAATACAATTCAAGGTCTGTGGTTTCGCTTCAACAAATTGAAAACCGGATCAACCTCTGCAGCAAAAGCTCACATCCTCAGTACCATTTGCAATGCTGTTTGTTGGAGTATTTAGCAGGAACATAATGATGGTTTTTTTTGTGGGGGGGGGGGGGGGGTGAGGGAGTAAGATTTATGTTAAGAATATCTGTTAGCCAGCTATTTCTTTGATTTATGATTGGAGTAGATTCATTTTAAAGGAACCCACAGATGTCTGGAGTAGGGAGCTTAATATTTTGCCATAAAGTTGTATTTGGCTAGTTAATTTTTCGTTTTCTTTTCTGATATCGAGGAATCTCTACTCACCTTCTTCTGATTGTTTTACCTCAATTTAGAAATAGAATTGACGGTACAATCTACCTTTTCCCGAAAATAGAAGTCCATTATAGGTATAACAACAATAGCAGGGCTTATAATGGTATCATAGTGTTAGAAAAACAGTGTCAAATGTCAATAAGCAGTGTAGACTATACAATGCATAACCCAGGATTTGCAACCAACAATAGAAAGAAATAGATGAAAAGAAAAAAAGGTTGAGCATTGGCTGACAGGGGGGTTCAACATAACCTTTTTAAATATAAGCTAACCATGTAACCGGATGTCAACTGGATGCAATCAGCACATACCTTTAAATGACATGAATGAGTAATTGAAATTTTCAACAAGCATGTCGGTATAGTCTTTGTTCAAACTATAGATTGTTTTCAGAACTGAGACGCCATCAACCACAAATATGACAAAATTAGCTTTCCTCCTGAGGAAAGGGGAGCATTTCATATTCTGAGCCATTGCCTTTACTTTTGACTTCAGAGAACCAACCTTGTTGTCTCTGTTGGAAAAAACAATGTGAAGAAATTGAAACAGTTTTAACAGACAAATGAAACTCGGCACAATCATCCACGAAAAGAGATTAATTTACCTCAAGACCATCTCCCCATGCATAACACCCTTGGTCATCCACCTCTTGAGGATATCAAGATTCTCAGATGCAACTTTCGATAAACCCCAAGTGTCATACACACAAAAGGATGCAGAATGTCTGGGGATCATGTATTCCTGAAGGAAGTAGGTCCCTCTAGGGACTGTATACTCCGGTCTAGAGTAGGTTCCTTCTACAGTGGGAATGTTGTCTGCAGCAGAAGCAAAGTTTGTGAATTTGATTAAAGAAAATTTTGTTGGAGACATCCTAGTAGAAGTAAAAAAAAGTTAGGATACAATGACCCTCATAATGACAAGACTATGGTGCACTCTAGGTAGCATTATCAGACGTAAACACTATTAAGAGTCAGAGGCCAAACTGTAGACCTTCTAAAAGGAGGAGGAGAAGGAAAAGGACAAGAAGAAAAAAAATGAAGCAATCAAGTTTTATATCAGCAATGTACAGAAAAAGCAACAAGGGAAGAGAGCTCGTGAAGAGATTTCTTTTGTTTCTGAGAAGAGAAACCTCTCCCTTGTACAGATCATACCTATGAAATGGAAGTAGGTTTCTGTTAACAATTCCCACTGGCAACTTCGGAGAAAATGATCAAAAATTGAATAGAACATGATTCACTAAAACAGGTTCTTTGACACATTTCTGACACACTATGGAAATGTCAAATACATTCCCCATTGCAACATGCTAAACAGTCGATCATTAGATGACAGTGACCTTTTTGTCCTTATTTGTGTAAAACGAGCGTGGTTTACCTCTTAGTGTCATTAAACCAGAACCCAGACCAAAAATAGAAATGTCATTGAACCAGAACCCAAACCAAGATAAAAAGAAAGATTGGCCAAATCAGCAATGGGCTGACTACAGTGCCTTGGCTCTGCACAACACAGCAAAACACTCTTTCACAAATGTATATAAAAAACTTCGGAACCCACTGTCCTCTATCTGTAAATGATTTTCTCCATGGCATCTCTTATTTTGGAATGAGAGAGGTACTTTGATTAATTCTTAACAAGACACAAAAAGGGTGGCACATTTAACGCAAGTAACTTCATGGAAAACCTTATGTATGGTTTAGATTGATAACCCATAAAATCTATAACTAGGACAGCAAAAACATAAGTACAAAGTTAAGGACCAATAATTTGATGGGTAAGCTTATTTATGCAACATAGCTGAGTCAAACACTTGCACATGAAACTTGGACACATGTAGCGATGCCCCACTTCAGCATTTCAAAATGAGCATTTCAACAATTCTTCAAACTTATTATTACAATACTTTTGACAATCTTCAATCAATCATGTTTTTAATTGTTTATTGTTTCCGTTAAGCACATATAAGTACGTCTCTACGTATATACCTCCCAACATTATAACATGTGATCATGTCCACCCGGCATGTCTGCTTCACTTCTGGACACTCATACCATATCTTTCTGCTATAAATCAAGGGTAAAAATCCCTCTCACCTCCTCACGTCACAAGCTAGGGTGCAGAGACACAATTAAAAGAGAGAAGAAACTCACGAAACACTTGAGCTCGGTCGGGCAGCAATGGGTTGTCCTCGAGAAACCTCGAGATCCTGTTCACGAGGGCACTCTTCCCTGATCCTTGCGGGCCGACCAGCAGCAACGTCGTGGTACCCGGGACGCGGTACTTGCTCGGCGTCGTGCCCCCGACCCTTTCAATCCACATACCGGGTGTGTACCTGGAAAGAGATGCGAGAGATCAACCATAACACCCAGCGAAGGAAGCAGAGGAGGAAACATGAATCACGAGCTCGGGTGGACCTCAAGATAGCATCTTTGGCTTCTTCGAGTAGGGCCAGCCTCCCGCAGCCGCCGTCATGGTAGGAGCGCAGGAGCTCGATGTAAGTCCGGCGCTCCCTCCAGCGGCTAACGTCGACTTCAGTAAAACCCGATGCACCGCAGCGCGCACTATCCGCCGAAATTAAAGGTTCCCCCCGGAGCGGGAAGGTACCGTTGCCCTTGTTTCGCGTCCCCTCACCACGGGGACTATAAGAGCACGCTTCTCCTTCTCCTTCTCCACCACCGTGGTCACCACCGGAAGCGCCATCGCCGCCGTCATCTTCGCTTACGCTCCCGCTGCCGGCAGCATAATCCTCCAATTCGGGCTCCGAACAAGAAGAGCAGCAGCAGTGAGTGTAGCAACAACGGCAGGAGGAGATACCGGGGGAGGAGGCCTCTCCGAGCAGGTCGGGTTCGGCGAAGCAGTCTCCGCCTAGACACATGAACACCGTCGAAACCTGAGTTCAGACGGTGATGGTGGTCGCAGAGAGGTCGACCGACGGAGAGAACCGATACCTGGAAATCCAACGCCGGCGAGGCGGAGGCGGTGGTGATGGTGACGGCCAGAGGACCCGCCGTGGCCTCCCATCGTGTGTCCGTGTGATGGCCAGAGGATGCCTTCTCCTTTGCTGCCCCTCTGTTTCTCTCTAGAAGTGGACTCCCCCCACACCGTCGGTCACAGCGCGCGCGCGCGAGGAACGTATGAAGTGAGACACGCGGTGCCCGCTGCGCAACCAGTCAAATAGTGCCACGTAGATCATCCGTCCGACGTGTCTTTGCGAGAACGTTGACCAACGTTTCAGATGTCCGTCGACAATGACAGAAGCTCCATTGGAGAGGAATATTCCTGCAAAATATTCTCAGATAGAAAAATTGACACAATTTTTAAAAGAGAAAGACCGGTGGCGTTTGATAACACTTAATTAAAATGTCTAAAATATATTAGATTTCTATTTAGGGGTGGCAATGGGCCGGACCTGGGTTGGCCCGGGTCTAGCCCGGTCTCTAACCGACTGACCCGGGCCCGGCCCGACCCAGGGCAAAGCCCGATTTTTAGAAACCCGATCCGGCCCAGGACAATTATGTAAAGCCCGGCCCAGACCCGGCCCGGCCCGGTTTTACCTTGTTAAATATATTTTTATTATTATTTATTTATTTTTACAATAAAATTTATATTCATTGAATCAAAATAACATAAAATAAATATTAGACTAATCTAGATAAACTTATTTTTAGTTATTAAAAATATAAAATAAATATTAAGTCATTAAACATAACTCCACAACATAATTTTCAATCCAAAATTTTATAATATTAAAATTACTATCGCGTCACTTTTTTATTTTTTAAATACCGGGCCACCGGGCCGCCCGAGCCGAGCCAGGCCCGGGCCCGGCCCAATCTTACGTCGGGCCGGGCCGGGCTCAAAATTTAAATGAGACTAAAATATCCGGCCCAAGCCCATAAAAAATCGGGCCGGGCCACCAGACCTTCGGACCGGCCCGGCCCAATTGACACCCTTACTTCTATTAAGAATTGTTTGATAACCAACTTAATTGAGATTTGAATTAATATATTATTTCACATAAATATCTTTATATGCTTAGGAATATGTCTAAATTTATTTTTTATTTCCCATAATTTTATATATACATCTCTCAACTATCTTATAATTACATATAAATCCCTAATTTTTATATATTACATAATCACCCCTATATACTTAAAAATATCCTTAAATTTGTGGTTTTTATTTCATATTTACTAAAGTTAAAGGAGTATGGTATTTATATATAGTATAATTTTTTAATTACATATAAGCACCTAATATTTTACAATTTTTTTTCACAAAAGAAAAGGCCAGTCTAAACTACCTTGTCTACAGGTCCAAAGCAAACATAACGAGTATATATGTTAAATTTTATAAAAGCCAGAAAATATTTTCAATGCAAGCTATACAAATCATGACAGACTTGAAATGGGGAGAATTTGAATGGAATTATGGAACCTTAAACAACAGCTGAGATTGAAACAAACTCCTATTGTAAAATAGAACAAAACACAAGATTTGCTCGTCAAGTTGATTACAATATAGAAATATATTTCACACACCAATTCTTTACACGATAACATAAAGGTAGAGGCGCGGCCATCTGTGCTCAACAATAAGGTTTGTTATGCGGGGGCTTGCCTATGGCGATCGTTCCCTCTCTTTTTCTTCTTCTTTTTTCTCTCCACTGCATCCAACAGTAACGTTCTCGAATGTTCTATGACATCTGATGCTTTGAGCCAGAGGCGCGGCCGTCTATGCTCTGTAGCCATGAGAACACTACTGGCCGATGTGCTCTGTGTCGCTGTGTTCCTCTCCGCCATCGCCCTTGTTTCGGCCGCCAAAGGGGACTCGCTCTTTGTGGGGCAATCTATCAAGCACAACGAGAGCCTGGTCTCGAGGCAGGGGAGCTTCCGCCTGGGGTTCTTCACCGGCCAGCCCAACCACACATACCTGGGCATATGGTACAACAGGATCCCAGGCCGCAAGGTGGTG
The DNA here is from genome assembly GCA_014218235.1 of Colocasia esculenta. NCBI lineage: Eukaryota > Viridiplantae > Streptophyta > Magnoliopsida > Alismatales > Araceae > Colocasia > Colocasia esculenta. The sequence continues at coordinate 151,373,900 of CM024762.1, forward strand.
TGGGTAGCCAACCGGCTACGCCCCCTACCGGAATCCACCGGTTCGCTGATACCGAGGCAAAACGGAAGTCTCATCCTCGCCGACGCGGCAGGCACCGTCTATTGGTCGACGGATCTAGAGGCGAACTTGAGCAACTCCGTGGCGCGCCTCCTCGAGGATGGGAACTTGGTCGTATCCGGCGACGACCGATTGGACTATGCATGGCAGAGCTTCACTCAGCCGACTGACACGCTACTCCCCGACATGAATATCGGGTTGAACCACCGGACGGGGGAGAACTACAACCTCACTTCGTGGAAAGCCAACGACGACCCATCGCCGGGGGATTTTTCCTGGGTGCTCGTGGTCCGGGGGTACCACAGCTATTCGTCGTAAACGGGACGGAGCCGCTGTGGCGAGGGGGACCCTAGGTCGAGGAGCGATTTACCGGGGTGCCACAGATGAAGGGCAACCGGAGGCGGGGCACTCCCTATCATCTGCTCACCTTGTGGAAGACGAGGTTCTTACCGAAATCGTCGGTGAGCTCGGCCACCCTGTGGATGGCAATCTCGGAGGAGTTCTCGAGGTTGTCGACGACGACGACCCTGTAGCCGTCGAGGAGGAGCTGCAACAGAGGCCGCGGAGGAACCTGCCGGGGATCTCGGCGGAGGAGCACGGTGCCCTCATGAGGATCTCGACGGAGGAGCCACAAAGGATGGGGGAGGCGGAGCAGGGATCTCCGGTCTCTATTTGAACATAAAAAGTGCCCTAACCTCACTTTTTTTTAAGAGGTAATTTAAGATAGAAGACATCTTTTTAGATATGTATTAAGATACTTTACCAAACAATCTGAATCTTTAATATCTGACCGCTTCAGACATCGGAGATCCAATAAGGGTTATCAAACAAACCCTTAGTGCACTTTCATATTGTACTTAAATGTAATATGACTAGGCATTAAATCCATGTGGCATCCAACAATTGGGTTGTCACTTTATCACTCTCCATACGAGGGGTGCCACATAGACTTAGTTCCTAGTCATATTGTACTTAAGTGCAATATAAAAGTGCACTAAATTTTTCTCTTTTTAAAAATAGATGGTACATGTACCTTACATAATATTCTGATCTTGTCTTTGCACAAGACATTCTTTGACATGTTATATGTGTTAAGATTATACTTGCGATTAGAAATGTGGACAAATTTACTTGTTTTTTTTTTCTTCTTGTTAAGATAAGAGAAGATCTATGTGCATTGGCGGATCCAACTCATAACGAGTGGAAACCTAGGACCCCAGTGAATTGAGAAACTTCTATTAAGGATACAAATTTCTATCATGAAGATCCCACTGAATTAAATACATAGCTTATCAATAAATTATTAAAGATCTCACTCAATTAAGATCTTGCATCCGCCACTGTGTATGTGCATGTACATCAAATATAATAAGTGATCAAATGAAGATCGATATCTAGTGTAAACGATTGACTGAAGGTCTATATTCAATGAAGAGAGTGACTAATTGGAGATCAATATCCAGTGAACTAGGTGATCAATTGGAGGTCTATATATACTAGTGTGAGGACTAGTTAGATGTCAATATCCGACGGATGTACAACTAACACTAATAGATGTGTCCGCTCTCGCAACACAACACAATGGATGAGCTCAACAGTCGAGTGCCAACTTATACTCTGACATAATTTAGTGGCAATTAAGATGAAGCATGCTGATTTTTTTTAATATGATTCTAAGACGTACTAATTTCGTAATTTTATTATGACTCATTTGGTAACTAGACAAGAGAAGATGTGTTATCAATGGTTTGCCGGATCAGATCGAATCGGTCCGATTCGGCCGAATTGGATCGAATCAGGAGAAACCCGATTCGTCCGATTCCCATCGAATCAGACAGATTCCCATCCGATTCCCATGCAAATCGGTCCGATTCTGGGGTATCATGGCGAATAAGAAAAAACCAGATTCGCCCCGATTCCCCGATGCGGCGAACCTTGGCGTTATGATAGGGTCAAATAGAAAAAACCTAACATTTTTTTTATTCTGGTGCCAAACCTCTTACCCCTAACAAGATAATTAAGTTTTTTTTTTAAATGACTCAGTCTAAACTCAAACTCTAACCCCTCCCCCCTTTGTCCCACTTAATGTCCATCCAACATACAAGCAGGGGACACAGGATAACTAAGCTCATAATAATAATAAGATAGATTATCAAAAGTTATCAGTGTGTTCCTGTTAGGATGGTTTTGAGACTTGAATAGATGCCTAATCAATCAGTGGAAAGAGATTTCTGCTGCTAATCATAAACGCAAAAATGCCCTTCCATTATGGAGCCATTGCATGTTTTAGATGAGAGTTAATTGTTGGAACATTTCTGCAGAGAGATGATAGCAATTCTTAAGCAAACAAATTTGATATTTTTTGCAATTACACGCCAAACTACAGTCCAATCTTTAGAAATGCTAACAATGTCACACCCTTGAACAAGGCAAAGTATATTTTCTGTCGGGGCAACACCGAACATAAGTTCTACCTCTAAAAAAAATAAATAAAATCAAACGTCACTATGATGAGATCATAGTTATTAAGGCGACCAAGACAATTAAACGTGCCTTATTGATTAGGCACCAAAAGGAGGCACTAGGTGAAACCTAATTTATGTAACAAAGTATTCATAACTCTATATTTTATACCATGTATATTCTCTAGTTATTAATATAAAAGTGCTACTCTACAAATATTTAGCACATGTGTGTGTAAGATGGTCGTATAATAGAAGAAATAAAAAAATGTTAACAAATAATTAATAATAATATAAATAATCGATCGGAATCTGAGCATATGCATGTCAAATGTCAACAAGTCAAAAAAGTTTTATTTAACCTGAAATATTTTAGGCAAATAATAAATTGAGAGAGAGAGAGAGAGAAAGAATGACAACTTTATGCATAGTTAAGACATCCAATAACGAAAAATAACAAGACAAGGGTTGTTGCGGTCCATGAATCATGTAGCTATTTAGTCTTATTGGGGTTGCTCCCTTGGGCGACCACTGACCTTTGACGATCGGCCATTTTAAAAACAATGGATGAGACACCTTACATAGAGTGCCGAAAATTCGGACGTGGCATGGCAACCTGTTAACCCCCCCCCCCCCCCCCATAAGGTAAATATAGATAGGCTAACAGGGGTCAAGGTTTGATGCATCGGGGAATCGGGGCGAATCGGATTTTTTCTGATCTGTCACGATTCATCTGAATCGAGCTGAATCGGATGGGAATCAGATGGGAGTCGGTCCGACTCGATGGGAATCGGACGAATCGAGTTTCTCCTGATTCGATTCGATTCGGCCGAATCGGACCAATTCGATCCGCCACGCCAAACCATGACATGGGTTAATAGCTTTTTGCTTTGATGCAAGACAGATGACTGTAGATAACTCCCTGTTAACTTTAGCAGAGGGTTTTTCCTCTGTTAAATTACCTGAACTTACCCTTGATTTACCAAGGGTAAGTCTAGGTAACTCTTGCAGGTAACCTACCCTGCACTTCCCAATTGAAGAGGGTCTTACTTGGGCTGCTAAACCCACCTTATCAAGGGTTAGCAGGTTGCCAAACAAGAATATTCAGTATGATATGAACAGAGTATACAAATTGCTGAAAACAACTCAGAACTAACAATGAGGAAACATACTAACCAAAATCAGGAGATCACACCAGCTGATTCTGCCGAAATGTGCACGGCCAACTGGTTCAAAAGAGCATTGATCTCCTTGGCTTCACAGTGCAGAGTCCCCCCAGCTACAAACTCATGCACCACACCATGCACTTCGATCATGCTGCACCCTGGTTTCCTCCTCACCCTCCTCTCACCCATCAAAGCCCTCACATTGACGGCAACTCCATGTCCACCAGCCCCTGCATACGCATTTGCTAGAAGCAGATAGCCCCCGCTGTCCCCCGGATCCAACTCCATTAGCTCCCTTGTTGCTCTTGCTCCCATCTCTGTATCTCCCTGGCGGCTGGATGCTGCAAGCAAGGATCCCCAGACTGCGGCGTCGGGTTCCATTGGCATCTTGCTGATCAGGTCCTCCGCCTCCTCGAGGAGGCCGGCCCGGCCGAGGACATCCACCAAACAGCTGTAGTGCTCGATCGTTGGTTCGATGCTGTATTTGTCTATCATCTTCGAAAAGTATCGCCATGCTTCATCTACCATGCCGGCATGATTGCAAGCGGTCAGAATGCCGACGAATGTAACATTGTCAGGTTTCAATCCAAGATTTTGCAGCTGGGAGAATAGTCGGATAGCTTCTTGCCAGTGCCCATGCATCGCCAGGCCAGAGATCATACAGTTCCATGATGATATGACTGTCTTGGAGCAAGCGTCGAACACGACGAGAGCCTTGCCCAATCTGCCGCACTTGCAATACATATCAATGAGAGCGTTCACAATGATCGGGTTGGTCTGGATCTCTAGTCTGTTGATTAGGGCATGCGCCCATTCTCCTTGTTCGAGCGCACCCAAGCCCGCGCAGGCGCTCAGCAGGCTCACCAGGACACAAGGGTTTGGCTCGGTCCCCGCCTGCTGCATCTCCCTGAACAGCGCCAAAGCTTCTTTGAACATGCCGTTCCTGATGTACCCACTCATCATGGTGCTCCAAGTCGCAATGCTCCTATGGGGCATCTCCTCGAACAGGTCCCGCGCTTGCCTCGCCAGACCCTTTCTCATCAAAGCCATGATCAAGGAGTTGCAAGCGACGACATCGAAGCACTCTACCCTGTCGAACAACCGAGACGCCGCCGCCAATTGCCCGCAGGAACCGTACATGAACATCATCGAGTTCCGGACATACTCGTCCTCCGCGAGCCCGAGCTTGACGGCCATGCCGTGGAGCTGGGCGCCACCCTCCTCTCCCCCCAGGCCGAGGTGGGCGACGGCCGTGAAGAGGGAAGGGAAGGTGAGGCGCTGCGGCGGCGTGCGCGAGTAAAGCATATCCACGAACAGCTCGAGGGCGAGCAGAGGGGTGGAGCTCCGGGAGAGGCCCCTGATGATGGTGTTCCACGTGTAGGCATTCGGGTCTGCGATCCGGGAGAAGACCTGCAAGGCGTAGTTGATGTCGCCGGCGGGGTCGGTGGCGCAGAAGGCGAGGACCCGGCTGACGGCGACGGTGTCCCCGGCCAGGCCGGTCCTGATGAGCTGGGAGTGCAGCATGCGGAGGTCCCTCATGTTGCTACAGCTCTTCTCCGGCAGCATGGCCGGAGGTAGGGGAGGGTGACGAGAGATGGAGGCGGGCGACGAGGGGAGGGAGCATGCGCAGGGCTGCATGGTTTCGGTCTGCCGTCTGCCAGTCCACCGGAAGACCCGGTTTAAGCTGCTACACTTGTCGGAGGCCTACGTATGCAGCTGACATGGCAGGAACGTCCACGTAGATATTATAAGATTAAAGAGAATATATGTAAAAAATTTATTGATTCTTCTTTCTCGCTTATCCCAAATCTAATCTTATTATCTCGACCCGAACAAATCACATAAATAATATACTCGCCACATTAATATATACCACACACTAATATTATTCTCAAAGGATAATGCTAGTTATTCGGGAGTAATTAGTCGACGTGGAATGGTCACGCGGCTGACTTGATTGGTTGATCGCACGTGAACTCTATGAAGGCGGCGTGGGACTCACACACTGCCGGCTATTCCAACTCATGCTAGTTATCCGGACGTCCGAATAACCAGTATTTCTCATTCTCAAAAGAACGCGCCCAAGAGCACCGATAAGTCTTCGCTGTTGCAGAAAGTTGAGTTGCAGGTGGAACACATCGCATGGGACGTACGTAGAAGAGGGCTGATACACCGATCTTGGAAAGAGAGGTGAGGTCGGCTGACATCACCGCCCCCCCCCCCCCCCCCAAAGCAACTATAGCATCTCTCTCAGCAATGATACAAAAAACAGGAACAAAGAACACTAATAGGCAACGAGGAAATAAGAACAGGGCACGCCGAATTCCGATCAAGTCGGAAGGGAGGACACCCATAGAGCTGACGAGATTTCCTCTATACTAGGTGGAGAGCAAAACTCTCCTCAGAAGGGGGAACAAAATTGGGAAACTTTTATATAGATCTCAGAACAAAACCACCGCACATGAGGGGGAGCAAACCTTCCGACAGAACGAGATGCCCCCTCTCGGACAGCTACGAGGGAACAGAACCTTCCTGTGGAGCGTAAGATCCTCCCTTACCTTTCAAAGCTCCCCATGCCCCCCCCCCCCACCCACCCCCACTTCGATCGACGAGCAACTTACTATATTTACTGCACTTACAAGTGCGATACTCATGTGGCACTTATGTGACATCACATAAACTGTTACATCAACAATCAAGAATAATAAATAATGGTGACCGACGATCGACAGTGGCTAACGGTGACCAACCAATGAACTTCAAAATATAAAATTTGAGTTCCCAAATGTAAATAATAGACTCCAAAATAGATATCATGAATTACAAAATACTATTCTTAAGATTTAAAAATATTAACTGAAAATTTTAATATTTAAACTCTAAAATACGAAATTTGTGCTTCAAAATATAAATTTTGAGCTTTAAAATACTACCCTTAAAATTTAAAATTATTAATTAAAATTTTAATATTTAGATTCTAAAATATAAAATTTGAATTTCAAAATACAAATATTAAACTTCAAAATACAAACCTTGACTCTAAAATAGTGATAACTCCAAAATAGTAATATTGAATTACGCCGCTGTCGATCGCCACTATCTATTATTCCTTGTTGATGAGATGACAACTCATATGACACTACATGAACGTCACATGGGTGCCACTTTACTGCACTTGTAGTGAACTTTTCTCTCCAAATCGAAATCGATAATGAACAGATCGGCTCAAACATGAACCAAACTGACCCGAACCGGAAAATTTGTTAAGACATGTGAGACTCCCACATGGCTTAAACGCGCAGGATGCCAAAATTGTTTGGACAGCTTAGCTCAAAATCTATCTATGCACGATCATGCTATATGGAGATCCATAGATTAAACGATTTATTTGTTTAGGAATAGTAGAATTCGACTTACAATCATGAAAAATACAATGGAAATGTCAGAAACTTATATATGGATTCACAGCAATAATGGGGGGTAGGGAAACACTACATATGACTAGGGACTTTTATTCTTGGCCAGCACACAGTACCCAGACAGGAGGTGGTAGAAACCAGTGTCAATAGATGACAAGAAGCTAACTTTGTTTCACAACTTGAAGAATTTCTTCTCTACCAAACTCTCGATGGTCTCCTTGAGGCTCATCTCCAGAGGGGTGTAGTTGACGCCCAAGCTTGTGGCCTTCTCCTTGGACATCTGGTATACAGGTACAAAGGGCTCGTCATTTGCACACCTGTGGAAAGAAGTGCAACACAGCATAAGACAAGCAGTCACAGGATCCGGACGGCTACTCAGATGACATGTAAAAATAAGCATTTACAGATACTAAAACATGTTCCAAGGCATTTAAGTGAAAAATAATGAGTACTGCATTCCTGAAGCAGGAACTAGAAAGAATGTTAGATCCCACAATTTTGAAGATAGAATAGTTGCTCTGGAATGTTGATTGAATTGTCACAAAGTGGATCCTTGTGCTGCTGATGGATGGCAAATGTGGGATCTAGCATTCCACATTCCCAATGAAAAATGGTATGGAAATATTAGTGGCAAACCCAGCATTCAACAAAGTCATCGACGATAAAACAGGAGCTTTTCGTTTCTTTTTTTTCTTGTCAATCATGAACTGAAGGAAGCAAAATGTTGTTTTAGAGTAGGACAAAATGAATGTGAAAGCAAAGCATAAAAGTAGCAGACATTGTTAAGATGTTACTGATCACACAGGGTACAAAGAAGAATGATTGCTATATTTGAAATGACTAGGAAGCAAAGCGACATTAGTAGTTGCCATAAATAAAGGGAACATGCAACAGAAAGCAAAAGAAAAAATAAGCTCACATTGTTAGGATATTATTGCTCGCACACAAGTTGTACAGACAAAAAATCGCTGTGTTGGAAATGGAGAAAACTCACTTTTCAGGAAGCTGGAGGTCTGGATATAGTTTTCGTATTGCATCCACAATCTCCGAGTAATGAGCAACTCTTTCAACTAGACAATATCTTCCACTTGCTGAAGGAACCTCAAAGGCTAGAATATGTGCAATGGCAACGTCTCGAACATTGACCCAACCGAAAGTAGTATTTGGAAAAGTAGGTGCTCCTATATAAATGCAAGGAGACAACATTACATGATCAATCTAGACATGACTTTTTTTCAAAGAACACGAACATTATCTGCGATCCAACCTTATGAATCATAAAAGAGAACAGATTGGCCTCACAGCAGAATTATGAGATTTTATTCTTGAGGATGAATGACATGGAACATATGTCACTATAAAATCAAAATGTAGTCAGTGATGGGCAGGAAACGTAGAAAGATTTTTGCTTCGTACCATTTATTAAATTTAATATTGCGGCAGCACTTGTGTTCAATGTTGGCTGCAGAAGAGGGCCAATCACCATTGCTGGGTTTATTGTAACCATGTTGATGCCATTCTCCTTTGCGAACTTCCAAGCAGCCTCCTCAGCTAATGTTTTTGAGAGTACATACCATGACTGACAGAAGCCACAAGCATCCAATTACATGAGATTCAGGTGGGGGACATACAAAATGATATATCAAATTTTCAGGAAAAAAAATAATGGGTAAGCTGAAGGATATGCAATGATTTATCACCTCTTTAGAAACAGAATATTGAGTTTTCTATCCGTTTAGTATGCATCCAAGTGGTGTCCTTCATATATAGAAATTTTAGGGGTATATATGGCATCATTTTCACCATGCGAAGAAGCGAAACAAGGGTAATTTGAACTTTTTCCTGTCTTTTACACCTAAATTAAGTTTTTTTAAAAACAGCAGATGGCGACAAAACATACATGACGGTTTACAATTTATTATGAGGGTATGTATAAAAAAATGAACACTGTATAGTGTAGAATAAGAAGATCCTGGGTTATCGGTATAATCATCCTATAAAATTATACACCCATGTTTGTGCAAGCATGTGTCAAAATTTTCCGCACAGATGCAGACGCGTAATTCATAATATCCAAAGTGCTATGATAGAGATAAATGAAGCATTATTGGGTTTTATACCATTGCTAATACAATTTCACTTATTTGTGATTTTGCAAAGCAAAAGCAAGCAAGAGTAAGGTGATAAAAATGGCTGTAATTATGCACCTTGTTTGCCTCGCAGAGTTCTGGACTCGAAAACCAAGTCTCATCAACTATAACGTCAGGGGTTCGTGGTCTTTCATTATATGCAACTGCAGCAACTGAGGATGTTACGACCACCCTTTTAATTGAGGCAATTTTTGCACAGGACCTTAGAACATTTAGTGTTCCCTTCACTGCAGGATCAATTAGTTCAGCCTGAAATGTAAATTCAAACAAAGTAACACATCTGAGATTCCAGGATAGTCTGCAGCTTCATGCATTACACATTTCATAAGTGATGGTAAAAGTTCAAGGTTCTAACATAGTTAAAAACAAGTAGTTTGGACAAGCACAAGAAGGTATGAATGAACAGCAACTGTCCCAAATCTTTACTTGGTGTTAAACATAATATATGCAACCCACAGCCATACGGGACAGCACTGCTACACTAAGCATCATTATTGAAGCAATCATCTAGTAGTGCATTTCCAAACTCAACTAAAGGTCAGATTGTTACACTTTTTGACATCACATGAGATATCTATAAAACCTGCTTCTAAAAGATTCCTGCAGTGAGATCCATTATCCATGTCAAGATCAAGATAAAAGAAAGCAGGAGGAATAAGTGGACACATGGGAAAAAAAGAATAGGATACGGAGGGGAAGATGAGGAACAGGAGAAGCCGCAGAGAAAAAGAGGATGACAACAATGGAGGAGGTGAATGAAGAGAGAACTTATTATGATCTCCTAATATCTCATGAATGCACTGAGATGGCACGAACACGAACATCCAAGAAAGTGATCCCCAGTATGCCATATTCCAGATTGGACAGTAACAACAAAGGCTAAAACGTATCAGAACTATCTTTTATCCAACAACTAGTTGGTACCATTTGCTTTTGAAGAACCAACGGTTTTTCTTGACAGTGGCTGACAAAATTTTCCAATAATATATATTTGAAAATTTAATAAACATGTCGTCTAAAAAAAAGAGGTCCCAGAAAAATATTAATTTTCTGGCTGCATATACGTATCTTCCTTGAATAGTTGTCAAGGCGACCAAGGCGCCACAAGACAGCTCAGGGTCCATGAGCACGTGGGCACCTAGGCACCGCCTAGGCAGCAGATTTATGAGAGAGGGAAGGAGAGGGACAGGGAGAGGCAATATATGTGTCTCTACGTGGGTCTCTGAGCAAGAGAGAGAAGAGGTGGCAAATGGGGGCACTGTTTGTTGAAGGAGTGTGGAGACTGATCTACGTTAGCCCAACAACGATTAGGTGGGTGCCTAGGCCATCTTTTTGGGTTCAAACAAAAGGCACCTAGTCACCTAGGCAACTGCCTTGACTACACTGCTTCCTTGTAAAGAGTCAACCAAATAGATGTTTTATGCAACAAAACTGTTTCAAAATTTCAATGGTGATTTTCCAATTTCAACAGAGAAAAACTAGAGTACTAGAGTCTGGCAAGATTTTGTGGATGTGTAAGGAGAATGCCAAAACAACTTTGCAGACTATAAAAGGTTATACATTTACTTGGACATGCAAAAGAGGAAAGACGATTAAGCTCACCCAGAGCTCGGGCCATTTGAAATCATCTAACCAACTGAATAATAAACTTGGACACTCAGTAGAACCAGTGTAAGAGAAACGCTCTTGGCATAAATTCAAAACCACATAAAGTAGAAAGAGCAAATAAGAAGGGGGACAACAAAACTACTTGACACTTGAAGAAAGAAAGATATTAACAGTAAGATATGGCGTGAGGAACTGTTTAAATTGAAAGTTTATCTGATCTTCAAACCCATATATCTGAAGAACAAATGATATGAGGAAACCTGTGGGTCCGTGACAGCATTGAAAAAAGGAGATGCTGTATGGAAGACGCCTTCGCATCCATCGACCACAACATCAAATGCTCCCTCTTCCAAAAGGTTTGCTTTAAACAGATTCAATCTTTCACTCGCACCCTCCAACTGACGCAAATGTTCAGTTTTCTTCGGATCATCTGCAACATCATATATAACAAAGAAAGACACGCACAAGGATCAGCTGCTAATATAGTCAGGAATAGACAAGTTAAAAACAAAGAATGGCATGGCTCAAATTTAAGACTCTGTCCATCTCAGCACTCAGACTCCTCATCTTCTTCATGTCTGCTCTTGCGGAGTAAACCCCAAGAGCCAAGGTGGTGAACGATGAGCACAGCCCCGTGCATCAATGTAGCGAAGAAAGCGTAATGATCATACAAAGATGACGAGGTCGACAACAGCGGTGTCCTCGCCGCATACCACAAACGGCGCACACTGCTTACACAAGCTAGATGAAACAGCAGACCCCGACTGAAGAAAAGTTTAGGCAACTATGGAAAGGACGAAGAAAATATACAACAATAAGGATAGCAGCAGCAACAACAACGAAAGGCTTCAAACCCCTGTTTCCCCAAACGGGAGAGAGAAAGAAGCGAAAGGAATGGATTGTGCAAAAACCCTGACACCGGGGACCAATCGACCGGCGCCCCGTCAAATTCGCCATCATCAAAAACCAACCCTAGGAATCCGAATGTAGAGACGAAACGAAGAGAATGAAAGGCGGAGGAGGAGAAGGAGGAGGAGGTGGGAGAGGGGGGATCCCGCACCGGGGTCGCGGACGGTGGCCTTGACGGTGTAGCCCTTCTCCAGGAGCAGCTTCACCAGCCAGGAGGCGATGTACCCGGAGGCGCCGGTGACGCACACGACCTTCCCAGCGGCGGCGCTCATCCTCGCACCCGACGCCGCGCCTCTCCGCGCTGCCGCCCCCTCCTGCTGCTGCTGCGAGCACCACCGGAGGAGGACAGGGAAGCGCAAGGGCGGGGGAGTGTGGCTGTGTGGGGTTGGTTTATATCGGAGGGGAGGCGGATCCAGACGAGGAGGGCGGGGGAGGCGCCTCGCTATCCAGAACACCCGACGACCGGGGAGTGACATCTTTGATGACGCACCGCGGTCGTTGGGTACGGCCGCCTCGCTCGCTTTCGTTTGGGAGGACTTGCGCGCGAGCATCGCGTCAGGCCGTACCACGTGGCAGAACAATGGGAAGGGTCCAAGCTTTGGGGTTGGCGCTTGCGACTTCCGAACATAAATGAGTGACATCAGCACTTACGTGCGCTGTAGTGATGCACTAGGGGTCTGTGGTGGCCGGATACTTTTTATTGGTGGGGGCGCTCCATTTATAGGGAGGTACCACGCAGCACTTCAGTTTTTACCCGGTGGCCGCGGAGAAAACCGTGCTCGAAATAGAAATATACGCTGAGTTGGATCATGATTGGCGGTACCACCGTACCGTTTTATGATTTTTTTTTATTTTTATTAGCGTAATCATTAATCAACAACCGATCTATTCTTGTCTTTTTGACCGATTATTTATTTTTGAGAAAGACTTAATGTATTTTTTTATTGCACTTAAGTACAATATGAGTAGGTACTAAATTTATATGGCACTCATCACATGAGGAGTGATAAAGTGACAACCTAATTGTTGGGTGTCACATGAATTTAGTGTCTAGTCATATTACACTTAAGTGCAATATAAAAGTGTACTAAATTTTCTCCTTATTTTTAAATCATTTGACCAATTATTTTTAACAACCGGCCTAATTACAATAGATAGTTATTTTTAGATCAAAAGGCCTTTCATTGTTAGTTAAGTTAATTGACGGTGGAAAAAAGTGACCGATTAAGAAAATATCCATCAAATAGACGACGACGGAGAAAAGTGACCGGTCAAGAAAATATCCATAAAATAGACGACGGTGGAGAAAAGTGACAGGTCAAGAAAATATCCATCAAATGGACCGGTTGCGCTGGTGTACAGAAGACTGGGTAGCTCCTTCCTGCCAAGTTGTCTTCCTCGTTGGCTTGACCATTCTTGCCAATTTTGTATCAGTCCGATTCGGTTAAAAAACTCTAACTTTTTATTATATAAAAATAAATATTATTTGTCTCAAATTATGTTGGAAAAATACTTAAAACCGTGCTTATGAAACAATTGATTCCTACGTACAGATGAAACAATTATGTTGGAATTTGCCCAGCTGCGTACGCTATGCCCTCTGGTTTATACTACAGGTAATTTCTATGTACAGTGTTAACTTGTTCCTCCAATTCGTCCACAATTTATGACAGGATAGCTCCTCTACTTTTCGCAATTTCTACTTATGAAACAGAAGACTGAGAGTATTTCATAAAACAATTTCTGCCATGTTAAAGCGCAGCTTATCAAACATGTAACATTCCAACTTATTCTTTATTTCTGTTGGGCAAATTCTAAGAAACCTGTAATCATCAACTTGACCCACATCAAATCATGTATTATTCACATTTAAGGCTTGTAAATCATCAACCTGTAATCAAATCATAGAAGACATATGTCTAACATAAATCTAAGAATATAGTTTTTTCACACACTATCAAAGCACACATAGAAGACATGTCTAACAAACATAAATCTAATAACATAGTTTTTCACACACTATCAAAGCACACAGAGAAGACATATGTCTAACAAATATAAATCTAAGAACATAGTTTTTCACACACTATCAAAGTTAAATACATCGACCTAAACGTACACTCATTGATGCAGATGACTCGCTATCACTCACATCCTCATTGTCGGTCTCTTTAAAGAAGGAAAAAAGTTTCAGCAAAGACTGTGCAATCATTCTTATTTTTTTGAGAAGAGATTTATGACGTCTCAATTCTTTCTCCGATAATGCAACCTTAGTCTCTACATTCTTGATCCGTTCATCTTTTTGACAACAACTTAGAGTAGTCTGGACGAAATTCTATACTTCATCACACCACATGAAGAAATCACAATGCCTCTCCTATTAAAATACATAAAACAATATGGATGTTAATATATAAATGAAATCAGTTATAACATTGTATATTTTAAAATGATAGTACAATTTGCATCACTTGTATTTATAAAATTTTCTGCCTAGATTTCGATCAATTTGACTAGTCTTTACCATACAATAACCATGTCCAAAAGTACATCGCATCATTGGAATGGAAGATTGGCTTGATATAGCTATATTGCATTTAAATTCAAAAACACAAGATTAGAGTATAATTTATTAAACATAATAGATAATATTTAAATTAGATTGAAAAGAATAAGAAAAGTTGCATACCATCTTACTCAGCAATTGGATTAGAGCATGATTTTTTATTATGCCCTTTTCCTTTGCATATCTAGAGCATGTATATGTCATTTTTTCTCCTTCTAATGCTTGTTGAGATGGAATCCTCATCTTTTTGGGTCGACCTGGTTTTCTCTTTACTGCAGGAGGTTTGATTTCAATGTCATCAACACTTGTGTCCGATTTATCCACATCTGAGATTGGGTGAATAGTCTCCTTACAACAATCAGAATAACACTCAGTAGTGAAATACATAGAACAATACTCCTCCACATTACCTCCTATTTTATGTTCCACTGCACAAACATGTTTACATGGTACTAGTGAGACTTGCCATTGCCTACAAGTGCATGTACTCTCATATAGATTAACCACATGAGAAGGCCTACTAACAACTGTAGACACCCGATTATGACTAATGGGTTGAACCACATTTCTTACTACCTTAGTGGGCCCCTAATTGGTCACTCACCTTGAGCCCATCATTTGCCTTGATTTGAGCCCATTAATCCATTAAAAATACCTTGAAATCCCGAAATCAATCATTTGAGAGTCCCTAGAGGAATATAACTCCTATTTTATCATGTGGTTAAAGAGAATAATCTAAGATAATTCGGGTTCCTTGTCGCGACGCATCGTGGCGCCGCGACTATAGTCGCGACGGGTTGGGCCGCCGCGACAGCCCATGCATTATCCATGCACGTGGGCAATGCTGTCGCGTCCCCCCGCACCGTCGCGTCTCTAGTCACGACCCTACGATCTGACGCGACAATGCCCGAGATCTCTGGCCTCCGTAACCACACCCTATTTATCCTCCCATGCACTTTGACTTGGTCTAAGAGGATTATCCCGACCCCTTGGACGGATCCTTGGCCCTAGGGACTCTCCTAAGCTCCCCTAAGGACTCTACACCCGATTTTGATAGAGCTTTATCCCCCATTTTTTTATTTCTAAACCTTTTTTAGGAGATAATACCTAATTTTCTCACTCCAAGCTCTATATAAGGAAGGCCCCTCCTCATGGACGAGGAGAGCCTCATGATTACCCCGAAGGGCTGCCGAAATTCCCTCTGAACTAGACTTAGCCACGCAGCCACTCATTCTCATCATTCCCTTCACATTCCACTCCTCACAACTCACTCATTTCACCATCAATGGAGCAAGGAACGTGAAGAGGGCGACTCTAGCAATCTCCTGGACCTCTTTGCACATCCTCGGAGCTGCATCCACGCCAGGAAGTAGCCCTAATGGGGCTCACTCCCTTTCCTCTTCCTCTTTTCTATTTCTACATGCATTTTTATGTCCTTTTAAAATAGAGCATATCAACCATCCACCCACGTTTTCCCACACCCATAGGGGTTTAAAACCACCCCAGGTGCGTTCCCACCATGATCTCCCATCTCATTTCATCTTTTAGAATAGATACTACACTTTACATGTTCTAATAGGGTCTTTTCTTTGTGTTTTCTTTTGATTGACAGGCAAGCAAGCAAAGTCTACGAGAAGCTCTGGTGCTCTGGCCAGCTGGAGGACTAGAAGAAGGTCACAATATCAATTCTCCCGCATTCAGAGAACGTGACGGCTTGGGGTGACGCGACATAGACGCGTCGATTTCCACTGACGCGATACTAGAGACGCGGCGGCCATGACGACCGCGACACCAGGTCAGTTTCCTGTTCTCTTCCTTTTTCCTAGTTTAAGATAGCCATTGTCTTTCCATATCATTAGGCAACTTATCTAGGTGGCGATCACATCTTTTTTCCCATGCTATCATATTTGATATTCATGTCCGTGTCGAGGGGAAGCCAATCCCCGTGATTACACCTTTTGGCGATCACGGTGGGACCTTCAGTGCTACCCTCGTAGATCTAACTTACTTGCTTGCCATATTTTCTTCTTTTTTTGTCCTTTTGGTACCCTATTAGTCTTCTTTTGTTCTTTGTTTCCTTTTTTTTTGCCCCTCGGTTCGTGTCGCGATGCATCGCGGTGACGCGATAAGGTCGCGTCGCTGGCCCACGACGCGATAGCAGGTCAGTGTTTTCTTCTTATACCTGCCTTATCCTGCTTCTATAAGATCATGCATCCTTGTTCCATGTCTATGTGCCATGTATTGTCGTGTCTTTGGATGTTAGAATCCTGTTAGGATTCGGGTTTTCCTTTTAGTTCTTATTTGTAAGTTTTCGGGTCGAGTCGCGGCGTAGCGTATGGACGCGACATGGTCGCGCCGCCGGTGAGCGTCGCGTCAACAGGTACGCTCTGTTTGTTAATGCTTCCATCCATGAATCGGTTTTCGGGTGCTTCCTGATCCATGCTGTATTGATTTAGGGTTTTTGTGCTTTTACCATTTGGTAAGGTAGTCTGTTTGAGTTGGGTTGGTGACCCACTGTGTCTTCGGGCCTCTGTCATTATCGCGGCCGCTCGCGCTGTCGCGATAGGGTCGCGACGTACCCGGCCACCGCGACTCGGCCCGAGACCCATCTGGTCGCCCTGTTTGTTTCTCATCTATCACTTGTGCATACATTTCGGGCATTTAGGCCCATTGCGTACGCTGCTAAACCCATTTGATCAGGTTCCCCCTTGGTTGAGTGAGTCCTCTCACCTACGAGCACTCGTAGGCTGACTCGGGCCCGCCTTCCGAGGACCTCTGTAAGTCCCCGTGGCCGTACGCACGTTGCGGTTCGCCGGGCTGGTTGTACCAGTTGCACCTTTAGTTTGAGCCATCCTCGTAAGTGAGTGAGTACCACCCTTAGTCATACCAGAGCACTTGAGTTCATTCCTATCAGGGACCGCATGACCGAGTGACATCCCTTTAATCAATTCACTTAAAAGGTCAAGTTCGAATCTTAAGAAATTTGCGTTGTAAGCATGATAACTTGAGTGCTTTGATCCCCCTTCTCCTCTCTGTCTTTCTTTTCGTGATAGAGTTTAGGTGTGCCCCCCCCCCAAATTGGTTGGAGGGTGTATGCGTCATTGTTTAGGGAGGTCGAGTCAGTCCCCTCCGATCCTCGTGCTTTATCATAATCCCCTCTTCGACATGGACCAATTTCGAGTCCTTGCCGACGATGCCCTACCCCTTGGGTTGCTTGAGGAAGTGGCCCAACCTTCCATGGCCACTCTCCCGGGGCATATCCAGCCTCCCTCCATTACTAGGATCCAATCCCGTCCTCCTTCTCCTCCCGGGGATGATGACCCTCACTCTCAATTCAACCAGCTCCTTCCTCACCTCACTCCGGACCAAGTCCGAGAGTTCATAGCTGCTGCCAAGGGGAAACAACCTTTATCTCCCCGGGGTCAAAATCCAGCCCGACCGGCGGAGTCCTTTGTCCCCGTCGCTTCAGCCCCTCACCTTTCTTCGTCTGGGGCAGACCCTACACCTCTTCGTCCTCGGGCCATTCATTTTTTAGAACCAAGCTACCTCCCCCCACGAGATGTTCGACCTCGGTCTCCTCCCACTACATATTATACGTCCGAACCAGCTCCGCTTCCTCGCGAGAGGTCTCACTCCTTCGAGCAACCACGCTCCCTTGTCCCTACGCATCAGATCGAATCTCCTTCCGATTTCTTGGCGGAATGGACAAGTATGAAGAAGGAGCTTCATGACCTCCGTAGGCAAATTGATCCTCGGAAGGTAGCTGACATTGCCCTCCCATCCTTCCAATACCTCCGGGTGCCTCCCCAGTCCGAGCTCCCTGTATATCGTCGATACTCTGGGGTAGGGGACCCCTATGTTCATCTGAAGGACTTCGTCTATGAATCGGCGCCGCACAAATATGACCGCCATCTCATGGCATATTTGTTCAGAAAATCATTAGATGGTCCAGCCTTAGAGTGGTTCTATTCTTTGCCTCCCGAGGAAGCCGAGGACTTCCAAATCGTCCAAGAAAGGTTTCTGCAGCAGTTTCAAGATCGGGTGGGACCCGAATACTCTTTTGTGGATTTGGTAGCTGAAAAGATGAAACCAGAAGAAGATTTCTCCACCTATGCTGACCGGTGGCGCTCTTTGGCCGCCAAGGTCCGTTGCCCAATGCCTGAGGAGGAGAAAGTAAAGCTGTTGATCTCCAATGCCACACCCACCTACCGAGCTATTTTGGCCATGAACGACATCTCTACCATGCACCAATTATATAGTCGAGCCCGTTTCATTCAAACCCAACTCAAGGACTCGCCTATACATTCCATGTTCGAGACCCCCAAGGCCCGTTATGCTAAAAAGCCGCAAGGCCCAGTCACCGAGGGGATCCAGACCAATGAACAAGTAGGTGCCGTTAGCAATCCCCAAGGCCCAGTAGGTAGGTCCCCCTATACCCAGCAAACCCAGCAGTCTTGGAACAACAACAACAATAGGCAACCACCTCCCCAAGGACAAAATCCCCCTCAAGATCAGCGCCAATACTCCCAGGTTCCTCCACCTCAAAATGGCTATGCCCCCAGGAAACCCAATGAGCCCAAGAGAGCCCAATACCCTCCATTACCCGAATCTCTAGCCGATGTCTTTGCAGCCCTCATGTCTCTAAATGCCTTAAGACTCCCTCCTGAGAAGGCGAATTGGAATATGGCGGCCGATTAAACAAAGTATTGCGTCTATCATCGTCATCCGGGCCACAATGTGTCCGATTGCTTCCAATTCCGGGACATGATATACGATCTCCATGAGCAGAATCAGATTGATTGGGCAGAAATGAAGAGGTTGATCCAAACTCTAAGGGACCAGCAAGGCCAGAGGCAACAGCAGCAACAACAGAGGCGACAGCAGCCGCAGCAACAACAACAACAACAACAGCAATACCAGCCTTTCCAACAGCAATACCAGCAACAACAACAGCAGCCGCAGCAGTCGGCGAACGATCTAGGCATAGTTCGTAACCCCATGCCACAACATCAACCTGCTCCGAACCCTCAACCAGCTCCACCACCTCCTCCGCCTGCGCATGTTAACCCCGTTATCCACCATGCACCACCAGAAGCCCAGTGGGTCTTCGATGACGACCATGAGGTGGGCCAGCTTCTGGCTATTTCTCACGTCACGCCCACTGTTCCCGCACCTGCATCCGCCATACCCCCTCCCTTTACACCCCATATTGCCACCATCACCTCACCATCCTATTCTCCCGTCATATCACCCATCATCCCTCCACCAAACAACACCCCTCTCTCCCCTACGCCAGCACCACTACTAGCCGACCCTTCTATCCTTAACACCCCTACCCCTCCACTCCACCATAATCTTGCCCTCCGGAGCGGGTGAATGTTTCATCGGATGTATCCTAACGCATCCATACCTATGCCAGGTCTGTAAACCAACAATCAGCAGCAACAAGATACAGAAGAAATTGATCCAGCGCCGGGAACTCAATATGACATCCTAAACCACCTCGATCAGACTCCCGCCAAGATCTCCATATTGGAGCTCATTAAGAGATCACAGACTCACCAAGATGCTCTTAGAATTTTTTTGCAAAGAGTCATGGTCAGCGAGGACATGAATCTGAACAACCTACCCTCAGTGCTCTCAATAGTGAACATAGGACCCACCATTACCTTTTCTGATGGCGAGTTGGCTGCCCCCGAAGCCAGGAAAATGCCCCTGTGTGTGACGCTTACCATAAATAAAGTGGCAGTCGATGCGGCTTTGGTGGACACAGGAGCCTCCATTAATGTATGTCCACTAAGCACTCTTAGAGCTTGCAACATATCGGAACGTCAATTGCAGCCCACGCCTACCACTATTGCTGCATATGACAATTCGCGACGTGCCTGTCACAGGGTTATCACTTTGCAAGCAGAATTAGGCCCTCTCGTCATGTCAGTGGAGTTCTATGTGCTGAACATTGATCACACCTACAAAGCCATTCTAGGGCGCCCATGGATCGAATCATTAGGGGCAGTACCCTCTACAGCACATCAGTGTCTGAAGTTCCCTTTCCAAGGACGGATAGTCAAGGTAAAGAGTATGACGACAACGCATACAGTCGAAGCCGTTGAGAGAGTGCTGCCATCAGTATGGCCGTCCAATAAGCCCATAATCTCAGTGCTTGATGTTAACTACACTTGGGCCTATACTTTCTCTTCTAACCGCCCAATTGGGTCTCCTCCTATAATGGCAGTCAGAAAGGATGTGAGCAAGAATACAAAGGGGTGGGACATCATGTTTAGGCTGGGTTATCAGTCAGGAAAAGGCCTGGGTGCTCATCTCCAAGGGCAAACCAAGACTGTCGCCACCGCTAAGAAATTCACAAAGCGTGGCCTTGGATATTCAGAATGGGCCGCTTTCTCATCTCCTCCACAATCAGACCATGGACCGCTCACTTGGTCCTTATACGAGCATTTTGTCAGAGGGCCCATTCAGCCCGGATATAACACCACCATAGAAACGCCAAGATCAGCCTATCAAACTTTAGAGGAGCAGCGACCCAACAAGAAGAAGAGAGCTGAGGAAGATACTGAGGATCCGGATCAAGATGATATTGTCTCATCAGTTAGTCTGTTGTTTGAAAAATCAGAGGCTGAGGAAGAAAAGTTAGAATTAGAAGACCTTATTTCTGCGGTCAATCAACTGTTTAGTGAAGAAGATGTGTCACAAGTAGCAGCATTATCAGCATCAACAACCACCGCCAGACGACAGTTGCCTGGAATTGGTGAGGAGAACCAGTCAAATCATTTACCCCTACTTGTACAGGAGTTCTGGCCAGGGTTCTCCCGGCCTCCCACTCACTTTGTCTCATCCATACTCGATGTTAATATTAGTTTCATTCCTTTGCCTCTTCCCTTCATTGTCCAAATCTCGCCCGCCGCCATTGAGGCATTCATTCGTCCTTCACCCTGCCTTGCCATTTCCTTCAACGGTTCGGTCTTGTCTTTTTTCAAAGCCATTTAATCTAATGTAGTTCCTTTTTCATCAAAAAAAAAAAAATTCCAAATGACAGAAATGTGTGTGTGTGTCCCCCCTGCTTCCGACGGCGATCCCCGTTACCTCCCTCCTGCTCCTGATCTCGACGGCGATCCCCGTCACTCCCTCGTGCTCCTGCTTTCGACGGCGATCCCCGTCACCCCCTCCTGCTCCTGCTTCCGACGACGATCCCTGTCACCTCCCTCCTACTCCTAATCTCGACGGCGATTCCCATCACCCCTCTCCTGCTCCCTCTCTCGACGGCGATCCCCGTCACATCTACTCACCAGCGGCCATCGTCGTCATTCTTTCGCTCCAGTCGTGCCTTCACCTGGTGGTCAGACATGGCCATTCCAGGCGATTCGGGAGAGGGGCCTTCTACTCCCTTACACCCCGATGCTGTTGCCGGCACCCTGAGCTCGGGTGGCCCGCTTCCTCCTCCAGCTCCATCGGAGGATCTTCGCGGCCCTGCCGCACCCGTTGTTTTCCCTTCCATTAAACCTCTGGACGCTTCTCCAGAGCCTCCTGTAAATATCAAATCTAGTTCAAGTTCAGGGGTAGTTTCTAGTGAGTCCCCGTCCCCGTCCAGGAAGAAGAAGGGTAGTGGCGTACCCCGTAGATACCTCTTAGACTTAGTCCATAGATGCGGCGCTCTTCTAGCTGTCAAAGAGTTCATCAAAGAAGCGGTAGTTCTGGACTTAGAGGAGATGCCGATAGAGGAAGGGCTAGACGACGGCTTTGGGATATATGAAATCATAGCGAAGAAGACCCATTAGATGAAAATGGTGTTGAAATAGAGGATGCTGCTGAGGCGTATGCTAGTGGTATGAGGAGATTCGATGAACCTACCTCAGCAGTCGACGAACCTACTAAAGAGGTAAATGTGGGAACGCAAGAGGACCCCAGGCTCTTAACCATCATAGCTTCTGGTCTCCCGCCTGAAGAATAAGAAGAGCTCATAGAAATGTTAAGGGAGTTCAAGGATTCCTTTGCCTGGTCCTATGATGACATGCCCGGCATTGACCCCGATTTGGTGGAGCATAGGTTAATTTTGAAGCCAGGGGCAGTTGCCGTCAAACAAAAGCTAAGGAGGTTCCTCCCCCACATCGCTTTAAAGATGAAAGAGGAGATTGATAAGCTACACAAAGCCAAGTTTATCCGTGTAGTCCTCTATCCTTTGTGGGTGGCAAACAACGTCCCGGTGATGAAGAAAGACGGAAGAGTGCGCATCTGCATAGATTTCCGGGATTTAAATAAGGCATGTCCTAAGGACGATTTCCCGCTACCTCATTTGGATGTTTTGATCGATAATACAACAGGGTTCGAAACTCTATCGTTCATGGATGGGTACTCCAGCTATAATCAAATTCGTCTAGCCCCGGAGGACCAAGAGAAAACCTCCTTCACCACCCCATGGGGAACATATTGCTATGTGGTCATGCCATTTGGATTAAAGAATGCTGGCGCCACTTATCAAAGAGCAATGTTAGCTATCTTCCACGACATGATACATATTGATGTTGAGGTTTACGTGGATGATATCGTGGTGAAGTCGAGAACTCGAAGAGAGCATTCCTCCGTGCTGGCCAAAGTCTTCCGTCGCGCACAAGAGTATCAATTGAAGATGAATCCAAAGAAGTGCGTGTTTGGAGTTTCCTCGGGGAAATTGCTAGGCTTCATAGTTAGTAAACGGGGGATTCAGATAGACCCGCACAAGGCCAAGACAATCAATGAGATGCCTCCTCCTAAGAACATATCTGAGCTTCGAGGTTTGATTGGTCGGCTGCAGTTCATAAGGAGATTCATATCTCAGCACTCTCAAAGATGTCGTCCTTTCTACGAACTATTGAGAGGAGGAGTTAATTTTGAATGGAATGCTAAATGCCAAGAGGCATTCGATGAGCTCAAAAGTTACCTTATGAATCCGCCCGTGTTTCAGGCGCCTGTCCTTGGGAAACCTCTAATCCTATATCTGTCAACTGTTGAGGACTCCCTAGGAGCTGTCCTTGCTCAGCATGATGAATCCGGCAAAGAAAGGGCAGTCTACTACCTATCTAGGCTATTCAATCCTTCCGAGCTCAAACTCACCACAATGGAGAAAACTTGTGCAGTGCTAGTTTGGGTAGTGCAGAAATTGAAGCACTACTTCCTAGCTCATAAGGTGAGTTTGATTTCTAGAATGGACCCTATTAGGCATCTCCTTGAGAAGCCAATTCTCGCCGACAGATTGGCACGCTGGCAAAGTTTCCTCTCTCAGTTTGATATCTCCTTTATTGTTCAGAAAGCCATAAAAGGGTATGCCATTGCTGAGCACCTTGCTCACCTCCCTCTTCCTCATAGTGATACGGTTCAGGAGGAATTTCCTGATGAAAACCTATCACTTGTCTCTCACGATCCCTTCTGGTCACTCCATTTCGATGGAGCTCTCAATTCTAGGGGACGGGGCATAGGTGCAGTCTTGCTCACCCCAGAAGGGATCACCATTCCTCTGGCTTATCAACTCCAGTTCTACGCCACCAACAACATCTCCGAGTATGAGGCTCTCCTAGCCGGTCTTAAGCTTGCCTACCTTTTAGGTGCCCGTCACCTTAAGATCATAGGGGACTCTCAGCTCGTTCTTTAGCAAGTCCTCTCTACCTATCGCACTCGTGACCCCAAACTCAAGCCATATCAAGACCTAGTCACACTCCTAGCCAAGCAGTTCCGTCAACTCATCTACATTCATACTCCTCGCTCCCAAAACATTCTGGCCGAAGCTCTGGCATCGTTAGCTTCGTCTCTCTCCTTCCCTCTCAGCCGTAGCGCTGAGACTATCACCGTTCAGAGATTAGAAGCTCCCTCAACTCAGGATCCTTGGTTCTCAAACCTTAGGAGCTCCCTAGTGTTGAAGGCAGAGAAGAAAGAAGCGAAGGAGTTGTTGCTTGTTGAATTAGGGGAATTGATGGAAGAAGAGAGGCCGTGGTACCATGAGATTGAGCAGTTTTGCAGAGACGGTACCTTCCCAGAAGAAGCTGAAGCAGAAGATAGGCGAGCTATCCGTAGAGCGGCATTGAAGTATACCTTCGTGGGTGAAGTCCTTTACAGACGCCCTCTAAATGGAATGCTCCTCAGGTGCGTGACCGATGAAGAGGCTTGGAAGATAGTGGAAGGATCTCACTCCGGTGAATGCGGAGGGCATGTGAATGGTCAGATGTTAGCCAAAAAGATCCTTAGGCAGGGCTACTACTAGACAACCTTAGAAGAGGATTGTGCCGCCTACGTTCGTAGGTGTGTCAGATGCCAAATCCATGCCGATAAAATCCATACTCCATCTTCCTCTTTGCATCCACTATCTTCTCCTTGGCCTTTCTCCATGTGGGCCTTTGATATCATCGGGCCCCTTGGTGATCCTAATACTCAGATAAAACAAAAATCCTTCATCCTCACTGCTACTGAGTATTTCACCAAATAGGCCGAAGCAGAAGCATTTGCAGAAATTAAAGGTTCGACTGTATGCAGGTTCATCATGAAGAACATCATTGCACGGTTCGGAGTACCTGGCAGCCTCGTCACCGACAATGGACCTCAGTTCATATCACAAGACCTTCAAGACCTCTGTAAGAAGTTCAATATTTCCTTGCATCATTCGTCTCCTTATTATCCACAGGGCAACGGCCAGGCCGAAGCCACGAATAAAACACTTTTAAAGATTTTAAAGAAGACTTGTGAGTCTAATAAATTCGCTGATTGGCCAGAAAAGCTAATTGAGGCTCTGTGGGCCTACCGCACCTCCATCCGCACACCTACGGGGCAAACCCCTTTCTCACTTACATACGGAATGGAAGCGGTATGTGCACACGAGATTCTCATCCCTTCGCTAAGAATTCAGTTGGACAAAGAACTTAATCCCGATGAACATCGGGAGGCGTTACTTACACAACTAGAGCTCTTGGATGAACGGCGTCTAGCTGCAGCCGACCATGTACTTTCATATCAAAATAGACTCTCGAGGTCTTTTCAAAAGAAAGTGATTGAGCGTAAGTTTCAAGAAGGAGACATGGTTTTGAAGCAAATTTTCATAAAACTTGGAGGTCCAAGGTCAAAACTGTCTGCAAATTGGGAAGGGCCATACGTCATTAAAGAGGTGTACCCGGGAAACGCATATAGGTTAGTTAATGTCGATAGTGATGAACTCTCTCACCCATGGAATGGATTATATCTTAAAAGATTCTACCCCTGATCAACAGTCTTTTGATAACAACACCAATTAATAAGTAGCCATTTGCCAAGTGTCTCGCTCCCTCTCATATTGACGAAATAATATTTATGTGCAATCACGTACTCAACATGGTAGCCTAAGGTCATCGTCCCTTCATATACAGTGTTCTCGCTTAGCCCTTGCTCGGGGAAACAAAAGGTCAATTCTCTCCCTACTCGGACAAGGTCTAGAGGCAAGGGAAAGGCTAACATGTAAACATGCAACAGTATAGACCATGTGTTTGAAGTCTTAAGGAGGGACGGGCAATTCTAAGAAAAGCATATAGCACAAAAATAAAGCGACGAAATGATAAAATGAAGGGGCATGTTAAAGAGTGGCAGTATAGTTCCCCGCGGGACGCCCTTGAGCCCGGTCACGCGTATGCCCCAGTCAAAAGAGAAAATACTGTGGCCCTAAAGTCCCTGGACAACAGATGAATAACACATGTAGCTTACCTGTTGCAAGTCGTACAAGTCGGCAACCCCGACCCCGAGACTAAGTCTTATCACATTCATATTCTTCCTATCCTCCCTAAAAATGACCAAAGAACCCTACGCTTGGTCTGTGTTGGAACATTATTGTCACAGGGGTAAGAAATCTTAGCAAACCGAAGATGAATATGCGTTGCACATAAATCTTATTCTCCAAAGTGAGATAGAGGTAAGGCTCACGGTTAATCGCTCAACATTAAGAAGTGTTGTTATCAAAAGAATTTTCCAAAAAAAAATTAAAAATCTAAAAAAATCAAAAGATCCCCAAAAAAAAAAAAAAATAAAAAAATCCCAAAAATAAAAAAATCAAAAGATCCCCAAAGCAAAAAAAAAATAAAAAATCCAAAAAATAAAAAAAGATCAAAAAATCTCCAAAACCAAAAAAATCAAAAATTCCAAAAGTCCAAAAAAAAAAAAATTCTAAAATCATAAAATAGTTTCAGAAAAAGGTGTGTACATAACGCTTTTCTTTAGCATGCATTATTTTCATTGTCTTTTCGCCTATTTAATAAGGCTCGGCCCCTTGACAATTACGGAGTTAGATTTTATCATTTTACGCGCAAGGGGCTGAGCCTAAGAACAGATCTAACTTGTTCTTCTAAGTGTGTGCAGGAACAGACATTTCAAGGGCAGAGTACAATATCACGCTCAAGACTCCCTTTCTCTCTCGCTTGTTTGAAACTCGCCTCTCACTCGTGTCAATTGCAAACCATTTATTTATCATAAATATTGGCATGAAAGTAAAACTGCACTGAGATATGAACAAAATGTACATAGATAAGAGGGAGGTGGCTCACAAGTCTCCTCACTGTCCACCGCCACTCTCCCCGGATCCCTCTCGCCTATCCGGAGGTGGCAACATCTCGCCACCCCCTCTACCCTCATGAGCACTACCCTCGCCCTGCCGGCGCCTCTCCTCCTCCTCGTTCCTCCTCCTGCTGGAGGAACCCGCTAAATACTGCCCGACGGAGGCGCCGGTCGCCCTGCTCACGCTCGCCCCGCTCCGGCTCCGATTGCATGATCAGCCTATATCCGTCACGATCTGCTGAAGGCCCCGCGCCAATGTCTGCTGTGCCAACAGCTCTGCACGCAGTCGGGTCACCTCCTCTTGATCTCCGAGCGGCCTCTGTACCCGCAGCGTCGCCAGCTCCCGGGTCATCTCCGCCACCTGTGCCTCAGCTGCCTCCGCTCGGATGCGCAGCTGGTCCCTCTCGCTCTGCAACGTCATGGCTTGCTCGTGAGCCAACTCCAAGTCTCTCTTCTGCACAACAAGTAATCAATCAGCATCGTTTGGAAATAAACGACTCAAGTGTTTAAATGAACTTACCCGCTCCTCCAAGTGCCTCTGAGCCTCCTCAGCTCTCAGCACTGCCCCTGCCAGTCGAGCCTCCATGAGCGACGGAGAGCCCCCTGCGCTCCGAGAGGAGGAAGCACCGCCTGCTCCGGTACCCCTCACTCTCTCCAGCTCACTCCGCTGCACGCAAAAGGCATGATAGTTTCAATTTTTTTGCTTGACTCAAGGGGGGGGGGGGGGGCTGAAAGTGAACACGGTACTTATCAGCTCTGCCGTCTGCCTCTGGGCTACCTCCCGATCTTGCACCGCCGACTGGAGCAAGGCTCGGAGCGAAGCAATCTCACCTGTCACGTCCATCTGCAAGGAATTGCCAAATCATCAGTTCTAATCATTAAATCCGAATTCTTTGAGCCGTGGTTTAGAAGTTTTACCTGGTGTCGGGCGCTCTTGTATACATTTCCTCCATACTTCAAGGCGTACGCCTGGAGGTAGGCATCATCAGTGGTCGCGTCTGATCTGACACCCTTGCCTTTCCGCTCCCAGTTCTCGATCTGCTCTCGCGCGCGCTCCCGCCAGTCTGTCGTGTCGTGAAGTCCCCGAAAACTCCGACCCGGCCGGCGAAACCGGTCCCGTACGGGGAACTCCACAACACTCTGCCTGAGGCCCAGGGAGCGCTGGGTCAGAAATAGGTTCAGAGGTAGCATAAGGTTCAGCGCATGCAACCACACCGACCTACCGAAGTAGGGGCGGGCCTGCACCAACCAAGGCTGTCCCTCATCACCCTCCCCCAGATATGGCTGCCAAACCACCTGCAAAAGAGAAGTAATAAGTCATTTCAAGCAAGTAATTTCAAAAGGTAGGGATTAAAGGTACTTACATCCAGATAAGGGTAGCTGTCAATGACCTCCTGTAGGCGCTCCAGCTGATCAACCAAGTGTTGGGTGTCTCGGCGAGAGTCCCAACGGCGTGCAATGGGCACGAAGCCCGGCCGTGTGAGATCCCCTCTCCCCAAGGCCGGGAGGTGTAGATAGGCCCAAACCTGCAAGATGAAAGACAAATCAGTTGGCAGTTTAAGCAAAATGATGTTTAGATCCAAGAGAGTTAGGAGAGAAGGTGTACCTGAAGGAAGGGGTAGAAGCCGCTCGTAGACGTCTGCCGCTCTGAGGCCCTCAAACCGTCGAATTGGTGCGCTAAGAAGGCTGCTCCCCAAGCATACCCCCCTACCTCACCTAGGTCCTCTAGCAAGGGCAGGAAGCAGCAGTGGACTGCGTCGCCTCTCATGGCAAACAAGAGTCTACCAAGAAAGAGAACGAGAAAACGGCGCAAGTCCAAGTCCGCCTGCGGCCCGGGCTCGCTCGCAAGCTCCCTCTAGCTGACCCTAGCTAGCCTCGCCAGGTACTCATCCTCACTCTCCCCTGCATTCTTCCCCGCCTCGTACAAGCCCAGACACTCCTGCAATGCTACCCTAGGCACTAGGGAGGACCTGCGCTCTACTGGGAGGTCTAGGAGGCGCTCAGCTAAGTCATGATAGCAGGGATAGGTGTAGCCACTCACTGCCCGCCCATAGACTCTGAGCCCTGTGATCCGGCTCACATCCTCCAAGATAGGGATCATATGCCCCCATGGGAATGCGAAGGCACTCGCCTCCGTGTCCCACCTGCTCCGCAGGGCCTGGGTGAGGGCCGGGTCCAC
Organism: Colocasia esculenta; assembly: GCA_014218235.1. Lineage (NCBI taxonomy): Eukaryota > Viridiplantae > Streptophyta > Magnoliopsida > Alismatales > Araceae > Colocasia > Colocasia esculenta. The sequence goes on from CM024762.1 coordinate 151,402,968, forward strand.
CCTCATCCTCTCGATCCTAAAGATCTGCCCGAACCCCATCTCCTCTACTTGCTCTCGCTGGAAAGGGGGGAAAGCTAAGAAAGCAGCCAACACCAGTGTCCATGACACTCGAGCCCTCATTTCACCCTGCAAAATTCGTTCAAGTTCAATTCCAGGTTTTTTTTTGTGTGTTCGGACAAAGTCGCGATAGCTGTTACAGCCGCGACCTTGTCGCGACGGTGCGGGACACCACGACCTTATCGCGTCACCTTCGTAGGTTGCGATAAGGTCGCATCTGCCCTAGACGTCGCGACACTGTCGCGACGCCTCGCCCCGCCGCGACACCATGTCGCGACGGGTCGTGCTGACGCGTTCTCAGAATCAAACCGGCCGGAGCCCCTTTTGTTTGATCCTCATTTTCATGGGCGTTTCGCCCTACATTCGCCCTCTAGGGGCTTCGTCTACCTCTATTCTACTACCATTCAAGGTTTGAGGAAGGGGCACTTACCGTTTTCATGGCTTTCGCTCGCCTCTTCCATTCCTCTTCCACATTCGCGACCGGGGTCATCCCCTCGTCCTCCTCCTCTCCCATCGCGACCTCGGGCACCTCCTCTTCGACCGGAGGCTCCTCCATCCGCCGACGTGAGCCCCGACGCTCCGCTTGGCGTTTCCTTCGCGATGATCCCTCGCCGATGTCCTTTCCTCCATCCATTGCAATAAGGGTTGTCTTGGAGTGGGTGTCTAGCTAGCAAGGAGGTCGGAATGCAAAAAGGAGATTGGGGGAAAGGTTCAAGGCTTAGAGATTTGGGTTTTTGAAAACCGGAAAGGATGAAGGAAAGGGGGGCCGTTTGTTTTTGAATCGATCGGTTCATGACGCGACGCAGCGGGCGGTCGCGTTCATGTCGCGACCCTCTGGGTTGCCGCGACAGTGTCGCGACACCCCGCATGGCCGCGACATAAAGGCGACACCCCTGGCTGCCGCGTCATCAACAAAGCCCTTCCGTTTGCATAAAATTTCACTCTATTTCATTCAAATGCAAAGTCTGTTACATGCTCTAATTCATTCTAAACAATCAAACAATACTTTCAAATCCTTTCCTAACTATCATCTGGCTTACAATTCAAATCAAATCAATTGTTCCCTCCCGCAGGCTGAATTTTCTTCAAAGCTTCAATGTATTCCATGATTGCTTCGTCATCTTCTTCCACCACGGCTTGAATCGCGCTCGTCGCGCATCCTTCCCAGTGGACGATGGCGCTGCGCATGTCGCGTTCGTCCTGTGCATCGCCCCTCTTCCTCTCTTGGATAGGTGGGAAGTGTGATAGAAGTGGAACCACCGTGCGAGCCGCACCGCATTGGAGATGGCAGCGGTCCGGGTTGTAGGAAACTAGCGCCCCGTTGCCAAGCAGCCTCAAAGCAAGCCCAGCGCGTTGAGGAAGGTGGATTGTCCGGCCGTGCATGAATCGAGGGCGCATGTCAAAATCCGCCACGGTCAGACTTCGGAGGTATTGGCGCCAGGCTTGTATGCCCTTCACTTGAGCCGTTTTGCACCACGCCCGAGGGCTCATGTGAAGCCGCCCGCCCACATACGCCAGTGGGTGGTTCAGCATTGTCTTGCATTCCATGGTCAGGTCCTCCACCGCCCGGAATTGAACATGCATCCCCATCCATAGTTCAAAGGCGACGACCGATCCATAGAAGGGACCCTCGAGTGCTGAAGAGGTCAGGCCAGCATAAAGAAAACCCAGGACGGCTTGCCCAATTTTCATACCTTCGGAGATGGAGTCAATAATGCTAAGATTGCCAAAAGAGATGACACCGTCGGCTTCCGGAAAGAGTATGATGCCACAAATGCATATGGCAGCTGCCTTGGCGATGGCGGTGTAGTTCGTGGTCTTCCGCTTGCACTGGGAAATAATCCACTGAGCAATCGGGAGGAGGTGAACATGCATACCGCTAGTCATGGAGTAGAGATCATTTTTCTTCGTGGTAATGTATGCCAAGATCCTCCATGAGTTGATCTGTTCCACGGTGTAGGAGATTGCCGTTTCTTCGCCCCTTTGATAGCGTGGGAGGCCAAGCATGATTTCCAACTCTTCCAAAAGGATCGTCGCCTCGAATTCTGGAAAGATGAACGAGTTGGTCTGTGGATGCCATAGCTCCACCATGGCTGTGACACTCTCCCACACATGCACCAACTTGTTGTAGTTTTTGGCCAGTACGAAGACGGTGGACAGCCCCCACTCCTTCAAGTGACCAATAGACATGGGCGGCAGTAACTCAAGCATGGGTACCAGCCATGTCATCTTTGAGAATCGTCGTTGGCCGGGGAGGATCTGAGATAGAAGAAGAAGCATGAAAAACGGAAGGAAAAAAGGAGAGAAGAGAAGAGCAAAACAGAGCAGAAAAAGCAGAGCAGTGCAGAAAGTTCAGAATCTCAGGAAGAAAAGGGCACTTACTTGGAGCTCCGGGCGCGTGTAGATGTGCCCCGGGATATCGGAGAGTTGCTTCAGATCGGCATATGTCTCCCTAGCAGCTTTGGGCCGGAGTAAGCAGGGATATCTTCTGCAAAAGCCGAATAATTCCTCTTCATGGTTGCAAGAGAGGAAAGAGAGTTTGAACTTGAAGAGCAGAGGATGCCAGGGGTTAGCTGCGGGATTAACACCCTCAACCCTCTATTTATAAAGTCTTAAGGGTTAGAAACTCACTCTAATCCCGAGACTAGATGTTAGGATAAGATTAGAAGAGGTTTAGGAGTCCTAGTGTTGGTCTAGGTGTCTTAGGATAAGGGTGAACCCGGTTCCTGGTCTTTCCGAGCTCTGTCCGAGTCGCGACGCCGCGATCTGACGCGACCATGTCGGGACAGGGCGCTGCGACGCGACATGGTCGCGGTCGTTTCGGCTGTCGCCTCTCCACCCGAGGGGCTGTTTTCATCCTTGAGCTGTGTATATATGTTGATTGATTGCTTATAATTGATTGTGTTTCATATTCCATTGTGATTATTTCTAAAAAAAAATCAAAAATTCAGAAAATCAAGAAAGATTTCGTCACAGGTAAGACATGTATCGTATTTCTGTCCCTATTCCTCGCATTACTATATGGTATTCTACCTATTATATCGTTTCAAGGACCAGCTGGTTCTCAATGTGTTCTGGGATTTGAGTTCCCCTTTACCAAAAACAGTGATAATCTAGGTACACATTGTTAATCATTGGATAGGCCGTTGAGTTAGTTAAGCACGAGGACGATAGATTCAGGCCTACACCGCGGTTGTGGGTAGTCTATTGACCCGTTCTTACTTGACTTAACAATATTATCCTTGATATATTTTATATTTTCTCATTTTTTGCATTCGTTTTGACAATTTCTTTTACTTTAGCCCAGTATGCATCATGTAGGACTTTGAACTTTCCTGACTCATTCTCGACCATTGATGAGCTCGTGTTGAGTGCCCAATCATCCTTCATGTTCCAAACAAGAAATCCAATTCCACTCTGAATCGGAAGGTTTGCCTCCGAGCAAGTTGTTCCCGTCAGATTGACAAGAATTTCCCTGTCTGGATTCTCCATCCAATTATTCATCCTTTTCCTTTGATCCGTTTTGGTTGCGAACCGCTCCGAGGACAGAGTCATGAGTTACCTGCCTGGCACGCACATGTCCTTCCAAAACGAAACCTGCAGGCCAATCGGCTAGGGTACCTCTCAATCGAGGGGTTGATCGTCCTCTTCTTTTCTCCTCTCGTCCAGACTTGTGCTCTTCTTCGCATTCTACTTGAACAACCGACTCAGGGCCTTCACAAAGATTCCAATTGCCTGTTAGTTAAGATCGGGTGTCTCTTTACCTTGGCCTCCGCTTTTCAGTCCGCTCCGCGTCATCTCCGTTCCACCGTCACTTCATGACATCTCCACGCCACTTCCGCTTCGCTCCCCTGCAAAGTAGAAGCCAAGGAGGGGCAATCTGTAGACACCCGATTATGACTAATGGGTTGAACCACATTTCTTACTACCTTAGTGGGCCCCTAATTGGTCACTCACCTTGAGCCCATAATTTGTCTTGATTTGAGCCCATTAATCCATTAAAAATACCTTGAAATCCCGAAATCAATCATTTGAGAGTCCCTAGAGGAATATAACTCCTATTTTATCATGTGGTTAGAGAGAATAATCCAAGATAATTCGGGTTCCTTGTCGCGACACATCGTGGCGCCGCGACTATAGTCGCGACGGGTTGGGCCGCTGCGACAGCCCATGTATTATCCATGCACGTGGGCAATGCTGTCGCGTCCCCCCGCACCATCGCGTCTCTAGTCGCGACCCTACGATCTGAATTGGCAATTCCCGAGATCTCTGGCCTCCGTAACCACACCCTATTTATCCTCCCATGCACTTTGACTTGGTCTAAGAGGATTATCCCGACCCCTTGGACGGATCCTTAGCCCTAGGGACTCTCCTAAGCTCCCCTAAGGACTCTATACCCGATTTTGATAGAGCTTTATCCCCCATTTTTTTTTATTTCTAAACCTTTTTGAGGAGATAATACCTAATTTTCTCACTCCAAGCTCTATATAAGGAAGGCCCCTCCTCATGGACGAGGAGAGCCTCAAGATTACCCCGAAGGGCTGCCGAAATTCCCTCTGAACTAGACTTAGCCACGCAGCCACTCATTCTCATCATTCCCTTCACATTCCACTCCTCACAACTCACTCATTTCACCATCAATGGAGCAAGGAACGTGAAGAGGGCGACTCTAGCAATCTCCTGGACCTATTTGCACATCATCGGAGCTGCATCCACGCCAGGAAGTCGCCCTAATGGGGCTCACTCCCTTTCCTCTTCCTCTTTTCTATTTCTACATGCATTTTATGTCCTTTTAAATAGAGCATATCAACCATCCACCCACATTTTCCCACACCCATAGGGGTTTAAAACCACCCCAGGTGCGTTCCCACCATGATCTCCCATCTCATTTCATCTTTTAGAATAGATACTACACTTTACATGTTCTAATAGGGTCTTTTCTTTGTGTTTTCTTTTGATTGACAGGCAAGCAAGCAAAGTCTACGAGAAGCTCTGGTGCTCTGGCCGGCTGGAGGACTAGAAGAAGTCACAACATCAATTCTCCCGCATTCAGAGAACGCGACGGCCTGGGGTGACGCGACATAGACGCGTCGATTTCCACTGACGCGATACTAGAGACGCGGCGGCCATGACGACCGCGACACCAGGTCAGTTTCCTGTTCTCTTCATTTTTCCTAGTTTAAGTTAGCCATTGTCTTTCCATATCATTAGGCAACTTATCTAGGTGGCGATCACATCCTTTTTCCCATGCTATCATATTTGATATTCATGTCCGTGTCGAGGGGAAGCCAATCCCTGTGATTACAACAACTTCAAAGACAATGCCATTTGAACAATTGACATGAATACCGCGAGATGAATCCATTAAATTCTTCACATATATATCAATTTTTGGGCACAATCGTGTTTCCCAATCAACACATTTGTTCCTCCTTTTATATAACAATTCCATAATCTGAATATGAATACGATCCATCATAGCTAAAATAGGTAGATGTCTTGCTTCAAGAATCCAAGTATTAAATGATTCAGCAACATTTGAATACATCTCACCATATCTTTCACCTTCATAAAAAGCGTTTGACCAATAATTCGAATTTGACCCTCTAGCCCATATTTCAGCTTGTACATTTAATTCACGCATTTCTCGCGTGACTTTCTCAAAGTTCACAACTCTTAATGCATATGATGCTTGGCTAAGAAGTTGGAGAAGTGTATCATTTGTTGCTTGTGAGCAGTTTCTTCTTAAATGCTTTGTAAAATTATCTTGCAAATGTCGCAAGCAAAAAACATTATAGGATGTAGGAAAAACATGTGGAATGACTTGAAGTAGATGTTTATACCTATCAGAGACAAATGTTAATCTGCGTTCTGGAGAAATAATTTTTTTCAAACAATTCAAAAACCATTCCCAATTCTCCTCATTCTCTGCATCACAAGTAGCATATGCAAGAGAAAAAAATTCATTCTCTCCATTAAGGGCAGTAGTAGCAAGAACTTTACCTTGATACTTATCCTTCATGAATGTACCATCCAAAAAGAGAAGTGGCCTACATCCCTGATGAAAGCCAACCATACATGCATAAAAACATACAAAAAATCTTCTGAAACGACCTTCGCTAGTGACTTCAAACTCCACAACGCTACCTGGATTCGATAAGTCAATTGCATTCTTATACCAACGTAATTGATCAAATAAACATCGCTCATCACCATGAAGGCTCTTATACGTCACATCCTTTCCAAGCCATGCTTGATGATAAGGCACATCAACACCATACTCCCTAAAGATATCCTTCTTAATAAGTATAGGTCGATATAATGGTGTATCTTGAAGTTTCTCCATTACAATATATAACTGACCCATTTCTTGGTTGCTCTAGGATGCCTTTGGGTGCTCAAGACCCCCTCCCCCCCACATGTGTGAATATTGTTCAAAGATTTGATTTTAAATTGAGGTCCACACCCAATTCTAATTTACATGCAACAGTAACTCGTGCTTGCTCATTCCTAATGAAATGATAATCAAATGCTCTTGAAATAGCATACCTACTGAGGTCCATACGAAGTTGCTCAACACTGCTAAATGTTTGGTTAGAAGAATGGATCAAATCATGCCATAAATCACTTCTTAATCTCATCTCTTCACTTAAATTCCCAGAACGAGTATGTATCACATTATCAGAGACAGAAGATTGCTCACCAAATGGTCTGCAAGTAAGACACATAAAATCTAGAAGAATTATTATATCAATTTTTTTATATAAAATTTTATTCACCTGTAACTTATGACTTCTTGTGAGGCTTCAATTTGAACTTGTACATTCATCACTTTACATCCAAGCATAAGATCCATATCAAACATCCGATCAATGTCTGTCCCATTCAACATCCTCATCATGGAATGACAATTTTTTGGGATCATGCATTTGAGTTCCACTTGTTCCCTTATAAGTGACCATATATTGCAAACTTCAACTAATTCAGTAAAATCCATGTCACGATGCATATGAATTACATATGCTTCATTCTTGTAGGTGAAAATTCTCGGAATGTAATTCATATCAATTTATTAACATTAAAAAGATCAATTAGAGCATGCACTAAAATCCATGCCACTGTGTTGGTGGGGTGACGGGAAGAAGGTACATGCTCCTACTGGGGGGGTAGCTGATGGGAGGAAGGAACCCCCTGCTCGGGCCTGCTCGTGCCGGATCAGGAACTCATGCTTAGCGCCTTCAAGAACTGATCACTGGAAAAAGAAAGAAGGGTTTTTCAAGAACGGGATCAAGAGGAAACCTAGAACCTGCGTGGGGGGGGGGGGGGGGGGGAGGGGGGCGTACCTATTTCGCCCCGAACAGGCTCTCTGCTCACCCCTCGCACCTTCTACCTTCGCGCCGGCCAGGCTAGTGCCTGCTCGCGCCGACCAGGCTTTCTGCTCACCCCTCGCACCTTCTTCCTTCGCGCCGACCAGGCTCTCTGATCACCTACTCGCGCCAGCCTGTTCGCACCGACGAGCCTCTCTGATCACTTGCTCGCGCCTCCTTCGCCTGCCCGCGCTTGAGATTTGCCCCTACTGAAGGAAGAAGGTTTCGCATCGGCCAGGCCCCCTTTTGGCCACTATTGTCCTCCGCAAACGAAGGCCTCACAGAAGGGGACGGAAGGGGTTAAACATAATGGAAGCTGGGCTGTTGGACCTAAAAATAATTTTTTAGGTCAATAGACCTAAAAATAAATCAACAGTCAGCAAATGGACCTTAAATTGAAAAACCCTTTTTTTCACATCTCACACACATCTAACGGATTTAAATAAGAGAAAGATTTAGTACAATTTTATATTACACTTTAAGTATAATATAACTAGATAATAATTCATGTGGCACCCAACATATAGGGAGTGATAAAGTAGCAACCCAATTGTTGGATGCTACATAGATTTGTTGCCTAGTCGTATTGTACTTAAGTATAATATAAAAGTACATTATATTTTTCTCTCTAAATAATATTTAATTGAGATAAAATTTTAAACATAAATTAATTAAGAGACGATACAAATTATGATAATTTTAGTTTACTTTTTTAAACTACTTTTTCATCCAATAAAAAGTATCCAAAAATTATTAGGTCGACTTAATCTTAATATCTATACATCAATAATTCTCAATATTTATATTTTTAAAATCGATACATTTTTTTATAATTATAATATGTTTATATTTGACTTTATTTTTAAAACATGATGTCATCCAATTCTGGTACCATGGCCGTATTGTCGACCCATACCCCCGCGTACCATGCAGTACGATTGACTCGTACCGTATCATGCATGGCAGGGTCTGTTCCCACCCCTCCCTTTTTTTAAAATAATTTTTTCCCCACATCTAACACATCTAAGGGGTCTAAATGATATTTAATTGAGATGAAATTTTAAACATAAGTTAATCAAGAGATGATACAAATTATGATGATTTTAATTTAATTTTTAAATTATTTTTTTGTCAAGTGAAAATTATTCTAAAACATCATTAATTGACATCTATTTTGTATACCTAAGACGACATAAATCATGGTATTAAATGATTATGTTAGGTTGACTTGAATGATTAAATAGAGTTTCTTATATTTTTCAACATCTTTATATGATATTCTTATGTTTTACTCATTTTCTTATGAAGTTTACTCATTTTAAATATTGATAAAATCATAAAAAATCAAATTAGCCTATTTTCCACAGTATCTTAATAGTACAGTACCGTATCGTACAACGGAGAATGTGATATGATGAATCATGAGTTGGACATGTTTTTATTATAGGAATGTATCATCTCAATTTTAAGATATTTAATATATATCCATATCTAATTTTTTAAGCCCTAAAGCTGAGGTATATAGGGTGTGTCCTAAGTATTTCTACTCTTCACGTGTGTGTTACGGATATTTCATATTCGTACCGGCATGAATAAGAGAACTCAAAAATGTTATTATTGAGTTTAGAAATAAAGTTTTTTAATATCAAAATATTATTTTTTATATTTTTAAAAATATTAATTGAGTTTTTAATAATAATTTAGGCTTCTTAAAATTTATCATTGGATTAAAATGTAAATCTTAGATGTTAAAATACTATCCTTAGAATTTAAAAAAATCGACTGGAATATAGTAACTTGAGCTAGAAAATCTCGATTTAAAAATATTGACTAAACTTCTAATAGTAATTTAGACGTATAAATATTTCTTGCAAATTAGCGACCCTTGTTATTTATGCCCTAGAAGGTTCTATATCCAGATCTACCTTCCACAAATATACTAAAGTCTCGCAAGAAATATCCCACACACGTTCAGTAAGAATATAAAAGACAACCACGCAGGTATAAAGATGCATGATAAAATACATAATCTTATACATATTCACATAATTATACTATCTCAATATATTATTACATGTCTAAAAAGAAGTGCAAGAGTTTAAGACATACACCGAAGTGTATAATATGAGTAAAACTCATATTATTTCTAAGGATACGTGCCTTACAAAATCACAGACTCAACAAGTAAAATCCTCAAAATAATATCATATATAATCCATGTGTAATAGAAGAAGCACACAATTACCACAATCTCACCGGTCGGTTCACATATGACAATTTAAAAGAAATTCACAAAAATCTGGAACCTAACCAAGCTCTCTAATTAAAATCAATAAATATCTCACTATTCATAGTTAAGCATCTAATTAATTAACATAAATATCAGTAAATCTTTTATAAATTAACAACTAAGAGCTACTTAAACCAGACAAACACCGGACACGTAAACTATCGAAAGGAAATTAAGGAAACTCTAGCCAATGATATAAATAAATAGTACCTTATCGAGTTTCATATCACACACTATAGAGTAAACTAACAAGTAGAGTCAGAAGAAACGACGTTAAAACTCGGGTCATGACTACTGATTCATGACGTCTGTATCTGACCCGGACAAGCCAACACAAGAAAACATCTTCACTAAAGAAAAATAATAATAGAAGGCAAACAATTTATGTAACGTCGCGTGCCTTTCGGATCCATGCGGATCATGTGTGTGTTGGTTGTGTAGGCCGTTGTGAGGCCAATGTGAGCTAGTTGTGTGGAATGTGTGATGTGAATGTGTGGCTTGAGCAGGTGAAGAGCAGGGTTGGTCCTGAAATGAAACATGACCTGCTGCTGTTCAGTTGGAGTTGGCGGCCAGGGGTGGCCGTTGACTGGTTGGGGTCCAGGTTAGTGGACGTTGACTGCATGAACTTGGCGGCAGTAGATGTGGACGCTAAGGGTGGCGGTTGCTGTTGGCGGCATAGGGGTTGACGCCAACCTGAGAATTTTGCAGGTTATAGGGTCACCCGAGGGCAGTCTTCTTGCTCTGTTCTCATTCCCTCTTGCCCTAGCTTGCTGCCCCCGTGTCTCTAAAGCTTCCAGCAGGTTCCGAAGAGTGGTTGGACGATCGTAGAACGCGTGGCGTTGCCGAATTGCGCAAGGAAACGCCATATCGTGGTGCAATTCCCGTGGGAGCTCGCGAAGGGCTCGGCGTGAACCGGGAGATTTCAGGAGATTTTAGCGTGTTCTGAGGTAGGGGACGAACCCTGGTAGCTCCGTAGAAACATTAAAACATAACAAACCCACTTGAATCAGCATGATAATGCGTTTTCGGATCAAGTTGCACCATGCGGGGTAATGGGTGGTTTGGCAAATTTAATGAGTAAAGCATGTTGTATTGGGTTGTTGGGACTCAGCATGTTAGAGGAACTATTTCTGCATGTTTTCAATTGTTTAACGATTAGAAAACCTGTGGATTCGGATTAGGGTTTCTGCAGGAATAAGGCCGGAGAACTTGGCGTCAACATCGTTTGTCGCCAAGCTCCTCAGCCAAGATGTTAACGGCCAGGTCCCTTGCCGTTGACTTGTTGTAAGCGGCAGTCGATGTTGCCGCCTACTGATTATGAACAGAAATGACTAATTACAGCATTTATCGATAATGCATGTGTGTTGACACATGAGGTGCACTGAGTGCACATGGTTTTTGTGTTTAGCATACAAGGTATGCAGTTAGTTGCTTACTTCAGTGACTGCGTGTTGTTTACGCGAGTCAGTTGGGTTCACGTGTAGTGGACCATGGTTACTTGTGGTTTACGTGAGGTTTCACGTGGTTTGTGTGTGACGTGCACGTGGTTTTGTGTACGTGGCGAGTAGTACGACGCCTACCGTGGTTACCTCTCCAGTTGGGTGCCCCAGGTTCTTTGTGAGCCAGGCTGTTAGCTCGGGGCTTTGTCCCGGTACTTGTGTTGTACCGTCGAGGTCTGTGTCGTCTGACCTGGACACCCTCACTCCTTGTGGTTGTACGTCCGGCTGAGGGAAAGACGACAGTGGGACAGTGACACTTGAGTTTGTTTTTAGTCACTTGTAGCGCGCTCGTAGTTGGGGGTACGGACACCAGTAGTCGACACTGGTCCCCAGCTAGTCCTTTTCCAGTGCCTCACTCTAGAGAGCCCAGGCCAGGGTCTCTGAGGTGCCAGGCATGGGCCTGTGACCGTGTGGTCTGCAGGTGGTGGTGTTTAGTTGGTATCCACAGTTGCTTGACCTTTTACGTGGAGCGGCAGCTGGACCTTTCGTCCGTGGCTGCGAGACTGAGAGGTAGACCTGTGTTAGTTGTCCGAGTCAGTTTCTGGTGTCGCGAACCAGTTCACGTGGCTCGTGTTGGCTGTCTCTACTTTAGCTTGTACACTTGTACTGGTTTGCCGTTTAATTATTACTGTTGTTTCTCGTAGTCGGCAGACGGTGAGTACTTTTACAGCTTTAATATCCTGCTTAGCTGTTCTATAAATTGTTGGTGCGTTTACTGCTTTCGTACCTGTGGTGTTTGGTTTGCTCGGTTTTGGGGGAGTTCCCTACTGAGCCAGTGACTAGAGAGGCTCACCCCTACCCCCTCAGGTGAGAGCGAGGAGGACGTCTCACGACCGTCGTCCAGCTCAGGGCCACGCCGTAGCGGTGCAGGGTCAGTACCTCCAGCGGTATAGTCCTAGCTGTGTAGTTCTCCAGCAGTGTAGCTTTATAGTTGTTTACTTTCTTCAGTTGTACCTCGGGATATGCCCCAGGCTCTTGTACTTCTTTTTAGTTTTTGTGGAAATTTGGCTATGTAAAACTGTGAAATATATATGAAATGTGGTGTGTTCCTTTATGTTTACACGGACTGTGGTTTGGTATCCCTTGCGAGGCTTCGGCCCGTTCGCGGGAGGCGGACTCGGATCAAGTACGTTATCGGTTTAACGGGCTTGGCCGAGGCGTTCCGTCACAGTTGGTATCAGAGCAAGGTCCGTGTAAATATAAGGGAATTAGAAAGATACATAGCCTTATTTCGGTCTTTATACACTGCTGGTAGGGACCCTGGTTTTTGATCATTTGTGGTTTTGATTTTTGTCTAGTGTTTTGTGTATGTAGAAATTTCTGAAATGGCTGATAGGAGAGATTGGGGTGGTGGAGGAGAGGATCCGGAGGAAAGCACCCAGCGAATGATAGAAAGAATTTGGGAGAGCCTCACGGATATTTGAGCAAGAATGGATCAGCAGGCGCCAGTACCACCAGTTGCAGTGCCACCTGGGGATGGAGAGGTTGTACCTGTTGCTCCAGTTCCGCCGAGAGTGGAGGTGCCTTTTGTAGCACCTGTGCCACCACCACCACCAGTGTTGATAGAAGAAGAACCAGTGATGCATGTGGAGAAATTTCTGAGATTACAACCGCCTACTTATTCAGGAGGGCCGAATCCAGATACAGCTGAGCATTGGGTTCATGAAATTGAGAGGGTCTTTGCGACTATGAGGTGTCCGGCAGCGGATATAGTGGTGTTAGCTGCTTATCAGTTAAGGGGTTTTGCACTGGAATGGTGGCGATTGAAGATGCAAACCACTTTTGCAGGCAAAACGGAAGAAGCTATCACTTGGCCGAAATTTCTTGATGTATTTAACGATACATTCTTTCCGATCCAAGTGCAGCAAGTAAAAAGAGAGCAATTCCGAACTCTCCAGCAAGGTAACTCTTCAGTCTTAGAGTACCAGATGAGATTTATGGCACTTAGTCGTTATGCGCCATATGTGGTTTCAGATAATAACATGATGGTTGAGTATTTTATCAGGGGATTGAGAGTGGAATTGCAGGATGCGATAGTACCTCTCATGTGCAAGACAGTGGAAGAAGCAGCTCAGAGGGCAGCTACTTTGGAGAGGTCTATCCGGACTCGTCAGACAGGTGAATCAGGTTCAGGTAGTTTCCGGCTACCGCAACAGACAGTAGGTGCAAGCAAGGGTAAGGCACCAGCGGGACCTTCTACATCAGGCTTTGGTAAATGGGGCCAGAAATTAAAGCATCCGCTTAAAGGAAAAGGAAGAGGATGGGGAGTCGTCCGCAATTCCAGCAAGGCCGTGGTAGGCCTGAGGTGGAGGAGTCACAGCAGAGCACTGCCAGGCAGCCTATTGTTCCTCCAGGGTATAGATGTTATAATTGTAATCAGCCGGGACATTTGATCCGCAATTGTCCCTATGCAAGAGAATATGGGTATGGCAGAGGTGTGCAGCAGCAGCAGCCTCAGCAGTTCCAGTAGCCACAGGCAGGTCGTGGCAGAGGAGCACCGCAGCAGCGAGGGAGAGGCCGGGTTATGGCTATCACCCGAGTCTAGGCAGAGGCGTCAAATATGATAGAAGGTACTTTACCTCTTTATGAATATTCAGCAAGAGTCTTATTTGATTCTGGTGCCTCTCATTCTTTTATTTCCGAAGAATTTCTGGATTGTATAGCTCATCCTTTAGAGGAGAAGTCTTGTGAATTAGTGGTGGAGGTTCCTTCAGTTGAGTTCTTGCTCACTTCGAGCTATATAGATGAAGCTCCTGTTATGATTGAAGGGAACCAGATGCCGGGTCGGTTGTATGCCCTGCAGTTGTCAGATTATGATATCATTCTGGGTATGGATTGGCTTGAAATGTATGGAGCAATGTTAGATTGCAGAAAGAAAATGATCAGATTTTGTCATCCTAATGGTGCAGTGTTTGAATATCAAGGTATGCCTTTTTATACCTCAAGTTTCTAATTTCTGCAATTAAAGCTAGAAAGTTGATAAATGATGGGTGTGTGGCTTATTTAGCCTCGGTGAGTTTGGTAGAGGCCAGTCAGCCAATAGAAGCAGTTCCCGTGGTTAGGGAATTTGCTGATGTTTTTCCTGAGGAATTGCCTCGTTTAGCTCCACATCGAGAGGTGGACTTTACTATTGAGTTGCTGGCAGGTACAATGCCGATTTCTAAAGCTCCATATTGGATGGCGCCAGCAGAACTTAAAGAATTGAAAAAGCAGTTAGAGGAATTGTTGCATAAAGGTTTTATTAGACCGAGTCATTCCCCGTGGGGAGCGCCGGTTCTATTTGTGAAAAAGAAAGATGGAAGTTTTCGGATGTGTATTGATTATAGAAAATTGAATGATGTGACCATCAAGAATAAGTACCCGTTGCCGAGGATAGATGATTTATTTGATCAGTTGCAATCAGCAAAGGTGTTTTCTAAGATTGATTTGAGGTCCGGGTACCATCAGTTGAGAATCAAAGAGGAAGATATAGATAAGACAGCGTTCAGAACCAGATATGGTCACTATGAGTTTGTGGTAATGCCTTTTGGGTTGACTAATGCTCCTGCAGGTTTTATGGATCTGATGAATAGAATTTTTCATCCATATTTAGATCAATTCATTGTGGTCTTTATTGATGATATTCTAATTTATTCAGCATCTGAAGAGGAGCATGCAGCTCATTTGAGGTTTACCCTGCAGTTGTTAAGAGATAACCAGTTGTTTGCTAAATTCAGTAAGTGTGAATTCTGGTTAAAGGAAATTCATTTTTGGGTCATGTTATCTCAGCAAAGGAATAGCAGTGGACCCGAGTAAAGTGGAAGCTGTGTCAAGGTGGGGAGTGCCTAAGACAATAACGAGATTAGAAGTTTTCTGGGGTTGGCAGGTTATTATAGCGCTTTATTCAAGATTTTTCTAAGATTGCAGCACCTATGACTAGATTGACTAGGAAAGGAGTGCCTTTTGTGTGGTCCAGTGAATGTCAGAGAAGTTTCATGGAATTAAAGAAGAGACTTACATCAGCACCTATATTGACATTATCGGCAGGGAGTGGTGGTTTTGTGTTGTATACTGATGCTTCAAGGAGAGGTCTTGGCACAGTACTTATGCAGCATGGTAAAGTGATAGCGTATGCGTCTAGACAATTGAAGCCAGCAGAAGAAAATTACCTCACCCATGATTTGGAGTTAGCAGCAGTTGTATTTGCCTTAAAAATGTGGAGGCATTATCTGTATGGCAAGAGATTTGAGATTTTTACAGATCATAAAAGCTTGAAGTATATCTTCTCGCAGAAAGATTTGAATCTTCGCCAACGCAGATGGGTTGAATATCTGAAGGATTATGATTTAAGTTTGGCTTACCATCCGGGTAAAGCCAATGTTGTAGCAGATGCCTTGAGCAGAAAGGCATATATGAATTTGATGATGATTAAAGAATGGAAGTTATATGAAAAAGTAGCAGAGAATTCCTTGTATGTGCCCAGTAGTCAGCGAAGGGCAATTCTAGCTGCTAGTGCAGTAGAGCCGTCGTTATATTGGCAGATCATTGAAACTCAGAGAGCAGATGCAGATCTACCTAAAATTGTGAAAATGGAAGGAGTTTCTATTGATGATAATTGTGTGGTCAGGCTTCGAGGCAGGTTGTTTGTTCCTGCAGAAAGAGAGGTGAAGCAGCGAGTTCTGGAAGAGGCTCATAAATCTAGGTACACTATTCATCCGGGTAGTACTAAAATGTACCATGATTTAAGAAGGCATTTTGGTGGCCTCATATGAAGAAAGAAATAGCAGAATTTGTGGCAAGGTGTGCTATCTGTCAGCAGATTAAAGCAGAGCATCAGAAGCCTGGAGGTCTATTGCAACCGTTGCCTATTCCACAGTGGAAATGGGATGATATTGCTATGGACTTTGTGGCAGGTTTACCAAGGTCGAGTTCCGGGCATAATGGAATATGGGTGTTTGTTGACAGATTGACTAAGGTATGCAGATTAGTGGCAGTGAGTATGTCTTGGACAGTGGACAGATTGACAAATATTTATGTTGAAAGAATTGTTCCACTGCATGGTATTCCGAAGACTATTGTATCAGATAGAGATCCAAGATTTACTTCTGGTTTTTGGAGAAGTCTGCAGAAAGTAATTGGTTCTGAATTGAGGTATAGCTCCGCTTATCATCCCCAGATAGATGGTCAGACAGAGAGGACTATTCAGACAATTGAAGATATGTTGCGGGCTTGTTGTTTAGTTTGGGGAGGTAGCTGGGAGCATCATTTGGGAATGGTTGAATTTGCCTACAATAATAGTTATCATACCAGTCTTGGGATGGCACTGTATGAAGCTTTATATGGAAGGCCATGTAGAACCCCATTAAACTGGCATGAAGTGGGAGAAAGGCAATTAGTGGGTCCTGAATTGATTCAACAAACCACTGAAATAGTAAAACTTATTAAAGAAAAATTGTAGGCAGCTCAAAGTAGGCAGAAAAGTTATGCAGATGTTCGAAGGAGACCACTTCAGTTTGAGGTGGGAGATTTTGTTTTTCTGAGAGTTTCCCCGAGTAAAGGTATTATGAGATTTGGCAAGTCTGGGAAGTTGAGTCCAAGGTATGTGGGACCTTTTCAGGTGATTGAAAGAGTTGGGGAAGCAGCTTATAGGCTGGATTTGCCAGCTGATTTTGTCGATGTGCATGATATTTTCCATGTCTCCGTGTTGAGGAAGTGTATTGAAGATCCAGCTCAAATAATTAGATATCAAGGCGTTGACCTGAGGCCGGACATGACTATGCCAGAGTATCCGGTGCAGATCACAGATCGAAAGATGAAGAAGCTGAGGAATAAAGAAATTGAGCTAGTTAAAGTGAGATGGGAAAATAGATTAGGTGGTGAGGATACCTGGGAGTTGGCCGCGGAAATGGCTAAAGGGTATCCCTATCTGTTTGAGTAAGTCTGTGTATTTTCTTTTTTAGATGATAGTGCTTGTAAAGGTATGTGTGTATAAGTTGTTTAACCTTGAATTGTGTTATGAATTTCGAGGTCGAAATTTTCTTTTTAGATGATAGTAATGTAACGTCGCGTGCCTTTCGGATCCATGCGGATCATGTGTGTGTTGGTTGTGTAGGCCGTTGTGAGGCCAATGTGAGCTAGTTGTGTGGAATGTGTGATGTGAATGTGTGGCTTGAGCAGGTGAAGAGCAGGGTTGGTCCTGAAATGAAATAGGACCTGCTGCTGTTCAGTTGGAATTGGCGGCCAGGGGTGGCCGTTGACTGGTTGGCGTCCAAGTTAGTGGACGTTGACTGCATGAACTTGGCGGCAGTAGATGTGGACGCTAAGGGTGGCGGTTGCTGTTGGCGGCATAGGGGTTGACGCCAACCTGAGAATTTTGCAGGTTATAGGGTCACCCGAGGGCAGTCTTCTTGCTCTGTTCTCATTCCCTCTTGCCCCAGCCTGCTACCCCCCGTGTCTCTAAAGCTTCCAGCAGGTTCCGAAGAGTGGTTGGACGATCGTAGAACGCGTGGCGTTGCCGAATTGCGCAAGGAAACGTCATACCGTGGTGCAATTCCCATGGGAGCTCGCGAAGGGCTCGGCATGAACTGGGAGATTTCGGGAGGTTTTAACGTGTTCTGAGGTAGTGGACGAACCCTGGTAGCTCCGTAGAAACATTAAAACATAACAAACCCACTTGAATCAGCATGATAATGCGTTTTCGGATCAAGTTGCACCATGCGGGGTTAATGGGTGGTTTGGCAAATTTAATGAGTAAAGCATGTTGTATTGGGTTGTTAGGACTCATGCATGTTAGAGGAACTATTTTTGCATGTTTTACAGTTGTTTTAACGATTAGAAAACCTGTGGATTCGGATTAGGGTTTCTGCAGGAATAAGGCCGGAGAACTTGGCGTCAACATCGTTTGTCGCTAAGCTCCTCAGCCAAGATGTTAACGGCCAAGTCCCTTGCCGTTGACTTGTTGTAAGCGGCAGTCGATGTTGCCGCCTACTGATTATGAACAGAAATGACTAATTACAGCATTTATCGATAATGCATGTGTGTTGACACACGAGGTGCACTGAGTGCACATGGTTTTCATGTTTAGCATACAAGGTATGCAGTTAGTTGCTTACTTCAGTGACTGCGTGTTGTTTACGCGAGTCAGTTGGGTTCACGTGTAGTGGACCATGGTTACTTGTGGTTTACGTGAGGTTTCACGTGGTTTGTGTGTGACGTGCACGTGGTTTGTGTACGTGGCGAGTAGTACGACACCTACCGTGGTGCCCCAGGTTCTTTGTGAGCCAGGCTGTTAGCTCGGGGCTTTGTCCCGGTACTTATGTTGTACCGTCGAGGTCTGTGTCGTCTGACCTGGACACCCTCACTCCTGTGTTGAGTTGTACGTCCGGCTGAGGGAAAGACGACAGTGGGACAGTGACACTTGAGTTTGTTTTTAGTCACTTGTAGCGCGCTCGTAGTTGGGGGTACGGACACCAGTAGTCGACACTGGTCCCCAGCTAGTCCTTTTCCAGTGCCTCACTCTAGAGAGCCCAGGCCAGGGTCTCCTGAGGTGCCAGGCATGGGCCTGTGACCGTGTGGTCTGCAGGTGGTGGTGTTTAGTTGGTCTCCACAGTTGCTTGACCTTTTTACGTGGAGCGGCAGCTGGACCTTTCGTCCGTGGCTGCGAGACTGAGAGGTAGACCTGTGTTAGTTGTCCGAGTCAGTTTCTGGTGTCGCGAACCAGTTCACGTGGCTCGTGTTGGCTGTCTCTACTTTAGCTTGTACACTTGTACTGGTTTGCCGTTTAATTATTACAGTTGTTTCTCGTAGTCGGCAGACGGTGAGTACTTTTACAGCTTTAATATCCTGCTTAGCTGTTCTATAAATTGTTGGTGCCGTTTACTGCTTTCGTACCTGTGGTGTTTAGTTTGCTCGGTTTTGGGGGAGTTCCCTACTGAGCCAGTGACTAGAGAGGCTCACCCCTACCCCCTCAGGTGAGAGCGAGGAGGACGTCTCACGACCGTTGTCCAGCTCAGGGCCGCGCCATAGCGGTGCAGGGTCAGTACCTCCAGCGGTGTAGTCCCAGCTGTGTAGTTCTCCATGTAGGGTAGCTTTGTAGTTGTTTACTTTCTTCAGTTGTACCTCAGGGTATGCCCCAGGCTTTTGTACTTGTTTTTAGTTTTTGTGGAAATTTGGCTATGTAAAACTGTGAAATATATATGAAATGTGGTGTGTTTCTTTATGTTTACACGGACTGTGGTTTGGTATCCCTTGTGAGACTTCGGCCCGTTCGCGGGAGGCGGACTCGGATCAAGTACGTTATCGGTTTAACGGGCTTGGCCGAGGCGTTCCGTCACAATTTCTATCTTTTAATCATCTATTTTATTAGAAGACGGAACAAGAACAGATTATATTCTGACTTTTATTCCACTATCTTCTATTCGATCAAAGAGGTGGCGGCTATGTCTCAAGGTAGGTGTGGTTGCAGGGCCAGAGAAAGAAGGAAAAGAAAGACACCTTTCATGTTGGGAAAGAGGAGAGAGAGAGATGAGGAGGTGGAGGGAAGAAAAAGAGTTGCGGAGGGAAATTACAAATCATCACGGGATGGAGTTTCTAAAATTAGGGAATAAAAGGTAAAACTTTACTATTACCTTTTATTATTAAATTTTATAAGACATAATTTAATATGTTGCCTTTAATATATAGAGTATAGTAAATATGAATAGAAGGTAGATTTTCAGTTGTCCTTTTAATTTGTAAAATGTAAGTCACAGTTGACTTCTACCTTTTATTTTCCACCTTATATATGTAAACTTTTAGTATTGCTTTTACCCTCACAACTATGAACAAAAAGTCTAACTGTTAGGACTGTTTAGAATTCGGTTCAAAGTTTGAGTCCCTACGCAGTTCAGTTCGAATTTATTTTCTGAAACCCAATAAACCATATATATATATAAAACATGTGTATTAATTACCCAAACAAAATCCAACTCCGATCTTTCCATGCGATTTTTGGTGAAAAACAGTTAAAACTGAGATTTTTTTGTAAGAAAACATGACAAACCTGAAATTCGAACCCAACACCTCCTAGGTGAAGGGTTAGTGCCTTAGCCACCAAGCCAAGCACACACTTATCACATAAAAAGTATTATACTTCAATTTAAACACTGGTATAGTTCGGTTCGGGTTGATCTTAGTGTAGACACACGAATTCGGCTCCACCACGGGTAAATTTCACATTGCGCCATAACGCCACAATGGCTCTCTTTTTGCCTCGCAAGAGTATTTTTCTAATATTTTTGGATCTCACCCATTCTTCTTTTCGGGTGCTTCTCCTTGGAGCCGTCGCGGGGGTCTCTGGGGGCAGCGCCCCCGAAAGCTAAATTTAGTTCACAGAGGCCCATGAACAACTTCATTGAAAGGCGTCCGGACTGGCGGACGCGAGTCAGAAACCTTGTTGCGACGGCTCCAATGGGCACGACCTTGTCGCGTCGGCTATGCAGGACGCGACCATAAAGGCATCATCTATGGCGGACGCGTTTATGTTTAATTGAAATTGCGTCCAATTAGTTGGACGCGGTTCAAAGTAAAAAGGGTTACGCCCCCCAAAGTCGTCGAACCATTGTGCAATCATGACAAATCCCTGAATTGCGTCCTTGTCAGTAGACGCGATTCAGAAGGTCAAATCCAAATGTCACGTCGGCAGACAACGCGTGTATGAGTCAGTTGCTTCGGAACCACGCATATTGTAATCGCGTCCGGGCGGCCCGCCGCAATTCAAGTCGCGGCGGCCTGGCCCGACGCGATTCTAAAGCATAGCTGAGGCTACGACATCATGCGCCCGTCACATCGGTTTGACTTTCTCAATCGCGGCGTGCCGCTCGGACACGATTCAATTCATAAATCGCGGCTTCCTGTTTGGACGTGATTCAAGAATCTGTTGCCTATAAATTGGACCCGAGGGTCATTTGTTCAGGGGGGTTCCACGAAGCAGTGAAGCTTTGCCGAATTCCCACCTCTACTTCGAGCTATCATCCACATCGATCTATTCTTCTTCCACGGAGTTTGGCGCCATCGTCTCCTTCCATTGCACGTGCGAGGTGGGAGCGTCTTCCTTCGCGTCCTCCATCAACTCCGGCAACGGCCCGTCACGCCGCATCAACATTTGGGGAAGCACCCCTTCCATTTCTCTTTCCTTTTGTCTCCACTTCCTCTGGGCCCAACGTGGCTCTTTATATTTTCATCTCCTCCGGGCCCCACGTGGCTCTTTTTTAATCTTTTTTTCACACACATGCATGCATACGCACACACACCTACATTTAGGGGTTCAAAAGCCACCACCCGTTAAGTACGCCTCCATGCTATTTTATTCTTTCATTTCATTTATTTAGGACTGTATACTACACGTGGCTAATCCCCTCTTTCTTTATTTTCTTTGTCTTCTTTTAACAGGATAATCAAATGAGGAAAACACACTCTACCACGATCGGACGTGCTCATAGAGGAAGAGAGACCCCACATCATCCCTCGTGCAATCTCCCGCTCCAAAGGGTACTGTGACGGAACGGGGTATTTATGCCCGTTAAGGCTCCATATCCAGATCCGCCTCCCGCGAACGGACCGAAGTCTCGCAAGGGATATCTCACACACGTGTCCAGTAAGAGTATAAAAGACAACTACACAGTATAAAACACAAGAAAGTACATGTGTTCATATCTGTTCACAAATTTGTACAACTGTTCCATTACATTATTACATGTCCAATTAAAAAGTACAACTACCTGGGGCATACCCCGAGGGAGCACAAGCTCACACAACACTACTACAACACAACTGTTGGTGGTACAAGTCTGACACAACGCCGCTGCAAGCCAAACACACGGCAAGCCCTGAAAAGAACTGTAGGGGAGTGAGCCTCAACAAGTCACCGGCTCAGTAGGGGACCACCCAAAACAACACTGTAACCACGGATACCTCAACCCCAAAAGGTTTCACTGGCAACACCAATAGCCAAACCATTTCATGCTCACATCATAACAATAAATAACAATTTAACATAATCATGATAATAAACATAAAGTCCTCGGAAGGAATGTGGGATTACAAGACTAATATAATATTATTAGTCAGCCCAACTACTTAAGTGCCTAAACCACAGTCTCACCGGCACACTGCTACAACAACTGGTTGCCTAAGCTATAAGCCACACAAGCAAATCACTGCCCAGGCTACAAGTTTCACAGGCGAACCTCAAATACTTGGGTAACATGACTATTAACCAAAATCTGGTCCCATATACTCCAAACCATACTACGTCGAGAACCACACATAAAGTGGTAGGACTGGCTACAGCTAGCTAGTCCATCACACAATAACACCATAATCAGAACCATACCCAAGAAGGGTAAAACACAACAAAGTGGAAGGTCTCACACGGCTTCCACGGAGCACAACTCCACCAAACCATAGTACGCCTAGGCCATAAGCCTCATCGGCAAATTACCCACAAAGGATAACTGGATTGGCAACCACAAACCAATCCACCTCACAGCAAACCATGAACGGAGATTTACTTAAAAATAGATAAAATACAACAGGTGGCAGGTCAAACCACAAGACCTCCATAACACGCAAGTACCCGAAAAGGTTGGTACACAATGTACCATCACGAAACTGTAAAGTAACCCACGAAGGGTACATGTACCTACTATCTCAAGGTACCACAACACAAACACCCATACAAAGGGTACAAGTAGGTGGTAAACACCACACAGAACCACAACTTTACTGTGCCATCACTTAGGCACAACATTACAGGTGAAACCTCAACACATGTGCCAACAACAGGCACACCACACAATGTAAACCACAACCAGTGAGTCACCACTCACAACCAAAGCCAGCAAAGCACGAGTCGGAAAGAACGACGCCACCACACGTGAACGAACTACTGACTGATCAGGCCAGTATGCAACCCGGACAACACAACACAAGAACAACCTCTCAGCCTCGCAGTCACGGACGAAAGGTCCAACTGCCGCTCCACGAGAACAAGTCAAACAACTGTGGTGACCAACCAACACCACACCTGCAGACACACAGCTGCAGGTCCATGCCTGGCACCTCTAAGGTCTCTGGCCGGAGCACCCTAAAGTGAGGCACTGGAAAACAGGACTAGCTGGGGACCAGTGACGTCTACTGGTGTTCGTACCCCCAACTACGAGCGCGCTACAAGCGACTAAAAGACAAGTACAGAAGTCACTGTCCCACTATCGTCTTTCCCTCAGCCGGACATACAACTCAAGCAAAGGAGTGAGGGTGTCCAGGTCAGACGACACAGACCTCGACGGTATAACACAAGTACCGGGACAAACCCCGAGCACAAGAAACACACGTGCCTGGCTCACAAAGAACCTGTGGTACCTGACTAGACAGGCATTCCGGAATAGGCGCCGGACCACCACACTCGGCTAGCACACAAACCACGATATTTACATATATAATCTTTATTTATAATTCACGATATACATGTGTTAGGATTAGCTTAACATCGGCCACCATGTGACCCTCAAGCTATCCTACACCAACACATTCATGAACCACAAACTTGCCTATCATCGGTCACCTCGTGACCTCCGTAGCAACACACACTCCACTTAATACATAAATCAGTATAATATTCCTTAAAGGACAACAACAGACCAGGGCTAGGTTCACACATGACCTTCACTGCCCAATTACCACAAAGACATGGCTAGGCTCACACAGGAACCTCACTGCCCAGTTATTACAACAAAACCTTAAACACTGAGCCACGGTAGAGTACATGCCATGCATATACACACATCACGTAAACAACATGTCCAACACATGGACAGCACGATCCAAGAGCGCTATAGGTGCCAACGCACCACACATACTACGTAAACACCAAGCCGGTTATGTACATAACATAATAACCACATAAAACATGCCCACTTCGTGAGCAATACACTCCACGAGTGTAACAAGTACACTGGCTCCACCTGTCATCGCCATGCACAACAAATATCACCAATCCGGATATTCAAATTACCAAAAAAACATACAAACTAATATCCTCGGCTGCGATCGCGACAGAGGCTAGGGCCGCCTTCTGATCGCGATGCCACGACATGGCGCGACAAGAAATACTATCGCGACATGTTTGACTGTCGCTACCAGGTAGCGACACCCCAAAGGACCGCGATCAGAAACCTTAACGCGACATCCCGACAAACTGCGATAACCATAACGCGACACCACGACAGACCGCGATCAAATGCCTTAATGTGACAGATCGGGTTGTCGCGACCAGATCGCGACACCCTGGGCTGTCGCCTTCGCAGGCGAAAACCCTAATCCGGGAGGAACTTCACGGATTACCACTCCAGACCATTCATACCACGTTTAATTCACATTTTTCATACTTTAATGGATACCCTAGCATGGTATCTACTGTTCTTTAAGCTTTAAATGAATCAAATCCACACCACGAGCAATCCACACAATGAAACGAGGTGGAATCTCCCTACCTTCGCGAAGAACGCGAAAACCACGCACGGTACGACATCTTCCCCGCTCCACGCGACGTCCTCACGGAGAGAGCGCGTCAAAAACACCTCCAGAAGTCCGAATCGCCCGGAAATCCCGCAGCAGCTCCCCCCCCCCTGGCCGAGCAGAGCTTCCCCTGCTCTGTTCGAATGGGGTTCTTAAAAACAGCACAGCGGTTGGGATCGCGACGTGCACCACCGCCGCGACCTGATCGCGACCTAGGTGACTGTCGCCTTCCCAAGACCGACGTCAGCTGACCGCCTGGCGAGCGACATACGGCAGCCATGCAGACGAAGACCGCCAAACAGCGACAACGTGAACGCGACCCCCAAGACTGTCGCGTTCAGAACGCCACGCATGTCCCTGTCGCGTTCACAGGCACAAGACCTGTAACGTCGCGCATTTTTCGGATCCCCGTGGATCCAGGTTTAGCGGGTTTGGTGGCCAATGTGAGGCCCATTAGTGTTGTGTGTTTCTTATTAGATCCTTACCGGGTTTGGTTATGGGCATGTGTTGGTGTTCAGTACGCTGGACATCAACAGTGTGTTGGCGTCCAGGTGGGTGACGTCGACTTTGTGTTGGCGGCCATGGTGTGCCGTTAACATGGTTTTAGCGTCCATCGATGTAGACGTCCATTGTTTGAACTTGGCGTCGAGCGATGTGGACGTCTGTGGGGTGGCAGTTTGGTTAGCGGCATATGTGTTGACGTTAACCTGACGCACCTGTGTTTTTATGGCAGACTCGAGCCCTGTTCTTTCCCCTCTCTCTCCCTTCCTCTTCCCCCACCTTCACCCTTGAGCTTCTTCACGAGTTCTGACAGTCGGCGGGAGCTCGTGGGAAGGCTGTGGTGCGCGTGGTAGCTGCAGATCGGGCGGGGAATGGCGGATTGGAGCGTGGTGTTCGTGGGGCGTTTCTCGGGTTTCAGCGTGATTCAAGGTTCTCCGGGAGTTTAATTGCGTTTCTGAGGTAGGGGTCGAGCCCTGTTAGCTTGTTAGAAACATTAAAACACGACTTAACCACTTGAATCAGCGTTTTTAATGTATTTTCGAATTTTATTGCACCATGAAGGGATAATGGGTGGTTTGAGTAATTTAATATATGTAGCATGTTGTGTTGGATTGTTTTGGGTTCATGCATGTTTAAAGAACCGTTCCAGTACATTTTCTTGTAGTTTTAACGGTTGGAAAACCTGTAGAGCTGGATTAGGGTTTCGGCAGGGTTTAAGGCCGGAGAACTTGGCGTCAAGATCGCTTGTCGCCAAGCTCATCAGCCGGGATATAAACGGCTAGATCGTTTGCCGTCTATTTTTTATAAGCGGTAGTCGATGTTGCCGCCAACTTGTGCATGTATTCATGCAGTATGGTTTACGTAGCTTTTCTGGTTATGAGTATTGTGTGTTTGTGTGTGTGCATGGCGATGACCGGTGTGAGCCAGTGCACTTGTTATGCTCTTGGAGCATACTGCTCATGTAATGGGCATGTTTTACGTGAATGATGTGTGATGTGCGTAATTGTTTTACATAGTATGTGTGGTGCGTTGGCACCCGTGGCACTCTTGGAGTGCGTTGTCCATGTGTTGGACATGTGATTTACGTGGAAGACGTGTGGTACACCATCCAGGGTGTAATATACACGTATTGTCTACGTGGTTTGAGTGTGTGTTTACTACACACTTTGTTGTAATGTAATTCTTATGATTTGTCGTAGTAACTGGGCAGTGAGGTTTCTGTGTGAGCCTAGCCATGACTTTGTGGTGTTTGGGCAGTGAAGGTCTATACCGACCTAGCCCTGGTCCGTTGTTGTCTTTCGAATAATATTATATGGATTTACGTATTAAGTGGTGTGTGTGTTGCCACGGAGGTCACCTCATGACCAATGATAGGCAAGTTTGTGGTTCAGTTATGTGTTGGTGTGGGATAGCTTTGGGGTCACACGGTGACCGATGTTAAGCTAATCCTAACACTTGTATATCGTAAATTATAAGTAAAGGCTATATGTGTAAGTATCGTGGTTTGAGCTTGCCGAGTGTGGTGGTCCGGCGCCTATTCTGGAATGCCTCTCTAGTCGGGTACCCCAGGTTCTTTGTGAGCCAAGCACGTGTGTTTGTTGTGCTCGGGGTTTTGTCTCGGTACTGGTGTTGTACCGTCGAGGTCTGTGTCGTCTTCCTGGACACCCTCACTCTTGAGTTTGAGTTGTACGTCCGGCTGAGGGAAAGACGGCAGTGGGGCAACGACTTCCCAGAGTTTGTTCTTGTGTCGGTTGTAGCGCGCTCGTAGTTGGGGGTACGGACACCAGTAGTCGACACTGGTCCCCAGCTAGTCCTGTTTTCCAGTGCCTCACTTTAGGGTGCTCCGGCCAGAGACCCTAGAGGTGCCAGGCATGGGCCTGCAGTTGTGTGTCTGCAGGTGTGGTGTTGGTTGGTCTCCACAGTTGTTTGACTTCTTCCTTGTGGAGCGGCAGTTGGACCTTTCATCCGTGACTGCGAGGCTGAGAGGTTGTTCTTGTGTTGTGTTGTCTGAGTTGGATACTGGCCTGATCAGCTAGTAGTCCGTTCCCGTGTGGTGGCGTCGTTCTTTCTGACTCGTGCTTTGCCTATTCTGGCTGTAGTTTGACTCATGCTTTGCCACTGGCTGTGGTTTGTGAGTTTATGACTCGTGGTCGAGGTTTGACCAGTTCGAGGTGTGCCCTGGTGTTGGCACAATTGTGGTTGAGTTGTAGTTTATGTGATTTGCCAGTTGAGGTTTTACTTGTAATATTGTACTTAAACAAAGGTATAATATAGTTGTGGTTCAGTGTGGTGTCTACTATCTGCTTGTACCTTTTGTTCATATATTTGTGTTGTGGTACCTCAGAGTAGCAGGTACTTGTACCCTTCAGGAGTTATTTTATAGTTTTGTGATGGTACATTGTGTACCAACCTTTTCAGGCTCTCGAGTGTTGTGGAGGTCTTGTGGTTTGACCTGCCACTTGTTGTAACCTAACTGTTTTAAGTAGATCTTTGTTTATATTTTATTGTGGATTAGTTTGTGATTATTAAATACGTTACCTTTGTGGGTATTATGCCGATGAGGCTTGTGGCCTAGGCATATTGTGGTTTAGTAGAGCTATGCTCCGTGAAGGCCGTGTGAGACCTTCCACTTGTTGAGTTTTACTCTTCTTGGGTATGATTCCAATTATAGTTTTAGTGTGTTATGGATTGGCTTTGTGGTAGCCAGTTCTGTTATCTTGTGTGTAGTTTCCGACGTAGTGTGATTTGGAGTATAAAGGACCAGCTCTTCGTTAGCAGTCATGTTATTCAAGTGCCTATGAAACTTGCAGCTTAGGCAGTGACCTGCCTGTGTGGTTTATAGTTTAGGCAACCAGTTGTTGTAGCAGTGTGCCAGTGAGACTGTGGTTTAGGCACTTTAGTAGTTGGGTCAACTAATGATTTTATGGTAGTCCTGTAGTCCTACTCTTCTTATTCTAAGGACTTTGTGTTTATTATCATGAGTAGGTTTAATTGTTATTTATTGTCATGATGTAAGCATGAAATGGTTTGGCCATTGATGTTGCCAGTGAGACCCATTGGGGTTGAGGTGTCTGTGGCTACGGTGTTGTTTTGGGTAGCCCCTACTGAGCTAGTGACTTGTTGAGGCTCACTCCCCTACAGTTCTTTTCAGGGCTTGCCGTGTGTTTGGTTTGCAGTGGCGTTGTGTCGGACTTGTACCACCAGCAGTTGTTTAGTAGTTAGTGTTGTGTGAGCTTGTGCTCCCTCGGGGTATGCCCCAGGTAATTGTACTTTTTAAATTGGACATGTATTAATGTAATGGGACAGTTGTACAAATTTGTGAACAGATATGAGCACATGTACTTTCTTGTGTCTTATATTCTTGTGGTTTGTCTTTTATACTCTTACTGGACACGTGTGTGAGATATCCCTTGCGAGACTTCGGTCCGTTCGCGGGAGGCGGATCTGGATATGGAGCCTCTTATTGGGCATAAGTACCCCGGTCCGTCACAAGACCTGTGAGCGCTTTGGGCCCAACTGCCGGCCCACCAAGCCTCACAACACGCGCAGCACCTGAAACGCAAACTAATGGGCCACACATTGGCCACCAAACTCGCTAAATCTGGATCCACGGGGATCCGAAAAACGTGCGACATTACCGGTACACTAGCGATCACTTCCTCCATCCGCACCCCTCGTCGTGCATTCTCCATTCGGCACCCTCGCATGCCTGGCGATTGTGGACGTCTCGTTCCGCCTCCGTCCTCGGATGCCGACTGGCGTGGCCTTCTCCGACGGTGGTTCACGGACGTTCCGCTCCCTCGTTGGCGATGGAGAGTATGCCGGTTGACCTCGTTGACTTCTCGTTTGACTAGGTTGACTGAGGGAAAACGAGAGGAACCGGAAGGAGATGGGAGATGATTGTGATCGCCAGGGCCTTACCTGTGCCCAAGGAGTTGTGCTGATCACGCCGGAGTAGTAGCCTCGCGTCGCGGGTGATGGTGAAGCTCCAACTTCTCCTCCTTCAGCCGGCCAAAGGAAGAGAGCTCCACGGTCTTCTTTGGATCGTTCCTGCCACAGAACAAAACTCTATTAGACCCTAAATAGTGTAGCAAATGCTCAAAACGAAATGTGGAGGGCCCAAAAGGAGAGTCCCGTACCGGTTGCGGACTTGAGAAGAGGGGTGGCCAAGTGTTATGACCACCCTTCTTCCCTCCGTTTTTGGTTGGGAAACCCCTTTCTAGGTGTGTAGGAAGGTGCCCTACGTGCCTAGGGTGTATGGGAAAGAGTGTGTGACGTGCAAATGACTAAGAGAAAAAAGGAAGAAGAGAGGAAGAGGGGGGAGGTGATCCTCGTTGCTGGTGATGTTAGCTCGTCGAAGAGGCTCCTTCAGCTCCAGAGCAGCCTCCTTGGACGTCCCAAAGGTTGAGAGGAAGTAGAGGATGACTTGGTGAAGCTTGGGTGGATTTTTCTCTCTCCTCTCTCAAAGCAACAGCATGTGGACGTCCAGCCTCTCCCCCCCTTGTTCAGAGGGACCAAGGGGGAGTTATATAGACAGTGAGCTCGGGGGTTGAGAGCATTGGATGCTCAAGTGTGAGGAAACACACTTGCACATGTGGCATTCCATGTGTTTAAGCTCCAACCAATGGGGAAAGGCCAAATGGGATTTTTACTGGGTCAAAGGACTGCCAAGGTGGCCCATATACCCGTTGGGAACGGCCCCATGCGTTGCATGGGCGAGACAATGGCGCAAGTGGGCTATATTCTCGGGTTAGTTGCGCAGACCAGGTAAACGGCCTTGACGTCAAGCGATCTGGCCGCCAACCTCATGCAGACGTCCATCGAGGTAGACGCCAAGATGGGTCGGCGTCCAGGGGGCATGCCGTCAATAAGTAGTAGGCGGCAGTCGATGATGCCGTCTACATGGGATCCGAGGCTGGTCAACACATGGTCAAACGAGGCTTAATGGGCCAAATAGCCTTGCGGGAGATGGGCCAAATCTCGCGTCTACAAATGCCCCTCCGAGACGTCCGGTCTTGCAAGGGAACAGAGCGGACTGAAAGGTTGGCGTCTCGGAAAACAAAGGACGCGGAGATTTAATGGATGGACCATTTCCGAGGATAAGAGTTCTAGCAAACCAAACGAAAGAGACAAGCTAGAAAAAGATGACGAATCGTCTGAGAGACAAATATGGGTAAGAAAAGGGGTGATCTACCCGTGTAACTACAACCTCAACCCAATGGTAGGGTCCCTGGCATGGCCGTGTTGGACTTTGACTAGTTTCCGGCGTGTCTGAGTCAAAGGAGTTTGTAATATGACGGTTGAATCAGGAGGGTCTCGTAACCGGAGCCGTGAGCTCGCTGGCCTAATCAGGACGTCGGTCCCGAATTTAGGAGGTCACGAAGACAAAGAGTTGGTTGATCTCTCAAAGGATTATCAAAAGATTCTAACTGGAATCACATGCCTGGAAAGCCTGAAGTCCGGAATTAAGTTCGCGACTGGCGAAGGCTCAAATGAACTCAATAAGGCTGGGATAATCATTTGTTGAAAGCACGGTGGGACAAGTAAAGAAGGGGGCAACAAAGACCCGATATCAACCTGGACAGACATGAAGGACGAACCCAGTAGGCTACCTGAGCTGGGGAAACCATGGAGCAATCATATATTCGAGGAAAATCACCATTTTTTTTTTTTTTTGAGTGTTAGCAATAGAATGTTAGCAGTGAAGATGCATGCTGGTGTGGGTTGCCTATCTAAAATGCAAGTTAGCACCAGAGGAAATTCTAAAGGCCATACGAATAACTGAGAGATCGTAAACCCGTCACGGTTTTTGGTGAAGGGGAACTCAGGGTTCACGGTCGCCAAGTTATTCGCCTCTGGTGGGGTCCTATGTTAGACATACCTGTGACGCTCAAGGTCGCATGAGCGTTCCGTCATTGAAGCGTAGCTTGTGCTTAAAATATCTGCAAAACAGCTCAAAGCACAAGGTAATGGATAATGGCCATATAAAGAATCAGAATTTAAGCATTTCCGATCAGTAAACGGCCACATCGATGGCCGCCAGTCATATGGTTAACGTCCACAGATGTGGCCGCCAACATTGAACTGACGTCCACCGATCTGGACGTCTATCGGACAGCAGATCAGACCGAAAATATAGGTGATGGGAGTCCATAGGGACTCTACCATCTCCTACCTCCGTCCCTCTCTGCTTCTGCTGCGAACCAGAGAGCAAAGAGACAGAAAAGAACAGCAAGATGGCCTCTTCATCAACCGGACAATCCACAGGCGCGAATCCCGGAGTTCTGAGTGAAGTTCCGGGGCACCTGAGCGCACGTCTAGCCAACGGAGAGGTAAGTGATGACTACTTCTGCTATTTCCTGGGCTGAAAACGCCCCAAACAACTTTCCTTACAGAACTCCGCCTCCCATGCAGGAAGTTCCCGCATTCCCAAGCCAAGGCCAGGTACGGGCCTTTTCCTGGCTCGTGAATCTGGTTAACGCCATCACGTTGGACATGCGAGGCTTTATTGGACTATGGCACTTAAACTTCATGGTAGTCTTGGCCAAGAACATGAAGGAAATGTGGTGGGGGTTCGATGCCCTAGGGGCGCTGGTGGAGAGATGGCATCCGCACACACACACCTTTGTGTTCCAGGGATTTGAGGCGAGTGTGCTGCTGGAAGAGGTGGAGCTGTTCTTGGGATGGCAGAGGTGTCTGGAGTATGATGCAGCGACTCCTCTCCTTCCATGGGAGGAGATCCTCGCAGACATCGTGCGAGACAAGAAGGAGGTGCTGCGGATGACGAACAAGAACGGGATCTTCCTGGACCGGCTAGCCTGGTGGTTGATCCAGCATGCTCGGGAAATTGGCGGGGAGAGGGCGACACGAGGACTGACTCTTTGCCTGGCCGGGGTGTTCCTGTTCCCCACGAGTGGCGACTTCATCCTCTATGAGCATGTTGGGATTCTCACTCTGCTGTGGCGCGGGCAGTCACTTGCCCCTGCAGTGCTGGCTCACCTGTACAGTTTGCTCACCACCATGAGCCTAGGCGGACGCACCTGCGGGAGTTTGTTTCTGCTCCAGGTATGGATGGAAGCTCATTTAAAGTTTGATTTTACTGATGCACAGCCTACCCCCTCCAGAGTCTTCCTTCGGAGTTCAGTGCATTGCAGCAGGGCATGGTACGAGCCAGAGGATGAGATCAAGTGTTTGACAGCACACTTGAAGGGCAGAGATGCATGGAGAGACCACCTGGCATTTCTGGTAATGGATGATTTCATCGCAAGGCCACTCTTCATGAGGACAATCGAGTTCAGAGGAAGGACCAGGGAGGACAGAGATTTGTGGCTAATAGGAGCGGATCAGATGGTAGCGTATCAGCCACATCGGTGCCATTGTCAGCTTGGGATTTCACGGGGAATCCCAACTTCATTCAATGGTACTGATGTAATTGTTACTGGGAGAAATGAGAAAATGATGAAGAAGGCTTTGAAGACATGGAAGAAGTATGTAGTGAGTAAGAAAGTGGGATTGGCAGTGCAGGAGACGCCGGAAGACATATGGCAGTACGAAGATTTTACAGACACCATTTGTCCCGTCTCTTGTGATTTCTTTATGGCCCGCAGGGCAAAATGATGTATCTCCCTTATTTTCGAATAAATGTAACACAATTTCAGATGAATAAGCAATAGATCTCATTTGTGTTTTCAATTGATTTGAATGGCTTGAAATGGTGTGGTGTTGATCATTGAAATGAGATGGGACTGAAATGAAGCCAAAGGGTGTCAAAATGGGCCCAATTGGTTCTGTGATGAGAGTTCTGTAAGCACTGAGGGCGCCGGATTGACGTCCAGATCGACGGCCGCCAACAATATGTAAACGTCAAGTGATGTGGCCGCGGATAATGTGACAGACTTTAGACGTCCACATATATAGCCGTCTATTTTAAACTAGACGTCCATATATTGCCGTCTACCAGACTTCGAGGCCTGACACTGAAGGGACATTGACGTCCACACCTGGACGCTGAAGGTAAGTCGACGGCCAGAGATGGATGTTAAACCAGAAAACGCCCTTTTTTTTTGAACCGACGCCTTCTCCCGGGCGCCATTCCATCTTCCCAAGCGCCGGGAGAAAGAAAGAAAAACCGAACATTGCTCGAGACTAAGATGAGGACGAGGACAAAGAGAGGCATCATCCGGGGCCATCGCCGCTCGGAGGAGGAAGAAGAAGAAGTGGAGATGGCCACGGCGGGGGAAGAAGAGGAAGAAGCGGCCGAGGATGTACCGGAGGGGGACGAGACTGAGGGAGGAGATGAGACGGAGGCGGAGGCACCTCGACGACCCCGGGTGAGTACCCTACAACCCCTGTGTGAGTGTGATTTGAATTGGTGAAAGGAAAAGGAAACAGGGGAAAAGCCGTCGGGTTGGACAGGAACTTGACGGCAACATCGGTTGCCGTCGAGTTCCTCCTGGCGTCCACCCCCTTGCCGTCAAGATTATCGTGACGTCAGTGGGCCGGACGTCTACAGAGGAACTCAACGGCTATCCTGTTGACGCCTATCATGGGTAAACGGCAACCACATTGCCGCCAACTTTGAATAAACGGCCATCGATACGGACGTTAAGATTTCTGTGTTTTCTGCAGGGCAAGGGCCGAATGAGGAGCAGGGTGACCTGGGACTTGTGCTGGGCGTGGTACCATGCTCTTCCAGAGGCCCAGCAGGAACAGATAGCGAGGATGGGACTCGGTCATCTCTTGTCGGTACGCCCTTTCCACTTAGATGTACCGTACTTAGAGGCGCTGAGGGAGAGATGGGAGGAGGACTGCAAGGCATTCATCATGCCTTGGGGTCACATGATACCCACATTGGAGGATGTGGCGTATCTGACGGGACTGCCGGTTCAGGGAGAGCCGGTGGTCGGATTGGAGAGGAGAGACTACTATGACGACATAGTAGAGCTACTGGGGCCAGAGTTCGTGGCCGGGAGGAGGAGACCGATCCGGAGCATCCTGCTCGGATCGCTGTCAGAGGCGGTTGGACTGAGGGGGAGGAGGAGAGGACCCCTAGAGTCACTGGATGAGTTCTATGCCGCGGTGCGGGGGGCCCTCGACTTAGGAGACCGGAGCGAGGAGCGCTCGGTGCGGATCTTCGTCAGTTACCTCTTCGGACGCCTGCTGTTCGCGACGCAGTCATCACAGATGAACTGCAAGTTCGTGCTGTTGCTGAGGGACCTGGCGCAGGCGGGGAGGTACGCTTGGGGGGCTGCGATGCTGGGGCACCTGTTCTCTCTCCTCCCCAGCAGCTCGCAGCGCTCTCAGAGCACTGGGGGCTTCACCCCCTTCCTTCAGGTACGCAATTTTTTCCTGTAAAGCTCAACTTGAATTTCAATTGATCAAATTGCTTGACTGACTGACTTTCTCTTCTTGCAGATCTGGGGGTACACCCGCTTCCCGATGGGACGCGGGACACTTGTAGAGGGGCGCCAGATGATGGTGCCTCTCATGACGAGGTGGGAGGTGGCCCCGGACCCCAGGGTCACCGACAGGAGGGTAGGGGATGTGCGGGTCGCACTTGACCACTACCCGCACGATCAGGTATGAAACCCTCAACTAGCTTTTGCATTCTTTCAATTACTGTTGCATTTGATGTTACTGATCAGTGCCTTCTTGTTCTTCTCAGGTGGTGTGGACCCCATATCGGGGTGAGGAGGACGCCTCGCACCCGGCGGTGGCGGCAGGCCGCCCTTTGTTCGACCGCCACCTCCTTTTACTGTGCCTCGGGACATGTGAGGTACTGTATCTGGAGTTGGTGGTTCGGACCCTGGGCTGGCACCAGCCGGCCATCGAGGTGCCCTCCCTCGGGAGAGAGGGGCACTCACGTCGGCGGTTCTTTGCGGAGGACCGTGACTGGGGAGCTGACCACGGGAGCACCGTCGCCTACTGGCGGGCGGGCGGTGAGCAGGTGCTCCGCCACGAGGGCCTCCAGGACAGTTCAGCGTACCTGGAGGACTACAGGACACGATATGCCGGGCGACTCCGGCTTGACCGACGAGTGGTAAGTGAAACTTCTAACTTTAAGCCTTAGTCGGATCTGAATTTGAATTGATTCTAACCTTGAAGCATTTGGCAGATGCCGGAGTCACAGGCCATCCGCCTCTTGGAGGGGCGCCTGGCCGAGCAGGAGGTGGAGCTGACGAGGCTCCGAGCCGAGGTCAGGACCCTGGTGAGTAACATTAACTGTTGATCTTGAAATTGTTAGGTTTCGCACAGAGCGCAGCGGAAACGCGAATCCCTCAGGTAGATATCGTTGCCGGCCGTCGGAATCGAACTAAATCGGTAAACCACGCACAGGCAGATCTCATCTTTACCTTTGCGGGGTTGCGTAACTCCCGAATCCGGGGAGGAAGTGGCGCAGGAGGCGCCGGTGCTTCAAGCCGTTCAAGTGCCCGGCCTCTAGACGTATCCACGCGAGCTCCGGACGCAGACGGGATCTCCTCGTTCTCCACGCGTCTCCCGGATCTCAGCTCCACCATGTGCCGAAGAGAGGAGAGAGAGGGTGGGGGCGCCCTGGGAGAGAGAGAGGAGGGGGCGGCCAAGGTTAAGCCTGGAGCTTGGCCCAGGGTTTAACTCTCAGCGTATATTTATAGACACCGCGGTTTTTCACAAAAACCCAGTCATTGTCTATAAAGAACACCTTGCCCAGTCTGCTCGGAACTCTTATGCGTGTGACCCTCTAGGCCCAACTGCTAGTCCAGTTTTCAGCCCATTAAGCTCAATAACTCTTTATTGACTTATGGTAATTAATTAACATCTCATATTAATTAATTACACAATCAATTATCATCTCACGATAATTGACCGGGCTTCCAATCAAGTTGGGTGCCAAGCAACACCACTTGATCCTGGAAAGCATTGGGGTTCAGCAACCCATTCAAGGAACCTTTTGTATCATCAGTTACCACGTGACTATAATCCTTCGCTCGTACAATGCTCCCGAGTGCACTTAGGGTATGGTCAACTGTCAAACCCTAATGTGTGTACTCACTTGGTTTAGATGCCGCATAACAATATCAGAAAACTCCTTTTCTGATAAGTAGTCTTGCCCTGGCCAGGGACTATCAGGCATCCTTCCGTAGAGCATTCACTCTCCTATTACCGAGAGCGAGCGATCCCATATTGACCACACAATCACCTTCGAAGGTATTCCCCTAGATCCGAACACTTAACTGATTAAGACCTCATGGCTAGAGATCTGTAAGTCAAGGTCAAAACCCAGAAGTCCACCAACAAGGTGTCCTTGGTGTCTCAGGTCTAAGGACCAATCACGCCACTGTGACAATGAATCTAGCTGGTTGACAGTAAGGTAATATTACCATCCAGCGATTCATAACGGATCAGTTCAGTGAACTCATTCTCCAATGAGCACCTACAGATTCACCTTAGTGTCTCCACACAAGTGACTATGAGACCAGTCACCCTCATCATATGAGCAGGTGCAATCTATACTAGTCTAATCGGATATTCAATGTCCTGCTTGAATATCCTCCGACTAGGAACAATTAAGAATATACGTTTAAAGGATATTAATCTCATTGTTATGATCTCATCATAATTAATATCCATTGTGTATATTCATGGACTTCATAATGAAACGATAAACGAATTACACATAATGAATATAAAAGCCTTATTATTATTATCAAAGAACAAGATTGTACAAGTTATGATTGGCTTGAGGACATCCATAACTAACAATCTCCCACTTGGACTAAAGCCAATCACCTTTATGTCTTAAACCCATAGACTCTAGGTGGCGCTCAAACACAATTTGAGACAGAGGCTTCGTCAATGGATCTGCAATGTTGTCGACTGAAGGAACTCTTTCCACCAGTACATCTCCTCTAGTGATAATCTCCCTGATCAAATGAAATCGCCTCAGAATGTGCTTCGACTTCTGATGAGACCGCGGCTCTTTTGCTTGCGCAATGGCCCCATTGTTGTCACACAGCAATGGGATCGGATCAGAGTCACCTGGTACCACACCAAGGTCGGTGATGAACTTCTTCATCCACACTGCCTCCTTGGCGGCTTCAGCTGCAGCAATGTACTCAGCTTCTGTCGTCGAGTCTGCAGTGGTCTCCTGCTTGGAACTCTTCCAGCTCACTGCACCCCCGTTCAAAGTGAACACAAATCCAGATGTAGACTTGCTATCATCTGGATCCGACTGGAAACTCGAGTCAGTATATGCCCGGAGTTTCAAGTCCCCTCCTCCATAGACCAGAAATATATCCTTAGTCCTTCTCAAGTACTTAAGGATACATTTCACAGCCATCCAGTGTGTTTCACCTGGATTTGCCTGATATCTGCTCGTAACACTTAGAGCAAATGCCACATCAGGCCTTGTACATATCATGGCATACATGATAGACCCTATAGCCGAGGCATAGGGGACTCTATCCATGGCTGCCCTCTCTTCAGGAGTCTTAGGAGACTGCTCCTTACAGAGAATAATCCCATGTCTCATAGGTATGAGACCTCTCTTGGAATTTTCCATGCCAAACCTTTTGACAATGGTATCTATGTACATGGATTGGGTCAAGCCAAGCATCCTCTCAGATCTATCTCTATAGATACGTATTCCCAATACATAGGATGCTTCTCCCAAATCCTTCATGGAGAAGTTCTTTGACAGCCAAACCTTTACTGATGATAACATCCCTACATCATTCCCAATGAGTAAGATGTCATCAACGTAAAGTACAAGAAAAGTGATAGCACTCCCACTGACTTTCTTATACACACATGGTTCATCTTCATTCTTAATGAAGTCATAAGATTTGATAGCCTCATCAAACCTTATGTTCCAACTACGAGAAGCTTGCTTCAATCCATAGATGGATCTTTGAAGCTTGCATACTTTATCTGGACACTCTTTGGATGTAAATCCCTCAGGTTGTATCATATACACTTCCTCCTCAATGTTTCCATTAAGGAAAGCGGTCTTCACATCCATCTGCCAGATCTCGTAATCAAAGTATGCAGCTATGGCAAGAAGAATTCTGATCGACTTTATCATGGCAACTGGTGAGAAAGTTTCGTCATAGTCAATTCCTTGCCTTTGACGATACCCCTTTGCCACCAACCTTGCCTTATAAGTGTCGATCTGTCCATCTGCACCGATCTTTCTCTTAAAGATCCACTTGCACCCAATAGGTACAATACCTTCGGGCAAGTCTACCAAGTTCCAAACTTGGTTGGTGTACATGGACTGCATCTCAGAATTCATTGCATCTCGCCATTTCCCTGACTGAGGACAATCAACAGCCTCTTGGTAGGTCTTTGGATCATCATCCTCATCATAAGACATGCCTTCACTGATATGTCCAACATATCTTTCAGGCTGTCTAGGTACTCTACCAGACCTACGCTGAATGTGTGTATAATCCTGAACAGGTTCCGGAACCGATGTCTCACCCAGTGGACTTTGCACAATTTGTGGATCTAGAACCTCTTCTAGATCTACTTTACTCCCACTGTCCTCTTGGGTAAGGTACTCCTCTTCCAAGAAGACAGCTCTCCTGGCGACAAACACTCTTTGTTCACCAGGATGGTAAAAGTAGTACCCAAACGTTTCTTTTGGGTATCCAACAAACCTGCATTTATCGGTTCTGGATTCCAGTTTATCTGGGTCATGTCTCCTCACGTGGGCAGGACAGCCCCAGATTTTAACATGTTTAAAATCAGGCTTTCTACCCTTCCATATCTCATATGGAGTGGAAGACACAGATTTACTTGGAACCCTGTTCAGCAGATATGCCGCTGACTCTAGCGCATATCCCCATAAGGAAACTGGTAACTGTGAACGACTCATCATGGATCGCACCATGTCTAACAAGGTACGATTTCTCCTTTCCGATACACCATTCATCTGTGGTGTATAGGGAGGAGTCCATTGAGAAAGGATACCATTGTCCTTTAAGAATTGTGTGAACTCTGTACTCAAGTATTCACCTCCTCGGTCTGACCGTAGGATTTTAATACTTTTTCCAGTTTGTTTCTCAACTTCATTCTTAAATTCTTGGAATTTCCAAAAGGCTTCAGATTTGTACTTCATTAAGTAAACAAATCCGTACCTTGAGTGATCATCCGTGAATGTAATGAAGTATGAGTAGCCACCCTTGGCTTGGGTAGACATTGGACCACATACATCCGAATGTATTAGTTCCAATATGTCCTTGGCCCTATCTCCATGTCCACTAAATGGAGATTTGGTCAACTTACCCATTAAACAGGATTCGCAAGTTGCATATGATTCATAATCAAATGGATCCAAGTATCCATTCTTATGCAACTTTTGAAGCCTATTCTCACCAATGTGACCAAGCCTACAATGCCACAAGTAGGCAGTGTTCACACTATTCTTACTTCTCTTAGGAGAAACATCAACGTGGAGATTATCATAAGAAACATCAAGTAGATACAAACCATTCACCAAATTTGCTAAAGCAACTAGTTTATTTCTCAAATAAACTGAACAACTATTGTTCTCAATGGTAAACTTGTATCCAACTCTGTCTAAACAAGAAACAGAAATAATGTTCTTAATGATGCTAGGCACAAAATAGCAATCATCTAATAAAAGCAAATCTCCAGAAGGTAACTTGAGCTTCACTGTCCCCACAGTGTGCGCACCAACACTTGTGCCGTTTCCAAGCCTCAAGTTCACCTCGCCCTTGCTCAGCTTTCTTCTACTTGTCAGCACCTGCACATCATTGCAGATATGAGAAGCACATCCAGTGTCTAAAACCCAAGATGTAGAATCTCTAATAGACAAGTGAAGATCTATCATATAGATACCTGAAGCTTCGCCAAGCTTCTGCTTCTCCTGAGCCTTCATTGCAAGGTAATCCTTGCAATTTCTTTTCCAGTGCCCTTTCTTCTTGCAGTGGAAGCACTCGCCCTTTTCTTCTCCTTTGCCTGTGTCCTTCTTTTGTTTCTGCTTAGACTGCTTCTTAGCATTGCCTTTCTTAAAGGCTTGCCCTGCTCTCCTCTTCTTGTTGGACTTTCCAACCATGAGAACAGTGGGTTTTCCTTCTTAAGGTTGCCCTCAGCAGTCTTTAGCATGTTGAGCATCTCAGCTAAACTCACCTCAATCTTGTTCATTGTGAAGTTCACAATGAACTGGGAATATGAATCTGGAAGTGACTGGAGAATGAGGTCCGTGCTTAGTTCCTTGTCAAGAGGAAAACCAAGCCCCTCGAGCCTCTCAATCCACTCTATCATCTTCAGCACATGAGTCTGTACTGAAGACCCCTCTGCCATGCGAGCTCTGAACAGGGCCTTGGATATCTCATATCTCTCCACCCTGCTCTGCTCTTCAAAGAGCTCTTGCAAGTGCTGCATGATGGATCTAGCATCCATGTTCTCATGCTGCCTTTGCAACTCATTGCTCATTGAGGCAAGCATGTAGCATTGGGCCAGAGTGGAATCCTCCTTCCACTTCGCAAACTCAAGCGTTTCCCCTTCAGGTGCATCAGGGGTGGTTCAGCTGGGATCTCACCTTCCAGGACATAGGCAATGCGCTCAGACCTGAGGACAATCTTCAGGTTTCTGAGCCAATCCGAGTAGTTCGGGCCTGTCAATCTGTTGGCATCCAGTATGCCACGGAGTGGGTTACCTGACGACATTTTTGCCTATAAAGGAAATGTAAAGACAATTAGCAGATGTTCATAATAATAATTAAATCTAGATTAGGACTTTAATCAAGATTAGCTCCCACT
Source organism: Colocasia esculenta (assembly GCA_014218235.1). Lineage (NCBI taxonomy): Eukaryota > Viridiplantae > Streptophyta > Magnoliopsida > Alismatales > Araceae > Colocasia > Colocasia esculenta. The sequence goes on from CM024762.1 coordinate 151,443,979, forward strand.
ATTTTCCGGCAGACTGTATAACCCTCAGATATACAGAATGGGAGACACCGACGGTCTCCTAGTGGGGATCGGAATCTCACAGACTCATAGCATGATCTTGTGGATAGCACAACAAACCATACTATGATCTGAAAGCGGTCAACCCTTGACACTTGCAACTCTTGCAATATCCGATCTTATTTTGGCCCCTGAATTTTAATGACCTTGTGGATAGCACAACAAGTCATTAAATCCAGTCTAAGCAATACCATCATTACGTAACGAGCATAGATTTGGATGTAGCCCTTGTGGATAGCACAACAAAGCTACACCGGTCCTCTACCCCGTTTAAGGCATCATCATGCCATAGTTTTAGTCTGTCATTAGACTTGACAAGCCTTGTGGATAGCACAACAAACTTGCCCGATCTAATGGCAATCCTAAAACTATAATGATGGAGGGCCACGTAATTCATTCTAAATGATTACGCTACGGCTTAAAGTTTGAACGAGGAGGGATTTTGACATATTTTATCTTGGTCTCTATATCTGCGTGCTATTGATATATAGAATTTGGAATATCATATATTTAATTATATATATCATAGCACATTCCACACATATCAATATATGAAGAAAAACGATGGATGATCATGGACTTTAACCTAGAGTGGCATTACCAGAGCCAGTTGGTAATCCACAAATATGGTGAACAAATGGCAGCCCCGCATCTGATGCTTTAGCTTGATGTAACTTTATCTCCATGAAGGTCCTGCATGGTACTCTCCTCCATCTCCGCCAATCCGCTTCTTATAATTACAAGTAATATTTAAATTGGGCTCGCAGGCCCATAAATGTACATCAGATAATAATAAGAAACCTTGAACAAGTCAAGGGGAGTACATAATAGGAGGGAGATAGAATGTACAACCCGGATTTAATAGAGGGAGAGAGGGAGGCACGCAGTCCTCATAAATTACATCATTTGCCATTAACCATAACATTCATCACATGATATCTAAGTCCATGACCATCCATCCACACACATCACATGCATCAACAAGCAATTATCACATAATTACTTCTGAAATCTTTTACTTCAAAATATAATAACTATATTTTGAAAACCATTTAACTAAACAATTTAGCTAACATGGATTACATCTAATCAACATTAGATAATGTCATTCATCGTTACTGCATGAAGTCGCCAAGATGTACAGTTAATTAATTTAAAATCACATTTCTAAATCAATTAACATGCTTTAATTAGATAGTAGGAATAACTAAAACAATTTAGATATTTCCTTAAACTAATTAAGCAATGGGTCAAACAACTGAAAATTAATTTACAGAGATCTAAACACCTTTAAAAACTCTCAAAATAATTTTCAGAATTTTCTGGGATTTTAAAACCTGTTTAAATATTTTTAAACAATTTAAAAACAATTAAAACAATTTTAAAATTAAAAGGGGGAAGGGGGGGGAGGATCGGATCCGGTCCAACCGGATCCGGTGGGGCGCGCGGGCCACCCGCGCGGGTGGCCCGGGCCCCGCCCTGGTCCGGTAAGTCACCCGGACCCAGGGCCCGCGGGGCGACCCGCGGGTCGCCCCCTCCGCCCGCTAGGGCGCGCCCGAGGGCGAGCCCTAGGCCGCCGCCGCCCTGGTTCGCAGGGCCGCGGCGGAGGGGGGGCACCGCGCCGCCCCGGCGGCCGCGGACGGCGCCGCCGGCGCCGGACCTCGTCGCCCTTCTCACTGGCACCCAGAAAACCCCCAGAAAAACCCTATAAACCTGCAAATCGCCACTTCTTGGACTGTCCAAGAAGCTATAACCAGTGCGACGGCGGCACTTTGCAGGCGCCGTACGACCTCCACGGGTGGCCAAACGATGGCACGAGGGGTTCTCCGCGAAGCCCTTGGTACCAGGAACACCTTCCACGTACCAAGCGGCAAGTGCACATCTCATGTGCGACCCACGAACACTTCAAACATGGCGACTTATGCATAACGTGAATCGACAAAAACATGAAATATCATACATGAGACGCCGATTCCGAACGTACCAGCAACCTGGCTCTGATACCACTGTTAGGTTTCGCACAGAGCGCAGCGGAAACGCGAATCCCTCAGGTAGATATCGTTGCCGGCCGTCGGAATCGAACTAAATCGGTAAACCACGCACAGGCAGATCTCATCTTTACCTTTGCGGGGTTGCGTAACTCCCGAATCCGGGGAGGAAGTGGCGCAGGAGGCGCCGGTGCTTCAAGCCGTTCAAGTGCCCGGCCTCTAGACGTATCCACGCGAGCTCCGGACGCAGACGGGATCTCCTCGTTCTCCACGCGTCTCCCGGATCTCAGCTCCACCATGTGCCGAAGAGAGGAGAGAGAGGGTGGGGGCGCCCCTGGGAGAGAGAGAGGAGGGGGCGGCCAAGGTTAAGCCTGGAGCTTGGCCCAGGGTTTAACTCTCAGCGTATATTTATAGACACCGCGGTTTTTCACAAAAACCCAGTCATTGTCTATAAAGAACACCTTGCCCAGTCTGCTCGGAACTCTTATGCGTGTGACCCTCTAGGCCCAACTGCTAGTCCAGTTTTCAGCCCATTAAGCTCAATAACTCTTTATTGACTTATGGTAATTAATTAACATCTCATATTAATTAATTACACAATCAATTATCGTCTCACGATAATTGACCGGGCTTCCAATCAAGTTGGGTGCCAAGCAACACCACTTGATCCTGGAAAGCATTGGGGTTCAGCAACCCATTCAAGGAACCTTTTGTATCATCAGTTACCACGTGACTATAATCCTTCGCTCGTACAATGCTCCCGAGTGCACTTAGGGTATGGTCAACTGTCAAACCCTAATGTGTGTACTCACTTGGTTTAGATGCCGCATAACATATCAGAAAACTCCTTTTCTGATAAGTAGTCTTGCCCTGGCCAGGGACTATCAGGCATCCTTCCGTAGAGCATTCACTCTCCTATTACCGAGAGCGAGCGATCCCATATTGACCACACAATCACCTTCGAAGGTATTCCCTAGATCCGAACACTTAACTGATTAAGACCTCATGGCTAGAGATCTATAAGTCAAGGTCAAAACCCAGAAGTCCACCAACAAGGTGTCCTTGGTGTCTCAGGTCTAAGGACCAATCACGCCACTGTGACAATGAATCTAGCTGGTTGACAGTAAGGTAACATTACCATCCAGCGATTCATAACGGATCAGTTCAGTGAACTCATTCTCCAATGAGCACCTACAGATTCACCTTAGTGTCTCCACACAAGTGACTATGAGACCAGTCACCCTCATCATATGAGCAGGTGCAATCTATACTAGTCTAACCGGATATTCAATGTCCTGCTTGAATATCCTCCGACTAGGAACAATTAAAATATACGTTTAAAGGATATTAATCTCATTGTTATGATCTCATCATAATTAATATCCATTGCGTATATTCATGGACTTCATAATGAAACGATAAACGAATTACACATAAGAATATAAAAGCCCTATTATTATTATCAAAGAACAAGATTGTACAAGTATGATTGGCTTGAGGACATCCATAACTAACAGAAATGGCCATTGATTTGATTTGATTTGATTTGATTTCTGACCAAGATGTTGTGAATGCAGAGAGGAGAGCTATTGAGGGCGCAGGCGAGCCGGGATGCGGGGGCGAGCTCGTCCGCCCAGCCGGCCGGAGGAGACGTGGCGGTCCGCTTGCAGAGGGCCCTGGACCGAGCAGAGGCGAGGGTCCGAGAGCTTGAGGAGCAGGCTCGAGAGATTGGGGCTCAGGTAAAGCATTTAAACTAGCATTTTCTTTCAATGTATATTGAATGTTCTAACATGCTTGCCCCTTGACATGCAGCGGCAGGGAGGAGATGTGGCTACTCTCCAGACACAGATGGAGAGTTTGCGGCTGGAGTTGGTGAGGGTGGAGGGTCGCCTGCTCGAGGCACGGGAGCGGGAGAGGGAGGCGAGAGACCGCGAGCGAGACGCGGACAGGGCTCGGGCGGATATCGCGAGGGATTACGAGATCTTGAAGGATCGGGTCCTTCGGAGGCGCCGGGAGCAGCAGAAGACAGCCCAGCAGGAGGCCCCGGCGAGGACTGCGTCGGCATTCGCCTCCCTAGATGACATCGTGTCACTAGGGGACCCCTCCGTAGTGCGAGGAGGGCTGCCGCGGCCGGAGGCTTCTACGGCTTCGAGACCCCCTCTCCCAGACCGGCGTCGGGAGAGGGAAGAGGAGGAGGTGAGCAGCTCCCGTAGGCAGAGGCCTACAGAGGGGGAGCAGAGAGAGAGAGAGGAGCGAGGCTCCTAGTTTGTACCACCAGGGGTATGCCCCTGTTTATGAGATGTACACAGACTTGATTATCATAGTGGATTTTGTTTTTTTTTTTTTTGTTTTTTTTTTTGTGAGCTTTTGTGCTTGAATGGTTTGCTTCCTGCTCTTTGGTTCCTGCACCCTGTATCCACAACACTTAAAGAAACAGATTAGTGTAGATCTGTTTTTAGCCCCTTGCCTATGATATACCTTTCTTGAGATCTGGTCAAGGGGGCTAATTTCTAATCAAAGATAGGAACATAAAATAACCGAAAGGGAAATATGCACATGCATTTTTTGTGTTTTGTTGTTTTCTTGATTTTTTGTTGTTTTTGTTTTTGTTTTTTGATAAGAAAATAAGGAGAATGTTAACATATATACATGATACTACTAATTTTTTTTTTTTTTTTTGGATTTTTGGACTCTAAGACACATATTCATCACATGTTGTAGTGTAGGGTTTACACGATCTACTTAACCACAGAAGCCAAGAGTGAGGAAGGACGTGCATAAAATCCTTGATGTTGGACATTGCCCCTAGCCTTCTTGATATCTTCCACTACGGAGGATCTTATACAATCAAATTGCCCCTAGTGGGAGAAATCGGAAAAATGTATAGGAAGTCATGTAGGAATTTGGTTCAAACTACTTTTGTTTCCAAACCGACATCTCATATCAAACGGACTTGGTCAACCATTGTTTTCAGGGGGAATTTTTTCATTTTTTTATTTCTGAAGTGGAGGCACGTACTTTTTGCTACCTCCTTGAGTTGGTCAGCCTTTTTCTGGGTACGTACTTTTTGCTACCCTTTTTGACCTTCTGGCTCTTCTTTTCCCCATTGAGGCTTGATTTTGATATTTTTGCCCCTTGCTTTTATTAGTTGCCCCTGTTTCATGGTGACCTTGTCCTTTTAAAAGAGAGTGGGTGGTCCCTTACTCGTAGTTTGTTCCGCTTCCGGACATGACCGAATGGGAAGAGAATAGGGGAAATACATTGACCGGATGAGACCGCCTGAGTGTACTAGTGATTTTCTAGCCAAAGGGCAATATCTCAACATCGTGTGGTGTGTGGATAAGCCTTCCTTACTAGTGGCCACATGGAGGAGTAAAGAAAGTAGACCCACACCTTAACAAGTGATGAATGACTGACTTGACGGACTGACCGACTGACTAAGGGTAGAACTTCTTGAGGTAAACTGCATTCCAGGGATGTGTTAGTTCAACTCCCTCGGCATCTACTAGCCTATAAGCGTTCCCTGAGTAAACCTCTTTGACAACGAATGGACCTTCCCAATTTTCTTGCAATTTGCTCCTAGGACCTGGTGCCTTTATGATTTACGCTTAAGGACCATCTCACCCACTTCGAATTTCTCTCAAGAACTCTTTTGGCATAAAAACGTGCAATTCTCTGACGATAGACTTGAGCATGGTCAGCCGCTATCATTCGTCTCTCATCTAAGAGTTCAAGTTGTGCCAATAAGGCTTCCCGACGTTGATTAGGATCAAGTTCGGAATCCAATTGAACTCTAAGTGAGGGGACGAAGATCTCGTATGGTAGTATCGCATCCGATCCGTATGTCAAAGCATAGGGGGTTTGCCCCGTAGGAGTTCGGACCGAGGTGCGATAAGCCCAAAGAGCTTCAACCAAGCGATCTGGCCAGTCAGCATTGTTATGAGACTTGCATGTTTTCTTTATGATTTTGATGAGAGTTTTATTAGTAGCTTCCGCTTGTCCGTTACCTTGTGGATAGTATGGTGATGAATGATGCAAATTGATACCATATTTACCACACATGTCGCGAAGCTCCTGTGAAGTGAACTGTGGTCCGTTGTCGGTGACGATGTCCCGAGGCACGCCAAACCTTGCAAGGATGTTGCGCTTGATGAACTTGACAACCGTTGATGCTTTGACTTCTATGAACGCTTCCGCTTCAGCCCACTTTGTGAAGTATTCTGTGGCGGTCAGAATGAAGGATTTCTTCCGGACTTCTCCGGTTCTATCCGCGAGAGGACCGACCACATCGAATGCCCACATGGCGAAAGGCCATGGAGCAATAAGGGGATGAAGAGAGGAAGAAGGAGCATGAATTTTGTCACCGTGTAATTGGCATTTAGCACAGTGACGGACAAAATGGGTGCAATCTTCTTCCATGGTAGGCCAGTAATAGTGTCTTAGCAACTTCTGGGCAATTGCTCTACCATTGACATGGCCACCACATTCACTAGAGTGAGCAGCTTCAACAATGCTTTCAGATTCGATTTCATCAAGGCAACGGAGATAGACCCCATTGAGGGATTTCTTGTAGAGAACGCCACCTATGATCTTGTACCGTTCGGAGACACGGCGAATAGCCCGTCTATCGGCAGAAGTGGCGTAATCCGGGAAGGATCCATCTTTGAGGTAGTTCTCAATGTCAAAATACCAGGGATGGCCATCATCGAGGTCGATTTCAGGCTCTTTTGAGAGTGCATTGATTCGATAGGAGGGAGATTGAAGTTGAACAAACCAGGGATCAGCATGAGAAGGGATTCTTAGCCTTTGAACAGAGACGGTTTCGGAGGACTTTCCCAAAGGAATGGGAATGGAAGAGGCCAGAGAGGCGAGGGAATCTGCTAGGATGTTTTGGGCCCTAGGAGTGTGGACAAGGGTGAGCTTCCTAAACTGCCGGATTACTTTTGCTACCAACTCTTGATATGGTTTCAACTTGGGGTCCCGGGTTTGGTACTTGCTGAGAGATTGCCGGAGTATCAACTGCGAATCTCCAATAATCCTTAATTCCTTGACTCCGAGCAACAATGCCATCTTCAACCCAACTAGGAGAGCCTCATACTCGGCCACATTGTTCGTGGCACGGAAGGCTAACTGTAGGCGTGCGGAATGACTACCCCTTCCGGAGAGAGGAGGACTGCCCCTATCCCACCCCTTTAGAATTGAGAGCCCCGTCGAAGTAAAGCACCCATGAAGGCTCACCATCGATGATGGCTCCTAACTCTTCATCGGGAAAGCTTTCGTCGACTGGAGAATACGAAGGTAAGGGTGATGGGCTAGGTGCTCAGCTATGGCATGCCCCTTGATCGACTTTTGGTTGACGTAGGTGATGTCAAATTGATTGAGAAAGCTTTGCCACCTCATCAACCGCTCAGTCAGGACGGGCTTCTCAAGCAAGAACCGAATAGGGTCCATACGCGCCAAAAGTTTCACTTCATGAGCCAAGAAATAATGCTTTAACTTTTGGGCGACCCAGACGACGGCCGCGCATGTTCTTTCCATAGCGGTGTACTTCTTTTCAGCCTCATTGAACAACTTGGATAAATATACACCGCTCTCTCCTTCTTCTCGTCGTCATATTGGGCCAAAACTGCTCCAGTTGAATCTTCAGTAGTTGATACATAGAGCAATAAAGGCCGACCCGGGACCGGAGGAGCGAGAACAGGGGGATTGAATAGGTAACTCTTCAACTCATCAAAGGCCTTTTGACACTTATCGTTCCAATCAAATTTTGCCTCTCCTTTTAGCATCTCGTAGAAGGGCTTACAACGGATTGAATGCTGGGAAATGAATCTCCTAATGAATTGAAGTCTGCCAATCAGCCCTCTAACTTCTCTGATGTTCCTAGGAGGAGGCATTTCGATTATTGCTTTGGCCTTGTTGGGATCAATCTCAATCCCCCTTTTGCTAACTATGAACCCAAGCAATTTTCCCGAAGAGACTCCAAAGACACACTTCTTGGGATTCATTTTAAGCTTATGCTCTCTAGACCGTTGGAGAACTGCCCGGAGGACCTCAGCATGGCCATGTCGAGTCTTTGATTTTACCAAGACATCGTCCACATAGACTTCCATGTGCACATGCATCATGTCATGAAAAATTGCCATCATCGCCCTTTGATACGTTGCTCCTGCGTTCTTCAATCCGAAGGGCATGACGACGTAACAGTAAGTTCCCCAGGGCGTTGTGAAAGAAGTTTTCTCCTGGTCTTCCTCCGCCAGACGGATCTGGTTGTACCCCGAGAAACCATCCATGAAAGATAACATTTCAAACCCGGCAGTGTTGTCCACTAGGACATCTATGTGTGGGAGAGGGAAATCGTCCTTTGGGCAAGCACGATTAAGGTCTCGGAAATCTATACAGATCCTAACCTTACCGTCCTTCTTCATTACGGGGACGATATTAGCTACCCAATGTGGATATAGCACAACCCTGATGAATTTGGCTTTATGCAATTTGTCAATCTCCTCTTTGATCTTGAGTGCTAGCTTGGGATGTAGCCTCCTTAGCTTTTGTTTGACGGCGGTTGCATCGGCTTTTAGGACTAACCGGTGTTCGACCAAAGAGGTGTCGAGTCCCGGCATGTCCTCGTAGGACCAAGCAAAACCGTCGGAGAATTCTTTAAGGATAGCTACCAACGCATGCTCTTCTTCTTCACTCAAGTTGGCACTGACTAACACTGTCTTCGGGGATTCTTTGGTGCCAAGATTGACTTCTTTAGTAGGTTCGTCTGCAGCCGTGGTGGGCTCGTCGAACCTCTTCGTGCCATCCACATAGGAGCTCACTGGGTCTTCCTCTTCTTCTGACCCAGATTCTCCTAACCCATCTTTCTCACTGAAATCTAGCAGATAGACTCCTAAACCGTCGTCTACAGAATCACCTTCTTCAAAGTCTGCCTCCACGAGGGCAGGCTCCTCAAGAAATTCCGGGACTTGACTCAATTTGGCACACCTCTCGGCCAAGGCCATGACATACCGGGCAGGAACTTGCCTACCTTTTTCTTTGCGAATGCATGGTTGAGAGGGACCAGACTCTCCTAATCCTGACTCTAGACTGGACCCTAAACCTGACTCTAAACCCAAATCTAAACTAGGATCTAGACTGCTATGTACAGGACAACTATGTACATGGGAAGAGGTCCCAGAGGGGGGGAAATCTAATGGGGAGAGCGTCGGCCCTTGGCCGAGCGGAAGAGATTCCAGAGAGGAAGGGTGCTCAATGGAGATCTCACATTTCCAACTTTGATAATTGGCGTTTTTTTTTGGGAATCAAGGCCCAAAACCATGAGTTGCTGACTCAGGATGGCCTCGACTGGATGGGTGAGAGATGGAGACGGTGATAGGAGTGGATAGATGCGGATGGAAGATTAGAAGGAGAAGGAGATGAAGATGGTGGAGGAGAAGATGGGGAGAAGGGAGATCAGAGCCAAAGAGGGAGAGGAGGCCAAAATCGTCAGAAATCTCTTTTATTTGGGCGTCCTCTTCCTCTTCATCCTCACTCTCAGAGCAAGGAATTTCTTCAATTACGGCTCCCTAGTCCCCATCTGGGTCGGCCCCTGAACGAAATGCTCCTTAAAGTCCAGGTAAGGGGTTGATATGGTATGAATGGGTCGGGATGGACCGGGTCTGGGTGAAAACCTAGACCGGCCTTAGGTAACATCCTCCTGATGCCTGGACACTCTGGGTCTGCCCTTTTTCATCCGTACCCAACCCGCGGCCATGAACATAGCCAATGTTTGCCATCACTTCCCAACCTTTTCCCGGAGACATGGGACACGAGGTTCTATGGTGGGCTTGGGAGGTTGGCTAAGCTCAGAGGGTGTGGGGAAGTCAAAGAGAGACATGACCGGCTTCTTCCCCTTATCCGGAACGAAAAGGTGTGGCATCTGCTCTGAAGTGATAGCATTAAGAGTCTCCAGAGTGGGAATGCTCTTGATCTTGATAATCCGCCCATTATACGGAAATTTGAAACATTGATGGGCGGTGGAAGGGACTCCTAGAGTCTGTTCTAGCCAGGGACGACCGAGGATGGCTTTGTAAGCCGGATCGACATCTAGAACTAGAAAGTCAGTGGACATGGTGACGGGTCCGACTTCCAGCTTAAGAGCAATTTTGCCTTTGGCAACCCTTTTGGAGTTGTCGTAGGCGGCAATGGTAGAGCAACTCTTCTCCAGATTTTCTTCCCCTAAACCCAATTGCTTAAGGGTCTTCATCGGACAGACATTGATAGAGGCCCCGGTGTCGATAAGAGTAGAGTCCACCGAAACCCCATTGAGGTGATGGTGAGACAAAGAGGGAGAGAACGACACTCGGGGTGGCGAGATCCTTGTCCGAAAAAGAGATTGAGGGACCTTGGGTGAGGGAGAGAATGGCGCCGGTGACCCCGCTAGGAGGGAGGTCATCATTAACCATGATTTTCTGGAGGAATTGGAGGAGAGTGGATTGATGCGACGGCGACCTCCGAATCAACTCTAAGATAGACACCCTCGCGGGCGTCTTATCAAGTGTTGGAGAATATCATATTCGGTGCCAGCCGGGGGCGGAGGAACATTATCCTCCTCATCCTGGGAAGGCCGCGGAGGTGGAGGAACGATGCGGTTCCGGAGTGTGACGTGGACGGCCTCCTGAGACTGAGGGCGGATAAGCTGGAGGGGTCTAGTAAATGACTCGGAGGCAGAGGGGTGAGGACAGTGGGGTAGGTGTCCTGAGGAGGTCGGATGAGCACTAAAGGTTTTTCCTCAAGGATGGCATCTACCGAGGTGGGAGGTTCCTGGGACTCTACAGTGGGACATGATACCACTCATCAAATCCCTCTACCCCCCATTGTTGTTCTCTCCTCACGACCCGGGGTTCCGAACAAGTCATGGTGTGGACATTTTCCTGGGATTTTGAGGAGGAGGGGTTGCTATTTTGGTGATTGGGGAGAGGGTTGCTAAAGATGCCGAGGTCCCTTTTGGTGTACCTAGACTTGGCTATGGCCACCTTGACATCCTCCCAATTAATTCTACCCTGGTCATTCATATCATAGACCCAGTCACGGAAGGTAAAGCAATTGGTGATGAAATGACCATGGGCTCTATGGTACGGACAATATTTGGAGGTGTCAATCCTCGGGTTGTTATTCTCCCTTTGTGGGGGAGTTGGATGGCATCACATGACATGAGGGCGAAGAACACGTCCTCAAGAGTCTCTGGGAGGGGAGGATAGTGCGACCTTTTGGGGCCAGGTCGAGTGTAGCCGGAAGAAGGGGAGGAACAGCAGAGTACGGCTTGGAAGGATGTGACGGGAATTGGTGAGGATTGGAGGGAGGGTTGGACGGAGGGATAGAGGATTTGTTGGGAGGCCTCAAAGGCTGGCTGCAAGCATTTACAGATTCATTGACGGTCACCCCTTCGGTGGTAGGTGCCGCGGGAGTCTTGCGAGCTTTCGGCTTTCCTTCAAAGAAGTGGGGAGAGAGGAGTCTTTGATTTGATTTTCAACTACCCTGGCTCTGTTGTAGAGATGTGAGAAGGAGTGGAACTCACTTAGCATTAAGACGGAGCGGAGCACAGGAGTAGTGTTAGTAACCAAGAGGGTTATGGCTTGAGACTCCGGGATAGGAATGTCAGCTCTTGAGGCCATGGACCTCCATCGGTTGGCGTAGGTTACAAAGTCTTCGTTCGACTTCATCTTTTCTGCCATCAAGTCGGAAAGTGTGGGGACTTGAGTGGCCATGTATGAAAAGTGCGAGATGAATCGCTCGGAGACTATGTCAAAGTTAACAAGGTCAGATGCGGGTAGAGAGGTAAACCACCTCAAAGCTTCCCCTTCCAATGATTGTTGGAAAAGGTGAACTAAGAGGACCCGATCATATAACCACCGATGGGAATCCATGGTGAAGCCGGCGAGATGAAATTGGGGGTCGGAGGTCCCATCATACTTGCGGTATTTTGGGGCCTTGAAGTCGGGGGGAAAGTAAGCGTTGGGGAGCTTGCAGTAGTTTAATAGCGAATGAGGTTTAGAATGGGATAAGGAATCCGCTACAAGCTTCCTAACGAGACCTTCAACCTCCGAAAGGGGAACAGATTTAGATTGAATGAGGGGTGCGATTTGGGTAGGTGGCGAATAGGCGGAAGGAGGAGTGGGAATTGGAGTACGCAAAGGAACGGGAGTGACAGGAGGAATGAAGGCGGAGACAGGAACTGAGATGGGGTGACTGGTTTAGGAGTGGGTCTAGATGTGGAGGCATTGAATGGGGATAAAGATGGAGCGGAAGGGAGGTAGCTGCCCGGACAGTATGCTTTGAAAGCATAGAAATGATATCGTCGGGCGAGTACCGGGACATGAGTTTAGCAAACTCGGGGTCTTCTTGACTGTTTTGATCATGAGTGGGATTGACCCTTAGACTCACTTCTTCATTATCAGCCTGAGAGGATGATTGGACTGACTCCTCAGGCTGGACATTGTTATTAATCATACCGACCATTTCATTGATATTATCATCATATTCAAAAGCCGGTTTGTTAGCCATGTCAATAGGATCCAACCAAGTGTCCATTAGCACACAACCTATGGATTTTAGAGTGGTTAAAGTTGATTAACTTTACTGTTTAGACAGAAATGTGGGTTTCTACCAAACAATGTTAGCAATCAACGTCCCCAAAATTTTAAAAAATTACCAAAGTTGTGTGTTGAGTTAAGTTGATTGGTAGGACCGTCCTCTCAAAGCTCACTTGAATCCCGGTAAATAGGTGACTAGACAAGGTGGGTAAAGGTCCTCCTGCCCCGTACCGTGAGGGAATCCACGGAATTTAGGGACTTATAGAGTTTTCTTCGGAGCCAACCCGATTTACCCGAGCGGGAATCCCCGAGTAAAAGGTTGTAAACCGAAGAAGGGTGATCCTAGAAATGTGAGGGGAGGCTAGAAAAGAGGAGAAGAAGAACCCCCTGGAGACTGAGGACTGTCAGTGATAAACAGTAAGCAAGCAAGAAAGAAAAACAAGGCAAAACAAAACAAAAACAGAGAAAAATAGGCTCCTGTGAAATTAAACGGCAAGCATGTTGACGCCAAGTTTAACAGAAATACGTAAACGGCAAGATCGACTGACGCTAATAGACAGTAAACGACACACTAGATGGACGCTAAGCAGTATTCAACGGCAGGAAGAATGGACGTTTACCTCGGTAGGCGGCAAGATCGCTTGCCGTCTACCTGGATGCACTCAGACCGCAGCAGCACTGTTGGTCCCACCGTGATCGCCAGAGAAGAGACTGTGGACGTCTCGTTCCGCCTCCGTCCTCGGATGCCGACTGGCGTGGCCTTCTCCGACGGTGGTTCACGGACGTTCCGCTCCCTCGTTGGCGATGGAGAGTATGCCGGTTGACCTCGTTGACTTCTCGTTTGACTAGGTTGACTGAGGGAAAACGAGAGGAACCGGAAGGAGATGGGAGATGATTGTGATCGCCAGGGCCTTACCTGTGCCCAAGGAGTTTGCTGATCACGCCGGAGTAGTAGCCTCGCGTCGCGGGTGATGGTGAAGCTCCAACTTCTCCTCCTTCAGCCGGCCAAAGGAAGAGAGCTCCACGGTCTTCTTTGGATCGTTCCTGCCACAGAACAAAACTCTATTAGACCCTAAATAGTGTAGCAAATGCTCAAAACGAAATGTGGAGGGCCCAAAAGGAGAGTCCCGTACCGGTTGCGGACTTGAGAAGAGGGGTGGCCAAGTGTTATGACCACCCTTCTTCCCTCCGTTTTTGGTTGGGAAACCCCTTTCTAGGTGTGTAGGAAGGTGCCCTACGTGCCTAGGGTGTGTGGGAAAGAGTGTGTGACGTGCAAATGACTAAGAGAAAAAAGGAAGAAGAGAGGAAGAGGGGGGAGGTGATCCTCGTTGCTGGTGATGTTAGCTCGTCGAAGAGGCTCCTTCAGCTCCAGAGCAGCCTCCTTGGACGTCCCAAAGGTTGAGAGGAAGTAGAGGATGACTTGGTGAAGCTTGGGTGGAATTTTTCTCTCTCTCTCTCAAAGCAACAGCATGTGGACGTCCAGCCTCTCCCCCCCTTGTTCAGAGGGACCAAGGGGGAGTTATATAGACAGTGAGCTCGGGGTTGAGAGCATTGGATGCTCAAGTGTGAGGAAACACACTTGCACATGTGGCATTCCATGTGTTTAAGCTCCAACCAATGGGGAAAGGCCAAATGGGATTTTTACTGGGTCAAGGACTGCCAAGGTGGCCCATATACCCGTTGGGAACGGCCCCATGCGTTGCATGGGCGAGACAATGGCGCAAGTGGGCTATATTCTCGGGTTAGTTGCGCAGACCAGGTAAACGGCCTTGACGTCAAGCGATCTGGCCGCCAACCTCATGCAGACGTCCATCGAGGTAGACGCCAAGATGGGTCGGCGTCCAGGGGGCATGCCGTCAATAAGTAGTAGGCGGCAGTCGATGATGCCGTCTACATGGGATCCGAGGCTGGTCAACACATGGTCAAACGAGGCTTAATGGGCCAAATAGCCTTGCGGGAGATGGGCCAAATCTCGCGTCTACAGCGATCACGTTTCTTTTCTTTTCCCTCGTTTTATCACCACCCTCTTTGTGGACTGTTCTTCGTCCCCTCTAAAAAGGGAACGGAAAACACATCTACACTTAGAATTCGGTTCAGTTTGGGTTCACTAAAAAATGGATTAATCCGGACCGAACCGACCCATGTTCACCCTTAGTAACTGCAGCTCCACCTTTACGAGTACAAAAAACTGTGGAGATTAACCAACATCACATGTGAACAATAAGCCGCAGACAGACGTCTAACACGTCTCTAAGGGTTTCAGGGCCTTTAGAGTGAGGCTGTGGCAACACGGGACTAGTTGGGAACCAGTACGTCTATTAATGATTGTACCCGAACCACAAGCGCGCTACAAACATCCGAACAGAATAAACACACACCACAAGTCGCTGCCCCACTATCGTCTTTCCCTTAGCCGAAGGAGATATTCAACAAACGAGTGAGGGTGTTCAAGAAGACAACACAGACCTCGACGGTATACATAATATTGGGACAAACCCCGAACACAACGTGTCTGACTTACATAGAACTTGAGGTACCCGATTGGATAGGTATTACGGATTAAACGTCGAACCGCCAAACTCGACAAACCACAACCATTCACAGTTAATCACTATCGATTACTGAACCACATCTTTAAACCTTATACATATAACCTTTAAACCTTTAATTCATAAACTATATATATTCTCCTACTTACATGGAGCTATCAACATAATATACAATAACTTCTAATTAACGATAAATTGGTCCATTTCCACTAATTTATAACTAACAACCTTTACATTGCACAACACAATACTTACATAAAAATACCATCCATAATACACAATTTTTTGCATTAACAATAAAATATCTAATTCTCTTAAATCCATACGTAAATAGCCTCAACATTGCTTAACCACATCAAACTAATAAGGAAATACCTAAACTAGGTCCACAAAGGACCCACATTACAATACACAAAGCTAAATACTTTGGAAAGTAGAATGTAATGGGGCTAACGGTCAAGATAAGAACGCGATAACCCGATAAGTCGTGTTATTAACATATTTATCCGCTAAACCGCGATATAAACACGACGACTTGATATGTCGCATTCACAATGAGAACACGTTGGGGTTGGAGACTGCGTTCTAAACACGTCTCCACGGCCCGTTGCGTTCTCAGACAGAACGCCAAAACACTTTGTTCTCAACTAGAAACTTCATGAAACCCTCTTTTTTTTAATATACTACAAGCTTTTATAACTAAATTAACCCATCTAAAAATCACATACACACATCATATCAAACTATTCATGCTTTAAACCAATTAAATAATACAAAGCAACGAGAAAGTCTTCCTACCAACGCGAAGAATGCAAAGAACACCATTCGATTGACGTTTCTACGCTCCGGATGTCCTCCTCGCGTGGAAATCACGCCAAATCTAAAGCTCTCGAGCAAAAATTGTCCACAACACGACTAGAAACTCCTCCCTCAGTCGAACAGTGCTTTCTGCTCTGTTTGACCGACAAACACAGCTTAAACACTTCGAAAATGAGAATGTGTTAGGAGTGCTTGTCGCATTCAGAACGTGATGTACCCAAAGCCCACATTCACAAACACGGAACCACGTGTCAGCTCGTTGTGCGTCATGCATCGCGCAAGCAGACAAAACCCCTAAATAAGCGGGAATGAGATCGCGACGTAGGGGAAGGCCGAGTTCAGAACGCGTCACCCACCACGTCGCGTTCTCAAACAGAGAACCAGTGGGCCGCGTGGGCTCAAACCTCCGATTCACAACACCCACACAACATACTAGAGCCCCACCTGTTGAACCACTCCTATATTTTACCCTTTTATTTTGGTGATAACAAAATTTATGTTTAATTAATTATTATTAAAAATATTTAATATCATGTTTTTCTTAATAAATATAAATTTACATGATTAATTGAATATTAAATATTTATACCATGAATTTTCTAATAATAAATTAAATATCATGATTTTCTAATAAATATAATTTTATGACATTATTCTGTAATGATTTGCACTAAACAGATAAATCGATGTCCATTCAATATACATCGATTTCAGTTCACAAAGTGCCATAAGGATTCACTGTCATAAGGATTCGCTCTCATAAGGATTCACTGCTATAAGGATTCACTCTCACATCGATTTGGTCCTATAACGATTTGATAAGTGACTTTCATATCGATTTGGTCCCATAACGATTTGATAAGTGACTCTCATATCGATTTGGTCCTATAACGATTTGATAAGTGACTCTCATATCGATTTGGTCCCATAACGATTTGATAAGTGACTCCACATCGATTTGCTCTCATAACGATTCGCTCTCATAAGGATTCGATAAGTGACTCTCATAAGGATTCCTTTGTAACTCACACAGACTCCTTTGTAAAAACATGGATTCCTTTGTAACTCTCATAAGGATTTGATAAGTGAAACATGGATTTCTTTGTAAAACATGGATTCCTTTGTAAAAACATGGATTCCTTTGTAAAACATGGATTCCTTTGTAAAAACATAGATTTCCTTTATATTCCAAAATGTTTTTTGGCATCTAGTGAAAAAGTCAAATATTCTTGATTTGCGTAATCCTCTATCTCTCTGACAGGATATCTTTTTGCTTATCTTTCTAGATCTCTTCTTTCCTGCCAACAAAAAGGAGATTACTTACTACTTCTGGGTGGCAACAGGAAACATAGAGGTATGAGCCTTTTTGACAGAAACACTATTTTATCTAAACACTTTTTTCTATGCTTGCAGACCTCGTAGACCACAAATTATCAGAAGAAAGAGAAGATGAGCAACGGCTAGAACTCCAACGATTTATTCAAATTGCTCATATAAAAGATGAAGCAAGGCTGAAGAAGAAGTATGAGCTTTCCTGAAGATTTTTCAAGAGTGTACAACCAGTGAGGAACCTGAACTCCAAATACACTCAAAGAAAAAGAGAGAAAGAGCCTGAGCCCAAGAAGAAGTGTTCAAGCATCTGAAGCACTGAAGCATTCAAGCTCCTTCTCCTCTCTTCTCTCTCTCTCTCTGTGCATCTTGTAAATCTGGGGGAGAGAGTCTTTTGCTGAGAGTTCTTGTAGTTGGTTTTTATTTGTTCCAACTCTCAGCTTTGTTCTTTCTTTTCTAAGAAAGACTTCTGTCCAGCTGTAGGACTGTATACAGTGTCTAACCCAGCTAGGGGTTTGTGTCTAGCAGAACCGCACTGGGGTTTGTACCAGGAGGTTGGCTTCTTTACCTGTAAGAGAAGTGGGCTGCCTTCTTGCTCGGGAAAGAGAAGAAGACCAGCTGGGGTGCTGGGTGTTGTAGTGTCCTTAAGGGGGACTGTACCCTTGGTTAGTGAAATCCCAAGAGGTTGCTTGGGGACTGGACGTAGGACTTCCATGTGGGAAGGGCCGAACCAGGATAAATCTCTTGTGTTATTTGTGTGATTGTTTATTTGCTTCCGCACTGCTACTCTTCATCACACTAAACTAACCAAACCTTCAAGTGTTAATTTCTGTGTTTAAGTTTCTATTTCAGATCTCAGAAAACCTATTCACCCCCCTCTAGGTTAGCTTGCTGCCGTACCAAAAGGGCCAACAAGTGGTATCAGAGCGGGTCTCTGATCATTCAAAGAAGATCCAACGATCTTAGAGTAAAGATCCATGGCAGCTCAAGGATATGTTGAAGGTCAATCAGTCACCAGACCTCCATTCTTTGATGGAGAGGACTACCAATATTGGAAGATGCGAATGGAATGCTTCATTCGAGCCACAGACTTCGATCTGTGGCAGGTAATAGAGGTAGGTGATTTTGTTGTTGTTCCTGTTCCAGGCACTACTGCTATTACAATAGCTGATAAAAATAAACTATCTTTAAACTTTAAAGCTAAGAACTATTTATGTTGTGCTTTATCCAAAAAGGAATTTAGTAGAGTGTCTGCATGCAAATCTGCTAAAGAAATTTGGGATAAATTGCAGATAACTTATGAAGGAACGGATAAAGTGAAACAAACTAGAATAGATATTCTTGTTTCACAATATGAACAATTTAAAATGCTTTCAAGCGAAAACATTACTACTATGTATAATAGCTTTTCAAGCATAGTAGTAGGCTTAAATTCTCTTGGTAAAACTCTTTCCAATGAAGAAACCGTTAGAAAAATACTTAGGTCTTTAACCGTTTCATGGACACCTAAAGTAACCGCTATTGAAGAAGCCCATGACTTAACCAAATTGTCAATTGATAATTTAATAGGTTCTCTCATGGCACATGAAATAAATATGGAGCGATTGTCTGAAAGCTCATCTAAGAAGAAATGTACTAATGCTCTTAAGGTTGTAGCTGCTCCTTCCACTTCTTCTTCTAGCTCCAAAATACAGATTCTGAAGACAGTGACGTAGATGAAGTACTGTCCAAGCTTCAGAAAATTCTCAAGAAGAAGAAAAATGGATCAAGAAGGTTTCAAAAGAAAGAGAGAAAAGAAAAAGAACCAGTCTGCTATGAATGCAGAAAACCTGGACATCTAAGACCAGATTGTCCTAAACTAAAGAAGATTGGTCAACCAGAAAAGTCCAAAAAGAAGCACAAGAAATTCAAAAGAAAAGCTATGGCGGCTGCTTGGGAAAATGAAGAGACCACATGCTCAGAATCATCAAGCTCAGAATCAGAGAAATAGCAGGTAAATCTAGCCCTCATGGTAGGACTAGATGAGGTACATCCTAACTCATCCTTTGATTCTTGCACAGATTCAGGATCAGAATCTGAAGACTTAGAAGAAGTATTTAATGAACTATATGAAAAACATAAAAATGTTGTAAAAGAATTAAAGAATCTAAAAAATAACACTATTTGTTTAGAAAATACCAATTCTGATCTTAAATCCGAATTGGAGCAACTAGAAAAACAATTAAAGGATAGTAAAGATAATAATTCTCTTTTGAATGAAAATTTAAGGAGCACGGATAATGAAAAAGTAGAGTTGGAAGAAAAAGTGAAAACTCTAACTGAAGAAAATTTTTATTTAAAAGAATCAGTTAGAAAATTAACTAAAGGAAAAACATCTCTAGCCCTATGCTTAAAAGGATCAAAATCTGGAAATGACAAACAAGGGCTTGGTTATACACCTCCAGAAAAAGGAAAACAAGTATTAAACTCAGGAAAATATCATTTACCAAAATTTGTAAAAGAAATCAAAATACCTCAGAAAAAGGAACCTGAAACAACCAAGCTTTATCAAAAGAAAAATGTTTCTAAAAATTATGTTCCAATCATGCATCACAAAGGCAATAAGAACTGCAAAACAAATTATATTCATTACTGCTCTCATTGCAATAAACTAGGACACACTGTGAACACCTGCACAACTAAGTGCAATAAATCCATTTCTAATAAGTTAGGAGGGATTTGAATTTTTAGAAAAGTAACGAAATGTTGAGATTGAATAGCGGTTAATCAACTCTCATCGTCTGGTTTTTATGAGCTCTTGAATTTGTTGGTAGGAGGAATGTCACTTGCATCTGCAGCCAATTAGAATGGTTAGGTGCTTCAGAGTAAATTTCGGAATAGAACTCTCTAACACTCAAGTCATGGAATTGGTGGGAACAAAGGCTTAGAGAGGGGAGAGAGCTACCATGTTCCTATGTGCTAGTGGGAAAGTCTAAGCTTGTACTTTATTTTCCTTGTCCATTGTTCTCCTTTTTTTAGTTTGTGTCTAAAGTCCACCATACATGTTCCCGCTCCCCAGGTTGCATTGGATGGTCATACTAGATCTACACGATCTTAGGCAAGGAATATAACGTATAGTCTCACTCTATCCATGAAACATAGATGAAGCCATGCTGCAGTCCAGGGACGGACGTAGCAATTTTGTTCAGTGGGATTACTCAAATTATTTTTGCTCATCAAGAGCAAAAATAAGATTAGGGCTAAAGAAAAGAAAGAAAATTTAAGATTTTGAACTCTTGGGGCTGCACACCGCCTATTTCAGTGAGGTCACCCTCTTGTAAAAACCCCTAAAAATTCACAATTTAAATAGCCATTTCTAAAAAAAAAAAAAAAATTCTGTGAAGTCATGACCCCACTGGACACATGCTACGTCCGCCCATGCCGCAGTTGCTAGGATCTTCTGGGGAGAGAGGACGTGGTAGGTTGGTGGAGAAGCCATCTCCCTATGGGGCAAAGACATATGTCGGGCAATAGATGATGTCCTATGCTAACACTGCAAGGGCATATCTAGTTGTAAGCATAGTCGTGCCGTTGACACCAAAGTGATAAGTCTTACTGTGCCTCAAATTGCCGAAGACTCAACCTTAGTAGGAAGTGAGTCCTTAGATGATGATAAGTTTGGGGCAATAGGGCACCGCTTTCGCTTGCTTTGGACTAAATGCCAATGGCCCACGGAGTTGGGAAGGTTGGGTCTCTCTGGAGCTCCCTTCTTTCAACATGGGCCGACACAAGAAAAGGCAGGGTGATGGTAGGGCACTACCTCTATTCTCTCGTCTTGAGAGGTCGGGCGAGCTGATCTTAATAGGCCGAGTCGACTCTACCCTTTTATTGAAAGTTATTGATTTTAGATTTGATATGTGAAAATAAAATATCAAAATTTAAGATTGGCGATTTTAAAATCTTGAACTTTGAAGTTTCGTGGTTTTAGACCGAAAATAAAAGAAAATGTGTCATGTAGATCAACTGGTTTCAGAAAATAACAATCTTACGGCAATTTCTAAAATGGGAAAAAATATTATGTAAATACTGTGGAATATCTAGTGCCGTTTTAATTCGAATATATATTATTATTTTTTGCTGGAATAAAAGATTTATTCGAGATAAGGCTAGATTTTCATATCTTTTCTACCGAAGGACACGGCTTGTTAACGGGAATAAGGAGTACTCCGTTATCAAAGTGGTTTTAGTGTTCAATCAAATTTGAGAAGATTGCTTATTTTTGTAAGAAAGTAAAGCTCTATTTATTTCAACGGAAAATTTTATATAAGAAAATATTTTCATGAAAAATTTAGTACAATGATTTATTTGGTATTTTTGAATATGTAATTCATAAAATTATTCACTCAAATTTCATACAATTTGACATCTTTAATGAAATCCTATAAATTATTTTTTTTATTTCTTTTTTATATAGATTTTTCACGAGCGAGACTACAGTCTTTGTTGTCATTCACAGGCGTCTGACGACTGACGGTCGGCGGTGATCGACGCTCGGTGGCCGGTGACCGATGACATGATAGGTGACCGGCAAGGGTTGACGTTCGACAATCGATTCTCATTGACCGATGTTCGATGCCCAGAGCCAAACAGTCGGCACCCGATTGTCGGTCGGTGGTCGGTGCCCAACGCCTGACGTTCAAAGCTCGACATCTAGCGGTCGGCGCTTGATGCCCGACGATCGACGTCTGGCGCCTATCGCCGGCGGCCGACGATCGAGTGTCGGTGCTTGACTCTTGGCGCCCCGACAGTCAATGCGTGGTGCCCAGCAACTGATGGTCACCTCTCGACGGCCACCGATCCGTGCTCGACAACGAGCGCTAGATGACTAGTGCATGGCGATCGACAATCAGCGTCCGATGGGCAGCTGACATTCCAGCAGTCGACGTCCGGAGCCCTGTGGCCAGTGGTGACAACCGACGACCTGCGGCAATCGACACCCGGTGGCCGACATCGAGCCATAGACGTCTGGAGCATACTTTCTTGTTTTTCTAATATTTTTAAATTTTTATTTTTTAGAAAATATTTTATCTGAAAAACAAACACCGAAAACTCTTTTTTTAAAAAATCATTTGCATAAGTACCAAACGAATAATTATATTTTTATTTTCATGTAAATAATTTTTATTACTTTTTTTTGATATAAATAGATTTTACAACCAACCAACGGGACCTTAAACACATGAAATTTTTGCTCAATGTCGAGCTCAATATCAAGATGGATAACAAAAAAAAAAGAGTTTCGGGATAAGAAAATTGAGCAAATAAATTGGGCATAAAGCCCCGGGGCCCTTTTAATATCTGATCGATAAGCTATATATGGATAAAATATATTTATTTGTAAGATTTTGAATTTATCAGATAAAATTACCAACTCTGATAAGGTGAGATGAAATTATCAGAATTTATCAACATTTATTGATAAAGTCTTGATAGTCTGTCTCCGTTATCTATTGGACCACAATTTAATAGAACAATTCGTAGATCCTTCAAACATAATTTAGAAATCTCGTTTTCATTATAAGGTCTTCAAACTTAAGTATTACACAACTTAACATACATAATAAATTATCGTAAAACCACTATATAACTTGTACTTAAGTCTGTATAAACTAAAACTCTACTATGTAATATATAAGGTAAATTAATTAAGAGTTCCTAACAGATATTTGATTTATTTTTTAGTCTCTGATATAATTGTAATTTATTACAGTAAGTGTTATCTCTAGTTACAGTATACGTTAAATCATATTACAGTAAGAACCTCTCCATTACAGTCAGTAACTTCTAATTAATTTCCCCTCGTATATATATAATCTTGAGAATTAATACTTAGATAGACACACATACTGTAACGTCGCGTGCTTTTCGGATCCATGCGGATCATGTGCATTGTGGTTGTGGTGGCCGTTGTGAGGCCAGTGTGAGTTGGGTGTGTGGAATGTATGGTGTGATTGCGTGGCTTGAGCAGGTGAAGAGCAGGGTAGGTCCTGAATTGGAATAGGACCTGCTGCTGTTCTGTCTGAGTTGGCGGCCAAGGGGTGGTCGTTGACTGTTGGCGTCCAGGTTCATGGACGTTCACATCATGAACTTGGCGGCAGTAGTTGTGGACGTTTATGTTGGCGGTGCTTGTGGGCGACAAGGGGGTTGACGCCAACCTGTCAGTTCAGCAGGTTATATGTTCACCCGAGGGAAGCTCTTTCAGCTCACCCTCTCTCCCTCTTGCCCCAGCTTGTTGCCCCTGAGTCTTTGAAGGTTCTAACAGGTATCGAGGAGTGGCTGGCCGATCGTGAGACGCGCGGCGTCGCCGAATTGCGCGAGGAAACGTCGCGGCGTGGTGCAATTCGCGTGGGAGCTCGCGGAGGGCTCGGCGTAAACTGGGAAGTTGCGGGAGATTCTAACGCGTTCTGAGGTAGGGGACGAACCCTGGTAGCTCCGTAGAAACATTAAAACACATCATAACTACTTAAATCTGCATGATAATCCATGTTTAGATAGAGTTGCACCATATGGGATAATGGGTGGTTTGAGTAGTTTATTGTTCGAATCATGTTTAAACGGGTTGCATTGGGTACTGACATGCTAGAGGGTATGCATTTGCATGTTTTCCAGTAAATTAGAACAGCTAGAGAAACCGCAGGACCGGATTAGGGTTTCTGCAGGGTTTAAGGCCGGGGAACTTGGCGTCAACATCGTTTGCCGCCAAGATCTTCAGCCAGGAGGTTGACGGCCATAGACCTTGTCGTCTACTTCCTGTAAGCGGCAATCGATGTGGCCGCCTACTCCTATATGAACAGAAATGGCTATTTATGGTGTTTTATCGATAATGCATGCGTGGTATCATACGAGGTGCACTAAGTGCACATGGTTCTCGTATTTAGCATACAAGATATGCTGTTAAGTGTTTACTTCGGTGACTGCGCGTTGTGTACGCGAGTCAGTTGGGTTCACATATAGTGGACCAGTGGTTACTTGTGGCTTACGTGAGGTTTCACGTGGTTTTGTGTACGTGACGAGTAGTACGACGCCTACCGTGGTTACCTCTCCAGTTGGGTGCCCCAGGTTCTTTGTGAGCCAGGCTGTTAGCTCGGGGCCTTGTCCCGGTACTTGAGTTGTGCCGTCGAGGTCTGTGTCGTCTGACCTGGACACCCTCACTCTTGTGTTAGAGTTGCACGTCCGGATGAGGGAAAGACGACAGTGGGACAGTGACAGTTGTGGTTGTTTTTAGTCACTTGTAGCGCGCTCGTAGTTGGGGGTACGGACACCAGTAGACGTACTGGACCCCAGCTAGTCCTTTTCCAGTGCCTCACTCTAGCGAGCCCAGGCCAGGGTCACTGGAGGTGCCAGGCATGGGCCTGTGACCGTGTGGTTTGCAGGTTGTGGTATTTTAGTTGGTCTCTACAGTTGTTTGACCTTTTTACGTGGAGCGGCAGCTGGACCTTTCGTCCGTGGCTGCGAGACTGAGAGGTGGACCTGTGTTAGTTTGTCCGAGCCAGTTTCTGGTGTCGCGAACCAGTTTACGTGGCTCGTGTTGGCTGTCTCTACTTTGGCTTGTACACCTGTTTGGGTTTGCCGTTTAGTTACTACAGTTGTTTCTCGTAGTCGACTGACGGTGAGTAGTTTTACAGCTTTACTTACTTGCTTAGCTGTTTTATATGTTGTTGGTACTGTTTACTGTTTTGTACCTGTGGTTTGTGGTTTGTTCGGCTTTGGGGGAGTTCCCTACTGAGCCAGTGACTAGAGAGGCTCACCCCTACCCCCCTCAGGTGAGGGCGAGGAGGACGTTTCCCGTCCGACGTCCAGTTCTGGGACGCGTCGTAGCGGAGCAGGGTCAGTACCTCCAGCAGAGTAGTACTTCAGCAGTGTAGCCTTGTAGCTTTGTAGTTTTGTAGTTGTTTACTTTCTTTTGTTGTACCTCGGGTATGCCCCAGACTTTTGTGCACCTTTTTAGTTTTAATGGATTATGGCTATGTAAATTGTGAAAAATTATATATGAAATGTGGTGTGTTCCTTTATGTTTACACGGACTGTGATTTGGTTTCCCTTGCGAGGCTACGGCCCGTTCGCGGGAGGCGGACTCGGATCAAGTGCGTTATTGGTTTAACGGGCTTGGCCGAGGCGTTCCGTCACACATACCCACTTAATTGATTATCAAAAAATAAAATTTGGTCATAGAACATAATGGATCAATCCCCATTATGAGATATTTACTCACAGAAAATAAAAAATCATCAAATAATGATATATAATTGATTATCAGAACACATAATCAATTATAATATTCATTATGACATTTAATCGCAAAAACTCAAAATTACTCACAGTGAGATATAATCAACTATTAGGACACAATTGATTATCATGCCTCCTAGCACAGTCGTAGAAAAAATTCGTCACACTAAAATATAATCAATTATCAAGACATATAATCAATTATAGTGTCAATATGACACAGTCGTAAAAAATACAAAACTTGTCACAATAAACATAATTGTCTAGAAAATAATTGATTATAATACCCATTAGCAAAGTTGAAGCCAACACTAGATAGCAAACATAATCAATTATAGACATACATTAATGAGAAACGTTAATTGATTAAGATGCCTCGTGTGTTAAATAGTGAACATAATTGATTATTGACATATAACTATAAATAATTAGTCGATTAAGAAGCACATTGTGCACTAGGTGAACATAATCGATTAACTTAAATACTTAACCCATTATTCCCAAAAACCAGTCGATTATCTTAATAAATCATAAGAACACCTTATACACTGCAAATCATAGCATACTTTATCCGGGTTAAACATAAGGTTTCAAAGTTCTTAATATTCATAGAAACAAACTAAAACCAACAGTGTTCATGCAAAATTTATCGAAAAAACCCACATGCAACCTAACCATGCAAGTCTACAGACTATAGTTTCAAACCTATATCTTCTAGGTTTATACCTTTAATCATACACAAACATATTATAAATTTCTTAAAAAAATAAGACATGCAATTCATGTTTTACAATCATACAAATTATCCTATCTCAAATTTAATAGGAATTTTGATGAAGAACTTCTTAGCACTAAATCGACTTCTCTTGTATGACGATATAGGCCGAAATCACAACTACACACCTTCTTATTGCTCTGTGATTCAACAGCCTCTCATTGGAACTCACAGCCATACTTACATAGAGGACAAACTGTCTTGGTTGATTCCACTAAGAAACTCTTAACTAAGCTGGAGTTGCTAAAAAAATTACGAAAAAGATTTATTGCACTTGCATGTTGCACTTTTAAGTATAATGTGACTAAGTAATAGCTCATGTGGCACCCCTCACATGAGGAGTGATAAAATGACAATCCAATTGTTGGATGTCACATGGGCTTGTTGCCTAGTCAATATGTAAGTACAATAAACTTTTCTCAAAAATTACATATGGCAAATCTAGGGACTTGGTGATTGAACTCCTACCCCGATAGGATACTTTTTGTGCAACCATGCATGCCAACTTAAATTTAATGTCTAGAGAAATGCTTACTGTACTTGAGGAAGTGTAATAAGTACAATCCACGTAAGATTGTAACTTATGTGGCACCTTGTTGGACGCCACGTGGTTGTTGTTGTTGTTGTTTTTTAATTTATCCTTTCTATTCTGAAGCTCAATCATTCTATTTCGGAGTCTAATTTTTTTAGTTTGGAGTCTAACTTTCTATGTTGGAGCCTCAAAAATAGTTAAGTTCCAAAATAGAAGGCAAATTAGGCTCCAAAATAGAAAATTAGGCTCCAAAATAAAAAAATTAGGCTCCAAAATAGAGGGGTTGGACTCTAAAATAAAAAGACTAAATTTCAAAAAAAAAAAATCACGTGGCGCCCAACAAGGCGCCACATGAGCTGCAATCCTACATAGATTGCACTTATTGCACGATCAAGTGCAGTAAGCCTTTCTCTAACGTCTAATATAGCTCATGATTTGTTCCCTATTAGGACTCATTTCAAGTTAATGGACTACCTAAAAATTAAAGGTTATTTAATAAACTAATTGACTATAATAAATGTATAATATTTTATTCAAAAAGCATCATAATAATAAATTAAACTTAACTATTTAAGTTGTCGGTCACTAACCACCCAGATTGAGAGGGACAATACCCACATGGTCCTAGATCCGACAATAAATCCTTCAATTCAAGTCATCAAGCGAATGGACTATTGGGTTAGGTGATGATATGTTATCTACTCCGCTCTTCCACTAAACCACATCACATTAGTAATGGGTCTGTTTGGTTGTATGTAAAGTAATTTTATAAGAAAAATATTTCCTACCGAATCACTTTTACATGAAAATTAAAAACACAATCGGGTCATTTAGATGTATGTAAAATATGTTTTAAAGAGCTCACGCGCTGGGGCAATTGTAGGCGAAGGAGGGGAAGGTTGCCGACGAGCTAGCAGCTATGACAGCGGCCGATTTCGGCGGCGGTGGCGACTTCGACGGCGACGGCTCCTCCCTCCTCTCTTTTCCTCTGCTTCTACCTGTGCTGAGAGAGAGAGAGTGGGGAGACGAAAGAGGGAGAGATGGGAAGAGGGGGGGGGGGGGAGTGTCGTGGGGCTCTACGGGTGAACCGCGTTGGGGCGGGGGAATGTGTTGGTATGAACAGGGTAGGGCAGTGCAGGCGCTTGGCGTCAGCGGATATAGGCCGGCGCAGAACGCAGGCTGGCCGGTGCAGAACGTAGGCTGGCTGGCACAGGTGCAGGTTGGCAGGTGCGGGTGTGGCTGTCGACGTGAATGCAGGCGTTGGCTGACGTGGGCATTGGAGAGGTCAGGGCGGCCACGGACGAGGCCGTGGGTGTGAGAGGATGGACGGGGGCAGGGCGTTGGCGCGGCCTGCGACGGAGAGAGCAAGAGGGAGAGGTGGCGCCGCGGCAACGGCAAACAATAGCTCCAGCGATGACGACAACTCCGGTGGAGAACGGTACTGTTCCCAACAACAACACGTCGCCCATTTCCCACGCATCTTTCGGCGGGGGGTAGAACTCGTAACTGAAGTGGCGACACCCTCCTCCGGCCATCTCCGAAGTTGGTTGCGCCAATAGTGGAAGGGAAGAAGGGGGACGAGATCGAACGGGCACGGGAAGAGGGGAAAGGAACGTGGGAGGAAAGCGGCATTCGAAATTTTACATCGGATGCCAAAATCCAATGATTTTACGATAATGGTTTCGTGGATCAATTTTTCAATGGAATCAAATAACCAATTTTATAAACTTTTTTGGGAAAATCTTTTCCTGCGAGGGATTTTACAGGGAAACAAATGGACACTTAATATCATTGAATCTCATGAGGATGTGTTGTTTACTTGGCTTTCTCATCTAGCCATATCATGTCACATTAACATGATTTGTCCCCTACGCGCCGTTGAGCGGTTTGGACACGAGACTAAGTTGGGGGAGGGACTCCGGATTCTATCCCAAAATAAGATTGGAATTTTCAATGATGGATAAAATTGGACCACAGCTAGGCTATTCACGGTTCGGTTCAATTTAGACCTCTTTTTAGAGGAAACCGAACCGAACCGAAATTTTGTTCAAACCGAACCGAAAAAAAAAAACCTAAACTAAACGCGCGGGGCGGTCCTGGGTTTCGAACCCAGGGCCGCCCCCAAAGGAAGAAGCGCGCCTAGCCACTGGGCTAGGCGCGCTTTTATGTTTTATTCATTATTAAAATATATTTATTATATATTTTCGGTTCATTCGGTTTCACTGTGCAAAACCGAACTGAACCGTGACACTTCTCAAACTGAACCGAACCAAATTGGCCGGTTCGGTTCGATTTTTCGGTTTGAATCGAATTATGAACAGCCCTAACTACAGCAAAAAAAAAAATGTCACATTAACCTGATTTGACGCTAGAGTGATGTGACAATGATTGCGGCAAGAACAGAACATGAAATAGGTGAGAAGTGGAAGTCCTAATTTCTTTTCCTTGATAGATAAATGTGAAAGTGGGATGTTCAATATAAGATCTTTTGGTGTACATTGGAGGTCTTAGCCGCTATAAAGCGCTTTTTATATACAGATATGGCCTGGTCATCTTCTGAGTACATCAAGACAAAGTCTAGGTTCAAATCTTATCAGAAGCACATTTATTAAAAAAAAATATAAAAGACAATATAATTAACTAGTTTTCCAAAGAGGAGGGCAAGGATGTATACAAGTTGATCACGGTTTTTTTTTAGTGTGTGTAGAAGTGGGGTTAAACTTACCCCTCCTAACCCCGAGCCCACATAATAAAAATGACAATTTGTGAGTTAAGCAACCTCCGGTTAAAATAATCGGAGGTTTCTTAACCCGTACACAAAGGGGGGGGGGGGGGGGGGGAGGGAGGGGAGAACTATACATCACTGCATGCTGCCTGCCTGAGAAGCATTATTCAACATCCACTTTTATTCACAAATATACCTCTACTCCATAGACTTATCTTCATTTCCAAAATAAGTTGAGAAAAGACCCGGGAAAGTTTTGTCAAAAGCAACACCTAATTGTCAATTTTCTTGTAGGAGAAATATTTGCTTGCAATAAAATTGATGTAGATTGAAAGAAAATAATTCCGATAGCTCATAAAAGAGATAGAAGAGTCTTGTCATGTCTCTTCAATCAATATTGGAATTATTTGCTTGCAATGTATACATCAACCTTATTACAAAAATAGTATTACAGTGAACATTTCTTTTCTTGTATTGAAGAAGAGTGGGAATGCCCACAGGAAAAAGGAAACTATAGGACAGATAAGGATTGCAAAGTTGACTGAGCAGGGCAGTGACTGATAAGGAGGGCCTCATGGGACAGGGCACATGGTATATTTATAGGGTTTGTCATCTTTTTGGGGTTTGAGAGATCAATGTGGAAAATGTTTGGTGCATGCAGTTTTCTAATTGAAAAAGTAAGAGAGTAGTTGAACCAAGAAACTTGACCTTCCCAATTCCCATTACAGATGGAGAAAAAGAGGAAACAGCTACAAAGATGAGACAAATCACCTTCACAAACCACTTGCTAGATTATTTATTCAAAATGCAGTAAGACATTGTGTCCATGTGAATATTACATAGTACCTCACCTGGTATACTCTCTATGGGGGAGACCCCCAAAACAACAGAGGAAGAGAAAGCCCTTCAGAAAAAAGAAGAACCAAGAGAGAGCAAGGACCCTTCTAGCACACCACCACTAATTTTGTTCTAAGGAAGAAGAGGAGACACATCAAACTAGGCGATGAGGAAGGGCAAGACGGTCAGCATGAAGGCCTCGTAGGTGAAATTTGCCATCCCAGTGTAGCTGGTGTCCTTCTCCTTGAACTTCTCAGTGAGTCCCTGCAGCAGAAATTGGGATTCAGAGATGTGGGTCTCTAGTTTAAGAGAGAATCCTCAGATCAAATTGGATGGGTTTGATTGCGGGGGGGGGGGGGGGGGGGGGTGATAGGGAAAAGGGGATGTTACCTTCACAGTGAGGCAGCACCTGCATTGTTGAAGTCACAATCACACGATTTCACCCACAACAAAGGAGAACAGAACCAGTCAGTTCAAATGCACTCCCGATAGAAAAATCAGGACTTGAAGGCTAAGAACAGTGCAAAAAGAGCCAGTAATGATGTTTGTCTTGTCGAGTTAGAGAAATCAGAGCTTCGAATTTAAAACCATATGCAAATTTTTGTAATGTGGTGTTGTTCTTCTAGTTGGGTTTAGAAGAGAACGAAAGTTCGGAGCTTGGGAGCTAAGAATCAGATGCGAAATGGCCAATAGTGATGTTATTATTGTTGAACCACGGGATGAACCGTCTTACTCGATGAAGTTGTCGTATTCGATGGCCCTGTTCTTGCCCCCTGACTTGTCGAACTTGGAGACGAGGAGGTCGAGGACAACCGGGGAGACCGCGAAGCCGAGGCTGAGGAGGGCATCCCGCAGCTCGTTGGAGTCGATCTTGCCGCTCCGGTCACGATCGAATCGCTCGAAGATCCCCTGATAAGAAAGAGGATGTTTGAAATTTGTTAACCCAGAAATCGATTTGAATGGGTAGATGGAAGCAGTAGCAAGAAGCAGGTTAAACTCCATCAGGAAGAGCAGCAGAAGGTCAAGATGTGCGTACCCTCCAGTTCTGAAGGCTGTAAAAGACGGAGATGAACTCTTTCGGACCTGGACAGTAGAATTTGGGGGACAAAAACCACACATCAGACCATGAAAACAACCTACCATCAATCGTGAAGAAACCCTAAACTGATCGATTGCCTTCTACCACTAGTTCAGTGTGCTGCTGCCGCTGCGATTACTACCAGGAGAGAGGGAGGGAGATCTTACCGATCTTGTGGACGTTGGTGCCGGTGAAGAGGAACATGAGGAGATGGACGGTGCGGAGGCTGAAGCTCTGGTTGTAGGACGACAGCGCCCGCTGCAGCTCCTTGTCGTCGATCATCCCGCTCCCGTCCTGGTCCGCCGCCTGGAAGCACGCCGCCACGCTGGGGTCCGTCCCCGGAGGGAACTGCGACGGCAGCAGCGCCGAGAACGGGCTGAACGCCGGCAGCGGCGCGGCCGCGTAGGGCTGCGCGGCCCCGGGGTACCCTGGCGCCGTGGGGGCGCCAGGATACCCTGGCGCCCCCGCGCCAGGATACCCCGCGCCCCCCTGCAGCTTGTGCTCCTTCCCGGGCTTCCCCCCGGCTGCGCCGGGGGCGTGGGGGGCGGACGGGGCGGGGGCGCCGTAGGGCGCGGAGACGGGGGCGTAAGGGGCGGCGGCGGCGTAGGGCGGAGCGCCGTAGGGCTGGGCGGGGGGCGCACCGTAGGGCTGGGCGGGGGGCGCACCGTAGGGCTGGGCCGGGGGCGCGCCGTAGGGGGGGTAGCCGGAGCCCGGTGGGTAACCCGCCATGGTTGGAGATCGAGGAGGAGGAGGAGGAGGAGGAGGTGGAAGGCGTGGGAGGCTTCAGAGATTTGCCGATGTTGATATGAAGAGAGTTGTCGAAATAAACAATTGGGGGAGTTGGTTGTTATATATATATGAGAGAGAGAGAGAGAGAGAGAGAGAGACGAAGAGGGATGGAATGGGAAGGTCGACACGAAATTACGATGCGAACCAAGGAAGGTTCTGCGAAAAAGTGAAACATCTGTGGGCGGTTTCTTGTAAAAACACATTTTGCCGACGTGGCAGTGTAAACGCTTGTCTGAGTTTTTTCCTCCCTGCTTTTGGTTTTTATATACTATTATTATTTACTGATGTTATGTTATTTAATTATCGAATATTATTATGTTGGTATGTATAGAACACACACGATACAAAAGTCTTCAAATAACAAAATAATTTGAATCTAATAAAAAACAAAAATAACTCCATTTGAGCTGGACCCGTCCAAACTAGTTTGCTAAACGATACAGTATTGATATCATATCGTACCATTAAATCATACTTTACTTTGATTTTAACTATTAAAATCGTTTTTAATTACTTATGAAAATTAAATAATGCCATAAAAAATTTCTATTTTCTTTTCTTGGCGGATCGCTCATCACCTCTGCGCGTACGACAAATAATCGGATCCAAAACTTCGCCGCGTAATCCAAACGGGAGGAAGAAGCCAACATGCAGAGAGGTGAGAACGCCGACGTGGTGGGGTTCGATTTAAAGTGGACGCGTGGGAGATATTATGCTATCCGATTTTTAAAACGCGTCTAAATAATATTTTTCTGATATTGTATTTTTTCCCTCAAAGTTGAGATATTTTTTGTTGAGCAGAGAATTCAGCTATTATTTATCAACGTCCTCGAAAGTCTCAAATTCAATTTTTAAGAGAATTTATCTGATGTATATGAAAATTTCGAAATATGTAGATCTAAAAATTTTGTCATGGAGATGTAAAAAAAGAAGGTAGTAACTAGTAAGGGCGTAATATGGACTCGAATTTAGATCAAGATTGATCATGTCAGTTTTTTAGCTGACACAAGTCGAAGTGTATAATATTTGTTGCGGGATATCCCAGCAGGTCAGCTCTGTTCCTGATGTGAGTCGATCTCATTAGAGACGTAGGCCGACGACGATTTTCATTGACAACGTTAGCTAATCGACGTATAAGGTCGGGGCAATGAACGTGCTTCTGAACCTCGGGCCATCTTTAGCAGCTCGGCTTTGGATGACCTCTCTGCTCGGGCGGAGCCGACCTAGTATCTGGTGTGCTCACACCTGCCCCGAAATGATCGTCACGTGACTAACATGTGAATGAGGTAAGGTTCGAGGATCACGGAATCGTTAAGTATGGCCATTAAGACTACGATCACCATCATGACCTGGCAGTACGTGGGCAACTTTGAATCTGACATCGATCACGGAAATCGCCGGCGAGATTGGCGGACTCGTCCAGCTAATACACAGGTATCCCAACACTATATAAGAGGCAGACATTCCATAGGCGCAGGTACGCTGTTCTACTTCAGGCAAGATAATTCTACTCGGCTAGCGACTGACAAGAGCGTCG
This sequence comes from Colocasia esculenta, assembly GCA_014218235.1. NCBI lineage: Eukaryota > Viridiplantae > Streptophyta > Magnoliopsida > Alismatales > Araceae > Colocasia > Colocasia esculenta. The sequence continues at coordinate 151,477,836 of CM024762.1, forward strand.
GAGTGTCTCCCTGTCGAAGCCTCTCGATGAACTTTACAGGTCAGCTCGGGAGCTCGGAATCAGCGTCACACGTCGGCCAAACGCGCCTTAGAAGGGACTCATCGGCTTGATCGTCTCGACTCACTCTTCGACGAGAAGCACTTCAGAGGTCATCTCGACCTGAGCCGATCTATATTATACTTATCGTAACAATACTAATATGTTTTGATCAGAACAATTTAATTAAGTATAATAATAAAAAATAAATTATATAATAAATAATAAAAAGGACAGGACGTGCTTGTCAAACGTGATCGGCCAGCTCAGCCGGTGCCTTAGTCAACGTCCGTTCCGTTGACCAGGGGTGGGGTGATGGAAGGGAGAGGAGCGGTCCACGCTGCCCCACCCTCTGACCTGGTACCGCGACCGGACATGCGCCAGCTCATCAGGTCGATCGACCGCGCCGCAGCCGTCGGATCCGCTGGGTGGGGCCGCGACGTTTGCGTCGTTGACGTGCGCGTACCGATTAGATCTGGCGGGGTGAGGTGCTCATGTGCTCTCTCGTCCGGACACTCGCAAAATGTTTGACCGAGGAACGGTGTTTGACCCAAGCGGCGTGCGCGATTGGGCGCGTCCGAAGTCAAACTTGAGTAGTATATGGGGCGTGTGATGGGTACGTGTGATGGGTGCGTGTCCTTTTTTCTACGTAGGTTATTTGTCCTAAAACGGTTAAACCTGGTCACTAGCTGTTACTACTTGTACGATTAGAAGGACTCGGCCGAATTGCTCTATAGAAATCTCCAGTTAAAGGCAAGGCGCCTTGCTTGTTTTTAAAGTCATTAGTTATATCTCCAAGCACGTGAGGAAGAAGTCAAAGATTTAATTGAGATCTTAATTATAGACTAGTTTTCCAATTAAAAATTTTAAAAAAATCATTAGCTAGATCTCAAAGTGTTCACAATGGGCAGGGATTAAGGGAAGAGATCACATGACGTCGCCACATCAAGACGTACGTTTAGCTCATCTTGTCTCTTTTCTTATGTGATTAGGAAAGATCGAGAGTTAGAGGAGACGTGGAGGTGTCATCTCATCTTAATCTAGAGAAGAGAAGAGGAGTCTATTTGGTAACTAGGTCCGTCTTGATAAAAGATTGGTAGTAGATCAAGTAAGTACCTTTTTAATTTAGAAATCCGGGTAGTTTACATGCAACTTATCAAGGTTTAGGATGTAAAAATTCATGTCGGAAAAAATTTTCGGAAAAAATTTATACAATAATTTATTTGGTACTGAAAAGTTAATCCATAAACTTTTTTTTACTTAAAATTATGAATTTTGACATCTTTGATAAGACTCTGTAAATTATTTTCCTAAATTTCTCTTTTATACAAGATTTTCATGAGTGTGACTATAATCTCCACTATAATTTTTACTGCATGATATTTGAAACTCGACGGCCAGCGTTCGACGGCCGGCGTCTAACGTCCGACAACCAACATTCGGCGGCCGGCAACCGACAGCGACCAACATCCAACGTCGTTCGTCGGTCGACCTCCGACGATCGACATCTGACGGCCCGACCTCCGACATCTGACGTCGACGATCGACGTCCGACGTCCAGCATCCGGGGTGTCCGACGTTCGACAGCCGACGATCGGGTGGTCGACATACAAAACATATATATATATATATATATATATATATATATATATATATATATTATTTTTTAAAATTTTTATTTAAAAATATTTTATTAAAAAATATTAAAAAAATCTTTTGAAAAAATATTTACGTGAGTACCAAATAAATAATTATATTTCTTATTTTCTTGTAAAAATTAATACTCGAAATTTTTTTCTTATAAATTTATTTTATAAACAACTAAACGAACCCTTACTTTTTATAAGTGCAGATAAACTATCCGAGGGGGGAACCCTTTAAAAAACTTACTTGTGGGTTACCATGGTAGGTAACAAACAAATTATTTTTACACTAAACCATCCTTTTAAGTACCTTTTTTCAATGGAGAAATTGTTTCTATTTGTTCACGGGTAGAAATACTACTGTCTCTAACTTGATTGGTCGAAAAGTCGGATCCCACATATCAACGAGATATGAAATTAATCGAACTCCTGACCAATCATGAATAGCAAGTATTATCCTCTTCCATGTGAAGTGGTCGTACACATAGATCCCAAATATGTTAATATTATGAAGAAAAAAAAACACTTTTAAATCATGTATGTGGATGTCCAGATTTGTTCTTTCTCTTCTTTTTTTTTTTAAAAAAATATCGGTCGAGGTTTCTGGGTGGCGCATCTAAAATTTGTGTGCGATGACACGTTTTGGGTTGGTGAGGTCTGCGGCTGCATGAAACCAACGGGCCATGCTTTCTTCCAAACAATGTGCTACTTTGACTTCTCACCAACCAGCAAGTCGGACCATTTATTTGGCCGGCATATTTACAAAAAATAATTATTTGTCGTTTAAATTTGTAAAAATATCACTCTTATATATGTATATATTAATTGAAATAACATTCTTATAGAAGCATAAGTAAAAAATATATATAACTACAGTTATTAGGGTTGCAACCGGGTCGGATTCGGAACTGAAAACACAGATTTTAATTCCGATTCCGATAACTAAAATATAGTTTCGATTCCGATAAAATTAGAACGGTTAATTTCGATTCTGATAATATTATCGGAACCGAAATTCCGATAAACTAAGGTGCTTACTATGATTTTATCTTTTGAGTTTATGAATAATTTATCGGATAACCGATACCGATTTCGACTATTTTTTTAATTTCGATTTCGATTCCGATAACTTATCGGAATATCCGATACCGATTTTGATAAGCTATCGGTATCAATTTTTAATTTCAAAATCGATAATTTTTATCGAAATCGAGTCGAAATATCGATATATCGAGTTCCGTTTGCAGCTCTAGTTATCAACCATAAGAAAAACACATGATACCACATTATTGGAGGAACGTTTAATTTGCCACTCATGTTAATGCAATTAAAAAAATATGGGATTATTTTTTATCTTTGTAATAGTAACAATATTATTTTCGCACTTGTCAACAAGGCTACAAATAAATGTATTCCTCCAAGATCTGCCATCCCACTTCTTGAAAAGGTATGGAAAATGGGCATTAACATTAAAGCTGGCATGTGTATTAAAAATAACTCGTTGACCAAACAACAGTACTACTCTTGATCACAAAATCTAATACCCGATTACAAATACTCATAAGTTTTTTTTTTCCTTTTCCTCTTTTAAAAGGACACTTATAAATTCGCATGCAAGAGACTCTTCTTCCAATCTAAGGGGTGGGTGTTTCCTCTTACTCTCCGTGTAGATGAAGTAACAAAGTTGACATGGTATTATTTTTTGATGTACGTTGACTTTACAAGACATTAATAAGGATATAAAAAGTTGACATTGTGGTGGGCTTCACATGTTTGGAAGAACTTGTAGTAATGTTTAGGTAGTGCTGACGACTTGATAGTTGATAGACTAGAGACACATGGTCATGAATATTGTAACATTGGCCAATAATGTGTGCCGGCTTGCAACTTTCATACAAATCAATAATTTTTTTACAAAAATTTAGTACACTTTGAGTTTTACACTTTGTATTTGTGCTTTTCTTTTTTTATTAACTAATGAAAAGATGACACAATGCATGTACCCATCTAATGAGAAAAAAGAAGTACAAATGTAAAGTACAAAACTCAAGTGCATTAAATTATTCTAAAATTTTTTGAACAATAACCAACAAGTGTCGTCGGATCAATGCTTGTATATAGTTACATGAATAACTTTTATTCATGTGGCAAATACAAGATATTTATATGGGATCTGTTAAAAAATTGCGAATTCTAGAGTTCTCGTGTCTATTATCTATTCATAGACGGATCTAAGAAAGATCCAGTGTGATTTATGATTTCACTGAACTGTTTTAATTTATTTTTAAAATTTAAGTCTAGAAAGATCAAAACGTTTATGGTGACTCGTTAGATGATTCTACTAGGAAAGGAAGAGTACGAGCTGTTTTAGTAGTAGATTATGTATCTCTAAGTTAAAATATTTAGGTGTAGATTAATCTGTTTTAAAATTTATTTTATTTTAAAGTAAAAAGGAAAATACGTAGATTATTTAAACATAAATTTACCTCGTTTCAAAGAATCGGTAGAATTTTCTCAACGTTAAGACTGGTTAACTACTTTTAAAGGTGGATTTGATAACCAGATAAATTATCCGTAAGATGGATATTCATTGATAAGATAATCTCTGACCTTTTATTTTAGTGCAATATTTGAAAATATGATAATTTTATATCATATCGATCATTTTTTTTATCGTATCAAGATTATTAATGAGTCACTTTATATCACATCGAGATTATTAATGAAATTTATCTCCACTTTGAAATGTTTTGAACCCCTTATAAACCTAAATAACTTTATCAATTCACAAATGAGAGTTAGATTTATTAAGATTTATCACCAATAAATATTAATAAATATCTAATAAATTATCCTGTTTATCAAAGTGACAAAACAGTTATCAAAATTAATAAATTTCTTTTACCAAAAATTATCAAAACTTATTTAGTTATCAAACTTGACTAATTTTATGTTCTAAATTAACCTATATATATTATAACGTTAAACGCAGATAAGTCTATTAAAAAAAATTTTACAACACGTACCACGGGTAAGATACCCGGCCTCTGCCGCGCCTTCCACCCCACCTGGCCCAAGCGCCCCCGCCCCGCTACGCATCTGCACGTTTCCGCCGGGGGAACCTCTGCTCCGTCTCGTCGGCGGCATAGCCAAAACACTCGCCGGTGCCGCTGCTGTCGCGTCTCATGATGGGCGCCGCCGCTTCTCCTCCCCGGCGCTCGTTCGATGGGGGCATTCTCCGGCACTCCATGACCGAAACCCTCGTTCTCTGGATCCTCCCTTGTCGCCGATGAGGGCCCGGAACCTTCCCCCGGAAATTCTCCAGAGACACCTCGACGGCCGCCATTTCCGGCATGCTACTCCTTGTGGCGGCCGCCAGTCCAAGATGGCCGTCAACGTGCTCCACATTGCGCCCCCTCCACCCCTCCCCCACCCCGCCGCTCCCCACCGGCGAGCGGAAGAAGAGAGAAGATGGGGACTGGCGGAGTGCTGGCAAAGCGGGCGCGCGTGGACGGCTTGAAGTGAAGGTGCGGGGGGGGCAACACACGTGCGGTGAATCTTTCTGCAAAGAGAACTAGAGAAGGGCTTGTAGGGGTGTCAATGGGCCGGGCCTTGCTAGACCCGGGCCAGGCCCGATTTTTTAAAAGCCGGCCCGAGCCCGGCCCAGGCCCGGGGTTAGGCCCGGTATGGGTGGCCCAGCCCGGCCCAGAAAAAGCTCGAAAAAGCCCGGCCCGGCCCGAAAGCCCGGAAAAAAATATTATTTTTATTTATATAATTTTAATATATCTACTATAATATATCGGGCAAATTAATTAAGAGTCCCTAATAGATATTTGACTTATTTTCTAGTCCCTGACAGAACTGTAACTCATTACAGCAAGTGTTCTCTCCTATTACAGTACATGTTAAATCGTGTTACAGTAAGGACCTCCCTATTACAGTAAGGGACTTTTAATTAATTTCCCCTAATATATCTATAAAAAAATAATATATATTTTACTTATATCTATATTAATATTTAACTTGTAAAAGATTATGTTTTTGAGTAGATTTATTGTAGAAAAAATACATATAATTCTCTTTCTAAATATAAAATTCATACTTAATATAAATTATATTTATATTTTTTGGGCCGGCGGGCCGACCGGGCCGGGCCTCACAAAGCCCAAGCCCGGCCCTATTTTTTTTCGGACCGGGCCGGGCCGGGCCAAAAAACTTTAACGGGCTTATTTTCTCGGCCCAAACCCGGTTAAAACCGGGCCGGGTTTGCGGGCCTCCGGGCCGGCCCGGCCCAATTGACACCCCTAAGGGCTTGCTGTACTTTGCAGCAGTGCGCGCCCAGATCATAGTACAGAGCTCTTTAGTGCACTTGATATGATTAAATATTAAATTTATATGACATCTAATAATTAAATTATTTATTTATCATTTTTCATGTGAAAAATATCACATAAATTTAATACCTAATTATATTATACTTAAATATAATAAAAAAATATATTAAAACTTTCTTTAGTATTTATTACACAAAAGATCCGTGGATAGTCTTTATATTTGAAACGGATATAAGATGGATATTGCCGCAAATACAACAAAATTTGTCCCTCGGCAAAATCAGATGCGGGTAATATTTGCTCTATGATTGTACTAGACAGCAAATACATGTGATGACTTGATTCACACGAGATATGATAAAAAATTTCAATAAATATATTTGTTGAAGAATAAATAGAGTCTCAAGTCTTGCCTATCTGTGCCAGTTACAGGAGGCATAGCTACATCATCATTTATCGCAGAATTAGATTCGATTCTCTTCATTTGATTGTAAAAACAAAAAGAAAAGCCATTATGTGATGCGAGTTTTTCATTTTATTTTGAGATTAGGGTTGAGTAATACTTGCTGAACATTTTCTAGACGAACTCGTCATCATTGTCCGAGATGGGGGCAAACAGCAGTTTCAAGATATCTGAACTGTCAAAAGGATACATAATTTAATCAAACGGCCAATGCGTTTACAACAAATGCATTTTTTTTTTCACAGACTAAAAAAAACCCAGCAAGATCGTTAAAGAGGAACTTGCAATCCGAAAAGGGGACGCATCAGACGTGCGAAAATACCCACTGTTAATATGTGACAGGTAAATATAGCCCTAGGATACAGACGATGCGTGCATGAATAGATGAAGGCTACTCTTATCAACCTGCAACTCCTGTACACCACCAACTTAGGGTTTGAAATATTTTTAAGTCGAAATCGAATCCCACTTTAGAGCACAAGACGTTGTATGTTGATTCCTGCATTGGGAACAGCATGGGATGAGACCATTTTGAGGCCTTGCAGAGGGGGGGGGCGATGCAGATTTTTTTTTTTTTTTTTTTTTTTGAGTTTTGGAAAGAAATGTTCAACATAAGATGACGGCTTACCTCAGGTTACCACCTCTTCAACAAAATAGCGAAAAGAATTGAAAGCAGAAGAAATACGATGGTTATCTGCATCAAATGATTCATTATATTAGATTAGTTTGTGTGAGAAGGCGTTATGATGATTCTGACTTTACCTGCAGGGGCTTGAACCTTTGCTTGCCATCATCCACATAACAGGTCCTGTCAAAAGGGCGATGTGCTTTGTCATTAAGAAAAAAGGCAAGGCTGTGATCATGTGGATCACAAAAGAGATGGAAATTTGACGAACCTTCTGATTAGCTTCCCAGAGTTAATGCAATTTTTCTGTATTGCTTCCGCCAGCTTCAAAGCCAGGGTCGCATTTGGATCATTCTTGTCAACCTGCCACGACAGACGCCGCCTCGTTAGATTATCTGCTGGACAATCAAATACAATTGGACTGTAATGTGACTGAGATAAAAAATCAAGCAGGCGTTCATATCTGTAATTTTTGCACCACTCTATCACATTTCAATTGCCCTTTCACTAGGTTTGGATGCATGAAAATGGATGACTATATGGGCAGCTACATGGTTGCCAGCGAGAATATATTGTTCCAAATATGGATATGTTGATCGGTGTGTGCTGGTAGGACGTTTTCTATGATGTATGCCATTTCAAAGAAAAAAAAAACTTGGTTTTTGCTAGCTGCATGTATCACATATGACATCCATCAATAATACAATTAAGAAGTATCACAATAAATATGATAAACATGAGTTACAGTTATATTACAGAATCAATGGAGAATCAACATCAGAGGCCTTATAACCAATAACATTATAAAGCGGCCTACAAATTGAAGAATAAATTATATGGGCCTTAGAGCCAACTTTGTGAAAACATACTGAACTTACCTTTGCTTTCAGCATGCCAGAAAAGTCAAAGAAAGCACAATAAACATCGGACATGTTCCCTGTATGGTCAATAATCTGAGCGGTTAGACCTGCAAAAAAGAGAGTGATTAGTGAAAACCAGAAAGTTAGAGAATCAGGAATATAACCAAATATTCTCTGCAAAGCATTAGTTCAAGTTATATGCAAGTATGCTTCTGAAAAAGAAAAAAGATCTTCGAAGAAAAAAGTGTTACCACGTCTCATTTTCACCACTCCTCTAAACACCTCAAGGTTGTTATAGCACAAAGCTAGGGTAGCCATTGCCATGACCTGGTAAAATAAACAAACATCAATTTGCATTGAATGAAAATGAAGGGTACCCAGATAAATACAGCAACTGAAGCTTAAGTACAAACATAATAAATGAAAAGAAATGCTTACATCTCTGATGTCTGATACACCAATGTTCCAAGATTGTCATAATGAAAAGAAAATCAGCCAATGCTGAATAATAAATGTTCTCATTTTTATTAGTTTCTTTTTTTTTTGTCCCGACACAAACACTACTCGTGCTAATTTTTTTAAACAAGAACCAGTAAGAGGCTGAAGAACAGAGAAAGATCAGAAGTGAATGAGTAACCAAAACACAAACTAGGGGAATGGCACTAATAAATCCTTACAACTGATTAGCATCATGTTGATGCTATCCTACTTCTGTACTGCATAGTAGGTAGCGTACAATATAATACATCTACTAAGATATTCAAAAATGGACAGCAGCGCATCCAGATTGTGCAAATAAACCGCTAGCAATAGGATGTCAGAGTAGCTGATGGAAGGATTTTAACAGACAACCAGTCAGATAGGGACAAGGTATATACTAAAGAGCAAGGAAGATCTTGACCACAGCCGGTAGGGGCTCCAAAGACGATGGACAAAACAAAAGCCAATTAGCCAGCTAATAGGAATTTTCTGCTGATAGTTTGTGGTTGACATTGGGAGTCCAGTGGATTTCACATATCCCAGAAAGTGAGAGAAATACCAGAAGCACATCCATGACAATAGTTAAGAAAGGATCCCAACCTGCGGGATAGCACAAAAGCGAAAGATGGCAGGATCACGCAAAATGGACATGTACTTCAAGCAATCTTCTGCATGCATCAAGGCATTGGTGACCATGTCATTCAGACATTCTACTGCCTTTTTCGAATTCTTTTCATATTTAAAGTCCTGTTGCAGCCAAATACAAACAAATTAACATACGGAGGATATAAGGTCACAGCTTTTGGGAAGCTACAGACAATGCATATTAAGCATGTCAGTGATGAACCTATTTGAAATATAGACATAAATATAATCTGGAAAGAAGTTCTAAGCACTACACATTGTTTGCTCTTTCAACAATGAACCAATTCAAAGACAATGAAGATAAACAGTATAAAGGCTAAAAAAGACCTCAAGTTTGTCTGCATATTTGCTCCATATTTGCCGAGGCCAAAACATTCTTGATTTTGGTACTTCATTTATATCTTCCAGATAGTCTCGAATGATATTTGTTTTCTACAATTTTGGAACAATGAACTTAGTGCAGAATACAAGAAGGAAAAGAAGATAAGATGTGTTTATGTGAATTTTGAAATGAGTGCTCCTTGAACCAATGCAATACCTGAAGAAACAAACCCATGGAATTGGAGAGGGAATCGGGTGCAAGGTCTTCCAACCCTGAAGCATGAAAGAGATTTGACAGGCCCAATCCGACAAGGCCAGCTACATAGTGGCAATATTCATCATAATCTTCTACAGTTTCCACCTGTAAACAAAAGAAGAGAACCTTGTTACTCGAAAGATGTAGAAGGATCCTAAATTCAAGCAATTTCATGTGTTATCAAACATTGGCAGTAGGATTGGGGAAACGAGTGGCTGTTTTCTTCTAAATTTTTAGAGTTTGAGGGACAAGGATTGCTGTCAAGAAGAGGAAAGTCAAAATATGCAGCATATCGAAAGTTTATAAAAATATATATATAACTTCAACAATGGAAGAATGTACCATGTGTCTTGTACACAATCCACAGTGACAGCAGCACATGTCAGTGAGCAGTGTAAAATGGCAGGATGTATTTATGAACTCTTAATAAGCCCTGCTAAGTGCATCATATAAATTTTTCATATGTTTCATGATCATTTTCAAGATATCATTAGGGGTGTAAACGATCCGAGTCGAGCCGAGTTATACTCTGTTCGAATTCGAACTCGTTTACTTTTGACGAGCTCGAACTCGGCTCGAAACTCGTCGAGCTTCTTCAACCATTGTTCAAGCTCGACTCGATTTAAAATTTTAAAACTCGAACTCGACTCGGTGAACAACTCGATTACATAATCGAGCTTGTAAACGAGCTCGAACTCGAGTTATCAAATTCGAAATCAAACTTAAAATTTAATATTTAAATAAATTTTATTTTTTAACGAGTTCAAATTTGAATTTTCAAACTCGAAATTAAATATAATATTTAATATTTAAATAAATTTTATTTTAAAAACAAAATCAACTGCAGTCAAATAACAAAGAAACAATTGTTTTTTATTAAATGGCCTGAGATCTACATGCTTTGTTGGTGGGGTGAAGGGCTTATTTCTAACCTTTCCCAGTCGGCCACACTTTGTGGTGACCGATATGGGACTAAATGAGGGATGGTCCAATAGAGAGTGTTCGGGGTGGGCATTGCCGGGAGTGGGCGGGGTGGCTTGGGTGCGCGGTTGGACGCCGGAGAATGCCACCGTGAGCACCACGGTGGCGTCCGGTACAGATAGGAAGCACCGGGATCCAAGGACGCGGCGGTGTCCGCCGGAAAAGCTGGCATCCGGCATCACCGCCGGAAAAGCGGGCTGCGCCATCAACAGAAGCTCCGCCCGTGGGAACCTCGAACGACCTCCGCCGCTGCCGCTGCCGCCGGCGCCGGGAGGAGCATCTGGCATTGGTCTGCCTGCGACGGTCCACAGAGGTGGTTCTTGGCCGGGCGGCCTGCCGGCCGACGCCCTGCGCAGGCGCCCATCGCCATCGGGGAAGAAGAAGGCTTCGCGGTGCTGGGGAACCGCAGAAGATTTAGTATTATATATATACTTTTTTTTCTCAATTTTATTCAAACTAAATTTCATCTATATATCTTCCTTATTTGATTTGTGTATGTACCCCTAACTTATTTATATGTTATACTAAAGATTGTGTTTATATCTTATATATTTAACTTTTATATTTCAATTCTTCACTTTTTTTTATTTATTACATCTCATTATGTCAAAGTAAATAAAGAATTTATATTATTTAGAAAATATCTAATAATTTAACTTATTTAATAGCAAATATTTAAACGAGTTATTAACGAATATTTAGACAAGTTCTTAACGAGTATTTAATCGAGCTCTTAACGAGTTCTTAAACGAGTTGTTCACGAATATAATCGAGCCGAGCTCACATGTGTTCAGACTCGGCTCGTTTATGAACCGAGCTTTTTTTTTTGTTCAAGCTTGGCTCGCTAATTAAATAAACGAGTTGAACCGAGTTTTTGTCGAGTCGAATTTCGAGCTACTTGTCGAACGTATCGGCTCGTTTACACCCCTAGATATCATTATCTCATGTTGTTCACATCTTTCGTACTAAAAATAGGACCAATCCCGGCCAAGCACAGCTCGTATCAGATAGGGATTAGCCAACCTGATGGGTTATGGGCTAAATTATCCAGGGCCTGAACCCAAGTTTTGTTTCCTTGCAGAATATTAAATCATTAAACATGACAAAGCCACTATGAAACTTTGAGAAAGAGTAATCGAGAATCGAATGCGATGTATGCCTACTGTATCAGAAAATCAGTTTGGTTTTATGCCAAGTAGATACACTACAAAAGCTATTTTCTTATTACTGCAATTAATGGAGAAGTATAGAAAGATGAGAAGAGATTTATATATGATTTTTCTTGATTTGGAGAAGACATACGATCGAGTACCAAAAGATTTGATTTGGTGGACATTAACAAAGAAGAGAGTCTCTCAAAAATATGTTGACTTGATTCAGGATATGTACGAGGATGCTACTACTAGTGTGAAAATTATTACTGGAGAGACTTGTGAATTTCCAATCACTATAGGTTTGCATCAAGATTCTACTCTAAGTATATATCTCTTTGCTCTGGTTATAGATGAAACAACAAAACAATTGCATGATGATATCCCTTAGTGTATGTTATTGTCTTAATTGACAAGAGTATTGATAGTTTAAATGTTAAGTTAGAAAGTTGGAAACATATTTTAGAGTCTGAAGGTTTTAAAATCAGTAGAAGTAAGTTAGAGTTTGTGCATTGTAATTATAGTAATGAGAGAGTGTTACAGGAATATATGATTCAAATTGATGGACAAGACATTCCTAAGGGCAGTAAGTTTCGATACTTAGGGTCTATCATCCAAGAGAATGGAGAGTTTTATGACGATACGACACATGATTAAGGGAGACTAGTTAAAATGGAGAAATGCATCACGAGTCCTCTACGATCATCGTATACCAGTGAAACTTAAAGAGAAGTTTTATACAACGGTTGTTAAGCCTGCATACCAAATGTTGGATAGTGCGAAAGGAACACATTAACAAAATGTGTGTAGCAGAGATGAACATGCTGAGATGGATATGTGGTAGGATTAAGAAAGATAAAGTTATGAATAAGCGCTTCTGTAAGAACTTGGGGATAGCTCCAATTGATAGAAAAACGAGAGAAAATAGACTAAGGTGGTTTGGACACATGTACCGTCGCCCTAACTCGGCGCCGATTAAAAGATGTGACCAAATCTTAGTGGATGCCAGTCAAAGAGCTAAGGGAAGGCCTAAAATTAAATGGGGTGATGTTATTAGGAAGGAGTTGGACTTCTTAAGTTTAAACACGAATATAGCACTTGAAGAAATCTTTGGCAGAAAAGGATTCATGTAAGCAACCCCAAATAATGGGATAAGGCTTTGATGATGATGATGATGAACATGACAAAGCCACAAAATCATATTTCATCTTACTCTGATTGTTTAGCACACCGATATCAGCAAGCCTAAAGCAGCATATCAAAAAAGAAACATTCATGCATTTAATGAATGTATCCAAATAGTAAAATATATTTCATATTTAAAGTTTATACTATCAACTTGATGATGCTAAACTAAAAAGGAAAGTTACAGCATGATAATGCGGCAATGAAATTGTAGATAATTTCCAAAGAATAAGGCAAAATGTAAGTCTAATTTGCAATCAATGCATGCCAATAGCTTCTTGCATATCTAGAGTTGTAGTACCCCAACCTCCTGGCAAATGAACTTGGCCATGCCTGCTCCCATTCTCTGAGTAATGTCCTCAATTACTTCTTGATAACTGAAAACCAAACAAAACAGAATGAGTAATGGTATCCTTTAAACAGATAAATAAGTCTAGATAGATCATTATCCACTCCATCCAATGCTAAAAATGCATAATTGGACAAAAGTCAAATTGTGCATCTTAAACATAGACAACCGCAATAATTTCAATTTTTACATAATTGAGTTTTCAGATAGTAGACAGAGGTCTGATGGCTAAAATATTATCAGGATGCAAGAAAAGAAAGATTGGAAACATGATAACAGGTATAATACAAGTGTCCTCCCTGTTTTTATGGCATCCATTTATCCAAGGTTCTAGGAACCAGAGGCAAAAAAAGATCTGGCTTCTTGTGCTTGCCGGTCACTGGCAGTCGTACTAGGATCCTCAAAGTGGTACAGATGACCTGCTCATCGGCAGAATAAGGGTGGCCGCACACTAGCGGTCCAGGGCGGCTGCCGGTGATTACTCTGGCTGCTCCCTGGCAGCTAGTTTGGCTGCCCCCTGGCCGGTCGCTAAGAACCAACAACTCTGGGCTCAAAAATGCTGTTTTTTCCTAAGAACACACAACAAGAAACAAGACCTCACCTTTTTTTTCCTTGGAATCTAGAATTCTCTTAGTCCTTGTTTTTTTGCAGGTAACAAGGTGCCCAGATGCCTTGTAGGACAGAAGGACAGAGATCAAGGTAGAGTGTTCAAGGATGCCTTTGCTTGGCAATTCCAGAGTTCTTGACACAAAATCTAAAGATAATCCCATCTACTCTTAAGTTCTTAACATAGGAATTGGACACCAGGTAGGAGGATGATAACCACAAGATACTGGTCCCATAGAATGGGATATAATAAGATGACCCACTGTTGAGTCCAAGAGATGATGTTAGCATGCATGTCTCCTTCGTTTACATGATGTTCAATGTTTCCAGTGATGCATGATGATCAATATTATGAATGAATGGCAAAGTCAAAGTGAACGACATGAAAAAATGAACTTGATGCACTTAGAAAAAGAATGATTATGGTTGATGCATAACTTATATATGACTTCAGCTTGTTTAACTCAAAATCTGGACTTGGTTTACTCCTACACTTTGTGATACACTTGCAACATAAATAAATGGGATGACCACTAGAACATGTTCACTTTACTTTCCTGCTACAAAACAAGTTAGTTGCTGGTTTGAGGGGAGCGTGGATCCTTATAGTCCCCACTGAGAATATCTGGAGATCCACTGCCCTTTTTTTATTGGGTGGCAAGCAGCTAAATAACTTAAAGTAAAACATTCCAATAAGGGAGAAATGGATTAACTCAGCAGAAATAACCTTTTGCCAAGTTCTAGGAAGGCTGTAGAAACAAAATGAAACTTATCCATCAGAACCTTGTAGTCCTTTGTGCCACCTGAAACATAAATACGAGATCAGGAGAATAGAAGACGTGATGATATATAGATCACAAAAAGAAGAAATACATATTTCAAAAATAGTGACGAGGGAATTGACTTGTTAGTAGCAAAAGCACTCAATTTAGTTCAGATGTTTGACTCACTAGTGGTGACACCTCCCTCCCAGTTTGGGAGACATGTGATGCTAATCCAAATCAGCTGGAGTAGGCAAGGAATGACAGGATCCCGTAGACCACACTCCAACCGCATGGTTTTTACTTAGGTAGACCAAACAATGCCTAAAATATTGCAAGTAGTCATGATTAAGGTTTGCCGGATCGGAATTGGATGGCGAATCAAAAAATTCCTAATACGATCTGATTCGCCTGTATTGGCCCTGAATCGGTCCGAATCGGGCTGATTCACCTGGGTCATATATTATATATATCATATAGTATATAATATTGTATATAATATTATATATATATAAGGAATTGGCCGAATTGATCGGAACTTCCCTGATACACACCAATTCGCCTGAATCGGACTGATTCAATCTGATTCGGAAAACCATGGTCATGATGTCTTCCACAAAGCAGGCCAATTTATCCCATATCCACAAGCAAGCATGGGAAACCCTCCAAGAGAGGAGTTCAACCCTCAGTGAGCTATGAGGGCTTGAAATCTGAAAACACAAGGATTTCCTCAAACACCTCATCAGCTGTCTTTGTAAATGCAGACTTCACTTTGAATCTCCAATCCCCCCCCCCCAAACTCCATCTCCAGCAGTCTCATGTATCATGATGTGACACATATATTCTGAAGCAAGGCCAAATGTGTAAGCTATTGCACAGTCAGAACATGCATGAGATGCTAAAGAAGCCTGGAAATGCTTCACTCAAGTGTCTGAATACACCATCTATCCTCCAAAACAGGATATGCTAATCATCACCAAAGGAGAAGGCCACAGCTGAAAAGACCACATCCCTCACACTAAGGATGGTGCTATTCCAAAAGCTAGAGGTATTGGTGAATATGGATATTGACTACAATATCCATTTTCAGGGTCTTTTGTGTTGGGATATGGCCAAATATCCAGGAACCTGAAAAGGGCAAGCCAACTAAAGGGGATAAATCCAAGTCATTGGGAGATAATTAAGAGATAAGTTCGGCCTTATCTCTTGGGAGGCAGTTATGGGGGCGGAGTTGCAAATCAGTAGTAAGCCACTTATATATACATGGGGTATTCACCATGTAGTTGCATGTGAAAGACAGATCTGCAGCGGAGCCCCAAACCCTTCTTCCTCTCTGTCTGTTTCCTTCATTTTGTAATACTTATTTTTGATGACCTCCAACCACAAACCTTCTCTTCTGTCCCCAGCTTCATATCCACTAGCTCATGAGTAGCACAAGATTGGAAACCCATGCATTTCTCCTATCCATGGCCATAGACTTTATGTTTCTTTGAAAATGCACCTAGATTTCTTTCCATTCATACAGTATTGCTGCATACTGATGCAGATTTGACGAAAAGCAGATATATACAAAAAATTTCAAAGGTCATGCACCACAATGGAAAGAAAGGGAGAGACAAAGTCATACAGAATGTTTAAAACCTTTAATCGGAAAATTATCTCAGTTAACAAAATATAGAGTCAACAATACAAAAATGTTAATCAAAGTAGAGAGCAAGCACCCTCATGGGCAAGGTATAAGAATAAGCTTTTCCTTTTGAGGAAGAAAGAAAGAATAACTGTCCCATGAGTTCATGACCATACAAGAAAATATTTTGAAAACATAACACACTTGAATCCAAGTCTATGAAATAGAGAAGATCATGAATAGTAGATTTCTTACATGCGAAATGCCAATTTGGGTCATATACATGTCGATGAAATGACTGTAGAATAGGCACTTTGACATCAGAAGGAATGCTTGTATCATCCTCTGCCAATAGACAGCACAAAAGTCCAAGAGTCAGTTGGAGTGAAACAAACCAAGTAACTATAGAAAAAGGTGCTGCACGTTAAAAGTCATTTATCTGTACAACAAAATTATTTGGTTGAAAACATAGTACACAAAATAATTGAAACTCACTATTATTGGTGCGAAGAATCAAATTCAGATAGACGTATAACTATAAAAAAAATCATTAAAGCAGCACAACCTTTTCTTGAACAAGTCAGAACGCTTGAGAAAAAAAAATAAGGCAGAGTTATTGAGAAGTCAATGGAACCTATCTAGAACACAACGGAGTTGAAACTACTGCAAGGCCATGCCTGAAAGATCATCGGAACATACCGACAGTGTCAAGTGCTCTGAGAACAAGATAAAAGATGCACACCTGTAAAATTAAAAGAGGGAAATTAAAATGCCTTTCAGGATGTCACTAATAGACGACGATTAAACATGCAAAGAATAAATGTAGTTAGTATACAATTTCACAGCATTTTACGATGTTTTACAGCGATTTACGACATATAAAACCATCTCTTAGCCTGTTATTGTCATCTTACTCATAGGGCTCGTCACTAGCTACTGTGGCGTCTTTGAAGAGCAGAACACCGTCCTCATAGACCGGTTTTATCATCCGGGAAGTGAAAACGCATCTAAATTTACAAATCCAATTGTTTATTTCAGGGACCTTCTCCAGTATCACCTTCCTCCCATATCTTACTCCAGCATTGTAACAACACGACAAGCGGCACAAACTCTCATCCTCCAAACACACGCACCACAGGTCCACAACACACCTTCGCCTCGGCCACATCGACGAGATCGGAAAAGGGAACAGGGAATGCAGCAAGAGGGGAGGGGTCTCACGGCGTTGCGCAGATCGGATCCGAGCTGCTGGATGACGAGCGCGAAGCTGCGGGACACCTTGGTGAGCATTGAGTAGCAGAAGCCCCAGTGGGGATCCGCGGGGATCTGCCTCTCGATCCGCGCGGCCGCCATCTTCAGCCGCACCAGAGGCATCAAGTCCTCCGGGTGCGCCAGCAACGCGCCCAACGTCCCCATCGCTGCCGCCGCCTCCCCTTCCTCCGCCGCTGCTGTCGCCAAGCGAGAGCAAGAACACCAGAGAGAGAGAGCGAGAGAGGCAAAGACGGGAGGGATGTAGGCAAAGCCTTGTGGCTCGCGTTCGATCCCCGCCGGCGAATAAAGGGAGGCCGCTCACGGATACGCCACAAATACGGAAATAAATACGGTCAAAAAGACACAAATACCCCTCGGTCTGGGATATTATAATTATCGAAATTAGCTTCTTTGAACAAGCACGAGTTTAATTGCTCGGATATTAAAAATGAAAAAATATATATTATTAACATATTCAAGTTTGATTTATTTATGGACGAAGTCAGAAATCAGAACTTAATTTTTTTTAATATTAAGAATCTGTTTATTTTAGTATATATATATATATATATCCTTAAATATATTGTATCTGAATCATAAAACTTCATAGTATATTCTATATTTTTTTGAAATCGAAAAAAAGTCATATAATTAGCAATCTATCAGAAATAAGGAATATTATATCAACGTGAATATAATCGCTAATTAAAGAGTGAAAGCATTAAAAAATTCCTATTCCAGAGAGGAGGGAAAGATGATCTAGTAGTAGGATTAGCCGGATGGGGTAAAAGGTTTGACAGTGAAGAGAGAGAGAGAGAGAGAGTTGTAACAAAAAAAAAAATTGAGAGAGTTGTGAAAGACAAATTAATTCTTTTTACACTCATAAATTAATTATAATTGAGTTAAAAAGATAAAATCAAACAATAGAAATATACGTTGCAAAAATATATGAAATATAGGGTATAAAATACAATATATAGATTTCATAAAGTGTGCCTTCAAATATGATATATTTTGCGAGTATATATAACATTATCCTTTTGTTTTATAATTGTGGAGGTGTTTTTCTGTTCGGTAAATGACCGAGCAAGCCCTCCGAAGATGAAGGGAATGTCTTTATCGGTGTGGACGATTTTCGAGTAGTGTCAGGAGGACTCGATTGATGAACTAGGGAGAATCCTCCGATGTCAAAGTCAAAATAGATTTGAGAGAGGCATAAGAGAGAAAGTGTTCTGCATGTGTGTGTTCGCGTGTAGACGATTGTGAGGATCCAAAATCACTTATTTGTGCATGAAGGTCATGATTCTTTATATAAGTGCAGGGCCTATAGGATCTTAGAACGTCCCCAACGATCGTTGGGTTTCCAAGACCATGAGTGTTTGCTCGAGACGTCTTCTGGGGATTTGTGCAGTGGCTATCCCAAGTCATGGAAAGACGTGCCGTGCCGCCCCATTAAAGATCATCGGAAGGTTAAGGGTTGCTCGTAATGATTATCTTTTGAAGGCGTTGAGCAGGAGCATAGAGACTTGTTCGGTGAAGTTTAAGGGCCGGGATGTTCACCTAATGTTCGGTGGCCTTGCCTTATTCAGTGTTGTCTGGAGGCATCCGAAAGGCGAGAACTTCAAAGTGTTCAGAGACACGTGGTTGAATTACCATCATTTTGAGTTTTTGATGAGCTATGATGAACCCATGAATCTAGGAGGTCAGAAATAACCTCCATAATAATGATCATAAGCTAAATTAATGTAACCTTAAAAATAGTTACTAAATGAAAAAAACATGGTGATCTCTACTATGACATGTCAAATTACTTGTGAATCTGAACAAAATGAAAGGTGGAAGTTGTAGTAGACGTGAGAATCCTATCCATGTTTAAGCTATACAAAGGTGTCAAAATTGGATTGTAGCTATCCACCATCTCTTATCTATGAAAAATCATAAATAAAATGGTTACCAAAGTAGAGGTAGGTTATCACTGTCTTTTTTTTTAAGAGAGGGCGCACTCCAACACTTAAATCAACTTAGATTAGTAGAAGAGGAAGTAACGACTCAAAGACTCCAAAATTGATATTAAATTCAAAGATATAATATAGCCTTGATCAAGTTTCCGCTCATGAGCAAGGTTTGGTTGGTATGGTCCGATTCATCTAGTTTATATTGTGTCGAAAACACATACAATATCATTTTTTTAAATTTTTTTATTAAATTTAAGTGTGAACAAAATCATAGAAAATTAATGTGATATGTTTCTATTCATATCGTATATGAAGCGAATTGATATAATCTGATTCATTCGTTTAACCTTGCTCATGAATATAGATGTATGAACATTTTTTGTATTCTAAGTTCCTCTCATTTAATAACCGAACATAATATTTGTTTCAAATTTAATTCCTTTATTTGAGTGCAGTGCACAAACAAGATGCATCTTTTTACCTTATTATTAAGGGTTTTTTTGCATGTATACTATTGTAAATGTTACTTTTTACATATATATCTCTGATCTATATTAATTATCTAAAATACTCTTGATAATAGTTGCTGCTATGCATTTACGGGGATACATGCAAAAAAATCTATATAAAATTTATTACATATATAATTATATAATCAGTGGTGGATCTAAATTTTTCATTCAATGGGTGCACTTTTAAACATATTTTCTTGATCCAATAGAGTTATTAATGATGAAATTTTATATCACTAATAAAAAATTTTCAGTCCAATAAAATCACAAGACTCCACTGAACTCGAGGTGGCTCCGTTACTGTACTGTATATTGCCATAATCGTTACGGTGGATCAAAAAATTCTAGATAATTGATGTAGATTATATATATATATGAAATAAATAATGTTTATAAGGGTGTACATGCAAAAACCCCTTTTATAAAAGTTGCACCTTGCACGTGCAACGGGGTGGGGTGCGCCCTGAGGGGAAGAGGAGGGCCTTCTCCGTACTTTCGCAGCGTCGATCCACGTGGCGCGTTTGCATTACGTCTCCGGTGGCAAGCCCCACAGGACATGTCTCCTGTTCGCGGTGTCAGAAGCGTGTGCACGAGACATGAGCCACGTGAAGGTTGGGGTGGGCGGTGGTCCCCACTCATATCCGACAAGAAAAACCGGGGCCAGCTAACCTTGTTTCCATGGTATTCAAATAAGGCGGGCTGCCTGCCAGCCATGTATGCCCACTTTAGAGCAAAATTTGCTGGATTTTTTTTCCTTTCTCTTGAAGAATATTTAGTTTTCAACCATGGCATTAATTAAAAATGCTGTGTCTATGTATATATATGTGATTATTATAAATTCGAAGATCTTATGAGACATTCGACGAGTTAGATGTTAAAAAAAGAGAATATCACTTTTAAGAGAAATATTTATTACAATCAATCTTTTTGGATTGTAATGAAATAATTTTGTTGGTTGAAACTTGAAAGTAGCTGTTTTCTGTTTTTTTTTGGGGGGGGGGGGGGGTAATCCATATCATTATTAATTTAGTATTGTCAGATTAGTGTTTCACGTGTTCTGGATTTAATACATGAATAAACTAAGAATTGTATGGGAACTGATTCTAAATTTATATTTATATACATATCCTTTTTATGTGATTTGCATGCCCCTAGGATCAGATCTTAATCTTCTATAAAAAATGTCGAGTATGGAATATTAATTTCATTTCTCCTACGTCACTTGTTAAGATGTATTGTTAAATATATATCTTGATAATTGATTCACAAAAGAAAGACATGCATACAAATTAGTATGTTTCTAATATACAATTAATTACTAATATATTATAATAAAGACAATTTTACTGTAGAGACAAAGTGGAGAGTAATTGTGGCAAATAAATGCCATCTAAGAGCATGTGATGATATATACAGGGTTGGAAGTATTTTATGGTATTCGTGTGGTTAGTCTGTGCCTAAGATATTAATGTCTCAAGATATGGGTAGTACTCTCAATCTTAAGTATGAGAACCACGGAGAGGGGGGAGAGGAGGGAGGCAATGTAGGGGACGTGACACCTCTATTTCTTCTTCGACAACATTGCCATCCTCTTGAGAGTTGTCTACCACTTCCTTCTTGACATGCCATCTTGATCGGCCCCTCCATCCTCTTCCCTGTCACCATCAATATCCCTTCCATCTACAAGTCCCTACTGTGGAACCTAGCATAGACAGATTCAGAAAAATTTTCAGTGGGGTCACTCCCTTTAGGAAAATTTCCAACCAAACTAATTTAATGGAAATTTTTAGACTCATCAATAGGGTTTTAAAATTTCAGTGGAATCACGTGACCCCACTGGTTCTTCTCTGGGTCCGTCTATAGTACCTAGTGCACAAAAAAGTCACGGAGGGCATGGACATCATGCGCAAGATAGCGTGGAGCAATGGCAAGAGCATCACTGATGGGGTGTCCTTCGAGCTCGATGATGACAACAACAACAAGGGCGAAGAGACGATAGACATGGTGCCAACTATGACGATCGACGCTTACACAAGAACCACCCTACATCGTCGTCCACCAACGCCAGGGAAGAATATGTCTATGCAGGGCAACTGTGGTGGTGCCGACCTTGGGTAAGATAGTCTCTGCCAAGGAGCATGTGGCCAACAACATGCACATCTCCACATTCACCCTCACCAAAGCCAAGTACACTGTGGAAGAACACATCCTCCACCAAGTCGTCCTCATCACAAAATATTTGATTGCCCCCTCCCTATCTTATAGGTTTGATCTTGCCAAGAAAATGTTGCGATGGCCAAGCTCCCCAACTTTTGAGATCTCTAAGAACGACGCCGACAAGTTGACGGACCTCCTAAGGCTTGCCCAAGGGAGAGGGGGGTTATGGTCTAAGTGTAGGAATGGAGGGGCTGGTGGAGTTGGTTTCACTGTAGGTGTCCCTCCTCATGTTGGATGGGGCAATCAAGAGCACCAACCAGAGGGTGAACATGTTAGAAAATGTTATGAAGTCGTGGATCGAGGGCAGCATCTCCTACACAAGAGTGAGTTGGACAAGTTTGAGAGGGAGGATTTCTTCTAGCTAAAGAAGATCTAGATGTTGTTTGGCTAGGGGTGGCAATAGACCCGGGCCAGCAAGGGTCCGTTCGGCCCAAGCCCGGCCCGGGAAAATTAGGTAAGGCCCGGCCCAAGTCCGGTCCGGTCCGATTTTATTTTTTAAAGATATTTTATTATATTTTTTTATTTATTTTTATAATAAAATTAGTGTTTATTGAATCAAAACAGCATAAAGTAAACATTAGACTAATCTAGATAAACTCATTTCTAGTTGTTACAAATATGAAATAAATGATAAGTCATTAAGGATAGCTCCACAACATAATTTTCAATTCAAAATTTTAGAATAATAAAATTATCGCCGTGTTACTTATTTTTTTTAAAAAAATATCGGACCACCGGGCCGCCCGAGCCGGGCCGGACACAAAATTAAAAAAAAAATTTAAATCGTCCGACCCAAGTCCGTGTAAAACCGGGCCGGACCACCAGACCTTCGGGCCGGCCCGGCCCAATTGACACTCCTATGTTTGGCCAGATTGTGCAGATCAGTGTGATATGGTACAATATTATATCACAAGATAGTTGGTCAATCTTAGTCCAACAATTCGGCCAACACTAATGATATATAAAGGTGTGTGTATTTTTTTTCTCCTACATACACTACATGGTAGGATCATTTTTATGCCCATCACTCAATAGAAATGTGCCCTTTTGTAACAATAACATTACAAGTATTGTTATTGGAAAATCTTATTTAATTTGATTAATTAGGACCCTTTTTCTCAAAAAAAAAGTTTTTCTTGGGAACACCTTTTCAAGATCTCTGATCCTTCTTCTATCTTGTAGATAAACCGCAAGAGGGGATTTTTCAACCTTCGGTTCAAAGATCCAAAATTACTCTCTTCATTATTTATTTATTTGTGTGGATAAAACCCTTATCAGAAGTGCTTATCAGCTGATCATCTAAACGAGTTAATTTAATGGCCAAACTTTAGTCAGATTAGTCTCTTTCATCTAATTCGATCACTTGTGGGTTTGTGGTGATGGACATGGTTAAGCATATATATCAAACGCAACTGGCTCGTCTTAATCATACTGTGGTTAATTAGGATCCTGCAATTAATCCCAAGCACAGACGAACTAATAAAATATTTTTTTAAATTATTATTATTATTATTTAAATACAAACCGGACCAACCACTTAGATATATAGTTCGGTAATTCGTATTGGTACGAAGTTTCCGATTTGATCTTGTCCATTACCGATCCGACCGGCTGTGATCGTTTGTACATGACATCGAAGCAGCCGTGAAAGGAATGATTCCGTGTGTTCCCGGGCATCCATTGGATCTTGTGAAGCGAACAAGGGGACATCATATGGATCTTAAACTATATATTAATTTGGCCGCCAGAAAGGTCCACATTAGCCTAATTATTGCTTGGCCACAGTGCACTCTATACAGAGCATCTGATCATGTACTCATATTCCCAGGAGCACCGCAAGGGTGCAAACTACACCCCATTGGGGGTGTAGTGACATCACCCCACCCAATGGATGGGGTTGCTTGTTGCAAACCGCCGACAAGGCGGTTTGCAACAAGCATTTCCCTATTCCCAGTTGCAATAACGCCTGTCTTGTTCATGTACAGTTGCATTTTATTTTATTTTTTTGGGGGGAGGGTAATTGAGATGCAATGTATATAATGGTGTTTAATAAATTATTATCAAATAATATTTAAAATGAAGTATTAAATATTGATGACTATATTAACCTCCCTAATATATATTTTTACGTAAATATATTAAAAAAACTTGATAGATATATACAAATTAAAACCTATTATTATAATTCGATTTAATCGATTTAATTTAATTTTTAGAGTTTAGAAATCGAACCAAACCAATTTTTTTCTATGTTCAAACTGAACCAAACCAAATCGAATTACTCGATTCGGTTTGAACCGAATAGTGAACACTCCTAAGTGTATACGTACACACATACATATATATATATATAAAAGTAATCTAGCAATAGTAAAATGGAGTTTTTTTTCTAATATACTTTCAAAAGATTTGTGAACTTTTTCTTCTTCTTTTAATATAACTTTTTTTCATAACATTGTTTATATGGAACTTAGAATAATATAAATTAAATGTTGTCATCACAAATATATATTATATATAATTAATTTACATGAAGATGATAAGACATAAAACATATGAGAAAGAGGAGCAAAAACATCTATGTATCTTGTCTTCACTCTTATCATGTCTATGTGAATTACTAATCAACTAGATAATGGCGCCCATCCTCCAACTTCCATCTGAGCTCCCTGCAGCTAGCTTCTTAATTCTTCTTCCCCATCCACGCAGGAAGCTTTAATGGCTCATCGATCTGCCACCTTCATCTATATATACACATGGAACCCCATTAATTAGATTCCTTGTACGTGTGATCTCTAGCTTTGATTTGAGGGACCCCTTCCCATCACCATCCACAGCAAGTGAGGACCCATCTTCTTCTCTCCCAGTCTTATCTGAGCAGCTGGGCTTTCTCTAGCTGTCATCTTTGTTTTTATGTCTGTTGTCTTCTCTTCTGATCCACCGTGTAGTTCTGCATCACTTACAAGGAAAGAGAGTCTAGGGGAGAAGAATTAAGAGGGCCAGAAAGAATACAGAAGATTGAATTAAAAGGCTTCTGATGAATAGTCTTTCTGTAATTTTTTTTATATGCTCACAGAGTTTCCTCAATGCACTTAGAAAATTTGGGTTTTAATCTAAGTTCTACCTATACCTACCGTTAAACCATATCGAATCGTAGTTAATAAGTGGTATATTACGATACGTACTATAATATATGAGAAAGACTTTGTGCACTTTCAAAAATACACAAAGTCTTTCTCATACTATATATACCAGTTGAGAAAGACTTGGTGCACTTGAAAAAGTGCAGCAAGTGCATGCCACGTGGGCTATCAACCCGCCATGTGGCACCATCCACATGGGCTGTCAGCCCATGTGGCACCAAAAAAATTGGTGCCATATGAGCTGACAGCCCATGTGACATGCATTTGCTACACTTTCGCAAGTGCAGCAAGTCTCATACCAGTTTGGGAAAGTCCACCCCAAAAAAAGTTTTTTTTTTAGTTTTCTTTTGTCAGATTCAACATTTTTTGTTATTTTGAGATTTTGTGTTCTATGAACCAACAAGATAATAAAAATTTAATAATTAAATAATACATTATTATTAAATATTAATAATTTATAATAATACGCATAATTAATTTCTACCACAAAATCTACCTTAAATTATCATATATATGATTCCTAACCATATATGCACTTCCAACAAATTTTTATATCAAATTTTATAACTAAAACTAATACAAATAACACGACGATCCGGGCGAACGTTGTGTCAATCGTGTTTGAGTACCATGATCATAAAGATCACATGATTCAGTGCACCTCTAAATTGGATTAGTACTGTACGGTTCAAGATTTTAATGAAATTAGCATGCACTGAAGGAGTGGGCCGAGCCCTCTAGCTAGCTTCCTGCACACCCATGGAGGCCGGGAAGCCTACCCTTCTTAATTTGATGAGGAGGGTCCTGCAGTTACGGCAAAAATGAGAAAGGAGAGGGCCAGCGTTACGTGCATGGTTCCTTAATTTATATATTTTAGTATCATATGACATATGGTACGTATATATGGGAATAATAAAGTGCCACTCTTTTTTATCTCTCTCTCTCTCTCTCTCTCAATTTTCTATATAATTTTTTTGTCATCCAATCTACAAATATGCGTGCATTGGTAAAAAAAAAAAGACATAGAGACAAAAAAGAGCGACACTGTAGTATTTCTAGATCTACAGTACATTAATTTCATTATTAATACATGGGGGTGTACTGCATACGTGCTCATATAGTAACACAATCTTTGTATATATGGATTGATTCACATAGATTACCGCCTCAATTCTTTGCAACATTAATGATGCATGGTTCACCGGATCATGAAGAATTAATGAATAAAATATTGACCAGCAGACAGGCGAAAATTAACATTAGTAACATATAGGGTTTCTTTGGAAACTTGCATCGGACAGGATCTATCACCAAGCATGCATGTTGGATTCAGGCGCCACGTCCTTCTTCTTATTAATACCACCACGTCCAAACCATCCTCGATCAAAACTGGAAGGTGAATTCTTTCGTATCCCCATGCTGCGGATTCGCATGCACACGATGCATCTTTTATATGCATGCATGCCTCCCACTGCGTTATAAATATAACATATATATTTCTGCGTGGTTACCTCTTCTGCATATATTATAGAGAGAGACAGACCCATGGCCACCTGTGCCCTTCCATATCTTAAGCCTGACGCGAGGCAGCAAGGTTAGCAAGTAATTAAGGCTTTCTTTTAGGTGGAAGAACAGTAGCCATATTAGTTCACTGCCTTCTGGGTAGATAAGGAAGTACGTAGAGGGATAAGTGAGGGGTGTCAAAACGGAGGAAAGAAGCTTTTATAACCACGGCAGGGCCAGCGGATCCACAGCTTCTGAATGCTCAATCACCATTTTTATACAAGGCATCTTGATTTAGAAGTTGGAAGGGAGGGAGGAGGGAAGGGAGGGATGGCGGGGGAAGAAGGTGTGCTATATATACATGTGAAGAGGAGAGTACTCTGAGGCATCTCTACGTGCGCAGTACGGTTCTTTCTTGATTCGTAGTGATGGATCGGGGGAGGAGTTGCCTGTGTGGAGCTGCTGCTCTTGTGTTCTTGGCGGCGTTGGGCTGCTTCGCCACTCTTGCAGGTGCCTGCTCTCCACATCTATATATATACACATATGCTTAATTGCAGGAGAAGTTCTAGGTTAGGTCTTTGGGGAACACTGTAGTTGTAGAAGTTGATGTTCTTCTCCCTCTTTGATTTATCTGAAAAAAATGCCGGTCATATATATATTTGTATATATATATATATACTCTCTTACAAACCCAAGAAATAAGTAAGAACCCACCATTGACCCTGGCATCATATGGCTCCCATGAAAGATCATCGCCTTCCTCTTCTCCTAGCTTCACACGTAAGGGTTCTTAGTCTCTCTCTCTCTCGCACACACACACACACACTGTTATTTGCAAATAGAAGATAAGTTTGGGTCGTTCTTACATCACTGACCCCCTGTTTGCTACAGGTCCCCAAAAGCCAAACTTCATGATCCATCTGGTCAGCATTAAGTTTTCTTTCCTCAGCCAAGATGTATGGCATTGAAGATCTCATAAGTCATATTAATGTTTCAAAATTTTTTGACGTATTCTATTAAGCCATGTTTGATATTTGGATAGACCGGAGATAGCCTGATGGGCCAAGAATTGAGTGCACGACAAATTTCTCTTTCTCTTTTTTTGGGATGCTATGCCACTGGTTTTAATAGATTTGCCCGAATCTGGCAGAACTAGAACAGGATGTGCTCTTTAATTATTCAGTTGATCCCTTCCTAGTTCTAGTGACATTATGTCACTGTTTTAGAGAAAAATTGTTAATGCCAACAAGTACACTGTTTTAGGGAAAAATGTGCTCTTTAATCTATCTATAATGTCCAAGTACGTAACTTTTTCTGCACGTACGTACGAAGGGTGTGCATAGAGATACGAATCTAGGCCAGATTTGCTCAATTCTCATATATATATATATATATATATATGTAGAAAGGATCCCATTTAGCTTTTATTAAGCATCTCCATAATAACAAGTATTTTCTCTGTCTTAATTTCTTCTTGTATGTTCTGCATGGGATCATCAGGAGCACAGGGAGGCGTAGGTGTGAACTATGGCACGAAAGGTGACAACCTTCCCACCGCCGACAAGGTGGTGAATCTGTTCAAGTCCAGGAACATCCAGTTCCTGCGGCTGTTCGATCCCAACCCCGACGCCCTCAACGCCCTCCACGGCTCCGGCATCAGCGTCGTCCTCGGCACCCTCAACCAGGACCTCCAGCAGCTCGCCGGCAGCCAGGACGCCGCCGCTCAGTGGGTCGCCGCCCACGTCACGCCCCACGCCAACGCCGTCAAGTTCCGCTACATCTCCGCCGGCAACGAGGTCATCCCGGGCGACCTCGCCTCATTCGTCCTCCCCGCCATGCAGAACCTGGACGCCGCCCTCAAGGCTGCCGGAACGCCGGTGCCGGTCACCACCAGTATCGCTACCACCGTGCTTGGCGTCTCCTACCCGCCCTCCCAGGGCTCCTTCTCCAGCGACACCGCCGGCTTGATAACCCCTATCCTCGGCTTCCTCGCCGCCAACGGCACCCCGCTTCTCGTCAACGTCTACCCCTACTTCGCCCTCGCCTCCGACCCGGCCAACATCCGTCTCGACTACGCGCTGTTCACGGCGACCGGGACGGTGGTGCAAGACGGCGCTTTGGCGTACAACAACCTATTCGACGCCGTCGTAGACGCCACGTACGCGGCCATTGAGCGCGCGGGGCAGCCAGGGGTGAAGATTGTGGTGTCGGAGACCGGGTGGCCGTCGGGGGGGAACGGCGACCTGACGACGCCGGCTAACGCTGCCACCTACAACAACAACGCTGTGAAGCACGCCGTCAGCGGGAATGGGACGCCCAGGCGGCCGGGCGCGGGCATCGAGGTGTACCTGTTCGCCATTTTCAACGAGGACCAGAAGCCCGGCGGGGTGGAGCAGCACTTTGGGCTCTACAACCCCGACATAACCGAGGTCTACCACGTCGACTTCCCGTAGAAGAGGGTGATCGATGCCGGTTACTACCACCGCGTCCGTACAGTTTGGGGTCTTCCAGCTGCTATTTCTTTTTTTTTTTTTTTTTTTGGATGGGGGGTTTTGCTTCTTATTTTTATGCTATAATATTTGCGACACAATAAGATACTTATTAAAAATTAATGTGTGACTGACTCAAACGGCATGTGGTTTGCTCGTTTGCGAAATGTAAGATGAGACACAAATATATAAAACTAGATAATTACCCGTGCCATGCACGGAAAGTTTTTAGATTTAAATATATTTTAATATATATATATATATTAGTAAGATTTAAAAAATTATAAAATGATATAAAATTATTACGGATAGTCATTTCTTAGTGGTATAAACCTGCAAGTAATTGCCTTACCATTGTTATTTTTAAACTTGCTTTGGAAGATTTAGTAAGATTTTAAAAATTATAATGGGTAGTGATTTTTTAGTGGTATAAAACTGTAATTTTTTTTTAAAAAATTGTGCAAGATTGAACATGTCGAGTTTAGAAAGTTTCTTCACAACTTTAGGTGAGAGACTTGCCTTATTAAAATAGGTGCATTAAAGGAGTGAGGTAGGAGATGTATTTGTGAGTTTTGGCGGGAATAGGTTTGTCCTGGTATTACCACGTGGCAGCCCCAAGACTGAGAATTATAATATTAGTATAGATAACACCTTCAATATCTCAAGCAAATTTTCTTCTACTTGGATATATATATATATATATATATATACATTAGATAGTTCTTTTATTTTTTTCTTTTCTCTTTTTTATCACATCGATCCAAATGGCCTCTAGTTTCCTAAATAGATCGAAAACCTTGAGAAAGATGGGCGGAGTAGATTCTTTAAACCAGCTGAACCAAATCAGATCACACACTTGATTGAGACGGACTTATCTGTGGTTACATAGATATGGAGTAGAACCAATAAGTACCCATTTAATTTGATATGACATTATATTATCTTTGTTAACGATCTCTTCACTTGGGACCATTTCACCATAATCCTTTTTAAGCAATATTTGCTGTATATTTAAGTGCCCCACCCAATTCGGCCTAGCTATTTACATCCTGCAAATTATTTGAGGGCATAAATAATTTCACAAAATTTTTCATCACAAAGTTGCGAAATCAAGGAAATTTTTTGTTTAAGGTTTTTTTTTCAATCAAAATCATACATTATTATTATTATTTAGAAAAAACTCGTGCGATTTAAACCACATGCTTGTATTTGTATTGGTGGAAAATATTTTTCAAAAGTTAAATTTCCCGTGTTTTTTTAAATAAATATATTTATTAGGGAAAAAAATCTCAAATACCATTTTTTCGTTTTCCCAAAGTTTGTTAGAATAATAAAACAAAATATATTAATTAATTGAAAACGCAAACCCCACCCTCCACTCCCAGTTCATCATGCAGGTATATGCATTTGTGAAGGTTGCGATATTGATAGGCCGGTTTTGAGTACGGACCCATACTCGACAGGCCCAATAACAAATATCTCACATTTCAGACTAAAGTATTAGATGGACAACTGCTAATTAAAATCTTTGGGCCTCAAGCTTATATAGATCTTCTATATTAATGTGGGATGTGTGAGGCTGTTTCTAAACATGATTATAAATTTATAATATGGCCCTCCTTTTTCCCTCCCACTCATTTGGCTTAACATTAATTTTGTTGGGTTATTTATGTTTTACTTCTGACTGTTATAAATTGTTGAAAGGATTCCTTATATATCCGTATAGTACATGTATCTATTAACCTTGTCAAATTAGGCATGGTAATTAATTAACGATCGATATGATGAGATCTCATGCCCTCCATTCTTAATATGTTCAACATTTTTTTTTAAATTCTGTGTCATACTTTAATTATTTTTCAGTCACAAGTCCATAAAATGTAACTGTTTTGACATATCGGTCATACTTTGAAAAGCTTGTTAGTGCCGGTGCAAATGCAAGATCTTATGTAGAAAATTCCTAAAGTTTTTTTTGGTAAGTAAGAAGTAATATTAATTAATGAAATGTGAATTTACAAGTTGGAAGTCAAGCTACCACAGTTTAGTAGCACTGACCCCGGAAGATATCTACAAAATACTTGGTTTCCCAAGTCAGAATAATTATACTACTTTAAGAAAAAATTCCGTGAAATTAGCTTTTCACGACAGACCAACATTTCAGAGTTGTATACCTTCCAATCTTTCTTGAACTTATTTTGTCAAATAAACTCATTATTTAATGTTAATAATTTTTAAACTTATTTTGAAAATCCCTAAAATTTTCATGTCTCAATACCAAAACTGTTGAGGTGATTAAGATCATAATTGGAATAAGGGAAAGACTTGTTGCAAACCGCCAACCTGGCGGTTTGCAACAAACTCAGCTCCCCATTGGGGGAGCTGAGGTCATTGGGGGTGGGCCAACCCCTAGGCTTGTGCCCACCCCCAATGGGGTGGTAGTTTGCATCCACCGTGGATGCAAACTACCACCACGGTTTGCACCAAGTCCTTCTCTTGGAATAATATATATAAGGTACAGATGAACCGGGTTGACCCTGATCATTAGGTCTTCCATGCTGTCGGTGTACAGAGGCCGCTGTTCTACGGTTGGCCTTTGACTTTGGTTTGACCCAATCCACTTCCAAATTGTATCCGATTTTCTAGATATTATCCGATTAACAAATATTCAGCGAAACGGATTTCAGATACGGATATTATCCGGATAATAAACGAAGCGGATACGGAAACGGGTGATCCGCTCCGTTTAAGATCCGCTCCGAAATAGAATTATTTTTTACCATTATATTTTAGATCTAATGATTCATATATAATATATACAATTTATAAATATAATATACTAATTTTTGTTTAGAAAATATTTTTGACATTTATATTTAAAAATATATATATATATATATTTTAATTTTTATGATTTTTAGACCACTTAATATCTTTTATTAAATTTATATTTTCGAAGCGGATAATATCCGTATCCGCTCCGAATCTAAAAATTATCCGATTAAATTATCCGCTCCGTATTTGAATTATATTCGGAGCGGATACGAATTATCCGATTAACTATTCGGATCGGAACCGAAAAAACCATATCCACTCCGTATTCGCTCCGTTTACAGCCCTACTGGTTAATACGGAAGAATGGGTCATCTGAAGTGGATAAGAGAATCTAAGATGTTGGAAAGAACTAGGAGTTCTCAAGTAGTAGTCCTCTATAGAGGGGAGAGAGAGAGAGAGAGAGAGAGAGAGAGAGAGAGAGAGAGAGAGAGAGAGACCACTTTCTGGTACAACTCCATGTATAGATAATGTGAAATATGTACCAACATACGTATATATAGGCATCTAGATCTTCTCCCTCCATTCTCACGTAGTGTTCTTCAGTTTTCCGTCTCTCTCCGTGTGAGGTTGCGGAAACTGTAGGTTCTCTTGTTCGGCAAACTAACACCTCTTCCACCTTATCATCATATATACATATTGGTTAAGAGCTCTGCAAGGGGAAGATTTACGTACAGAGACTAGAGATCGATCGGGAGATCGAGAGAGAGATCTAGGTTCTGAAAAGGGCATCTGAAAAGTATTATCTTGATGCATCGGTGGAGGAGTTCCTTCTTCTGTCTTTCAGGAGCTTTTGCGTTGCTCATGTTGGGCTGCTTCGTCTGTGTCGAAGGTGTACAGAAAGTTGGTACTCACACACGCATCTCTCTCTCTTTCTCTCTGTCTCTCTATCTATCAAATGCCCGGGCACTTAGTGTTGTATCCGACAGGGCATTACTACTTAAGCTTCCATATGTATAATTCTCTGTTGCTTGCGTCTGCAAGATGGCATCCACTTTGCAGACTTTGATGCTTGCTCACTCTCCTTCTGTGCTTTCTTTGCTTCTTTGTGTGTTCATTCGTGTACATAGCGTCCCACTCTACATTCGTGTTCATTTGTGTATATACCCCTTGAATACCTCTCCCCTATCTTCGTCGTTTCTGTCTGATGATCATCGATGTAGATCTTGCCATCATATTATGATTCCATGGTGTAGAAGAAGACTGAATAGTCTCCGTTTGTTTTGAAGGAGCATACAATAAGATTATTTATGACAACCATAATTCACGTACGTAGGAAGAATGTGCATAGATATTGAAACAAATCTAGGGTTTAGATTTTGCTAATTACTCACAAAGGAGTATATACAGATTTTTTTAACCAGAATATACCTATAAAAGAGAGTATATATTTCTTTTGTTTAGCATCTCCATAATAACAACTATTTTCTTCGTTTTAACTTCTTGTAATATGCTGCATGCATGGGATCATCAGGAGCACAGGGAGGCGTAGGTGTGAACTATGGCACGAAAGGTGACAACCTTCCCACCGCCGACAACGTGGTGAATCTGTTCAAGTCCAGGAACATCGAGTTCCTGCGGCTGTTCGATCCCAACCCCGACGCCCTCGACGCCCTCCACGGCTCCGGCATCAGCGTCGTCCTCGGCACCCTCAACCAGGACCTCCAGCAACTCGCCGGCAGCCAGGACGCCGCCGCCCAGTGGGTCGCCGCCCACGTCACGCCACACGCCAACGCCGTCAAGTTCCGCTACATCTCCGCCGGCAACGAGGTCATCCCGGGCGACCTCGCCTCATTCGTCCTCCCCGCCATGCAGAACCTCGACGCCGCCCTCAAGGCCGCCGGAACCCCGGTGCCGGTCACCACCGCCATCGCCACCTCCGTGCTCGGCGCCTCCTACCCGCCCTCCGAGGGCGCCTTCTCCAGCAACGCCGCAGGCGTGGTGGCCCCCATCCTTGGCTTCCTCGCCGCCAACGGCACCCCGCTTCTCGTCAACGTCTACCCCTACTTCGCCCTCGCCTCCGACCCGGCCAACATCCGTCTTGACTACGCGCTGTTCACGGCGACCTGGACGGTGGTGCAGGACGGCGCTCTGGCGTACAACAACCTATTCGACGCCGTGGTCGACGCCATGTACGCGGCCATGGAGCGCGCGGGGCAGCCAGGGGTGAAGATTGTGGTGTCGGAGACCGGGTGGCCGTGAGCGGGGAACGGCGACCTGACGACGCCGGCTAACGCCGCGACCTACAACAACAACGTTGTGAAGCACGCCGTCAGCGGGAACGGGACGCCCAGGCGGCCGGGAGGGAGCATCGAAGTGTACCTGTTCGCCATGTTCAACGAGAACCAGAAGCCCGATGGGGTGGAGCAGCACTTTGGGCTCTACAACCCCGACATGACCGAGGCCTACCACGTCGGCTTCCCGTAGAAGAGGGTGATACGGCCGGTTGCTACCACCACGCTCGTTCCAGGTCTTCCTGAGCGGGAAGATTTGGGTGGGTTTGCGGTGTTAATACTAATATTTGCTGCACACATTTTTTTTCTTCAGATAACCAGAAAATCTCGTGTGATTTCGTAGACTCAAGAATTAGTAAAAGGTCAAGATTTGACAGTTCGTATTTTGTGTGTATCCGTATTATTTTTATCTCACTTAGATCAAAATTTACGCACCTTAATAAGAGTTGTATGTAGATCTGTATTGTCTTTACGTGTATTTGCTGCACACTTAATTAGTATATAATTAGAATAATGTGCTTTATCCGGTGGCAAAAATGTAAATTATGAGACACAACATTATAAAAATAAAACATTTAATATCTCATCTTATCTTTATCTTTATCTTATTTAGGGGATAAGAAACCCGGCTTACTTAACCCACATTTTAAGAAAAACTAGTTGGACACCCGTGCGATGCACGGCGTTTGAACATAAAATATATTATAAATTATAAATTAATACATATAATTTATTTATTAATATATTTTATCATAAATTGTCAACATTCTTTTAATTGATATATTAGAGATATAAATGTTACTTTAAAAAATATTATCATAAATCATCGATCAATTTGCTTTGCTCCATTTTATTTCAACCATAATTTGTCAAATCCGAACTCAATTTGTTGTTCAGTCTATATTAAAATTTAAACTACATAACAATAAAAAAATTATTTAATTAAAATATAGAAAAAATTTCTAGGATGAAATATTTAAATGCCCATAACATAATTTGGACAAAATCAATATTTAAAAACAATTGAAAAATAATGGAATGCTATTTTTCACTAAGAGTACATCGGAATGAATTTACATCATACATGTAACAATAAAAATTAACAAAATGTCAACTAATTGTATTGCCCAGATAACACATTTATTGTGCATAAAATAAAAGACAATAAAAAATTATATATGACTCTAACTATATTTGCTACTGAAGTAGTTTCTCACTATATATTACTCATATTAAAATACTTAAGTAATCTCCCTCTCAGATGACAGTATGTTATATGTTTAACCTCTTCTTTCTGTATGAAATTTTTATAAAATTTATTTTAATGTAGAGAGAGAAAATAGAAAATTATTGTAGTCATGTAACTACAGTTACATGCACACATGCACTCTAGGTACGTACAGATAACAATAGATGTATAAACTAAAACTGGTATAAATAATCTTTACTATAATATAGACATATAACATAACCAAATTAAATTAAGAGAAATTTCATTTATAGAATCGTACGTCAGGTTAAAGCAAAATCATATTAGAATTTTCATGTATATAACCTAAAGTTTCAAGGTAAGAGTAAATAATGCTTAAAAAATATGTTTTTAAGAAGAATTGAAGGGACTGACGTTTGACAAACCATGCGACCAAAAAATAATTCTGACAAATTAAAAGTTTTATTATTATAGTATAGATAGTATAGAAAAGATGCTCTATCAAATTTAAAAAAAATAAGTTGATTTTCGTCAAATGCTTGCAAGGAGATGGCGTTGAAAATAGGTTAATGGTATTGATTCTAAAATTTTTTCAATTAAAAAATAGTTTTTATTCTATCTTTCCTAAGTAAGTTTTTAAGTATTAAAGAAATAATTTTCAAAATCTAACTTTAACATTACATTAATCTAAATAATTAAGAATCAGTTCCCGAAATTTACATAGTTAAATATTAAAATTATATCATACTTAAACGTATTAGAACTGGATTCTGCCTTATTATGCTTCCTTAATTAATTGTATTGCCAATAATTCCTCCTATAACTGTGGAAAAATTTGGGAACCAGAACCTCTAATCACCTTATAAGTTTGTTTTCATATTATGTGAAATATCTAATAAGGCTTAAAACACATGGACAGGTCAATTCACCTGATATACCTGCAAAGATTTGACAGTTCGTTGTGAAGAATCTAGGCAGAGGAGGCTTGTAGTTTTCTTTGCAATAGCCAGGACATCAGATTAAGACTTGGAAACTGTGACATTCTCTTCGCCCATTGATCAGAGGACTTGATATATACAACATGAGAGTATATATCATACTCCTTAAAAACTCAACTTAATTGTTCATATATAGTGGGTGAAAAGCTCATATCCTATATAACTAATTTGCTAAAGATCATTAATGGAGATGATTGTGAATAGGTTCACCCCACATGCAGCCTCCTCTCCTGACCCAATTTGCTCTAACACAAATAACCCACCAAGATATTGTCCTCATGTCCCTACTGTAGTTATAAGCTCAGAGGGACAGGACAGGAGGCTTGTGTCCTCAATTTTATTTCTGTTTGTTTAATATGCTAGGATTCCTACATTACGAACATTTGGTTTAGTATTTAGTTGCAAGGACACATTTGAGAGAAATTTTGAACTTATTTTAGAGTACTAACTTTTATTTGAAAATGAATATTTACTGTATATTTTTACCTTTTTGTGTGGACAAATGGGAGGGAAAAATGTGGAGATCATCTTCTATATATGTATTCCCCAACTTTTTCATATTTCAGTCTTGCTTTGAGGAAAATTGAATGACTCACTGCTCTTCATTTTTAATAGATTTTTCTTTGTCTTAAAAAGCTTTTGCCATTTTTCATAAAATAATATAGTTAGATAAACATATATACCACAGTACATTCAATCTTCATATCTGAAACTGCTATTTATAAAATTATAAATTATCCTTAACCACATTCAGAACTGGTCTCTGTCTTATTATGCCTCCTTAATTAATTGCATTGCCAATAATTCCTCCTGTAATTATATAGATTAAATGATAGTTAGCAGGTCACTGTTCGGATCCCGGACCCAACTGCACAGTAATATGTATATTTTTAATGATTTTATTTTTATATTTTTTAAAAAAACTATAAATTAGAAAATGTAATGTTACATAATCCATTTTTTAAAATAAAAATTTAAAAGTAGAAAGGGGAAAAAATAAACCTGTTATTTACTGTAGCTACTGTAGCGCTACAGTGATTACTGTAGCGCTACAGTGCTTCAACACCTTTAAACTGTTACAGTAAACTGTTACAGGTGGCGCTGGGGGCGGTGTGGCTGGCGCCGTTCGCGGTGATGGCGGCGGCCGCAGCGCCGAGGGTGAGGCTAGGGAGGTGGCTGGGGAGGGGCGAGACGGGGGCCGGACGCGACCTCCTTCACTCCGCCAAAGACCTTCTCCAGAAGCTCCGGTGCCCGGGCCCTCGTGGGCACTGGGAACTCCCTGAGGAAGGAGACCACCTTCACCAGCACCACCTTGGACATTGTAACCACTCCATGTATGGCACAAAGAAGATAAAAAATAATAATAATAAACTTGTGATCTCTCTCTAGGTTGGACAGTGAAGAAGAGAAGACGGCGGGGAAGATAGCTATATGTGTGTGTATTTAGAAAAGTGAAGGCGCTGGTGCATGGTGTCCCGTGGCAGGCTGTTCGGCGCGTACCAGAACCGCAGGATCCACGTCGAGCAGATCAGCCACCAGAGGGAGACGTCTCATGCTGGTTATAGGCTGGCCGCCACGCTGCCCACCGGCGGGGACAGGCTGCTGAGCCTACTGTCCTCGGAGAGCTACGTCGAGGTGCGCCGGCATAAGAAGTGCACGTGGGTCCACCACGTCGACGCCGTCTCAGCCCTCGCCCTGTCCCACGACGGTGCCCTCCTCTTCTCGGCTTCCTGGGACCACACCTTCAAGGTGTGGCGGACAGTGTCTGCAATCAATGGCGGACGCCCACCACGTCCCCGTCAACGCCATCGTGGTGTCCACGGACGGGACCAGCTACACCGGCTCCGCCGACACCACCGTCAAGGTGTGGCGGCGGCTCCCGGGGGAGACCAAGCATTCGCTGGACGGGACGCTGGAGCGGCACAGGTCGGCCGTCAACGCGCTGGCGCTGAGCTCTGATGGGTCGGTGCTGTACTCCGGCGCCTGCGACAGGTCCTTCGTGGTCTGGGAGGGCGGCGGCGGCGGAAGTAGTGGTGATGGGTATTCATCGACCCCCATGGTCGTGGCCGGGGTGCTCAGGGGGCACACCAAGGCGGTGTTGTGCCTGGAGACGGTGGGGGAGCTGGTGGCTCGGCCGACAGGAGCGCGAGGGTTTTGAGAAGGGGGCCGCGCGCCTGTGAAGTGCCTGGCGGCGGCTGTGGGTGGCGAGCTGCAGGAAGGCGAGGCAGACGCCTGTGGAGGTGTCTTCCACACCATCTACACCGGAAGCTTGGACTGCGACATAAAGTCTGGAGGGTTTATGCTCCATTCCTGCAACAATTTGCAGAGTAGCCCGGCGCTCCTGATCAGCTTGGTGATGGAGAATTCGATCGAGCAGGTGAGGAGATGACCTTTGGACAGGATGGAGAAGCCCCCACGGAGGATGAGGGCTGGGGCTGTCGCCGACGCCCGGACATGGAGGAGCTACTGCGTTGACGCCACTGCCGCTGTGGCCTGTGGGTGTTGCTTCGCGGTAGGAAATGTTGCTTCGCAGTCCGACTTCCAGCACCATTTTCACCGAGAAAAATGCAGGGTCAGGCATGGGAAAGTGAAATGTCTACCGTTTTTTACGGAGAATTGAAGGGGAA
This sequence comes from Colocasia esculenta, assembly GCA_014218235.1. Lineage (NCBI taxonomy): Eukaryota > Viridiplantae > Streptophyta > Magnoliopsida > Alismatales > Araceae > Colocasia > Colocasia esculenta. Next base: position 151,517,127 of record CM024762.1, read on the forward strand.
AGCGCGGCGAGGAAGAGATACCGGGAAAATGCAGCCATGCAGGGGCAGGTATGGGGAGGTGTAACGTCCTCCGTTTTTTACGGGGAACTGAAGGGGCAGGCGCGGCGAGGAAGAGATAGTGGGTAGGCGAGTGGCCAAAAAAAGAAAAGAGAAATACTACATATCACCACCGCGGCTGGGAAGGCGAAACGCCCGGTGACAGAACATGCTTCAGTTTAAGTTGGTGCTTACACGTGTCCTGTAGTTAGTTTAAGCGGGAAACAGGGAACTCTGTTTTAGTATTATAGTATAGATTAGGTTTGGAGAAGAAAAGTGAGGTCTAGTGATTAGGAGGGTTAAGATAACCCACTAAGAAGGGTGGGATACTTTAACCCCACTTTTATCTCTTTTTAACTTATAAACCTCTGGGTTAAGCAAATCCACCACCAAAGTTATTTTCTCCCCTAATCCAACCCATATCCCCCCCACCCAACTTGGCCCAAATCCCCCTCAAATTCGCCTAATGTGCATTGATTACATATGATATTTGAACAAATACAAATCTGGCTAGAGTCTGGATCCTCTAAATACATTGATCACACTCAGCAAATATTACAAGAAATATTTAAGGTGAGATCGTTTGTATTTTGTGAAAAAAAATTCAAATTAAAATGTTAGAAATTTCAAGTTTTTCATGAAAAGCTTTCAAATATTTATTGTAGAGGTATTCTTTAATCCCACATTGAAAGATGGTGAGAATAAGTGTGTGTTTATCAGCAAGAGTCTCACTTCTTCTCCTAAGAGGACCCTTTTAAAGGACAAAATTTCAAACATGGGGACAATACCTCTTGGAAGGCACACTTAAATCACGTCTCTTCATTGACACCGTCTGTGGGAACGAACGAGAGGCCATGCGCCCTATCCGAGTGTCTCATCTTCATAAGACCCGCACACCCTTATCCTCACTGGGGGTTGTGTAGAGGTATTCTTTAGTCCCATATTGAAAGATGGTGAGAACAAGTGTGTACTTATCAGCAAGAGTCTCACCTCTTCTCCTAAGAGGGCCCTTTTAAAGGACAAAACCCCAAACATGGAGATAATATTTCTTGATAGGCACACTTGAATCACGTCTCTTCACTTATTAAGTCCGGTCTCTCATATACTGAGGAACTGGATTCATCTTGGTATGAAGAAGTACTATTGTCACGCCCCTCCAATTTAGCAGCGGAATAAATCGGAGGGAGACGCGAACAACGAGTATGGTAACGACAATTGCGCATACTTTCGCAAACATCAGAGCATCTAATGAACAATAGTTGAAATAACTCTTCGTTTCATTATAAAATCACTAAGACTATTGCAACCACTAATTTGGAGCCAATACACAGGGCTCAATGACATCATTACATTGAAAAGAAATCTAAAGCAACAACTACTAGACTCCAATTGTGCTAGGGTAACTTCGTTATTTGACTCCGGGTCACTCATCACTCTGGTCTTGTCCCATTGGTACGTATAACGTCATTGTCCGACTTACCTGAGACACAATAACAAATAACGAAGGGTGAGCGATAACGCCCAGTAGGACTTAAATCTCATGAGTCAAGCATGCTTTAAGTAATTAATGCATTAAAGGCAGAGTAACTAATGATAGAGCGAGTCATGTAAAGTCGAGAAAGTAACAGCACAAGTAACATGGTCCAAATAGCAGATGAATCAAGTATAGCACGATGACTAAAGTCAAGTCACGATAGAAAATGATAACAACAACAGCAAGTAACGATATTGTCCAGAATAGCAAGAGACATGTATAGCAAGAAGAGATGATAGTAGATGGTCATGTAAAGAGTGAATTGCACTTTGAATGTGATCAAGACGCGATAGCACACAGTAACTCAAGATAGCGAGTATCAAGTAGAGCAAGTAGAGCGTATGGTGAGATAGCGTGTAACGAGATAGCGTGTAACAAGATAGCGTGTATGGTTGCACAACGGTGCACTGGTGGAACACGGCAGTAGTCACTTCTAGGACAGTAGTCGTTTCATGATGGTACATTATGTCTGAACTCCTCAGACTAATGTTATAACAGTTTGTGATAGCACAGTAATATCACAGTACGTCTGAACTCCTCAGACTAATGTATAACAGTCAAATGTCTAGCCAAGATAGTATAGTCAGAACCGGTGCAATGCAGAACACCGTCAATAGCCCCTGCAGGTATTTTTGGGTGGCTCTCTGCCCCCAGGACTAGATTGGAGCCCCTCGGACACTCTCCGTGCCCTGCACAGTATGCATTTGATACAGTAGAGTCACAAGACCCGTATTATAGCGCTAGACAGTCACGAAATAGCACAAACGATAGGAGCCACACAGCTCAAAGGGTAACAAGAGAGTGCTAGATGAATAGACGAGAGAGACGAGATAGTAGAGTGAACGTGAATATGAGTAGACGAGCGAGTATAACATAGATGAGATCTTATGGTCATTGCACATGAAACGTCGAGTAACGAGTGATGGTAACAGTTGCACAACACGCGCGTAAGGTATTGGCAGTCAGGTGGAACTCACGATCTTTCTGCTGGCCTCGTTAAGCACAGGTCTAGAGGTTCGGCGTGATTCAAGATAAGAGCGAGAGAACAATCTAAGGCCGTTTGGATCTTACTGATCCCTAGAGTGTATCATAGGTGTTAGGGTACAACCGGCTCGTCGACCATGTGAGAATCCATGATCAGAGGAGACTTACGGAGGCCTTGCACAAGGATTCACTAGTCCGGCGGAAGGAGTATCCGATGGAGAGTTCGTCCAAGTCAAGAAAGTGTGCAAATATAGAAACAAGTGCTCGACGTTCTAGAGGAATTCTAGAACAGTGGAGCGTCGAGATCGGTGTTCTAAATCATCGCACGAATCGTAAACGAGTACTTGTTAAAGTAAGGTAATTAATTGCAATAATTACCAGATATGTTATGTGTCATATTCATACAATTTAAGCCATGTTTGGATGGTTCAACGTGTGTGTATGTGTCATGAAATCAAGGATATGAAAGATCAAGTGATTGACTTTTATTAGATTAAAATACAACCAATACTTACAACTTTGTTTTTATGTAGTTAAGATCGTCAACATGATATGGGAATTATGGTGGTACAACAAGACTTGCAAAAGATTGATTTTCAGGCCCAAAATTGAGATCGCGACGCGGTCTTGCAAGGATCGCGACGGGGTCGTCAGATTAGGCAGGCAGAATGCGACAGGGGTACTGTCGCGACCAGAACGCGACAAAGGTACTGTCGCGACCCGACCTCAGAACGCGACATATCGGGCCGTCGCGTTCACAGGGTCTGCGCCTGAGTCCGACCGGGATCTGACAAGCTCTTGGTTCAGACTTACCATGTTTTGACTTAGGGGCAATATTCATGAAACGCCTATATCTCTCTATATGCTGACCTTTAGACAAAACTCTCAACATAGAAAATGTCAAGGACATCTATTGGAATAACTTTTGTGTTGTGGGCTGGGTCTGAATTTGTCTCTAATTGCATGCAATACAGGAAGAACGTAAAAAAGCCCTAAACATGCATGACTTCGTTGCGACTTACATGTTAGGCTTGTAACATGAGATCTACTGATATTTGGACAAAATTTTTAACATAAACAATGACCAGGACAACTAGTGGAAGAACTTTGATGTTGGGATTTTAACCTAATTCGGTCTTGAAACTTGTGAAAAACATGAAGAACTTAAAGTTAAATGCAACCTGAAAACGCAGTATCCTGCATGACTCTATTACGAAGTTTATAACTCTCTAAATAATGATATTTAAACGAAACACTTAACATAAAAGATGACCATGACAACTAGATAAAGAACTTTTATGTTGGAGGCTTGACCTACTTCGGCCTTTAAGCTTGTTCAAAACAGGAAGAACTTAAGGCTATCTGCAAACCCGAAAACACAGTATTATGCATGACTCACTTACGGGGTTCATAACTCTCTACATAAAGACTTTTAGACAAAACGTTCAACATGAATGATGATCGTGACTACAATTGGAAGAACTTTTATGTTGATGATTTAGTCTAATTCGATCTCAAATCGTGTGCATAATAAGAAGAACGGGAAAATCCCTAACTGTGCGCGACTTAGGGAGAACGACTAATACACAAAGGATACTCCATGAAAATTAGTAAAACCAAAAGAAAATGAAGCTATACTCGAAGCTCTACAAGATGGTATTATTTTTCTTTAATCTTGACCCAAGAATGCCTACCTTTGAATGCAAAGAACTCCCTGCAGGTTCCTGGTTCGCTACAGGGCGAGGTGGAAGAAGACCACGTTTTTCCCCAGCCTTCTCCTCTCCTCCAGCGCCCCAAAGTTGCTGCACACGACCCCAACTTGATGTCCAACCTTCCCCAAATGTTTTGTGAAGAGTTCTTATAGTTTTAGGGTGTTACTTCATGTCCTAATAGGACAAGGAAAGAGGGCTGCGAATTTCTGCATTCTAGTTTCCAAAATATGAGATTCTCTCACCCAAAGGAGGTAGCAAAGGTTTAGGAAACCACCTCTTAGAGTTGGGTAAGGTTTTGACTTACCTTTCATGACTAATTACCCTAATTTAAACCCTAATGTGCCCTTCACAATTATTGCATATTTACAAGTACGAATTTCTGAGTATTTTTATGTTCCAATTTTATTATTAGGCTAAAAGTGATCCATTGGCCCATTTTCATTAATGGGTCACTAATACATAATGTTATAAGTCTCTCCAACTTATTTATTTAATTTATGGTTAGGTTATTTTTCCGTGTTAATAATTTTCCGACTTAGTTCCCTAATTCAGTTAACTTGGTCACGTGTAACGTACACTTGGCCAATCGGATTTTTCGTTGCTCGAATCTCTTCATGAAACTCTTAAGAATAATATTTGAGGTTGATTTATAATTTTTACAGAATTTTCTAATGTGTTTTCTCACGTACGATAGTGGTCCGTAAGTTCTATCATTTCGATAATACGTAAATTATTTATTTACTATTTTCATACTTGAATTTGTTCATGGGTCATAAGTTGTCCATTGATCCAATTCCTTTTATGGACTATCCCGACATATTGTTTGGAGTCTACCCATAATTTTTATTTCAATTGTTAATCCACTTGACTCATGAAATAATGGATTTTCCAATTTATTCCTTATTTACAATAATAAGTCACATAAATTCTAAATCATGGTCCGAATTATTTTTCTATGCCCAAATTTCTTAATAGGTCATTAGATAATAATTTTTAAGGTATAACTATTATTTTCATAGAATTTTTATATGAGTTTCTACTCATGCAATAATGCTGTGTATCTTTTAACTAGTTTGATTTTTATTAATGGGCAAAATTTTCATTTATCTATAATATATTTTTTTAATTAATAAAATTTCTGCGGTATTACAACTATTGCCTAGGAGAAGAGCAGTGCAAGGTTTAATCCTTGAGGAGGGCATTATGCTAGTGGGAGAAAGACCTGTGGAGATGGTAATTTGTTCTCTGGTGGGTAGCTCTTAGGGTAATGATCTATGGTCATTTTCCACACTGCAATAGGTCTTATATGCATGGTCTTCTCTGAACTTTGCTTCTTATTTGATATCTAAGCATTCAGCAAATGTGGTTTATATCTATTTAACTAATTGTGGTTATTCTTCTCCCATCCATGCTTGGCTTTTGATGGGTTCGCCCTCAAATTTCATGTTGTGTGATAATCTTGATGGGTTTGTCGATGAACATTAGGTTGAACTGATCAATGTTAATTAAGACTCTCTCTTACAATATTTCTTTTGCTAAAAAAGGTTACTTTGATCAAGTATGAGATTTGGACTCTCTACGTACGTTAATGCAAGTACATGATAAATTACATATGAGAAAAACAGAGTTTAGTAAATTTTCTTCTACTTTGGATACATTGAAGAGTCCATTTATTTTCTTTTTTTTTTTAAATCATATCGATCCAAATGGCCTCTAATTTCTAAATGGATCGAATGTCTGGATAAAGATTGGCCAGTCATAAGTCTCTACAAGGGGCTAAGCCAAAGAAGATCACACATTTGATTGAGGAGAAATGTTAACTACTCGGGCGGCCGAATAACTAGTCGAGGCGAAGGCGCCGCATGTCCGACCAGGTTAGACGCGCGGCGTTTTCACCTCATGCAAGTTATTCGGCCGTCCGAGTAACTAGTATTTCTCTTGATTGAAATGGTATCCCCTGTGTGTACATTATGAGGCCGAACCAACAATCCACGTTTGTGTGCAGCCTTTCTAGGTCCATAGGAAAGATGTCAGAACTGAGAACTCAAAAGTTCATCCTTTTTTTTTGAAATTTAAATTCGAGATACATACATCACATAGTATATCAAATGTAAAAAATTGATTAGATACTTTTCCTCATAGAACACTTTCCAAAGTATTACGTAGATAGCATCTTTGGTCATCAATGAGATTTTCATACATTAATTTTGAAGAGGCCAAATATCGAATCTTTAGTTGATCGTTGGATGGCCTTCGAGTTTGAAAAAATAGATGGCGATCCTCGATGGTAAGAAGAAGATTTGTACAAGAAGAAGAATATATCGGCGGTGTCTATGATTGGGATCTCAAAGAAAACACTATGATGTTTAAGTTAGAACTATGTAAGAGTTAGAGGGTGAGTGATTTGAGATCACTCTCTCACAATGAGTTGGGTGTAGAATCTTTCATCATCCTCATATTTCTAACTGAAGGGTTTCCTATGAGATTTATGTTGATGAAGTCATCCCGCTGATTTCATGCAATGTGGTTGTAGATATGACTGTGGTCGTGAACCTATGTCCCACTCATGATGAAGTTTGCTATACTAAAGACGTAGTGCATTTAGATCTGTCAGCCGTACGCGGACCACATTATATTGGCCATCCAGGGGGTGCCCTCAAGCCATACACGAACCACAGCACACTGGCCATGTACGGGAGGCTTGGGAGTGACATGGGTTGCATATGTGGCATCAAAGTTGTTGCAGGCCAAGCCCCTTCGATGCATGGAGTGGTAGTTGACATAGGCGGGCATCATTAGGATCTAAATCTCCACTTGTCAGGTTTGCTGACTAACTTATCTGGCAGTGTTTGTCGTTTCACTTTCACCGAGTTAAGACTCTGCCGACTTAGGGATCTGCTGAGCTAAATACACTTTGGGCGGTAAGTTGTCGAGATAAGGTCTATTGGGCTAAGGCCTATCAAGATAATTAAGTATAGAGTGTGGGCCGAGCTAACTTCCTATCCTAACATGTGCCGAGATGTTATCTCAGAAGTTATATTGTTGCCTCAGACTGTCCTCTACATCAATGTTGAGATAAGAGAGCTTCCTTAAGGTAGAGGATTAGGTGCTGGTAGCAGTTCTTGGTCCCCATTAGATGACTTAGCTCCTATGAGGCCAAGCTTAATAAATGGGACTTACCAATTGGATTAGATGGCCGAAAATTTTCCTCTTCAATATCCCATTAATAAAGACATTTATTTTAAATAAATGCTTGCATGAAGCACATCTTCCTCAGTACATGCATAAATGGGAGAGTTACTATAGCGGAGTACCACCAGGCTACATGGACCCCAAGTTATCAATTTTTTTTTACATTAAATCATTAAGATGATTATTACAAACTGTAGGGGAGGTCCACCTGTTGCTTGATCCATTGCTGCATAGCTACTGAAGATGTTCTTGACATCCCAACAAACCCTTATCTGAAACTCTGAATCCATGCATGCATTGGTGCTTCCATTGATGTCAACAATGCCATTGAGTGATACGTTTCTGCTAATTTGATATGACATTCTTTTAAGTCTTGTTAATGATCCCACCGCTCCTCACTTGACCAAACACTTCTCTTGGGACCATTTCGGTATAATTTTTTTTGAGAAATACTTTAAACACGTCCGCTCGGTTGTCCGGGCGGATGTGGAAGCGCCGCGGGCCGACTTGATTGGTCGGCCGCGCGGGCCCCACGCGAGTGCTTCCACGTCCGCCCGGTTGCCCGGGCGGACGTGCACCTAGCATTTCTCATTTTTTTTAAGCAATCCTTCATGTATATTGAAGTGTGCTACCCAATTTGGCCTATTTACATACTCCAAATTTTCGGAGAGAATAAAAAATTACAGAAAATATTTCTTCAAAAAGTGTAAAAATCATATATTTGTAATATTTTTTTGGACAAACCTGTGAAATTGAAACCACATGTTTGCATTTGCACAGGAAAGTTAAAGAGAAAGAAAGCATAGGTGGAAAATATATTTCAAAAATAAAATTTCCCACGATTTTTCAATAAAATAGAAACTATTTATTAAAAATCTCAACTACAAAATTTTCCCATGTTTTTTAAAAAATGTCAATTTGGTTAGAATAATAAAACAAAAGACATGCATTGGAGAATGCAAACCCCCAACCACCACCCCAATTCATCATGCAGGTATATAGACTTGTCATTTGGTGGCGATGTTGATGGGCTGTTTTCGGGTACGGATCCATTATCCATAGGCCCACTAACACGTAGACCAAAGTATTAGATGCACAACTGTTAAGAACAGTTGTAGGCCACAAGCTTATCTTCTCCATTAAGTTGGGATGTGAGATATGTGCATGGAAGGTGACTTTTTAAAAGTACCCTTTTTCTACATGAAATGTTGAGGAATACTATATGCCAAGTAAATGTTGATGTTGTAAATACATACGTGACTAATGCATATGAAGATGATAAGATATTAGATAAAAGAGAAAAAAGAGGTCACAAGAACTTTATATGTCTTATCTCAAATGTTGCCGTCTCGACAAACAATGATGACATGAGGAAGTTCTCTATTTAGTGCATACCTACATGGATAGATAAGTCAAGTATTACTAAACTGGTGAGAGTGTTAATAGATGCAAATTTGGATAAATCAGTTATAGATTATTAATTTCTACTGTTAACAATACCATATCCTTCTTTAGTAGGGACAACCACAAAGATTTCAAAGACATGTTTGGATCCTCACTCTATTTTTGATCTATTCTAATATCAAATATATCGTAAGTGTGGACGAGGAGAAGGAATAAGCATCAAGTTTGCTCTCGACTACTTCTTTAACTTGTAAGGCAACTAGTTTGAGGATGTAGATCTCAAGAACGACCATCTAACAATCAAATTAATAAAGAGAAGAGTTTGGTTCGAGTGAGAAGTTGAGCGAGAGAGAATTAGAGTAGGGTTATGCGTTTTGACGACGCCGCCTGACCTTCTCCTTATTTGTGACTGTTGATCTTTATTTAAATTCTTTTGTTGAGACCCTTGTCTTCTCCTTCTTTCTTGTGCCAAGAGGATTATCTTGGGCCCTGTCCTTAGGGCCAATCTAGACTTCCAGTCACCCTATATCACCATTGATGCCTTTCAATATTACGCCCACAAAATTAATTGTGCTAAATTCATGATGGGTGGAAAATTAAGGTAGTGTTTGAAAACATTTGTTAAAAAAGTGAAATTGGCAAAAATTGATATCATCGCGGAAGAACGTATGGAGTCACTTCCACGCATCGTCAACTACGTCGCGGAACGAAAAGGGTTCGAAAAAAAAAGAAGATGGCCACTGACATTGTGTCACAATGATTCAAAATTTTCAAAAGCGACCTCTCAACTATTTTTGAAAAAGCGAAGCTCCCATCTACTTTGTGTGTGTCTCTCTCTCTTCTCGAAAAATCTGCGCCGCACAAAAAAGTCAGAATACTAAAAAATATTTGAAAATTTACATAATTTTGTCAAAATTTTTACTTTTAAAATATTTTTTGACCGTGCTCCCAAACCACGCCTTAAGACTATGATCTACATTTGATGAAACTTTTGGACCGAGGGATGTGAGATGTCACATTCCATGTCCCATTCTAATCAAAGCCCAAGTTTTTTTCACATCACCATCTCATGAAACACGGATGCCCACAAGACAAGAGGTGGTCAGCTGAAGTCTCCATCACATGCACGTTGGCAGAAAACCAAGCTTTGACAAGTCCAATTTAGATGAAGCCACTATTCTTGGCACATGGCATGCATGCATCTCTTTGATGGTGACTTATCCAATTAAGTCTATGGGTGGGGCCACTTCTTTAGGAAAATTGACCTAATTAAATTCGTGAGAAAGAACGAGAGAATTACTTATCGTTAAAAAGTGCAGTAAGTAAGAATGAGGTGAATTATCCGTTCTATCGGTAGTGGATCTAGAATTTTTATTCAATGGGTGTATTTTTAAATATGTTTTTTGATCCAATGAAATCACTAATGGTAAAATTTTATATTATTAATTTTTAATTCAGTAGAATCATGTGACTAAGATTGTTCACGGTTCGGTTCGATCTAATTTAGACATCTTTTTTGAAAAAATCGAACCGAACTGAAATTATATTCAAATCGAACCGAACCGATTCGATTTGAACCGAAAAAAAACACAAAATAAAACACGTATAGGCGGTCCTGGGTTTCAAACCCAGGATCACTCAAGCGAAAGAAACACGCTAGCCCACTTGGCTAGACTTTCTTTTCATGATATTATTTATTATTTAAATATATTTAATATATATTTCGATTCATTTGATTTTCCTATGCAAAATCGAACTGATTTGTGAGATTGTTCAATCCGAACTGAACCGAACCGGTCAATTCAATTCGATTTTTCGAATTGAACCGATTAATAAACATCCCTACATGTGACCCCATTGACCTCAAAATAGATCCGCCACTAGATTCTATCTTATTATGGGACAAAAGTATTCAATTGGATATGCCAACATATTAGAGGAGGTGGTAACATTGGGTAAAGTGGGAGGCACTGACGACTACATATGGCGATAGTGAAATTATAAATTTTGTCCTCTTTGATATAGCTTATCCAAGTTATCCATGATAGATGATTTAGACCAATAATAAAATGGAATAAATAATCCACCTCATCCTAATATCATACCCGTGCTTTCTACTCCTTATAATAGACTCTTCTGATAACTTGGTAGTTTACTTGCGAACAAATTATCTATGAATAAGATAACTTTTTAATTTAACAAATAAAGTTATATTAAGACTGACAACTTTATTAGAGCTAAGAGGGGAAGTAGAGTTATCAAGACTCACCAATAACTATTGATAAAGTCTTGATAAGCTATCAAAACTATCAAAGTAACTTTCTATTTATCAAGATTAATAAATCCTTTTGATGGGAGATTACCTAGTTATCAAAGTAGGAAATGTCTATTGAGAGGAAGATGGTAGCGCTAATGAAACCCATGTCAAATTTCATGCCTTCTTTGTCCTCAAGTTCACAAATTAACGAGAGAAATATTTGTTACCAATTCGCTCTTGTAGCAAGTCCTACGTAAGTTATTTGTCAAATGATTTTATTAATTAAATATTTTGTCAGATCATTTTTTACTTTTTTAATTAATAAAATTATTTGACAAAAAAATCACATAAAACTTGTCATCAAGCCAAACTAATAATAAGTATTTCTCAATTAACGAAGATCAAACTCATATTTCTAAACTCTAATCTCCAACGACATCTTAACATCGTTACTGTCCATGCTCAAAGTTAAAAGTTTGTATGATCTTTTAAACAAACTCCTGTCCAAGTCTTGCATGCGACAACAACTACAAGACCAATGGGTTATGTGCCATGACCAAACGCAGACCATCAAAGTTCAAGAAGTCGAACGGGTTCTATCTATGGATTCTATGAGGGAAACCAAGTTGCCCATGCCCATGGCCGAGGGTCCTTGCACGGACAGGGAGAAAGGGAGGTGTAGAGCACACACCAAACCGGTGGAAGGTTAGCGGCGAGAGGGGGGGGGGATTGAAGGTGTAAGAGAGGGGTGGAGAAAAGGAGCAGAGGGAACCTTCTGGTGGGCAGCGGGGCGCCATTGATGACCTCACTCCCTCCGTCGCCCAGAGCATGGGAGAGGGCCGCTGTTGGCCCTTCTACTTCCACAGCGGCCGCTGGCAACAGCTCAAGATTTTAATACCGCCCCAACCAACTCCGCGCCGCCCCGGCCCCAGCGAACGCCAATTATATCAGCAGCCCCCACCCCTCTCCTCGGTTCTCTCCGATATCCTCGAGGCTCCCTCTCTCTCTCCTCTCTCTCTCTCTCTCTAACAGTTCAGGGTTAAACTGTAGCATGGCATGCTGCTCTCGTGCCGGTGCCGCCTCCTTCTCTCTCTAACTCAAAACAGCACCGAAAGGTTTGGTTTTGCTCCCTCCTCTCTCTCTAATCCGGCCGCCGCCTCGGCAAAGGAACCGCCTTGCTATCACATTCCCTTCCTTTTGCCCCGGGCTTGGAGCAGGCCAACTACCCAGCTGTTCCTACTGCTCATGCACGCCAGCTCCATCCCGGGATCCTGGGTTTTGGCTAGACACAAGAAACCAGGAAGAAGGTGACGAGGGGGGAAGGGTTGGGCGGCAATTGGAAGGGAGAGGGGTTGAGGGAGGCGGCGGGAGCAGACATCAGCAGGGGGTTTGGAGTTTCCGACACGGAAGCTGCCGCCCTTCCTCCTGCTTCTTGACTTGTTCTCCTCGTTTTTTTTTTTTCTCTCTTTTTCTTTTTAAAATCTGGGTTGGAGAGGTAGCTGGCCAAATTGTCGGAGACGATTCCAAAGGCTGGTGCTTGTTTCTTGTTTCTTGGTGTGAATTGGGTGGGGTGGGGAGGATCGTCCGCGTCGTGGAGTGTTTCTGTGTGAAAACCAGGTGAGAGGGCAGCTGGTGTTTCTTCCAGAAACCCGCCTGTTGCATTTGAAGGCTAGATTGGACGGATTCGTCTCTTTCCGTCTTTGTAACCAACGTTCTTTCGTGTGGGTTTTGGGTTTTTCTCGTATGCTGCTATAAGAAGCGGAAAGATCGAAGTTTTGATTGCTTGGGGAAGTCTTCTTCATGAGTCCTGAGAATTTTGAGGTCAGTCTCAAGGAAAAGGAGGAGCCTTGTTCTCGGAGGAGATTCTTCTTGCAGATTTCCGTTTGATTCCTTTTTTCCAGAGCCAATTTCACACGAATCCTACCGTTTATATAGGCATATACCTCTTGAGCTGTCTGTATCCTGAAGAACTCGGTTTTGGGTTCCTGCTGAGGGGAGATGGTGAGCAGTTTGGCAGGTAACCACGATTCCGTTCATTCCAATGGTTCACTTCACAACTCGCATGGCACAGAGGAGAAGATTGATGAACTGCGTCGCCTCCTTGGCAAGTCCGATGGCGATCCCCTAAAGATTGTGGGTGTTGGTGCTGGTGCTTGGGGCAGTGTCTTTGTTGCTCTGCTTCAGGACAGCTATGGCAGCTTCCGGGATAAGGTCCAGATAAGGATATGGAGGCGCCCAGGGAGATCTGTGGATAGGTCCACTGCAGAGCATCTGTTTGAAGTTATTAATTCTCGGGAGGATGTGCTGCGGCGCCTCATAAGACGCTGTGCATATTTGAAGTATGTTGAGGCAAGGCTTGGAGACCGGACACTGTTCGCAGATGAGATATTGAAGGATGGTTTCTGCTTAAACATGATTGACACACCTCTATGCCCAATGAAGGTGGTAACTAATCTGCAGGAAGCAGTTTGGGATGCAGATATAGTGGTGAATGGTTTGCCATCCACAGAAACCAGCATTGTGTTTGAAGAGATCAGCAGGTATTGGAAGGAAAGACTCACCACGCCCATCATTATATCCTTGGCAAAGGGTATAGAAGCTGAGTTGGATCCAGAACCACGTATAATAACACCCACGCAGATGATAACCCGTGCAAGTAAGAATTTTCATTTTTTGCATAGATTTTCCTCATTTTCTTGTGACCAGCATATAGAGGTTTCCTGTTCTCAGTCGTTTGTAGGGTTTTGCAATTTTCTTTTCATTCAATCTTATTTGATGCATTATGAAGCTAATTTGAATGAGCATCTTGGTGATTGTTGCCATGGTGATAAAGAGAAATTGTGATCATGGGAAATAAAGAAACAAAAGGGTTTAACTGAATTTCAAGTCATTTCTACTTCAGTGAGGCAGATCTAGGTCAGAAATGGAAACCCATGACTATGAACGAACAGCACCTCTCACCCCAACAAGACAAATAAAAGAAAAGTCTAATGTAGGATTAGATGGTCACTATGGATGAAATGATCATTGAGCACAATAGGCAGTTCCTTAATGGACTGGAGAATCCTTCCTTCTTTGTTTCAATAATCAATGTAAAGAGATTCTGCAACCCACAATTTGTCTTAGGATCACAAAAATATGCGAACTCTAATCTTTAAGACCATGGGCTAATCTTGTTGCAGTCTTGTAGCTATTTCTTTTCCATAGTAAACAGAGCTCAGTTAGGGGTTGTGATGACAGTATTATATCTCTGAAACCAAAGAAGAAACACATCCAGTTTGTTCCTTCTTTTTTTGGTTCATTCATTCTGTGATATAATTCATGGTTCATTTGATATCGTTCTTTATTGGCAAGAATAGTCCTATCGTGTATTCCTTCTTTTTCTTTTAATCTCTAAACAGCATCCATTTTTTCTTACGTAAATGTGTCTGGCAGCTGGGATTTCAATAGAGAACATTGGCAAGGGTAGTCCTATCGTGTGAATTCCTTCTTTTTTTTTATTCACTAAGCAGCATCTTTTTTTCTTTTGTAATTGTGCCTGGCAGCTGGGGTTCCAATAGAGAACATCCTATATCTAGGGGGACCAAATATTGCTTCAGAGATTTATAACAAAGAATATGCAAATGCTCGTATATGTGGAGCTGAAAAGTGGAGGAAACCACTTGCGAAGTTTTTGAGGCAGCCTCATTTTATTGTGTGGGACAATAGTGACCTAGTCACACATGAAGTAATGGGTGGGCTGAAGAATGTCTATGCAATTGGTGCTGGTATGAATTTTTTCCCTCGCTTTCCTCTACTCTTTCTCTTAATGGCTTTATAGGTAAACGAAGCTTATCAAACAAAATGTACAGTGTCAAAAAAACCCTTATCTTTATCTCTGTTGTGTGTGATCTAAGAAACAATTGATGGCATATGCCTGTGATATTTATTTACATGATGTGGTTCTTTAATTAGATATCTTTTCTAATGCGATTTATGCTTGGACATCAAAATAATCATTAGTGATATAAAGAAGTCTGCTGATTTATTATGAGGTCTTTGCAGACAGGAAGATTTGTAGAGGTTTTTATTTATTTATTTGCATTTAGATGTTATGATCTTTAGCCTGTCAGGTAACATCACCATGCACATAAATGATGTCCTGTTATTTTCCTGGTTCCTTGATCCATGTACGTCAAATAATTTCTATAGCACTTTTCTGATGATATAATAAGCAAACTGAGAAAACAATACCCAATGCCATTGATGATTTTTTTTTTTTGAAAAGTGGATAGTACCACAAGTATATTAATAAAATAGAGAGAGGATGTACAAGTATAGGCCAAAAAGAGAAATCCCGAAAAACAGCCCTGACCACCTATACATCAGCAGCCACAACAAGATGGATCGGGTGAAAAATTGAAAGGAGTCACAAGCATCATTCATTGTCTTGCATGATGATGTTCCAGTTGTCTTTGATGAGATGTTGTGTAGTAAAAGGAAGCTTCCCAAGTATATTCTCAAAATGGAAAAGAGAAAAATTCTTCAAAAGCATAGGATAAAGCTAGGAAGTACATAGAAATTTCAGCATGTCCAATGTGTATTATGAGATACATGAACCAAGAAATTGTCTGATTTTTACTTCTAGAATGATGTGTAGGTTCTTGTAATTGTTGAAGGCACTATTTCCTGCAAGAGAAGTGAACATGGAGGGGGGGGGGTATTACAGGTGAGTCCTTTGAAGACTTGAACATGAAGAAGAAGATGATGAAAGAGTCAACAAAATGAAGAAGTGGATGAGAAGAAGGAAAGAAAGAGAGAGACAGGCCTACCTCGTGGACAGCCACTGTCAATTGCCGACTCTTTTTCTTGTGCCAATCCGCATGTCCACCTGTGGGACACGGGGAGTCTGTGATTAGGGCTGCCTTAGTCAGAAAGAACTTGAAACTCCTTACACGGATGTTTCTATAATTTCCCTCTAAAGTTCTTAATATCCATGACTTGTCTGAAGCGGCCCAGATCAGGCGGGATACATGATATGGTCCCAGTTGTACTAAAAAAAACTTTTGAATATCAGTTGGATAATATAGGATTTGACAACTGATATCCTAGGTGAGTCCTTTGAAGACTTGAACATGAAGAAGAAGATGTTGAAAGAGTCAACAATATGAAGAAGTGGATGAGAAGAAGGAAGGAAAGAGAGAGACAGGCCTACCTCGTGAACTGCCACTGACAATTGCCGACTCTTTCTTGTGCCAATCCACATGTCCTCCTGCGAGACACTGGGAGTCTGTGATTAGGGCTGCTTGAGTCAAATCACGGATGTTTCTATAATTTTCCTCTAAAATTCTTAATATCCATGACTTGTCTGAAGTGGCCCAGATCAGGCGGGATACATGATATGGTCCCAGTTGTACTAAAAAAAAGCTTTTGAATCTCAGTTGGATAATATAGGATTTGACAACTGATATCCTTGGGCTCTCATACCAGAGCTTTTCTCCCTAATCGTTAATGTATAAAATTATGTTATCTTTGTGCTAGAGAAAGTTGTTTCCATTGCCACACTCCATGTAGCTTATTTTATTTCTATTACAAAATTGATACTTGTGAGGAATCCTCAGAGAAAGTTATCCTTGTTCTTACTCAAAGAAATTCTCTGCTAGACAAGCTTCCAGACATGTTTAGAACAATTTATCTGTTGCTCTGGCTGTAACATTGAAGGTGGCCAATAATGTAAAAAATATGGTTCTGCATTACTGGAAACCCAGAACCTTGGCAACAATTGTGAACATACCTAGTGTTGCAATTTTTCATTTAACTCAATGAAGTGGGTTAGATTTTAGTTCAGGTCAAATTAATATCCTAAACTATTAACTTTTCAGATAACGGCTCATGTCTAACTTTTCAGCTCATGGATGCATCTATTTGGGAGAATATTTGTTTCAACCTCATTAGAGATGCAACTATCTGAAGTTTCTATTTATAGTCTTCTTCATTTTTAGACCTACACAACAAAATGCAGATTTCAAATGTGGATTGACTTGCAAAGGGGGTTTTCGGACGCTGAAATTTCTCCCCCCTCTCGAAAAAGGGAAAAGATATTTGGGGTGCATGATGTTTCATTTTGTGCCAGTGTGCCACTCTGTTTAACAGACGATTTGGAAGTTCGCTTGATGCGAGAATTTGCATGTCTATTCATTGGACGATTGTGCCTATATTTTGGTATATTTGTTCCGCGCATTTATTTTATCAGGCGAATTGGGTTTCATGTATTGGACCTTTCTCTACCAACCGAAGTCAATGTTAATTTACATCGAGATGACCTTGAACACTTTTGATTCTCTGCCAAAGAACATCTTTTGTCTCTATTCGTTGTGGCGATGATGACCTTGATGGTCACCCTCTATGGATACACACTTTTACAAATAAAAATAAAGGCTTTATTACTTGTACACATATAATTTGAATCACAATTTGTCTTACAAGACCTGTACAAGTGGTCCCGATTATATAATCGGGTCTTCAAAATTACATTATGTCACGATCGGACAGTTATACTTGAACTTCATCACAATCAGATCGTTGGATCTGGGCTTCATCACAATCAGACTATTAGATTTGAATTTTACCACGATCAGACCGTTGGATTTGAACTTCAACATGATCGGACCATTGGATCTGGGCTTCATCACAATCGGACTGTTGGAATTGAGCTTCATCACAATCGGATCGTTGAGTCGCCAAGATGATCATTGTCGGCCTATTGTGTTTGTTTCATTGCCAACACCATCTTTTTGACTGTGATGGGACTTTTAAGTGGTCTTGCTGGACATGTTTGTAATTTCCCACCATTTTTGGGTATTTCTGCAATTTCCACTTTTTTGGGTGTTTTTGTAGTTTTCTACCCTTTTTGGGTATTTCTACAGTTTTTTACCTTTTATGTGTGTTTCTAAAATTTTCCACCCTTTTTGGGTATTTTTGCAATTTTATATCCTTTTTGGGTATTTTTGTAGTGTTCTATCGTTTCTGGGTTTTTCTGCAGTTTTGCAGCATTCTTGAGGTCTTTATAGTCATTTGTTGATTCCTCTGAGTACATTTGTCATTTTTTGACTTCCTAGGGTTTCCGCCATTACTTGACCTTCTTGGACTCCTCCGCCATTTGTTGACAGTCATTGACATTTGTGCTGTTTCTTGGCATCCCTGAGGATTCCTGATATGTTCAGTCTTAAGCCTAGTCCAGGAGAGCGCATGTCACTTTAGAGAAGTGATGTGGGTCCCGCTTCACTGAGTTGGGCAAAAGGCATGATCCTTATGGGATTTTCTCCCTTTGAAGAGACTTTTCTACAATTTTCACCATTTGGATGGTGTTTTTGCAACTTCTCTCTTCAGGAATTTTTCTGTAATTTCATGTCCCTTCAGGGGCTTCTCTACAATTTCTACCCCTTGGAGGGTATTTCTACAATTTGTCTTTTTTTAGGATATTCTTGTAATCTCCCTCCAAACAGGGGCTTCTTTACAATTTTTCCTTGAATGGGTATTTGTGTAATTGAACATGCACATACACAAACTTATGACTTTAGGGACTTTCACATAATTTCACATACACAAACTTATGCTTATTACATTTTTGCCCACAAAGATATATACACACTGCACATATTTGCTGGAAGTATATTTACAAACAATTGGGTGGTTTTAAAAACCACCCTTATAATCCCAACAAGCATAAACACACCTTCCCCTCTTTTTTTTTTTAGAACACCACAAACACAAGGGATGGCCCCAAGGGGGACCAAAGTGAGTGCCTAGAAGGCCATTGTTCTTCCTCTCCTTCTCTTCACCCCTACCCCTCTTTTTATAGGGCTTGAGGAGCCTTCATGGGGAGGTTCCCGGGGAAACATGTTCCCCGGAAGAGAAGTTCTCGCCAAACAAGGTTCCCCAGAGGGGGAAATTCCCCGGGCACATAGGAGGGGGAAAACCTCCCTGCCAACGTGGGCGGGGAACTTCCCAGCTCGCACGGGGGAAACTTCCCTGCCAGCCTGGGCAGGGAACCTCCCCACCCGCGGGCAGGTGGGAACCTCCCCGCCTTCGTGGGTGTGGAACTTCCCCACTTGTGCGGGGTAAACTTCCCTGCCAGAGGGGGTAAACTTCCCTGCCAGCGGGCGTGAGTGAGAGTGTTTTGGGTTATTTTTAGACTTTTTTGGGGGGTAAGTTTTTGGTGTCAACAAGGGGGTACTCTGTTTTCCAAATATTCATGGTCCTTTGGTTTAGATTTTCATTATTTGATAAACCTGGCACTTTGAATTTACTTGTTTCTGAACTGATAAATATCAAGAAAGATGACCGCCATGCCATAAAATACCACTTTTCTTGTTTTTTAAATCCTCCCAGTGACCTGGATGTTTCTAGACCATTGTGTCTGGACTCAGTTCTGGGCTTGGTTTCGTGCACACCTAGGCGGCTTCGTGAGACACAGACCATTTTTTCTTTTCTTCCGCCTTGGTGGTCTGTGGCATGCCACAATTACATGTATTTGATGAAATATTATTATTCCCTCTAAGCATTTTGACCTACATAAGTTCATATGGATCCAATTGCATATATATTTCAAGATTTGCGTGTCCTCCAAACCATTGATATCATTATACTAGCATTCTCAAATTTTAAAAATTCAGCTGGTTCATTATTTACTTCCTTTGAGAAATCAGCTCCATCTGGTGTTAGAAATTTTGTAATGCCTTTTCAGGAATGGTGGCTGCTCTGACAAATGAAAGTGCAACAAGCAAATCGGTGTATTTTGCACATTGCACATCAGAAATGATTTTTATAACCCATCTATTGACTGAACAGCCAGAGAAGCTAGCTGGGCCTTTACTTGCTGACACATACGTGACTCTTTTGAAGGGCCGTAATGCCTGGTACGGGCAGATGTTAGCCAAGGGAGAGTTGAGCCTGGATATGGGTGATAGCATCAAAGGCAAGGGGATGATCCAGGTCTGTTTCCCCATCGTCTGGCATTCCACATTTCAACGTGGCTTTCATGTGCATACATTCACATTCCTGTCATAGTTGTTATTACTATAGTTGTTGGATGGGGTGGGGAGCACATCCTCCAATCTTGCATGTAACCGGGGATTAGTGTTTTTATTGTTACTCTACCTGCCATAGCTAAGAAAATTTAGGCATCGAATGCAAGGATGGCTGTGTCGGTTTCGGTTTCGAACTCCAAACAGATTGGTTTTGCTTTCGGGTGTATCATGCGTATCTGGTGGACTTGAACTCCCCTCTTAACTCCCCTTAAGAGGGGAGTTCGTCTGGTTTTGGACCATGTTTTTGGGTATTAGCAAGGTCCAAAGCTGATACGTTTCAGCTGAAACTTATCGATTTTGGCTGATACTGCCAGCCATGGTCTAATGATGGTCTTTTTTATTAAAGTTTGCTTTTTGTGCGCCATCAACTATGTTGATATGGTAATGAATACTTCTTGTTCCTCTTTTAATTGCTTTTACCTCCCATGCAGGGTGTCTCTGCTGTTGGGGCATTTTATGAACTGCTCAGTCAGTCGAGCTTAAATGTGATACACCCTGAAGAAAAGAAGCCAGTTGCTCCAGCTGAGCTCTGTCCCATTTTGAAGACATTATACAAGATACTGATAACAAGGTATGCATGCCTCCTATCTCCCTACAGTCATCTTCTGTCGAATTCCACACCGAAAGCTCCTTGGATTACCCGACGCTGAATGTGAGACTGAACTTAGTACCTGTAGGAAGTTTTATTAGATAGAATAGGAAAATGCCCATTGTTCATTCGATGGGATAGCATATCTTCCATTTGTAACTATGCTTAGTTTTTATGTTTTTTGCTCACTTAGGAGTGACTTGTTGAACAGTGTTCCTGAAAGCTATTTTGCCATCTATCTGTGTACCTGATGTAAAGAACTACCTATATGAGGCTTCACCTGGTTCCATACTCTGGTTGTTAATGACCTGGGAGTGTGAATTTTTTTTTTGTAGTAGTATTAGGTGAAATTTGTTTCTTTTGTATGCTATCAAGTACCCGTGTGAAATTCTGGTCTGATCTGTCTGGTTTCATGTCCACAGGGAATATCCATCCCACGCCATCCTCCAAGCATTGAGAGATGAAACAATGAATGATCCACGTGAGCGCATTGAGATCGCTCAAAGCCATGCTTTCTACAGGCCATCCCTGCTCGGGGCAGCCGTTGGAGGGTGTACCAAATGAGCTATCCAAGCCCAGGGAGTATGGGGTTTCTCATGCTGTCCAAGTCTCCATGCATTCTGCAAGCAATCAAATTTTAAATGTGTTCTATGTTTGTAAATTTCTTAACTAGTTATGTAACTATGTATTATACGTTATTCAATGGGAAATCTTGTGCCTTTTTCCTTGAGTTGCTCAAGATGGTCTTTTGCCGCCTCAAATTAGATTGGAGATGCGTTTGATTTGTAAAGATTGTTGTAGTTTCTGAAAGCACGGTTCTCTAGTGACTGGAAATTTTAGTAGAAAGTAGATTCTTTCATTCAAGAGCAAGAGTGGATGTCTAAGACGATTGAGGAGGGCTACAGTCTGAAAGGGTAAAATTTTAAGAACTGTGGACTGGACAAACCTCACTTGATGGAGGATTTTAAAATCCAAACCCTGGATAAACATATTTGAAAGCCCTTTTTTCTTCCTTTCCTTCCACTAAATCTTTACAATATTTATTACTCAACGTTAATACCCCAATATCACATCTTTTGCCTTAAAACACCTAGCTTTATGCTCTAATCGTCAACACCCATCCTCACAACTTCAACTTTATGGAACAACAGTTGCATCCCTAAATAAAGAGAAACTGAGAATAGGAACGAGAAAGTTGAAGTGCCTTCTTTCTGGAAGCATTTAGAAGAGTAAAATCACAAATTGTGATATTTATGGACAGTATTCTATATGATATTCTTCCAGCAATTATGATTACATAGTTCGGTCAAAAATAATTATTGTTTAACATTTTGAACCTGATCTTCTGAGACAATGTCCCCAAAACTCTGGTTATTAAGTCCCAAGATGCATGAAGAAAGATGATAAGGACCAGGTCTTTCTCCCTGGGAGGCAAATATGGCAGATATCTGTAACACAAAAAGAAAAGTCCAAAGAAATCTACACAAGAGGCAAAAAGTCTACAAAAATATATAGATTAGGCAAGCAAACCCAGGAGGCTTGAAGATAGTTTTTACATACATACACCTTTCCAAGAAGGCAAGAACCCTCGAGCTTGGATGGCTTCTGGACTTTTCAACAGGACTCCAAGTTTACATCTTCTATTAAGAGAAGGGAGTCCTCGTTCCAGAATTTATCCCGTGTTAGTGTAAGTGCCCAGAAAGACTAGTTAGCAGCATCAAGGAACTTTGCAAACTAGTCTTTCTAGACAGAACAAGGAGTTTAAGATATGCCTAGAAAGACTGGTTAGCAACACCAAGGAGCTTTGCTTAATTGATGTTGCTAATGCCAGTGGGTGCCTTGATCTCAAGAAGGCCTAAGCAAAACAATGAACATGACTGAAGTGATAAGCCAAAAAGTACAGAAGGGATGTGATTCTGTGAACTCATGCAAATTGGAACAAGCAGGCAGACACCACAAGATTTTGCAGAAAAGCAGGAGCATAAACACCGAAATAAACTGCGACTCCGAAGATCTTGAAACCGAAAGAAATTGACAGAAATTACTCTTAAAGGGAATACATAAAGAAACAGACCAAAAGGTGATCCAAATATTAACTAAATCTGCCTTCATTCAATAGAGGAATTTCGAAATGGAGGTGATGCATGGGCAATGCAGACAAAGACCATCTGGTTGAGATGATAGTAGAGAGTCACAAAAGTATCATCAACTCTGTCACAAAACTTTTGCATATGGACTATTATTAGAATGAACAAGTGCAGATGTGTCACTCCATTAGAATCTGCACAGATTATCATCAGAAATGTCAACAGTAAGCAAAGAAAACACAAGATTGGTCTTTTGAAATCCAAGTGACATTTACTGCAAGATGATTCTGATGTTGAAATTCTCCTTGAATGAGCTAACAATTTTCCCATCAGTCAGATGTGACAACTTAAATTCTTTCTTTCAAACATAGAAGCCAAGGGAGGCTTCCTATTTCAAAGAAAAGATTTGAAATTTTAGTTACCCTCTGCAAAGGCATTGCTTGAGCAAGTTGTCTAGGTTTTTCTGACGAAATGGATTTCCTTAATGCTGCAACCCACGAGATCCATTGAGTCATGAACACTAGTTTCCAGCTTATTCAAACTATCTATAATCTCAGCAGCATATCCAGTGGAACAACCATCTATAAAAAAGCATTGCTTCCAAACATGGAAATTACAGCAAGCGTTGTTTTGAGTTAAGCAAATATTACAAAAACTGGCACTAAATTGATATTTATTTTTGAGATTTAAGTCATCAAAAGCCATTAATAACTACAGAAATTCTGGAGCTCGTTATGTAGTAGGATCGGGATCCATTTATCAGTATTAATGGATTCATGCACTGTGACGAAAACTGATGAGATAAAAAATTCATTCATCAATAACAGCAAAGACTCATCAGAAAAAGGGATCGTATCTCGATTGGAAAAGCAGTTTGCACGACCAAAATCTGTTGAAACTTGAATAGAAAATTGGAAGCACTGCTGTGAAAACCAAAGGTCCAGCATTGGCGCTATTTTCAGTTTGTAATGGCAATCCATCAATCCAGACAATAATAGTCTCGAGGAAACCTATCTACACCTTCAGAAAATATTGAATTTGCTTCCTTTCTCACATAGTTTCTGTTTTCACCTCAATATGTATTCAGAACATTCTAACATGTGAAACCCACATTACATCAGATGCCCAAGAAAGAACTTGGGTGTGTGGTAATCTGACATGTAACATTGTTCAATAGAGACATCACGGTTTTGCGGCTTTGCTCCAGTGTTTAAGCGTAATCCCATTTGGGCAGTTAACAACGACGGCTGATACATTGCTTCAGAAGCATGAAGAGCACACAGGAAATGCAATGAAAATTGAGATAGGAGCAGGGAACTTACACTTTATTATTCAAATTTCTTCGGAAGGAGTGGTTACAGAGAGAGCCAGATGGCTTTTGGGAGTGGGAATGATGCGACATGAATTAATCCTACTTCTAAGTACATGGCTCTCTCAGAGTTCTGGAAGATAGTCTGGGACAAATTGTGGAACAAAAACATCCAAATCAAACTTATCAACCTATGAATCTTTTTATGATTATGTGGGTAAGATGTTGATCTTCCTGGCTTGCATTCAGACAAAGAACATGAAGTCATGAACAGAACAGGGCATATCTTGAACCAAAAACTTTAGTTTTTGACAACATTTTCTTGTATTCCTCTTGCCATCTTTTCTCCTGATCTCATGGTCAGTTCTAGCTTGGCAATCTGACATAGCATTTCCTTCCAAATGTTTTGCCACTTTTCTGGTTGTGCCAGCCAGGCTGGGCTGCTGCTATGGAGATGCAGTCAACAGAAACAGATCATGTGGCATCAACCAATATAGGTAGGATGCATCGAATGGATTTCGAGAGCAGCAGATTGAGAACATCTCAAATAAAAGAACAATCTTCAAAGCTTATCATTCAAAGAATTTCATTGAATTAATGATGGGCATCAGCGCCAAAAGCAAAGAGTCTCCAGAAATTTCCAAGGGCCCATAAATATATTACATTAATATATCTCATCACAGAGTACAAGGTACACTGACCAACTAAGATCACTGAAGAAGAGGTAAGAAGAGAGTGATGTAGTAGTATTTACATCTCAAGTAAGCGTGGTAAGCCCTTCACTTTTTAGGTTTTGCCAAGGATGCCTATCCTCAGATATTCCAGGAGCTATTACTACACCCTAAAATATGATTCAATATAACAGATTCATGGCAATCTATGGCAAATGATGAACCAAAAGGTTTATGATTTTTGGGTTGGATATTACCACCTAGCATGATGCAACTTATTCTGCTTGAGAAGAGGATGAAACCAGATTTCCCACCACATCCATGGAGCTCACAACTTCGACGTCCAGATTTTGCCCAACATGACCATTTGGGTCACTCTGGCAGTCCATAATTGCAGGTTGGCAGCTTCTTTCCCATCCAGCCAACCTCACTGCCCCCCCGATGCATGCCATGTTGGTATCGCACTGATAACCAGGATCATTGCATTGTTTCTGATATGGGAACAGACCCAACTCTGCATCAATTTTCCCCCTGAGATCCACCAGAAGAACTCTCAACCTGAGCACCTCAGCTTCAAGAGCTGCCTGCCCCTGCAGTCTCTTCATGAGCTGCTGATTCAAGAGGCGCAGTTTCTTGACTTCCTCCTCCAAATAAGCTGCGTGGGCCTTCTTCTTCTCTCTGTACTTCCTGACCGCCTCCCTGTTCCCCAGCGGCTTCCTGGACTTCTTGGGCTCTTCTTCCTCTCCCTCATGTTCTTCGGTGGCGATGACCCGGGTGTGCGTGTGGTAGCATGTGTGGGTGTGCCCGGCGGCGTCGGGGCCCGGAGGGTTGCAAGTGTGGGTATGAGTGCACGTACTGATGCTCCTCAGTAGCTCATCGAGCTCGCTGGGCATGTCCGGGTTTGGTGCGAGGTGGATCGGCAGGCCTACTTCTCCATCGTCCATCCTTACACCTTGGTCATCCAATACTCTTGTGAATTCGTGATTGTCCTTGGGAGTTCTGCAGAATACAGACGAAACCCAGGTGAGAAATTCATGTCCTCGAAAGCAGACGTGCAGAGAGTAGCAATTACTGCTGCCGTCAAAATTTGTACCTTTGGCCCAACCTAACCATAAAACAGCTCAAAAACGCAAGAAGAGGGCACTGAAACCCGAAGCAAGGAGAACCCAAAATGGCAGATTGCTGGTGAGGGCAGGGCAAGGTCACTGAGATGGATGCCAAAACCACAGGAATATATGCGAAGCCTATCTATCTCCAGGGAATAAATCTAGGGAAGCGCCAGGCGGGAGAACCAGCCGCTCCCGGGGTAGATATCGCGACCAGAGGCGACAGGCACAGGAAAAGAACAAAAAGCAGCCAAATTCCAGCTCCAGATTACACAGATTCCTAGCCTCCCTTCACCCCAAAAGAACGGCTTTTCCTGAGAAATCAAAGGTCGACCCGGATTGGGATCCTCCCCGGGGAGCCCCAATCGACCACCAAGACGAGAGCTTGGCGCAAGGAAAAAGAAGGGCAGAGAGAAGCAGGAGAGATGCGGGAAGGGGAATCGCAGCTCCCCCAAGTGGGCAGTGGAAAAAAAGGGCTAGCTGTTGCTTTTCTTTAGCTCTTTCCCTTCTGAGATTTACGAAGAATCTGAAAGAAGAAAGATGGGTGGGGACCCTGCGGCTGGATATGGAGATGGACGGGGGAGAGGAGGAAATTGCTGCTTCGCTAGCCCAGTTTTCTTCTTGCTTCCTGATATCATCCCCCTGATGAAGGGGTGGACTTTAGAACCCAGACTTCAGAACCCACGAGTGCTCTCCTAAGACATAAACAAATCCTCCTTTCTCTCTCTTTCTGTCTCCATCTGCCGCCCCACCGCCATGTCTGCCACATAAGAGAGGTCTCCCTCAGGGTTTGTGTGCCCCACGACGCCCCGTCCTTGGGGACTATTTCTCCTCATATCTCACCAGACACACTCCATATTCTGCATACTGTTGTCAACCCCTTCAGCTGCCATATTCCCCTCCCTTGCCTCCTCACACATCTCGTCTTAGAAAACGACAGCCACATATGCATGCTTCTGCGCTATGTGCAGATGACACGAGGGACTAGTTCTTCGCTGCTGGGGTATCTCTTGCTTTTGAGATAGTGGAGGGGCCGGGGAGAAACCAGGGCGATGGCAGTTGTCCCACCAGTTGAGATCAAATGCACAGAGGGAGCCTTCCCTCCCACCATTTCTTTTCACCGGTGGGCATTGTCTAAGGCAAGGATAGGCAGCCAGTTTTAATTAGAAAAAAAAAAAGAAGAAGATATAAATAATAACTATGTTAAGGACCATAAGATCTTCGATTCGGTGCTACACTATTAACTATACTTTTTCACCCTTTTTTTTTTCTTTTGAAAAAATGACAAAATCTTCCACCACTAAACTAGGAAGATAACTCTCTCTCTTTCTATCTTAAGTTTAATTCGACACTGCTTCTCCCTATCTCTCTCTCCCCTGCACCAAAATGTCATTGTGAAGAAAAAGGAGTAATCTGTGAGGGCCTATTTCTAAGTTATTGTGATGAGAAATGCTAATTACACGTGCACCAGGGTATAAATTTCACATTGGAATCATCGAGGCGCTTTCGATTGGGCCGCGTGGAAAGTGTTCACGTCAGCAGCCCAGCACACGTCTCTGTCTGGGCGCGTGTCTTCCCGAGGTCCGCTATCATGAAAACTGCCCAGCACAGTGGAAAGTGCTCACGCCAGCAGCCTAGCACAATGAGAGATATATTTAATTAATTCAAAATATACTTTTTGAATTGGAAATCAAAATTTCTCATGGAGTCACGAAATATGTTTCTTCCGGTGACAAATAGATTTCTTCTGATAACAAATATGTTGATTCTAGTGACAAATATATTTCTTTTGGTGACAAATAAGTTGATTCCGATGACAAATAAGTTGATTTCGTGTCTTAAGTTATTTATATGGAGTCATGAATTAGAGTGACAAATAAGTTAATTCTGGTGACAAATAGGTAGATTCCAGTGACAAATAGGTCACTCCTGGTGACAAATAACTGACTTCATGTCTTAAGTGATTCAGTGACAAATAGATTGATTCTAGTGACAAATAAGTTGATTCTAGTGACAAATAGGTCACTCCTGGTGACAAATAGTTGACTTCGTGTCTTAAGTGATTCAGTGACAAATATGTCACTCCTAACGACAAATAAGTTAATTCAGTGACTTCGTGTCTTAAGTTAATTCTGGTGACAAATAGGTTGATTCCAGTGACAAATAGGTCACTCCTGGTGACAAATAGCTGACTTCATGTCTTAAGTGATTCAGTGACAAATAAGTTGATTCTAGTGATAAATAGGTCACTCCTGGTGATAAATAACTGACTTCGTGTCTTAAGTGATTCAGTGACAAATAGGTTGATTCCAATGACAAATAGGTTGATTCTAGTGACAAATAGGTCACTCCTGGTGATAAATAGCCGACTTCGTGTCTTAAGTGATTCAGTGACAAATAGGTTGATTCCAATGACAAATAGGTTGATTCCAGTAACAAATAGGTCACTCCTGGTGATAAATAGCTGACTTCGTGTCTTAAGTGATTCAGTGACAAATAGATTGATTCCAGTGACAAATAAGTTGATTCCAGTGACAAATAGGTCACTTCTGGTGACAAATAGCTAACTTCGTGTCTTAAGTGATTCAGTGACAAATAGATTGATTCCAGTGACAAATAAGTTGATTCCAGTAACAAATAGGTCACTCCTGGTGACAAATAGTTGACTTCGTATCTTAAATGATTCAGTGACAAATAGGTCACTCCTGATGACAAATAAGTTGATTCAGGTGACAAATACCTTAAGTAAGTCACGAACTGGAGTGACAAATAAGTTGATTTTGGTGAGAAATAGGTGACCAGTGATGACAAATAAGTTGATTCCGGTGATAAATAAGTCACTCTCGGTGACAAATAAGTTAATTTCAATGACAAATAGGTCCAATCGATCATCATATTTGTCCTGCAGTGAATTTAATAATGGCAGGTGGTTTCATGATGGCGGGCTTCGAGAAGATGCGCGTGTAGATGGTGTGCATTGGGCTGTTGACGGGAGCACTTTTCACGCGGTACAATAAAATACTTCTCGACAATTCCAACACGAATTTATACACGGATATAAGTGCAGCTAGCATTTTTGTATGGAGACAAAGCAATCAGGCAAACCAGAAGGGTGTTCTGCAACACACACAAAACCAAAAAAAAAAAAAAGAAGAAGAAGAGGCAAACGTCACCCTCTTGTCATCACTTCACATCCCAAGTAAGATCCATCCTAGTTTTCTTGCTATAGCTTGGATCAATAGCTGGTGCTTAAACAAACAACAGGAGCCTTCTTCTTGTGACACGCATCACACAGTGGTGTGTTCAACTGAAACTCTCCATTTAAATACAGAGGGCACGACCATCAGAAGCAAAAATCTTCACATATAAAATCACACCCCTCCATCCTCTGACCAGCTCCCAATTCTTATCAGAAAAAAAATGGAGAGGTGGATTGTTCTATAATCCCAGGGACAAGCAGCAGGAAAGATTAACAAGAACAGCAAGAAGACTTTAGAAACTTGAAGTGAGAAAGCAAAAGGGTAAGGTGGCATCACTGGGGCATGCATGCCTGGCACTAGTTTCTAATCTCTGATGTCAGATTTTTTCCTAACCCCCCTCCCTTCGCGTGCAGCTGGAACAATGCGGTTTTTATGGCCTCCATAGTTGTCGGCGGAGGAAGTGGGTCGTGCTTACCTCTCATGTTTTTGAGATTGTTGAAAGAGAAATACTAGTTATTTGGACATTCGAGTAGCCAGCATGATATGAAATAGCAGTGCCGCCGACTTGATTGGTCGGCCGTATGAGTCTCACGCCATCCCACGTTGAGGTTTCGTGGGGCCCACACTGCGACCGACCAATTAAGTCGGCCGCATTGTCATTCTAAGTCGGCTTATTATTCGGGCGTCCGGATAACAATCATTTCTCTTGTTGAAAACGGGAGTTAAAAGTTTGGTTTTTTTTCATATATATCTCTGCAAATATATATATATATATATATTCTTGATCTACATCAATGATCTAAGATAGTTTTAATTTGTTATGATAATTACAGTTATGGCCTTTTACGGAGTATACGTGTAAAAAAGTTCAAACAAATTGTTGCATATATACTCTTATAAAAATATAGTTACAACTATTATGATAGATTAGAGATATTTTAGATAATTGATGTAGATCAGAAATATATATATGTAAATAGAGATAATTGCAGGAGTATATATGAAAAAATCCCTAAAATTTTCCACATTATGCTGCCTTTTGACATTAATTACTTTGGAGACAAGTAATTATCATATTAGCTGTTAACATCTGATGAAGCTTTTCTTTGTATTGGGTTCAATCTGGGTGGTGTTTTAGGTTAAGAGAAAGGGAATGACTTGTTATACGCAGGATATCTATTTTATATTATTTTTTTTATTTTTTTTATTGTGTAGGTATAATGTACCTTAATACACTGGACAATGAAAAGGCCAAATGCCTATTCCTCCTTGGCGTGGACCATGACTTGTGTTCTCAAGACATCTTTTTGGATCTAATATGGGGCTCTACCCCATCCACACCTCTATATGAAATCCAAACCCCATTTGGGGTGTAGTTGCTAAGTTCCATGTTGATGTAAATGTTAGCTTAATTGTGATTATTCTAAGAGTTTGGAATCAAATAACTCAATTGCACACATAGCAAGTATTACTCACACATATAAGAATGACCTTTTTCAGTGGAGTCGGCAAATCCCATTTGATCACTTACAACATCCATGCCAGAGCAGGTCCATATAGATGAGTTGCTCACAAGCTAAGAGTTGTTAGCCTATGACAACATCATCTTACATACTCATATCATGTGGATCATATTCTAAGGATAGAGAGAGAGAGAGATAGAGATCAAGAGTACTAGAGAGAGAGAGGGATAGAGATCAAGAGTACGAGAGAGAGAGAGAGAGAGAGAGAGAGAGAGAGAGAGAGAGAGAGAGAGAGAGAGAGAGAGAGAGAGAGAGAGAGAGAGAGAGAGAGAGAGAGAGAGAGAGAGAGAGAGAGAGAGAGACCTTCTATCACAAAGTTTAAGTGCAGCACATTCTTAGAAGGTGGGATCAAAGTATTCTATGAAAAATTGGGGAGTTGACCTAAAGGACTGTCATATGGGGATTAAGAAGCCCTTGCGTGCTAACAACAATCATATATATATATATATATTATGGATACAAAATATTTTTAAAAATCCTATTGCAAATTTGTAACTTGACGTGATAAAAGTCAAGAAGATACTTGAAATATTTTTAAAATTTTTGCATACATAGCCCTGCTAAATTGATTGGCGAAGAAATAATCAAAATCAAAACACAGTCTTGACTTCCGTTATGAAAAGTTACGACAGGGTCCGTGATTTTTTTTTTTTTTTTGGATAGACGGTCTGTAGGTGTTTCGTATCCACAAGAGTGTGGATACGTATGTAAATACAAATTTAGAAAAAAATTCTCACATAATTAATTTTTTTAAAAAGAGTATATATATACACACAAACTCTATATTTTATTGTTGATGACATCATGTGAAGCTGCTTTTGCAAGGGCAGATAGGAGGCTTCCATCGGTCAATTTATAACATATATCAGTGTTTAGTAGTGATTCTTAGAAACCTCCTCTCAGTTTTTTATTTAAAGTCGGAAGCTCGATCATTTCGATAATAAAAAGTAGCCTAAAACTTTGTCCAAGTGGCGAGTCCCAAAAGAAATTTATTTTATATAATAAGATCTTCAAACTTAGAATGCCCATCTGTATTCATGAAAAAAAATACTAGAGAGAGTTACTCGAAATTTACCAAAAAAAATTTTTTTAAAAAGAGAGAAAAAGAGTTCACTTCATATCATCCCACCCCACAGCAACGCTATGTGAAAGCAATTGGCAGCCTTGCAGCCAGTGCTCATGAGCATGTATCGCCTCTCCTCCGTGGCGAAGACCTAACTAATGGGCTTCATCAGGGTCCGTGGAGTTGGGTTGTAAAATATATTCATAAAGGAAGAGTATTTATTGAGAAATAAAAATATAATTATTTATTTCATATTCATATGATTTTTTTAAAAAGATTTTATTTTTAATAAAATATTTAAAAATAAAAAGTATACTCTAAAAGTCGATCGTCCGACACCGTTGACGACTAGCTGTTCCACATACGTCGCCAACACTACACCGAATGGCTAGGAGTCTGGCACTAGCCGTTGTCCGCCGA
The DNA here is from genome assembly GCA_014218235.1 of Colocasia esculenta. Classification (NCBI taxonomy): domain Eukaryota; kingdom Viridiplantae; phylum Streptophyta; class Magnoliopsida; order Alismatales; family Araceae; genus Colocasia; species Colocasia esculenta. Next base: position 151,549,282 of record CM024762.1, read on the forward strand.
GGGCCAATTGTTAGGGCTTCAGGCGCCAACCGTCAGTTGTCCGAGCACCGGGTGTCGGTCGTCAACCGTCGGCCGTTAGATGGCAAGCACCGGTCATCAATCGTCAACTACTGTCATCGATTGCCGCCCTAGAGATGACAATTGACAGTGCAAAAGAGGGACTAGGAATAGGAGTACTCACAAAAATCTTGTATGAAAGACTAATCTAGAAAAATATTTTACGAGATCTCATCAAAGATGCCAAATTCTATAAATTTAAGGTAAAAGATTTTCATGGATTAATTTTTCTGAGTAGAAAATTTTCTGTTAAAGCGTTTTCTAATATGATATTTTACGGACTCTTATTTAGCATTCGAAACCCTTCGGCCCATTTCCGGATCTGGCCCGTGGGCCTACTGGGTCCTGCACCACACGATCCACATCAAAGTCATGGGATGACTTGGAAGCTTCGCAACTGGGCTTGCGATTCCCTTCTTGGACATGGACAAAAGCGTTCAAACCCATATCCACATGGCGAGCAACCATATTCGGACATTTTTTATTAATAAAAAAAACTACTTATTTTGCCCTGCAGCTACAAGCCTACAAGTAAAACCAGAAGACTTACCACGGCAGGATTCAAGCATAATAAGAGACGTTAATCTGCAGTTCATGAAAGAAACAATTTTTTTTTATGTATGAATCCTTCAAACAAAGTTGCTTCAAAGAGTCAACTAGCAAGACCACATACATTTCTCATACTGATGTTACTTTAGTTTTACATCTCCGACAAAAATGAATCACAGATGCTTAGAATGATACATCACTGAATCTGGACAAGGGGGGAGCAGCTGCATGAAAGGGGGAGAAGTACTCATGTACAGGTTCCTATGGTTTCAAAACCATGGCAGAATGGTCATGGTGCAAAAGGAAACCTTGCAAACAGTCGACCAAACCTGCCGAACAAAGTTCGATCTGGTGCTCAGATCTTATCATGGAGATACATCGCAAGTGCGTCGATCGGTTTATTATCGCTGAGTTCCCCTTTAACTTGGCGGCTCTTCACCTTTATGCGAACCAGGTAATCGGCTGCAATCCATGCAAAGCTAAGTCTACATGGTGTCTCATCTGCATCTGGTTCCCTCAGATCCAGAGCCTTCTTAACCCATTGTGGGTGATAAGTGACCTGGTACCAAGCCGATGCCTTCTGTTCATATAAGGCACCTCTCTCATCATCTGTGAGTTCAGCAAATTGAGGCCACATGTCCTCAAAGAACTGTCGGAATTCTTTATTTAGCGCCAAATATGAATGCTTTAACCTTTCTTTCATCTCCCCTAGCTTCCTACTAGTATACTTTGGCAACGACCAGATATGCCCTGTAGCAACCTCTCCCTCGGTTTGTACTTTGTACTGACCCAGCAATGCATTCAGCTGTGCATCATAAGAGCACTTCTTACTCCAGGCACCCACAAGAAACTCGGATGCACCAGAAATGTCAAGATCAGTGTCATACGGTATGTCCTCATGTTTTAATATTAACTCAAGATCAGATGTCAAAACATCTTCCTCCCAAGTATCCCTGATCTTCCGGTACAACTTGCCCAAGATCTTTTCTGATTTGTAAGATAGGAAGTCATCCTTCCCCATGAAGTCTGGGTACAACTTTGGTTTGAGATCGTGGGGCATGTTCACGATCTTGCCAGTTTTAGGGAAGTCCACAGCTAGTGCAGCTAACTCAGCTAGTAAAAGGCAATTCTCATCCATGGCTCCATGTGGACTACGATCAGCATGAACCACATGAGCATTGCAGATTACACCAAGATTCTCATTCACCATATTCTTTGTAAAAAAATCAATGATGTCCTGCAGAAGAAATATGATCAATGATTGTCAAAGAGTTCACCTTGTTCTAACTCCCACAACATTTCTTAATAGCACAGTACAAAAGAGAAAATATATTTGTTGTGATTCAGTCCCATACTTGAAATTTGTGGGAGTTTCACTTCTATATATGTAGAAGATTCCCTTAAATCAATGCCTAGGTTTTGGGTTAGAGTTCAGGCCTTTAACATGGTAGCAGAGCAGCTTTACCAACTGGATCCTCTCTCCGCACGTGGACACTTGCCCTTACCTGTATTGCACCCGAACTGGTTGGTTCAACAAGAGGGAAGGTGTTATGGTTCAGTCCTCTATTGGAAATCTATGGAGTTTTCACCTCTCTATATATAAAGAATTCCCTCAACTCAATGCCTAGGTTTTGGGTTACAGTTTGGACTTATAACAACATTTAGTGACATGTCAATTAGGAAGACCCCAGTCTTCATTGAGCATTATTCTGACCTTACAGTGAGCAAATTTAAGGTCCAAAGATGATATTGAAATCATGTCATTTCTTCGAAAGGTCCAAAGAGGTGACAAGGTACCATTTAATGCATGGGGTGACAAGGTACCATCCTCTAAAACTGGCTAAACATTTCAAGAAACAACATAAACCAATAGAGGCAATGTGACAATCATAACTAAAGATAAAATTGTAAAATCAAGGCAAAGCCAAAAGTTTTGAAGGGCGGGCCTAGGAGTAGGAGCAACGGTAAAGTTGCCCCTGCGTGACCTGGAGGTCACAAGTTCAAAACCAGAAACAACCTCTCAACTTGTCGGGGTAAGGCTGTGTATATCGTCCCTTCCCCAGGCTCCGCGTTGGCGGGAGCCTCGTGCATTGGGTATGCCTTTTTTGGGTGGTGGGTGGGGGAAGGGGGAGAGGATAGAATTTGAATCTGGAACGGAATGCTATTTTTCATATGACCATTCCCTAAGGTGATCTAATAAACACATCTATTATAACATAAAAGGCATTTACATCAATGTCATCATTCAGCAATACGGCAAGGATGATTGGATAAAAATATAAAGTCAGTGCAAAGCCAAAACGTTTCCTTCCATTTGAATAAGAGATTATTACTTCTTATATTTAATAAATTACATATATGTGCAGCAATGGTATAGTCAAACTCACTTTACAGTCAAACTAGAAAGGCACTTGCACGTATAGGCCATTTCTGGGGAACAGGTTACTAAAATGAAAGATAAAGTTGCTGAAAAGAGAGATGAATTACCTTGTGTGTCACTGGGCGAGGTGATTCCATGGGTTTCGGAGCTTTATAAGCCATTGGTGTGGCGCTCTTCTTACCTGGGGGTATAAGATTCTCATCCCAGGTAACGAAGTACAGGTCACCATCCAGGTCACTTCCTGATGCCTCATCCGTATGTGGCCTATCACCCTTCTGAGGGAAAACCAAACAATCAGCAAGATGATGTAAGGCAGGCACATCGATTGCTTCTAGAATCCTAATATCACCAGGATGAAGACAGGGATTCTTTGCAATGGCAACAGTGCCAGTTATGACTTGCCTAACTTTTTTTGTCTCAGAGAACCTTGAACCATGTTTTGAAAAGCAATTCTCTAAGGAGGGATTTGATGCCTGGATAAAGCATTGTCCATGCTCAAGTATGCCCAACTCGTCAAAACAACCCATCAGCCAGCGACCTTTAGGAACAAAGATCCTTGCCTTATTCAAAAGGTCTCCAAGTTGGGCAGACCTTATGCAAGACAGCATTCCTTTCAGATGAGGCTCCGTCTGCGGCTTGAAACCAGCACTAAGCATCATTGCTGCAATATTCCCTTGCTCAGCACATGATGCAGTAAGAACATCAAAGGCCACATCAGTGTCCACAAGCATCTGGTTTAGTCTTCTAACCATCAAATCTTCCATTTCATCAAAAACGGGATCAGGGACACCCAAAGTTGAAAGCAATGTCACAATCTGTCGGTTCAAGAAGCCTGGTTGGAAACGGGTCCATGATACAACCTCGAGTACAGTGTGAAGTGATTCAAATTTATTCATGCTCGGACGTAGGTGGAGCTGTTTCCCATCACCATTTCCGGGCCATACAGCTATAACCCCCTTGCAGCCAGCATACCTAATTTGATACGCGGAAGGTGGGTTGTCAGCTAGCTTCAACTTTTCAGCAACTTCCAAAGCAAGTTCAGGAGTAATCTTTCCAATCCCATCAGAGAAAACATAGCCATTTCTCTCAATATCTGGAAATTCAGGATTCACCTCTTCTGATGGAACATTGACTGTAGCATAACTCGAGGAAAAACACTGGCCCATTCGAGCTGCACACTTGGCAACATTCTTGTTTGAGAACCTGCCCATCCAAGCTAGGATAGAGCTAACATTGTGGTTCTCATCCTCTGCAAAGAACCATGCAGAGCGGTCCCTCAATTGATTAGATGAAAAAGCAAGAAAGGAGTATTTCCGACCACAAAGGTAAAAGCCATTGGTCAAAATATCCTTCACCCTTTTAAATATAGTAGTCTTCTGAGGGAATGGGTTCCGAGTGATGTCCCTGACAATGGATGCTGCATAGTATGTGAGAGCATTATTATTGAGCTGCTGCATGCCTTCATCCATGAAAGTAACTCTCAAGAACCTGTCAGCAACCTCTTTATACCTTCTGAGGACCCTATTTGAGAGCTCAACCTCAGGAGGGAGACAATACGCCTTTGTTGGTGTTATAATAAGTCTCCTCACTTCGACATTATCTTCAGGAGTCTTATTGGCTTTCAGAAGTTTAGGATTCTTCAGAAGCCATTCCTGCACAAGCTTCAGCCTCCTTGTGGCATCAAATATGGGCCGTCTGTAGGAACAGATGTGCCTCAGTGAGGCCTCATTCACCAAGTCATTTTGATTTCGCAGTAAGGCAAAGAACATCTCAGACATCTGATGCTGGTTGAATATACCTTTATGCACCAAAGCATTCACCAAGAAAATAATCTTGAAACTGATACCCTTTACATATTGGATGCAGAAGAAGTCACCTGGATCCGGTGAACCATGAGAAGGCTCTTTTAGGACTAAAAGCTCACTCTCAGGCTCTTCCACAATGATCCTGTGCTGCCTCATGTAGGCCATGGCTTTCTTCAACTTGGCCCCATATCGAGGGGAGAAACAGATCCTATAAGAACTGCATCGGCCAATGGCATTGCTAGGAGTCAAGTCTGTTGTTCTTATCCATGGATCATCATCATCTAACAGATTAAATGGAACAGAGATGCATATATCATCGTCTGCAGTTCTGTAATAGACAAATGGTGTGGAGGCAAGGTTTAACAACATTACAAATGGTGATTGATCTGTATACAATCTAATCTCATTGATATCCCTCACCAAGAATTCAATCTTAAGATTGCATTTGACCACTGCTACCTCTGTCCTCCCTTTGAATGAAAACACAACCTTTCTTGAGAATAATATTCTACAGTAACCATCAAACGGATCAATTACAAAGTCAGCATCCGAATTGGGCCCTTCCCAACTAACCCAGAATTCATTACGTTTGAATAGGGTTCCTATATCAACATGGACATCAGAGAACTTGAATGGATCTGTAGTCCTCCTTCGATTCACCCTGAAAGCACTGTCCACCCCTGGTCTTACCTTCAGGCCGTGGCCATTTAAAAAGAGCTCATGTCTACCAGCAGTATCGACAGCCCTTTTGGCCGCACCAGAAACTGCGAAGTGAACAAATGCGTGAGTGACCACTTTTTCATATTTCTCTGTTATTGGGGTTTCAGATCCAATGACAGCACTGTAGTTGGGGTAGGATTCTGGTGGGGTCCATGAATTCTTCAGTCTACATCTCCATATAAGCCCCACACTAGATTCCAGAAAGTCAGTTAACTCTTTTGCAGAAACCTTTCCATCAAATCCACCAACACTGACCTGAGTGATTATCATTTCCTTCCTGTCTTTGTCAGAACCCAGAGAACCCATTTTGCTCTTATAGATCCAAAGGCTCCTCTTGTTGGGTTTCTAGATTACTTTTCAGCACCAAAGCTTCCCTCCTGAGGTATAAGACATTAAGAATAAATATAAGATATTAAGAATCAACCTTTAAGAGTTTAAAAGAAAATGAAAACAAGCAAAAGCAAAACATAGTGCAATCCAGATTTGCTGTCTTTTCAAAAAAACCAATCCCAGCATCTAAGCACAATGGCAATTTAATCACATTGCATTTCTTAGACTAATGCACCTCCAAGAAGGAAGTGAAAGGTTCAGCAAACAGAATCCTAGTGAACGGATTCCCAGAGAACTACCAGGAGTAACTCCAATACGGCTCCCAAAAGGATAGCAAGTAATTGTTTTTATGGGAGAAGATGCAGCGGTTCACATTTAAGCAAGAAGTACTACATTTGAACATTCAAGAGAAGAGATAATTATAGAAATATCTTAATTTTCTTGACCCAGATTCACGAGATTGCATGACAAGTTATTCAAGGAAGTAAACAAAAATTTACCAAGCAACTGGAAAGTTCTCATGCTCAGAAGTCATACAAAGGAAAATAATATTAAGCTTGCCACTGGCTAAAGGAAACATGACATATGTGAAGTTTACCGAAAATATATTCAATTTTCATGCTTCTCCAAAGATTGAACATCCAGGACAGAGACTAGAAAAGGCATCATCCACAAATATCAGTATAAATTTATATTTTTTGTCTTACAAGTGGGAGAAAAAAGCACCATGACTCACAGCAGTGGTTTTCAAAGCCCAAATTCCAAACTTGATCAGATTAATAAAAGTGTTTCCATCTTCCTTCAACTGTTAACAAATTTGAAAGAAATTGCATAAAAAAAGATATGAAATAAAGAAACAAGAGCAAGTATTTTGTTCTCATACGAAAAAAGCTAAGCCAAAGCCAAAAATTTTGTAAACATGTGTACAAAGATGGAAGAAAGATGAACAATAGAGAAGATATGATTCAACTTCAGACAGAATTATAAGGAGGGAATTGAAGTAAGCAGTTTCATGTTGTTTGCCTGGAAGTACATGTCCTTTTCTTTTTCCTTCTTTTTTTTTAATAAGGTTTCTGAATACTATTCATTCTTGAAATGAAAGTGAGGTAGAACCTGGAAATATTTCAAGAGGGAAAGAAATTAAGATGGCATCATCATTCAATTATTAATCTCTAAAATGGAAGATCTTCATGCCCAATATGCATATCTTAAGTACCTTAAAAATCTCAATCATCATGGATTCCTCTATGGCTCCAACATTACTATCAACTACCTTTTTTTCCCCCTTTCTTTTATCTCCAAACAGTTAACAAAACCTGACTACACCAATGTCGTTTGGTCATCTACCATGAAAAAAGGTGAATAGCATGTGGCTGAATTGGAGAATCTCAGTGAAGCTTTGTTTCCTCAGATAACAGATAGTAGGGCTTTCATATCACATAAAATGTGTATTTGACAAAAACCGACGATAATGCATAAAACTATGTTTTACATTGATTCTGAAGGCAATTTTCACATTCAAGATTCTTCATATGGTACATGTAAAAACAGCAATATATTAGATCATCCAGTAAAACCATGGGACTGAGAGAGGAAACCTCACTGGAAAAGCAGACACCACACAGAACCAGAATGGACCACACCTACCCTCTTTAGAAAAATACATGCGCAGCAATGTAAAATTACACTACAGAAGAGTACCAAAAAGCATAGTTCAGATCTATTACGTACGAATTCACTGATACTTTATCCGTCACTTCAGTCCAATCTTCTTGAAACAAAAATCAGCCCAAAGGTCTGCAAAGACGAAAAAGATTGTCCTTGAGCAGATGAAATTATAGACTCATTTCAGAAAATCTCTATCACCGTAGGTTTAACTACAGACTGAGAAAGCAATGCAACCTCTATCACCGTAGGTTTAAGCAATGCAAGAACACGGAAAAAGAAAAGTAATTAATTTGGCGGTATAGAATGCGAAGCACGCCCATGCGTTAACTCAGTTCAGACTACATTCAGTCACAAACAGAAAATTCACCGCAAGAATCAAGAAAACAAGCCATGGATCATTTGTAACACGACCTGCGACCCATTCGTTCCTATTAGCGCTATGGAAGGAAAAGAAGAGCATAACGGTATACATCCACTTTCTGGTTCTTGACAGGACTGACCAAGATCGTGCCTTCAATCCACACCAGGAAAATAGAACATCGCCCAACAGAATAACAACAGGTAAACAAAGCGGAGCAGCCGTACCCACAAGTACCCAGAAAAGGACGGCTCATCAATAACTCGTTTTTCCTTTTCCTCTGAGCCCCCTTCAAACAGGAAACAAGAAAGAGTAGAGGAGCAAGAACGACAGGAACGAACACGGCGGCGGAGACGCACCCATCCCGGAGCAAAGAAGAAGGGAACTCATCACTCATGCACAGTGGAGCAAACTAGCTCACTCACCCAGGCCTTGCCGCGTTCTCTTCCGGACCGATCGATGGTGTCGAGGAAGTGAGCCAAGTGAGAATGGAGAGCAGGGAGAGGGAGCGCAGGGATGGATTCTTGAAGCCGGAGGGGAGCTCTCCTTCTGCGATGCGCGCGCTCTCTCCCCTCCTTCCCTTTTCACCTCTGGCCTCTTTGTAAGGAGGAAAGAGTGGAAACATAACGGAAAGGAAAGCGTGTTAAGACTTTTCAGAGTCTTTGGTTGTAATTTTTTTTCTCTTTTTTTTAAAATTAAAAAAAATATATTTATTAACACATGTTTTATAAGATACTTTTTTTTAGGAAAAAAATCTCACCTATATAAAACTCTCTAAAAAAAACCAACTACCTTTTTTTTATGTTATATACTCTTACGCACTGTGTCTGCCCCCTCCTCCTTCGCCCCCACCCACCCGCCGGCCCCCTCCTCCTCCTCCTCCCCCTGCCGGCCGCCCCCCCCTGCCGGAAGACACCCCCCTCCTCCCCCCCCCCCGCGGCCCCCTCCTCCCCCGTCAGCCGCGCCCCCCCACCCTACGCCCCCTCCTCCTCCTCCCCCCTTGCGTCGCGGGCCCCCCTGCTCCGTGGCGCACCCCCCTCCTCCCGCGCGCGGGGCCCGCGCCTCCCACCCTACGCCCCCCTCCTCCCTGCGCGCGGCGCCCCCTCCTCCTCCTCCCCGGACCCCGCGCCGCGTCCCCCCCCCCTCCCCGCGCGCGACGCCCCCTCCTCCTCCTCCTCCTCCTCCCCCCGCCGGCCGCGCCCCCCTCCTCCTCCTCCTCTCCCCACCCCGCGCCGCGACCCCCCCCCCCCCGGCGCTGCGACCTCCTCCTACCTCCCGCCGGCTGCACCACCACCCCCCCCCCCCCGATCCCCACCAAACACCCTGAATATTTTCTTTACCAACACCAAACACCTTCTACCGTTTTCCTGAATTTTTAAAATTTTAGTTAAAAGCGGACACATCATTAATTTTTTAGAGAGAAGTAACTTTAAAAAAAAGATTGCTCTCAAACACTCTATTAACCAAAAAAAAAGAAGGGTCTTTTCGGAGAGTCTCTATTTACCACCCCACAAGAAAACAAGTAGACGGACTATTTTCCTCCTACAATGTTATGTGATGCTGTGGCCATGGATATGAAGGGATGATGAGTTCCTAAGCATAGTTTCCTATTGTTTCCATTATGGGAGGAGACACTCAAATTTCTCACTCTTTTTGGGGTTTTATGAGTTGTTTAAGAACATGTTGGGTTTGAAATGCTCAAGAATCAGTGCACACATTGCCCCTACAACAGGTCCCCCTAGTTTGTGAAACTCACATTCACCCCCATTGTTTAGGGTGAGGTGAGTTTTCAAAAGTTCATATCTTCCCTAAATTTTTTTTAGATGATTCAATTAATGTTGTATTTACGTGGGTGATAATTTCAAATTCACGACGAGTTCCATAAAAAAAATGTTATCACATGGGAAGTAAATGTATCAATTACGTCGCGTCCAATCGAATCCGTGAACTTTGCCGTTACATAACTACCACTGCCACCTAATTCTTAAACATTCTATGCCTTCAAATTTAGACGTTACAAAGTTGTTGTTGCCACTTAATTCTCATCTTATTTTTTTCCCAATTTTTTTGACACTATAATTTTATTATAACTTCTATACTTAAAAAATAAATTCAATTATTTCATGAGAAGACTCTTATAATTAGAAGCAATTAAGGTATTTTATGAAGTTATCTAATTAAAAGGTAAGTTAATTTCCAACAAGGACATAGAGGAGTGGTACTACCTTAATCCCTATTGAGTTTGAACACATGATAGATCTCATCCCAAATCTATAATAGAACTTCTTAATAGTCTTCAATCAAGTAATGTTGCATCTTGCATGTATATTAAGATAAGTTTTTCAAGTATTCCATCGAACAAACATGGAGGTCCCAATCAAACATCTCCACTCCCAGCTTCCAAGATCTCGTAAGTCTCATGTGGGGCTTTGTGAGATATGTGTGTGATGTATATGACCATCATCATCACCATATGCATGCATGCACTCACTATATATGCGATGTGATGGATAGATTCGGGTCGGGCCTGTGCAGTTTGTTTGTTTCCCCTTGACCAAAAAACAAAAAAAGAAAGTTTGTTTGTTGCCTTCGGGGTGAAGCAAATTCCAAAAGAGACAATAATGTGGGCCGGATTCCGTTGGTTTCTTGGTCTGCAAGAAGGGGGTGGCCCAACATGTGGTTGACTCGAAGTCAACAAGTGAGGCCCATCAGCTTATCGGAATCTTGGAATATATTTGGTGCACATCTTTTAGTGTGCATCAAGTATGTGTACACTCAATGAGAGTGTACCACCAACCCTTAGGATTGGAAAATCAAGAGATGGGGTATTATTATAATGAGAAAGATTTTGTGCACTTCTCAAAGTGTAAAAATATCATGTCATCTTACACTTCTCCCCTCTCATTGGTAAAAAAGAGGAGAGAGATCCATGTGGCACTTTGATTCCCACGAATGGAAGGGGAGAAGTGCAAGATGACATGGTATTTTTACACTTTGAGAAGTGCACAAAGTCTTTTTCTATTATAATACCCCATCTCTTGACATGGCACACCCTCATAGGGTGTACCATACTTAGTGCACATCAAGGTGTGCACCAAGTGTTACTTCGAAATCTTTACGTTGCATACCCGAGCTTCAGCAAGCGAACGAGGATTTTTGACTCCAGTAACACGCCACTACCTCAACGCGGAAGTTTTAAGCGTCGAAAAAAGTGAAAGATCTTGTACCCATGGACGGCTGCATCTCAGTTTAAACTGTTGAAATTTCTGTTTGTTCAATTTTCCTCTGTTGAACAACACTTTTTTGCAGCAAGTAATAGTTAGAGAATTACTTGATGCACACCACCTCCCTCATATAGTGCGCACACACTTACGGAAGATTGGATGTTCCATCATATTGATGCGATAGATATTCAATAAGAAGAGAGTCTGCACACACTGCTCCTTTAGGTGTGCACCAAGTAATTCTCTTGGAGCTATTGATGAGTTGGCTAACACTCTCTTTAAATGACAATTTTTTATAAGAAATATTTAGGATAATAAATATGATGTGAATTGTTTGACAAGTAATTCTATTAGTTGAAAAAAAAGATAAGAGAGAAAAATCTTGTCAAATTTCAACTAATAAAATTACTTGTCAAATAATTCACATTAAGTTTTATTACTATTCTTAAAAGATACTAAGCATTTCTCTAGTTTCATATATGAGTTCCACTTGATATACATCCGATATAGATGGTGTGTGCACAAGTTACGCCTTCATTGAGTGCCCCATGTGTGATGGGCACCTAATGGAGGCGCATTGTAAGCACACACACCCTCTAGTGTGCACCAGGTATTTCCTTTCATTTAGACACAAAAGATAAGACAAGATATGATCATAAATGTTATTTATTTAAAGATATGTAACATCTCACATTTAATTCCACATACTATCCACCTAAATAAATATGCAGCAAAGCATTACATCTCCACGGATAGATTTTGTAGAGGTCGGAAATTGGTCGACGAACTTCCATCATTTGCTTTTCACGAGTTCTTAAATTTATTTGATGGAGAGAAAACAAAGATGCATATGCAAATAAGAGGAATGGTAGGCCTTGCGATTAGGCTTGGGGGAGAACTCTTTGACGATTAAGCAAGAGAATTAGCCAAACCAAAGGGAAGTCAAAGGTGGAGAAGGAGAGAGAGTGAGAGTAGACTAGCCTACTTATCTTTTCTCATCTCTTTCTATTATTGGTGATCAATATTTTTTAAGCGTATGTTGAAGATCCTCTTGACACATTGCTCCTTCTCGGTTGTGAAGACGAGCCATAGGAGAATGTTGAAATGTATACCATGTGGAAGTGGTCATTGAAATGGGCCTATGAGAAGGCGTGCGCCATTCTCGTAGTATGGGCGAGACTGTAAGGATGTTGTTGACTTCTTTGAAATGGAGAGAAACGTACTCAAAAGAAATGAAACTCTCTTCCAATAGTTATAAATACATGCCATGTGTCTGGCAAGTTGTGTCTTGGCATGACAAAGACATGTCAAGTAGTAGCTAGGAGTGAGACACCTTAAAACTTGGCGAGAGGAGACTTGTCGTGGCCCAGGAGGGTTGATGACTCGCCCCTGATAAATGTTTGACAATCCAAAAATAGTGGGTCTAGGAGCTAAGGAGTCGGAGTTTTAGTGGGACAAGTCCATGCCTGTCTGTCTCTATGAATTGTCGTTAGGGCTGTTCATAGTTCAGTTCGGTCCAGTTGAATCGAAAAAAAAAAACACAAAAAAGGGCGGATGGGCAGTCCTGGGAATCGAACCAAGAACCACCCTAAGGAACAGAAGGCGCTAGCCCACTGGGCTAGACTTTCTTTAGTGATATTATTTATTATTTAAATATATTTAATATATATTTCGGTTCATTCGATTTTCCTGTGCGAAACCGAACTGAACTGTGATATTGTTCAACCCGAATCAAACCGAACCAAACCGGTCGATTCGGTTCGATTTTTCAGGTTGAACCGAAAAATGAACACCCCTAATTGTCGTTGGGGAGTGGAAGATGACTAGACTGAGCCCCATGCTCATATGCTAGTGAGCTAAGCTAATGGACCCTAGTGGGCCACATTGATTTGATCCCACCTTGTTGCTAGGAACATCTGGGTCGAATGATCATAACACATCTCTCTCTCTATACATATTACACGGACCAATGACTCTTGATCAAGTTTTTCCTCTCAATATCTTCCAACAACTTCATGTGGTCGACATATCTTTCTTGGTCCCACACGTGCATATGTTCTTACATGATATATAGTGATAATCTTCCATCATGGGTTGCCAGAATCCAAGGGCATCTTTCTTGGTCATGATCTAGGGATATTTTTTCTGAGGGGCAAACTTCGATAGAGTTTTAAGATAGGTAAAAAAGCATCAGAGTTTATATTTTTAAGTCTAATTTAATAGATGGATAAGATAAAATCAGAAAAATAACTTTGGACTTGTTTAACTTGCAGGGTTTATCAGATTTTCGATTTGAGTAGTTAACATGTTAGATGGTAAATGATAGGGCTTTTGGCCTCTCTACCTAGCTCCGACCCAATAAAATTAAGTACACATCGTCCAAACCCTCTTTTGAGGGAGATACATCTCATATTGAAAATTTGGATTTTACTTCTGTCCAAGGAAAACTTTAAAAGGAGATGAATAACCACAAGTAAAAAAGGTTAGTAAGATTTCAGCTCGCAGTATTGTCAATTCTCTCTCTCTCTCTCTCTCTCTCTCTCTCTCTCAACTAAAGTTATTTATTCCCACTTACCAATTAACCTCACCACTAACCCTCCTCATTTTTTTGATCGTTAGTAAATCGATCTTGGAACCATCTTAGGACCGACTTCTATGTAGATCTAGATAGATCTAGTTGAGAAAATTTTATTCTCCACCACCAGACTCTAATATGAGTTTTCTTTAGATCTGATATGATCTCCCATTCTCTAAATGTATCGACTATATCAATAAGATGATCCACATCTTTCCCACAGACAATGTTTAATATATAGGGTGTTTGAAAACACTTTTTTTAAAAAAATATTTTTACTTAAAAATTATGTTGTATCAACTTTTAATTTAAAATTTAAAATTATACAAATATGTGATTATGTGTTTGATAAAAATATTAAAATTTATTTTAATATATTTGGTAGAGAAGACGGAGGGAAGCAAGGAATAGGGGGCAGCGAGCGGGTAGGGGGGGGGGGTTGGGGCGGAGGGGGCGGCAAGTGGGGGCGGGGGGGGGGGGGGGGGTGGAAGCAAGGGGGGAAAGGGCGGGGAGGGGGGTGGAAGCAGGTGGGGAAGAGGGCGACATATGTGGGCGGGAGGGGGGGGGGGGGCTGCTGCGCAAGGGAGGGGGGTGCGTAGGGGGTGGAGGCTGCTGTGCAAGGAGGGGAGGGGCGCAGGGGAGGGTTCCGGTGAGGGGGGGTGCAATCCGTAGAGGAGGAGTGAGCCGTGTTGTGTTTTTTTTTTAATATTTTAAATTTATTTTATTTTGAGAGAGATTTACATAAGATAATTTTTTTTTTCTAAAATAAAAAATTACTTACCAAACACGTCTATTTACCCCTCCTTCTTCTTTTTTAAAATTAAGAGAAAAAAATTAATAAAAAATTACAATCAAACACCTTATAACCATCGAATAAAAGAGTTATGAGCGGTTAAAGGGCGTATAACCAATACGTCTGAAAAAAAGCTACTAGCTCGATCGGTAGTTCTATTAACCAATCCTTACTCGACTATATTCGGCTGTGAAATTGGATCTTAGTTTTTGGTGCCAAAATTTCGATTTTGTTAACGTCTTTGGTTAAATTAAATTAGATGAAAAAAAATTAATTTCATGGCCAGTGAGTGTCAAACATGGCTCAGTCAATGTCAGCGCTGCTAGATTTTAAATTATACCCTCTAAAGTACTCTAAAATCTAGCCACTTATGGCCTACTCAAACGCAATACCCTGCACAACACGAAGGATCTAATGCAAGCTGATCACTAGGACCCGGTCTTACACTTGGGCTACACAACTTGCACCTTATAACTCATTGTTTTGTCCAAAGAATCCAGGCTAAACTCTAAAGAAAGAGCAGGGTAAGTAGGATCTCAAAGATGCAAATAAACCTGGCAAATGTGATTAAAGAGAATTATACACAATTTAAGGGAAAAATTAAGACTAAAGTATGCTATCACTAGTCACAAGATTCTGAAGTAGGTGATAATACACTTCTCATGCCACCACTTGTCCATATCTATATAATTAATTAATTAATTACATCGATCCAATTTGGAAGATCTCAAAAGGTGTCCTACTATACTTCTCATATATAGAATCGAGATTGAACTTTGAGGATTGAGGAGAAGGGATAACAAGAGCATGCCTGTTACTAACATCATCTAGTTATGCAATGAAGTCAATCTCCATAAAATAATTTCAAAGTGGATCCATCAATGATTAAATTAGTGTTTGGCTGAAGATAACAATAAACAGTTTGAGAAATGTTTAGTATATTTTTTTATTACACTTAAGTGCAATATGACTAGACACTCATCCCATGTGGCATCACTCACATGGAGGGTGATAAAGTGACAAACCAATGATTGAGTGCCACATAGGATGAGTGCCTAATCATATTGCACTTTAAGTGCAATATGAAAATGTACTAAATCTTTCTCAAAGAGTTTTAGATGATTAGATAAAGTATAGAGAAAGAAAGAGAAAGAGGGAGATGTGAGACTACAATTTACTTGGCTTGTGTCCGCCCATTTTTATCATTGATTTATTAGTTTTCTTTTATAAATGATTGGAAAATAAGAGAGATGTGACATCTCATATGAGATTAAATTTTTTTTAAAGACTTCTCTTCCTCCCCCTTTGTCATCTCTTCAAGAAATTAGATGAGCTTTCCCCAAAGCGCCCATGGCTTTGTTATCTCAAGTCATTAGAGACGGCAAACATGATGGCAGCGAGGAGTTATCTTTACCATATCTTAACATATTCTGATAGAAAACAAGAGGTAAAAGCCTAGACCACAGCACACAGCGTCACCAGAGGTAGAGGTCTAGTTTGATTAATTATTCTTTCAACCATTTAAATTGATGACCTAAACACCTCTTATCTCAAGTTTTCTTCTTCTTCTTCATAGATGACGTGAGAAGAAGGAAACCCATTAAGCAAATCAGCTTACAGTTCCCAGCTTGTGCATGCATTGACAAAAGTGAAGAACAATATATATGAGTTATTTGCCATTTGATTAGCTTAATTTGACATAGAATAAGACTAAGGAAAGACCATATATGTAGGGCTGCAAACGATCCGAGCCGAGCCGAGTATCACTCTGCTCGAGCTCGGCTCGCACACTTCACAATATGTTCAGACTCGGGCTCGATACTCGCGAGCTTCACAATGTCTGTTCGAGCTCGGCTCGTTAAAAAACATTCGCGTTCAAGCTCGGCTCGTTAAGCCACTCGATTAACCCATTCCAAGCTCGCTCAGAAGGGTGATGGCGCAAGAGATTTTTTGTGTGAAGTTTGCAATGGGGCTGGGTCATTTTATAAAGAGTAAAATGCCATGGGTTAAATCTAATATCCGATATGGGATATATGTGGGATCGTTGCAGGCCATGGCAAGCAAATGTTGTCCCGCACCGGATGAGGGAGGTGACGCGGCCGGAGATCACCACCGGGAACATCAAAAATGCTGCTGGCACCGCCGGAACTGCCACGGCCCACGGGCGCGGCTGTGCAACTTGGAATCGCCACCGACGTCTGTAGTTGGAATCGCCGCCGGTGCCGCTTCCCCTGCAGGTCGTCGAGGCGGTCGTGGACGAGGTCGGCGCCAACAGGGTGGGCATACGCCTCTCCCCCTTCGCCGACAGCTGGGACTCCGACCCTCTGACTCCGACCCCCCCCCCCCCCCCCCCCCCACCCCGTGGCGGCACTGCCGCTGCGCAGCTAACCGGCGCCGGAAGGGACGGTGATGGAGGGGAAAAGAACTTTTCCCCAATCGCTACCTAGGGACCCAAAAGGTTTTTGGGTTTTTACTTTTAAACCCTCAATTTACCTTATATGCATATAACTAAACTACATATAAGATTTATGTATATATCTTATTTTATGTACATATCTTATTTATATAATTTGTGTATATATATCTTTGTCCTTTCACATTTAGTCTTTAAATCTTTTACATTTAAATCCTCTTAAATATTTTATACTTCAACAATAATTTTATTAAAATAAAGAAACATATTTATATTCTCATATTTATTATATTAAAATATATTAACGAGTATAAATTTGAGTATATTAATGAGTAATTTATCGAGTATTTTAACGAGTATCTTAACGAGCTGCTCGCGAACATAATCGAGTCGAGCATACATCTGTTCAAGCTCTGCTCGTTTATGAACCGAGCTTATTTTTCTGTTCAAGCTCGGCTCGTTAGTCTAATAAACGAGTAGAATCGAACTTTTATCGAGCCGAGCTTCGAACTACTCGTCGAGTGTATTGGCTCGTTTGCAACCCTACATATATGTCACCTTGTTTAATATTTTTCATATTATTAGAATAATATTGTAGAGGTAGGGTTTAATTCCACATTGGAGATAAATAAAAATAAGAAGGTCATTTTTCAAAGAAAAGAACAAATTTTTCGAATAAAAGATAATACTTCTTGACAAAGACATGCACACTGAAATTTTATACATCTCAAATATGACATGTACCACCTTAGACCTCCCATTAAAATCTTATATTTTAAGTATTCCACAGATACTCTTGTTGATCGCATTGATAGCGTTAGCCTATGCTCAAAGTGGAATAAATTTTTTGTATGAGAAAAGAAATATTTGTTGCCCTTTATAAAAGATAATAAAATTGAGATCTATTGATTAATTAAAAGGGAGAAAGGGGAAAGATTTTATCAAGATCTCAACCAATAAAATTATTTGTGAAACAATGCAACTCGTGGAGGGCAATAATAAGAATACCTATGAAAATGTTGAGAATATAGGGGTATAAAAAATAGAATATGTAAACTTTTTGGTAGCGGAAACACCAACAGGCGAGTTGGTCTTACCGGCGTTTTGTGTCGTCGGTCAACATGCCGAGACCGGCGCCGCCCAAACGAGAGAGCCCACAACAGGCCCCGACCATTCCCTTGGTCCATGGTCAACGGCGCGCATTTGTTGACTTGACCATATGTTTTATTGTCATTAATATTTTTTAAATAAAAATGCTGTGAATTTACATGCATAACTTGGATGACTTGGTCTTCCACACCCCCGCTATTGCCTACACATCGCATGGTTTTACAATTATCAAATGTTCGTTAATTTCCAGAAGAGTACCCTTGTAAAGAACACTTTTGAGATTAAAAAATGCAGTGATGATCATATATGTGGGTCAGTAATTAAGACCCATGTTGAGATATCTATTTTTTATAATTAGTAATATGGGTATAGGGATTTGAACCCAAATCAGAACCTTAACTATGGAGCCGTTATTTATGTGCCATCACATGTAAAAGAAGTATACATGCATGTAAAAAAGTTTCCAGAGAAAGAAGTATACGTGTAATTATAGAAGGCATTTTGCATAAAGAAATATTTAGTACACAAAGTGTGCACTAAACAAAGCACATCTTTTAAGATTTTACATCTAAATTTGGAGGTTTAGGAGATATTAAAAGCTCTCAAATTAAGTATCACAACTGTAATTAATAGATATGACTAATTTGGTGCACACTTTTGATGTGAAATAAGCTATTTTTCTTTTGCATGGGAAACATAGGGATGCCATCTATGGTTGGTTAAACTATTGAATTAGACCGAATTAGGATTTTATGGGATGGTATGTACCGTACATAAATGCATTGTACCTATTTCATCTAGTTTGGCTCAAATAAAATTTAAATTTTAATCATGAAAAATATATATAGAAAAAGTGACAGCTAGCTACTATATCAACCATGTCCATTACCGAAGCTCTCCATCTAAGGTATATACGGTGTGGTTCTACAAACTATGGTGAGGTTGACAAAAAAAAAAGAAGAAATGTTTAGTGCCTTTAAAGAGGGTAATTAATAAAAATGATGTAAATTGTACTCCAAATAATTTTATTAATTAAAAAAGAGAGAGACAAAAAAATCAAAATCTCAACTAATAAAATTATTTGGAAAACAATCTCATACTAAAAGAAAAAAAAAAACTGTAGATAGGGCGGTGGATGATGAGATCCACCGTTGTTTCCTTCTTTTCTTTTTCCCCTCCCTTCTTCTTCTTCTTCTTCTCTTTCTTTTTAAATCTGCAACCCTCAAAGACTTTGAGTTCTACATTTAAGGCTTGGATGGTTGAATTCATGGGATTTGACTCTGGAAGATTTCAGACGGTGGGTCAGACCATCACCATCATCTCGTTTTCTTCTCGTTCTTACCGCTACTTCTTCTTTGCACGCTTACGTACCTCATCTGTGTATATAGACGTTCCTGTTCTCCAAAAGTTGGAGGTGTTCCATATGTTTGTTGCATGCGTGCATTATTAGCCCTGCGACTCCGTAGCCTCACGAGTCTGTGCTCAACCATGACTGCTTTCTCCATGTCCACGTCCGGCAGGTCCTGCAGGAGCGTGGAGCTGCAAGGCCCCCGCCCAGCGCCGCTGCTGCTCCAGAAGGCCTCCCACACCATCAAGAAGTCTCCCCCCAGCAGGAAGCCGGTGGTGATCCACGTGGTGTCGCCCAAGGTCATCCACGTCGCGCCCAGTGGGTTTATGTCGCTGGTGCAGCAGCTCACCGGAGCGGCAGCCGGTTCCTCTTCTTCCTCTTCCCCTCCGGCGCCCATGACAGCGCTCCAGGTCGGTGAGACGTCGGGAAGTGGACGGCTTCCCAGCCGTGGGTTGCCAGCGATGGCCGAAGGCATCCGGGCGCCTCCGCAGAACGTTCCCCCGTCGTTTCAGAGTTGTCAGGCGCCTACGCGTCCCTCCGACCAGTCGGCCTCCAGCTGGTACGACTTCTTCATGGGCCCGAGCTCCGCCGGCGGCGTATCCTCTTCTCCGCTGCTTTCTCCGGGACCGTACGTGGACATCTCCTGCCGGGTGTCTAGGGAAACATGAGGAGGGAGAGGGAAGAACGATGGGATGGGATTTCGTAGGAAGGAGTTGGTTCCTTCGTATATGGATGTGTAGAGGTACTAGTGGGTGTGGCATATCGATCACAGTCACTGTGGCCAAGAAAGGGTTTCATTGTGGAGAAATGCTATGAAATAGCTCAAGTGGAAGAGTTTCACATTTTTTATTTTTAAATAAAAATGTTGTGAATTTTGTCATATAACACACATGTGTATTGTCACACTGTTTGTGTGTATTATTGTGTCATTTATGTGTCTTATTCTATTATTTATGTGCGTTACGTGACTATACACTATTTTATATACACAAAATTTTTTTCTACATTAAATATTTGCTCCTTTTTCATTAAATACATCGGTTTAAATATATATAAAAAAAGTATGAGACTCTTCACCTCAACTATATATATTCCCGGCTAATCGAAAATATAGCATTTCTCTTAATTGTAAGCCCCTTTATCGATTTCTCCACCGCCAGCCTTGTTGTTGGTGATTGTGGAATCTATGAAAAGGGTTTAAGTTCTTGATTGGTGAACAAAGAAAAGAGAGTTGCAAGCTGTGATTGGGAAGGCACAGTTGTTTTGCCGAATAAGCAGTTTATAATATTACCTGCGCCATGCAAACAACATCTCATGTATGTCTTCATTTGTTCTTGGTCTTGTTTCATCTTCTGTTTAGGATCATTACTCAAAGTTGTTTGGGGTGGATTCATTGGTCGACAGATCTAGCTCAAAGTTTGAATGCATGATGGTCTTCTAATTAAAGAGTACAAAGGCTATATTTGTACGTACTGCACTGCATATATGTTTTTTCCCCCTACTTGAAAAGAACTCTTTAAACAGGATGGTGGGTCTAACGTATACAAGACCTAACGTATATGGCAATTGGGTATGTATTCAAACTTCACGACAGCTTGCAACTTTAACGAAAGGGATAGAGCTCGTGTTCTTGTTTTAATTCGATGCCTCTCGCCTCCCTCCATTCCAAGTCCCAGTATGAGGAGGAGGGCATCGTGGATTTGAATTTTCTTCAGAGCTCTCTAAGTTGAGGTGATATTAATCTTCCCGGCATGTAGAACATATATAGCATGATCAATTAATTCCTCCGTCATGGAGAGACAGCCATTATTTGAACTATGAAATTAACTAGCTGTTTGGAGTTATTTCCAAAAGGAAATAATAAACTTATCACCATAGATTAAAATTTTATTCAAATATTCACATCTGATGAGGCCCACTTGATGTTATTAAGGGGATGGGAGACCCAAGTTTGGTGCTTTTGTGTAGTGGAGATGTTTTATATTGGGGGAATCAGCACCTATCCTCAGTCGAGGATGATTTGACCTTTAAAAAAATCACTAAATTTGAAAAGAGATTTCTAGAGCAAACCCTCCCACGGGGCAAATTATTTTAGAATTTATCTCACCGCAGATCTTGAGATTCGACACATCTAATATAGATGTGCCGGGCAGTAGCGGATCTAAAATTGTTATTCAATGGATGCACTCTTAGACGTATTTTTTTGATCTAGTGGAGTTACTAATGGTGAAACTCTACATCACTAATGTAAACTTTTCAATCCAGTGAAATCACTGGACTCCACTAGGCTCAAGGTGGCTCCGCCATTGGTGCCGGGTGGTTAATGCCTCCTCCCCCTCCCATGCTTGTGTACACCCCAATTGGGGTGTGCACTGAGACAAATTCATTATTTTAACTCGGCCTAAGAAGAGAGAGGAATTTAGTAAGAGAAGAGAGAGAGTGAAATGTTCCGTCGGCCATGTGTGAGAGACTCTTTACTTGCACCCATTTGGTCTTCCCTTGAAAACTACTAGAGTTGTAAGGGGAGAGTAAAATCCCTTTGGCAATTCCCCTTCCTTTCCTCTCCTGATAAGGCCCTATTGGGCCAGGCCCATTCAATTTATTGGGCCTGCTCACGAGGCCTATCGCATATCCATAAACTTGAATAGTTAGCATCTTTTGTAACCATCAAGCATTAAAGTTGGGATTACAATCTGTTATATGTATCTCTCGAGTACAACTATAGTTGGCATAATTCTTTTTTTACCTTCATGTCAAATGTCAACCAAACCAATTAATTCATGGAAAGGATAATTATCTTCACATATGGAAACCAGATAAGTAAAACCGATGCAATTAAGATAGATTATTAATAACAATATCTAGGTTTAGGGATTCAATAGTGTTCATAATATCCACAACCTTGGATAAACATATATATACTTGCGTAAGTCACGTCACGGTGCAGCAGCCATCGCCCTCGCAGCCACCGCAGCCCCCCCTTTGCTGGCTTGCAGCAGCAACACCAGCCGTCGTGGCAGCTGGAAGCCTGCAACACCCGCCGCCGCCATAACTGCTACCTCCATTGCTGCTGAAGCCGCCCGGCGCCACGGCAGTTGCGATAGCCACTGCAATCTACCTGAATCTGTCGCAGCAGCGACTCCGACACCTGCAGCAGCTGCCTCCTCCGCCGTCGCCGCTCTTCTTCTTCTTCTTTTCCTTGCTATATATCGATGTAAACTTAATGTGTTCCCTCCGTCGTCGTCGCTCTTCTTGCCAAGCTTCGCAGCATCACCCGTCTCCTCCCCCTTGCCGTTTTGGACGACGTCGTCGGACATGGCGTAGGCAAGGCGCCTGCACAACCGCGCGCAGCAGCAAGAGCAGGAAGGGCGCCGACGAGCTGGCTGCAACCGGCCGGCCTTCGGTGCAGAAGCCAGCAGATAACCTCTCGCCATCTGCTCCAGCAAGCGTGTAACTATGTACGTGAAGTGATAAAGCCTTCATGATATGGATAACAAACAGAAGCATCTGCAGCTGAACTTTAGCATTCCTTGCCGATTCTTCCATCCATGGCGCTTCAGCCACCTTCCCTGCTGATGCGTCCGCCGGCCGGGAAGCCATTCGCCACCTCATGAATCAATGATTAATTAGTCTGGTCGTTGACGTCCAAGTCTGTACTCGATCCATCGTCGACCTCCATTAACGTGTACCTTCCGGTGGCCAACTGAGATTCGCCATTGACATGCCTGCAGTGACTGCAGAGTACTGGAAGCGGGAGGAAGAGAAGGGCAAACCGAGTTCGTCAACCCTTTTCCCCTTCAGAGACGCTCCGTGTCGAGTCAGCATATTAAGACTGTAAACGGGTCGGATTCGGAACCGGAAATATAGATTTCGATACCGATTTCGATAATTGAAATATGGTTCCGATTCCGATGCCGATTCTAATGGTTAGTTCCGATTCCGTTCCGATTCCGATAACATTACCGGAACCAAAATTCCGATAAGATAAGATGTTTACCATAATTTTACATTGAGTTTATGATAATTTATCGGAATAACCGATACCGATTTCGATTATTTTTTCGATTCCGATTCTGATTCCGATAACTTATCGGAATATCCGATACCGATTCCGATAAACTATCGGTATCATTTTTCGATTCTGAAACCGATAATTTTTATCGGTATCAAGTCGGAATATCAGAATATCGAGTTCCGTTTACACCCCTACGGCATATGCTATATATGTAGCCCGTTTGACACGCTGAACCTAAGAAAATGCATGTACGTAATTAAGCCATGGCATTAACATGTTTAGAGTTATCATAAAGTCGTTTTATATTATGAGTTTTATTTATATATTTCAAATAAGTGTATGTTATATTTTTTTTCCAATATATTGTAAAGTAGCTCAAACTCTCTCTATGGACATGTATATAACATCTGCTCCAAAAACAATGGCAAACACACCAATGAGATTAGTCAATATTATAAGGTGACAAGGAATGAGATAAGGAAGAGAGAAAGGAGATGGGACTCTATCTACGTCTCGTCTCATCTGTATATATCTTATCACTTTTATGTGAACTAATCACATAAAATATGGAAAAATGATCACATCTAGATATGATAACAGTTATTACTCAAATTATTTATGTAGACTCACTTGTGATATATAGAATAGCCAGCAACTGATCAGTCATTAAAAATATATATTTTACGACAAACAAATTATCCTCAAGATACCATTCTCTTTGTATGGAAGTAAGTAGATGGAATCAGCTCATATGGATCACCATACTTGGTCTTCTCTATTCGGCCAGTATACGCATGACTAAGGGCTATTTTGATAACTTGATTAGTTATCCACAAATAAATTATTATGGATAAGATATATATATTTTTTGGTAACGAGGAAATCTCGCCCCGTGTGGTTTTGTGGGCTCAGGGATTGGTGTTTGTGAACTCTAAAATCAGGACTTGGCAGCTCATACTTTCCGTGTATCCGTATTGCCCTTACCCCATTTGACCGGAAAAATTTCGGATCTACACACCTCGAGGATTGCATGTAAATCAGGTAAACCCCCCCAGGAATCGAACTCGGGACCTCTTACTTTTAAGCAAGAGTTCTAACCGATCGACCCAACCGGGGTCCTCTTGGATAAGATATCTTTATTTATAAGATTTTTAATTTTGCAGATAAAGTTATCCAAATTGATAACTTTATTAGACTTGAGAGGGTGAGATAGAGTTATGAGAATTGATCGGTATTTGTTGTTGATAATATCCTGATAAACTATACATTTGTATTACTAAACTATTTTTTGAATTAGCAAGTCTTATAATTAAGAGTTATTAAAACTTATCAATTTATTAAATAGGCATAAATGACTAATTAGACTTGAATATATAGGACATGCACTAAAATGATAAATGGCAGTGTCCCACAACAGGGCGTATCAATTACCATAGGAGAGGACAATTTTGAGAACTTATCCTTCTAGATTTATATTCTAGAATTTATTTCTAAAAAATTATGGCTCAGGATATATAAGACGTCGTAATTGCACATTTATTTGTTGGGCACCCTTTTAGGGACCTTGTTGTAGTATAGTTAATTGATAAGGGAACTATATTGAGATTTTGAGGGTCCATCGATAAATATCTAAACTAGAGAGTTTAATACACGCAAATATCAAAGATCATATCAGTTCAAAACTAAAATTTTATTTGTCAAATAATTATTTTAAGTCTCATATTTTATTGACTGTAGCACATCAACTTTTGATCATGGTGGGTCACCATCTCGACCTAAACTGGTCGGCCCACTAATTGGAGTCGACTCAAAGGGGAAACATCTAACGCAAGTCCGATTCACAAAGATGTCCAACTTGGCACCCCTAGCCCGCTTTGATAACCGAGGTACCCCCCTGCCCCGCTTTCGGGCGCGGGGAGGCTCTGCCCCGGGGTACCCCGCTTACCCCGGGGTACCCCCCACCCCACCTGTTGAGGTGGGGTGGAGGGGGTTAATTTTTTTTTTAAAAAAAAATCTGAAAAAAATATCATAAAATTTTAAATATTTTGTTATTATATATTTCATATTTTATTTATTTTTTTAATTTTTTATATAAAAATAAATGAAGTCAAAGTTATTAGTTGACTAAAAAAAAGAGGTAACATAACTCCATTTTCCAAAGTAAAATCACTCTTATCCTGGGTACCCCCACCCTGGGTAAAGTGCTCTACCCTTCAACCAAAGCGGGCCAAGTTGGCTACGATGGTCAATGCATGGTATGATACGACGTAGTAGCACCGCGCAGCATGGACAACCCAACAGATCTCAAATTTTTTAGAATATATTTGATATTAAGATCGATCATATTTTTATTTTATCTTCGATCTATTTTAATATTAAATATATCCTCACAAGATTAACAAATTAAAAAGAGAAATAAAAATAACAAGGAAACTGAACGCGGAATCCGGTCGCATTTCTCGGCAGCCAACTAAGTTGGCCCTACTCTAGTATCTCTCTTATAAAAATACTTTATATTAGGTCGATGGAATAGAAAGATTGCGATAGATTATTGTTAAGATAAACTGGTCAAATATCTTTTCTTAGAATTTTATTGCCAAATATCTCAGTTATGTAGAATTGCCACAAAACTAGCGTTTGTATAATGTGTTAAAAATACCCTTTTGCTAACACTTTTGTCATATTTTTGAAGACAGCGGTTAACTACATGGAACATTTCTGCATTAACATGGTTATTTAAGCATGCAGTATATGTGTACGAGAGCGACTTGTACATATATAATTATCTTACATAAGAGGGTCATTTTTATAATCTTCTCTTAAAAATTATTTCCTCGTATTTAGATCCAAAGCATGCAATTAACTATTCTTTGTAGAGTAATATTATGCTCCTCACATTGTCAGGAGCATAACCGACGTGGAGCGGCCGCGTCCAGTGGCGGATCCTGAACATTAGTTCAGTGGGGTCATTTGAATGTAAGGAGGTCACCCTTAAATTCAGTGGAGTCACCTTATATAACTTTGCATAAAAATTTGACATATATAAATAAAAAAAGAGAACCTTTAAAACTCCCCTTCCAAATCAGTAGAGTCACGTGACCCCACTGACTGTTGAGAGGATCCACCACTGGTCGCATCTCTCTACTCGCGCGCCGCGTAAAGGGAGGCGGCCCCACGTCAATAAATGTTCCATTTTTTTTATAATTTACGTGTATTAATAATACACACAAATGATCTATTTGTATGCGACCATAAATCCTCCGCACCCGAAGTCTTTCTACTCTCTTTTAACACTGTCGTGGAACTGGGGGGAGGGGTAGTTGGCCATCGACGACCGTGACTACTGCAGTCAGGTCAACAAGTTTGTCGTCTAAAGGGGTCCTTCCAGGCTGGGGCTATCTGGCAAGACGTTGACAGCTCTCTTTTATGACATAATGGAATAGTTGTAAAAATAATTAGTACAATGACGTCACTTATGCACATAAATATAATTTCTCAACCATAGTTTGCCGTGCTCTACTTTATCACAGCAGTACATACCATGTTGAGGAGAAGACGGTTAGGTTCGTGCTATTTTACATTTTTTTTATTTTTTTTTTATTTCTTAAAGTAAATTAGAAGATTAGAAACGTATCAATACAGTAAGTTTTGATCTATACGTACCGTACTAACAAAAATCAGGTACAATCCGGTTGGCATATTTGTCTAACCATGCTGTTAGCGCAAAGTTAATGTGCAAAAGTACCTTGTCATGGGGATAAATGAAAGTAGCTTGAATTAAAACCTAACTTCTTACAATGCTTAAAAATATCCATGCTATCTTTATCAGGGTTTGTTATACCGGTGTATCGCACCGACCCAGATTTCTCCTGGGACGGTACGATACATCGCGTACCGTCGTAGCCCTCTATCTCATCACCCCCTGCCCCTTCTTTCGTCTCATCTCATCCCCCTCCCCTCCTCTCCCCCCCCCCCCCCCCTCTCTGCTGTCAATAACTTTCTCAACTTGCTGGTGGTGATTGGGCGACTCTATGGATGACGATAGGTTGAATCGTGAGATTTCGACGACCGACTGCAATCTGACGATTGCCACTAGAATTCGGTGATGTATGGCCGCCGATAGTCGACGGTAGTTGTCGTTGGATTCCAATTGGTTGTTGCCAGATTTTGACGATTCCGTCAGCGATCGATTGAAATTCGGTGACTGTGGCCAAAATCTAGCGATCGCTACCCACCGGCGATCATCACTCCAACGATCGCCGACCGCGGGCCATCATCACCGAATTATGATCACTGGATTCCGAGTGACTTAGTTTGTAAAGTTTATTTTAATATAGTTTCAAGTTTTGAACACATAACTTATCAATAGAAATGTGACATGTTAACTAACTGTGCTGCAAATTTTGTTGTGAAAGAATAAAAAATTAATTATTTTTATTATCTATTCAATTCAATCCAACCATCAATCATATTTGGATCGCCAATTATCTTTTCATATATTTAATGTTCAAAACAATTAATTAAATATAATAGTTTTATCAAAATAGATATTCATTCAGATGTTACCTAAGTAACTAGTTATCAAACAACTCTTAATTAATGAATGTCTTATATATATATTAATTATTCTTGAAGTTTCATATTTAGAGAATAGAAGAGAAATAAGATTTCAAATTTAAGACTTAAGTATTATTAAACACCATCTTACAATCCATAAAAGATAGAGCGGCACATCATTTTCCTATAAGATTGATTAGTCATGTATAAGGATTATTAATAAATCTATAATGGTTTTTATTTTTGGTAAGTGATAAATAGTTCTAATGAAAAATGTGGTACCCTAATATCATGGGTCTCAAGATGATGTGTATTCCCCTAAGAGAAACGGTTAAAATCCGGCCGACTCAAGTACTCGCGTCTCTTGCAAAAATACTCACAAAGGAAGGAGCCCCAAAAGAATAAGTACTTGCATAAGGAAAGGACCTCACAATCCCTTATGTAATCACTCACAAGAGGGCGAACTCCACGGTGATGGTATTGTGGGTTCTGTTCCTTTAATCTTTTAGTAATACTTGGTGCGCTCCACGATTGGTGCAAGTTACACACCAATGGTGGAGATGCATACCACTTACCATATATAGGGGGCTTTAAGATGCAAGTGGCATACATCTCTACCGTTGGTGTGTAATTTGCACTGACGGTGAAGTGTATCAAATATTTCTTTTAATCTTTATAAGTAGAATAAATTGATTAAGAGTTCTTAATAGATATTTAATTTATTTTTTAGTTCTTAACAGAGTTATAATTTATTACAGTAAATATTATCTATGATTATAATATACGTTAAATTATGTTACGATAAAGACTTCTTTATTATAGCCAGAAATTTTTAATTAATTTTTTTTATAAATATTTATACAAACGATGCCAAAATTTAGGCCAGGTACTAAGTCCTTATCTTCCCCTGCACACCCTTTACAAACATTGGCCTTTGGCGTGGACCATAAAACCTACCAAAACAGCAAAACTATGATAACTTCTAGACGAAAAGGAGAGCCAGGAGTGTTCGCCGGAGTCAAATTTGGCGAGCACTCACAAGTACAGTATCCAATAAAACAAAACTCTATTACACC
Source organism: Colocasia esculenta (assembly GCA_014218235.1). Lineage (NCBI taxonomy): Eukaryota > Viridiplantae > Streptophyta > Magnoliopsida > Alismatales > Araceae > Colocasia > Colocasia esculenta. The sequence continues at coordinate 151,578,260 of CM024762.1, forward strand.
TTTCCTGAAAAATCATATATAAATTAAGAGAATAACTAAGTGAATACCGCAAAAATGTACAAATTAGGTACACTTAATTAAGGAGTGTCACTTAAGGGATGTGGAATATTTAATATATGAGAAAAGTTTAGTACACTTTCTTATTGTACTTAAGTGTAATATGATTAGACACTAAATTTATGTGGCACCCCTCACATGGGGAGTGATAAATTGACAGAGGTGGACGCAGGATAACACAAAAGGGAGGGCCGAAGTAAGAAAATATTAAAGTAAAGTAAAATATAAGAGGGGCCAATTTGAATTTTTTTAAAAAGCTTAATACAAAAATTTAAAAAATAAAGAGAGCCAAAATGGTGGAGGGGGGGGGGCGGCATGGCCACCCCCACCATCAACGTGAGTCTGCCCCGGTGAGCTGACAACTCAATTATTTGAGTGTCACATAAATTTAATGCCTAATCAGCGTAATATGAAAATGTACTAAATCTTTCTCTAAACATAGAGTCTAACTTTGTACACAATAGGGGCGATATATACGCACATCACATCTCACTTAACATGCACAAAATATTTTATTTTAATATAATTATATCTCATTTTTTTTAATTTTAAAAAGTTGAGATGGCACATTTTCATTAGATGTGCTTAATTTATGTACGGTTAAAAGATGTGCATTAAATATTTTTTATAAATTAATTTGTTGGCTCTCAACCAATAAAATTCTTTTCGTATAATTTAGTTTAATTTTATTAGAAGAAGGTTTTTGCAATAAATATTTGTCTGAAAATGGATACAGAACAGCTACCGGGTTCCTGCAAGGATAAGAAGTGGCCCGGAACTCCTCTTCCTCCTCCTCCTCCTCATCCGCATACGGCGAGGGAGACCCTGATCAAGCCAAGCCGTATCCATGGCAGCCGCCGCCTCCATGCCGCCGGGGATCTCTGCAGTGCTACTCCTGGCCCTTCTTCTCCACAGAGCCGCCGCCCTCACCTTCAACTTTACCAGCTTCCCCTCGAACACGCCCAACAATATCTCTTACGAACAGGATGCCTTCGCCTCCTCCGGCGTCATCAAGCTCACCAGAAACGAAGTCGGACAAGACATGGGACTTAGCTGGGGACGGGCCGTCTACGCCAGTCCCGTGCACCTGTGGGACAAGGCCTCCGGCAAGCTCACCAGCTTCACCACCCGCTTCTCCTTCTTCGTGGGAAACCCCCCCGGTGTGAACAACCCCGGCGACGGCCTCGCCTTCTTCCTCGCGCCCTTCGGCTCCAAGGCCCCCAACAACTCCGCAGGCGGGGGGCTCGCCCTGTTCAACGTCACCCCACCTTCCACTGCCCCGGCGTCGATCCCCACGGTGGCCGTCGAGTTCGACACCTTCGGCAACCGGGGATGGGACCCCTACGCGGTGCACGCCGGCATCGACGTCAACTCGCTGGCTTCCGTCGTGAACGTCACCTGGGCATATTACGGCGCGTGGACCAACGCGACCATCGACGCCGACGTCGCCTACGACGCCAGCACCACCAACTTGAGTGTGCTCCTCACCGGCGACGACGGGAGGTCGAGGAGTCTCTCCCACGTCGTCGACCTGAGGGAGGTGCTCCCGGAGTGGGTGGAGGTAGGCTTTTCGGCGTCAACGGGTGCCTCTATCGAGATCCACAAGGTCTTGAACTGGAGTTTCCAGTCTACTCTGGCGGACATCACCGTCGCCGCTTCGCCTCCGTCTCTTGACCCTAGTCCGAGTCCTCTCGCTGCCCTTCCATCTCCTCCTCCAGAAGGAGACGGGAAGAAGGGTATCTCTCTGGTAGTGGGGGGCGTGCTAGCCGGAATTATAGCAGTTCTCGCAGCTGCGGCAGGAATTGTGTGGTTCTGTATACGGCAGAGGAGGAAAGGACAACACGAACAGGTCGCCGCAGACGCCGACGACATGGACGGCAATGAGCTCCTCGTCGCGGAGCCCGAGCGCCCCAAGAGCTTCCCCTACTCGGAGCTGGCGCTTGCTACGAGGGACTTCGCCGAGGAAGGGAAGCTCGGGCGGGGAGGATTCGGGTCCGTGTACAGAGGGTTTCTGAGCGGGGCAGGGTTGGAGGTGGCCGTGAAGGTGTCCAAGTACTCCCGGCAGGGGAAGAAGGAGTTCGCCGCCGAGATCAATATTATCAGCCGGCTAAGGCACCGTAACCTGGTCCAGCTCGTCGGCTGGTGCCACGACCGGGGGGAGCTCCTCCTCGTCTACGAGTACATGCCCAACGGCAGCCTCGACTCCCACCTTTACCCCCGCGAGGGCGATGGCAAGCCGCCGTTAACGTGGAAGGTGAGGCAGAGGGTGGCCTTCGGGCTGGCCTCAGCGCTCTTCTACCTGCACGAGGAATGCGAGCAGTGCGTGGTGCACCGGGACGTCAAGCCCAGCAACGTGATCCTGGACGCCGGCTTCAACGCCAAGCTCGGCGACTTCGGGCTCGCGCGTCTCTCCGACCACGATCAGGTCTTGGTGACGACGGCCCTTGCCGGGACGATGGGCTACCTCGCCCCGGAGTGCGTCATGTCCGGGAGGACCAGCAAGGAGTCCGACGTCTACAGCTTCGGGGTACTGGCGCTGGAGATCGCCTGCGGCCGGCGGGCCATCGAACCGCACGCCGCACCGGGAATGATCGGGCTAGTGGATTGGGTTTGGGACCTCTACGGGAGGGGCGCCGTCCTGGAGGCTGCCGACAGGAGGCTCGGGTCCGACTTCGACGAGCTGGAGATGGAGCGGCTGATGTTGGTGGGTCTGTGGTGCGCCCACCCGGACTTCACCAGGAGGCCGTCGATGAGGCAGGTGATGGGCGCCCTCACATTCGAGGCCTCGCTGCCGGAGCTGCCCTCCACGATGCCGTTTGTGACGTACTGTTCGCCGCCCGCTCCGGCGCCGGGGGAGTCAACCTCCTCGCAGATGCTCTCAACCGTGGCGATCGCTGGCGTTTCCCCCTTCACCTCCTCCGGCGGCAATACATCCACAAGCTGTTCATCCGTCGGGTCAACGAAGACAACTCGCTCCGGTTCTTCGATTCCGCCGCTTCCACTGTGAAACAACTAGAGACTAGCTTCAACAGCGCTCATCTTTCTTAGCTACCCGTGATGATATGAATGTGTGTAGATCTACGTGTGTCGCGTTAGTCCATCAACTCATGTATACGTTCTTGTGTGTGTGTGTGCTGTCAGAAAAATTATATAACACGAGTAATTAGTTGCATGGAAGGGGCCAGTATCAGTTCAATGTGATAATAGACATGGCCATAAGTATTTGTGTGATTTTTAAACTTAAATTTAAATTCCCGCTGCAGCCAATTCCGGAACAGGGTCAGCACCACATCTATTCCATCTACCCTAACCACTTTGATGGTTAAACCTAGGGTATCCCTCGGCAAACCACTTCCTAAGATTTGGGGAGGGAGGAAATTAACATTATCAAGGGATACTCTTGATTATCTAAAGTTATTCTTGGGTAATTTTATCCCACGGTGGTATCTCATCTCTTGAGGTGGGGTAGAAAGGGTTAATTTTGATTAATTTTTTTAAAAAAATTAAATTAATATTTTAATAATATTTTATTTGTATACCTCATAAAAGTATGTAAACTTTTGTTATTTTTAATTAGAATAGTTAGATTCAACTGAAGAAGTTAATCTATATATCCAAGCCTATTTTTTCTAAAGAAACATGCAAATTAGGGTGGGTTAATTTCTGGGTTAATGGACCAAGAGTTAAATTACTCATGGATAACTTAACCTTCTATCAAAATAGACTGATAGAGCTAGTCGCCTAGACCCGCGAGAGCCGACCCGGGCAAGCTCCACGAGACCAAGGTATAGAGAGTTCAGGTGTTCGGGGAAGATGGGAGGAAGCGTGCAACTTAGATTGGAATCAAGATGATCTTGCAAAAAAGTAGGTCTCAATATTGGAGCTTTAATTGACTCTCCGATACTTACGTCAATAATCAACAAGAAATAAAATGAGCTTAAAGTTCAATTGAGGAAAAAGAGAGTGGTTGTGGGCAAGGTGGAAGTGCGGGGAACGTGGCCAAGAACATTCGCCTAGGGATCTCCACTTTAACCTTCCAACCCTTCTAACTTATGGCTTGAATGTTGTATTTATAGAGGAAGAGAGGCATGAGGGCGAGATGACCCTCCAATGATCATGGGCATCGATGGGCTATATCATGCAGGGTGATGTCGGCACCCGGCGCCGGCTCTCAGAGATCCCAGGCACATAGGGTTGATGTTGCCCCAAATGGACATCCGCATTAGGCCTTAGCTCCTAAGATTTCGTGCACGTGGGGGTGATGTTGCCCCTTGGCTGACGTCTACACTTGGTGGGAGGTTTTTGAAGATCCCAAACATGTGGGGGTGACATTACCTCCGACTAATGTCTATAGCTGATGGGGTTCTCAAGTCGTCGGTAGCCATGCAAATTGACACACTCTGCGTGGGAGAGCTATGCCTCCCACATGGGTGGTGCCGACTCAAGCAATAGTACGATGCCCTACAGAGCACGCGACAATAATCCTACCTAGTGCATGTGGTGCTTGCAGCATCTCGCACGTGGAGGGCCCACAAGCTGGGAGACATTGAGAAAGTGGCTCCTACCCTTAGGCCTAGGGCCCCAGTCAGGTCGACCATGGTCACAAGGGAAGGGGCTGACCAACTGGGCTCAGTTGGACTGTTTATGTATATTGGGTCCTGTTCAAGCATTGGTTGAGAAATGTTTGGGGCCGACCTTGAGGAGCAGTAAAACCATAGATTGGCATGTCATGGGGCATAGGTCAAGGTCGACCAAAGACATCAGCATGAGTAGTAATCACTCTAGGCGAGGCTAGGTGCAATGCTGGGTTGGTGGTCAAGTCGATCATAGGGCCCATCACTAACCCCCCACTTTGAAACGAGGTCTAAAGCATGAGACATCGGTCCGGAGTAGGCCCTTGCTTTCTGTGCCCTCGCAGGCCCTTCACATATGTAGACATATTCTTTAATACTCTAAAAGTGGCTTGATGATTTGAAAAATATCCTTGGCATATTTTCAACCTTAAAAACCCAGGTCCATGGCTCATTCACTCAATTTTGAACTTAAGAATACTCAAATCCTTTTCAAAGCAACATCCTTAACACGCCCTCTCCTCTAGATACGTTTGTAGTCGCATTGTCAATAAAGAGCACGGTCCCAGAATCGACTCCCTTAATTTTCAAACATTTTGACTTCCTCTATTTTCAAAAATCAACTCCCTATAATGCGCCATATATATTGGCACATTTCAAGTAGCACCAACTTGATAAAGCGCATCTCCAAAAACTGACTCCCCCACCTTTGAAGAATCGATTCTCTCACAAAATCTACACCACTTATTGTGCATTATCTTCTTGGCACGTTTTTATGGTGTAGATTATTGATGCACGTGTTTACTCTTTCTCTCACTGAGATTCTAGACTTGTCCATATTGATTATCATGCCTAATGCGCCAAGTCGCTATGGCGTGGCTAGAGTAGCACGATCGCAATAGGGCACGTCTACCTTCCAACATGCGGATTTAACGCCTTACCTTTCTTGCGTGTTTTCATCCATTTCTACACCGTTTTAGATGTAGTTTTCTCCATCAATCATCTCTTAAACCTTTCTCCATGGCCTTCCATCAGTTTTTGATAGGCGGGTCAGAGTCGGAGTCGAAAATAGCAATTTTCGAATCCAATTCTGATAAGAATTATCGAAAATAGTCATATTCAAAATCGGATACAAAAATCGAATATGTTTCTTCAAATTATCGAATAATCAGATTCGAAAGACGAATAGTGTTAAATGTGAACAAGTTTGATAAATTGGATTCTGAAATTGGATAATTAGATATTCGAATAATATATAATATATATAATATAATATATATAATCTATATTATATGATATGCATATTATATAATATATATTATACTATTATAATATATATTATACATACAATCGAATTTGGAAGTCAAATAATCAGATATGAAAACATTAACCGTTGTTGTATCCGATTTTGATAGTTTATTGAAAATATTTGAATCCGATAAGCTATCGATAATTAAATGTGTTTCCGAATCTTATATTTTTTATCAGAATTAGATCGAATAATCGAATATTTTTTACAGCCCTAGTTTTTTAGTTTTATTGCCTTACAAATAAATTGTTCTTGGCATTATTCTCTTTCAAAGGGTGAGATTTATATAAATATACCCCTAGGGCCTTAAGCACGAAGATGTTGCCATCAAAATCTTGGGAGAGGTGTTGTTACGTTCTAGAGTCATCTTTCAGCAATCCCAAAGCGTCCTCAGGCTTTCTTCTTCCACTTTTTCTCTCTATTTCTTCTTTGCTTGCATGCATTATAATCGTCCTTGTTTGGTTGAGGAGGGAGGAGATAGAAAACATATATAGTTCTTACCATATTTTCATAACACAGTCATCTTCCAGAGCGTGAGAGGTGTTGCATCGATCTCCATTGGTGTGTCTATATTGAGAGTTCCTAGGATTAATTCTTTCTCTAACTTTTTAGGTAACTAATCCATTTTTCGAGCCATTTAGATAGTTATTTCAGTGGCGATCACACCCTTATTGTACACATTTTCATATTTTATTGAGGGACTTTATTTGTCCTCTGGGGTTATAAAATGTGTGATTATAGAGTATAGCCATCCATGCAAGGGATGTCATCGAGCAAGCTGTTGGGTCAATGGTTGGGCCAAACACTAAGGCTACGCAAAATGCTATGGTGTTCAGGCCAATCATAGGACCCATCAGAAAGGCAAGTCAAATGATAGTTTTGAAAACTTTACGGGCATCAAAGCACTTCACGAATCTAGGATAAAGATGATCATATATATTCTTGGACATATATATTACCAATACTGTGGAAAGAATAGTCCAAGTGGTCCGTTAAGGATCCAATCGAACAACCCACTAACTCTCAATGGTCAAAGCATAGCCCTGCCTAACACTAGCTCACAGGAAGCAAGTCCACACGCCCAACACGGTGACTGACTCTTCAAGGTGCATTAAATCTAAGTACGCGGCTCTAGACGTTACCACATGGCCTCTTTCTACATGTGCCCCATACTCGTCACACAATGAGTCTTTATCATGTTATAGTATAATGACCTAATAGCCCTAGAATATGTTTTATGATAGGTGTAGGAGAACCTTCTCAGCTACATCGCAAGCCGTCTGAGACAAGTGATAGCATCTCTCAAAGGGGGATGTGTGGGCATTCTACATCGATCGAGAGATGATAAGAGTAGCACCTCCCTCCATTGGAAAAGACCGGTGTGTGATCGACCTCACTCAAAGAGCTCCTCCCACTCCCCCATTACTCGTCTACGTGATTGAGAGGTAGAAACACACACGGCCAAAAATCTCAGGGTGGCACCATCATCCTCTACTTCCAAGCAACTCGTCGACACAGTCTAAGAGCAGGGGATACACGCTCAAGTACCATCCAACGAATGCGTACAAAAATGCACACTTCGAACCAAGGCGACTGAAGCGAGAAACTCTCTCCAAACTCTTTCGCTTCTTTCTCTTCGTTTTCTCGTCTTTTTTTTATACTTGGGTATTAGAGAATTTTCTCTTGAAATCGCTCTTAGGAACCCTGACGGCTCTTCTTACAAGTGCTAGCTAGTCAGCATCTTTTCTCGAACAAATAAATTAAAGAAAGGTGATCGGGAGATCCCATAACCGACTGCTATAAACATTTTTTATCTTTAAAAATGTACTTATTCATCGGGGTACCCTCCCAATAAACAAACACGACAGTAAGTATATATATACACGTATATATACTGTTAATTAAAATTGTGTTATAAACCTCAGCCAGAAGCCACAAAACGCCCTTAATTACAACCGAATAAATATGGCTTTCAAGGCCCTTAATTCTCCTCTCAAATTAGCTAAACCGGACAACCTAATCCAAATATAAACTCAAAGATATTAATTTAATTTGTCCTGTTCTAGTGAAGGTGCGTATCCAATCGAGCAAATTTATAATTAAAAGACTTGACCGATCGACGACTATCCATGACTTGTAAATTTCTCCGTAGGTGCCGACGACGACCATATCGATCTCACTAGAATTATTCTTCTTGTAAGCATGCGGAAAGAAGATGTGGGCATGCATGCATGGGGACGATACCGAGTATAGTTTGCTCTTTCCAACTAGGAATGATGTGGACACTAGTGGACATGCACTTGCAAAAGGGAAAACTTCCTTTTGAGTGGTTCTTCCAAAGAAAACAAGTACGGACGCGTTTTCTTAACTTCCACTTGGGTTTTTCAAAGGAGTTGTTGATGACTAAAATTTTAGTCGTGCCTTGTCCATGTTGGAGAGATTTTACATTTTTTTCTAAGAAAAAATGTCTCTTATGAATTGATCTTATTTATAAATATGCATATTTATTTTCATTACATGTAATAAGAGACTAAACTTATAACTATGCATCCACAGATCTTAATAATCTATAATCTAATTTAAGGAGCATCGATCAGCTCCTTAATTTGATGCCGGCCCTCACACCCTACCTAAAAAAAAAGGGGAAAAAAAAAACCATTTTCTCTGGTCCAAGTACATCTGTTGTAGTTCGTCTGTTCATGTGTGTTCCGTGTTGGGTATTAATTAGATTGCTGTAATTGGTTTTCCCTTTCACTTCTCCGACAATGGATTAAGTGCTATATATTTGTCTGCACTCATTTTCTCGTAGTTAATAGGTCGTGAGTGGGTTGCGGCTCAAGAATGAAACAAGACCAACAGGTTGATGCGGCAGGAAGTAAAATGGCATGAGGAGTAAATATTCAAGGAAAGGAGGGGCTGTTATGAAAGTGTGACCCCACCACCTCAGCCCTGCCCTTTTAAAAAGCAACTTTTCCCATGCAGCCAGAGATCGGAACCAGCATTGGGAAAAGGGCAGAAGAAGCTTCCAGGCGGCGGGGTTCTCTGAGGAGAGAAGAAGGAAAGCAGCAAGAAGGGAAGGGGAATCCGGCGTGGTCCTCCTGGGGACTGTGTGTGCAGTGTTGGCTAGGGAGAGAAAGGTGAGGGTAGAGGGTGGGAGATTAGCCCCGTTCTTCTGAATGTTTCCCTCTGTATACCTCTCTGAAATTCTCTACTCTTCCACTTGTTCTATGCTTTAATTCGCCTCCCAAAGATGTATTCTTGGTGGAATTCATAGCATGGGATGGTTTTGTAAGGGATTCGATTCCCACAAGAGATCAATAAATAGCATCCCATATGTGCATGCTTTTCTATTTCCCTTTCTGGTTTATAGTGATGCGTGTAATTCCCCTGCTTAACAAGGCTGTTCCAGTTGCGTGGAGAAAAACATATTTCATGTTTCCTTAATTTCTCTTCCTATCATTTTTTATTTCTGTTGAATGCTTGGGGCGTTTTATCTGTTGTTTTGATTTCTGTTATGCATTTGAGTATCACTTGAGAAGAATCGGTGGCTCTGCATCATAATTGTATTGTGCCATTGCATTTCTTCCATTATCCCGCTGGCTACTCATCATGGCGCAAAGGTTCTATATAAAGTTTATATATATGACCATTGTACCATTGCTCTTCCAGCAAAACCCCCTGGCTTTTCTATTCAGTTTTAACATCGTCGAACAGTGAGCCCCTTTTCCACGCTAGACTGAGAGCCATTCTATATGCTCAGTTTGGTGTCAATGGGCTATACATGGTTCACTCATGCATTGCTCGAGTTAACGTAGAATTTCTGCTATCGGATGCCCCTTTTCTTGCCCTGCAATTTAATTCATACTGATATTAAATCCTAAAAGTCTTCTGCACAATAGCCCATCACGGTATTCATGCCTTGGCACTGAGCTCTCACTTTTGCCATGTGAGTAGCACCAGTTGTGCTTTAATTGAACAATTTTTTTATTTATTTACTCCCGGCCAAACGATATTCTGAGCCCCTTAAGCATTTCAGGAGAAATATTACTGAATTCCCATGTCGTTTACCCCTTTTTGTGGATGTTGAAGCGCTGAACGGCGGCCCTGCACAACGCCGCCGTTTAGCCTTCTTCTCCACAGTTAACCCAACTACCTTCAGTTATCTGCTCTCCCATTAAACCAGACATGTCATCCCACCTGTGACCCGCAGTTGTCCCCCTTTCCTCATACAAAATTGCCAATTTTACTGCCGTTAATCTCCATTGGGAGCTTAAATGGCGGCCGTCGTGAGGGCCGCCGTTTAGCTCTGGGAGGTTGCCGTTTAAAGATTTTGGCCAAGTAAAGCCCTATAGTCTCTTGTTTGAGGCCGCCGCTTAGCATAATACCCATTTTGGGGGCCGCCGTTCAGGACCGTTCTTGGGTCGGGGGCCGCCGTTCAGGACTATTCTTGGTTCAGAGGCCGCTGTTCAGGATTTGTTCTTGCTTTGGGGGCCGCCGTTCAGGACTGTTCCTAGTTCGGGGGCCTCCGTTCAAGACTGTTCTTGGTTCGGGGGCCGCCGTTCAGGATTTGTTCTTACTTTGGGGGCCGCCGTTCAGGACTTGTTCTTGGTTCGGGGGCCGCCGTTCATGACTATTTTTAGTTCGGGAGCCGTCGTTCATGACTTGTTCTTGCTTTGGGGGGCCGCCGTTCAGGACTGTTCTTAGTTCGGGGGCCGCCGTTCAAGACTGTTCTCGGTTCGGGGATCGCCGCTTAAGTTTTTCCAACGTGAGTTATTCCGGCCTCGGCATATGCTGGTTTTCTCGGGTACGCCTCGGGAAACAGTGTCGTGCGCCGTGGTGTTGTTGCCCTCGGCATCAACATCTTTTTGGCACCGTCTCTATCGAGATGGAAGGATGTCATGCACACCCCCCAGACATGTAAACTAAGGGGAGGTGCTGCCGGATTTTTGTCCCGAGCCCGGTGTTCACCCGCTTTAATCGAGGATTTCCGAATACATTTGTGCCAACATGGCCGCTGGGTAAATTATGCTATTATCCGGCGTCATTGGCAAATATCATGTCGCCGCTGTTCGGCGAACACTGTTCCACGGGCGTCTCCTCAGGCATATAGGTGAGCGAACCTGAGTACTACCCCAACATGCGGTGGGCAGGGGTGGTCATCATTAAGTGGGTTTGCATGATCGGATTTCTGCTAATGTAAAATTCATTACTTTATCCGTGATTTTTATTGGTTTGGGTTATACTTATATCTGTATGTATAAATGAGGTAAATAAATGTTATCAGGTTGCACATCTTCCATCGACGAATTGAGCATGAGGACAAACAAATAAAGTAGATAATAGAAATAAAGAAAAAGGGGAAATGAGAAAATCAACGAAGGTTAAATAATAAAGGTTGCAAATGAAGGAAGGACAGCATATGGGAAAGACAGTGAAACAGACTAAAAAAAATGAATGATAATAGAAGCCAACATAAATAAAATCTTAAAGGAAGTAAAATAAGTAACTGAAGTAAATTTTCAAATGTGATGGTGGCCTTCTCACTGTCATATCCTGCTTAAAAGACTCATCTTACAAGCTTTCAATGGCCGCTGTTGCTGGAAAAAACCAGCAAGATTCGTCGGCCAGAGCCGAGCTGGGTGGGCCCCGAGGGATTGGTCGCGCCGCGCTGTCGTCGAAGAGGAGAAGCCAACCTGCAAAGAACCACCGAGACTCCTCGGCGGTCGGACAGTCCGACGATCAAGTCAGTGAAGGTTGTGAAGAGAGGAGAATTCAGTGAGAGTTTTTGTGCTACGAGTAGCGTACCTTTCCCTTGAGGGCGTCTGTCCCTTTTATAAGGACCTGGTCCTTTGGATAGAAAAGGAAGGTGGTGGACGAGCCTCCGTGAGGCAAGGGCGCCATTCAGGGAATTCCGCTGACTGGGTTTCCGAGAATCCCGCCTTGATGGTCACTTACCTGAAGAGGATGTGGGCCAGCTGGAGGATCGTGATCCACGGGACTCACCCGTCTCTTGGGCAAGTGTGAGCTGGCGCCAGCTGGAGGTGTCCGGATATATTGCTTCATTTGAATTGGTTCTCGGCAATGATTAACTAACCTGTGCCGACGACTTCCGATAATCTAATCGTCGGCTCGTCGGTATGGCCGATCCTTGATATCGTCGACCCAATTTGTCGGCTGACGACGACCGTATCACTAGTCCCCCGGGTTCTTTTCGAGGCGAGTCCTCGGCTCGAAGAGAAGCCATTTATTATTCTCAAGAATTCGTACAGGCGTTGGCGCCGCCTCGCATTCCGCGCGCTGAATTTGGGGGCGTTCTGCCACTGTTATGATGAAGGTCGTGGTCTTGTCATAATGGCGGTACTTCTGATGACGGCTTGTCAGGTACTTCCCTCTGAGCTCTGCGCCATGATGACGCCGCCCGGTTTCGGGGCGCACGCCGCGGATCCGGGTGAACGTCTCCAGGCCGTCGGGCTTCCGACACGTGGCGGAATCCTGGGTGCGCAGGATTTCTGGGCCGTCCGATCGCATTGGCATCGTGGTGCTATAAATAGCTGAGGTTCGATACGAAACAGACGTTCCTTTGCCTCGCGCGCGCGTCTTTCGACCCCTGCCGCCCCGACGTCTGCTGACGATCCGACGATCGTGTCCTCGTACGAAGTCGATCGACGGTCTTCGCTTGCTTCCTTTCGAGGTAAACGATGAGCCTTTCCTCTTCCTCCACCTCTCCTGAGGCTTCCTCCTCCTCGTCGTCCACAAAATCTAGGGACCCCCACGTTCCCGTCGACGCTCCCGACCATGTTTCTGAAAACCTTGGGGAGGGGTCGGTATCTGCAGAAACCCAGATCTGGGGGCCCGTGGATGACTCCTTCGTTCTTGAATTAGTCCACGGGACCTATGTTCCCAAGGAACCGTCGGCCCACACCTCCGGTGCACGCCGTCGAGCCGACAACGTGGCCGAAGCCCGTTGTGAGACCTCCCCTGGGACCTTCAAGTGGCTGCGGCAGCACCCTAGATTCGTTCTCCCTGTCGACGCCTTCGTGTGCGCCAACAGGGATTTTAGGGCTCACTATGTTTTGGACGGGGGGTTCTCGGTTTACACTGAGGCGGTCCGGGCTGGCCTCTGTTTCCCCTTCCACCCCTTCGTCATCTTTCTTCTCTTGGAGCTCGGGGTGGCTCCTTCCCAGTTGGCTCCGAACGCCTGGCGAGTAATCGTCGGCTTTCTCTCCTTGTGTTATTCGGCGGGGGTTCCTCCGACCTCGCGCCTCTTCCTGTACCTGTTCTCGATCAAGCCGTTCGGAGACTGGTTCTACTTCGCGGCGAGGAATGGTCGGCATATTCTCGGGAGACTCCCTTCCTCGCTTCACGGCTGGAAGAGGAGCTTTGTTTTTGTTTATAGTTCCTCGGGTTGGCCGTTCCCAACCAAGTGGTCGGCCGTTGACGTCCGGAGCAAAGCTTTTGGATCGCCGAGGCTGACTTCGTCCGAGCTATACGACCTTAAGTGTTTGAAGGAGGTGGAGCCCCCCAACCTGATCGATATCTCGGACGAGTTATTCCAGCTGATCGAAGAGGGCACACAAGGTTGCCAGCCTCGTAGTCGCATTTTTTACTCCATCCTCGGCTTCTTTAGCTAACGGTCGCGTGTTTGCAGCTATGGCCGACAAGACTGGCTCCGCTCCCTCGTCGCGAAAGGGGCCGTCGCTCGCGGATCAGGCCAAGAACCGAGCTCAATCAAGGGGAAAGAAGATGGCTTCCCGTGCCGAGAAACGCCCTCGTGACGTCGAGGTCGTGCCACCACCGATGCCGACGCCGGGTCAGAGCTCGGGAGCCGTTCCGTCGGCCGAAGGGAGACCGAAGAAGCGTCCAGCTCCAGCGTCGTCCGGTACGGTACCCGACGCCTCAGTTCCGCAGGCTCGCTTCTCCTTGGACCCCGTCGAATGGGGCCGACAAGCCTTGCCGCCCGAGGTTAAGGCTGAAACGCTCGGCCACCCTGCACGTCGGCTCGTGCATGAATTTTATCATGGCATGCTGAGTCAGCTGGCCGCGTTCGACGCGTTCGTGCACCGAGCTGAGGTGAAGAGGCTGGCCTGCGACAAACGTATCGCCGAGGCTGAGGAGCTTGTAGCCGCCGAGAAGGCCCGTAGTCTCTGCCTGGAGGAGGAGGCAAAAAAGAGGGAGGGCGCCCTCCAGGCGTCCCTTGAAGCTGTGAAGAAGGCGCAATACGACGAGATTGCGGCCCACGAGGAGACGAAGAACAACTTTTCACGTCTCGTTGCTGAGGAGAGGGAGAAGGCGATAGAGGAGTACCGCAAATCTGACGAGCTTCAGGACGAGATCGCCGACCTCTTCCAGAGTGGATATGACGACTGCCTCGCCACGGTTAAGGGGTTGTATCCCGACCTCGACTTGTCGGGAGCGACTCTTGCTGGAGACGACGATGGTGACAACCAGGTCACAGAGGGGGAAGGCAAGGAGTTCGCCGCTGTCGTGGACGAGGCCTTGGGGTCGGCCGTTGATCGTTCCCTTGAGCAGGCAGCTGAGGCCGTTTTGAATGAGGAATAATCGCCTTTCTTTATGTACGCTGTAATCCTCGTCAGTTAGAATACACGGTATTCTTTTAGTTTCTAGCCGACGACTGTCTATTCCATTGTTTGCGATTTGTACAAATGAACTTGTCGGCATATGCGCTCGGAATTGCCTCGTCAGTGAGAGAGCACAAACGACCACGTTAGCGAGTGCCTAAGCGATCTCGGTCTTACGTTTAGAGAGTGCCGATGAGACCTCGGACTTACGTTTAGAAAATGCCGAAGCGACCTCGTCGTCAGAGTGCTGAAGCGACCTCGTCGTCAGAGTGCCGAAGCGACCTCGTCGTTAGAGTGCCGAAGCGACCTCGTCGTTAGAGTGCCGGAGCGACCTCGTCGTCAGAGTGCCGAAGCGACCTCGTCGTCAGAGTGCCGAAGCGACCTCGTCGTCAGAGTGCCGAAGCGACCTCGTCGTGTCGAAGCGACCTGGTCGTTAGAGTGCCGAAGCGACTTCGTCATGGGAAGTATCGTCGTAAATGCTCGGCATTCCATGTCCTAGGCAGGGCCGTCCCGTCGAGGTCTGACAGTCGATACGCACCTTGTCCGAGATCATCGATGACTTTGTAAGGTCCTTCCCAATTTGGTGATAACTTTCCGACAGCTGACTTTGGTTCGGAGATGGCGAGTTTTCTTAGGACGAGGCTCCCTATGCCGAAGCGTCGTGGCTTGACCTTCCTGTCGAAGCTTTTCTTGACCCTCCTTTGGTATACTTCCATCCTCGTGCAAGCATTCTCTCGCTTTTCTTCTATTAGGTCAAGTTCGGCGCGCAATGACTGATTGTTGCTCTCCTCGTCAAATCCGAGGATTCTTTGCGAGGGGACGAGCATTTCTATGGGCGACATTGCCTCCATCCCGAAGGCTAACGCGAAGGGGGATTCCCGAGTGGCTTCCCTGGGCGTCGTTCTGTATGCCCAGAGCACATGGAGGAGTTGGTCGGCCCAAGCTCCCTTGTGGTTTGCTATCCTCTTCTTGAGTCCATCCAGGATCGTCCGATTGGTGACCTCGGCCATTCCGTTCGACTGTGGATGAGCTACCGAGGAGAATCGATGTTGGATTCCGAACGCGACGCAATTCCGACGAAATTTAGCATTGTCGAATTGTCGTCCATTGTCGGTGATAATTGTTCGTGGGAGACCGAACCTGCAGATGATATTTTTCCACACAAAACCCCAGGCGTTAGTATCCGTAATTTTCGCTAAGGGCTCAGCTTCGACCCATTTTGTGAAATAATCTACTCCGACGATGATGAACCTCCTTTGCCCTGTCGCAGGTGGGAATGGCCCGAGGATGTCCATGCCCCACTGTGCAAATGGCCATGGGGAATTTATGCTTGTAAGTTTCGATGGAGGTTGTCGGTCGATTTTGCCAAACAATTGGCATTGTCGGCAGCTTTTGACGTACTTCTCGGCATCTCTAAGCATCGTCGGCCACCAGTATCCTTGTCGGGTAACTCTTCTTACTAGGGATCTGGGGCCTGCATGAGAACCACACGTCCCTTCATGAACCTCGCTGATAATTTCCTCGGCTTGAACAAGGTCCACGCAGAGGAGATTTGGGTAGCTAAATCCCTTTCTGTACAAGTCGTCGCCGACGATGAAGAACTTTGATGACCGCCGTCTTGTTTTTTCGGCCTCGCTCTTGTCTTCTGGTAGCAACTTACTCCTGAGGTAATTTATTAGCGGGGTCATCCATGTTGTTCTTACCTCGATATTCATTAGATCTTTGTGGGTTATAGTTGGCTCCGATAGTTCTTCTATCAATAGCGTTGGGGGTGATTCTAGTGCGGATGATGCGATCTTTGAAAGCTCGTCCGCTTGCTCGTTCTCGGACCTCGGTATCTTCACAAGCTCCGCAGAGTCGAATTCCGCCATGAGCTTTAATACCTCGGCCTTGTACGACGCGAGCTTTTCCTCTTTTGTCTCGAACGCTTGTGACACCTGGTTAACGACTAGTTGGGAATCGCTGTGGACGCGGACCCTCTTTGCGCCGAGAGTTCTTGCCATCTTTAGCCCCGATACCACCGCTTCGTACTCTGCCATGTTGTTAGATGCCTGGAACCCAAAACGAACCGCGTACCTTAGGTTGATGCCTTCGGGTGAGCGCATGACCACCCCTGCTCCGCTGCCTTGGGAGTTTGAGGCTCCGTCGACGAAAACTTCCCACCTTTCGTAGGACTTATGTTCCGCAGCTGCTCGGGCAGTGCCCTCGGAAATGAAATCCGCGAGGGCTTGGGCTTTGATAGCGACACGAGGCCTGAATTCTATGTCGAATTCTCCGAGCTCTACGGCCCATTTCGCCAACCTTCCCGAGGACTCGGGTCGCTCGAGAACTTGTCGAATGGGTGTGTCAGTGAGGACGACGACCTTGTGTGATTGAAAGTACGGGCGCAGTCGTCGTGCGGCCATGATAAGAGCGTATCCGACCTTCTCGAGGTCTGGGTAGCGTTGCTCAGCTCCTCGCAGCGCCTTGCTTGTGTAGTACACCGGTAGGTGGGCTCGGTCTTCTTCTCGAACGAGCACCGAGCTTACGGAATAGCTCGTTGTCGACAGATATAACAGCAGCTCTTCCCCCTCCTTCGGCTTGCTCAGCGTCGGTACGCTCGCCAGATGCTCTTTTAGCTCGTCGAAAGCCTTCTGGCAGTCTTGGGTCCATTCGAAGCGGCCCTTCCCTAGCACTTCGAAAAATGGTCTGCAGCGCTCTGTTGACCTGGACATGAACCTGCTTAGAGATGTTACCATGCCATTAAGTCTTTGTACCTCTTTGACTGTCCTCGGAGCTGTCATGTCGAGGATGGCTTGGACTTTGTCGGGGTTGACGTCAATGCCTCGTTGTGAGACGAGATACCCTAGGAATTTCCCTGCTCGGACGCCGAAAACGCATTTCTCGGGGTTCAGCTTCATCCCGTAGAGCTTCAATACTTCGAAAGCTTCGGCTAGGTCCTTGACGTGGTCCTCGGCTCGTCGGCTTTTTACCAGCATGTCATCGATGTATATCTCCATGGTCTTGCCGATCTGTTTCTCGAACATTTTGTTGACCAATCTTTGGTACGTCGCTCCTGCATTCTTCAATCCGAACGGCATACGGGTAAAGCAATACAAACCTCTCTTAGTGGTGAAAGATGTCTTCTCTTCGTCTTCTGGGGCCATTCTTATTTGGTGATAGCCTGAATATGCGTCGAGGAAGCTTAAGAGCTCGTGTCCGGCAGTTGAGTCGACTAGCTGGTCGATCCTCGGCAGGGGAAAGCTGTCTTTTGGGCAGGCTTTGTTTAGGTTGGTGAAGTCCACACACATTCGCCATTTGCCATTTGCCTTTCGTACAAGGACGACGTTGGCGACCCAGGTCGGATAGAATGAATTCCTAACGGTACCTGCATGCAAATATTTTGTCAATTGGTTTTCAACTACTTCCTGTCGTTCGGCTGACAGGGGCCTCTTCTTTTGCCGAATAGGACGGGCCTCGGGGTCTACGTTCAAGTGATGTTGGATAATGCTCGGATCTATCCCCGGGAGGTCGTCGTCAGACCAAGCGAACACGTCGCCACTTTGACTGAGAAAGGCAGTGACGTCATTTTCCAACTCTTTGAGTTCGGTCCCGATGACTAGAAGCCCGCTTTCGATTTTAATTTGTTTAGTTAGTTCTACTGGCTCATGCTTTGGGGTGTCATCTACAGACGGCAAGTACTCAGAAATGGCCGGTTCTTTGGCCTTGATGGAATTGACATAACATAGGCGTGCCTCGGCCTGACTTCCGACGACTTCCCCCACCCCGTAAGGAGTTGGAAACTTCAGCTTCTGGTGGTAGGTCGACGGCACCCCTCCGAGCTTCCCAAGCAAACCGCGCCCAAAAATCGCGTTGTAGGCCGACTTGACCTTTACAATTAGGAAGTCGACCTCAACCGTTACATGCCGAGGGCGGGTGCCCAGCGTGACCTTAAGTCTGATGGACCCCTCGGCGGTGACTGGTGTTCCGCTGAATCCGAACAGTGGTGTGGCGATCGGCTTGAGCTCCGTGCTCAGGTTCGTCATCTTTAGGAAGCAGTCATAAAATAGGACGTCGGGTGCCGCCCCATTGTCGACGAGGATGCGATGCACGGTGTAGCCGTCGATATCAGCATGGATGACCAGCGCGTCGTCGTGAGGGAAGCTTAGCCCCATTGCGTCGTCGGCAGAGAAGGTGATCGGCTCCAGGCTCGGTTGGTTGATTCCGAGGACGACGGCCGACGCATATGCCTTTCTCTTCCTGCCGCTGTTGCCGCCACTCGCCGACCCGCCGGCGAGTACCAGGACGGCGCCTTTTCCTTCGCGCTCGCGATCTCCTTCTTGTTCGCGATCTTTCGGCTTGCCGTCGACGACCTCTTTTCCGATTATCCCTCGTCGCAACATCTCCGATATCTCCATCTTCAGGCTCCTGCACTGGTCGGTTAGGTGACCAAAACCTTTATGGTACTCACAGTATAGCTCGGCCCCTCGTCCTGATGGGGGCCGCGCGATGGGTTCTGGTCGCCTGAACTCTGGTAGCTTCTTGATGATGGGGAGGATTTCTGATGGTGGCCTTCCGAACCGAGGGAGATCCCTGACGCGACGATACTCGTCGGGTCGTCGGTCAGACATCCGTCGGTTCTCCGAATCTCGACGCCTGTCTTCGCGCGCTTCCTCCCTTCTTGGCCTCTTCTCGCTCGTCTCGGAGCTCGCACTCCCCCTTTCTAGCGGCCGCTTCAGACGCCCAGCGGCTCCGAGGGTTGACTCCAGCCTGACGTATTTCTGCATCCGGGAGAGGAGGTCGGAGAGGCTTACCGGTGGTTTTTTGGCGATTGACGCCACAAACGGTACGTCGGTGCACACTCTGGTGAGAATGTTGACCGCTGTCCTCAAGTCTAGGTCCACCACTTTCATCACCTCTATCTGGAAGCGCTTCGCATAGTCCCGGAACATTTCATTCTCTTTCTGTGATACCAGCCACAGATTGTCGGTGCATAACGAATGTTGCACTGTGTTGAAGAAGTGGTCAAGGAACCTCTGGGCCAGGTCGGAGAAGTCCGAGACCGATCGAGCAGGCAGCGCCTTGAACCACTGCAGAGCTGCGTCATCTAAAGTAGACATGAAAGCCCTGCATTTCAGAGCGTCAGTTATGTTTATCATTTCCACCTGTCCCTGAAAATGGTCGAGGTGGTGGACTGGGTTGGTGGTCCCATTGTAACGTCGGAACTTTGGTAGCTGAAACTTCGGTGGGACCGGGGCCGACGTGATTTCCTCCGTGAATGGCGAGGAGGTGAGGAGCGTCGCCACGGATGGGGCGCGGGTACCGAGCTGCAGAGCTTCTATTTTCCTGTTCATCTCTCGCAGGTCGTCCTTCCATCGTGGGTCGAACGGAGACTCGCTACGGCTGAATGGAGTGGATTCCGCCGTGAAACGATCGGCAAGGTCGGTCTTGCCCACATTCCCCACGGCCGCTACTGGCGTGGCGGGTAGGGCGTTGTCGGTTTGCTTTACGGCAGGCGCGGGAGTCCCGACCATCGCCGGCGGCGCTCCGGCATGACTCGCCGACATCGCAAGAGGAGCTCGCTGCTGGTTGGGAGCCTCTGCCTCATCTTGATCATCTTGGGCTTTCTCTAACTGACGAACCGAGCCCTCCCCTTGCACAGGGTGTGCCTGCTGGTTCTGCTCCATCCTCAAAAGTATATGTTGAAGACTTGCCAATGTCTGCTCGACGCGATCGAGCCGCGACAGGGTAGTCGAATCTTATTCTCCTGCTCCAGACGCTCCCCCTGCTGCTTCTTCTACGACATTAACAAGGGCGGTTTCCTCCTCCAACGGGCGAGCTGCAGCCTTTCCCTTGGGTGCCATTGGGATAAGCTTTTTGTGTCGTTTCCCACAGACGGCGCCAAATGTTGCTGGAAAAAACCAGCAAGATTCGTCTGCCAGAGCCGAGCTGGGTGGGCCCCGAGGGATTGGTCGCGTCGCGCTGTCGTCGAAGAGGAGAAGCCGACCTGCAAAGAACCACCGAGACTCCTCGGCGGTCGGACACTCCGACGATCAAGTCAGTGAAGGTTGTGAAGAGAGGAGAATTCAGTGAGAGTTTTTGTGCTACGAGTAGCGTACCTTTCCCTTGAGGGCGTCTGTCCCTTTTATAAGGACCTGGTCCTTTGGATAGAAAAGGAAGGTGGTGGACGAGCCTCCGTGAGGCAAGGGCGCCATTCAGGGAATTCCGCTGACTGGGTTTCCGAGAATCCCGCCTTGATGGTCACTTACCTGAAGAGGATGTGGGCCAGCTGGAGGATCGTGATCCACGGGACTCACCCGTCTCTTGGGCAAGTGTGAGCTGGCGCCAGCTGGAGGTGTCCGGATATATTGCTTCATTTGAATTGGTTCTCGGCAATGATTAACTAACCTGTGCCGACGACTTCCGATAATCTAATCGTCGGCTCGTCGGTATGGCCGATCCTTGATATCGTCGACCCAATTTGTCGGCTGACGACGACCGTATCAGCCGCCATTCAGCCTCATCGGCGCCCCCAGCGAGCCCCGCCGTTCAGCTCCAACGGCGCAAACCACAATTGCTGCCGTTCAGACTCAACGGCACATGTCTCAATGGCCGCCATTTTACCGTCCAGGTTCCTTGCCAATCCAACCTGTCTGGCGATTCAAAGTGAAAACTCGGTTCAAGGGCCGCCGTTCAGTTGCCCTCATTGGTTCAGGGGCCACCGTTTAGCCCCTCTGTTGTTTCAACCCATCCCAAACCAACATGTACATGTACACCACTCCATCTCTCTTCATTTAATGCACCTACATTCTCTCTCCATTCACCATTTAATTCTTTAAACAAGAAAACTACCCACACAAGCACCTGCATCCCATTCTAGCCCCCGTACACAAACACACACGTACACACATACTTGCACTCCCATTTGTTCCTTCCCATCCAAATAAATTAATAAAGTAAATAAAGCAAATGAAACATGGGTAGGTAACTGATAATAAAGAGAAGGGAATAAACTAGATCATTTAAATAAATCTGTGTGTTATAACAAAAAAAAAACTAAATCTAACAACATAAAGTAAAAAATGCAACCAGAAATTGACTCAAAAAAAAATATAAACCCAAAGTTCAAAGATAAAAAAAAAAAAAAATCTTCAACAAAAGAGTTAAATCAAATAATTCTGAGCTAAGCAAAAGTCCAAGTAAATTACAAATTCAAATAAATCCAAAAAAATAAATGAAAAAAAAACTTGAAATCAAATAGAGCTCGACATCAAACCAAATAAACAAATTTAAATCAAACCAAAAGACCAATAAATGAAAAGACAATCCAATAAAAGATCAAATATAATAGAAAATGTAAAAGACCATAACAAACCAAATCAAATAATGTTGTAACCAACTCAACTTCTTAAATAATCCTGAAATTAAAAAAAATACGTCGAGTGTTAAATTCTGGTCGTCTCACGTTGGGCGCAACTAAATTTACATCTTTATGTATATCTTTTATCGGATGTTTCCGCTAAAGGTCACGAGACTTTTTATTCTAGCGATTAATCAAGGGTTTTCCCTCTTAGAGGGATGTAATTAACGTCGTTGCGTTTAGGCAACGGCGGGATCTTGGTACCGACCCGATCTCCACTTTCGTTTGACGAAGTCAAACGGCGCGCGAATAGACTCAAAGCCTTTCGACTCTCGGAAGCAGAATATGTTGTCGCTTCGACGACTGGCACGCATGCACTCTGCGATTATCGATTCATCTTTCGTTATAGTGGCTTACTTAGTACTAAACGGGACTTGAATTTGTAATACATAGGTTCACACACGTGAACATGATAAATAAATATAAATTTTAAAATAATTTTGTGATGGATCCACAAAATCTATTTCCACAATGTTGTGTTTTCTCAACGCTTTCATCTAATTTTTACCTAGATGACTTAAATATTCAGTCTGGCATATGGAGACAGATTTCAATTTGAATGCTGGAGAAGAGATGGTAACTATGAAAAAAAAATTTGTGTCGGGTCGCGAGATGCGTCGGACCTATATATACAAGCGAAGTTGGTCTGCTCTCAACAGGGGTGTCAGTTCAAATTGAATTGAATCGAACCAAATCGATAATTTAACTTGGTTCGAACCTCATCCATTATAAATCAGGTCACGCGAGCAATTAAATTTACGAATTTTTTTACATCTCTAGCAAAGGTAGGTGGCCGCATACGTAAAGAGCAGCCAATTGCATGACAAGTTGCGATAAGCATGCATGTATTTGTCCATGCGCGGGTTTGAGAAGTTCCCATGCACGTAGACTGTTGGTTACAATATTGTGTCCTATGTTATAAAAAAAAATGTGTTAAATGTGTCATTTCATATTTATCACCTCTAATATAAATCAACGTCTTCAAATTTTAGTAAAACAGATGTCTCATTGTGCAAACATACGGGTTTAAAAAAAAAAAAACCGAAGTTGAGTACAATAGATGTCGCATTGTGTACACATTTCGACTTGCAGAACTGTAAAAACCCGAAGATAAGGAAAGGCGATTATGGAATCCCGCTTAGTTGTTAGTGGAATTATCCCTTACACCAATCCCATCTTTGAGGCTTCAATTAAAAAAGGGTCTGGGTCATGTCATCACAGTCTTCTATAATAATTAAGCATGACATGTTGAAGACATCCCAAATACAAAAAGGACACGTCAACCCCACCCTGCCCGTGTCTAAAATAAGAGAAAGATTTAGTGCACTTTCATATTACACTTAAGTGTAATATGATAAAGCACTTAATTCTTGTGACATCTAACAATTAAGTTTCACTTTATCACTCTCCATGTGAAGGGTGCACTAAACTTTTCTCCTGAAACAAATGCTAGACAGGTACCACAAGACAGATAGCTAACTTTTCTCGCAATAATTTGGTTATGTAACATCGGATCGCCTAGGTCAATAGATACAAGTGGGTGGTGCAAGTCATGTTTGTACTTAAGACTGTTAGTGGATCGGGTCGACGTGATAGGTCCGAAAGTTTGGCCGATATTTGATAAGACCGCCACGCTTCTTTCAAACCGTAGATTTTTGGGCGGGCTTAACAACCCAATCCGTTAAAATTTTGGGCCAGATTTGGACTTTTTATTCAGCTCGAACAGATCCGATAGACCCACGATATTAAACTTTTGATCAACTGAACTGCGAATTGATCGACTGATATTAAACTTTCGATCAATCGAATCCCAAATTAGTCAACCGATATTAAATTTTCGATCGACCAAACTGATCAAAGTCTAATACTCTAATATTAAATTTTTAATCGGCTAATACTCTAATATGTACTTTTTAACAATATTAATAATTTTAATAAAATATTTATTAAATTTTTCTAACCGAACCTGATCGAAGTCAAATTTTATAATTTGGTAAATTAATTAAACTCGGCACGACCCAATGTCACTCTGATTTGTGCCGAGCTTAGATCATAAAAAGATGGTGTCAAATTTGGATCGGGCTCGACTTAACCCGACCCAAATCCTACCCATTAACAGCCCTATTTTTACCTATAGCCGAGCGGCTGAACATGTTGCCCTTTGAACTATAAAACCATTGTTGAAACTAGAGAAACGTTACTTACGCTCTAATGGGTATGAAAAAGACCCAATTTCACAATGAGGAGTTGGGTGCCTCATATGCCAGTTAGAAGCTTCCACTTGGAGGGCGATTCTTGAAGTGTGGGTTTCAAGTCCCCAGCGGGGATGAGGAGGCAGAGAGGATCTTACCTACTGGGATAGGTCTTAAGAAATATGGATAAGCTAAAACCTCTTTTTCCCTAGACAAGTCTCCTATGATCCATATCATTGCACCTTCTGGGGCAGTTTCATGGCAGGGCAGTTTGGACAATTGCAGCTAATGAAAAGAGGCTTCCAGTTAGATTTCACCTGGTATGGTAAACTGATCTGTAATTGCTAGCAATCCCAGCTTCTGTTTCATACTACAATCACCACAACAGAGGAATGTTTTTCCCAAAACGATGAGCAATCTGACTTCAATCTGGCAACAAATGATCCACCTGCAATCCTATCTGAAATGAAAGAATAACCAGATTTTGTTTCATGTTGCATTAAAAGTTACCAAACCATCTCAAATCTATTCCAGTTTTTTTGTGTCTCAACCAATTATGAGTTGCCCATCAAGAACTTATCAAAGTCGTATGCTCCAGTCAACTTCGAAGAAATATCAGTGAAGAGGGAGTTGCTTGCCCAGATTTGCAGGAGCTAATAAGGGAATGTAAGTGGACTGAAAGAAGGCAAGCAAAACAAGAATTCGAACACAGGAACAGAGTTGACCAGCTAGGAATTCACATAATAATGCCAGCAATGAAGAGTAAGGCCGAAGTTGACTACAGGATAGGGCTTCCTCGAGAACAACAGCAATAGAAGGAAACTCATAAGCCATTGCTGTGTCAGGAACAGAAAGAACAACATTGCATCCTCCTTACCCAGCCCATTCCCATATCCAGATGTAAATTCCCTTTTTTCCATTTCCTTTTCCTTTTGTTGGAAGAAGAAGCAGATGCCCAGCCACCAATGGACACTAGTAACGTCTCGTGGGATAGGTTTCCCTTGTCACTGGGGGCTAGAAATGGTGTCCACCCATGAGAAGCAAACTCGCGATAATGGAGATGCAATACAACAGAGGTACTTATAGATGTTGTGCTCTCCAGTCAACAGCAAAATTTTCCTCATCGCCACTATCACTTGAGGATTCATCACTGGACTCCTGGCCCATGAACACAGGCCGTTTCTCACCTCTGGCAAGCTGTGTGGTCTTTGCCTCCATCAATTTCTTCTTCACCATTTCCACTCTCTCTCTATATTGCCTACAAAAGGTAAGGCATCAGAAGTTAGCAGGTTAGCTGGATATGAGGAATAGTCTTATCACCACAGATAAATAACACATCTGCCACTGCGAGAAATGCACTCCTATATACAGCTCCTCATATGGTAGGAACAGAGAGGGAGATGGTTTGTTGGCCAAAGTGCGGGTGTTCAGGCCAAGAATCCTTCTCGATTTGTTAAAAGGGAAGGAATATCCTGGATATAGTTGAATCAATGGCATAACCTGGGTGCCAGATTTGCATGAAGTTTGTGAGGATGTTACAACATGCAACTGGATCAATTTCAAGAATAATCACTTACATTTGTTCCACAAATTCAAATTCCTGTCTAACCTCAGCTGCGTCAATCTGCAATTTATGATGTAATCACATTTTCAGAAAGGATATTGCAAACAAAGACTGTACTCAGAGCTATGAATAAGTACCTCCTCTTCTTCCAGGCGATCGTCCACTTCTTGCAGGTTATCCTGAATTTCTTTCTCAAATTCCTTGTATGCATCACTGTATTTTGGTCAGCACATTTATAAGTTTAGACATGCTTATGAAAATCTGTTAAGACCGTAAACGTGCTCAGAAACATGAAAGTATAAAGCAACATGAACCATGTGCCGGGTACATTTCCCAACCAAAAACAAAAGCGATCACCCTCTGACATTTGCAACAAATGTTGGTTTCCAGAATATCCCATTGATTGCATGAGCGAAGAAAAAAGAATAAAAAAAGTGCCAAGCAGACCACCTTTGCCAAAAATGTTGATGACTAGCTTTTGGGAAAAAGCAAATGTGATTTGTACAGGGATTTGCATGTGACCATTAAGACAAGATAAGGACAAAAAATGTAATAAGATAGCTATGAATATAAACCAGTTTCACTTGGTTCCTTCAACTGCAGCCTCCTCCTGCTTTCAATAGACATAAGTCTATCAATTAAATCACGTCCTACCTCCCAAGTGAATAGACATTCACAAGACTCAATTGAAGACAGTTTGGTTCTCAAGGGTTTTTAGATAAGGTTTCATCCTTGCTTTTCAAAAAATGTAAGGTGGTACTACGCACCTCCAAAAATACTAAGCCCCCATACTTGATGCATGTTCTCCTTTACCCATCATCTAATTAAAGGCAAAGTTCGAGAGTATACCTAAGCTTCACAAGGACCCGCCTAGGACCTTGATCCATTATCTCAACCTCATGTCATGAGATGTTGAAATCACCCTCAAGAAAGCAAATGAGACAAACAAGGGATGGTGGTAGAGTGTAAAGGATTCACCCACAGCAGAAGCAAACACTAAGAATCACAACCAATAAACAAGTGGAATACATCAAGAAAAATACTTACTCAACATCAATCTTAACAGGTTGGATGCCACGTGCACGGAGATCTGCATCTTTGTTATCAAAAAAGCCTTCAGGAAGAGCCCCTCTTGCTTGCCTAGCTTCTGAACCATCCATCATGTTTGTTGATTGGCTGAGCTGCTTGGAGATTTTATCTTCATCCTTTGCGTTACTATCAAAAAACCCTTTGGGAAAAGATCCCTTTGGCGGATTTCCTTCTGATACATCCCTCTTTCCGGATGCTTGACTCAACTGATCAGAATGCTTACTTTCACTCATATGCTTCTTGTCAAAGAAGCCTTCAGGAAGTGTTCCTTTCAACTGTTTGACTTGTGAACCATCAACTTTTATTGATGGTTGACTGACTTCACCAGATGTTGTAGGTCCAAGCCTTGTCCTAGTCTCAACTAGATCAACATTGGAATGCTGTTCTGAGTTCTCCACCTCTTTTCTCTTATCCTCTTGAGTAGAAGAGACTTCCAATGGAACTGCAGTAAACCATAATACAAGATTTCTTATACTAATGCACCACTGAGAAAAAATTCTAACGTGAATATTTAAATAAGGGAAGTGATTGCAAGAAAAAGCAACAAATTACTTATTATGCTTAAAAAGCATTTCTTATTTATATAACTCAAACAAAACACCAGTCTGAAGCACAAAGTTGTTATTCACTCTGAAATGGTGCCTGGTTAAACAATAAATAGGCGGGCAAATGCTGCTTATTTCAAAATCGGGAATTTAATTTATAAGGGCCAACTATGATAACAAGAAAATGACGAAACTATGCATAGGCAGTCTTCCTATCAGTACACAGGGGCGGCCCAGTTGATAATGGCCCTCTGCATACACCCTAGTGACCTAGATTCCAATATCCACCCCCACATTACGAAAACAAAGATTTCTACATCAGTACACCCACCAAACAAAACAGTATTCTTAAACGAGATTGTGAACAAAGTCATGTATTTGTAGTCCAACGGCCATCTTTCAAATGCTTATACTGCTCACGGTTGTCAAGGCACCCCAAGGCATTTTAGGGACCTTTGGGTGCCTAAGCACTTAGGCACCTGCCTAGTTTGCACCTAGATGCCCAAGGTGTTGCCCAATAAATGATATCCCCCCCCCCCCCACTAATTTATGTATATATAGGCATGTAATGAATCAGTGATCATAAAAATACAACAAAATGTTAATGCAACATTAAAATTAAAACTATAATTTAACATTCAATAAAAATGTATCAAAATCATAACAAATTAGATGATTCGTGAACACTTTGGATGTTTTTTACATTTAATGAGTATACAAAGTACATTAAATTGCAAAGATAGTCACAATCATAGTCATTAGATTGTGAACAATCATAATCTAATGACCGTGACACAACTCACAAACTAACGATTGTGGATAGTGTTAGAATGTGGAGTTTAAACACTCCAACGTGCAGGAAGGGGAAGGGGCACCAGTCCAAGCAGACTCAAGGAGTGGCTAGGCGGGCCATGGTGCCCACCTAGGCACTGCCTTGGGGCACCTTTTTGGCCCCCCAACAAAGCAGCCTAGCACCTTGGAGTCAATTTAGCATCTTCTTGCCTAGGCAAGTGCCTTCACAACTATGATACTGCTAACATGAGATTCATGTCCAATCCATGTGTTTCATCAGTCCTATTTTGGTGGCGGTTGCGGGGAGGGGGGAGCTAGCCAGTGAGCAGCCACAAACCAATATAGTTCTTTCAACATTTTGAGTATAAGAAATACCAAAGTTATACATGTAATTTCACGTAAAAGACGATTGCTGAAGTGACTAGAGTAGAGAATCACACTAGTTGCATCAAGCTTTTCACATTGCAGAAGCATGAAGTTTAACCTATTTCTTATAAGACTAACAGTTCCATTTTTCTTTGCCCAACATATGAAATTTACTTTGCAAACATGCTTCCAAAGGACATATTTCACAGAGAACATGGTGCAAACACCATGAAAAAGACAAAGTTCAGTTAATTAATATTCTGCACATTTTCTTTTCCATCTAATGCTAGTAAGGTACTTATCCAATATGCTGAAACACTGAAAATGAGTTCCACATATTAGAATATCAAGGGAGTCCTCCAAACTGCATAATTCCTCTAAGATTTCTATTCTGTGACAAGAAGTGCTGTATTCACATGGGGAAGGTCCGGATGAAAGAAAAGAGCTGACATCTGAAAGCCCATGATGCAAATTTTCATTATACTTGCATAATTATATGGCACACATTTTTTCATGAATCATATGATATGGGAGTAAGAAATTCTTCTTTTTACCATTTTCTCTTGCCCTTATGTAATTATGCTAATTGAGGGGAAAGCTTAAATATATCACCTGAAAGAAAACTATCACAGTATAAACTGCACAATGCATGGAATGAAAGATAACATTTATTATAATTTATATGAAAGTTGTTTAGCTCCATAACCAGAAACTTCAGACACTGATTACTATGAAGAAAGAAATTCTAAGTTGCAGATAAGCTCATGGGAGAAGAACCAATTCAGTTGCCTAATCAATTGCCCAAAATTGAATGTGAAATATAAAAGGTCAACATAATGCAAAATGAAGTAGTGCATCCTTGCAGAAACATGAACAGGAATTGGATAATGGCAGCAATGCCGCAGTGCAGACAGAGAAACAGCAAAACAAACAAGGTGGCTCCATTACCAGCCTTTTGCTTTTTTGCCCCAGGAGTATCAAAGAAATCTGGAGGTAATGAAGATGATGGCCGAGATTTTTGCAAGTCTTTTGGTTCATGCGATTTTGCGCTGGTGTGATCTCGTCCTGCAGCTAGAGCTTTCATCTTTTCAATAGCCTGTAAGAAGGAAAGCACACTACCTTGGCATGAGTCACAGGCTTTCCAAGACAAGATAAGCTAAGGTTTCTCAGCTATTGGCTAAATGTGCATGATGATACCGATTAGAATTCAACAATAGACTTCTGCCTACAAACATTTGTAAATGGGAAAAAAGGAGGGTAACAATGTCAAAATTGGCCAGAAAGTTTGGTTTCAAATTTTTCGTTCACACTATGAGAGGAAAAGAGAATACCTCATGATGTTTCCGGGAAACTTGATGTGCAGGCCAAAGAGATCCAGATTTCAAAGTAACATTGCAAACCTTACAAACAGGCTGCTCATACTCATTGTATCTGCAATAAGGACCAGTTAGAAATGTCCAAGGCAAATCAATGTCTCCAATGAACATGAAGATCAATCAAAAGTGAACTATCAGTGGGAAACAATATCCAGGATAATACCGTAGAGTGAAGGTCAATAGGAACACATACATTTCATGGAATGCAAGTCTGCCATGACTTTCTTTAACAGCCATTAACTATCCAGTATGTTTATCCTTTTAATAACTTGGGCAATACAGTTTCAGCAGATAAGTGGTACAACGATAAACGCTCTCCAAGTAATTAATAAGAAAAAGTTACCTAAGAGCTAAAATACCAAAAGTTTTCTTCTTGAGTTATCAACTGTTAGTACCCAATATAGACAATACAAGACTGCTACTGTCTTGTCGTCGTAGTCGTCCATCATGGTCAGCAGCAAGTTTTTTCAAATATTCCGCTGTGAATCGTAGTAGGGAACTAGCACCAAGAATGAGGAAGACCGAGAGGAAAACCATGGCAATCGAGGAAGAGCGATTCCTTCGCAAAACTATCCAACACATACTTCCAGCCCTAATCACAATCACCGACAGACAAAAGGACCCGGTTTTGTTTATTGCTTTTGAAGCATTAATAGAACGAACATCAGAATTCCTTGCGAAAGATAACATCAAGAGTCGAACCTCAAAAGAGGGGAAAGAACAAAGTTTCCCACTTTGCATCTCAGAAAGAAGCCACGGGTTTCTCACCAAGAGCGGCGAGGAGAAGGGGGGGGGGGGGGGGGGGAATACCTGACGAGAGGAGAGTCGATGCGCTTTTCTGAATTCTGCGCCGCCTCTCTCAACTTCGCCCGGAACAACGCCTTCTTCGCATCCATCCCTTCCTCCC
The DNA here is from genome assembly GCA_014218235.1 of Colocasia esculenta. NCBI lineage: Eukaryota > Viridiplantae > Streptophyta > Magnoliopsida > Alismatales > Araceae > Colocasia > Colocasia esculenta. The sequence continues at coordinate 151,609,006 of CM024762.1, forward strand.
CCTCGCCAGAGGAAACAGGGGTTGGATCGTCGGGCTAACTCCCTTATTACCTGCTCGCAGGAGAACCCGGCGAGCTCGATGGAGGGAAGGGGAATTAAAAGGACCCGGATAAGTGGTGAGCGCTCTCGCCGGGAAGGCTTCCGTTGGAAGGACAGAGAGCAGAATCCTCGACGGCGCCGGCCGGCAGTCCCCCGCCCCACTTTTCGGCCTCTACGTCTACTATTGGATTTTTTGTACGTATACCCTACATAAACTCTCCTATTCATATTTTACCATATATATTTAATATTATGCTTACTTATTTCAGAAAATTTTTAATCTATATTATCTCAGATAATTTATCTGGTTCAGAAACTACTCTTTTCATTTATATATTTCAACATAGTTGTAGTGTATACTTATTTATATCATTAAATATGTTTATCAGGTGTGGGAACGACTCTTTTGTTTATATTTTTGATAAATAACAGAAGGCCAAATTCATAAAGAATCTCTATTTGATGGTTGATTTATTTTTTAATCTCTCACAGAACTATAACTCATTACAATAAGTGTTATTCTCTGTTACAATATATATTAAACTATGTTACAATAAAGATCTTTCTGTTACAGTCAAAATTTTTTAATTAATTTACACATAATAGAATCTATTTTTTATTCTAATAATTAGTCAAGTATTTCGAACCAAGGTAATTCATTCTCTTAAAAGAAACACTTTGCATCTAACATATACTCCAATCAAGTACAAAGTGTTTCTTTTTTCCTTGAGATTTATACATGAAAATAAAGAGTATCTTGTAGAAATAACTGTATATATATAGCTATCCTTTTGGAATCCTCTGTACTGAATTATTGAAATAAAAAAAAGGTAAAAATAGGGATTAATTTCTCTGTGTTCTACGCGTTTTTATGTGTAATACAGGAGTGGGACTGAGAATTTCAACTTCGTACTTGTGAAATCTTCCTTGTGTAAAATTTGTAATCATTAAGGAAAGACCAAGAATTCATGTATATATACCATCGATTCAAGGTGCTGAACGAAGTAGATATGTTAATAAAACAAATATTATCATATGAAACCATTAATTATGTTAACAAACAGTATGAATAAAACAGACATTATTAGAAAAAAAAAATTTATATGTGTATAATATCCCTAAAACCGTATTCTAATTTCTAACATATGATTGAAATGCTCTTTTCATTTCTTTTTGACACTAAGGCGTTGCTTCCATTCATACACAAATGGGTATATAATATCCCTAAAACCGTATTCTAATTTCTAACATATGATTGAAATGCTCTTTTCATTTCTTTTTGACACTAAGGCGTTGCTTCCATTCATACACAAATGGGTACATGGGAGATAGAAAGCGTCATCCTTTGCTAGGAGGAGACGATTAACATCATCGGAGAACAACCAAGGGACATACCACCCAAGGACCATCAGTCCAAACATAACAAGGCAAACCCCAACCTAATATGAAGCCAGCCGGAGAACAAAGAGATGGTATGTAGCCGAGCAATGCCAACTGTTACGGGGAGTTCTCAGCAGGTCGGTTGAATCTCGGGCTCGGCCAACTTTATTGAATGTATAGGCCGACGTCCCTTTGTGGAGCAGGGGACCGTTGGTGCTGTTTTAATCCGATGACTCTGGTCGACAAGATCAACCTCCTTTCACACCTCGGGCAACTTCTTCAGCTCAGTCTGGATGTTTTCTCGGCTCAGACGTAGCCGACCTAGAGCCCAGCATACTCGCGGGTGTCTCGGAGCATGGCTCACGTGACTGACGGTGCAGTAACAAATGACGTAAGGTCTGAGGATCACGCGTCCGATAATTGCGACTATTAAGACCACGATCTCGGTGATCCGGCATATTGGTTACAGCCACGATCTGACGTCAATCACGGAAACTCGCAGCTAGATTGGCGGGGTCGTCCAACTATTACACAAGTATCTTAACACTATATAAGAGGCAGACACTCCACAGGCACAGGTACGTTGTTCTATCCCACAAGTTAGGTCATTCTGCTCGGCTAGCGACTGACAAGAGCGTCAGAGTGTCTCCCCACCGAGGCTTTTCGGTGGGCTTTGCAGGTCACATCGGGAGCTCGGACCAGCGTCACACGTCAGCCAAGCGCGCCTCAGATAGGATTCATTGGCTTGGTCTTCTCGGCTCATACTTCCGCGAGGAGCACCTCAACAATCACCTCGGCCTGAGCCAACCTATGTTACACATACAGTAACACCAGCGATTAGCCTACCAGAAGAAATAAGCAAAGATCGGCCGAGGAGGGGGAAGCGCAGGAGCCCAGACAAAGACGCCAATAATGAAGTCTCGAAACAGATGCCGGAAGATGTGCAGAGCTATCGAAAGATCACGCTGGCGAACACCAGTGAAGAAATGGTAGGAGGAGGCAAGTCCATGGCTTTCAAATATTGCAGGGGAGCTCGTATGAACCAGACTGAGAGGAAAGCGCAAGACATGGCTGTGGACCTCGAATAAGGGTGCGAGGGCCCGAGTATGCCAAAGATGTCGTCAATTTGAGGGGGCGAAGTGGGAGCGGCGAGTGCCGTCACCAACAGAGACAACATGAGGGCATCGAATACCTACTCCAACAACCAACAGACCTGCACAAAGAGAAACATAAAGCGAACAGAGAAACGTCATCAAGGTATTAAGTTGCAGTTGGTAGACTTCGAAACGGAGGGCCTCCTCGTCAGCGATGGCGAAAGTAGTGCCAAAATGAGGGGGAGACAAAACTCTTACGAGAGAAGAACAACTAGGAGGAGCCCAGATAAAATCTCCCTAAGGGGAAAATCCTCCAAACAAAGTTGGAGATCGAGACGGGGGGAGGGGGCTCTGCGATGGCACAGAAAACCTTCTCCCCTCCAAACGGGAACGACGACGGAGACTCTAGGGCACTGAGACGAAGATGAGTGACGAAAAATCTTTTTGAAATGTTCATATCATACTTTAGGCTGATGCTTGCCTCCCATTTGGGCAGTGAAACCAGCTGAGCTAGTTTCGCAGCTACAGACGAAAGGCCCTTCACGAGCCCCAGGCTCCACCCTCCCCCCCCCCCCCCCCCTCTATTCCCCCGAGACGGGAGCACCCCGTCCCGAAAGAGGACGGGAAGGAGGCATTTTCCTATACTTTATACTCTAAAATTGGGGGAAAAATCATCAATTATATCTCTATGGTTAGTCAATCCATCAAAATGTGAACATGACGGTTAAAAAAAGGCATAAAAGTATTAAAATATTCCTTTTCAAGAGGGGGAGAGTGATAAGTTAGTGGGTTTGGTTTGATGAGATTGGGATAAAATTTGTTGCACTTGACGGGGTCGTGCCCAGTGCCCACCCCTCTCACAAGGTGAGTGGGCTCCGCAGCACTTTAAATGTTGTCGGGCCTACCCTTTTATGAGAGACACAAACACCCCTTCAAGACGATGAGGAGAGAGAGTATGTGTTGTAAAAAAAAAAAATCTTTTGAGAGAGTTGTAGAGGGTAAATGTCACGCCCCAACGCAGAATATCGAGATGTACAATTGCAATCAAGTGAGCACAGAGCAATACTATACATCAAGTTATTGAACAATTGAGATAGAGAAATCAAATAACTTTTATTCATAATCAATCTCCATCGTCCATTACATTCACTAATGTAGAGCTAATACTTAGGATCTATTGACATCTTACATTGAATAAAAATGAAAACAAACTAACTCTTGCACTTCAGGAACACTCCGAATCACTCTTGGTCGTTCCCTTCTTCATGAGTGTAATCCTCATCATTAGACTCACCTGAAACGTTCACAAATAACACTTGATGAGCGATAACACCCAGTAGATCTTATATCTCGTGGCCATGTAGATTTAAAGTAATTAATGCATTAAAGAGCAGAGCAACTAAAGATAGAGAGTCATGTAATGTCAAGAGAGCAATAGCACGATGTATCATATTGTAAAAAGCAAACATAGCAAGTATAGCACAAGAGGTTGATGACCATAGCACGAAAATAGCATGCATAGTTCATAGCACAACGAGTAACAAGTATAGCATAGCACTTTAATTGTCATTAGATAGTCGAGATAAATAACACTTAAGTGTAATGTCAAACACTCTGGTTAATTAACTTCTGCAGGTAAATAGTACTTTTGGGCGCACCTCTCAAGACCAGACTGAGTCCGTTTATTATCAAACATTAGTCATGTTTTATCATCTTCAGACAATCAACCACGACCATATAGAGTACCAAGAATAGATGAGATAGTAGATGAATAGAGGAGAATAGCATGAAAGAGAGAGATTTGATGAGAGAGAGAGTACTTAGATGAGAGTTTCTACACTACCCAGAAACTTACAACGGGGCATGCACGTAAAACATCACATAAAGCATCAATAGTAATCACTGTAGACAAAACACTCAGGTTCTGGCAGTCTGGAAGAGAATGCGGTCTGCATCTCGGATGCGACCATAATGCAGTCGGGGTGTCGGGCACGTTAACAAGATAAGACGCGATTCCCATGACCGATGCATTAAGAACACGGTCAGCAAGGGAGGTGCGTTCACAGAGAAGATAATTTGGCTGGTTGGATCACGTTGTACAAGTCCAGAATATGGTCTTTAGAGATGTTCAGGTGTTGATGGTACAACCAGTTCGACGTCCTAGAGGAATTCCATGCTCAGCAGAGACTTACGGAGGCCTTGGCGAAGAGGTTCCAAATCAACAGGAGGAATATCCAACAGAGGGTTCTCACATCGTCAAGAAGTGTGTTGAACCGTTTGCTTGGCATTCTAAAAACCTTTTAGAATAGCGGATACTAGTGTTCAAAAATATTGATAGAAAACGAGAACAAGTCTTTTATTTAATAGGGACTTAAGTGTAAAAGTTTAATAATTTACCATATATGTTATGAAATATGTTATAAACATTGCAAGTCTCAAGGCATGAGTTTCTATATATGTGATGAGCAATCGTAGATTTAGAGAGATCAAATAGATTGCTTTGAAGGAGATAGTTTCATGTCTATCATTATAAAGCATATTTTACTGCATTACAGTATTAACAAAGATATAACAGGAAGTTTACACATGGTTTCTTGACTGTCGATCTGAACACAGTCTGGGTAAAAGGCACGTTCAGATAGTGGTCTAGGGCTATATCGCAACCACCATAAGTCATCGCGGTCCAGTGAGAGGGCGCGTTCTTGTCGGGGCTTATCGCGCGATCGCGACAATATGGCAGACTCAGTGTCGCCCATGTTCTCAGTGCAGAGAGCCCGGAACGACCTTTCAGTAGAAAAACACATGGATCTCAATGTATAAAGCATGAAAATTAATGAAACAAGTTTTAAAACAATGCTAACATACTTCTAAACATTAAGAGATCATGAAATAGTCATGGATTAATTAGAGTTTGAGATCAAAGAGAAAGGCTTGAGCATATGCTCGTGCTTGCACTTTGGATGTGAAATATGCGACGATAGCATTATATAAATTGGGAAAAAGAGAGGGATTTTCGTTCTTGAAATCATGAATAACCTACAAAGGAGTTTCATTTAATTTTTCTTGAGAGATTATCTACCTTTGGATGAGTTGATCTTCCTAGGGCTAAAATTCAAAGAACACCTAGATCTTCTAGCAAGCCTTCTCCCCACGATTCCCTCCTCTTTTGGCCTCCCTTCCATGTCCAATAAGTCTCAGAAGAGCCGGCCATAGAGAGTTTGAGGGTTTATTTATAGATCTAATATTTTTAATTCATAATACAACTCTAACTTCCTCTAAATTCTAAATTTTCATATTTATCTAGATTTTCTAGCCTCTCAATCTTCTATTTGAATAAGGATATAACTCTAATTTCGTGGGTATTAATTTAGGGAAGGTTAAGACTCTAATTTGAATATTTATGACTTGTATTTCTATTTATCCTCCTTTTTTAAATTAGGCACTAATGGTATTACGAACGTAATAATGTTTCCCATTATTGTATTGTTTAAACTCATATGTTTTGCCCAATAACTATCTCACGGACCATTAGTGAAGCCCATCACTTATTTTTACTTATTGAATTTTAATTTACCCACTTACTCTAATTAGTTTAATTAGTTAATTTATTTATAAAATAGCGAGTTGCTACAGTTGTTGTGTCCTCTTAATTTAATTGTGATTAGAATAAATAGACAAAATTAAGTGATAAGAGTACATACATAATAAGTATACGATATAATATGTAGATTTTAGATGTCTACATCATGGTTGGATGTAGTATATCGTATCGGTACAATATACTCGTAATCTTCCATACCTAAAGGAATATGATTTGTAAGTACGAACAGTCAGATGCCATAAATTTATTTTTTATATTTTCGGTGCGATATGCTCGAGTTAATATCTTACCATAAAGAATTCGATAGGTACCTTCGGTGCGGGAAATTATATGCATAATTTTTTACGAATAAATCAAAATTTGTCGTGCTGCTATGTATTAACCATATCTTATCGCGATCGATTCGATCCGACTTATTTTGTTTTATATATATATATTTTTTATTATTATTATTTATAATAAACCTATTTGAATCGAAATGTATCAATGTGATATATATCGATCCACATTGTATCAAGATAAATTCGATACCATCGAGTCGCTCAGTGCGATAAATCTTGAAATAAATTACATAAAAAAATTTAAAGAGCACTTTTACACGAATAAGATCCATGAAGGTATCTATACTCAAAAGTCACGAGAGTTGTCGGGGGTGGAGGGGGATGGCGGGGCCCATTAGTTGCCTTCTGGAAGCGTCGCCCACCGGGCCACCCTCGCTTTTATCTCGTCACTGGAATCTTTCTCGGGACATGGCAGCTTTCCTCTTGCTCTCGGCCTCTCCGCTACCCCATGGTGGCAGGCGACAGCGCGCAAATCTCTGTGCATCGTTCGTCTCTCCGTAAGATTCCTCGTCATCGTTCTCGCTGTTACTGTTTCTTTTTTTACGGGATTTTTCTTGTGATTTGTAGCTGTGTTTGCGGTGTTTTTTCCCCTAAATTTGAAGGGGTGTGTTACCGGATTGGTTCCTGCTTGTTCTTCTTGTGATCTCTTCACTTCGGTGGTGTTCAGCTGACGAATTGATCCTTTTTTGGTTCGACATTGCCGGATTGGGGAGCTCCTGTGTGTTCTTTCCTTCGATTGTGATGCTGGTTTCTGCACCGGCTAATCTCGTTCTTTAGATCGTTGTAGTTTCTTCCGCGTACATGCCTCATGGTCCCGATAAGAATCGGGGTTAGATTGAACAAGATCTGCTGATTGATGGTGCTGGTTTCTCTTTATACTTCCTATTTGATGATGGAAAGTGTATTAGATTCGTTCCCAATATGGTGCCCCGTGTAGCTTTTCTGTTTCAGTGTTTTGTTCCATCTGCAATGTCCTGCATCGTTTCCGATGAATTTGGCTTTCATGCTGTTCTCAGCGGCGCTCGGATTTGCTGTTTTGGGTTCCGGAATCTGGGGTGGAGCTGCAGAGATGCAGCTCATCCCCAGATCCCCGTACATCAGTATCCCATCTTCATTGGTTTATTGAGTTCCCGAGCTGCTGGATGAGAGGTTTTCTGATCTCATCCTAGACTGATGGTCTTCCTTCGTCTGTGTTGTTCTTGTTTAGTAGTAATGGTGGGAATTGTCCCTGGATCAAATGAGGCGGAGAAATATGGAGTGTTGAGACTTGGACAGTGACATTGTAGCAGCGGACCGCTTACATCCCGTTAATTGGTTGATCCCAGAAGGTTGACGTAAATGCCGGGAGGTGGGAACACTCACTGGTGCTACCGATGCAGGCAGGCATTCCGGCTCCGAACTGGAAGGGATCCAATCTGCCCCGAATGCCGTGGGGGATTTATCCAGGAGCTTGATGAGGTGGTAGACTATATGAGTCCCCTTGATTTCGCGGGCTTTGGTTCTGATCATGAGCACGGCCATCGGTTAGGGATCGAATCCTTTACTGCAATGGTTTCCCATGTGATGGGAGGAAGGGGGAGGGTAGACCAGGGAATAGGACTCGGTTCTGCTCCTTGGCTGCTGTTCCATACCCAGTTGCCTGCACGTATGCCACAGAATGGTGGGATCGAAGTTGTATTCCCTGGAGACATTCGAGGATTCGGGCTGAGAAGGGGCAACACTGAGGATTACTTCATTGGACCTGGCCTGGATGAGATGTTTGAGCAGCTGACTGGAGACGACCGAAGAGGCCCCTCGCCAGCTTCGCAGGCTGCAATCGATTCAATGCCCACCGTAAAGATCAGGAAGAGGCATCTGCATGGTGATGCACAGTGCCCTGTTTGTAAGGATAAGTTTGAGCTGGGATCAGAAGCACGGGAAATGCCTTGCAAGCATCTCTACCATTCAGATTGTATCGTTCCCTGGCTGCTACAACACAATTCCTGCCCAATGTGCCGTTCTGAGTTGCCTTCGCGTTGTCCGAGTGCCAATCCACGTACAAGGAGCAGCAATCATGGCTCCACCAGTTCTAGGAGGAATACTAGTTTGAACCAGAACAATGATTACGGTTCTAGTAGCAGGGATCAAGGTGTCGGATCACAAGTGAGGCGAAACCCTTTCTCTTTTCTGTGGCCCTTCCGCTCATCAAACACCAATAGAAGTCATCACCAGAATGATTTAAGACGTGATGATCTCCCTGCTGTTAACGAGGACACGACCCATGTGGGCTATTTAAGCTGGCCTTTCGATTAAGTGGGCAGAAGCCGCAGGGGCATCCTCTATGAAAAGAGGAAACAGGTTTTCCGTTTCTGTCACCCTTTCATCTTTACCGAACTTCTACCATTTCTCCTGGTACATTGAGATTGTTTTGGCTTCTAAGATTTCATGTTTGAAGTTGTTCAAGAAATCATGGGCATTTGTCAAGTGAATCAGGAAGAGTCTCGTTCAGTCTTCTGGCCCAAGGTATAGCCTTGGGCTATCCCCCATCTCCGTCTAGAAAGTCTGCAAAGAGTCCTTTGAACCACAAGAAATGCACTTTGTTTCCCTTTTAGCTAAGATCACTTTGCAAGTGAATTTCTCACTTTGCCTCTGAGTTGGAATGCCAAGATTGTGATGCTTCAAACAATTGATATATCAGATATGCTCCCACATTTCGTGGTGATCCTGCGAGTGCATCTTAAATACCAATTTTAATCTTTGTGAAGGTACAACCCCCCCCCCCCCCCGTCTGCTTGCATGTTTCTTCTATTCACATTTCACACGCATGTAGCAGGTGACCTTCCGGAGTTGAAACTGTTAACTATATGGGGTTTACCATTGGTTCTGCCATATGCGTGCTACATCTGAATTTGAATTTAACTCTCTGCGTTGTTTTCCATACGCAATGAAGTTGCATTGTGTCTCAGCCTGTCTCTGGAGCTGCTAGTTTGTTTATGCCTTCTGCACTGTGCATTGCTCCTTGGAAAACTTTAAATTCCTTTTGGTATATATGATCCACAATCTTCTATGCCCATGATGGCCCTACAATCATCGGATCGCAAGTGACGTTAGCTATGTTGCTTCTGAATGGTAACAGTTCAGCATTACATTGGATTACAAACTGTTGTTTGTCATGGGCCCAGCATGGGAAACGTAAATACATCTCTCTCTCTCTCTCTCTCTCTCTCTTTCTCTCTCTCTGGGATTTGCCTCTTGAGTGAAGTTTCGCCCAGTCGGCAATCATACAACTGTTCTTCGCAGGACTGTAGTCAGTAAGCACCAGCAGACACCGTGCTCTAGTGTTTCTAAATGAGAATAATTTAATGCACTCGAGTTTTATATTTTACATTTGTATTTTTTTTTTCATTAACCAATGAAAAGAGGACACAATACATCCATCTAATGAGAAGTAAAAAATATAAATGTAAAATGTAAAACTCAAGTGTACTAAATTATTTTCTTTCTATTATTTTCTTTCTAAATTATTTCGATGTACTCATCTAATGACTGCAGATTATAATCTGCAACCTGACAACTGTGAACTAAATGCCATGATTTTTTTTAAATTATTCTTTACTGGTACGCATGGCTGGAAACGTGGGCATGTGCAGTTGAACGATGTCATTTTTTGACACAACTCTCAAGGTTCTATATCATTAATGACGTAATTGGGATCGGATCCTTATGGAATATGCTTTCTTTTATGAACAACTTAGGAAACTCTGGTAACACTTGGAATGCGGTACACTTGAAACACCTCCATTCAATTGAGAGAATGACCTATTGTGGAGGAGAAGGGGGAGGTGATGATAGGGCTCATGCCCTTTTCCTTGTCGACTTTCACAGACCAACGGATCAATGGATATGGATTGTGTATCCCATCCATTATCGCTCAGTTCGGACGGATCAATGGATATGGATTGCGTATCTCATCCAGTAATGCTCAGTTCTGACGAGAAATCTGTGTTGAAAACGATGAGTGCTTTTAAAGTGAGAAATACTTGACTGTGCAAGGCAAGCAGAACAATATATTGCTGTGGGATGCTTGTGTCCATCTCTTGCCGCATTGCCTATCTTGGGGGCGGCTTAATTTCACACACCTTGGTAATCTAGACAAAAAGGATCTCACAGATAAATCTCTTATTTGAGATAATAATCCATTGTTTTGTATCTCAGAGTTGATCCGCAGTGAAAGTACGAGTGGAGGATACTCCAGGCTATTTATTCTGTCCGATTACCAAAGAAGGTATCATTAAAACTTGACTACCTTGAAAGGTCACACCTTGAAAAGCTGATCATGTTATTGATTCTCCAAGCAATCTTTGTATAACATTGAAACCCCAAAAAAAAAACGTTCAGATGGGAAAAAGAAATGAGACGATAGCACATTCACTATCTAAAACTGGTAGTAGACATCACGACCACCATTTCAGATCATGGTTTTGTTCAAGAGGCACGAAACATGAGAACCAGATTAACCCAAATTTTCAGAATGAAATATGAGCGAAGGATGAAGCCCCACCAACCACAATCTGAAGCTATCCCTACTGGTTTATATTCCTCCCTAAATGGTCAACTCCATGATGGCAGAGACGATGTCGCCCTCGGCAGCCTTGAGTGCCTTCACAGCCTTGGGCCTGGAAACCCCAGCTTGTGTCATCACCAGTTCTACGTCCTTTGGCTCGACCCCCGTCTCGTCAACCTCTTCATCGTCCTGAGCCGTCGACAAACGCTCCGGCCTCGAGATGACATGGCTCAGGTCAGGCGCCCTGAACCGCTCGGCCGCCTGTGTCTGCAGCTGAGAGCTCAGGTCCTCGATCTTTGCCTCCCCAAATATGACGTAGGTGTCGGAATTTGGGCTCTTGAAGACATCAGGTTTTGATATGACAAATAGTATCTGGAGGACAATTAATATTATATTCCAATTCAAGATGAAAGGGTGTAGGAGGGTTGCTAGTCACTAATTTAGGGCCTTCATCTGATAATCAGATAATCCTACGTAAGGTAGGTTTAGCAACACATGTAAATACTTTTTTCAATTTGAAAATCATGTTCACTTACCTACAAGTTATCAGGACATAACCCCTGGTAAGTCCAGATAAACTAAGAGAGGGAGAACCCTCTGCTAAAGTTATATGTGAGTTATCAGGAGTTACCCTATTTTGGCGTCAAAGTAAAAAAGCTGTTAGCTCCTGATAACCTACATGTGTTTACCTTACCTAGTTGTCAAAGAAGCAATGCTGCAGAAACAAAAGCAAGAAAAAGACATAGGCCGTGAAGGAAGCAATGCAAAACTCACATTCTTGCTCTTCTTGATGGTGACACGACTGACACCAGGAGTAGGTTTCATTCCGAGCTTCAGCATTGCCTTGCGGCTTTTCTTTTCACTTCTGCTCTGCTTCGACCTTCCATTAGCATCTCCAGCTTGCCCTGAAAATATCAAGCATTAAACAATATATTCAGACTGTGCAGATACACAATGGCAGAGCCTAGAAAGCAGATAAATCTTAAAACTCTCTCGACATTAGTTTTTGGAATAACTGTTTTTAATTTTTCGTGATCAAGCAATGTGGGCTTTTGCCCAAATAAATGCATTACCGAATGTCCAACAACATGCATCAGCAAAGATGCCACACGACTAACGTGTAGGTTTCTCAAACATGGCTGTAAATATCACAGGTTGATAGAGATAGGGGATGGGAAATTGGTCTCAGCGATAAGGTAATAATACGTTAAGAGCTCCTCTCTCATGATTTGCTAGCGAAAATTCTCATGACAAACTTGACAATCAGGTCCAAGTATGCTATGGATGCATAGTAGGCCAGCATGTGATCTTTACACAGCAGTACACCAAAGAAAGTTGCCATGTATTTGAAGATCTCAAAGCAAAGCAAAGCTATCTATCACCCGAGCAAAACTTGAAGGAAAGAAAGGAGGTACTTAAATAAGGAGAAAATAGATGCATATATTTCTGCATCATAGCTACCACTTTTAAGTAACAGAATGTAGGATAAAATATTGATACTTAGTACTTTAAACAAAGATCAAGTTCTAGCTCAGTATAAACAAGTATAGGCCACACTCCAGATGTTGATTAACCTCTTTGGGTTAGGTATCACTTATTATGCAGCAATGATAATAATCTTCAACAAGATAAACATGTTGCTTACAATTTGTACATTGCTAAATAATTTAATTGCTTAGCGTTAGACTCTACCTTCAGCATCATCCTCATCCTTGTCATCGTCCTCGTCGTCATCGTCCTCGTCATCATCGTCCTCATCCTCAACAACAGGCTGATCAGGCTGTACAAACAAACTTTTAGCATGTCATTTACTTGACAAAGAGCTGCAGGAAACAAGCTTAACAGGTTGAGTAAAATCCCTATATTTTGTTCACATGCATGAAAGAAATATAGCAAAAGCTTCATACTAAATGTAAGATCCGACATAAAACACAGGAAGCACCTAATCTGGTCCCATTACTTTTCACAAAAATGGTTCACAAATAATGCATATTTTCAATGCTAGAGGCACTTGGATCAAATACTGAATTCAGATTAGAACCCCAATCCGAATCCACCAAGGATAAACATAATTCATGAAACAAAATATTAGATATTATATATCTCCCCCTGTAAAAAACAATGTGGTACTCTCTAGATAACCAAGTTCCTCTAAAAGTGATATTACCAATACTAGGGGACAGTAATGAAGCGTCAGTAGCACTAGTCATTAAGTCAAGCCAAAAGCATCCAAATACACTTCCGACGCTGCTTTTATGTAATGGAGAGACAAGATTCTTTTATCATAAGAAAGATTCCACATTGATAAGATCTTAGAACGATAGCAAAAGCAAAAAGAAGGATCCAGTCAAACCGGTGATAAAAACTTTTGATGGTCTGGAGGATGATGTGTGGCAAGACCTCGGTGCAATGTCCAAACAAGGGTATCCGGCACTGATGCAAAGCAGGCTGTGTATTCTACAGAGGGATGAAATTTATCTTGGCAAATTGTTTCCAGAGGAAGTGAGAAATGGTTCGAGCTAACGTGCCTACCAACAAATTCCTACACCACAGAGAGGTCGCAAGAAACTGCAGCAATCTGAGGAATGGCATTAAGTGACAGAAAAGGCGACATGCCTTTTAACCAATTGACATGACAAAGCTGAAGAGTTTGGAATTTTGAGAATTAGGGGAAGACCCTGCCCTGAAACCACTAACATTAAACAAGAAAAACATGAGAATCATTGGTATATGGGTATTGGGTACAACAATATGATGGCCTCAAAATCGTAAAGATTTGAGAAGCTTAGATAGATAAAAAAAAGGTACCAAAAGGAGGAGATCAAAGAACACTCAAAGTATATCACCATTTCAGATCATCCGAGTATTCAGAGATAATGCTAAGCAAAGAACCCTAATCACACCACTTAGATAATCTGCCCCAAAAACTTCTGTTAAAAGAGAAAGAACTGAGTAGAACCCAGAGGAAGAAAATATGAGAAGAATTCCAAGACTTACTAGATTCCATTACCCAAACAAATCGCGTCACGGGAGATCCATTCCATGCAAGATTCGTATTAATCCAGCCCAGACATCTACCATGACAAATAACAAATCTTGCTCAATCCTGCTAACCCGAAATTCACATGAAATCACCCTTGCCCCTCATCTTTCCACTTCATCTATTATTGCAGTTCCCCGACCAAAGAACTGAAAACAAGAACAAATAAGAGAAGAAAAAACACAGAAACACTGGCATTTCCCACGAAGAACAAATAGATTTGCAAAAAAAACCCACCTCGCCGCAGTATCCTCGTCAACAGCCGGAAGAACGACCCAAAGAATGCACAAACCGGAAAACGAAAAGCCAGCAACGTGAATCGGAATAAGAGGATTTCCTCAGAGTAGTGCGGCAGTCAAAGGGGACATCAAGTTACCAAAGACGAGATATAACAACATGTTTACGAGTCGAACAGCCGAAGCAAAGCAAGGAGACGGAGCCTGCGCCCAACAAAGAACATGGGAAAAAGCGGGCGGTAAGGGAGGAGGAGAAGGAGGAGTGGGAGAGAAGGCTCACGTCGATCTTCTGCTGCTCGAGGAGGGCGGCGAGGAGCTCCTCCTGCGTCTGGGCGGTCATGGCGTCGGGCGTAGAGGGCAGGCGGGGGGGAGCGACCAGAAGACAGAAAAGAGAAAACCCTCACACGGATGCCGCGAGCCGCATCGAGCGTGACTCCCGAGTGATAAGAGCGGTTGGGAGTGAGTCGGGTGAGAAATGGAAGTACGGATTTGGTTTCCGAAACGACCCGACCGACCTGGATCCGATTCGACTTAACTTTGATCGATTTTGTGGCGGCTTGCTAGTAGTTTTTGTTTTACATGTTATAATTCTCTTTAAATAAATATTATGGAGAAAAAAATTGAGTCGGCTTATGAGGGCCCGATCATCCAACACATCTACCCGCAGTCAATGACGGATCCAAAATTTTATTTTACTGAGGTCCTAATAATGTATCTATATAATTTCAGTGGAGTCGCTCATAATAAAAATTTATCTACTTAATACAATTTTTTTTATCCAGTGGGGTCACAGAACCCCACTGGACCGTTGCTAGATCCGCCCCTGCCCACAGTGGCCAAGAAAGATCTATCATATGACACCCTACTCTATCTAGAGGCAACAAGATAGGGAGGGGGGGGGGTCAATAGACCTTCCCTACAGACATGCAAGAATCAAGTCGTAGATGCAAGGGATTCCCCTTATTGGCTTAAACGAGTAATTACCCTATATGGTATTAGGTCCTTCTCTCTCCTACAACTCATCTTCGCAATCAAGAAAAGATGGGTATGCCTAGAGAACTCCCCACACAACACTAATTTTTTTCACTTCCTCATAACTCTTTTATATAGCTGAAAAAGAGGAAAATATACTAAGAGAACCTCCACTCAATATATAAAGGGATACAACGGCTACAACTACAAAAATGGCTTCAAACAAGTTTTGGTTTGGCTATCACAATCCAAAATTCTTCAACTAGATCTCCACTATCATTCTCCCTATATTTCGACCAATTTTTTTGCTTAAGTATTAGAGATTTTCTCTAAGGACCATTTTTAGGATCGCCCTGACCTCCCCTTCGGCCTTCAAGTACGAGTCTACATTTTTCGAAACAAACAAATTCAATGGCTCATTGGATAATAGAAATTTGACGACTATTTTTCAACTGTTACATATATATATTTATATACATTATATTGTATATATATTATTTAATATCATGCCCAAATAAGAAAACCACATTGTCGGAAATGGCTCTCTCTTGATCATTGATAAATTATTTCAAAATTCACATGCTGATTTCAATGAAATTTGAGATATAGATTAATAATTCTATTATGTCCCATTCTAACCCAATATTTGAACATTCATATCTCAACCTCTTAATTTAGAAAAATAACTTAAATGTCTTTTGAACTTAAATTTAAGTCACTCTTTTCCTGCCATCCTACCGTAAAAAATAACAAAAAAGGTCACAAAAAAGGAGTGACATCATAATCCTAACATAAAGTCCTTACATAAAGACAAAGATTAATCATAACTATTGCCTTGTTTTGTTCCATTCTAAAATCCTGTGAACCCATGTCTCATTTGGATTTCCAAATCAAACCGTTGAAAGTTAGGAGCTCCTGCCACTATTTCACTGTCACCAAACTGAAGAATCCCCACTCTAAGTTCAAGTGGACTCCTTTTACTGTTAAGATTATGTAATAATATAATGTGGAAATATCACGACTATATCACTTAATAGAAATCTTTGGCGGAAAAAGATTCATGTAATCGACCACAAATAATAAGATAATAGGGTGTTTGGTTACAATTTTTTGTCTCTTTTTTCTCTAAAATTTTAAAAAAAAGAGAAGACAAACACAATGAGGTGTTTGGTAAGTAGTTTTTTTTTTTAGTGTAAAATTTTTATCTTATGTAAATCTCTTCCAAAAAAAAAAACAAGTCTTAACCTATTTTTATTTTAAAAGTACACAAACTCTCTCAACCTCCCCCCCCCCTCAACTGCGGCCCTCCTCTCCCCCCCCCAAACCTAGCCCCCCTCCCCCCACCCCGCAGGGCACCCCCCCCCCCCCCCCCCCAAAACCCAACCGCCCCCCCCCACCCCGTCCAGCACTGCCCCCCTCCCCAACCCAACCGCCCCCCTGCAGCCGCCCCTCCCCCCACCCCGCAGGGCACCCCCCCCAAACCCAGCCGCCCCCCCCCCCCACCCCGCCCGGCACTGCCCCCCCCCCTCCCCAAACCCAACCCCCCCCCCCCCCTGCACCGCCCCCCCTCCCCCCACCCCGCAGGGCACCCCCCCCCCCCCAAACCCCAGCCGCCCCCCCCCCCCACCCTGCCCCCCCTCCCCAAACCCAACCGCCCCCTCCCCCCACCCCATAGGGCACCCCCCCCCCCAGCCGCCCCCCCACCCCGCCCAGCACTGCCCCCCCTCCCCAAACCCAACCGCCCCCCCTGCAGCCGCCCCCTCCCCCCACCCCGCAGGGCACCCCCCCCAAACCCAACCCCCCCCCCCCAACCCCGCCCGGCACTGCCCCCCCCCCCCCCCCCCCCCTCCGCCAAACACCTCAACATAAATTTAAAAATTTATTCATTTTTTACCAAACACATAACAACATTTTTTATAATTTTAAATTTAAAATTAAAAGAGAACTCAACATCATTTTTTAAGTAGAAATAGTTTTTTTTTAAAATTGCTCCCAAACACCCCATAAGGCTCTGATGATGATGATGATAGTGTGAAAGTATCTCGATACGAGATAAACCGATCACACACATGATTGTGTAAAGACGCTTTTTGTTGTCCAATTACAGGATAATCATCTAGTGAGGGTATTCAAAGCCAGATGATGTGAAGGGTATTGAAATTATGTGTTAATGCTTAAGGACATGTTTGATATTAAAATAGACTGAGGATAGAATAATGATATTATCAAATCTTTAAAATTTTGAAGATATTCTCACTCTATCCCTAATCTATTTTGATACCAAACATAAAGATTTGGTCTTCTCATTTGGGTCTTTGTTAGGGATGTCTCATTAAAAGTGCAAAGAAAAAAGTGATTGTCTTTTTTGTTGTGTCACGAGCTTAATCTCATATGAAATCCTTGAGAAATATTTAGTGCCCTCCAAGGAGGGCAAAAAAATTAATGGAAATTATTTGGCAAACAAGTTGAAAAAGAAAAGAGAAAAAAAATCTTGTCAGATTTTTACCCAATAGTATTGCTTGCCAATAATCCACATCAAATATTTCTCAAAATTGTTTAGTTCCATAATTTTTTTTTTGTGGTTGGGGGGGGGGGGGGGGGGGAGGAACAGTCCCATATTGGAATTTGAAAATAATCTTCCAAAACTTAAACAGGATAATCATCTAAATTAAAAAATATTACCTTATTTTTTACTGAACATGGTACATTCATGTGGTTTTAAACTCATATAGGACCACATTATTCTTTGTGGACAATAATTTTCCTTTCCCAGTGGAGTTTAACATCGGGAAATCCACTTGTAAGGGACTCCAACATCCCAAGATAGCTGCTGCATCTGCTGAGACTTGTGCGGAACAGCTTTCTTCTGCCTGGCTATGAGGTTTCGTCGACCCCTTTGATGACATGTCTTCATGGAACATCTTAAGAGCATCATCTGACGAAATAGATTCCACAGATTCACATAATCTTCCAAGTCTGTCTTTGCTCTCACTGGTGGCAGTCAACTTTTTTTTTTTTAATATAACTGAACCAAAAAGAGTAGGTAGGGACGCCCTCATAGTGTGAAGGGGCCACAACCTTCCCCGAGCGGCTAATAACATGTTTTCCATATATGTGGTGAAAGAAATGGTGGGTGGGGGGGGGGGGGAAGAGTACATGAGTGGGCTAGGGCCTAGTGGAAGGGTACCCTACCTTGTCAAGATGGTAGAGTTCATTTACATCAGTGGGGAGGTCGGCCCAAGAAGCCCAAGTGACAAGATGAGTGCAGGAAAGAGCAAAACGAGCTAAGCAGTCCGCCACTTTGTTTGTTTCCCGAGGGGCATATGTAATTTCTGCCTTGAATTCCTGGGTCATGACAGCAATATCTTGCAGAATGCAAGCAAGATCCCATGGACAAACCAATTGCCTTGTTACAATCTGAGTGAGCTGAAGTGAGTCTGTCTCAACCAAAACCTCGGAAGCTCCCGTTCTGCAGCAAATGGAAATGCCGTCCCTTAGTGCAAGAGCCTCTGCAGCAAGACTAGAATTTAATCCATAGTAGGCCTTAGCAAAGGCAGAGCACATGTTGCCCTCATGATCACGGAGGATACCACCCCCTCCGGCTTCCCCGGATGTCCCCTTGAATGCGCCATCAACATTCAGTTTTAATCTCCCCTGTGGTGGAGTGAGCCATCGAACCACACTAGGGATGTTAGCTTTCAGATTCTCCTTCCCACTTGTCTTCTGACGGAGCACAGTTAACCATGTTGGCGGAATTTTCTGAAAATTAAAAGATGTGCAGATGGCTCGGATAGAGAGCATACTTTGATGGAGAACGTGTTTGGCCGACATTTCTTGACTTTGGAATCTTGCTCTGTTTCGACTGCACCATATTTCCCACAGAACCGCCATGAAGGTGCAGCGTATGAGACGCCCAGCAGCAGTAGTGGTAATTTCCTGGCTTGTTAAGAAGGAGGTTACTCCGTCCGCCACAACGGTGATGTCCATGTTGCTGAATTGCAGAAGAGATGATAATTCTGACCACATCTGATTAGCTGTATTGCTTCTGAAAAACAAGTGTAAAACACTTTCTTCTTGAGGTTCTTGACAGCAGGAACACTTAGAACATATGGGCACTCCTTTGCTTTTAATTGTTTCATCCACCGGCACTATATTCAATACCAACCGCCATAATAGAATGGACCACTTGAGGGGAATATAGGGAGACCATAGGACAGTCCAGTGCTGAGAAGTTTCTGATTTGAGGAGTAAACGAACTGATTTCGCAGAGAATTTACCATCCGTAGTGGAACACCAAATCCAAGTATCCTTGGCTTCATTAGTTGTCAAGAAGTGAGACAGAAGATGCCTGGGACAATGCCTAAGAGCGGTCTGTAGCTGAATACTCATCGGATCACTGAAGGCTTGCTGGATGGTGCTATTTTTATTAGGCATGTTAGTCCATATATCTTCAGGGATAAAATGTTTCAGAGGCTTCTTCCCAGTCCATACATCAAACCAAAAATAAGCTTCAGATCTGCTGTCCATTGAGATGATTCTGTGGTTCGCGTGGATAATCTGGGCTGCTTGTTGCCAAAGCTTCCTGTCCGCTGCCAACATGAAGGGAAAATGAGCTTCAGAATAATGGCGGTTGAAAAGGTGTTTACCTCTGAAGAATTTGGCCCAGAGGGAGTTGGTTGATAAGGCCCTCCACTGCATCTTTGTTCTGAAGGCAATTTGCATGTGATGCAGATTTATAACACCCAGTCCCCCACTTTCTTTCGGTTGAGCGATAACATTCCAGTTCTTCCAGTGCCTCTTAGGGGATCCCTCATAAGAACCCCAGAAGAAGTTTGCAAGGAGTATGTGAAAAGCCCTCACGACGGTTGGGCGTTCATGGTGTAGATGGGGAGGGCGGACAGGACATGTTGTATGAGAATAAGTCTGCCCCCAGTAGATAGAAGTTCAATTTTCCACCCTTGCAATTTCTTAACCGTCCTGGAAATAATGTTGGCAAAATGGGCAGGCTTCTGGCGGCCAGTATAGATGGAAACCCCCAGGTACTTGATTGGCAATTTAGCACGAGAAAACCCCGTCGTCTTGCTGATTTTTTGTAGAAGGCTGTCCGTGGCATTGGGGGAAACATAAAAGGAGCTTTTTTGCTTGTTGATTAGCTGACTGGATGCCTCCTCATAATTCTTAAGAAAGGCCATGAGTCTACCCAAGTGTCTCACTGAAGCATTAGAAAATATGAGGGTATCATCCGCAAATAAAAGGTGGGAGACTGCCGGGTACCGGGCGTTGGTTTGATACCAACCGCCACTGCTATGATTGAACAAGTTGGTGAGTCCCCTACTAAAAGCTTCTTCAGCAAGGATAAAGAGGGCAGGAGCCACCGGGTCCCCTTGCCTTAACCCTCTGGATGATTTGAAGAAACCATGCGTCTTGCCATTGAACATGATTGAAAACCAGCAGTTGGACAGAAGTGGTTCGATGATGGAAATGGCCTGCATAGAAAACCCGAACCTGCTTAGGACTGCATATAGAAAATCCCATTCCATTCTGTTATACGCCTTGGCCATGTCCAACTTGATAATCAGATTCCCCCCTCTGCACCGCCTTCCAAGGTGCTGGAGCAGATCTTTGGTAAGAAGGATATTTTCAGAAATGCTTCTCCCCTTAGTGAAGGCGCCTTGTTCCTCAGATATTAAGGATGTCAGTAAGGTGCCAAGTCTGTCAGATAAGACTCTAGAAATTATTTTGTACAGAAAGTTAGAAAGACTGATCGGTCTGAATTCTGAGCAAGTCCTCGGGTTTTCAACTTTTGGAATTAGAGTAATCAAGGAAGAGGTGAGTGCAGTGGGTAGCTTGTGGCCGCAGAAATGAGCTTGTACAGCTGCAATAATATCAGTTTGAATGAACTCCCAACAAGCTTGGAAAAAGTGCCCAGAAAATCCGTTGGGTCCCGGAGCACTGTCGGGGTCCATACTATGGACCACATGTTGAATTTCTTCCGGGGTAGGCACATCAGAAAGCATGGTGTTATCTTTTTCTGTCAGCAGTGTAGGTATGTTCTCCAAGATTTCAGATTTCACCTGATGGGGGGCAGACTTGAACGCATGTGAGAAGTGCTCAACAAACATGGCAGCCACTTTATCATCCCCCTCCACTAAAGAACCATCATCTCTTTGTAGTTTGGATACCAAAGAGTGCTTCCTCTGGGTGAGCGCATAAGCATGGAAGAATCTGGTGTTCTTGTCCCCATCCTTCAACCATTTGATACGAGATTTCTGGCGCCAAAGTTTTTCTTACTGAGACAAAACATGTTCCAGTTTGTCCTTGGCCAGCAGAAATGTGTTGTAATTGTCCTGGGATGCATCCTCATCATAAGCCTTTTGAGCATGAGCAAAAGAGGCTTCAGCTTCCTGCACATTGAGGGTAACATTACCAAATGTTTCTTTGTTCCATTTTCTGTAGAAACCTTTCATATGCTTCAGTTTATAAACCACATTAAGCATGGGATATGAGGAAGTCGGTGCCATCCTCCAGGCAGCAGCTGAGTCTTTCAAAAAACTCTCGTGAGAGCACCACATATGTTGGAAGGTAAACCTGGAAGGGCCCTTCTTGGCTTCAGAGAAGTTGGAAGACCAGCCAGTGCACTGTATGCATGTTGCAAGGATTTGAGTCAAAGAGAAATGTTTTCAGCAGTATATAAAGATTGTATTATTAATATGTATGATATGTTAGTCACACATTTTCCGGAGATTACAAGAAAAGAATTTATATGGTAACACCACTAACCATGCCCCAGTTGTACCCACTAAGCACTGCTTGCTTATACCCAGCATTGAAACCCTCTTGTGCCGCAGCCTCTTTCCCTGCAATAACCCCATCACTATAACCCATCTGTAAATTTATCAAACATCCATTGGTAAGGTGAGTCATTCGGCTAGACAATTTGAAAAAAAGTGCACGGACCCCACAAGAGTAGTAATTCATCATTTCTGGACGGCAACTTTCCTTTACCTTATGAAATTCACTTTCCTTTGTCCTCAACTCTCTCTCCAACTCCAAAGCATCTGAGCCATCTTCACACCAATCATCATCAATTGCATCCTCTGGGCATTGGAAAATTGAATATAATTTTACATAAAAACTTCAGAATCAAGTGATCAATAATATTCCAGCAGTTTACAAAAGCAAGCATCCCCCCCAACCCCACCCTCAAATCAAAATTTCTACAAATGCAAAGAAGAACAATTCTGATCTTCAGAATGAGCATAAACATCCAGCAGACCAAAAGAGGGCATATTTGCTCAAAGAGGATCACAGATTGTTCATAGTGATGATTGATGTCACCAAGTCCAGAATAAAATTTCATCAACCAATGTAAGTTGTCCGACTAGTTTGTCAAGGTGGAATCCTGGAGCCTTCTATCAGTGATATTGTGGTTCGTAAACTTGTGCAAATCGATAATGACCCCTATCAACTAGGAGTATTGAGTATATTGACAATCTTCTAAAACTATAAGTTGATCAGAGGGCATCGAGTTCAACAATGACCATAAACTTTGCCAATGTGAAAGGCTTCGAAAGCAACCATGTTAAAGATAATCAACCTTCAGAAGGAAGAAATAAAATTCAAGGAAAATTCAATGTCACAAAAAACCAAGAAGATAAATAAAATATGTATCTCTTTCTACCAAATTCCCACAATAAAAAATCGTGATCTAATGTTTGTCATTAAGAAAAATTAGTCATGACAAATTGAAGAGTTATCCATCTACAGTTAATAAACTTGTAATATCCTATAGCTCAAAGAAGTAATAGATCAACTTGAACGATGCAGTTCAGAAGAAAAATAAAATGAAACTCCCAGAGGTATTGGTTTCTAAGTGCATACCCTGTTGATGATTCTGATCTAGATGAACAGATGATACACCTACTGCCATCGTTTACTCTTTAGAAACTTGTAGTAAGATGAACACCACTAATGTATCTGACAGAGTTCGTTTCCTTTGTTGATCAACCCTGCTTATACTTCACAGCTTGTCCACAAAGACCCCTGCTAGAAAGAAGAGCCCACGATGTCAGCATCAAGGCTTCTACTCAGAAAGGTGGATGACCAGAAGTGTGCACATTTTTTTTTTCTGGTGACCAAACAAAGAACCAAAACATCAGAGGATTTCATGGGAGATGGGTAAGAATTTTCAGCCACAGCACAAAGTATCAAGTACTGCGACCTACGACCTTGTACAAGAATAAAAAATTCGAACTCAGAAATGCAAGGATCTGAAAATAGATCAGCAAAGGACCCGAATTTCTTCCCCAAACGCAGTCCTCCACAGGCAGGAGCGTAGTAAGAACACTACAGCGGGGTGAAATGAGGAGACATACCGGGCGGGGGCTGAGAGACGGCGACGGATAACAGCGGGTCTAAGGTAAGCCAGGCGACGGCGGGGGGCGGCTCTTCCCGAGAGATCTACGGCGTGCAGAGAGAGAGAGAGAGAGAGAGAGAGAGAGAGCGTCGTGCCCAAGAGATTGAAGGAAAGAGGCGCGGCAGGCGACGGAGCGCGGTGACGCCGCGGGAGGCCGAGTACCACCCAGGTGCGGCGACAGCGCTGGCGCTGCAGCCCTCCCTCCGGAGTTGGGTGGTGGAGGTGGTTGCGACTTGGGAGTTCACATGACCGAGAACCGGATGACGTTTACATGATGGCATCGTTCCCCTGGGAATCGAGGGGTCATGGGCCCGCAAGGGTCTGTTAATGAGTTTGGCCCGGCCGGCCCAGCAAGTCCGACACCATCCTTTTTAGATTCAAATTTTGTCCAAACTTGAGTGGCTTCTGGGTCGGATTTGATTTAATTAATTCACTAAATTCTAAGACTCGACGTTGATTTAACTTAAAAAATTTATTAAAAATTTATTTAAAAATTACTAATTTTGTTAAAAATATATGTAAGAGTATTGACCAACCAAATGTTTAATATCAGTCAATTAATTTAGAATTCGGTCAACCAAAAGTTTAATATCAATCGATTCGGGGTCAGTTGATCGAAAATTTAATATTAATTAGCCAATTTTGGGTTAGGTTGATCGAAAGCTCAATATCACGGGTCTATTGGGTTTGCTTGGACCGAATAGAAAAATCTAAGCTCGACTCAAATTTTCAATAGACCAAGTTTTTGTGGGCCCTGCCTACCCAAATTTTCAACAGCCTTGTGGGCCCCACCTCCGACGGATCCCGCGCGCCCCAACTATCAGAGAAGAGAGCAACCCATCTTGGAAGGGGACGAGAGGTTTTTTTTTTCTCCTTCTTTTATGTGAGTTATCTGCCACTCTAAATTAGATTTGATAGACCCTATAACTTCTCTCTCCAACCATGACAGCAGTACACAAACACCGTCACTTAAAAAGATACTGACTTGACCCCTATATCTACCACACCAACACAACTCATATATAATTAGAGAAAAATTTATTGTACTTTTGTATTGCACTTTTAAGTGCAATATGACTAAATAACAGTCTATGTGGCACCCCTCACATGAGGAGTGATAAAGTGACAATCTAATTATTGAATGCCACATGGATCATTGTCTAGTCATATTACACTTAAAGTGCAATACAAAAATGTACTAAACTTTTCTCATATAATTAAAGGACTTGTTGAAAGACCAAATTACATCACGTATTGGAAGACTTCATCTTGTATTAGCCAACTCAAAAGGCTGATGCTTATTAGTTCTTACCATACCCTTAGAATCCAGAAACCTGAGGTAATTAAATTTGTCTATAAATTATCGCAAACCAACTGAAATTACATGTCTCATGATCCGAAGAAAGGAGCCACCAATGACAAGCAGAGACAACCTTGATCAACCGGATTTCCTCTACTTCTTTTAGAGAAAAATTTAGTACACTTTTATATTACACTTAAAGTACAATATGACTAGATACTATGTCTATGTGGCACCCAACAATTGGGTTTCCACTTTATCACACCCCATGTGAGGGGTGTCACATGGGTGAAGTGCCTAGTCATATTGCACTTGAGTGCAATATGAAAGTGCACTAAGTCTTTCTCCTTCTTTTAATTTCTGAGATTGTTGTCTGAATGTGTGGCTATTTTTTAAGAGAAATGCTATGCTCCCGGCTACAGTCGGGAGCATAGCCGCGCTGGAGGGGCCGCGCGCCCCCCTGTGCGCGCCGCGTGGAGGGCGCGGACCCCCCAGCATTAAATGCTTCTTCTTTTTTTAGTTTTTGTGTATTATTTGTGTGCACGAATGATGTATTTGTGTGCACAAATACATCATTTGTGTGCACAAATACATCATTTGTGTACACAAATTGTAAAAAAAAAAAGTATTAAATGTTGGAGGGGCCCGCGCCCTCCACGCGACGCGCAGGGGGCGCGCGGCCCCTCCAACGAGGCTGGGCTCCCGACAGTGTCGGGAGCCTAGCATTACTCATTTTTTAAACCACCAACAAAGCATAATAGATCGATGTCAACTGGTCTAATCTTTTGTATCACTGGAAGAAGACATCCGTGTGTTGGCTCTTGTATCTGATGAAATAACACGACCCTATTGGAAACTTGGCAGCACCTTTTGCGACCACTACATAAAAAATAAATATGTAATTTTATTTTATATCAGGCCCAATAAGAAAAGCCACATACATTTTTCCATCCATATCTCAACCTCTAAATTTAGATAAATAATTTAAATTATTTCTGAACTTAAAAATGTTAAATTTAACTATTTAAGTCACTCTTTAATTTATAAAAAATAACATAAAACGTCACAAAAAAGAGTAACATCATAAATTTTAATCATAACTATTGCTTCGAAATTACGGCTTTCACAATGCCCCTATTCGTCAAAAATCACATGCATTTAATATGAGAAAATCGCACTTCAGATTCCTGCACAACACAAGGGCCAATGCCTCATTATGGCAGGTTTAATAGAGAGGTTCTAAGAAAAATATGACCCATCTGCAGAAAAATTAGAAAGAAGAAAAAACACAAAAACGAGTTTTTTTCTCAAAAAAAAAAAAAAAACGGTCACTTCACCATCCACCACCGTCATCTCCACTCTTTAAAGCGGCCCAGCTTCGCCACCGTCACGGCCCCACAGCTGTTCTAGTGCTCGTTACCACCACGTCGGCGGCCGCCCACATCCTTGTTCCCACCGCCACCCCCACCGTATCTCTTACTCCCGTCCTTGTTACCCCAGCCGCTACTGCCGCCCTCACCGCCTCCTCCTTGGCTTGGACCTCCACTACTCCAGCCTCCGTCTCCACCCTTACCGCCGGGGCCTCCACCGCCCTTATCGCTCCCGTCCTTGTTTCCCCAGCCGCCGCCGCCGCCCTGGCTTCCACCTCGATTCCAGCTTCCGCCGCCACCCTTACTGCCCCAGCTTCCGCTCCCTGCATCAGGGTTCCCACCTCCACCACTCCAGCTCCCACCTTTAGCATGGCTCCTACGTACAGTACTGCTCCAGCTCTCATCACCCACCCTGTGCCCGGCTTCACTGCGGCTTGCAGCGACGCCCATACTGCCGCCAGCACCTAAACTGCAACTTCCAGCTGCACCCTGACCAACACGATGACTTGGAACACTCCAACTTTCCCAGCTTCCACCACCCTTATTCCCTCCGCCGTAATGACCGGGAAACGCACCTAAAAGCCCATCTCCACGACCGCTGCCCAGCTGATCAGACACGCCGCCGCCTGGTTGGAGAAACAAAAAAGGAGACAAAGGTCGTTAAGACATCCGAGGCAGCCCTTTCTCTCACACGCAAAAGGAAAGCAGAAGAGAGAGAACCAGAAAGACCAGAACATTGACTTCAACAGAAAAGTCCACTTTTGAACATACTTCTATCCATTGATCCCCGGACAGAGGATACAACTCCAGATGAACCTGCAGGATCTGTCTGCAGGCTGCTCCATTCTCCAGTCTTCCTTGCTGATGACTGAGCCCGACCACTGTCTACAGGGGCAGCAACTGATCCAATATTTGCTGGTGCTGGAGCAGATTGCGGTGGTGGGTCATTGATGTGTGCCTGAAAATACTCTACAAGCCTGTCAACCTTGTTGAACAGTTGCATGCGGTACACAAAGCCCTCTGGGCACAAGGTGATGTATTCATGGCGAGGATCTGAATTACGTATGTGTGTCAAAATGAAAAAACCGGGATACTCATGAGATACACCAAGAGAATAAACTATTATCATCGGATATGCTGCTTTCTCGGACCGCAAGATCTCATCAACTTCCTTCTTGGTACCTTTCCTGAATTTGCGGTGGCCAAGCATGTTCTTCAAGTGAGCCACCAAAGGTTCAACATACCGACGCATTACCTGGTTTTTTTTTTTTTTTGGGGGGGGGGGGGGGGGGGGTGGAGGACGGGGGGTGGCGGCCATTAGACGTTAGTTTCAAAACATGTAGCTATCAAGTGAAGACAAATTAATCAGGAAGCATGCAAATGGGTCGTCAGGTTCTACTGCTGTGGACTAGTTATGGGTCCAGGACGGCCCTCTGTTTCCGACAAACCGACAAACTTACTGGTGTGGTTTTCTTTGTGCAAATGCACAGAACTGAAACCTTCAGGAGAAATTCCAGATATGTCATATACCAAGGAGATAAAGAGAAAGACTGACCTCATCTAGATCCTCAAAACTGTGTTTCCCTATCTTCAATATGTTGCCAGGCCGAAGCATGTCAGGAATAGCTTGATCTTTGTGCCCTTCAATTATCCCTATGTGGTTATAAACACCCTCGTACACTTTGAGTGTGAGGGTCAAATGTGGTGGTCCCATGGAACCTGGGCGGACAATGCTTTCACCTACACCCTTGCCCGAAAGTAACTGTAGATTATAAGATGCAGACAAGCACACGTACGGTCGATTAGTGATCAAAAAAATTATTTAAGGAAATACCAGCATGCTCAAAAAAAAGAAAATTGTTTAGGAGGGCGCACACCTTTTCTGCTTCTCCTCTTGTTATGTCTTGAAAGTGAGGATTTGTGATCACTTTTGAGTGGAATTGCCCCTTTGCCTTCCCCTTGAAAGCTTTGCCTATCTCACTTCGAACATTCATCTTAGTATACGGACCATGAGGGCTTACCCAGCTCCTTAATTCACTCTCCTCGCAAGTTAGATAAACCAGGCACAAATCTTTTCGGACACTCTTAATCTTGCAAGTGAGACTATCACCTGCATGAATCTTCTCTTTCAATACCTCATAATCTCCACCAATATCCTTTTTATAAATTATCCCTTTCAATCCAGAATCAAGAGAACAGACAATGCGCTGTTCCTGCACATGCCGAACTTTTACTTGGACAATTTTTCCAGCTGAAATTGTCTCATCTGTTTCACCTGAAATCATTGAAAAGACCTCATCTTCACTTGGGGCTGTATAGGGGGTGCGCAACTCATAAAACCCATGTTGCAGTTCCCTCATGATATCATAAAGGGTCTCCTTTTTTTGCCCATCCTGAACGCTCTTAGCATATTCGTCGATGTTGAGTGCTTTAAGCATATGTGGTTTCTCCCTTACAAGTTCTATTGCTAGCTCTTGTACGTCATCTTCCATGTCATTCGCATTCTCTCCAAGATCATAAGCATAAACAAGTTTCGCCATCGTTTTTGCCAACTCATAAGACTCTGGATGAATTCTAGCATCATCCAGCAAATCAAGAACATGATCCCTCGCCGCCGCTGCTGCTCCACTGCGACACACACGTAGGAAACCAGCAGCATTAAAGAAAACCTTTTTCGTGAGATAACCCATCCTAATTACCTCCTTTCGACTGGAAACTGAACCAACCACAGTTAGTGCCTTCTCTAGAGCAGATGCTTTCCTGGGTCCAAGTCCTGAAACAAATTGCAAGGGGGCAAAAAGCCACCGATGACTTGCTGCTAGATTTATGTCTACACCCACTTGGTTGGTGACATCCACCATTATTTTTTCCACCACATCATACTTCTCATCAGGTGTAAGGAATTCCTCTAAAGGGCAAAGTTTCCATGTCAGAATTTCTCTCTCACGACCACAAAGCGTTGCAATCATGGCCAGAGGATTTTGAAGGTAACGACCAAGGGCCACTGCTCTCTTGACAATTCCTACATAAAAAAAAAATAGTTTTGTTAGTGATTCCTAAATAAGGTGACCACACAGTTTCATTAGTGTTTTTTTTATTACTGCTTTTACTCACCCGGTTGTTCGGGCAGCTGGTTGGAAGAATCCCGAGACTTTTCATAAAGGTTTGGCAGGGATTCATCACAAAAGACGGGTTCAGGTGCACCAAACCCAAGAGCAACGTCACTGGCATGATCTTTCATGATGCTATAGATAACCTTGGTGACAAAAATAAGAATCAAGTTATCAAAATGATCTCTGTCTGAGTGAGAGCAAGTCTTATGACATCAGATTAAGTTGTAAACATAGAACTCACTAGTCTATAATGTAGCAAAAGAGCTGTCAGTATCAAAATGTGGTTAGAAGTACATCAGACAATCAAGCACAACATGATATTGAAGACAATAGCAGAGGTTGGAAGATGCACACAAACGAACAAAAAGTTCTGAGCGAAGTTGCTACCTCATTAACCTCATCCTTCAGACGTTTACATGACAAGTTGCTTGCACCCACGCCAATAACATCCGGCTTCTGTTCCATCATGAAATCTGCGAGCCGTTTCTGATCAATTTCCTTATATTTCTGCGAATCAACAGCTCCTGATGGAGCATTGATTGAACTTGCATGCAACACATGAGTCAACTCTCCTGCTGAATTCAACATTGCAAAAGTAGCTGCTCGATTTCCAGGGACGTCACAACAGCAAGACATGACCCTGCAGGGAAGAGCAACTTTCTCCTCAGAATCCCAATCGCCGTGGCTCTGCTGGTAAGGTGCAACAGAGACCTTTCTCCAGAAATGTTTCCCGTACTCCATGCGCAGCCATTGCTTGGCTCTAGAAGTCAACAACGATCGGACTTCCTTCTCCATTGAAGGGAAAAGAAACTCGAAGAGCGCATCTTTCAAGATCAGTTCCCGCTGCTCGTTCCATTCCTGGCCAAGAACGCTCACAGAGAAACTAACGTAGATGGTCTTGATTTCCTCCTCCACTGCCTTCGTCTTCTCCTCGGGCATCTGTATTCTAACTTGAAGAAGCCTCTGTTCTTCAGCTTTCTGGATGAGAAGCCACTGCGCATCCAAGAACTGTGCGAGCGGCTTGCTCTCTACGTGCTTCACACCAGCAAACGGATGAAAAGAATCTATAACCGAGTCGCCTTCAGGAGTGGTGCTTGTCGACACAAGACCGTCAGCCATGAACTTCTCCCGGACATGTTTCTTGATACTTGGTTCACAGCTTATCTCCATAGACGTCTGGGAGATGTAAACGTATGTGTCATCAAGGATAAATGATCAAGCTTAATCAGTAAAAGCAAAAACATTTAGCATAATTCTTTGCGTGGCAAAAGTATATGCATGCATGCAAATCGCAAAAGAATAGTATAGGTAGGACCTGCAGGATGCATACCACATAATTCTTCGTGTGGCAAAAGTATAAGAGTAATGTTAGGCTCCCCACACTGCCGGGAGCCCAGCCGCGGCCCCTCCACACGCACGCCGCGTGGAGGGGCGGACCCTCCAACATTATATATATATATATATATATATATATTATAATTTGTGTACACAAATACATCATTTGTATACATAAATAATACATAAAAATAAAAAAATAAAGTATTAAATTTTGGGGGGCCCGCCCCTCCACATTTCTCAAAGTATAATATACATGCATGCAAATGGCAAAAGAAGAGAAGGTATATATGCATAAAAAATAAACCAGACCAGGATGCTTACCATGTGCCTTGCGCCTGCGAGTACACCCTCCGGCTTGTCAAACCCAGCACAAGTGAAACGTGCAGCCACTTCTAGAGGAGACGCTTTTGGGTCTTCCTGCTCTGGACTGAAATGTTCACGTTGGAGGATCCGGCCCACCTGTTGTGCACTGTAACCAAACATGTTAGAAACCTGCCACAGCCCAGCTCTGTAACACGCGCTGTATCGTGTTCTGCGTATAGGCCTCTTAAATTGCCCTTCTCGCACATCGGCCGGATCACCAGGAGGGAAGTGCAATTTGAACTTGTTATCAACATCATCGACCTCCCTCTCCGACTTCGCACTTCTAAGATCCTTGACAATCGCGTCAAGCAGTCTCCCAATCAGGTCGCGCCTTTCCGCATGCTCGGTCCTTTGAAGCTCGTTCTCAACTCGCCTTGTACAGTTCGTTTGAAGCTTATTCTTCCTCTTCTGCAGAAGCAACCATCTCCTGTCCAAATCATGAACCGCCCAGAGTGCCTAGAGGTTGTTTCATTGGACCTGGATCATTAAATTGGACGATATATATATGGGTAAACATGCATGGCGCATTCCAGCTGGCTGAGATGATTCATACCTTGTGCCATTTCAGGCCAGGTTTCCTGTGAACATCGTCGTCATCCATGCGCTCATCCTCTTCGTTGCCTTGCAGTAGACTGAGGCATAGCTCTTTCCTGTACGTTGCAATAAAAGGGATCTAGAAACACTATAAAGTTAGTCATCCAGTTGGTATATATCAAGGGAATGGAAAAGAACATTAAAATGTAACAATTACGTGATAGAAATGTATTCAGGTACTGTTCAACTTATGCATGGAAGTCTTACATCAAGCTTCTTTTTGTGGAACAGATTCAGCACATTTCGAATGTCCTCCTCCTCAATATCCTTAAAAACTTTGTCACGACTAAATAAATGGCAAACACCGACACCAGCAAGTTGGTCAAATATCCAGGAAGTCTCCTCTTCTAAGCTTAAGTCATCCACAGGCGGAGGACCAGTGATACTTTCAAACAGCTGCGTAAGAGAGGCATAAGAAGAGAGAGAGAGAGGGGGGAGAGGAAAAAAACTTGAGTCCTTACCTTCCGATCTCACAGTTTACTTCAGAAACAGTCTAAAATTTTTACGAACTCTGTCTGGTTCAATATTCATACATCCATGCACATACATGTAATTTCTATTATATATATATAAGGAGAGTGTGTGTGTGTGTGTGTTTAGATAAAGCATGAACAAAAGCCTGCCTGGATCCTTTCGGGAATATCCGTCTGCCGAATGTTGTCGTCCTGTTGAGTCATGTACTTCTGTTCAAGAATCGAAGGCTCAGACCCATGTTCCAGTCTCCTTTGCACATCTTCCAAGGATTGGGCACTACTCTGTGCAAGGCTCTGCTTCCGAAGCCTTACCAGCTCATCCACATCGCCAAATATGTCTTGGGCTTCAACTACGGCAGAAGAAGGAACATCCTGCATTTGAATCAACCCCTTCCCTGTCTTCTTCCTTCTACAACCAACATCAGGTAGCTAGCTAATTAGGGAAGATAACACAACAATGTACAAAAATATATGTATAATTAGAAATATATATGTTTACTTCACAAGAACTCCACTGTCATCCTCATCTTCCACAATAAAATCAGCCATATCATCTTCTTCACCGATGTCAGAATCCACTTCTTCCAGATCTTCCTCGTCAGCAATGTCCTCCGGAACCCCTAAATCCATGAACCAGTAAGAGCATGCAGGAGGGCGCAACTAAGTGTCAAGCTACATGCCATTGGGAAAGAGTACACCTTCGCCATGACCAAACAAGCTTGTCCTCAGTTTTTCCTCAGCAGAGGGATTCCTACTGCTTTCCGCTTCATTAGAGAAGACAGAACATTCTCCCTCTTCAGCATGCCCCCCACCCTTCCTCAAGCGTTTGAACTTCTTGCTCCCCTGCATGTATGGTAATTCCCATGCACACCAAGTATTGCAAAAACAAACAAACATGAAAATTAGAAAAAGTAGCTAAAAGGGTACAGAACCTTCCAAGAAATTTGGGGAAGCATGATCTACTCACAGGCCCTGGGTAACGAAAGCCCGTGAGGTTGTTGTCGTGGATCAACTCGTAATCATCTTCGTCGAGAAGAAACTGATTCTTGGATCTCCTGAAACAAGAAGAACACGAGTAAGAACGTGCGTGAAATCGGGTTGTGGATCAAACTATTCTTCTTTCACTCTTCTCTGACCACCTCTTCCTCTTCCTTTTCTTGCTCCTGCTCTCTGTATACTTCTCTCCTCTTCCGCTTCCGCTTCTTCCTCCGCATAGTCGTCCACTATGAAGTCATCTTTCTCGTATTCATCGTTCCCCTCTTCTGTTCAGAGGAAGCAGGAACACCCATGAGGGATCTTGCCGAAGCAAGTAGCGACAGGGGGGGGGGGGGACAAGCCAGAGGGGGGTGGGGGTGAATGAAACACCTCAAACAGCAGTGAGAACAGAGGAAGGCACAGGCGTAGCAGCAACAACCACAAGAAATGGAAAAGATAAAGAACAAGAAAGAAATATCAAGTTGGAAACTAGGTGGAAAGTGGAAAAAAGCTGGGCAGAATCAAACCTAGCCAGCGACCTCGGCCAAAACCCCGAAAACCCAACACAATGATTAAGGAAAAAGAAGAGCAAGAAGAACTCACCTTCTTCGTCTTCCTCCTCATCTGGGAGGACGTTCTCAGCACCCTGGCCCTCCGCCTCTTCCGCGTCATCTGCCGGAGATCCATCGGAGAACATTACCCAAAACGGCAAGAAAGAGAAACCCACGCGTTCTTGCTACTTTGGAAGCAAAGAACAGGAACCTACAGCAGGGCTCCTCCACACAAGCACTCACCTTCGTCGTGGGGAACCACTCCTTTGCCTTCCATGCTGGTGGTCTTCGGAGCCGCAGACCAGAACGACGGCGTACCAAGGCTCCCCAGCACAGCCCCTCCTTCTTGGAACCAATGCAGGGGTTCTCAGGAGAAGAAACCCCCTCCTCTACGCGAGCTCAATCCTCCACAGGCCCCTTCCTGAGAAGGAAGGATCGTAATGGAGAGGCAGAGGAGGAAGCCCTTCAAGAGACCCCGGTCTCTGGTGTGTGGAGAGAGAGAGAGAGAGAGAGAGCGAGAGAGCGAGAGAGAGAGAGAGCGAGAGAGCGAGAGAGAGAGAGCGGGATGGAAGTGTGGCGAGCACGGCGAAGGATGGCGGTGAAAGTTTGAAGGGGCTATTTTTGTACTGCTTTACATGTGAGTCCTAATAATATTTTCCTATTACAATTTGACTCTATCAGATTGATAATTGTGAACTTGTACCCACCACTCCTGGCCTGGGTTTCCAATTTCCATCTCCACGGTTGCGTATCGGATCTCACTACTAGTGCGGGCTAAGCACCAATAAAACCCGTACCCGTTTAGCTGGGCTGATAAACGCACACATGGGTCGTAATTATTTCTTA
Source organism: Colocasia esculenta (assembly GCA_014218235.1). NCBI lineage: Eukaryota > Viridiplantae > Streptophyta > Magnoliopsida > Alismatales > Araceae > Colocasia > Colocasia esculenta. Next base: position 151,643,590 of record CM024762.1, read on the forward strand.
TTTCTAAAATATCATAAGAGGTGAGGTAGAAGATTTTTTGTAAGAAAATTGAGATACTTTGACAAAAGTTTATTAAAATAATATTTATAATGATCAATTTATGAATATAACTATATATATATATACAAATCTAAGATAATTTTTTATACATCATTTCATTTTTAAGAGGAGTGTAGATGCAAAAAAACCGATTAAATAAGGCACCTTTATGATCGAAGACAGAGATGCCATACATGGTGGGTTAAATCCACGAACACTGTACTAGAGTACTCCAAATACAATACAAATTCGGAGAGTATTGCAGAAGATTCACTCCAATTCGTGTTGAGATTTAATAATAAAATTTTTTAAATATATATATATATTAATAAGTCAAAAGTCTTAAACACAATACGAACCGTACATACCACAGATCAAGGCCCTTAAATCTCTAAATTCCCCAACTTTGAGATTATGGAGTTATTGACATAACTCGTGTTCTGAGATCTACCCGCGCAACCTTTCGAAGTGTGCATCTTTCGAACTGTCGTTGTTATGTTGCATTGATAAAGTGTAGCCCTCTATTCTATAGAGCAAGTATTTATCTCGATTACTATATGACAATGTTTTGGTTAGGTTTTATTTTGTCTGATCCACCTATTTGGATAGATCTTTCAAACTTTTAAGCATTGAATGTGATTTTCAAAATGTGGAAATCACCAAAAACACATTTCTATTCCCAACGACCTGAGGTGGCGATTTACCTCATCGCCTGTGCCTTTCACGGCTTGGGCGACAAGGTCTGCAACTTAAAAAAAGATTAAAAAAAATTCTCCCAACATTCGCAATTGAGTGCGTCTCTCTCCACTTGGCCCAAAATTTTTTGAAAGTGAGTTACACCTGCTTTTGCAAAGACGCACAAATCTCTCTCTCTCTCTCTCTCTCTCTCTCTCTCTCTCTCTCTCTCTCTCTCTCTCTCTCTCTCTCTCTCTCTCTCTCTCCTCTCTCTCTCTCTCTCTCTCTCTCTCTCTCTCTCTCTCTCTCTCTCTCTCTCCGAATATGTGATTTTGTAAAATACAATACCGAGGCAGACCTTGACTCTGTTTGGATGTGCAACGAGTCTTATCAAACAAAATTTGTAACTCGTTACCAAACTCAGCTAGATCTATGTGATTGTTTTACAGCTTCTTTTATATCTTGTGGGTGTACCCCTTCTCTCTATACTTTGTATCCACTATGTGCTAGTAATATGGAGTATTAATTCCTTCTTTGGTCAAAAAGAAAAAGACATTGAAGGGAAAATGGAGAAGAAAATTTCATCCATCTTGTACATTTTGTTCCCGAACCAACCTTCGCATGGCAACATGGACTAACCCCCAACTACTCGCAAGACATCATTATCATAGAAACAAGGTTTGGCCCTCTTCGACATCTACTCCACCATCGTTTGTAGTTTTATGATGAGTATAGTACTTAATGACGGATTTAGAAATTTACTTCAGTAGAGTCACTTTAAAAATTAGGGTGCACCTATAGACTTTATTTTAATCTACTATAGTCACTTCTTTTGAATTTTTTTTAATCAAAATAAATTTAATAAAAAAATTAAACTCTTTAATAAAATTATGAAAATCCAATGGGGTCACGTGACCCCACTGGATATACTCTAACTCTACCACTGATAGTACAATTCGCATGCCACATTTTACTTACCTCAATATAGTTTCAACAATCGGTATGAATTTATTTTATTTTATAAATTTTAAAAATAGTATTTCCATCTAATAGGGGAGAAATTGTTATGTCAATGCAAATGTTCTAATTAAAATTCGATAAGCAACCAGAATTCATTTCAAAGTGGTGTGGGGGGGGTACATCTCGAATAATTACTCAGAAAAAAATCGAGAGAATAAAAAAAATTAACAAAAAATTATGTATTCTGACTTAGATCTTGTCATCTCATGTAGACTAATCACATAGGTGTATATCTGCTACGCTCATATTTACTATACATCTAGATATGCAAAAAGTATTACTCATTAAAAAAACTAATACTTTCAAGAAGCATGCTATGTTGCCCTAGCACTCTTTTCAATAAGCTTCAATAGGAGAACACATAACTGGCTTCAACTACATTAGCAGGAGCTTGCTGGGGGATGAGAGGTGCTCAAGAGTTAACAGCAAAAAACACAAAAAAAAAAAAAAACACCACCTTCCAAGTAAAAAAACAAAGAGATCACATCAATAGCAGTTTTAATCCATAATATGAATTATCCAGGGCATTGCTGGAATAACCGGCGCCTGCTCGGATTGGTTGTTCTGGGGCAAGTCTTCTAACACGGATACCACCCATTACCATGGATCAAATGAGACGATTCAATAGGATGACACATATCTAAGTCACTTCAACAAAGAAGCTAAGCCAAGGGGGGAAAAAACATCTAAAAACAAAATACCCTTGTGCTTGTGACACTTTCTGAGGAAATGTTGCCTCAGTGCATCTTCATCTCCTCGCATAACAGTATACAGGATAATTCCCAAGAGTTTGCATCAAGATCAGGCTAGAACCATGGTCTCCATGGCATTACCTAGTTATGCACTAATGAAAATGTTGATCCACTATTCCTTCTTACTCTACCTTCATTTCTTGTATGTGAATACTTTGTTGCAAAAACTTCACAGATGCTAGGAATACAGCCATCTGGTCCATCCACTAGGCGCAGTGGCTATGCCTGCCGATGAAAGAGTGGAAACAGTGGCGGATGGCAAAGAATTACTTCAGGCATGTACCCTGAAAGCGTGGACTATCTCCTGCCGTTTGCAGCTACTGCTTTGTTTAGGTTTGCAAGCTCTTCAATCAGCTTTCTCTCCTCACTGCTGAGTCTTTTAGGAATCTCCACCTGCACTCGCACTAGCTGGTCTCCCCTTGTTTTAGGCTTCCCAAGGAAGGGGACCCCTTTCTTTGCCATTACCAACGTTGTGCTTGGCTGAGTGCCTGCAGGCACCTTGAGATCTACCATCCCATCAACGGTCGGGACCTTGACTGTGGTACCCAGTATGGCGTCGATATATGAGACCTTACAGGTGTATAGGATATTTGTCCCGTCACGCTTCAGCACTGGGTCAGAAAGGACATCAATGAACACATAGAGATCTCCTGGCTCACCACCTCTTCTTCCTGCACTGCCCTCTGATCGAACCCTTAGCCTACTACCGGAGTCCACGCCTGCAGGGACCTTAAGACTTATCCTCTTTGTCTTCCTCACACGTCCATCACCACCGCACGTACCGCAGGGGGTAGAGATTTCTCCAGTGCCACCACATGCAGAACAAGTCATTACCTGCTGGAAAACACCCAAAGGTGTCCTTGCTGATGAAACAACCTGACCTTGGCCACCACAAGTGCTGCACTTGGTAGGGGTGGTGCCGGGTTTTGCACCTGAACCCTCACATGTCCCACAAGTCTCCAGCCTGGTAATCTCAATCTCCTTTTCCACGCCAAAGACTGCCTCCTTGAAGTTTAGGACAAGATTGTAGGTCTCATCATCCCCCTGCATTGGCCTGTTTCTAGCAGCTCTGGCTCCTCCCATCCCCCCCATTCCACCCATACCTTCAAACAATGACTCAAAGAGATCAAAAGGATTGCTGAAGTCCTGCATGTAGAAGGAAAAGTTCATAATTACTGTGGAACTTGCAAGTAGAGGAGATGTACGTTACGAAACGTATTGGATTTAATCTCTTCTCCCGTAAGGAACTTACCCCCATGCCTGAACCAGCACCTTTCAATCCAGCCTCCCCATACCTATCATATAAAGATCGCTTCTCATCATCAGACAATACCTGCAAGATGACAGCATATTTCAGACTTTCAGTGGACTTCAAACAGATGAATCCTTCATGACAATTAATCATAACCAGGCAGAAAGGCAAACCTCGTATGCATTACTGATCTCCTTAAATTTCTGTTCAGCCCCTGGATCTCTGTGACAGAAAACAAAATAGAAGAACTCAATTTAAACAACTGTCCACACTAAGTTATAGTGAGGAAGAGAAAACATCAACCACAAAAAGATGCCAGAATCATAGGACATCCAAAGGTGTGCAACGATTACCAAATGCCTTAGGAAGAATGATCCGGATACTTTTAATTTCCAATTCATTATTATTATGGGTTCTAAATGTTGATGTTATGACCAAGAGCTGCAGTCCAGTTCAATAACAGAAACAGGCACCAGAAAGATCACTTGGTATGTGTCAGTCTTTGGAAAGAAACATGTGAGACAAGTAATTCACAGGGAAAAAATATTGATATTGTTACCACATGCTATCAATTACATTCAAAGGTTGATCTTTTTAGATCAATGTGGAATTGTCTTCCTGTGCCTGTGACTCTTAAATTGTGTTTGAACTTTTATGCTAATAGATAAGGTAGCCTCATCTAACTGAGGGCTGAGGTGAAGATGATAGTACTTACTTGTTCACATCAGGATGGTAACTTCTAGCCAGTTTCCGATAAACTAGAGATTGAAAAAATATAAATATATTAGCAACTGTACTGGATTATATACAATACAGAAATATGTCAGAGGAAACATATTAATTATTGTTCTCAATCCATCGAATATTGAATAAAGCAAATAAGGCGAAAAGCACGTGCAATTCATGGAAAAATCTGGCAAAGGAAAAGATAATGGGAATATCATGGTGAAAATTTTTATAAAGAACAACAGTGATGGAGGTTGCAGAGTCTGGTGGGATAAGCTGGTTTGGAAAAGTAAAATTCCATGCAAATTGAAGGGTTTCTCTGGAAGGTTGCTCACAGCAAATTGCCAACCAAGGATAGGCTGAAATTTATTCAAGGTTTGAAACAGACTGTATATTTTGCACTTCCATAACTGTCTCAGTGACTTCTCAGATATGGATGGAGTCAGAGAGAGAACCTTCAAGTCCATGGTGATGACAGTTCTAGGATTTCTGGGACAGGTGAAATGTTGAGGGAGTGGAAGAAAAAGCTAAATGATAATACATGGAAAGATGAGATGAAGATCTACATGATGGGATGGTTGCAATTCTATAACATGGGGAGAGAGGAACAACCATAGTTTCAACAAGAAACTGGCATATTATCTATGACGTTTTGAGGAAAACAGTAAAATTAGCGGTAGACCATACAGTTGCAGCTGCAGCAGATAGTCTGAAGAATTCCTTTAATGGAAACAAGTAAGAAGTGGAGGCATGTCGTACTGTAGTCTCATAGTGGCATAGATATGATGTGCTCATAGACTTTTTTGGTTTATGTGATAGCTTACTTTTTTCTTCTCCATGTAAAACCATGTTTCCCACGATCAAATTGATAGAAGGGAAAGGAAGCAAATGGCATATATTTCTACTTTAACTTCCATCAATGTGGCTTCTGCCACCTTCCAAACAAAAGAGTTTTTGAAGCAAACAATAGATAGCTTGTTAGCGAGTCAGGCAACATAACAGTAGAGTTAGAAACACTTCAAGGTGATAACACTTCCATTTATAAATCACTTGGATCAAGGGGAAAGAAAAAGTGAAGCTACCAGAATTCAGTAGATAAATGCTCAGCTATTCCTTCTACTGTTTTTTAGATTTTAGTATCCATGTACAGTAGAGATATAAAAATGCAGATGCTTAGGCACTTTCTGTTCCTGAGAATCCCTAACTTGGTTATTTCACAAATCTTATTAAAATTTGATGAGATGATAATTACCAGTCTCCACATTTTTGACTAGCAAACTTCTCTATATGATCACAAAGCTGACTTTTCTATGTAAATGTACATGATTAGGCACGTTCAGGTATGTAATACTATGGAAAGTAGGACAGGAAATATTAATAACGAATTGTTCCATGAAATAACATAAGAGGATAGAGAACAGGAATATAATTTTCTAATGACAGAAAAAGCATGGAAAGGAACTTACCACTTTTTATTTCAGATTTGCTGGCATTTTTTGAGACACCAAGGACAGAGTAGTAATCCTGTGCATGGTAAATGGAGTTATTAAGACTGGAGGACTTAATACATGGTAAAATATCAAAAAAGTACTTTAGACAAATAATGGAAACACTGGAACACATGATGTCAGCTATCATATATTTGACCAAAAAGTAAAATGAATTGGTTGTATTATACTCACAGCATCAGCTCTAACGACAAAGCGTGATCCTCTATGATGATGAATATTTCTTGATGATTCAAATCTAAACACACCAAATGAAGAGCTCCGTGCAAACATGCTTGCAGAAGATGAACTCAAATGCCTTTCTCTCACTAAAATACTGCAAGAATATAGTCGTCAATCGTCATCAAATCACCAGTTTCACATGCACCATGCAAACATAACAGAAAAGTTAGATGCCAACAGCAGTCACATCTAGAAGACATGGATTTCCAATATAAATAGAAGAATAAAAGGAAAAAGATAGAGCTTATGGCTATAGAACCAATAAAAATATAAGGTGCATCTGCAAGCCAAGGAAATAGCTGAATGATGGGAACAAACTTGTTACCCATCTTTAAGGTGAAGTCAAAGAACTTTATCAAAATCTGCTTCTAGATAGTTCTCTCGTGCATTACAAGCATAAAACCACAGCAGGGAGAAGCAATAATATCAAAAGTTCGTGATCAGGTACAAGCAGACCAAGTTGGTAACTTCTAGGATAGCTAAAAATGCCAAACCACATACTGATTGACGTAGGCGATAATGTTTTCCTTCAACCCGGTTGGGCTGCGTGCCCATTAGGGCCACTGCCCGCGTGGTCCAGGCGGCCCGTATATGCGGGGATCTGCAGCAGCCAATACATCTCGCAGTAACAAAAATGTATTGTTCGAGTAACATAGACATAGGAAAAAAAAAGATTAATTCATTGGTTGTAACATGGATTAATCCTGTGATTATGAATCGTCAATTCATTGCGCAACTTGTGCATTAATGCTTGAAAGTCCTTCATCACATGTGGCCTAGGCCACACGGCATCAGCGGCGGGTGCCCCCTATCTCCCCTATCTCGCACCTTCTCTCCCTCTCTCGGTTCCTCTCCATATGGGTCCCCTTATCACCTCTCTTCACCACTATGCTTATCCCTTTCTCTCTTTTATATAAATAAAAGCGTGTCTTTGAGAGAGGAGTTAACTTTGAGAGAGGTATGAAGAGGAGACAATTCCTCCCTCTCTTGTGCTCTCATTCTCTCCCTCTCTTCTCCCTATATACTCCTTCTGGGAGATTGCTAGAAGTGAGGAGACGGCTCCAGTGGATGGCGCCATGTTGACGGTGGTCAACTAGACATTCGAGCACAAGGACATAGGGAAAGAGACACCATGTTGGGGGTCCATCCCCGTCGGCCTAAGGTACGTGACAGAGGTAATATGGAAGAAGGTGCGAGTGGGTGCGTGCATGTGTGTAGAGAGAGAGGACATCAAGAGTGCAACGCTGGTGACGGCTGTTGCAGCCCCATCTCTCGATCCCTCTCTACTCTTTCTTTCTCCTCGACCTCATGGGTCGTCCCAGTCCTATAACCATAGTAGTTGGCGTCTTCAGGGAGATCATCACCATAATCACTGGATTTGGAGCGTGGACCTAGGAGCCGACTCTAGTAGTCAAACTCTAAGTAAGATGGCATTTGATAACACTTATTTAAAATGTTTAAAATATAATTCATCATCTAATCTCTAAATCTGAAATTTAAAAAGTATTTAAACATATTAAGACTTAAAAAAAGAGTTCTTTGATAACTAACTTAAATAACATTTGAAGAGAATGAGATACATCCAATGATTAGAGACGACATTTCGTTGGAACAAGGGACAACGGTCGGTGATCAACACCTTGACTGGTGAGCGGCGACAATGGTTAGCAATTGGCGGCTGATGCAACATGCAGCCAACAACATTGGTGTAGGCAGTCGGCGTCTGGCGCCCAGTGGTCGACGGTTGGCGCCTGACAGTCGACAGTTGACGTCTAACAATTGACACTCGGCACCCGACAGTCGGCGCCTAGCTGTCCGATTGTAAGCATTGGGCAGCCGGCAGTCAGCACTGGGCGCTGATCAACGAGCGCCGGAAGCTGACCGCCGACCACCGGCCGTCGAGCGTTGGCTTGCCTGGCACTGACCGTCAGCCCAATTGGGCGCCAATCACCGGGCATCGAAAGCTGACCGCCGGATGTCGGCCATCGGCTGGGGGCACCAGCCAGCCTAGTGCTGGGCGTCGACCGCCGGGCGCCGGCCCGCCAAGCATCGGTCATCGGGCGTCGATCATCGGGCTCTGGAAGCTGAACGCCAACCGACGGGCGATGACCGTCGGCTGCCAGGCATCGACAGCACCTTACATGTCTTGAAAAAAAAAGTGATATATCCTTCACCTTTTTTTAAGAGAAAAATTAAGATAATAGATGTTCATTTAGACGTTTTATCAAACAGTCTGAAAATGCAACGACTTACCATTTTAGACATTAGATATCTATTAAGTGTTATCAAACGCACTCCAAGGCTATAAGAAGCAAAGAGTCTGAAATAACAGAGAAGAATATATACACCATATCCACAGAAGAATTTTGCGATTCAGACAAGAACAAATGCACCATACCCACAGAAGAAATTTACAAACGAGCATTTGGCATCCTAAAAAGCACATGCCGCGGAGTCAAAAAAACCTACCCATGTTGAGACGTCAAAGGCTTGTTAGTGTAACAACAGGCCATGGCCCGCCCACACGATGATGTCGGCATAAGCTGAGGCCGAACTCCCCAGTAACCCACCCATGTAGTCCCGCACGGTGACAGCGCCATCCAGATGATAAGCAATAGAAGAAGATGGTCGAATTATCTGGACAATCCCCTACAATCACATCCAAGAATTGAGCAGGCTCCATTCAGTACTAGATAGATCAGTACCCAAGAAAGAGATCCATTTTGCGAATTGATTCACCAGATGACAAATGAAAAAAAAAAACAGTGACAGCAAAGGAAAAGAACATCGAAACAGAACCACATAAGCAGATAACAAAAAATAGATCATCCTTCCAAAGCAACAAGAACCGCTGCGGAAATGGAATATACGCATGAAAAAGACCCCCCCCCTCCCTCTTTTCCAGTAAGCCAAAGATGAGATGGCGAACGAAAGCCCTCAAGCCAAAGAATCCCAGATCCTAACGAGTGAGAACAAATAAGGGTAAAGGAAACGTTTTTGCTACGGAGATAAGGGGGAGGCGAAGGAAGGGAGGGAGAGGGGGATGGCGCCCATTGGAAGAGAGCGGAGAGCAAAGAAGAGGAAGTTGGATAAGGCGCGTACCTGATGAAGATTAGCCGCCGCCGCCGCAACACCCTGCTCGAAGACGCAGACCTGGTGGGATGGGAGGAGGGGCCGCTCGTGCAAAGCCGCAGGGGGTGGGGAGGTGAGGTCTGGGGGACGTCGCGGGGTCGGAAGATGAGGTATGGAGTCGAGGAGCTTCTTCGATGGGCGTGGGGGCCATTTTAAACGGAGGGCTGAGGGGCTCGGCCGCGCCTGGCCTTTGTCTGGTTCTGCCGCCGTTGCTGGCTGCTGCGAGCGTCCCGCCAAGCTGGCGCAGTCGGCCGCCCTCTGTTATGTTACATTTAACTTTCTTACATGAGGATTAAGGGGGTGAGATTATATTACCCAAGAGTTGTTCATAATTTGATTTGATTGGTTCATCCTAATTTTATTAGAATTCCATAGTAAGGTAGATTTACTTTTTTTCTGATTTATTAGTTTTTAATGTGAAATTATATTATAATTTATTTTTATTTTTAAATTTAATTATTTAATTTTGAATATGAAATATTTAACTTTTTTCCCCACCTCACATCAGATGAAGTTCCATACAATTCAATGAGAAAATGGTTGGTCTTTTTAACTCTAATTCCTCTCTACAATGCTACAATGTCAATCATATTACATAAATGCTTAAAATATGTCTGAGCATTTTATTAGTCCGTGTGTTGTTATGTCTTACATTCATGCACTAGTCAATAGCAATGGTGCATAGTTGTTAAGGCTGAGCACTAGACAAAAATCTATCTTATGAGGACCTCAAAGATGCTACGCCTTGGGGTGGGCTAGATTCTATGAGGTCTATCACTTTAATTCACATACTAAATATTTTAATTTACATGTGTGTACCCACACAATGAAGAATTTAAGACATCAAGCTCTATATTTCAATATTGTTCATAATCTATTAATTGTGAACGCCTGTCATGTTGTTCAAAAATTATTTAAAATATATTATGCATTTAATATTTGGGTGAATATTATGTTCTAATTTTAATTATAACATCATATCGACATTTTTACGATGTATTTACATTTGATCATTCGAACATCACAAATTTTTAGACAATCAAATTCTATGTAAGAGAGAGATATGGCAATGGACACCATCTTGGAGGGTATCTAGGTGCTTAGATGTTCACTACTTTCCAAATAACTTGGATGTCCTCACACATTAACAAACCATGAGAAACGTTTAACATATATTTAATAATGCCATTGGCTTATACATGACAACTCATTGCATCCGTGCACATGCTAGTCAATAACAATGGCTCCCATGGATGTGTACTCCACATTTTTCGTCACGTTATTGTTGCCGTTGTTAATCGTGACCATTGTTATCTCTGGTCGTCATCTTCAAATTATTCATGTTGTTAGTTATCGTCAATCATTTATGTTATATGGTCGGTTATGATTGTCACAGACGAAGTCGAATTGATTAACAATTAAAATTTTTTATAAATAAATTATTTCACACTAATTCATATTTATAGTTGATTGGTGTAGGTATTGATACGTCAATAGGGGTGTCAATTGGGTCGGGCCGGCCAGAAGGCCCGATGGCCCGGCCCGATTTTACACAGATTTGGGTCGGACGATTTAACATTTTTTTAATTTTGAGTCCGGCCCGGCCCGACTCGGAGTAAGATTGGGTCGGGCTTGGGCTTGACTCGGCTCGGCCCGGACGGCCCTGTAATTTTTTTTAAAATGAGTAACATGATTATAATTCTATTATTCTAAAATTTTGAATTGAAAATTATGTTGTGGAGCTATTTTTAATGACTTATCATTTATTTCATATTTATAATAATTAGAAATAAGTTTATCTAGATTAGTCTAGTTTACTTTATGTTATTTTGATTCAATAAATATTAATTTTATTATAAAATAAATAAATAATAATAAAAAATATTTTTAAAAAATAATTTGAGTCGGACCGAGCTTGGGCCAAATCTTACCTAATTTTTTCGGGCTGGATCGGGCTTCAAAAAATCGGATCTCGTCTCGGACCGGACCAGATTTGACCCGAACGATTGGAGACCGAACTAGAACCAGATCAACACAGATCCGATCCAGACCCGATCCATTACCATCCCTATCCGCCAACATAACACTACGCTGTCCCCCATTCCCCACTCCCGCCCGACAACCGCCCCAGGATGAGGCGACCGGCGGAGGAATCCCCATAGTTTCTTGTTGCAATGCGCCGCGGTGCAGGGGGTCGCTATTTGAAAGGGGATATAAAATGGGGCTTGGTGGGGGAGGGCCAGATTCCCTTGGATCTTTTCCCGGGATACTTCTTTGAACTGCTCCTCGAGTTGGGACCTCGAGCGCTCACCTGCGAACCCTCCTTCCCCAGAACCATCGCCGGTGCTCCTCCTGCTCTCGATCCCCTCCCCAACACCGTCTCCGGTGCTCCTCCTACTCCCCGATCCCCTCCCCATATGCTCTCCCCGCCGCTTCGCACCTTTGCTTCCGCCTCCGGAATCTCCGGCTTCTTCCGGCGCCGAGCAGAGGTAACGCTCGCACTCCGCATTCCGAAGCTTATAAAATTTGATCGCGAACTCTAGCTCTTGGTTGCTTGATGAACTGGTTTTTCTACGTTTTTCTTCTGTTTTCCTGGGGTTTTGGGTCCGGTTTTGCCTACCAGATGTTGCAGGAGTGGAGATGAGGGGGGTGTCCGGGTGTGGTGGGGGGTGGGGGGGAGATCGGCCGGCAATCGAGGTCCTCTCTTTTCTTAGATTGTGAAGTGATGAGCGTGTTTATGGATGGAGTGGATTGCAGTGGTGTGGCGTCCTCCGGCTTGTTTTTGTTGCTTGGTCGCTCCATGGAGTTCCGATTTGGCTCGCTGGACCTGGTGTTGTCGGGTTGTTGGTGGTCAATCTTTTCTTGCTGAGGATAACCTTGAGCGGGGAAGATAGGGTTCATGATCGGGCACCTTCGACTCGTGTGAGCAACATCGCATGTTTTCCATAGTGGAGGAGTTTCAGCTGCCGGGGTGGCGAAGAGGGGGGGGGATAACAAAGAAATCTGATGCTCATGTTACTGCAATGGCACAGATGAGTTCCTCTTGATTTGGCAAGCAAAGACGTTGTCATAGAAACAAATTCGTGCACTGTTGGGACAATGTTGATGCGTTTCTCCAATATGCATGGTCTCTAGAGTTGGGCAGGTTGTGGAATAATATTCTTGGCGGAAGAACTAGTCTCCTATAGGCATCTGCTCTTGTTCCCATCCTTTCTCCAGTTTTAATTTCTTCGTCCACGTGTTCGACGTTCTTCTCTGTGTTCTTCGATGAATCGAGATTAAGCTTCTGAGTGTTTGTAGAGTATGATACTAACATGCATATAGTGCGCGAAGGCGTGCCCAAACGGTGGGGCACGCCGCTGCACACCAGGCGGCAGGAGCTCGATTCCTGCGGAAGGCAGCGCCTTGTGAGCTTCGAGGATTTCTCCTGGATGGTTTAAAAGGGGGCATGGGTAGGGAGGGTGGGGCCTCTGGGTTTCGAATTTGGGGCGGACTGATTTCACCCAATGACGTCATTGGGTTACAAAAAAAAAAAAAAACATGAATATACAGGGTGGCTTCTTATGGTTCATGTTTTCTTTCAAATGCACTATGAATGGTGAGCAATTTTTTATACTTCACTTGATGAGTATGCATTGGTAAAACTTTAGGTGACATATTTGAGTCTTATTTCTCGGTCTATGTGCTTGACAAGTCAAATCTGTTACATTTTTCGTCAGTTTCAATGTAGCCATTTTTAATGATTTTAACATTATTAGGACAAAGCAGAATTCACGAAATCTAATTTAGCGAATATTTGATGATAAATGAGCAAGGGTTACCCCCAAAAGATCCACATAACCGTCTACATCTTGTAATTGGGATTAAGTGGGAGAGGTAAGTAAGGACGTGACCCACAAGATTACAGCTGCTTGGCTAATATGCCCAATAGCATTGAAGTACTTGGTAATCTGTCTTTTTCTCTATCAGTGACAAGTGGAAGTTCGATGAATGACAGTCAAATGGAGGTTGCCTTATTTCTAAAAGTTTCCTCTTGTTTATGGTGTTTTTTGTCCGCATTCATTTTATCTCCCTTTCCTGATTCTTTTCTTATGTACTTGTTCATATGCATTTGTTTTCTGACTACTTCCAAATTCATTAGACCCCTCTTCCCATGTATTAAGGACGTGTGTTAATTGCTCTACTTGGTACAATGAGAAACCTCTGGCTACCTGTTACGTAAGGCTCTGTTCAATCTTTTCTGTCACGGTAAATCTCGCCTGGTTGTCTTGAACATGCAAAGAATTCCCGACCGGTGGGCTTGCATAGTGCTCTATTCTTTTCCTCTTTTTTTTACTGTCAATGGCCTTCAGTTTTTCTTTCATGTCCGTTCCCATCATTTTTTCGCGTCTTGTTGTGCATATCGCAAAGCCGATATATCCTAATCTCCTTTATCTTTTACTTGAAGTAGGGCTTTCTCCAATCGGGCCAAAATTACAGCCCCAGTGATAAATTGACTCCATATGCAGGAAGCAAGCTTGATTGAGCAAGTTTTGAGTACATGGAATCAAAACTTGTTTACCATTTTCTGCACAAATGAGAGAGACAATCATGCTCATAACTTAAGATAGTATAGTTATTAGAGCAAGAAGCAGGTAAATGTAAGCCGTCAGCACAACAAGCCACGATGGTCCAGCCTGCTTTTTGGTAATGGCCCAGTTTCGGGATCAGTTGGGAATGGATTTTAGGCCTGATAATGGGCGACCAACCCAGACTGTGTGGCTGGGCTTCCAGCTCTGTGCCCAATCGGATTCTTACTCAGTAGAAGTGTTGGTAAACAGTAAAAGGACATATCTCGCAGCGGAAACGTAGTAAGAATATCTCACAAAAGTAGATAGACGGCTACCAGAGTCGCCTACACTGCTCCACACCTTAGATCCGAAGATTGGCGATGACGTACCTCCATCAGTTGATACCGAATAGAGAACATCTGATGTCCCACACCTGGGATAGTACCTTCTCACATAGAGAAGTCTACATTTGCAAGACACCCTTGCAAGTACTCTCTCACACTTGCACACAGCACACTTAGCGCACTGCACACACTGTGCTTGTGCCTTTGCACTTGCATGCACACATGCATGCACTTGTGTGCTCAAGGAATCCTCAAAGGATGCTCTTGGGGTGCTCTAGGGACACTCCTCTTCACCCCTCATGGGGTATTTATAGGGAGGAGGAGGAGAGGGTGTGAGGAGGGAGGAGGTGAAGCGGCGAGTGGGGAGGAGAGGCGGCAGCCTCTGCCGCGAGAGGCGGCAGAGGCTGCGGCACTGCTGCTGCCACTCGGCAGCAGCGCCTCTCGCCAGCGCACGCGAGGCGCACTGGCGAGGTGCCCGCCCGCTAGCGCGCCTTGCGCACTAGCGTGGCCGGGTGTCGCCAACGCGGTCATACTGAAAATAAGGCGTGCAACCTCTGTGAGATTTTGCCGAGTCACCAACAAGTGTTCCATTAAGTCGTCATCTTACTAACATAACACTTAATCTCAATATGTACCTCAAGCTTTTAATATTCACCTGATTTTGATACTCCGGATCTCTCAGAAGGTAGTATCGAATCTAAAAGCATAACACTCATGACTCTATTACCACATAGGCAACTAAGCCTCCCGGGATATGAGTAATTAAGCATGGTGAAATAACAAGATACCTTCCCTATACTGGTTATGCCAATTCAAATTGTCTTAACCGCTTTCCTAGACATGTTCCGTTGGACGGTATCAACCATCGCCCTAAGTAACATGCTAAAGTAGCGACATCAAACTTCCTTGTCATGGCACAGCGCTGTAGATCACTAGGGGTACATCGAGAATCACCGATAAACGTGATTCATAAGCTCACACAATGATGAAGAGAGAACCATTCATCATTCTCATATGCAGTTGTATATTACACATGTGGTATGATTCACATGCTGCGATGTTTCTCCATTCATATGGGTCTGTCAAATAACATCGCACAGATACAAGTCCAATTGTAACAAATACAATCGACCAGAGTCCCGCAAACCAGTCGCTCTCATTTAGCGCCTTTTTGCGACTCACATATCCGGATATAACAGGCTACACACGATTATAGCAATAATCCACATGGTCAATCTGAACTAATTCAGATTTCATCTCGGCCTCAGCCAAGGCGGCATACAAATAAAAGTCGGGATATTGTGTTCGACCTCTAGTCATCTAGAGATCCACAACATCAAGTGCCTCATCTTTACTCGCTATCAATAAGCGCCAAAGGCGGATCACCCATGTGAGAAGGCCGATTCTCGCCTGGTGACACTCTAACAATATATAAAGCAATCATTTGTTCACAGAAATAACATTTTATGATGAACAAAACTTTAATGATGTCAAAACATTATAAATTACTATAACTTACAAAGACTCATAGATCCACAATGGGTCACAAAACTCTCTCTGACTAAAGGTTTTCGTTAGTGAATCTGCTATCATTCTAACAGAACTAATCTGACGAAGCACCACTAACCCTTTTGCCACCAAATCCCTAATGTAGTGGTAACGAATATTAATATGCTTCGTTCTGTCATGAAATTTGGGATCTTTGGCGAAGGCCAATGCCGAGGTACTGTCAACATATAACAGTACACCCTCATTTTGATGAGGTGTTATCGCCAAACACTGCAACAAACTTTGCAACCAAATAGCCTCTTGGCTAACGGTAGAATAAGCAACATATTCGGCCTCCATTGTGGATAGGGCAATGCAAGACTGCTTCTTGCTACTCCACGAGATAACTCCACCAGCCAACAGGAACACAAAGCCTGAAGTGGACTTTCGCTCATCTCGGTCACCAGCCCAATCCGCATCACTATAGTCGATGATTTTCAGGTTGCCACCCTTGTAACGTAGTGCATAATCTGACGTCCCTCGCAAATACCGTAAAATTCTTTTTACGTCTCTCCAATGCGCGAGACCAGGGTTACTTTGGTAACGACTTACCAAACCCACTGCGAAGCTAATGTTTGGTCGAGTACACAACATAGCATACATTAGACTTCTAATCGCAGCGGCATATGGCACACTAGACATACTTTCTATTTCTTCTTTACTCTTGGGGCATTGACAAGTACTTAGGACACATCCTTTATCATGTGGAGTATCAATGGGTTTAGAATTGTGCATTTAGAAACGCTTCAGGATTTTATTAATGTATGTCTCCTGAGACAAACTCAGTGACCTTTCCGAGCGATTCTGCACAATCTTCACTCCGAGCACATAGCTTGCTTTGCCCATATCTTTCATCTCAAAAACGGAAGATAACCAACTCTTTGTGGTAGCAATCAACTCCATATCATTTCCAGCCATTAAAATATCATCAACATATAATGATAAAGTGAGGAGACTATCTCCCACTCGCTTAACATACACACAATGGTCAGTCTTATGAAATTTCATATACCTCTGTCTAGACGATTGTTTCAATCCATAGATTGAACGCTTGAGGCGGCAAACTTTTTGCTCCTCGCCTTTAGTCTCAAAACCCTCTGGTTGAGCCATCTATATTTCCTCATATAGTTCTCCATTGAGAAATACAGTCTTCACATCCATTTGGGACAATTCCAAGTCAAGATGTGCGACAATGGCTAGAATAAGATGAACAGATTAGAATCTCACCATAGGTGGAAAAGTCTCATCATAATCTATACCCTCTTTCTGGGTATAGCCTTTCGCCACCAGTCTTGCTTTATACTTGTCAATAGTCCCATCAGCCATGCGTTTAAGCTTGAAAACCCACTTGTTTCCAATCGCCTTACGCTCAAGTGGAAGATACACTAACTCCCAGACTTCATTCTGTGATATTGAAAGAATTTCCTCCTGCATGGCAATTTCTCATTCTTTCCTAGATGATGACGCAAAAGCTTCCTGAACAAATCTAGGCTCTTCATCATCCGTGGTTTCACAAAGAAGTGCCTCACAGTCGATTTCAAAAAAACGACGAGGAACATGCACACGCTTGCTACGACGTAAAGTATCTTGACTTTCTATTGGTGCACTCCCACTGGATGCACTCCCACTACTCTGAAAATCTCTATCATTTTCAACAGACATTGGTATGGGAACACATTCCCTCCCTTCGCCGGAAGATGGTAGGATGTTCAATTGTTCATATGTTTCAAAAAGATCAAGATTCTTCTCATTGTCGACAAGACTAGGAAATTCATTCTCTAAGAAAACAACATCTCGGACCTCACGCTCTATCATTCCTCCATCTGGATGATGTCCATACATGACATAACCTATTGAGCTCTCAGGATATCTAAGAAAGATAGACTTTTGAGCTCTAAGGCCAAGTTTCCCAAACTTACTCGTCATGTGATGAACATATCCAGCTGATCCCCATGGACGTAAACAATTTAAGTCCAGTTTGTGGCCATGCCACAATTCATATGGGGTAGAAGGAACTGATTGAGAGGGCACTCGATTAAGAATGTAGGCAGCAATTAACAGAGCATCTCCCTAAAAAGAGATTGGCAAATTTGCCTGCACCATCATTGACCTAACCATGTCTAGCATTGTTCTATTCCTTCGTTCTGTAACACCATTTTGTTGCGGCGTATATAGAATAGTGAGTTGTCGACGGATACCTTTTTCATCACATAATGCTCGGAACTGATCCGATAGATATTCGCGTCCATGGTCTGTTCGAAGAGCTTTGACACTCCTCTCTTTTTGATTTTCAACTCTAGCTAAGAAATGCTTGAAACAATTCAGCACTTCATAGCGATGAGCAATCAAATAGACATATCCGTACCGCGAAAAATCATCAATAAATGTGAGAAAATAGTAATTTCCATGCCGAGCTCTAACACTCATGGGTCCACAGACGTCAGAATGGATCAATTCCAATAGTTCGGAGGTTCTAACAGCTTTTCCAAAAGACTTACGACATGCTTTTCCTGCCAAGTAGGGCTCACATAATGGCACAACTGACTCTGAGTTCCAGGAGGTCCCTTCACTTCTTGGAATGGACACATCAGATAGTTTGAGTGTCTATACGCCTTCTCCTCTGACTGTGTCAAATCCTTGGTCCCCACCTGTTTTTGAACAGACCCCTTGGGAACCATGGTCGGTAGTATGGGAGCTGCATGTATCAGTTGTGCCCCTCCATGCACCACCTCTCACCATCACCCTTAGGACTACCGAGGGAGATTTGGTGGTTGCAGATGGTTATATACAGCTTTTATAGAGAGATAGAGATTATGGTCATGTACTGCGCTAGTTTTTGAAGCGCAATTTTGTTTTCTGTCTTTGCGCGTGAGTATGTTCACGCTTGCATCGGAAATAGTAAATGTAACATTTATATGTTTATATATAAATATGTTTTATATACAATCAAATATGTTTAAAGTTAGTATGTTTTGTACATATTTTCTTTAATGTTATGTAAATTAGTTTTGCATATGAAATATTTGCTCGAAATCATTTTAATTATATTGATTTATCTTATATAAGTGGGAGATAATTGTAATTGTCTAGCTTTACTTTCGATTTTACTATATAAGAAATGATCAATGTAATTAGCTTGGATTTCTAGAAGCAAATATGAATAATGTGTAAATTGATGTCAAAAACTCCATTTCTTGTTTTAATATGTAGTGGTAAACTATGGCTGCCAAAAACGTTATTGCTAATCTTATTAATGGTGAAAAATTAAATGGCACGAACTATGATATATGACATCGTAAAATGTAATATTTGCTGGATGAACAAGATGTGATTGATCATCTTACGATATCCTTGTCACCACCCATTGAGGGCGGTATGTCCTCTTCCCGTTTTACAACATTGGTATCACGCACGCTGGCGAGGTGCGCTACTGCCGCGCGGCAGCAGTAGCGCCGTAGCCTCTGCCGCCTCTCGCGACAGAGGCTGTCGCCTCTCCTCCCCACTCGCCGCTTCACCTCCTCCCTCCTCACACCTTCTCCTCCTCCTCCCTATAAATACCCCATGAGGGGTGAAAAGGAGGAGTGTCCCTAGAGCATCCTTTGTGGATTCCTTGAGCACACAAGTGCATGCATGTGTGCATGCAAGTGCAAAGGCACAAGCGCAGTGTGTGCAGTGCGCTGAGTGTGCTGTGTGCAAGTCTGAGAGAGAGTACTTGCAAGTGTGTCTTGCAAGTGTGGACTTCTCTGTGTGAGAAGGTATTGTCCCAGATGTGGGACATCAGGTGTTCTCTATCTGGTATCGACTGACGGAGGTACGTCATCGTCAGTCCTCAGATCTAAGGTGTGGAGCAGTGTAGGTAACTCTGGTAGCCATCTATCTACTTCTGTGAGATATTCTTACTACGTTTCCGCTGCGAGGTATGTCCTCTTATTGTTTCACATACATCGTAGCGGAAACGTAGTAAGAATATCTCACAGAAGTAGATAGACGGCTACTAGAGTCGCCTATACTGTTCCACACCTTGGATCCGAGGACTGGCGATGACATACCTCCGTCAATCGATATCGAATAGAGAACACATGATGTCCCACACCTGGGACAGTATCTTCTCATACAGAGAAGTCTACACTTGCAAGACACACTTGCAAGTACTCTCTCTCACACTTGCACACAACACACTCAGCTCACTGCACACACTGCGCTTGTGCCTTTGCACTTGTGTGCTCAAGGAATCCTCAAAGGATGCTCTAGGGACACTCCTCCTCTTCACCCCTCATGGGGTATTTATAGGGAGGAGGAGGAGAGGGTGTGAGGAGGGAGAAGTTGAAGCGGCGAGTGGGGAGGAGAGGCTGCGGCCGGCAGCAGCGCGCGCGTGAGGCGCGCTGCCGAGGTGCCCACCCACCAGCGCACCTTGCGCACTGGCGTCGCCAACGCGCCCTCCACCCGCCCGAGGCGGGCCCCTCGCAGGGCCCAATGGGCACTCGCCCAACAAGAAGTAACCGGGGCCTTTCCCCTGTCATTTTCTTGTGCATTGAAACCATCTTTTCTGATCTCTCCAACCTCCATCCCTCTGGAACTCTCTTCCAGCCCCGCTCTGCTGCAGGCCTCTTTCTTTTATGTTTGGTTGGTTCCGATCTGTCCAATTCCACGCCTGTAGCTATATTTCATACAACAACGCAGTTGGGAGAAGATGGAATGGTCATTAGGTACTTGGGGAATCACAGGTTCGCAGCAAGCGTAGGAAGCGGATGGTTATGTGGACAGCCTGACGGGAAGGCGATGACTGAGGAAGTTGGCGTAAACTAGGGTTGCAAACGAACCAATACACTCGACAAGTAGCTCGAAACTCGACTCGATAAAAGCTCGATTCGACTCGTTTATTAGATAAACGAGTCGAGCTTGAACAAAAATATAAGCTCGATTCATAAACGAGTAGAACTTGAACAGAGATATGTTCGACTCGAATACGTTCGTGAACAGCTCGTTAAGATACTCGATAATATGCTCGTTAAAATACTCGATTAGTTACTCGTTAATATACTCAAATTATATTAATTTCTTATTATAAATATGAAAATATAAGCCGAGTATGAGCAAATGTCTACTCGGCTTGTTTAAGCTCGTTTCATAAACGAGCCGAGCATGAGCAAATGTCTACTCGGCTCGTTTAAACTTGTAAACAAATTCGTTTAATTTTTTAATTATAAAATTTACAAATATAGTTGTTAAATATTTTAAACATTATACTAAAATAATTAAACAAGTAACTTATGAAGGATCTTGGGGTATGACCTTGAAATAAGATAAATTTGGGTCTTATAAACAATTAGGTTTTACTTGTAAATTGAATTAGGCTCGTTAAGATACTCGTTAAGAGCTCGAACTCGAGAGTATTTAAACGAACCAAGTTTGAACAACCATTTTCAATACTCGATAAAGCTCGAGCTCGACTCGAACTCGATTAAAAATTAATGAACAGAACTTGAGCAGCATAATACTCGGCTCGACTCGACTCGTTTGCAGCCCTAGCGTAAACGCTGGCCTGATGGGGCAATGTAGCAGCGGATGTCGGGACAACTCTATTATTCGCTCTGCTTTGCCACCGCCTGTTTTTATTTTATTTTCCCCTTCTCAGTTCTCACTCTCAACTGCCAGGGAAATGATAGGTTTACCTGGCTGGCATATCGCCAGCCGTACTAGATGTGGAAGATGGCAACTTATATTATGTAAAAAAAAATGAGAAATGGTTTTTACAAGAATGGTCTTAAAATTAGGATTATCAATGAGCCGGATCCGAGTTGGACTTATATGAGCCCGGCTCAGACCTGACTCATCAATATACAAGTTCAAGTTCGGTTTAAGTTCGAGCAATGTTCGGGCTGTGCCGGTTTTAATATTTTTACAAAATTATAAAGTCCGACTAAACTCCGGCCCGGCTCGAATATTTGAATAAAAGTTAAATTAATAATAAAAATAATATATTTAATAATATAAAATTTATAATCTCACTCAATTAAATAGAGTTTTGATGTTACTTATTTAATTTGTTTGAAAAGAGAGTTTTTAACTTTTAAATATGTAAAATAACATAATTTTTACTAAGTAAAGTTTAAGATTTGAAAGGAAAAGGTGAAAAGAGAACGAGTCAGGCCGGCTCATCGGGCCGAATTCAAAGTTCGAGTCCGGCCCATAGACCTAGTCAGGTTGAGTTTTTAGGCCTTACTAAAAATTCACGGGTCAAAAAGAGTCTTGCGATCCGGTCTAAAATCGGGCCAAACTCGTGAACCTGCTAGCCTGGTCCATTGACAGCCCTGCTTAAAATAAGTATGATGCCGATTCTAAGAGTGTTAATTTTATTGTCGGGAGGAGAGATAGAAGGGTTTTGTCAAATCCAACCAATCAATAAGAATAGAAGGTAGAATCAGTCAATTCAGATTAAAATTAGCCAATTTGTATTGAGATTCCCCAATATTAATCGGATCCCAAGAGGATAGGCATGGGAATCGATGGAATTCTGGTCGGATCAGCCAAATCACCCAAGATCGGCTAGGATTGACTAGGATCAGTTGGGATCGGGCGATCCAACCAATCAAATTTTTGTTCAAATTTTTAGTCTACACTAATCCGATCTTACAAGAATTGGACTGGGATGCGATGGGATTGGCTGGAAGAGGCCAAGATTGGTAGTACAGGCTGGGATCGATTGAGATTGGCCGACTCCAATTCGGCTGATTTTTTGACTTCTTATGTGGATTGGATCAGACTTAAATCTGGTCAAATTTTCCGAGCCTACCTTCCACGCCAATAAGATTGTTCTCTTGTAATCTACATGACTACTCCTACAATAAACGTTTCTCATTAAAAACACAGAATCTAAGATGATACAAGAGGTGCACAAGGTCTAGCATGCAATGTATCCGAGTACCCTTTTAGCATATTCTCCGGTGTCTGAATTATTCTGGATAAATTTTATATTGGATTGGACCTTCTAACTTAAAATTTTAATGGTAATGAGTAAATAAGGCTTCACTATTATAAGTTCATCAGATATTTTGTCTGTATCCAATTTGTGGAACTATCCTTACACATTTCTTCACGTGTATTAGGATGCGCAGTCCAAATCGTACCATGGACTCTGATACTATGTGTATATGACCCACAAAACTTAGATATTAAGGGGATAGAGGCTATAAAGGATTGACCCATTATAAAATCAACCGATATAGAATATATCCTAACAATTCTTGTGAATTGTTCTTGGAGGTGTTCCTTGCTTTTGAGAGGTGTTCTTATCCTTACTGTTTGATGGCTTGGTCGATTATCTCTACATGCCGTATTGGTTTCCTGCTTCTTAATCTGAGAATTGTTAGGTGCTGCCAATCTGCTTTTTTATCTGTCTCTGCCTACGTTTCATCACCAATCTTTGAATTTAACAAATTGGCCAACATGTTGAAAACGCTTTACAATTAGGAATTGTGAGGTATCCCCAATAAAGATGTACAGAGAGGACCGGTTGTCAGAAATGGGTATTGAGGACGAGGATCTTTCTAGTTTGTTGAAATTTTGTTGTCTGCACAATCTAACAACTTTTTTGTTTATATGAAATAATTATTTCAGCTAATTGGGTAACTACTCGGGACCAACCCCCCACTCCCACACTAAGCTGCAGTGTGAAGGAAACACTTGAATATAGATACTCATGGGTATGTGCATTAAAGTGCCCTTGCACAACTGTGCGGGTGGGATATACACTCGTAACATTCCTTGTGAAAAGAGAAGTTTACCACCAGTTAAGCTTTTTGGTGGCAGGAACAATAAGGATTTCAGTTTGTCATCTTCAACCATCCAATGTAGCTTAGGCACCATTTGGAAGTGATTCAAAAAAATTAATTTTTACCAAAATTGGCTTTCCTGTGAATCACATATATGTGCACGCTTTTGCGCCGTTTTCATAACATGGGCGACGAGGACCCTTGTCGTCTATGTCCAACCCGCATAAGTAAAAAAAAAATCACATTTGTTAAAAACCTGCGAAGGGGAGGGAAAAAAAAACCCTTCACTCGTCACATGGCCACGACGATGAATTTGCTCCAAAAATCTCCAAAAACAATTCCTCTTGTGCTTTTAGTCAGAGAAGAGAGAAAATCAGCTCTCTCTATAAATGTCAAAATTGACACAAACATGAAAATCGGAGTCACATGGGTGCATTTGAAAACACATCTATGTTGTCTCGCTAGTCTCGCCTTGTTTTTTGTCCACAGATATATTTGGCGTGGATCTTGAAAGAGCCAATTATAGAATGGATCTTGCCCACGACACTTGAGTGATCTTTTCACAAACTTTCACCATCTATCATTCATCTTATGCGTAGAAAAAAAAGCAAAATTCTTCTTTTTTTGGTATTTCGAAAAAAACCTCTCCTTCACCTCATTCCCAAAAAAACCTTACATTAGAAAGGCGTGATTTTAGCAAACCCTATTACCTATAAGTCTAGAACTGTGACTTGTGACGATAAGGTAATGATAGTTAAATAAGATGCGCGCTGCCGATTGACAAGGGGGTAGCCTAAGCACTTTTAAAAGAAAGAACAGCACTCATCGTTAAGAACCAATAACATTTTCAACCATTTTATCATGTCCTCTTTTTTTTCTTTCATTCCATCACCTTTCACTCCCTACAGAGATGGGGACGTAACAAAGTGCCTGGACAGACTGAAGATGTCCTTCCCCGCAAACGGGGAGGTCCACTCATGGGATCCTGCTGAGGGAGGGGGGTCAATCGCGATGCCACTACCGTCTTGCAACCCTGCAATACAGACGCCGCCGTTTATCCCCGGCCTCGCCAGCTTCGCACCCATAAACGTCGTTGCCCAGAGCCGGTCGTTCTTCGACGAAGAAGAACCCAGCTTGGGCCGCATGGGCGTCGAGTCCAGGCTCCAGTCTATGCTAGCATAGTCACACTGCATCATCAGGCTGCCCGTCGAGCTCCAATCGACAGGCGACGAAGATCCAGAAGACCCCGATGACCCCCACCCTGTGAACAGTCCCAGCGACGATGGCACGGCGAGCGAGGACGACGACGACGACGCGGCCGTCCCCAGGGACGACCCGGGATTCCACCTGCCGCCCATCCCTCCTGCCGTGGCGGTGTCGATGGAACCAGAAGAAGTGAAAGGTTGGTATTGGCTGTGACGGTACTGTAGCGTGGGGCTGGGGCTGCTCGTGCTCAAGCTCACGCCGTGCAGGTTAGGCCCCAACCCCCCAGCTGCTTTCATCATCTCAAGGTTCGAGACCCCGTTGTTGGGGTACCACCCCGAAGTCACTGCCGGTGGGAGGTTAAGACCAACAACACAGGTCGATGGTGGGCTCTGCCTCGCGTTGGACTGCGGCCGCTGCATCACGATCACAGGCTCTCGCAGGGCTCCCGTCTGCAACTGCAAGTGTGTCTTCACTTCGGAACCCACCACCGTGTAACGAGCCTCTACCTTGGCTGGCGGGACGGCGACCGGTAAAGGAGACGTCAAGGAATACGAGACGGATGAGCTCGAACTCGCATTCGGCCAGCTCTTGTCTGCCATAGTTGCTTCCTGAGGTCTCGTCCATTCAGCCTTTGTCTGCGGGCGCCTCAGCGGCTGCAAGTTCCTGTTACCACCGGAATCAAGTGAGACAGCAGACGTGGCCACTGCCTTTGTGTAGTTGAAATCTCTTTCGTCCCTTTTCTGCTGTAGCGGGGCCACAGAACTAACCGCCTTCACCTGGGTTCTTGTCATTGCGTTCTGAGTAGATGACACCACTTTGTTTACCCCGTTGGCGACAGGAACATCGCCGGCTAGTTCGCCCTTCGAGGAAGAGGCTGCCGGTTCTAGTTTCTGCATCGTCAGCGTCTCTGCTGCTTTCTCCACGTCACCCTCGCAAGCAACAATGGCCCTCTCGACCTCTTGTTTGGAACATTTGAACTTTACTTCCAGCTCGGCCATCTTGGCCAGCTCGTCGCCAATGTCAATCTTCAGGTTGTTGCCTCTGTCGTCGACGTTCGCCGCAGATTGCTCTCCTTCCCCTCCTTCAAACAGCCATGCAACTGATTCCTCGACCCGGCCCCCGTTCACCAGCAACGCCATTGTCGCTCGGTCAGAAGGGAAACCCATCGCAACAAGCTGCTGAGACAATGCTTCCAGCTTTCTAGACATCAGACAGCGGCTGCAACGCTCATGAAGCTCCTGAGCACGTCTCTCCTTCTGACGCTGGTGCTTTTTCTCGTTCTTCTGCCGGATCTTCTCTCGCTTGTCAGTGTCGGAACCGGGGACAGCTTCTACCCTGGTTGGGGTTGTAGCCGTTCCTTTCTCTTTCAGATCCTCAGATTCTCCTGAGCAGCTGTCATGGTTGGACATGGAGTCATATTGTGGAGTACCACCACTGGAGCTGCCGGATTGGTCATCTGCGGTTGGAGGGTACCGGCCATTGCTTTGGGGCGCTAGGGAAGGTGCAGATGGCCCTGTTTCCAGACTGTGAAATGTCCCAGAAATTGGATTATAGGCACTGTTCCCGCCGTTCACAGGCACAGTCAAAATCTTTGGAGGAGCCTTCTGCTGCTGCTCCTTGACTGCCTTCGTCGATGACTTGTCCCTAGACTTGGATTTCATTGCTGGAGACATTTTTTTTCCCCAGGATCAAGCGACGAGAAAGAATCTTGATCTGCTCGAGGACAGCAAGAAATGAAAACAGGAAATTGATCAATAATTGGATATCACCAGTACCAAAATACGTATCGCATATGACTTTCTCATGGTTGACCATGTTTTCCAAATCTAAAGAAACACATGCCAGACAAATTTAACCAGCATCTCACAAACTCATAGCCTTGTTTGATTTAGTTTCATTTTACCGCGTTTCCCAGTTGTTTGCTTCACTCTAAAAACATAGCAAATTGGATTATGTCAGCCCATGTGGCACTAAGATTTTTCTTCTTCTGGATTATGATCCACGCCTACCAAAAATCAAAACCGGAGGAAAGCAATGAGATTACGCCAAACCCGCAAAATACCTTGTTTTAGTTTGCGGTCATCTGACCAAAAGCTAACAGCTTAAAAATAATTTTTTTTTATTTTACAAAAGCCATCGATTCTAAAACTGTAGAATTAATTATTTTAGGGAGAAATAAACAACACCGTAATAGATCAATTAACAAGGCAAAGGAGCAAACATGGTGGACTGCAGTCCTAAGCTCTCAGTAGGTCAGAAGGCAAATGTTTCGAAAAGAAATGCGGTCATATCACCAATTTCATTAAAAGAGAACAAATAGAGGTAGCACACTAAAAGATAAGGAGAAATTCCTCAGCTGTGCGCCCTCAACAACAAAAATATATGAAGGACCCACAGTAAAGGTCTTCACGCAAATTTAACAGATGACTTGCTATTGAAAATTGAGAAATGGAAAATAATACACTGTAAATCTACAAACACGATCATCAACTCCGGAACCATACAAGTTCAGATTACCTTGACCTTCATATATTGCAAGATCGGATCTTAAAATTCTACAGCAACCCCTGGCATATAAAATTTGATATCTATGACTTCAACTAAGATCATCTACCG
Organism: Colocasia esculenta; assembly: GCA_014218235.1. NCBI lineage: Eukaryota > Viridiplantae > Streptophyta > Magnoliopsida > Alismatales > Araceae > Colocasia > Colocasia esculenta. The sequence continues at coordinate 151,670,952 of CM024762.1, forward strand.
GCCTTGCCTGAGCTGCACAAAAAGCTATAATATGGATATTAAGATTAAAGGACCCTCCCTACAACAATCTTTCACTTGTGGCAAGACTACCCAAGAGCATCTACAAATCTTCTTGCAGGTTTGCAGCCCGTATTTAGAATGCTGGCTGCATACGCGGTCCACCATAAGCAATTAGGGCACCTACCTTATCTCAAAGATAATTTACTTAATTTGTTTCATTACTTGATACCATTGAATCTGCTAATACATTACATGAAATGATGAAAAGGGAACTCTTCACTAGCTCTGCAGCGATGCTGGCAAGAAAAATAATAGTGGAGTCACTTCATAAGGTATTCCCTCTCTTTGCGGAGTCTTCCACTCTGTTCGGATCCCTTAAACATCAACATAAAAGTAGCGGCAAGAAGGATAGCCTTTGTTAAAGAACTCCTTTCACTCCCTATCCAACCTCTCTCTTTACAATTCATGTTTTCTCCGGTCAATCCATTTTCACTTTTGGAGAAAAAAATGTAAATGGTTGGTTTATTCCTTCTTGGTTCTTTATTAGCTCATCCCGGCTTCCCCCATCCAGCTGCTTTATTTTCTTCCTTTGACAAACAATCCCACTCTATCATATTGTTTGTAAGTAATTGCCTCAAAGGGTCAGGAATTCATCTATCCACATGTACAATTCTTATTTTTCTTTATTTTCCTTTTTAAACAGGCATTTCATAATAGCAAGAACCAAGTCTCAAGCTTTGTTTCCTAACTATTTATCAGCATTTAATATTCTTATTTTCCCCCACTTCATTTGTTACTTTCAGTTGACTGAAAAATACCTAGGATATGGTACTAGTACAACGCAATTGCTGCTACATCAGCTTGTTAATGAGAATTATGATGTGATAATACTTAACGAACAATGTTGTACCACGGTAGTCCATAACTGTAATTTTTAACTTCGGAACTCAATTCTGAGTTGCTTGTCTCTTCATTTCGATAATAGAAAGAATATGATTGGATTTTAAGATGCATATGGCCAAATTATGCTTATCCTATATATTCATCGAGCCTATGTGACCTTTTAAAATGTCAAACATAGGGAAAGCTGCTTGGGAACGAGGTGTGCCAACAGGTTCCTTCAAACATAATATGCAGCATACCACCAAAAGCAACATCAAACAAACAGAACTGTCCATAGCAATCTCCTAGTTTCAGGAACAAAATTAATCCCATGGGAAACACTAGCGAGCTCATGTATTTCACCACGTAAGTCAAGAAGTTCTTATCTTAAATACTCATTAATCTGAAAATCCTCATCAATCCCCATGAATCATCCCCAGGCTAACCATTAGGAGAAAAACTTTTCTGAACAACTATACCAGTCAATCAGACATTCAATGATTCAATCAGAAAAGAACAATATGCTCTGAAGAGAATTACAGACAAATAAAAAAGAAAAAAGTTTCATTAGTTACAAAGTATAGCACATTGATTAACTACATAGTTGAAAAAGGCAACAACCAAAATGATACGGATATGTCAATTGTTAATGTAATGAACATCGACCTCAAATCAACTAGAGAGTGGGCACAATCAAACCCAATAGATGGAGAGGCAATTTGCAAAACCAACACAGATAAAAATAAACCTTAGTCAGCATGGAGACACCGAAATCAGAATTGACATCAATGCTAGAACATTAATTCTGTCGACAACAACTATAAAACAATATCCAAGAAAAAAATAAAGATTAAGCCAAATCATATATTCGATTCATCCACTGACGAACAAATGAACAAACAATCTTATCAGAGTATCAGACCGAAACATTGCAGCGGCCTACATGATCTACACGTAAGAAGAGCCCCCAGTCATCTCGGAATCACATGACCTTGGAAAAGAAAACTCAGAAAATAGACAGAAATGGTTGGATATTAATGAGCTACAGAAGTATGAACAACAAGAGGACTAAAGAAGGGCGAAAAGGTAGCGGTCACCAACATTACCGAAGCAAGCGAACACCAATCTACCAGGCTGAAGCAGGAGAAGAGATAAAAGAAAGGACACCTAGAAGCGACTCCCGCTAGAAAAGCCTAACCCGCCAAGAGCCAAATCACAAGTCCTCATCGAGGGACCGCATGCATCCCGGCGAATCAGGCATCTGGATCTATCTTCCTTTCTTCTTTCCCTCCACACATGCCCACACCAGCTACAGATCCACCGGAACCCCGTGCGTGTCCTAGCGAGAAGCAAGCCCCAGCCGCCGACGACAGCGCACGCGATTTCCACCGCGAAACGATCCCCTAAACACAACCGGATCGCGGCCACACAGAAACATCTAACACAGGAACAGCCGCGGGCACACGAAGCCTTCCTCCCCGCTCTCACTACATCTACCACAACCCGAAAACAAATCTAGATCACAGCACAACAACCCTAAACCAGCGGGCGGTGACCCAAAGCCAACCTCCCACCCTCGCCCATATCCCTCCCAAAGCCCCGAAACACAACCAGATCGCAACAGCACGGGATCAAGAATCCTATACACCAAAACGCGTGAAACAACAAGACGAATCCAAAACCCACGGAACGCGAAATACCGGAGTGGAGGCCGACAAAGAGATGAGGAGGAAAAGAGATAACGAAAGAGATCGATCGATGCAAGGGACGACGGCACCAAGCGTATCCGGTTGGGGGAGAGCGGCGGCGGCGGAAGCCTGACCTGAGGAAGAAGGGCGACGGCGGCGGGTGCGAGGGCTCGATCTGCGGACTCCGGTCCCGGCGGCGCGGATGGTGCAGATCGGCAACGGGGCGGGAGGGGGGATTTAGGGTTTTGCGGGGCAAGATCGGAGACCTCTTCCTGGGGAGGCGACGGAAGGAAGGAAGAAGCAGAAGACGGTGAAGAGATTGGTGGGGATCGAAAGGGGAGGACGGGAATCCACCGGAGCCTATATCCCTCTCTCTCTCTCTCTCTCTCTTCCTCTTCTGGCGTTGCCCTCTCACCTCTCTCTGTCAAATTTTTATTTGTTTTCTTAAACCAAAGTGTGCAAATATCCTTCTTATGTGTTAACATAACAATATTTTCCTCATAAATATTTAATTGGATAACTACCTCTTTCACGGCGAAACATTTCCGTTCTCCTAAATATTCAATTTCAAAGCAAGATTCTAACATGTAAATAGTAATACTACGGTATGGTATTGGAGGTATAATATCATACTATTTTTATTTGAACCAAATAAAATTTAAAATTTAATAATAAAAATACTTAAAAATAAAACAATGTACATATCGAACCATATTAAGTATCGAAATTCTGAGTACGATACGGTATGTTCAAACTACACCAGTATAGTGTGTTTGGACAAACCTTATTTCAAAGATAACTATATCCCAAAAATATTTTGCCTAATGACAAATAAGTGGATGACGTTATAGCTCTAATGTTCTAATATGTAGCATAAGACGCACAGATTAAATGAAACTTTATTGTCTGATGATATAGAAATTGTAATCATTTTATTTGTGCTTTGAGCAAAATCACTTGTTTATCCTTACGAGGAAAAAAGAATTGTTAGACAAGTATGTTAACATGGTAGGTGTAGAGGATTGAGTCAGTATATTTTTTGAGTAATGTTGCGCGAGAAATGTTTGGACAGGTAAGTCATAAGTTTTGACATATATTTAAATTAAAGGAAATGATAGTGATCTCTACATACAACAAAAATTGATGTAGTGGTGTCTGATTCTAAAAACAAGTGATATTAGATTAAGATCACAAATTCAATACTTCAAAAATATCATTGGGAGGAGATCTTGGACGGATAGATATAAAGAGTTGAGTCAACGTCTCTCTTGAATAATATTATATGACAAAGATTTAGAAACTAAATCTTGGAGGTCTACAATTAATAGTCAAATTAAAAGGAAATGTGATGATCACTATAAACAACTCGAGTTTTGATATAGTAACAGTCTGATCTTGATAACTATGGTTGGGTCTACTAGACCATGCCATATTTAAGATCATGATCTAGTACGTCCAATAAGAGAGAATCGGGACGCTCTGGTTCGCTGATTCTTTTTTTGAACTGTAAAGATTGATGTCTCATTGCATTAAGTCTTAAAACAAGAGTACATGGGCTGCACAGGGGAGGCGTAAGCCGACCTCAAAATCCAAACAAACAAGGCAACAAATCCCATACACAAAGTCAATTGAGAGCAGAGTATAACAAACATTGTCTAGGGTGAAGGGAACCATGGACCTAAGGTCCTTAAACATAGGAAAAACACCTAGAAGCCCACTGAGGGGGATGGAGAGCAAACATCATCGAATGCCACACAAGGTCGTCGTAGAAAGCCATTGTGCAGAGCTGACGGTTGTCCGATGGGGTTAGGCGAGCCCACGATCAAGCATCTAATCAGGGAGGAGTTTGACAACGGCGAATGAATAAAATGCTGTCGGAAAGAACTAGGAACATCATACATCGCATAGATTTTTTGGAGATGAGTGTCAAACTCGGTCAATTGTGATCCGACGAGAGGAAGCAAGCCCATGGCAAGCAGGGGTGTAGGGGATGAACTTGATGAAGACTGACGACTGCGAACTATACTGTCGAGAAGGATGTGCAAGCTCTTCTCAAGCAAAAGCAGCCCCAAAATGAAGTTCGAAAAAATGGTAAAGTTGGAGTTCTGACCTATAGCAACTCCAACACATAGCCCTGTTCTCATCACAGAAGAGAAGCCACACAAACTGGATCTGATCGAAACGGAAAAAACCAACCTTAACAACAATAAACATCACACAAATGAGGGACATCTTAGGGAAACGAAAAAAGGTTAACACGAGAAATCAGTCTCCCAAAAGATCGGGGAATACAGTACTAGTGGAGCTGGAGAGATGACCTCCGATCATTTGGAGAATAAAACCTCCTACGAAATATACGAGGTAGGAGAACGAATTGGGGGAGCCCAGACAAAATCTTCCCCTAAGAGGGAAAAAATGATGTCGAAGAGGGGCAAGAGATCACGCGAACAATGAAGACGGGGAGAGGGGCTCCATTGAGGTGCAAAGAGCCCCCGCCTTTCTGAACATGAATGAAGGTGAAGAGGAGCTAAGACAAAGATAGAGATAGAGATGAGCTTTTTTGGATAGGGAAGATGATACGCGGGAGAGGGGGGGGGTGGCGAGGAGCAAAGAGCCCCTTTCTTCCTCCAAACAAGAACGAAGGCGAAGAGGAGCTAGGGTAGAGATAGAGGCTCCAAGATGGACCTTCCTTTGAACGTTTCTCACTCACCTACCTTGGTTCGTTTAACCCTGTTGGCAATAACATATATGTTATTTTCATAGCATGAATGCCACAAATTTAGGTGATGCTAGAAATGTGTTTTTCTTTGTGAAAGGGTACAAGTGCAATTATGCGTGTTGTCATTGGGAATATTCGCAATTAAGCTTATAAAGAATTGACATCATTTCTCTTCTACAATCATCCCTTCTCGTCCATCTGTCCCCCCGCACCACCCCCACCCCACCATTTCTCCCGCCGGAGCGGTCTGGTGCACCTCGGCACAGAGGGCACAATCACAATCCTGCGGGACGATTAAATCGGATTTAAATGTAGGGGCTTGGATCCGGTGGGACGGGGATGGGGGGCGGGGGGTCCGGTTAGGGTGGGTTATCGGATCCTTAACTAACCGGGCGGGAACGATTGCGGGCGAGCGAGAAGGGAGAAGAAACGTGACAGCGGTGAGGCCGCCGTGGCCTGCTAGGGTTTTCAGAACAGAGCAGGAATTTCTCCGATGAGGCTTCCGGTACCGACCAGGGCTTCGGCGTCGCGCTCCTCCCTTCTCGGCCTCTTCTCACCCTATGGTTCTTCTTCCCGGATAGTCCCACCCTTCTCCGGCTCCTCCCCCTTTTCTTCTCCCAATTACTCCTCCGGTGCCGCCGCCGGTGAGACGCGGACGCAGAAGCTGGAGCGGATCGCCGACGAGCTTCTCGACCTGAACAAGCTCGAGAGGCACGACTATACCGTCCTCTTCGGCCTCAAGCTCGGCTTCAACCGGTGGGGCCCCGCGGGGGCGGTGGCGGTCTCGCCGTCGGCCTCTGGCGCCGTCACGGAGGGGGCGAAGGGCGCCGGCGCCGCGGTGGCTGCGGCGGAGAAGTCGACGTTCGACGTGAAGCTGGAGAAGTTTGACGCGGCGGGGAAGATCAGGGTGATCAAGGAGGTCAGGGGTTTCACGGATCTGGGGCTGAAGGAGGCCAAGGACCTGGTGGAGAAGGCCCCCGTGGTGGTGAAGAAGCAGGTCACCAAGGAGGAGGCAGAGCAGATCGCCGCCAAGCTGAAGGGGGTCGGCGCCACGGTCGTCCTGGAGTGATATTTATGAGCTCGGTAATGTAAGAGATGGGAAATCATACAAATCTTTGGATTCTTCTTTTGTTCTGCTACTATTTTTGTAGATTATGGAATCTAAAGTAGATCACTCGAGCAGCTCAGTTCACTTCTCCTTTGTTTGAATGTCAAAAGGATTGTTCCCCATTGCTAACAATGAAATTTGTATCCTTTCAATTCGGGCACACATCAACTTCAAATGATGAGCTGATACCATCATGCATGCAGAATTGCTAATCAAATCAACTTTGTGATTTCTGGCTACTTTATTGGATGTTCCTGTACTGGGATTCCTTGTACTCCTTCCCCTTGCAATGCAATATGGAAGTTTAGCTTTTGTGTCATTTATATGCAGTAGCCCCAATCAAACACACACATGCATGTTTTCTGGCACTAAATACAGAATTCAATTGTGTTGAACCAGTTCCAACCATTGTTGCAAGTTTCTGATTCAAATGGTGACCCTTTTTTGGGAAGTAAGAAAATCTGTGACTCTGAACAAGACTGTGATCCTGGTGGGAGATTTTAATGCAGTCAAAACACCTGAAGGGAAACTTGAATCTTTTGTCAATGGGGAGTCCTTGTTGGGCTCTGGAGTTTTTGATCATGAGTAACAATGCGGTAAAATGTCAGATAATTCACCTCCTTTGCAGGAGTCCTTCGGTTGCATCTGTCTTCAAAAGGAGCATTAACAACAAAAAAAGGTTCAAGGTTTCAGCAAAATTATATGTTTGGTGCATGCAGATTACAGTAACAAATGAGAATCTTGTTCTTTCTCTTCCACAACTTTAGTGCTTGTTTAGTATGTGATTAAAAAAATGGTGATGGGGGTTAATTAATTTGGAAATATATTATTCCCATTCTTAATTCCCCTCTTGTTTGGTATTTTTAGAGTTAGATTTTTGAAGATAATCTCATTCTTTATTTGGTAGAGAACGGTGTTAGTACAAGGATAGAATTTTTATTTTTAATTTTAGTAATCTTTTGATTTTCCGTTCGCGCAATCAATGTCTAGAGTCGATAACTAAGGAGTTCGGCGTGTCGCCGGTGGCTTTTGACTTGTAAATATGGAGATAAATTATCCCACTGAAAAAGTGAGATAAGTTATCCCTAATTTACCTTCATTTTTTTTAGAATATTTTTAAAATACTTAAATCATACTTATCCCCACTTTATTTGTGGCATCAAACTTGAGATATTATTAATTTAACTCTTTTTATCTCCTATTTAATACCATATCTAACAGTCACTTATACGTCAACTTATAAATTCTTTCGTTGAGAGAGCCAGCTTCCGGTTACCATTGCTACATATCAAAAGGCATACGTTTGTACAGGTGGTAGACCTCCAGCCTTGAGGTGGCGACGGCCTGCAATGGTGTCCATGTAGGTGAGCAATCCGGGGTTCTCCAACATGTCCATGTCTTCCGACTGCACCCCCTGCCCTCTGCCACACGCCGGCAGCTCCCACCGGAATTGGTGGAGCAGGTGCCTCAGCATGGACTGGATCATGTTGATCCCCAGCTGCCGGCCACCGGGGCACGCCCTCCGCCCCGGCCCGAACGGCAGCAGTCGGAAGTCGTGGCCCTTCATATGTCCACGTCCACCTCCGCAAACCGCTTTGGCCAGACCTCCGGCGGGGTGCTTCCACGCTGCCGGGTTGCGGGCGATGGCCCACACGTCCACAAGGACGATTGGAACCCTTGGGCACATCGTAGCCGTCGAGCTTGACGTCCGCGCTGGCCTTGTGCGGCAGCATCAGCGGTGTCGGCGGGTGAAGCAGCACGGCCTCCTTGGCGTCCCACTGCAGGTAGCGGAGGTTGGGGAAGTCCGCCTCCGTCATGAGCCAGTTGGGGCCGACCACCCCGTCGAGCTCCTCCTGCGCCTTGGCCTGCACCCGGGGATTCCTGATCTGCTCCGCCATCGCCTACTCCACCGAGATCGCCGTGGTGTCCATGCCCGCCGCGATCATCTTCTGCAGCGCCACCAGCGCACCTTTCTCAGACGAAAGATGTTCGACCAAAGGCCTCACAGAAAGAGATACATGGTGGTTGGTCGAGCACATACCCCGTAGAAGGCCGGTGATTGCGAGGTCGCCGAGGTCGTACTCCTTCTGGAGGGTGAGGAGTTCGTCGACGACGATGTGTTGCTTGGCCTTGCCGCCGCTCTTCTGGCGGACGCGGGTGTGCCCCTCCATGATGTTCTTGGTGTGGCGGTTGCGGCGGGGGCCTTGCTGAGCAAAGGCCGCCTTGTCGAGGGGGAAGAGCCAGTGGAGCCAGGGGGATATGCTCGGCGATGGAGGGGGAGTTGCCGACCTTCATCCCGTCGGCGATGATGGCCTTGGAACTCCATTCCCTGCGCATCGATCACCCGTCCGGCGGCGCCCATGAAACGCTTCCCCAAGGCCAGCCTGGTAATGTTGTTGAACGCCACCGCCCCCAGTAGCTCCTCACTGCCAGGCTCTTCCCCTCTCTTCTCTGCAGGGACGCCATGACCGACCAAATTATCAAAACGCAGCTTAGTTGCTCACGAAGAAGAACTCCTTTAGACAGTAGATGGACTCCACCATGGCGGCGACGTCGTTCTCACGCATGGGTCGGAGAGCTACGCCTCCTGCCTCCGGCGGGGAGAAGAGGTCGAGGGTGAGGTCCCGACTGAACCCGGCGGAGACCCGTTACTGGGCTTTGTCCTCGAGCACCTCGCTGGCCAGCTTCGCCGTCGGCACGGCCACCTTCAACATCGACCCCAGCCACACTGACATGAGGCTTTTCTTTAAAAATCACATAATTTGAAATTTTAATTAAATACTTAACAGTTTAAAATTTTAAATTCGTAAAATAATACGATAGTCACATTAGCGGGTACATTGATGTGATTATTTAAAAAAATAAAATAAATAAATCGATTATTGAAGAATCTCTAGTCGGTCTTACCGTAACTCATTATAATAAATTGGTCCTATCATAGCTGATTTTATCCTCAAGGTTCATTGTGAGAGTCAGATTGTCTCACAGTTGAGAGAATTGACCGTGAGAGTCGATTCAGCGTCATAGGGGAAATATTTAGTCCAAATTATTGATTTGTACTAAATAATAAAGGTGTGATATCCAACTCTTTAAGGTTGGGTAATCATGATACAAAATATATAGTAATATCACATGTCATGAAATGTTACATTTTCATTAAATATACATCACTTAGTACAAATCATTGATTTGCACTAAGTGAGACTCGCGCACACTGTGGGTCACACTGTGACCATCAATTCTCTCAAATTGGAGAATAAAATCTATTATGACAGGATCGATTTACTATAATATGTTATGGTAAGATTGATTAGAATAAATTAATTTTTTGGTGACCGATTTTTTTATCTATTATTTTTTTTAAATGTCAACGTGTCTGTTGGTGTGGCAATTGATGGTCAAATGATATTATTATGTGAATTTAAAATTTTAAAATATTAATTAATTAACATTTCAAACTCTATTATTCTTTTAAAAATACCTTGACGTGATGGGCCCATACATGAAACATCGGCACTTAATCGGGTTCACGTCAATTGCCCACGACTGGCCAAGGGCGGGGACCTGAATACCTTGAGGTCAAGGGTGGATGGATGAGAATAATTTAGTGTACTTGAGTTGTATATTTTTTACTTGTATTTCTCTCCTCTCAATGAATGATGTATTGTGTTCTCTTTTTATTAATTAATAATAATAAAAAATATAAGTAAAAAATACACAACTTAAATATTAAATTCTTCTCAAGACAAATTTAATATATGTTTATTATTTAGTGGAGTCTTGAGATTTTATTAGATAAAAAAATTTATATTGAGAGAAATTTCCAACGTGAGTGATTCCATTAAATTCAAATAAATATATCATTAAATCCGCCACTACCCCGGACCCGAGGTCGAAACGGCGGCGAGGAGGAGGCAGGTTGCCATGGCGGCAGTTGGCGGGGAAGCGACCTCCGTGTTGGGTTGGGTATACTAATAGTCTGACGTGACCCCCCCCCCCCAAGTCTTTGGTCGTCCGGGCATGTTAAATTGTATGTTGAATTGAACATTTCAACTCAAATTATAAGATAACTAATTCTGTGCATCGGATGGGAAGTTTTTAAATTTATATAAGATTATATTATAATTGGTAAACATAATTATGATTATTTTTAGATTGAATAAAATACATATGAAAAATGTTTTTTTAATTAATGAAATAATTATTAAAGAGTAAAACGTCTTTAAAATTAAAAGCCATCTTGATAAATTCACATTCACTATATAATTTTAGAATTTAAACGTTAAAATCAAAAATTTATTTTTCACATTTGTCAATTTTTAAAACCGCGGAAAACCCAACTCGCGAGTACCCTAATAAGGCCGGTCCCTGAAAATCCTGTAGTTTTTATGTAGTCATTCTGTACTTTCACACCAAGATCCATGTGAAAGAACACAGGTAGAATATGACTTTTTCAGTTGTTATTTTTATGAAAATACGAAAATTACACATTTTTATTTAATTGCGAAAATACAAGTTGGACAATAACACAGACCAGCATCATCTACTACTTCCATGTAACAAAACCTATTCGCAGCATCATTGCGGATCATGACTCGACCAAGAAGAAGTGCTTGGATGGAGATGGAAAAGAATGTACTGTAGGAAAGCTTCTGAAATTTTCTGAGATCGAAAACATAAAGTGTCTCAGACTTTAATTGTTTTGGATGTTTAATATAAATAAAAAATTTAGGTTTAATATATTTAACTTGAAATTCTTGATTTTTTACATACATTTACCCGTTATAGTCATTTTTCTCCGTAAACTTGCATTCCTTGATATGTTTTTCTCCTTTTTTTTTCCCATCCATATTGGGTCAAATCTGGACTCAATTTGATGTAGTCTATATTGCAAAAACCTTAGATTAAAAAAACATAAGGAATTGGTCAATAATTTTACATACACAACAATACAAAAAAAGAGAGATTACATTAAAAGACAGTGAAAATTTTCTGGGCGTCGTGAAAATTGAAATATTTAAATGGACATAGCATAAAAATTAACAAAGAGAACATTGTAAGCATGATTTTACATCATACATGCAAAAACAAAAATTAACAAATTATGAACAAATTTCTTTACCAGAGATAACACATATACTGTGCATATAACAAAAGACAATAAAACATTACACATGACTAACTATATTTGCTACCGAAGTGGTTGTTTGCTATATATTACTCACATTAAAATACTTAATCTCTCACATCTCATCCGACAAGATGCTACACGCATAATCTTCTTTTTCTGTATCCCAACCACGTAAATATCTAAATATATTAAACCATTTTATCTCTTCTCACATAGTAAGATGACACTATTTTTATAATGATAAAGTCTTTAATATAATTATTTCTTACAAATTCTGATCATCCCCGACCACTAAACATATATATCCCTCATATCAATTTCGTCGAAGTATGAATTAATATCTTTCACCATTCACATTTTGTATAGCGATGATGAATCTTTTTTCTTCTTCCAATTGATGGCACTCGGTAGTATTCAATATCTTCTTTACCTTTGCTTCACTAAAAATTATTCCATCTTCCAATTTTTATAAATCGCATGGTAGGATCTTTCGTTCAAAAATATATGTAGTTTGATAATGAACTTTTCTTCTCAGTTTCGTAAGTTCCATCCGAATTTGTTGATCATTCATCACTAACAAAAATATGTTAATAAAAATAATTTAACAAACCCCCCCTCCTCTCGGTTGTGTAAGTACATCGCGTCATCACAGTATAGTATCAGACATCGAATTATTATTCGATGTGCGTGCACATCTTCTCCGCGAGATGTGCATCGAGATTTTTTCTTAAGAGAAATATTTTACATTTGATAGAGATATCCATTATACTTATGTTTATTAACATAAATATAACACAAAGTAGATGTAAGTCTTACTATCATATTAATAGTAAAATTTATACACTTGTGTTTGGAAGCGGATGTGTGAACAGTTCTGCACCAAATACAAAGTGTTTCTTTTCCTTTAAATCCAATTGAATTGATTGAGAAATATGAATCGAACAATTTTTTTTTGAAGTTTTTTTAACATATATGATGTTTCTGTATTTAAAATTAATGTATAACTTAAAATATTCGTGTAGAAATAGATTTTTGACATATAACTTTTAAAGATGGTAGAAAACCATTTTTCCTTGTGTAGATTAAAATTAACATGAAGGGAAACATTTACCTCTCTCATTTGACCGGTAGCTTTGGTACCTATCTAGGATAGAATTGGCTTGCATAACGACATGTGACTCAAGCAAAAATATTATAACTCGTGGGAGTTGTCGCTCTCTCTCTTGTGTTGGTAGATATGTAAGCGGCAAGCCATGCAAAATGAGCAACTTTTGTGGAGTGCAAAATCCTTTCTGATGAGTCAATCTTTTGTTTTGCTTTTTTTTTTTTTTTTTTTGACATTTTGACTACTTTCATTCAAACTCACAAAGAGAGTCCGAGGGGTTAGTGGGGATGCAGATTGAGTTTGTACGATCCCCACCCAAATAAGAAAGTTGGTTCAAATATGTAGCGATCCTGGATATTTATGTCCGAAAAAATTTCACATCCAGTATGTCTCTCGCGAACAGATCGAAATCTTACAAGGGATAATTCTTACACGTGTTCAGTAAGAATATAAAAGATAAATCACAAGAGTATAAAATACAAGAAGATACATGTGCACACACTCATTTACATTGTCTCAATACATTATTATATGTCCAAGAGAAAAAGTACAACTATCTGAGACATACCTCGAGGGAGTAAAGTTCACACAACAACAACTAAAACTCAACTGTTGATGGTACAAGTCTGCCACGACGCCGCTGTAAGTCAAACACATTGCTAACCCTGAAAAGATATGTAAGAGAGTGAGCTTCAACAAGTCACAGACTCAGCAGAGACTTCCCTAAAATAATAGCAAATTAGCAACTGAAAGAAGGAACTGAGACCTCAACCTTCAAAGGTCTCACTGACAACACTGAATGTAATACTACAACACGCTTGCATTATACACAATTAAACTGCATTAAAACGTAAACATGCTAACTAACACAACTCACAGAAAATAAAGAGAACAACATGAGTAGTACATAAATACAAGTCCACCACTATAGTTGAAACCGACTATGCCACGAGCCACAAAGACAAACCACCAACGAGAGGCAACGGGACTGACAACATAAAGCCAGTCCACCTCAACACTAGACCCATAACACAACGAATGAAGGGTCACACAACACGCTCTCCACGGAGCATGGCTCCACAACGATACCTGGAAACATTGACACACACAACGTGCCACAACAACCAACTACCCACGAAGGGTACAGGTACATGAAACTACTAGGTACCATAACTGAACCACAACCCGAAAAACCATCACTCTCAACTACAACTACTAGAAAGCTCGAGTCGGAAGGAACGACGTCGCCACATGGATGAAGACTACTGTTTCATAACGCTAGTATCCAACCGGGACACACAACACAAGATCTACCTCTCAGTATCGCAGCCATGGACGTAAGGTCCAACTGTCGCTCCACAACCACAACGTAAAGCCACAGAACAGTGGAGACCAACCAATACCACACTTGCAGACCACACACAACTGCAGGCCCATGCCTGGCACCTTTAGAGAATCTGGTCTGAGCTCTCTAAAGTGAGGCACTGAAAAACATGACTAGTTGGTGTCCAGTACATCTACTGATGTTCGTACCCCGAACCACGAGTGCGCTACAAGCGACTGAACACAAACTCTCACATAGATCGTTGTACCCCTGCCATCTTTTCGTCAGCCGGACGTACAACTCAAACTCAGGAGTGAAGGTGTCCTGGAAGATGACACAGACTACTACGGTACACACAGTACCGGAACAAATCCCGAGCAACCTTGTGCCTGGTTCACACAGAATCTGGGGTACCAGACTGAAGAGGCATTCCAAAATAGTCGTCGGACCACCAAACTCAGAGAACACTTAAACCACGACTAACACTTAACATATAAATAAAACATGTATTCATAACCACGATAATTCACATTCTAACCTGCTTGTCATTGGTCAACATATGACCTCCTTAGCAACACATACCACTATACATATAAACCACATAAGCTTAATAATATAACATGCTAGACATAATTAACATAATCACCAAAGTCGCTGCAAAGCCTCCTCCCCTCGGTTGGACAGAGCGACCTCTGCTCTGTCTGGCTCGAAACATAGCAATAAATACACAGTCAAAATCACAACATATACAGTCGTAGCATTTAAGACACCTTAAACGCGACATGCTAGACCTTCCCCAATCGTACCGCACCATGGAAAGACGGTTCGAAGAACGCGACGTAGGTAGCTGTCGCGTTTAAAACGCAACGACATAGTCCTCGCCTTCTTCACCAAAAAAATCTGTGGACTGTTTGGGCTAAAACCTCGTGCCCACAACACCCACACCACACACGGGAACCACAACCAAAGCTCTATGATGCCACATTGGTCATGGGCACCATACTAGAACCATTAAAACTCGGATCCGAATGACCACAACGTTACAAAAAATAGAGTGAAAGAAGTACAGTGAAATGCACAAAGCAGGGACTACACGCAAGTAGAGAAAGGAGAAACATAGAGACTCTTGGTCCAAACATGGAGGGCGATCGCTCACAAAACCTCTAGATAACAAGATAGAGAGGAGTCTAAAGCCATTGTTGCACAGTAACATTAGCAGCCGCAATTGAAAGACGTTGACAGAGACATGACGGGATGATGCAATCTCCCAGACACTTCATATGTTGTGTGTGTGTGGGGGGGGGGGGGGTGGAGCTTGATGGAGGGCAGGGAGGCAGGATGATGCCATGGATCATCGAAAGGGGCACGTCAGAGAAACTTTTTGCTTATGCACTTGTACAACTATGTTTGGTATTTGGAAAGAGTAGGGATAGCGTGGGGTTATCCTCAAATTTTTTATGATAACTTCAAAAATTTGAGGATAACCCCACTGTATCTCCAGTCTATCCAAATATCAAACATAACGATGCCAACAAAGCGGCAAACTTCATAGCAACCAACACACATAGGAGAATCGACCATGTCCTGAAGCCCAAGGAAGTGGGGGAGACATCATTGCCAAAAAACGTAAAGGACAACCAAAGCAAATACATAATTGCCTGAGCTCCGAGCAAGTCGGAGTACAAGAACACTAACGAAGCTGATGAACAAAGTCCACGAAAAGTGGAGAACAAAACTCTTATCGAGTAGGAGAACACCTTAGGGAGGGATTCTCCAAACAAAAACCTCTTGCTAGACGTAGATGGTGGAGGAAGACACGGGGATGGGGCTCTTCACAGACGATGGACAAAGATACGAACCCCCCCCCCCCCGGCCGGCCATTTAAGGTTGAAATTTTACGTAAAATAAAATATATAAAAATGTAAACATTTAATTTTATAGGTGTCAGAAAATGGTTTTCACTTTCGTGGATTCATGAGGTTTTCTTCTCTTCACTTCTTTCTCATTTGCATTTGTCTTCCCTGTTTAGTTGATAGAGAAGCTTAGATATAAAATGTTCTATTACCTCAATTTTTATTTTGTAAAAGAACTATTTATTTCTTTATTTATGTACTTTGAAGAATGAGTACTTAAATTTTGGATTTTTTCCCCCTTTTGGGGGGTGGTGGACGGAGATAAATTCATGCCACGATGTGTGCGTGTGCGTGTGCGTGTGGGGGACGAGTAAGTTACATCACATTTTGTACTTAGTCAGTAGAATAGAAAGTGTTTCTCCTTGGGAATGAGACATAAAAATAAACATTTTATATTTGGTCGATCAGGTAGAAAATCCTTGCTAGCTTACTAATCGATTAAGTTCACATCATATTTTCTATCCAGTAGATCAGATAAAAAATATCTCTTTAGTAATAATGTATCTATATGTAGGTTACTTGATTTATCCCCCTTTTTGGTGGGTCAAATGATTAAGGGTATTAACTTTCATCAACATTGAAAGAGAAAGTAAAGTTATTATCTTTTATATGAGTTAATCCCTGGTAAATCATAGATAAATATCCAAAAAATATTTATTATCTTCCAAGGAGGGTAATAAAAATGATGTGGATTACCTTCAAAATAATTTCATTGGTTGAAAGAAAGAGAGAAAAGTTTTGTTAGATTTTCAACAACTATTAGATTCAACATGTTAAAAGTAAATATAATTACAAATTTGAACTTATTGCTAGGTGGTTTAACAACTTGCCTCACAATAATTTACTATTAATAAAAGTTCCCCTAAATTCTTAGAGGCCCTTAATTGGACCATATTTGATGTTCATGGGCCATCTTTGTGCATGACATTGGCTTACCATGGAGCTGGAGAGGTGGATCAAACTCAGAATTTGGTTGGCTTATCCTTGTTTGGTCTGGTCTTTGGAGCTTTCCAATGTCTCAACCTCCTTGGATAGAATGCCATTTTTTTTACATAGTTTCATGTCCATTTCTAAGTTATATTTGATGAACCTTTTGGTTGATATCATTTGTAACCCTCTATTTCAACATGAATATTGATTGAAACTGGCTGTGAGCAATCTGAGTGGTCATGCATGCAAGTCAAGCTCTTCTATAGCAATCTTAAATTACAATAGTTAAAAACAAAGGGGGAAAAACTATATAGATGGTTCTCAAATCATAGTATATTTTCTGTTTATTTTCAACTTGAAACTAAGCCAAACATAGTCAAGCTCTTCTCAATAATTTCAAATTCCAATGGGCTACACATTCTTAGCACATCTTGCTCCTTGCTAATATGAGCTATGCTAAGATCACTTGCATCGGAATAGGAGGTTTCCTTTTTAGTTGAGTAATTATACTATTTATTTTATTAAAAAATAAAAATAAATTAAATAGACTTGATAAACATATACAAGAGAAATGACAAGAAAGTAATTCATATTACAAGTGAAATAGTCGGGATCGCCTTCACATTAATGTTATGACCTTTTGTTTGGCCAATGTCTCTTAATCCTGTATGTAATTTTTACTCTCTATTTATTTTTTTTTCTTAATAAAAAAAGTTAAAAGCGAAATTGGCATTAATCACAAAACTCGAATAGTCAATATGATTTATTTTAGATGAGAAATATTTATTATATTTTTTTATATACGAATATTGCTCATTGGTCTCCTTCACTGGTTGATGTGTTACTCCCACTCAATGAGGAGGCTAAAAGTATACTAAAAAATGTTTTAAGATAGTATAATAAATATTTATCATTCTATATTAATAGCTTTATTTTTTACTTGGAATAGCGAGGCTATGACATCCAAGAGTAAACCAGGATGTCTCATGTTTTAAGCTAGATGCAGTACCACACTTTGCTTCATGGCAAATCGCCTTGGAGCACCCAGAACCGCATTCATGTGAATACCCTAACATAACAAAGATATAGTTTGGGTTAAGAGTGGGGGAAAGATAGTTAAAAGATTTTTACACTTTGAGAAGAGAGTTTCTTTAACCATGACGAGTTGGGTAGAAATAGAAGTAAGAGTAGGGGGGGGGGGGGGGTTAAAAGGTGGTTAATTTACCTAAATCAAAAGACTTGGTAATTTTTTTTCGGAGAATTAATAATTACTATTTAATAGAAGATTGATATTATTTTTCAGTCCTTACCAAATTTTTTAGCACCGCATAATCTCTATTTTTTACGGGACTCCCTCCTGACAACTTTCGTTGTGCAAACTAAGTCGTTAAGTATGTAAACATGTAACTATGTAAGTTATGTAATTACGTAAGTTATATAAATATGTTAGTATTTAAGTATGTAACTTATATTTTACTAACTATATGAGTTGCAAAATTATGTAAATACTTCATAATTATGTAAGTATGTAAGTTATGTAAGTATTTAAGTATGTAACTTGTACTTCACTACATAATTATGTAAGTATGTAAGTATTTAATTATGTAAGTATGTAAGTTACAATATTTAAGTATGCAAATATTTAACTAACTCTTACATACCTACATAGTTAATGAAATAAATTTATAATTTACATACTTAAATACTTACATAGTTAACGGCCTACTCTATATAGCGGGAGTTAACGAGAGGGACTTAATTGGAGAGTTAACAAGAGAGACCTAAAAATAAGTCCCTCAAAAAATGAGGATCATGTGGTGTTGAGAAAATTGCTAGAGGTTGAACAATAATGTCTAAGTCTTTTGCAAGAAAGTAATTATTAATTCTCCCTTAATTCTATTTTCACCTATGATCCACTGTTTAATCCCAAATTAAAATGACTATTTTTTAAAGTTAAATAATATCGGAATGAAATAATAAAAAATTACTTAACCACTTTTCAAAATAAACCTTAATTTGTTCCCTTGTATTCTATTACACGTGCCGTTCTCTACTGCACCTACCATGAATTAGAAACTTGTGTTCATAATTTCAATTCTCACGATCGATCTTCTAAGCTACATCATCAAATTTTCTTACGTTAATCTCTAAACTCTTGTTCTTTCTAATATACTCTACGGCTGCATCATTATTTATATATGAGAAATATTTATCGACTAGTATTATAATAAAAGAGATAGAAATTAATTATGAGAGAAGCAAATTCATTTTGTTGAGAAAGAGTGAAAGATTTTGTCAAACCATCTCAATCAAAAGAAATTACTTTTTCACAATTCACATCATATTTATTGTAAAATTAATTTTATAATAACTATGTCTCATATATATACTTATCTGATCAACTAGCTTCCAATTTCAGACGTTCATCACTTTTGCTTCCAGATTCACGTTCAGCACTCCGACGAGAGAGAAGCTTCCTTAGCGTTTTCAGATATAATTTAACATATCTTATTTTTTCTTTTCAGATCGACTTAGGAGTTAGGAGGTGGGGGATATATATTTGATCATAGGGTTAATTTTGAGAACTTTTTTTCAAAATATTTATTTTTTAAAGTCATGCCGACCTTACCAACAAACAAATCTATGTTCTCCAATCTCTCTCTCTCAACATTGGAACTCTAAACTTAAATTTAAAAAATCGGCTT
Source organism: Colocasia esculenta (assembly GCA_014218235.1). NCBI lineage: Eukaryota > Viridiplantae > Streptophyta > Magnoliopsida > Alismatales > Araceae > Colocasia > Colocasia esculenta. Next base: position 151,690,457 of record CM024762.1, read on the forward strand.
ATCAACAAGTTCTACTTGGGAAAATGATTTTGTCAAATTTTATTTATATATTTGAGATAGATAATATCAAACCGACTTAAAGAATGTGAAAAGTATTAATCTTGTAAATCTATGAGTGGACTTGAATTGTAAGAAAAATAATCATATTATTTTTTTATCAGTTGCATTCAACGAATAAAAATAATTTTTTTATAATTCACGTACCCATGAATAGCTGAAGATAGAGGAATTTATTCAGTCGAAGGTATTAACACGTACATATAATTATGAAAAATGTTTATTGTAAGTTTTTATTGATCTATTTAAGTTGAATTAATATATTAAGACACGTTATTTTATAAATTAAATTTAAATATTTATAAATCCAATCCAAAATTTTTTGAACTTAACATAAAATTTTATGAGCCACTTATAATTAAATACAAGTGTGATCTTTTATTAAGTATTTCTCTATAAGTCTAGGCTTTACTGTTATGTTAGAGGTTCACTTGTTTGTGTGTGTGGATGGACGGCTGAGTATTTTCTCTTTTTTTTTTTCCCTTTCTTTTGTTAAATTTATTTAATTGGCAATCAAATTGTACGATATATTTCATAGCAAAGCACTGTAGAATGTGTGTATCTTGAGAAGAAAATACATATAACTCCAAAAAAGGATTAAAGTGGCGTTTGATAATATTAATTTGAAAAGTCTTAAATCTATATTTTTCATTTATTGTCTAAATCTATAATTTGATAAGTACTTAATATATATTATTCTTTTATTAAGAGTTATTTGATAACTTACTTAAATAACATCTAAATTAATATATTCGGTAAATAACAACGTTCTGCGTCCTTGCTTCGTAAGTCCTCAGATTTGTTAACTCAAATAATGATAACACAAATGATTAATGAGAATTTTATCACTAATAAATACTGCTGAATTTTTTATAATTATATCTCATATTTTCTAACATAATAAAATTATCAGCTCTGATTATTTTATTTGTCAAATAAAAAATCTCAAAAACTTAAACATCTTATCCACAGTAACTTATCCTTGTGTTAAAAGAAACTACACTTATGAGCGGTTCAATTCAAACATGAGAAATATTTGGTGCACACCACCCTCATCCCCACCCACAGTCAGCCCCCACCCATAGCACCCATCCCCTCCCCTCCCCACCCATAGCCAGCCTCCCTCCCCCCTCCCACAGCTGGCCACCCTCATCCCCACCCAGAGTCGACCCCCTCACCCACAGCATCCACCCCCTCCCCTCCCCACCCATAGTCGGCCTCCCTCCTCCCTCCTATATGCGGCCACCCTCATCCCCACCCACACATAGAGAGAAAGGGGGAGCGCTGGCCCCCGCCGCACTTACACACACACTCACACACATACACACACACATGTAGACACAGAGATAGAGAGAAAAGGGGGAGCACCCCCTCCGCCATCTCACGCATACACACAGTAAACACACATACAAAGACAGAGAGAGAGAGAGAGAGAGAGGCCACAGAGACAGAGAGAGAGAGAAAGAGAACTTACCGACGGCGGCGGTGGCGATGGGGTCCGATGACGACAGTGGGGACTAGGTCACAGCGGGGGTGACGGCGGTGTTGTCCGGTGGCGGGGGCGACGGCGGTGACCTCTAGTTGGGGTGAACAAGAGAGAGGGAGAAAAGAGGAGAGGCGAGGGATCGACGACGACGGTGTGGGGTGATGGTGGCGGGGTCAACCGCAGGTTACGACGACGACCTCTGGTGGCGCGAGCTCGGCGTTGGCGAGAGAGAGGGAGAGAGAAGAGAGGAGAGGCGCCGACGACGGGGGGATAAAAGCGCTTTAACGACCGAAATGTTTCGGTCGCCATTCGGTCTCTAAACTTACATAAAATATTATGACTGAATAGCTATCAGTCATAATTCAGTCTCAGATCTGAGACTGAATTTATGATCAAAATATTTAGTCACAAAATTTCACTCTTAAACCCGTCATAAGATAGTATTAGTGACCGAATTTTCTTCAGTCACTATTCAGTCTCAAATTTGAGACCAAATAGTGATTGAAATTTTTTCGATCACTAAATCTAAAATTTAGTGACCGATATCTTTTAATCACTATTCGATCTCATATTCAGTTTCTATTACCGTAATTTCTTATAGTGTCTCGATGATGTACATGTAAATCAAGAAATTATTGATTGCCCATCTCATCGATATGATGGCCCAGCCAATCACACGATGGCTTGCGTGGCATCGCCGAGAGGTGATGTGCACCAAATATTACTCTTCAAACATTCATCAAACCACAAAAAAAACCAAAGAGAAGGAGAGAGAGCATGACCCACTTCCATCTTTATTTCTCAACTGTCGTAAACAACTAAAATCTTGTTCTTTCTCATAAGCTCCACAACCACTTCGTCATATTAAACTCTCCTGACCAGTTTTAATTCAAATTAAAAGCGGGAAGAAGAAGAAGAAGAAGAGAGAGAGAGAGAGAGAGATTCCGGTTACAGTTACATCTCAAAGGGCACACGTTTGTAGAGGTGGGTGGCTTCCAGCCTTGGGGTGGCGACGGCCTGCAGAGGGGTGTGCATGTAGGTGACCAGGCCCGGGTTCTCGGACATGTCAATGTCCTCCGGGCACATCCCCTGCGGCGGCTCCCACCGGAACTGGTGGAGTAGGTGCCCAAGCATGGACTGCACCATGTTGATCCCCAGCTGCGCACCGGGGCACACCCGCCTCCCTGCCCCGAACGGTAGCAGCCGGAAGTCGTGGCCCTTCATGTCCACGTCTTCATCGGCAAACCGTTCGGGCCAGAACTCCAACGGGTCCTTCCACACCGTCGGGTCGCGGGCGATGGCCCACACGTTCACCAACACGTTGGAGCCCTTGGGCACGTCGTAGCCGGCGAGCTTGACGTCGGCGTTGGCCCTGTGCGGCAGCATCAGCGGCGTCGGCGGGTGCAGCCGCAGGGCCTCCTTGGCGACCCACTGCAGGTAGGGGAGGTTGGGGAAGTCCGCCTCCGTCATGACCCGGTCGCGGCCGACCACCCTGTCGAGCTCATCCTGCGCCTTGGCCTGCACCCCGGGGTTCTTGATGAGCTCCGCCATCGCCCACTCCACCGAGATCGCTGTTGTGTCCATTCCCGCCGTGATCATGTCCTGCAGCACCAGCACCACCGGCACGTCAGACGAGAGATGTTCGACCAAAGGTCGCAGAGAGTTAGAGAGAACGAGAAAGAGACAGGATGCACGGCCGCGGGCCAAACACAATACCCAGAGGAGGCCGATGATGGTGTCGTCGCTGAGGTCGTACTGCTTCTGGAGGGTGAGGAGGGCATCAACGAAGTGCTGCTTGGCCTTGCCGCCGCTCTGCTGGCGGAGGCGGGTGTGCTCCTCCATGATGGCCTTCGTGAGGCGATCGCGGCGGGCACCGTGCTGTGCGAAGGCCTCCTCCTCGAGGGGGCAGAGCCAGCGGAGCCAGGGAATGTTCTCGGCGATGGAGAGGGAGGCGCCGAGCTTCATCCCCGTTGTGGTGATGCCCTTGAACTCCATTCCCTGCGAATCAATCACCCCGTCCGCGTCCATGAAGCGCTTCCCAAAGGCCAGCCTGGTGATGTTGTTGAAAGCCACCGCCCCCAGGTAGCTCCTCACCGTCAGACTCTTCCCCCTGTTCTCTGCAGGGACGCCATGAACCACCGAACCATCAAAAACCCACCTTAATTGTTCACGAACAACTCTTTCTTTAGACAAAAACTTGAAGATTACACATGTAACCATAAACACCCATTACTCCATTCCATTCAATAATCGACATGCAAAACATGGTTTTGCAAGGCGATCGGATCAGGAGAGATAGGATCCATGATTCGGATGGATACATATATACATACCTTTCTTTTTTATACTTATTTATTTGCATATCATTTAAATAAATATTATTATTTATAATTTTATTTACTTATATTATATGTAAATAAGAAAGTATATCTTATTTGAATCTAATAAAAATATCAAAAAAAATTATATCTCTTACTAATAAAAAATTAATTCTCTCGTAAAAATCACGGTGATTTTATTGAAATACTATAATTTTGTATATGTAAAAATTTAATAATTCAAATAAATTATATAAAATATTAAAAATCTAATTCGGTTCAATTCCATGCGACCGAATCAAGGCGAACTCGATTCGGTAAGAATCACCGCTCCAGCAAACCATGATGCAAAGTACTAGTGGTTTTTGGTTGTGGTTTTGGATCTCTCTTGTTGGGCACTGTCTGGGTTCCTTCGTAAGAGGAATCCAGAGTCCTGCTGTTCATCCTTTCACCTTTTGGCATTCTGCCCACCAACTTGGACGGGATCAAATTGTTGGTGTGAGTTGGTGGCCAAACCAGCAACATGAGCCTACCCGAAGGAATGGGATGAAGTTTCCCATGGAAGGTGACATCCTACCAAAACATTGAATTCAAAACCAGGATGGAGATGCTAGTTGAAATCACCAGATATCAACTACAAGGACCACCCAACTACCGTGGTAGACCACATCTCATAAATTCCCCTGTTCTGGGTATCCATAGATGGTTGCTGAAGCGCCGTTTCCTCAGACACTTCAAAGAGAAATGAAAGAACTGACAGAGTTCCATCTTCTAAGGTAGGGGGAAGCCATTAAAACTTCTATAACGTACTCCCCTGACCATCATGTTCTTCGTCTTGCCCACAACATAGTTACATTTATTGCCTTGAACCGGAAACAATCCAGCTATACTGATGGGACAGCAAATACCCATGAAAGGGAATAAAAGGAGCATCACTCTTTGGAGAGACACCCACACAAATTGCGAAGATCTCTCAGGAACTGACATCCAGGCAGTAAGGGGGAGTTCTGTTTATAGGACCATACCAGAAAGAAATCATAGAGTCCCACTACTATATACTCAAGAGTTCTACTTGCTTTGTTTCAGAGATCTGAACTTATGAGAGGTGTATTCCACTATACCAAAGATTGAATGAAGGAATGGTTGCCAGTGAACAAAAAAGGAAGGTGAAGAAAAAGCAGCGAACTTTGAGGAATCTTAGCTTTAACCCGGTAGTCCCATCTCTAGCCATTCCCCTGTTTTTGGTAAATCCTCTGTTCTTGATCGGAAGAACAGACATCCCAGTTTGAATGGAACAGGAAACAGAGGAAAACACCAGTAGAAAACGAACAAGGGGGAGAGAGGAGGAGGAGGAAGTGGCAGCATATGTATGCGTGTATAGATACCAGGGTTGACGCAGTCGCGGTAGATGGACTCCACCATGGCGGTGACCTCGTCCTCCCGGATGGGGCGGAGGGCCTCCAGCCGCCGCGGGGTGAAGAGCTCCAGGTTGCAGACCTTGCGGACCTTGACGTAGTGGGGGCCGTAGTCGGCCCAGATGAGGTCCTGCCCGTCCCGGCTGAACTTGGCGGAGGCGCGGTTGCGGTGGCGGTCCGCCAGCTGCTGGTCCTTCTCCTTGAGCACCTCCCGGGCCAGCTCCGCCGTCGACACCACCACGTTCAGCGTCGACCCCAGCCACACCGACACGACGGGCCCGTAGCGCTGCGCCCACTCGGCGTAGCACCGGAACCGCACCGGCTTCACGTCGTAGAGGTTGCCCACGACGGGCCAGGGCCGGGGGCCGGGGGGGAGGCGTCGCCGGAGGCGGCGGTAGAGGAGGAGGGCCGCGAGGAGGACGCAGGCCGCCGTGGCGGCGGCGCGGAGCGAAGGGACCTCCATGACTAAGCGAGGGTTGGTGGCGACGGCGATCCCTAGAGATGACAGTGGGATGTGGTGTTCTACCTCTTTCCCACCCTCACCAGCTCAAAGACCACCCACCCATCCCATATACAAATACATATAAACACCACCAACCCACCCATATATATTTGTATCCGGGTGAGTTGGTGAGCGTGGGTAAGCGGTGGACTTGCTTTTTTTCCTTTGGTCCGGGTGGAGCAGTGGGCAGGTGATTCGTAGTTGTTGAGGATGGGGACGGGCCATTGGAGGAGCCTTGTGGATAGGTGAGAGACTTTTTCTTTTAAATTTATTTATTTAAAATATTATTTGTTTATTCTGAAAAATTGGTTCTTGGGTTTTTCCATTTTCCTGTTTTGTGGGTAGGAGTTTTGGGGTGGGGGTTGGAGGAGAAGGTAGATAAAGTGGTGAAGCGTCAGCTCATGCCATGGTGTGTGTGTGTAAGGGAGGAATCAAAGGTTGGTTGGGAAACGATGTGGGCGCCTCCTCGTAGTTAGTATACGTCCACGGACCGCAGCCGCCCTTCTTTTCTGTTCTCTCTTCCCTTCTGACAAGACTAGTGTGTAAACTTTGAACAATGACTTGGAGCTTGCAAAGACAGCGCCATTCGTTGCGGACGTTCTTTGTGGGACACATTTTTTTTTAAATTATATTTTATTTGGGGCCTATTTAATAATAAAATGTTTATCTTTTTATGTTGAATTGAATAATTTATCTAACCTATATTGATGTATAATTTATTTTCATTTATATTTTTGAGTTTAATAAGTTAAAGCCATTAACGTGATAATTTTACGAGGAGGAGATAAAATTCTCACCTTTTATCTAGAATTATGTTGGATAAGTTCTAATTATCAAGTCATCTTTTTTACTTATCAACAATGCTAAAAAGAAATAACTCCCTCTATCCAATTATCTATCAAACCTGCCGTTAAATAACATCTTTTTCTTAGGAAAAAAATATTAGAATATTAATCTATTACATAATTTGACGAGAGTTGAACCTTTGATATTATTTTAAAAAAATTTCCTATAAAATGGATGTCGTTGAGAGTTAAAATTTATCTCTTCTTGACGTATATAGAGAATTATTGGTAAGCCACTCTTTGAATGCTAAAATAGTAACATCTATCTTTACCACTTTTAACATACAACCATCATGTCCGACGGCACTCATTTTCAATAAAAATGGTCAAAAAAATCATGCATATATATAGAGTGCTTCTATGGTATTGCAGGATCCGTTGGTACGGCCCCATCGCACCATAGATCGTGATCTTTGGATATTCATTTGAGGGCCACGTTAAATTAAAAAAAAAAAAGATGTGTCCACCGCGATCTTGTTACGCACGTCTGTGGTGCACGTATATCATCGGATCACGATGAGTGGTGTGTCTCTTTTTTTATTTAACATAGTTCTCGGATTTAATCCGAGGGCCACGATCTGTGATGTGGCAGGGCCGTATCAACGGTCCCGCCGCACCATAGAATTTTCTATATATATATGTGCACAGAGAGAGAGAGAGAGAGAGAGAGAGAGAGAGAGAGAGAGAGAGAGAGAGAGAGAGAGAGAGAGAGAGAGAGAGAGAGAGAGAGAGAGAGAGAGAGAGAGAGAGAGAGAGAGAGAGAGAGAGAGAGAGAGAGAGAGAGAGAGAGATGTGTGATATTCTATTTCTCATTTGGGACTCCCTCACCATGATTGGACTTTTTAAAGTGTAACTTCCCTACTGTATTTGGGATCTTGTGATCCTCAGCCGGTTGGTTTGATTTAATATTTTTTATTATAATTTTGAGAGAGAGAGATGTGCGATATTTTATTTCTCATTTGAGACTCCCTCACCATGATTGGACTTTTTTAAGTATAACTTCCTACTGTATTTGGGATCTTGTGATCCTCAGCCGGTTGGTTTGATTTAATATTTTTTATTATAATTTTGATATAAATCAGATCAAATCAAAATATATCTAATCAATACACTCCGATTCACACCGTATCATAAATTGGCCAATCCGATCAATCAAAACTACTAGGGAGGTTTAGCACAAACCAAACTACATTCACCTACCCTCCTGGAGGAAGCCTTGGTTTCTGGCATACGGTTTTCATGGATTTGGTGACTTTCTGGCGTCATTCTTTCATAGGAAACCACCTATCTGGTTTCCTCCCTTTTGGCAAGGACAGAATTTTTTTCTGGCCATTTTTTAATGTCCTCTGCAATCCATAGTGTTCACTATATTTCCTGAAATCGACACTTCATTCCCCATTGTTATAATGGTCGTCACCCCGGCATTTGCTGTGAACCACCACATAAATAACAGAAGAAGAATGATTGAAATTTTTAGCAAACAAGCATTCAAGTGAATGAGATTAAAAGCTCATATCTTGAAGTGCCTGCTGCTCGTACTCCTCAAAAGTGCACCTTACTTCTACCATTCCACCAAACATTTGTAGTGAGATTACCCACAAAAAGTAATAAATCAGATAAAATCAAAATATATCTAATCAATACACTCCGATTCACACCGTATCATAAATTGGCCAATCCGATCAATCAAACCCATCCGTCTGGCCAAAGATGGAGGTTTACCACAAACCATACTACATTCACCTACCCTCCTGGAGGAAGCCTTGGTTTCTGGCATACGGTTTTCATGGATTTGGTGACTTCCTGGCGTCATTCTTTCATAGGAAACCACTTATCTGGTTTCCTCCCTTTTGGCAAGGACAAATCTTTTTTCTGGCCATTTTTTAATGTCCTCTTCAATCCATAATGTTCACTATATTTTCTGAAAGAGAAATACTTTGTACACGTTCGGACGTGAGAATGATTTGCACGTCAGGACATGTCGGGCATCCGCCGCGCGCCCGCCAACGCACGCGGGCGCAACCACATGGTCGAGGCGGGCGCGCCTGACACGTCCCGACGTGCAAATCGGGACGTGCAAATGATATTTTCCTTCCTGAAATCGACACTTCATTCCCCATTGTTATAATGGTCCACACCGGCATTTGCTGTGAACCACCACATAAATAACAGAAGAAGAATGATTGAAATTTTCCGAGAGGATAGCAAACAAGCATTCAAGTGAATGAGATTAAAAGCTCATATCTTGAAGTGCCTGCTGCTTGTACTCCTCAAAAGTGCACCTTACTTCTACCATTCCACCAAACATTTGTAGTGAGATTTCCCACAAAAAATAATAAAGAAAAAGTGATTGAAAAATGTGAAGGACGAAGAAGATAGCAAACAGCCATTCAGTGGCAACAGGCAAGTGAATGAGATCAGAAGCTTACATCTTTAGGTTGCTGTTGTTTATGCTCCTCAAAAGTGCACTACTTCTATCAATATTTCATCAAGCTTTTGTAATAAGGAAGAAAAAAATGTCGGGCAGCCACTGGTGATCAGATTGGCTGGCAGGTGAAGCCTAGAAATTTTGCACTCCTTGATTGTTTAGCACAATTTCCTTGTGTTGTGCAATTTGATTTAGGCATCGTTTGGAATAGCTATTTATAAATAAAAAATTTACAAAAGTCGATTTCTCTGTAAAAGCTGTCACATGGTTGCTTTTACCTCGCCAACTGCACTGTTTGTGTGAAAATTGTAAAACTTTTTAAACAAAATTTAAAAAAGATAAAAATCGTCGGCAAAGAGCAAGGACGACAGAGTACCATCGTCACCCAATCAAAATCTTCAAAAGCGGCCGCCGTTTCGCTTTTGCAAGGGGGGAGTGAGAATTTTTTCTCTCTATCTCTCTCTTTCAATGGACGCAGCGATTTTCACACACCCTGAAACAACAGAAGACGTTTGAAATTGTGGTAGATTTTGTCAGAGATTTTGATTTCACGCTACTGCAGTTCCAAACGATACCTTAGAATGGTAGTGATTACTATAGTCATTCTTGTCTTGTTTATGTGGATGATGCCACAACCATCAAATAGTCATCAAATTTCAAAAAGAAATGGTGGGTTGGGAGGCCCACGGGGGTTGGTGGGGTTGGTGAGACAAACCAAAGTGCTCACTATCCTCTGTCCACATTATAATATGGTATACTTGGATCTACAATTCTACGTCACAAACTAACCCTGCCGGATGGATGCCGTGTTCTCCAAAAAGCAAAAGACGTGGATGGAAACCACCAACCCCCTCCCCCCAACTCCACACCGCCCCGGCCAAAAAAAAAAAAAAGATTTTTACACTTAAATATCTATGATCTTATTTACTATATTAGATACTTATTTTAGAACAACGGAGTATCTTGAGGACTTGATAAAATGTTTGACTTTCTAAGGACGTATATAGAATTAGGCAATATCATAAGGCCTGAAATGTAAAAGAACTCGTATAAAAAGACAAATTTACTGGAATGTTCCTAAGAAACAAGAGATATGTCTATTTAACTACCACAAAATTAAAGAGGCTCTTTCTCTCATTTTCTCGGATTGTTATCCAAGGTTGAGAGAGAGAGAGAGAGAACTTTGGGGCCTCCGTGGTGGGACGAGAAGCCACCACCTGCGTCCATGTCAAGATCTCTCTCTCTCTCTCTTCCCACCATTCTTTCAGTTTCTTTTATCTTTTCCAAAGTGTGTGTCTGTGTGTGAAATGTCAAGTTCTGGTAATATTTTCGTCATCTTGTTCTCATGTAAGATGCTTGGAGATTGTTGCTAATGTCCAGTTCTGGTAATATTTTCGTCATCTTGTTCTCATGTAAGATGCTTGGAGATTGCTGCTTTAGCTCACTTCAGCAAGTGATGCAACTTTCGGATTTTCTGTTTCAATTGGGGTAAGTATGCAAGCTATGCTCCAGACAAGATCATCTTGTAAGAAAAATCGAAACAGAGATGTATGAAATAGACAGGTGATGCGTTCATAGAGATCAGAAAAAATGTATTTGGTTAAAGCGCCGGCGTGCCGACTGTCTTTAGAAAATATATTGTCACTCTACGGTGCAGAGGTTGGTTGGTAAAATCCTCCCAAGATCCGACAACCACTCGCGGCGTCCGTAGGTACACTCCAATACGGACGTCGCCCACGGACTCAACCTCAAATCACCCCAGAAATAGCCACAGGACATGCAGCGGCACAGTGGAACAGAGCAGGACGAAGAAGAAGCGCCACACAGGAGAGCAAATTCCCTTAACATATCTGAGCATGTAAAAAGGCACCTCATATTTAAGGCCTTCCAACTTTCTTAGATATCCAATATGAAACAAAACTTTACACACACACACAACCAAACAAGGAGAAATGCTTGAATTCAAAACAGAAAACCAACAACCCCCCACAAATTCAAATCATTTCGGGCGAAACAAAACATGTCCTGAGGCTTGTTGTAACGAGCTTTCAGTGGAGATACATTCCGATTTAAATCTTCACCTCAGTACACCAATTTTATTCACACATGTTTGAAGTGAACTAAGTTTTGAACTTAAACCTTTTATATGTGAAAGTCAATTGGCAACAACTCATCACGGGCGACGGTTGAATCCTTCTGGGTTGGTGCATTACGACCATGCCACCGAATCTTGCTTCATAAGTGATAAGGAGAGTTGCCTAAACCCCCACACTGCGGCCACATAGTTACACTTACATAGGTGAGTTCTCCAAGGATGTACTGCAAGCATCCTATCATTAAGACCTTGAACTCATTAAGAGCCCTAAGCTCATCCTTACTAGCAATCAAGCATCTATCCAGGGAAGAAACTATGAGATTACATCTCAATCAATTTATGCTTATGGTTCACTCTTATAGCTTGTTTAAACCACATTGAACCTACTTCTTGGGATCTCCAATCAGATAGGTTGGGTTGCTGCTATAGATGAAACTAGAATAGGCCTCAGTCCCATTCCCTTACTGGATCTCTTGATTTTCTCAGAATCAAGTCCTTTAGTGAGTGAATCAACAACATTGTCCTTTGAACTTACAAAATCCAAGAACACCACTCCTTGAGACACTAGCTCACGAACAGACTTTAATCTTATTTGAACATGTCTCTTCTGTTTCTGCTTATATTTGGAGCTTCTAATCTGAGCTATTGTTGTTTAATTATCACAGTTCACTGAAATAGGAGGAATTGGCTTCACAATCAAGGGAATTTCAGTAAGAAGCCCCTTTAGCCAATCAACTTCAGTTACTGTAGTATTCAAAGCACACAATTCTACCTCAGACGTAGAACGGGATATAATCATCTGTTTAACAGACCTCTAAGCAACTGCACCGCCTCCAAGTGTAAAAACATAACCAGTAACGCCTTTACGCTCAGCAGTGTCAGCAATCCAACTAGCATCACTATATCCCTCCAGGACTGCAGGAAACCTTCCGTAGTACAAGCCCAAAGATATAGTCCCTTCCAAATATTTGAGTACTCTATCTAATGCATCCCAATGTGTTCTGTCCGGACAGCTGGTAAACCTGCTTAATTTTGTTACTGCAAAAGAAATATCAGGTCTAGAACAATTTGCTAAATACATTAAACTGTCAATTCTTTGTGAATACCGCAATTGAGACACAGCCACGCCACTCTTATTATTGTGGAGAGTCTTTGAAGGATCATAGGGTGTGACAACATAATTAACTTGGCTATAGCCATATTTCTCTAACACTTTCTCAACATAGTGTGCCTGAGAAATTGCTATTCCATCAGTTGAGCGAGTCAACTTCAGCCCCAAAATCACGTCAGCACAACCCATATCCTTCGTATCAAACTTACCACTCAAGAGAGCATTTGTCTCATTTATAATAGAAAGGTTAGTTCCAAAAAGTAAAATAGCATCTACATATAAACACAAAATAATACATTCATCACCTTTCATCGTAGCATACACACATTTATCAAAGTCATTGATTTCAAAGCCAAAAGATAGCATAGCTCTATCAAATTTTTCATGCCACTGCTTTGGGGCTTGCTTCAAACCATAAAGAGACTTGACTAACTTACAGACTTTTTTCTCGCTTCCAGAAAGTACATAGAGGCGAGGGAGAGGAAGGATTCGTCCATAAGGTGTTGCTTAATGAAGTCCAGATTGGAGAAGACAGCCTCGTCGTGAGACATTGAAACTGTGCCAGGAAGAGCTATGCTTTGCAGGAGGTTCTTCGATCGATGACCAGCGAAGGAGGAAGAGGAGGAGGATGCGATGGATGCAGTGGAAGGGCGCACCTGGAACAGCCGTCTACCAGTGCGGGTTGGTGGCGGCGGAGGTGGCAGTGTGTGAGCCACTGTGGGAGGGGATCCCGCACTGGCGGCGGCGACTGTCATGGGCCGATGACCTCTAGTGCGTGAAGCGGCTCAATGGTGACTACAGCGATGGTGTCGTCGACGATTGGACCAAAACCCGCCTGGGTGCGTCCATTTTTGTAGACCGAAAACGACATCTGGGATTTCTTTTCAGATGCCAAAATTCGAGATTTTTGAAGAAAATATTTTCAGGGAACAAGTTTTCAATCAACCAAATGACAAATTTCATGAGGTTTTCTGGAAAAACATTTTATTATGGGAAGTTTTACAAGGAAACAAACAGACTATACCTTGGACTTTTCCCCCTTTTGGGGGGTGGTGGACGGGGATAAATTCATGTCACGATGTGTGCGTGTTCGTGCGGGGGACGAGCAAGTTACATCACATTTTCTACTTAGTCGGTAGAATAGAAAGTGTTTCTCTTTAGGAATAAGACACAAAAAAGCACTTTATATTTGGTTGATTGGGTAGAAAATTTTTATTAATTTGCCAACTGATCAAATCGAATGTTGAATAAGTCACATCATATTTTCTATCCAATTTATTAGGTAAAAAATATTTCTCTTTAGTAATAATGTATCTATATGTAGGTTACTTGATTTATCCTCCTTTTTTGTTTTTTTTTTTGGGTCAAATTATTAAGGGTATCAACTTTTATCTACAATGAAAGAGTAAAGTAAAGTTATTATCTTTTATATGAGTTAATCCCTGGTAAATCATAGATAATTATCCAAAATATATTTATTATCTTCCAAGGAGGGTAATACAAATGATGTGGATTACCTTCCAAATAATTTCATTGGTTTAAATAAGGAGAGAAAAATTTTGTTAGATTTTCAACAACTTGTAGATTCAACATGTTAAAAGTAAATATAATTAAAATTTTGAACTCATTGCTAGGCAGTTTAACAACTTGCCTCATAATAATCTACCATTAATAAAAGTTCCCCTAAATTCTTAGAGGCTCTTAATTGGACCATATTTGATGTTCATGGCCATCTTTGTGCCTGACATTGGCTTACCATGGAGCTGGGGAGGTGGATCAAACTCAGAATTTGGTTGGCTTATCCTTGTTTGGTCTGGTCTTTGGAGCTTTCCAACGTCTTAACCTCCTTGGATAGAATGCCATTTTTTTGACATAGTTTCATGTTCATTTCTAGGTTATATTTGATGAACCTTTTGGTTGAAATCATTTGTAACCCTCTATTTCAACATGAATATTGATTGAAACTGGCTGTGAGCAATCTGAGTGGTCATGCATGCAAGTCCAGCTCTTCTATAGCAATCTTAAATTACAATAGTTAAAAACAAAGGGGGAAAACTATATAGATGGTTCTCAAATCATAGTATATTTTGTTGGGGATGTGTACCTGATGCGGAAGCCATCCCACGTGTGAGGAGGAAGACGACGCCGGTAGACGAACAACGTACGGACGCCGGGAAGAGAGGCGCGTAACCCGTTGCGCTCTCTGTCTGGTTTCCTCTCTCTATGTGTCTGTAGTTGTGTGTATGACCTGATGGGGAGTCTCACACATATTTATAGAGAGGAGGGACCAGTCCCAACGGGACCGAGCAGGATCCCACCCATAACAGGATCCAATAACATGTTCCTTTAATTGGACCTAATGGTGTGTCTTACGATGTGCGGCCCAATACAAGCGGACCATAATATCGAGTAAAACCCAACATTCTCCCACTTGGTCCAACTTGTCACAAGTACATCAAATCTTCCTTTCAAAACATACATATAATATAGATTGATATAGTTTTAAAAGGACTCTTGAAGATTTGATGTCTTGGGCTTGCACCTGAAGGGAAAAACACGGTAAATGCGCGCATGATTAAAACCAAAACCACACACCACTCCAATTAATGGAACCTGAAGAATTCAAATATAGTAAATCAAATGACATGGGTCATGGCGGTAAATGCATTCAAATTACACACCACCTTCCATGTACCACAATGCCACCAACTCACTACAATTGAACATCAAACCTGAAATCATAGATAAACTCAAACTTAATGTTTATCTGCTGGTCACCACTTAAGCATGTATTCAGCCAAACCACAGCCAACATGTATACACAAATAAATGGAATAGGCAGAAAACAATAGAAGAATCATGACATTGATGTGATCACAAATAACAACATAATGTCAACTGAAAGTGTCATAACATATTGACAGAGCTTACAAGACCCATCCGAATCACACGGCTACAACAGACGCTAGCAGGTAGTCCTTTAGTGAGAGGGTCAGCAATCATAAGATATGTCCCAATATGTTCTATACACACTTCATGATTCTTCACTCTGTCTCTAAGAGCAAAATACTTAATATCCAAGGCTCTACCACCTTTGGATGCTTTATTGTTCTTAGAGAAGAAAATTGCAGCGGAATTGACACAGTAGATCTTGATAGGCCATGAGATAAAATCCATAAATGGTAGACCTGTGAACAAATTCCGTAACAGAATGACCTGACCACTAGTCTCAAAACAAGCACTAAACTCAGCAACCATAATGGAAGTCACTGCAACACTCTACTTTTCACTGCATCTGGTAATGGCTCCCCCTGCCAAGAGGAACACATAGCCTGACGTGGACTTTCTCTTGTCAAGGCAGCCACCAAATTCAACATCTGAGTATGCAATGACCTCCAGCTGATCTAACCTTCTATATGTGAGCATATAATCCATTGCCTCATTTCTAAGTCATTCTTGGGACACTATAATTTACTAAATTTATCACCTTTAACAATGGGTACTTTATCGGGTGCGCAGGACTGCATGTTAAACCTTTCTAAGACCTTTGAGATATAAGCCTTTTGGGAAAGACCTAAAGTGCCAGATGGTCTATCCCTGGCGATCTCAATGCCCAACACATATTGAGCTTCACCTAAATCTTTCATCTCAAAGTTTTCAGAAAGAAAAGCTTTTGTTTCATGTAATAAACCAAGATCACTACTGGCAAGCAAGATGTCATCTACATACAAAAGCAAGATAATGAACTTACTCCCACTGACCTTTAGGTATAAACATTCATCAATAATATTTTCCTTAAACCCAGAGGATAGTATGATCTCACTAAACTTAATGAACCATTGACGGGAGGCTTGCTTAAGTCCATAGATGGATTTCTTTAATTTGCATACCAAGTGTTCTTTCCCTTCAACATGAAACCTGTGAGGTTGTTCCATATACACTTCTTTATCTAGGTCCCCGTTAAGAAATGCCATTTTCACATCCATTTGGTGCAACTCTAAATCTAAATGAGCCACCAAGGCCATGACTATCCTGAATGAGAGCTTCTTAGAAACAAGAGAGAAAGTCTCATCATAGTCAATACCTTCTCTTTGAGTGAAACCCTTAGCCACCAATCTGACCTTATATCGCTCAACTTTACCTTTAGAGTCTACTTTAGTTTTGAATACCCATTTGCATCCAACAAGTTTGGACCCTTTTGGTAAGTTGACGACTTTCCAGACTTGATTTTAGCCATTGAGTCAAGCTCTTCCTTCATGGCATCAAACCAATAGGTGGATTTTTTCACTCTTCATGGCTTGTGAAAACGTCACTGGATCATCAATATCACCCTTGTCTAAACCATCTTCCTGTAGGTACACTAAAAACTCATCAGATATGGCAGGTTTCTTGACTCTCTGAGATCGACGTATTGTTGGCCCCTGATCCACCTAAGGAGGTGGTTGGTCAACATGTGCGATATCTACTGGTTGTGGAGTCACTTGAGGTGGACCAACTACAACTTCTTGTTCCCCAACAATGTCATTATGAGGAATGAACATGGGAACAAAGTTGTCAGTTGCTACAGGTATATCAGCCTGATCCTGTAACTCCTCAAAAGAAATCTCTCGAGAAGGTCCACTCCCACTGACTCCACCATCCTCAAGAAGTCTTGCCTTATCTGTCTCTATAATGATGGGGACATGTGATGGACAATAAAACCTATACCCCTTTGATCTCTCTGGATAACCAATGAAGAATCCACTGGTTGTTCTAAGATCAAAAGCTTTCTCTTGTGGATTGTATGGTCTGGCCTCAGCTGGACACCCCCATGTGCGCATGTAGCTTACTGAAGGTTTCCTACCACACCATAGCTCAAAAGGAGTCTTAGGTGCAGCCTTCGTAGGAACCTTGTTCACAATGTGTGCAGCTGTCTTAATGGCCTCCCCCCACAAAGACAAGGGTAAGGTAGAATGACTTAACATCGTCCTGACCATTTCTTTAAGCATTCGATTCCTTCTTTCTGCAACTCCATTCTGATATGGGCTGCCAGGGGTAGTATATTATGGTATAATACCCTCCTCCTTAAGGAATCTTGCTAATGGTCCGGGTCTTTGTCCCATCTCAGTGTACCTACCATAATACTCACCACCTCTATCAGACCTGACTATTTTGATTACTTTTCCTGATTGTTTCTCCACTTCCTTCTTGAAATCCTTAAAGGCATTGAAGACATCTGCCTTTTCAAGAAGGAAATAGAGATACATGAATCTATAATAGTCATCTATAAAGGTGGCAAAGTATCTTTCGCCAGACAAACAGGGTGGAAAGGGACCTCATATATCAGTATGGATTATTTAAAGCACTTGAGAACTCCTAGTGGCATCCTTATTAGGCGTGTGTGTTTGCTTTCCTTTTATGCAATCAACACATATCTCAAAGTCAATGAAATCTAGAGTAGGAAGTACTCCTTCTCCCACTAACCTCTTAAGTCTCTTAATGGAGATATGACCCAATCTCCTATGCCATAACATAGATGAGTTTTCATTAACTCTACCACGCTTGTTGCCAACAACTGAAGTATGCTGGGTATGATGAGATTGTTCATTTATATTGCTAAGACACAATTTATATAAAGCATCAGATAAAGAGCCAGTACCAATAACAACATAATCATTTATTAATTCAAATGAAGAGTTTCAAAGACATATACGAAACCTTCTGAATCCAGTTTTGATACTGAAACCAAATTTCTACTAAAAGATGGTATATAAAAAGTGTCTTTCAAATCTAGAACAAACCTTGATCCCAAATAATCCTATAAATCCCTATGGCCTTGACTTGTGAGCGCGTCTTATTTCCTGAGAAGATGCTTCGCTCACCCTCATTTGGAGGCCTTTGGGAAAGAAATCCCTACATAGAAGTGGCAACATGCACAGTAGAACCTGAGTCAATCCACCATGTATCTTTAGGAACATTTACTAAATTAGACTCATAACAAACATAAGATGAAAAATTACCTTTCTTTTCAAACCATGCCTTCCTTTTCAGACAGTCTTTCTTAACATGTCCAGGTTGTTTGCAGAAGAAGCACTTGTCAATTTTGCCTTTCGACTTGTTCTTCTTCTTGCCCTTCTTTTGGACACCCTTCTTCTTTCATAATCCAGAAGCTTTATGAGAGGTAAACATGACTGTATTATTCCTCTCTCCTCTTAACCTCTCCTCCTCCTGAACACACATGGTCATCAATTCATTGACAGACCACTTAGCCTGATGTGTGTTATAGGAGATCTTGAATGCCTCATATTCATTTGGCAGAGAGTTTAAGATGAAATGGACTAGGAAAGTGTCTAAAATGGTAACCTCCATGACATTGAGTTGTGCTGCAATATCTCTCATCATCATGATATGTTCCCTAATGCTACCACCGCTAGTGTATTTCATTGAGGAAAGCTTAGCCATCAGAGTGCTGGCTTTAGCTTTATCTGAACTTTTAAATTGTTCCTCAATTGCATTAAGAAATTCACTTGCTATGATCTTATCTGGGATAGATCCCTTAATGCTTTGCCCCACATATCCCTGAAGAAACAGAAGGCATAAGCGGTTGGTCCTTTCCCATTTTTCAAAATGAGTCTTCTGTTCCTGAGTGCTTGCAGCTGTAATAGCAGCAGGCTTATCCTCATATTATGCTAAATCTAAGTCCATGCACCCTAATGCAAACATTACCCTTTGTTTCCATTCAGTAAAATTTGTCCCATTGAGATGCTGCGGAATTAACCAAATGCTCACATATAAATGATGACTAAATAGCAAGTTTTGAGACAGTGAACTGAAATAAAGTAATTCTAACAACTTAATGAATTACTTTAACTAGTTGTCTTGATGCATCATCATAATTCCTCCTTTGGGCGGTAATTACAACATGCTAGTGAACAACCTCCCCAATGAAATTACTTAAGTGATAGAACTAAAATCTATGTACACTTTGATGTAAAGAGAGAGTACCTTTGGGTACATACTCTCAATAGTCGCCATGCACACAAATTCTATTCTATCATATTCATGGCATGAAAATAAAACACTCATTTGGGAGTTAAATTTCACCTCCAAGCCAAGAACACAAATGTTTGATGTTATTTTAATTACTTAATGAGAATAATTCATTATCCTTCATGCATAAGGCCACTTTGGTGATCTACTTATACATTCAGGATGCAGATATATCCTCCCCACCAATTAAAATGACAACAAACACAGAAAATGCTCATCATTGATACTATCAAAACTTAATATGAGTGCACACTAACACCGGGGAACTTCATGGTACAACCTGCTCGTCGGCCATGTGGGAATCCATGGCCAGAGGAGACTTATGGAGGTCTTGCACAAGGAGTCATTAGTCCGGCAGAAGAAATATCCGACGGAGAGTTCATCCAAGCCAAGAAATAGGTACCTATTGTGCAAGTGTGGAGAAAGTGCAAGGTGAGAGCTTAATTTTTATCATTCTTCATGATTAGTGCCACTTTAGTGATCTACCTAACATTTAGAAATCAAAAAATCTCACCAAAACTCATAATAGTATCAATGTAACTCTTAATATGAGCAAAAGGACATAAATACAATAATTATTGCAATCTAAAAATAGAGATATTCATGCATAAATAAAACTGTAATGAGGTTAAAACTCAAAAGAAATATCTCTAATGATTATTGCAATAGTTATCAGTCCATAAACAAACTTTAATCATGCTAAAACTAAATTGAATTGGGTTAAAAACACAAGTTTAAGCATGCTGTTACATAAATGTCCTTTTCTGTTTGCAGAAATAACCACATAATTGCAAACATATCCCTAGAGTTGCTTCTATATCCACTGTTTTGCAGAAATACCTTATTGCATAACAGTTCAAATTAAAAGGATATAAAAACAATACTAGATACTTAATGGATATCATGTAAATACAAATTAAGTTCTTAATGTTATCGAATATGGATCCTTAATGGTTCTGAAATGAACCCAATATCTAAACCCGCATCCATATCAAATACCCAAAACTAGAAACCCCAAAATCGGATCCATTAAACTTAAAGAAACCGAGTATATAACTTAAAGAAAACAGGGGTGTAAAACTAATTACAGAAAATCTTGGGGCAAAACTGTAAAAGTGTCATCTTCTTCCCCATCCATAACAGGTTCCAATTGGGCACTTAATGGGTTAAACCCAATAACATGTTCCTTTAACTTGACCTAATGGTATGTCTTACGATGTGTGGCCCAATACATGTGGACCATAATATCGGGTAAAACCCAACATATTTTCCTTTTATTTTCAACTAGAAACTAAGCCAAACATAGTCAAGCTCTTCTCAATAATTCAAATTCCAATGGGCTACACATTCTTAGCACATCTTGCTCCTTGCTAATATGAGCTATGCTAAGATCACTTGCATCGGAATAGGAGGTTTCCTTTTTAGTAGAGTAATTATACTATTTATTTTATTAAAAATAAAAATAAATTAAATAGACTTGATGAACATACAAGAGAAATGACAAGAAAGTAATTCATATTACAAGTGGAATAGTCGGGCACGCCTTCACACTAATGCTATGACCTTTTGTTTGGCTAATGTCTCTTAATCCTGTAATGTGATTTTTACTCTGCATTTATTTTTTCTTAATAAAAAAGTTAAAAGCGAAATTGACATTAATCACAAAACTCGAATAGTCAATATGATTTATTTTAGATGAGAAATATTTATTATACTTTTTATATACGAATAGTGCTCATTGGTCCCCTTCACTGGTTGATGTGTTACTCTTATTCAATGAGGAGGTTAAAAGTGTACTAAAAATATTTTAAGATAGTATATAATAATTAATCTCATTCTATATTAATAACTTTTTTTTTACTTGGAATAGCGAGGCTATGACATCCAAGAGTAAACCAGGATGTCTCATTTTTTAAGATCATGCCGCCTAGATGCAGTAACACTTTGCTCAACATGTAGAAATGGCAAATCGCCTTGGAGCACCCAGAACCGCATTCGTGTGAATACCCTAACAAACATTTTTATGGGGTGTTTGGGAGCAATTAAAAAAATAATTTCTACTTAAAAATTGATGTTGACTTTTTTTAATTTAAAATTTAAAATTATAAAATGTGTTGTCATGGGTTTGATAAAAAATAAAATTTTAAATTTTATGTTAAGGTGTTTGGGGAGGGGCAGGTGCAGGGGGCGCGGGTGGGGTGGGTGCAGGGGGGCGCCGGTGGGGAGGCTGGGGGGGGGGGGGGGGGGTGGCGCGGGTTGAGGGTGGGGGGGCAGCGGTGCAGGAGGTCACGGCTGGGGTGGGGGTGCGGGGGAACATGAGGTCGCAGGGGGGGGGGGGGGGGGGGGGGGAGGGGGCGGCTGGGTTTGGGGGGGGGATGGGGTGGCCGGCGGAGGGGGGGGGGGGTTGGGGGGGGGGGGGTTGGGGGGGGGGGGGCGAGGGAGGGAGGAGGCCGCAGTTGGGGGGGGGGGGGGCGGGGGTCGAGAGAGTGTGTGTTTTTTTTAAAAAAATAGATTAGGATTTTTTTTTTTTTTGGAAGAGGTTTACATAGAGTAAAAAAATTTTACTAAAAAAAATTTACTTACCAAACACCTCTTTATGTTTGTCTTCTTCTTTTTTTAAATTTTAAAGAAAAAAAAGTAAAAAAATATAACCAAACACCCTATTAGATTTTTTTTGGAAGTCGATATAGTTTGGGTTAAGAGTGTTGAGGGGGGGGGGGTGTTAAAAGGTTGTTAACTTATCCAAATCAAAAGATTTGATAATTGTAGGGAGAATTAATAATTGCTTCTTAGCAAAGGACTGATTTTTTAGCACTGCATGGTCCTTGTTTTTTGCGAGATTTTTTGTTGAAGTTCCTCTCGTTAACTCCCGTTATGTAAATTAGGTCGCTAAGTATGTAACTCCCTCCTGTTAACTCTAGTTATATAAAATAGGTCGCTAAGCAAGTCCCTATGTAAGTTATGTAATTAGGTAAGTTATGTAAGTATATAAGTTATGTAATTATATAAATATTTAAGTATGTAATTTGTATTTCACTAATTATGTGAGTCATATAATTATGTAAGTATGTAACTATGTAAGTTATGTGATTATTTAAGTTATGTAAGTATGTAAGTTATATAATTATGTAACTTATATTTATCAACTATGTGAGTTAATTATGTAAGTACTTCATAATTATGTAAGTATGTAAGTTACAGTATTTAAATAGGTAAGTATTTAATTAACTCTTACATACCTACATACATACTTTCATATTTAAATATTTACATACTTACATAGCTTACATACTTATATAGTTAACGACCTACTTTACATAACTGGAGTTAACGGGAGAGATCCAATAGGAGGGTTAACAAAAGGGACTTAAGAGTAAGTCCCGTAAAAGTAGGAATCATGTGATGCTAAGAAATTTGACAGGGATTTAAAAATAATGTTAATATTTATCGAAGAGTAATTATTAATTCTCTTTTAATTCTATTTTAACTTATGGATCCACTTTTTAGTCCAAAATTAAAATGACCATTTTTTTAAGATAAATAACGTCCGGATAATATAATAAAATTTATTTAATCACTTTTCAAAATAGACCTTAATTTATTCCCTTGTTTTGTATTCCACATGTCGTTCTCGAGTGCACCTACCATGAACTTGTGTTCATAATTTCAATTCTCACGATCTATCTCGTAAGCTACATCATCAAAATTTCTTACGTTAATCTCTAAACTCTTGTTCTTTCTGATATACTCCACTGCTATATCATTATTTATATTTGAGAAATATTTATCGACTAGTATGATAATAAGAGAGATAGAAATTAATTATGAGGGAAACAAATTCATTTGTTGAGAAAGAGAGAGAGATTTTGTCAAGCCATCCCAATCAAGAGAGATTATTTTTTCACAATTCACATCATATTTGTTGTAAAATTAATTTTATAATAAATATTTCTCATATATATACTTATCTCATCAACAAGCTTCCAATTTCAGACGTTCATCACTTTTGCTTCCACTTTCAAGTTCAGCACTCCGACAAGAGCTACAGAAGCTTCTTTCCCGTTTCCAAATGTTAACATATATTATTTTTCTTTTCAGATCGACTTAAGAGCTGGGAAATATTGATTTGATCGGAGGGTTAATTTTGATAACTTTTTTCAAAAGATTTATTTTTTTAAGTCATACCTATCTTACTAACAAACAAATTTTTATTCTCTAATCTTTCTCTCACTCAACATTCGAACTCTAACCTTAGATTTCAAAAATCGCCTTATCAAGCTAACTTCGTTAAACTCTATTCATATATTTGAGATAGATAATCTCAACTCGATTTTACCAATGTGAAAAATATTAATCTTGTAAATCTATATATGAGCGACTTGAATTGTAAGAAAAATAATTATATTATTTTTTATCTGTTGCATTCAACGAATAAAATTAATTTCTTATAATCCACGTACACATTACCGATAGCCGAACCTTCTTCTCTACCTCCCCATTGTTAAAATTTGGTTGGCTCTCCACACAAGGGGGACCAGTGAGGCCGTGATTTTTTTTTTCTTTTTGGTGGAGGACAGATGAATTTATTCAGTCGGAAATATTAACACGTATATATAATTATGAAAAATACTTATTGTAAATTTTTATTGATCTACTTAAGATGAATTAATATTTATAAGATATTATTTTATAAATTAAATTTAAATATTTTTAAATCCAATCCAAAATTTTATGAACTCCACATATATGAGCCATTTATAATTGAAATACAAGTGTGCTCTTGTATCAAGTATTTCTCTATAAATCTCTATAAGTCTAGGCTTTACTGTTGTCTGGGTTCTTTGTGTGTGTAGATAGATGGCTGAGTACTTTCTCATCATTTTTCCTTCTTTTGTTAAAACTATTTAATCAAATTGTGTTCTTGCATTAAGCAATTTTCTACAAGCATAGGTTTTACTGTTATATGTGTCCCCCGCCATAGGTGGGTTGGACATTGGGGAGGGGTGGGAGCGCGTCACCCTGAGTTCGATCTCAAGATGGCGTTGGGATTACCCAGTGGCAGATGTCACTGGGCTATAATGAAAAAAAAAGGTTTTATTGTTATGTTAGAGGTTCACTTGTTTGTGTGTGTGGATAGACGACTAAGTATTTTCTCTCTTTTTTTCCCCTTCTTTTGCTAAAATTATTTAATTGGCAATCAAATTGTACGATATATTTTCATAACAAAGCATGGTAGAATGTGTGTATCTTGAGAAGAAAATACATATAACTCTCAAAAACAAAGACTAAAGTGGCATTTGATAATACTTATTTGAAAGTCTTAAGTCTATTTTTTCATGTATTATCTAAATCTATAATTTGATAAGTACTTAATATATATTAGACTTTTATTAAGAGTTATTTGATAATTTACTTAAATAACATCTAAATTAATATATTCAGTAGATAACAACGTTCTGCATCCTTGCTTCGTAAGTCCTCTGATTTGTTAACTCAAATAATAATTTGATAACACAAATAATTTATGAAAATTTTATCACTAATAAATACTGCTGAATTTTTTATAATTATATCTCATCCTTTCAAACATAATAAAATTATCAGCTCTGATTATTTTATTTGTCAAATAAAAAAATCTCAAAAACTTAAACATCTTATCCACAATAACTTATCATTGTGTCAAAGAAAACTACACTTATGAGCGGTTCGGTTCAAACATTCATCAAACCAGAAAAAGAAGAGCATGACCCACTTCCATCTTTATTTCTCCAACTGTCATAAACAACTAAAATCTTGTTCTTTCTCATAAGCTCCACAATCACATCGTCATATTAAACTCTCCTGACCAGTTTTAATTCAAACTAAAAGCAGGAAGAAGAAGAAGAAGAAGAAGAAAGAGAGAGAGAGAGAGTTACATCTCAAAGGGAACACGTTTGTAGAGGTGGGTGGCTTCCAGCCTTGGGGTGGCGACGGCCTGCAGAGGGGTGTGCATGTAGGTGACCAGGCCGGGGTTCTCGGACATGTCGATGTCCTCCAGGCGCATCCCCTGCGGCGGCTCCCACCGGAATTGGTGGAGCAGGTGCCCAAGCATGGACTGCACTATGTTGATCCCTAACTGCGCACCGGGGCACACCCTCCTCCCTGCCCCGAACGGCAGCAGCCGGAAGTCGTGGCCCTTCATATCCACGTCCTCATCGGCAAACCGTTCGGGTCGGAACTCCAACGGGTCCTTCCACACCGCCGGGTCGCGGGCGATGGCCCATACGTTCACCAGCACGTTGGAGCCCTTGGGCACGTCGTAGCCAGCGAGTTTGACGTCGGCGTTGGCCTTGTGTGGCAGCATCAGCGGCGTCGGCGGATGCAGCCGCAGGGCCTCCTTGGCGACCCACTGCAGGTAGGGGAGGTTGGGGAAGTCCGCCTCCGTCATGATCCGGTCGCGGCCGACCACCCTGTCGAGCTCCTCCTGCGCCTTGGCCTGCACCCCGGGGTTCTTGATGAGCTCCGTCATCGCCCACTCCACCGAGATCGCTGTTGTGTCCATTCCCGCCGTGATCATGTCCTGCAGCGCCATCACCACCGGCATGTCAAACGAGAGATGTTCGACCAAAGGTCGCAGAGAGTTAGAAAGAACGAGAAAGAGAGAGGATGCACGGCCGCGGGCCAAACACAATACCCAGAGGAGGCCGATGATGGTGTCGTCGCTGAGGTCGTATTGCTTCTGGAGGGTGAGGAGGGCATCAACGAAGTGCTGCTTGGCCTTGCCGCCGCTCTGCTGGCGGAGGCGGGTGTGCTCCTCCATGATGGCCGTCGTGAGGCGATCGCGGCGGGCGCCGTGCCGTGCGAGGGCCTCCTCCTCGAGGGGGCCGAGCCAGCGGAGCCAGGGAATGTTCTCGGCGATGGAGAGGGAGGCGCCGAGCTTCATCCCCGTTGTGCTGATGCCCTTGAACTCCATTCCCTGCGCATCAATCACCCCGTCCGCGTCCATGAAGCGCTTCCCAAAGGCCAGCCTGGTCATGTTGTTGAAAGCCACCGCCCCCAGGTAGCTCCTCACCGTCAGACTCTTCCCCTGTTCTCTGCAGGACGCCATGAACCACCGAACCATCAAAAACCCCCTTAATTGTTCACGAACAACTCTTTCTTTAGACAAAAACTTGAAGATTACACATGTAACCATAAACACTCCATTCCATTCAATAATCGACATGTAAAGCATGGTTTTGCAAGGCGAACCGGTTCAGCGAATCGAATCAGATATTGGGAGATCCGATCTATGATTCGGCTGATTCGATCCGATTCAAATAGATAGATAGATAGATAGATACATACATACATACCCTTCCTTCCCCTTTCTTCTTCATATTTATTTATCTTAATATCATTTAAGTAAATATTAGTATTTATAATTTTATTTACTTAAGATATTATATGTACATAAAGAAGTATCTCCTATTTGAATCTAATAAAAATATCAAAAAATCATATATCTTACTAATAAAAAGTTAACTCTCTCATGAAAATTATGATTTCGGTTGTTTTATTGAAATACTAATTTTTTAATCTCTCATAATTTAATCTACTAAAAATTTGATAATTTAAATAAACCACATAAAATACTAAAAATCTAATCCGGTTTGATTCCATGTGAATCAGACTGAATCATGGCTAACTCGATTCGGTGAGAATCACCGCTCCAGCAAACCATGATACAAAGTACTAGTGGTGTTTGGTTGTGGTTTTGGTTGGGCACTGTCTCGTAGGGGTGTTCACTATTCGATTCAAACCGAAAAATCAAACTCAGTGATTCGATTTGGTTTGGTTCGGTTTGAACATGAAAAAAATTTGGTTTGATTCCAAACCAAACCGAAAAAGAAAATTGGGTTTGATTCGGTTTCTAACCTCTAGAAACCAAATCAAACCGAATTACAATAATAAATTTTAATTTGTGTATATCTATCAAGTTTTTTCAATATATTTACGTAAAAATATATATTATGAAGGTTAATATGGTCATCAACATTTAATATTTCATTTCAAATATTATTTGATAGTGATTTATTAGATAAACAAGTGATTAAAATCGTATTTAAGACTAATAGAATCTAAAGATCCATTTATTTTCAAGTTAAACCGAACCAAATCGAACCAAACCGAATTTATTCGGTTTGGTTTGGTTTGGTTTCAAGGGACTTCAGTTTGGTTTGGTTCGGTTTGAGTCCGAATTTGGTTTGGTTTAATTTCTTAAAAATCTCCTATAAACTAAACCAAACCAAACCAAACCATGAACACCTCTACTGTCTGGATTCCTTCGTAAGAGGAATCCAGAGTGCTGCTGTACATCCTTTCACCTTTTGGCATTCTGCCCACCAACTTGGACGGGATCAAATTGTTGGTGTGAGTTGGTGGCCAAACCAGCAACATGAGCCTACCCGAAGGAATGGGATGAAGTTTCCCATGGAAGGTGACATCCTTTCAAAACATTGAATTCAAAACCAGGATGGAGATGCTAGTTGAAAGCACCAAATATCAACTACAAGGACCACCCAACTACCGTGGTAGAACACACCTCACAAATTCCCCTGTTCTGGGTATCCATAGATGGTTGTTGAAGCGCCGTTTCCTCAGACACTTCAAGAGAAATGAAGAACTGACAGAGTTCCATCTTCTAAGGTAGGGGGAAGCCATTTAAACTTCTATAACGTACTCCGCTGACCATCATGTTCTTCATCTTGCCCACAACATAGTTACATTTATTGCCTTGAATTAGGAACAATGTAGCTATACTGATGGGACAGTAAATACCCATGAAAGGGAATAAAAGGAGCATCACTCTTTAGAGAGTCACCCACACAAATTGCGAAGATCTCTCAGGAACTGACATCCATGCAGTGAGGGGAGTTCTGTTTACAGGATCAAACCATAAAGAAATCATAGAGTCCCACTACTATATACTCAGAGTTCTACTTGCTTCGTTTCAGAGATCTGAACATATGAGAGGTGTATTCCATTATACCAAAGATTGAATGAAGGAATGGTTGTCGGTGAACAAAAAAGGAAGGTGAAGGAAAAGCAGCAAACTTTGAGGAATCTTAGCTTAAGCAGGTAGTCCCATGTAACATCCTCTTTTTTTTGGTCAGCCATCTTCTTATGAAGGTAGCGAGGTATCGGGCCGTTGCCTTCTGAAGGCGACGAGGTGGCTGTCGCGTTCTGATTATGAACGCGACAGGTATGTTGTCGCGTTCAGCCTCTGACCACAGCATGCATTTTTGTCGTCTTGTTATCGGAACAAACGGGACAAGTGTCAACCACTGACAAGATGAGGGCGACACGTCGGGTGTCACGTTCATGGTGTCAGGTCTACGAGGACGACACGTGACGATTTCCTTGTTCAGGTTGACCATGACCTTGGGATCGCGACAGGTTAGCTGTCGCGTTCATTAAGTGAACGTGACAGCTAAGTTGTCGCGTTCTCAACTCCGAGGCTTTTAAGTGCTCAGGCCTCAGAACAGTCCCCTTCTTCCCCTCTTCGGTTGTGCTTCTCCTCCTCCGACCCTCCTCTATGTGTTTTCCACCGTGGGGAGAGTGTGAGGGCATGTGTGTGGAGAGGTGGGGTTCTCTTCTTTCCGGCTTCGTGCTCTTCTCCGGCGTGGCATCCTCTTCGTGGTGGTGACTCTCCTTCGGTGTGTAGGACGTTCGTGGCTCGTGGACGGTGTCCTCGTGGAGCTTAGAGCGAGGAGGAGGTGGCGTTGCACACGAGAAGACCCCAATGGGTTAGCTCTTCATTTTGAGGTAGGGACCCCTTGCCTTCCTCCTAGTTCTATCATGCTAGGACCTTCCAAACCCTTCTCCAAGCCCATAGAATCCATGCTAGGTTGTGCATGTGTGTTGGTGCTCTCCATTGTGCTTGAATTGGGGTTTGGGTGTTGAGGGTTTTCATGCTTGCATGTGAGGTTTATGGAGTGTAGATGCATTTCCTTGACATGCATGAGTGTGTATGAGGGTGGTTTGAGCTCCTTTCACATGTTTGTATCATCCTATATGCTCCCCTCCCGTTGGTGTTTTCTGGATTTATGGTGTATGGCTTGTGGAAGGTGCTCTCGGGTGTACATGTCTGTGGTCGCGACACGTTTGTTGTCGCTATCCATATCGCGATAGCCCAACATGTCGCCTTCCGGTAGGGAAAACGACGCCTACCCTGTCGCGTTTGGGTCACGATAGGGTGGCCGTCTCCTTCATGCCTGTTTTCCCGTGGGTTGTGGGAGGTCTCAGGTGGTCACATGGATCTCTATTTGTGGTCGCGACAATGCCCTTGTTGCGACCCAGTTCGCGACCTTCTGACCTAGGTCGGGATAGGCAAGGTGTTGCCTTCAGGTAGCTACAACCCATGCGTCACCTTCTCAGACAGAGAATGACTTGGCAACTTGTTCGCAGTTTTTTCCTTCCGCTACAACTCTATTTCTTAGCACCTGTGCTGTTTTCTAGCACGGTTCTACTATAGTCTTTCGCCTGGTGCTAGGTACTTATGGGCTTGTCCGTTGAGAGGTTGTTATCGTTACTTGGACCCCCGGCCCCCACGCGCCTGTTTGAGGGAGTTCTCCGAGCGACGGACGAACTCGAGTCACGGACGCTGGTAGCAGACGGGAAAATGGTGGGGACAGCGGCGTAGAGTCATTTGTAGAGCTCTCTTAGTTGAGTCTGGGACGCCGAGGTGGTTTGGTGCTCTTCCGGTGCAAATCATCTAGTCCTTATCACTGTCTTACTCTACGTGGTTCTGGTACCATTTAGACGAGCCAGGCGTGAGATCGTAGTCTGGCCAGACTACGACTGTAGTTGTGTTACTTTAGTTCCGCGTCTCACTCCGACGGGAGGTGTTAGACATGGACTGGTGGTCGAGGGTAAGGCGCGTGGCGCACCTGACCGGTTGACTAGTGTAGTTGTTCTGCGACTAGTGTCTCTTTCCAGGCAGTTGTTCACTGTCTGTGTTTACAGCCTTGGGTTCTTTCCAGTGCCGTGGTTTACACGGGTTTCTGGTCCCAACGTTTAATTTAGACCGATGACCGTGTAGTTACTTTATACTTCCGCACTTACTCTGTTAGTAGAATAGATTTACTTGTTTTATTTCAGTTATGCACATATAGATCTAATCTGCTATTAGAACCAGTGAGAGATAGTCCCTACTGGGCTTCTTCGTGAAGCTCATTCCCTTCTTTACATGTGAGACTTCACAGTAGTACCCACCGAGGTGGGCTGAGGAGACGGGGCCGTAGTAGATGGCGTCTTCCGTGAACAATGTTCCCTAGTACTTATTTCATCATCCTCGGGGTATGCCCCTAAAGGATCTGTTATTCCCTTTCTTTCTTCACTTGAATTTTACTTACTTTGGGACTGTACTAGACTTGTGCTTGTGTTGGACGCTTTTTCCTTCACTTGTTGGTACATTTTAGTGTTGTTGTTGTTACTTACTCCCGTCACATATTTTGTTAGACTAGTCCGTTTGCCCTTCCAGGTCTTCGGACCTGTGGGCGGCGGTGCCGATGGTCGAATCCTTGGTGGGAGTCGGGGGGTCCGGGCGTCGGAGCCGTTACATCCCATCTCTAACCATTCCCCTATTTTTCGTTAATCCTCTATTCTTGATCGGAAGAACAGACATACCAGTGTGAATGGAATAGGAAATAAAGGAAAACACCAGTAGAAAATGAATAAGGGGGAGCGAGGAGGAGGACGAAGTGGCAGCATATGTATGCATGTATAGATACCAGGGTTGACGCAGTCACGGTAGATGGACTCCACCATGGCGGTGACCTCGTCCTCCCGGATGGGGCGGAGGGCCTCCAGCCGCCGCGGGGTGAAGAGCTCCAGGTTGCAGACCTTGCGGACCTTGACGTAGTGGGGGCCATAGTCAGCCCAGATGAGGTCCTGCCCGTCTCGGCTGAACTTGGCGGAGATGCGGTTGCGGTGGCGGTCTGCCAGTTGCTGATCCTTCTCCTTGAGCACCTCCCTGGCCAGCTCCGTCGTTGACACCACCACGTTCAGCATTGACCCCAGCCACACCGACACGATGGGCCCGTAGCGCTGCGCCCACTCGGCGTAGCACCGGAACCGCACCGGCTTCACGTCGTAGAGGTTGCCCACGACGGGCCAGGGCCGAGGGCCAGGGGGGAGGCATCGTCGAAGGCGACGATAGAGGAGGAGGGCCGCGAGGAGGATGCAGGCCGCCGTGGCGGCGGCGCGGAGCGAAGGGACCTCCATAGCTAAGCAACAATTGGTGGCGGGTGGTGGTGACGGCGATCCTTAGAGATGACAGTGGGATGTGTTGTTCTACCTCTTTCCCACCCTCACCAGCTCAAAGACCACCTCCACCCATCCCATATTCCAATACATATAAACACCACCAACCCACCCATATATATTTGTATATGGGAGGGGTGGGGGTGGTGTTTAACTTGAGTTGGTGAGCGTGGATAAGTGGTGGACTTGCTTTTTTCTTTTGGTCAGGGTGGACTAGTGGGCAAGTGATTCATAGTTGTTGAGGATGGGGATGGGCCATTGGAGCCTTGTGGATAGGTGAGAGAGGTTTTTCTTTTAAATTTATTTATTTAAAATATTATTTACTTATTAATTGTTTATTATGAAAATTGGTTCTTGGGTTTTCCTTTTTCCTATTTTATGGGTAGGTTTTGGGGTTAGGGGGAGGGGTTGGAGAAGGAGGTAGGCAAAGTGGAGAAGCGTCAGCTCATGCCATGATGTATGTGTAAAGGAGGAATCAAAGGTTGGTTGGAAAGCGATGTGGGCGCCTCCTCGTAGTTAGTATACGTCCACAGACCACAGTCGCCCTTCTTTTATGTTCTCTCTTCCCTTCTGACAAGACGATATCGTAAGACTAGTGTGGAAACTTTGAGCAATGACTTGGAGCTGAGAAAGGCTTAGTGCACTTTCATATTGATTAGGCACTAAATCTATGTGGCACCTAATAATTGAGTTGACACTTTATCACTCTCCATGTGAGGGGTGCCACATGGACTTAGTGCCTAGTCATATTACACTTAAGTGCAATAAGAAAGTGCACTAAGTCTTTCTCCTTGGAGCTTGCAAAGCGACCATCATTTGTGGGACACATTTTTTTAAATATATTTATTTGGGACCTATTTAATAAATAAAATGTTTATGTTTTTTATATTGAATTGAATAATTTATCTAACCTATATTGATGTATAATTTATTTTCATTTATATTTTTTAGTTTAATAAGTTAAAGCCATTAAAGTGATTGAAAAAATGTGCAGGATGAAGAAGATAGCAAACAACCATTCAGTGGCAACAGGCAAGTGAACGATCAGAAGCTTACATCTTTAGGTTGCTGTTGTTTATGCTCCTCAAAGTGCACCTTACTTCTACCATTCCACCAAACATTTGTAGTGAGATTACCCACAAAAAGTAATAAAGAAAAGTGATTGAAAAATGTGAAGGATGAGAAGATAGCGAACAACCATTCAGTGGCAACAGGCAAGTGAACGAGATCAGAAGCTTACATCTTTAGGTTTCTGTTGTTTATGCTCCTCAAAAGTGCACCTTACTTCTACCATTCCACCAAACATTTGTAGTGAGATTACCCACAAAAAGTATAAAAAAAGTGATTGAAAATTGTGAAGGATGAAGAAGATAGCAAACACCCATTCAGTGGCAACAGGCAAGTGAATGAGATCAGAAACTTACATCTTTAGGTTGCTGTTGTTTATGCTCCTCAAAAGTGCACTACTTCTATCAATATTCCATCAAGCTTTTGTAATAAGGAAAAAGAAAAAAAAACAAGTAGGGCAGCCACTAGTGATCAGATTGGCTGGCAGGTGAAGCATAGAAATTTTGCACTCCTTGATTGTTTTGTGTTGTGCAATTTGATTTAGAATGGTAGTGATTACTATAGTCATTCTTGTCTTGTTTCTGTGGATGATAGGGCTGCAAACGGGTCGAGTTCGGAACCGAAAACACAGATTCCGATAACCGAAATATGATTCCGATTCCGATAAGAATGGTTAGTTTCGATTCCGTTCCGATTCCGATAACATTACCGGAACCGAAATCCCGATAAGATAAGATATTTACCATAATTTTACCTTGAGTTTATGATAATTTATCGGAATAACCGATACCGATACCGATTCCGATTATTTTTTCTATTCCGATTCTGATAACTTATCGAAATATCCGATACCGATTTATCGATATCATATTTCGATTCCGAAACCGATAATTTTTATCGGAATCTAGTCGGAATATCAGAATATCGGGTTTTGTTTACACCCCAAGTGGATAATCCCACAACCAACAACTAGTCATCAAATTTCAAAAAGAAATGGTGAGTTGGGACTTGGGAGGCCTATGGGGGTTGGTGAGACAAACCAAAGTGCTCACTATCCTCTGTCCACATTACAATATGGTACACTTGGATCTACAATTCTACATCATAAACTAACCCATCACGTGGGGATGGATCCCGTGTTCTCCAAAAAAGCAAAAGACGGGGATGGAAACCACCAAACCCCTCCTACCTCCCCATCCCCCCTAAAAAAAAAAAAAAGAGATTTTTACACTTCAATTTCTATGATCTAATTTACTATATTAGATATTTATTTTAGAACAACCGGAGTATTTTGAACTTAGTATGTTAGATACTTATTTTAGAACAACGGAGTATCTTGAGAACTTGATAAAATGTTTGACTTTGTAAGGACCTATATAGAATTAGGCAATATATAAGGCCTGAAATGTAAAAGAACTCGTATAAAAAAAGACAAATTTACTAGAATGTTCCTAAGAAACAAGAGATATGGTTATTTAACTACCACAAAATTAAAGAAGTTCTTTTTCTCATTTTCTCAGATTGTTATCCATGATTTAAAGAGATCTCTCTACCACAAAATTAAAGAAGTTTCTTTTTCTCATTTTCTCAGATTGTTATCCTATTTAAAGATCTCTCTCTCTCTCTCTCTCTCTCATCTCTCTCTCTCTCTCTCTCTCTCTCTCTCTCTCTCTCCTTCTCTCTCTCTCTCTCTCTCTCTCTCCTCTCCTCTCTCTCTCTCTCTCTCTCTCTCCTCTCTCTCTCTCTCCTCTCTCCTCTCTCTCTCAGTTTCCTTTATATTCTCCAAACCATTACATTATATGACACACAGAAACACGCACTTATATATGTACTAGATCTCTACCTGTGCCTTGCACGGTTTTTTTCTAAATATATATTAATTTAATAAATTTATAAATTATAAATTAAATTTGATAATGATTGTATTAATAATAATAGAGGAGTATTATATAGAAGAAAAGAAACCTAATTTTCATGCGGAACACTAAATAGATCAAATATGAGAGATGCATATTATAATGGAGGCTAGTACTTATACTTTTAGATGGGGGGTGGCGGATTGGATAAAAAAATACTAATTTTTTGTCAAGGGCGGGCCAAATGGAAAGAGAGAGGATTTGAATTTTTAAATTCCGCTGAGTTTGCTGCTTGCGTGACAGCACATAAAGAGATAAAGAAATACAAAATAAGTGAAAGAAGAAGGGGATAATTTTAGCGGTATCACATATCTCAGTTTGGGCGGAAAAGAAAAATTCTGATACTACCACGTGTACTTCTAAGACTGAGTTTTATTATAATAGTATAGATGCGTGTGAAAAGTCCAGTTCTAGTAATATTTAGTCATCTTGTTCTTACGTAGATGCTTGGAGATTGTTGCGTTAGCTCACTTCAGCAAGTGATGCAACTTTCGGATTTTTTTTGTGTTTCAATTGGGGTGTATGCAAGCCATGCTCAAGACAAGACCATCCGAGATAGGAACGAGATCAGGAGATCAGGTAACGTTGACTGGGTTTTCTCAGCCGTACTTGACTCTAATCAAAAACTTCTGTAACATTATGTCTAATTTTCATAAGATTTATGTATGTAAAACTATTTCAAAAAATCCTTGCATTCTCAATATTTTCTTTAGTGGGGAAACTCTTTACCATCATATTGGTCAGAGAGCATGAATTAAATAGACTTCTACCGAAATATCACATATCAAGAGAATGCCACAGTAACATACTAACTTGACCCCACTCTTTTTATTTCATTTGATTTGAAATCAGATGAGGGAGAAACAATTACCTAATTTTAATTACCCTCAAGTCTGATGATTTTTTCCTTTTTTTTTTTTTAAGTAACGTTTCTCACATACCAATCATTTTTTTTTTATAATGGGTAGGAATTATCGGTCATGCTTCCCGGAAAGAAAAATACTCAAAATCACCAAGGGTGGGTATTCGGTCGGTACCCATCATGACATGATGGTGAGATTCACTGTCTCGTGATGAAATGAATCATACCACAATGTGAGAACAAAGAGAAAATTTTAGTGTACTTAAAAATTGTACTTTCTCATGTAATTTTTTTTTTTATTAGATAGACATAATATGTCCCTAATATATTGACCAATTAAAAGATTAAAATACATGAGAAAGTGTAATAAATTTTTCTCGAGAGGAATATTAAACAGACACTTGTAACTTAAGCATACAACATCGATTGGTGAACAATCAATCGATTGATTAATATCGTTTAACGCGCCAATATACTTAGACAATATTTTGATAATCGATTGGTAAGGTCATGAATGCGGCGGTTTAAGTTGACACGATTCTTCAAAAATCGATTGCTCTCAGAATAAGCATTCTTGAATGTGTCAGTCTGATGCGATGTGATTTTTGCATTCCGTTATTTCTCAATAATTTTTTTGTTTGTTTTTTGGAAATATTTAGTGTCTTTTCTGAAACGCGTCTTACACCCATGAGGTGATTACACTTTCTAATCCATTTTTTATCAAGTTTTTATAAATAAAATTCAAAATTTCATAAACCCATCTAGTCTTTCCCGACGCGATTCAAGTTGTTGTTTTTGGTAAATTCAATTATAATTTGGCAATTCATAAACGCGTCTGATTTATTTGACGCGATTATACTTAAATGCATTTGTTGTGTCTAACGCGATTTAGGTCATACTCCACCTTACACATTCTCAAGAAGAAAAAAGGCTGTACCAGCATCATCACAGATTTGAGTCATTGGGCCACTTGGACCAGGAACTGTAACGTGCATGTGCCGGGGAGAAGGATGGTAGGTGGAGTGGCCTGATAGCAGACTTCGTGAGGAGATGGAGACTACTTGAAATGCCCAAACCGCCAATATTTTTGACTTGTTTTAGTTTTTGAATTTTGTATACATACCCCTACAAATATAGTTATTTACATATATATTTTGATCTACATGACTACATCAATTGTCTGAAATACTCTTGACTTGCAGTAATAGTTGTAGCTATATCTTTTATAGCGGTATACGTGCAAATTTTTTTTTTAAAAAAATGTTGCATGTATACTCTTATATAGATATAGTTGCAACTATTATGATAGGCTAGAGATATTTCAGACAATTGATGTAGATAAAAAAAATACATGTAGGTAGATAGCTATGTTTGCATGTGTATATATGCAAAACCCCTAGTTTTTATGTTGCTTTTGTGGGTGGCGGTAATGGTGACGATGATGGTCTCTACATGGGTTTGGTGGCCTCCGGTAGGATAGAGTTGGTGAGGCCCCAACAGGAACACCGTGGGCTTGCTGGAACGTGGTTTGAGTGGCCACTAGGTTTTTGGGAGGGATTCCAGCGAAAGGGTCAGTGGGTAAGAAGGGGATCAGACGGTCTCAACCAGTCAATGGGTCTATGATTCAATAATATAAAATTTTCGAAGAGTGATTCTATGCATAGACAGATTCAGAGAAGAACTAGTAAAATCACGTGACCCCATTGAATTTTTAAAATTTTAAAGAGAATAACCCTATTAAAATTTTTTCTGGATCCGTCTATGATTCTAGAGCTACAATATTTCTTTCCTCCAGTATGTAAGATGAGTAAAGTTATGCCACACACTTGTGGGGACTCAATGCTCAATTACTCCTAATAAGTGGCAGGATCTACACACAGAATATTCTTCCTGCAGTGAGGTTTTTGAGTCCAAAGTGCTCGTGCAATAGAGAAATACTTACTATTTATTTAAACAGAGAGTTTCACTATTCGTTGGGACAAATAATTTTAAGAGCGACTGTGAGAAATTCTGTATGGCTGATTTTACCGTCCGTCTGAACAAACAGTAAATATTTCTCCGTGTAATAAAGATAAAATTGCGTTGAGACCGTATGGAGAGAACTTTTACCTATTCGAAGAAATAAGCTGGAGATGTTTAGAATGCAACTCCATGGAGAGGCTTGTAAATATTTGGCCAATTAAGTCATTCCATAGATATATATACAGTGTGTACGTGCGTGTGTGAGAGTGAGAGGGAGGTTGACTAAAGGATTCGTTTAGAGGTCATTCTCGATAATAAGCTCATAGTTGACAGAAAACCATTCATTTAAGTACACATCCCCAAAAGAACTACTGGTTCTGGAACATTTAGGGCTACAAACGAAAATAAAAAATCGAAATTCTGACCCGATTTCGGTAAAATTTATTGATTTGACAATTGAAAATTGATACCGATAATTTTTCGGAATCAGTATTGTATATTCCGATAAATTATTGAGATCGGAATCGATATCAGTTATTTGAATAAATTACCCATAAACTTAAAAATAATATCTTGGTAAACACTTTAGTTTATCAAAATTTCGGTTCTTATAATATAATCGGAATTGAAACGAAATCAGAATTAACCATTCTGATTTTATCGGAATCGAACTATATTTCGATTATCGAAATCAGAATAAAAAAAACTATGTTTCCGATTTCGAATTCGACTCATTTGCAACCCTATTAATATTAGACAACAAGTACAACGAGGAAGCCAATGGCTGATCGGATCAGGAACAAAAGCAAACATTGGGCAAATCCCACCGGATACCTAAACTCCCACACCTTTTACAGCCAGCCGAACAAGGAAAGCACCAATCTGAGCATGGTGGCAGAGTTGATGGACAACAACACAAGAAGGTGGAATAATTAATTGATTAGAGATACCTTTTCAGATCACATCAGTGCAGCCAAGCATCCCACTGGCAGACGACCCTGCCGGTACTGAAGATGAGCTTATCTGGAAATTCAGAGAGAATGGAGAATTTTCTTCCAAGTCAACCCCCCCCCCCCAATCCGTCAGAAAAAAACATGGTATGGCAGCGCATTTGGAGTAAGAGGATTAGCAGACACTACAACCCAAATCCATTATATTTCTATGGAGGTGCACAGCAGAGGCCCTACTCCTGAATTCTAAAGGAGCCAAAGATTCACCCCACATCTGCAATAAGAAGCTGACACAAGTGAACACTCGTTCTTTGAATGCCGTTTTGCAAGGGCAGTATGGATGGCATCCCACTATCAATACGTTCCAACTGAGGACAACCAGAAATATGCCGATGGATCAGGAAGGGGGTGGCTGCAGAAGAAGACTCTCTGTCCCGAGGAGAAGTGCCTCAACTCTCTGGCACATTTGGAAAGCCAGATGCAATCAAATTTTCATGAATATCAGCCAGAACCTGTAACTACAGTATGAAGAGCTCACCCCATGTCTGGGGTGACTCTCTCTAGACGAGGCTCCAGGTTTTCACGGGGGCCTCACCTCCCCATTTCGTCCCTTGGTGGTCTTTGTCGCCGACTCCGGCGATCTTTGTTGTCGGCTCAAGCGGCTCCGTTATCGGCCATCCGGTGATCACCTCGTCGGCTGCGGCGGACCTGGTTGAACCACCCTGTCCATCTCTGTTCTTCCCTCAGTCCTTTGCCCTCACCATCCTCCGATCTATTTCTTAAGTTTATTGGCCCCATCTTGTTGTTTCCCCACTTCCAGTTGTTCCCAATCCCTTGGTCTTTTCTTCTTCTTCCCTCCTTCGTCCCTCTCTGTCTCTAGCTCTCTCTTGTCCTCCTCCCTCCCCCGTGTGTCTCCTTCTAGTACCCCTGCTCCCGCTGTTTCTCTCTGCTGCACTGCACCCCTACTCCCTTCCCCGCAATGTTGTTTCCCTGCCTCCACTGTTCTCTCTGCAGCACCACATCCCTGCTCCCTCCCCCTCAGTCTCCCTCCCTGTCAGCACATGCCTGTGTCTCCATTTCCCCATTGTCATCACCGCCTTCCTGCAACCACCACGCCACCGTCCCCTCCCCATCGCCACGAACACCACGCCCCCTTCTTCCTCGGACCCCTCTCTCTCTCACTTTCTTGCTGGATCCCTCCCCTCTCTCTTACCGTCTCTCTTGGCCCTTTGGTTCTCTGCTTCCTGTTGGTCCCCATCTTTCGCTCGTCATCCTCTTTCTATACCCCTACCACCCCCTGTGGTTTCTCCGGCAAGGAGCCGCTAACATTTTTTGCCTCTCTCGGCTTAATACTAGTACTTGTTTCTGCTTTGTGTGGTTGCTCTTTTTGATTCAGTCGGTTTGCACTGTGAAATTTGAAGGTTCTTAGCTTCAGCCGGTGGTGATTCTTACCACTCTCTTCTGTGTCCCCCTAAGTTGGGACCTTGGCAACAATGTGCTTTCAACAGTGTTGCAACAATGCTCACCACAGTCAAACACATGTTTTCATAGCATCGCCCTGACAAATGCCAAGGCAAGTGGATGCCTAGACAAGCAGCCAAATAAGACTGAGCCAGTAGCATGGTTCATGAATTTCTGATGTGTTTTCCATTGTTGGATGCCTTACCTATACATATAATTTAGTCATTTTTTTATATCTCTCTCTGATTGTTATTTGCTTAGCAATATTTCAGGTTAGTTAAATTTTTCAAGTTGGTTGACACTTGACAGCTATATGTTCACATTCCCATCAATTGCCTTATTATTATTAACTATTTTGTTAGCATTTCTTGTTTGTTCTACCATATGAACTAACTAATGTGCTAAACATCTGTGACTAGTACTATTGTATTTATTTATCTGGGGATGTATATAGCATAAAATATAGGGTTTTGGGTAATACAAACTAGGCGCCTCGGCACCTAAGGAGTAAGGTAGTGGGCCATCGCCCTAGTCACCTTGGTCACCGTAACAACCACGGTCAACTAGCGACTCAATGCTATACATTCATATGCTTCCATGCATCTTTCCTCTGGGTAACAAAAGCATAGATGGCAAAATCGGCTGAGTCGGGTCGGAGTCGGCCGACTCTGAGTCGGGTCGGCCCTTGGCAACCCGACTTGGGGGGTGGAACAACGACCCACCCATGGAGCTACATGGAATCGGGGTGAGTCGACCGAAATCGGGTGGAGTCGGGCCGACTCAGCCCGACTCAGGCCGACTCATCCCGACTCCAGGTGGACTCTATGTGGTGTAACCGATTCCCTCAGGTTACCTTCAGGATCCTCTTCGGGCAGGGCTTCAGGATCTCCTTATTTATCTGAATATCATTTAAGTAAATATGTCATTTATTTAAGATATTACATGTAAATAAGGAAGTACCCCCATTTGAATCCAATAAAAATATCAAAAAAATCATATCTCTTACCAATAAAAAGTCAACTCTCCCATCGAAGAAGAAAATCGTAATTTCGGTGATTTTAGCGAAATGCTAACTTTCTAATCTCTCATAATTTGGCCTATCTAAAATTTGATAATTCAAATAAACCATATGGAACACTAAAAATTCAAAGTCCGGTAAAAAAAGTCAAACGTATATATGACTTCTCCAAGGGAGCCACTCTCCTACTGACAGCACTTAGTCTGCTTGAGACCTCTCAGAGTTTGGTCAAACCTAAACTATCACCACTCAAAGTCATGAGAATTGTCACTTTCTAAGACTTTTTCAATTAGAAAGTGAAAATTTTCATGAGTTTAGGTGATGATAGCTTAAGTTGGACCAAATCTTGAGAGCTCTCAAACAGATTAAGTGCTGTCAGTAGGAGAGTGGCTCCCTTGGAGAAGTCATATGCACGTTTGACTTTTTTTACCGGACTTTAGATTTTTAGTGTTACATATGGTTTATTTGAATTATCAAATTTTTAGATAGACCAAATTATGAGAGATTAGAAAGTTAGCATTTTGCTAAAATCACCGAAATTGCGATTTTCTTCTTCGATGGGAGAGTTGACTTTTTATTAGTAAGAAATATGATTTTTTTGATATTTTTATTGGATTCAAATGGGGGTACTTCCTTATTTACATGTAATATCTTAAGTAAATGAAACTACAAATATAACATTTACTTAAATGATATTCAGGTAAATAAGTTATCATAGTTACCGTTGCTCTATATTGTAATATGAACATATGTGTAACTAGACTATAGATATACCCAAAATGTTATATTACTATATGTTTTTAAAATAATTTTTACTGATTTTCTGTGATTTTTCTGGATTTTTTCTGTTTTTTTTTCAATTTTTAAACCTTTTTTAAACCTGGCCGACCCAGGGTCGGCCAAACTCCATTGGAGTCGGCCGGATCCAGGATCCGACCCGACCCGAGTCGGGTCGCTG
Organism: Colocasia esculenta; assembly: GCA_014218235.1. Classification (NCBI taxonomy): domain Eukaryota; kingdom Viridiplantae; phylum Streptophyta; class Magnoliopsida; order Alismatales; family Araceae; genus Colocasia; species Colocasia esculenta. The sequence goes on from CM024762.1 coordinate 151,732,223, forward strand.
GGTCCGACTCACCCAGCCGACCCGACTCTGCCATCCATGAACAAAAGCTCATACTTTTCAGACATATATCCCTAGGTCATACATAACAGGAAACATCAAAATGTAGTCGCCTGGCTGCACGGCAAGGCAATTTATCCACCAATCGGCCCTTGAACAGATTTTCATAATTGTTTTCGTATCTCCAAGTTTTCAAGGGCTGTGCTTTTATGTAATCCATACTCCAGAAATCCAACTATCACTCTTAAGTTCTTCTCAAATTTGCATCAGAATCATTTGTTTGTGCATGAAGTTCATATGCGCAAGTTGAGAAATAGAGGGACAAAGGAGAATGAGCATTTAGGCATGGAAGGATGGTAGAAAGAGTGGCATTGCTCATGAAAGAACTTTGGACAAAGGAACAGCCATACTTACCTTCTCTTGTTTACTGTCTATTTTCTTGGTAGGGGCTCCGTGATCCCTTAAAACTGCCAAAAGTGTTGTAGGGCTCTCATTTGTTGTTACAGAGCCAGAAGAAAAATAAGGGAGGAACTCAATGTGTTTTGGGTACTGTCTGTTTCTCTGGAGGTATTTAATTGTTGCAGAAAGAGCAGATACATCTACCAGGAATCCTCTCTTTTCCATTTCCTGAAGATACTCTATTGCTTTACACAGGTCATCCTTTTCCAGAAAGGTTTGGATGAAAACATTATATAAAAAGGCATCTGGACTGCACCCATTCTTTTCCATGTCCAGAAGGAGATCATTAGCATCATCTAGATGCCCTTTCTGGAGAAGTACTCTGATAATTATTCTATAACACCTAACATCTGGTCTCATACCATGATCCAAAATTGAAGAAAATACATCCATGATATCTTCACTTCTTCCAGCTCTACACATGCCATTAAGCAGAATGTGAAAAAGTTTCGTACCTTTGAATCTTTCTGCTTCACTGGTTCTAAGTAGTTCTATGGCTTCACCAAGACACTTGTTTCTGCATAGCCCTTTGAGCATGACAGCATAAATGGCAAAGCCTGGGACCAGATCATGTTCTTTTATCTTCTTAAATAAGTTACATGCAGCAACAACCCTCTGAGCCTCAAATAGTCCCTTTAACAAAGATGTAAATGTAAAAACATTAGGCGTCAGACCTTTGTCCATCATTCCCTTTAGCAGTATCATCGCCTTCCCTGTCTGCTTGATTTTACAATACCCATTTATTAATATACCATACGTAAGAGCATTAGCCATTAGGTGCAAGAACACTGCTGCAATCAAATTGTTCATGCACTTTATCCATTTGGCTTTCCCCCATTGTCGTAAACAGCTCTTGTGCTTTGCGCACTTTCCCCTCCTTACAAAGACCATCCAGCAATGTGTTGAATGTTACAATATTGGGAGGAATTCCCTGGTCCATCATCTCGTTAAAAAGCTGTACAGCTCTTTCCCATTTCCCTAAAGAGCAATAGCCATGGATCAAGGAATTATAAGAAAAGATGTCAAGAGACATGCCCAACCTCTCCATTTCATCTAAGAGGACTTCAGCATCTGCTAACTTACTGCCCTTGCACAGTCCATCTAGCATGACGTTGTAGGTGACAAGGTTAAGTTGCATTCCTCTCTGCTTCACTTCCTTAAATAGATTCACTGCCTGATTCAGTTGACCATTCTTGCAGTAGCCATCAATCAAGATATTGAAACTGTAGCCATCAGTTTGAAGGCCCATGGATACCATGGTTTCAAGCATTTTCGCTGCATCATCCATCTGTCCCACCAGACAGAACCCGTGCATTAACGTATTGCATAACCTTACATCGGGCTTCACACCCTTTGCAACCATAAACTCGAAAAGCGCAAGTGCTTTCCTAATCCTGCGCTGCTTGCACAGATAGTTCACAAGAACATTAAATGTAGCTACATCCGGCGAAATCCTGTGTTCAGACACCATTTTAAGTATCTCGATGGCTTGTTCCCATTTATCCGACTATAAATAGCCCTCGATTATACAGTTGTAAGTAACAAATCATATCCGCAAGCAGTTTTAGGGCCACATCGATCGCTCCTCCTTTGCAGAGGCTATGAATAACAGTACTGTAGCCGACAACATCGGGCTTGCAACAGCCCTCTTGTGATTGCATAGAGCGAAGCATGCCCAGAGCTATGTCGTTCTTCCCTCTTCTGCACAGTCCCTTGATGAACGTGTTGTACGTAAAAATATTAGGTGCGCAGCCCATCTCTGGCATTCTCTCGAACATCTCTTCTGCATCAGAAATCCTTCCCTCCACACACAACCCATTGATAAGAACGTTCACAACTTCTGTGGCGACGCTGAGACCCCGCTTCAACATATCTCCCAAAACCCCCAAACCCACGTCCAGGCGTCCCATACGGCAGCAGTAGTTGATGACGATGCCGCGGGTGAACCCCTGTGCGTAGGCCCCAGCATCGGCGCTCCGGGCCAACCTTCCGTAGAGAGACACCACCGCTCCATAGTGCCCCCCTCTGGCCATGGCGGAGAAGAGGACACTAAAGGTGTGGGCAGATGGTGCAGGCGACCTCATTGGATCGAGCAAGCTGTTGAACAGGTTCAGTATTTGCACGATCCTGAGAGGCTTAGCCCCGCAGATCTCCCTGACGAACCCCTCGGAGTAGCGGAGATGAGGAGGGTCATGAGGGCATTGCTGGACGCCGGCTTGAGGAGGGGGAGGAGAGGTAGCAGTGGAGACGGTGGCGGCGGAGCCAGGTGTTTTCGCCATTGGCGGCATCCGCCAGATCCGGCTGACGGGAAGCGCCGGCGCCATCCTTCCGCCGTTGCTCACGGGCCGGCGCAGTGGAATTCCGAGTCAAGAAGACGGCGCACCGGTTTGGTTCGATCTGGAGCGAACCCGGTCGAACCGGACTTGCTATTAAGATACCAATGCTTTTTGCTGTCCGGTCCAACCTGTCTTTTGAATGGCTTATGTAGATCCTCGAGTAATCAGAGCTCCATCAACCTCTCCTTTGTTAGAAATATTTCTTCCGAGATCTCCTCATGCCAAATCTTGCTGCAATTTTATTCGTAATTTTCAAGTGCTCTATGTTGAGGGTGGTTTAGATCACCGCCCGATCACAAAAGCCGAGTTTATTACCTAAAAAAACCCCCAAAAAATCATTCTAAAAGAGCGTTGCTCTCCAAACCTTTAAAATCTCCTACACCCCAATTTGTATTAGCTAAAGAAATAGTTTCTTTTCCCATCTTTTAACCGGTTCAAGTGGGACACCATAGCTGCGAACATAGGAGATCATCGATTCCATTGTTTGGAAACGAGTATGAAAAATTTTTGGCCTGCAAAAGCACTGACAAAATCAACTGGGATGCCAAACAGAGCGGCCAGCTATTGGCTTGCGTGCACAGGCAATTAACCCTTGCCACCTCGTCATAGCAGATGGGTGTTTATCTCGTTACAAGATGGGGGACTCTATGTTGGAGTAGATGTAGAAGTCAGAAGATTACATTCACTTGCTTCGTGGATAGGGTTGTCTCGTTGCTTAGTTGGTATTGTTGTTATCTTGTTCGTATAGAGCTTCCATGTATGGGTTTTCACCTACTTTTTTTTTTTGACAAGATAATATATATTAAGCTAGATGGGGAGTACAAGGCACAGTAGCGAGCATGATGCTGAGTACAAAGGAAGCATGACTTGCCATACTCTGCAAGCAGAAGTATGGGAGCAAAAGAACACCAACATCCACGCCAACATCGCTAAGGGACAATACCAGGGGAAGAAAATAATAGGGAATGTGCAAACGTCCAACCTGAAGAGTAGAGCAATAAACATTCCACAAAAGATGAAGCTTGGAAGAAGAAGACGCCAGGCTGCTGAGGATAACCACTCAGATGGAGGGGCTGCAACTCTGATGTGCAGAAAAACGAGAGCTCGGAAGACGTACACATGGAGATGGTGTACGGATGAAGCTCAGCCACGAGCACCTTCGAGGTCCAAGGTCCCCAGTCAGGGGAGAAGAGCGGAAAGACATCACCAGCAGCAGGAGCAGTTCCAACAGGCTTCACAAGAAGGATGGGCCTGCGCAATCTTGAGCACCTCTTCACAGACATCCACTTCGGTCCAAACGTCGCACAGGGCCGCCAGAGGAAGTCGGACTTCACCGGAAACAACTGGACGGGAATAAGTAAGCCAGTGAACATCGTCGCCAAGGAGGAGCTCGACGAAGACAGGAAGGAGGTGTGCGGTCTAGAAAAGGGACAGACGAGCAGAGCCACAAACCACCAGAAGGGCATCTCGCCAGGCCAAAGAGATATAAAGTGAAAGCCCCAAAGCCAAAGGCCACGGACGATCTTGAGATAGAGACTGAAGAATCATACTGGAAGAACATGGTGGAGACCGGAGGCTCCATCTACAAAAGATACCTTAATCGGACTTACTAAACAAGACCAAAACAACAACAACGTACTTGGAAACAGGTAAATACAGAGACGACAGTTCATCCTCCGATGGAATCGGAGAGAAGGGCACCAGCAAGGCCGATGAACAAAAACTCCCCTAAAAAGGGGGAACCAAAAAAGGGAACAAGGCATCTAGAGACGGAACTACCCCAAGAAGGGAGAAACAGACCTTCCTTCGGTGGCAAGAGGGGGAGGGGCATCTCTGTGAACCAGAGCTACCCCTCCCCGTCCGGCGCCGAGGAAGACGGGGCTGGAGCGAAGCGGCGACGAAAAACCTCCCTCCGCCGATTTTCACCTACTATGTAAAAGGGTTTGGTTTAATGGTATGAGTCACTACTTTTGTTGTGCTATGTGTTTGTTTAAATGTAACGTCTCTTTTATCTGTCAAAAAAAAGAGTGAGGGGAGATGTCATAATGTCACATTTTTGTATCAATTTTTCTTCCACATAATTTTTACTACAATCTCACCCAAATGCGTAATTATTCTACCTCTTAAGTTACTACCATAAAATTTAAATTTCTCGTATAGACATATTCGATTGTTTAGTTTATGGTTTTAATAGGGATATATTTATGCCATAGTAAAAAAAATTTAATTGAGTTACTAAGAGAACAACATCAGTTATATTTGGACTCGATCTCAACCTTTGAAAGATATCACGAATATTTGAGCCTCAATTATTGGCAATGGATCCATCACTCAGAGACGAGTTTCAAGTGGATGTGTGCAACTTTGTGGTAAGATGGGTGCAAAGTTTGCCAAAAATGGATCGAATTGATTTAATTAGGATGAATTGTGGCAGACGCTCGAGCACCACACTCTCACTATTGAGTTGGGGTGTGGGGCACGGCGCCCCACTAACAGAGGGTGCTCAAGTATTCATTATTTCCCTCAATATTTTTAGATAATTATATATATCTAAATATTTTTTAAACATAAATATTTTATAATGGAATATGAGTTTGAATTTTGTTAGAATAAAATAATGGTTTTTCTATTATCTTTAATTGTCAACAAATTTTGGATTCGGTAGCTATACATACAGCTTCCGGTTCCACCTCCGAATCCGAATCCGAATCCGACTTCGACGCAACTAGTACGCCGCCGCGAAGCTCAGCAAACGGACGTGGGGCGCGCTTTGCCGTGGGGCCGAAGAAACCTCCGCTTCGGAAGCGTTCCCTTCTCTTCCGAGCGCCGGCTGCGCTGCCCTCCACGCCGAAACCCCCGCGTCGTCACCGGCCTCTCGCCCCCTCCCTCCTTCTCCGCCTCTTCCCTAAACCCTAAATCCGCCCCCCCCCACCCTCTCTCTCTCTCTCTCTCTCTCTCTCAAATGGCATCTCTTCTTCCTGGGAGTCTGAGGAGGAGGACGACAGCGAGGAAGAAGCCCTCTCCGCGGAGGACTTGCAGGCCCTGAGGAGGGCCTGCACCCTCACCGGCGCAGTCCCTGGTGGCGTCTCCTCCGGCAGCAACTGTGACTCAAACTGCGGAAGCGAAGACAGAGGGAGCGATGGCCTCTCCTCCGATTCCGACTCCGACGACGTGGGTGTCCTCCTCACGCTCCAGGAACCGTTCCCCGACCCAAGCGGGCTTGCCCGTGGGCTGCGGCCCAGCGCCACGGAGGCCCTCGCTACCTCCCTCCCTGGCAACCTCGAGAGGCAGGACGATGAAGACGACGACGACGACTTGGAGACGCTCCGAGAAGTACGGAGGCGGTTCCGGCAGTACGCGGGGAGGGACAGCGTCGCTGCCGTTACGTCGCCCGGCGGGGATGACCCGCTCGCTTGCTGCCGTGGGTCCGGCATGCCCACGTCGGCGCGCCCTTTCCTTGACGCGCTGAGGAAGAACAGGGCGTGCCAGAGGATCATCAGGACGAAGCTGATCGAGGTCGAGGCCAAGGTCGAGCAGAGCAAGGCGATGATGGAGCGTGTCAGGTGCCTTGTGGGCTTCCAGGCCGCCTGCAAGATGAAGGCCGCCCGTGCCTTCTCCATGGTAGTCAACCCCCGCGTCAGGCTGGTCTCCCAGCCGAAGCCGAGGAAGAAACAGCCCCCCTCCGGCCCCGCGGAGACACACGCCGGCCAACTCGGTCCACCCGCGAACGACTGCGTGGTGAGACGTAAGATGGCAGAGGGAGCGGACCAGCCCTTTGCCTCCCTGCTGCAGAGGAAGTTGCTGCCCTGGTCGGAGAATGAGAAGGAACGCCTGGCGAAGGGGATAAGGATGCAGTACATGGTGGCTTCCTTGGAGTCCATGATGGAGGTGGGAAGAGTCGTGGAGGGTCCGTTCCTGGCGGATGACCCGAGATTCTCTCAGCCATCCCCGGAGGAGATGAGGTCCTTCCTGCCCATGGTCAACTGGGACTACCTGGCTTCTGCTTACCTCCCCGGCCGCAGCGGCGGTGAGTGCCGGTCGAAGTGGCTGTCCTGTGAGGACCCCCTCATCAACCACGGCCCGTGGACGAGGCCGGAGGACAAGGGGCTCTTGCAGGCCATCACCGACATCGGGCTCCACGACTGGCCCGCCGTTGCCGCCCGGATGGGCACGCGGCGGACGCCCTTCCAGTGCCTGGCGCGCTTCCAGCGCAGCCTCAATCCCCACCTCCTCAACAGTGAGTGGTCCGGGGAGGAGGACGCCCTGCTTCGCGCCGCCGTGATGGTCTTGGGTGACGACTGGCAGGCAGTGGCGGCCTGCATGAACGGACGGACGGGGACCCAGTGCTCCGAGAGGTGGAGGAAGGCCCTCCAGCCGGGGCGGAAGCGCGTGGGGCGGTGGGACGTGGGGGAAGACAGGCGCCTCAAGGTCACGGTGGCCTTATTCGGCGCCAGGCACTGGAACAAGATCGCCGGGTTCGTGCCAGGGAGGACGCAGGCCCAGTGCCGGGAGCGGTGGGTGAACTGCCTCTCCCCTTCCTTGAGGCTGGAGCCGTGGTCGGACGAGGAGGACACCATGCTGAGGGCCGCGGTAGAGAAGCACGGGCATTGCTGGGCGAAGGTGGCGGAGCGGGTGCCACCCCGGACGGACAACCAGTGCTGGAGGAGGTGGCAGGTGATCTGCCGCGAGGAGCTGCGCTCCATGAGAGCTGCCCGCAGAGTGAAGAGAGCAGCGCAGGTAAGGAACTTCGTGGGGAGGGAGAAGGAGAGGCCCTCCATCGGGCCCGAGGACTTCTGCATGGCGCCGGAGGCGGGCTCTGCAGACGGCGGCGGGCAAACGGCGGAGAAGCGGAGGCGAGGGAGGCCGCCCAAGGATAGAACTAGAGTGAGCGCCGGCGATGGCGCTGCTCGGCCGGAGGGGAACCCCGGGAAGCGCACGGTGGTGGCTGGAGCTCCCAAAGGTGGTGCGGCTACTGCGGAGGTGCGGGCCGGCGGCGATGCTGTCTGCTACGAGGACCGCTCTGTTGCAGAGCATCTGGAGTGCATGGTGGTCTTCTGACGGAGACGTCAAAGTTTAGTTTAGTTACATGGGCTGTTAATGGGCCACCAAAATTGGGCCTACTTCGGACCCAAAATAGGCCCAGTTACAGATTCGGCTAAAGGCCCACCAGTTTGGTTTGGAGGTCTCTGTACGATTCTTATCTTTCTAATCACGTGTACAAATCCGTTACTAGACGTTAATCATGTATAAAAATGCCATTTTGGAAGCTAAGTATAATTATATTAAGATGTAAATGACGAGAGACAATATTATTTATTATAACTTAGATTATGAACAGGGTGCCAAACCCAATAAAGTTTGAGAGAAAGAAGCCATTTTCGTTGTCTAATGGGACCATAAAACAGATCGAGATCTTTTGCCCTAAGGTTGCAAACGGGTCGGATACGAATTAATTTTGATAATCGAAATATAATTTTGATTTCGATATGATTAAAATGATTAATTCCGCTTTTGATTATATTATTAGAATAAGAAAATTGATAAATTAAGATATTTACTACTATTTTGTTTTTTGAATTAAGGAATAATTTATTGAAATAATTAATTCTAATTCTAATTATTTTTCAATATCGATTTTGATTTCGATAGTTTATCAAAATATTCAACTTTGATTTTGATAAATTATTGATATTATTTTTTATTTTTTATTTAATAATTTTTATCAAAATTAAATCAAAATTTCAAAATTCTTTTGCAACCTTACTTTGACCCCATTTGCCTACGCCACAATATAATCTACGGATGCTAATTGGTCTACCTAGTCTTCTTCTCAAAGTCTTGTAAGAAGTATTAAACAGGGATACCTCATTTCAAAGTAGAGCAATGTTTCATTATCCGTGCAGCCGAGTCAAAGTATGGCAACTTTCCTCTATGTTTGGAGACAACTTTCCTTTATGTTTAGAGAAAATTTTATTGGACTTGGGAATTGCATCTTCTCATACAGTTCGACCTTTTTATTGGATATTACTTAGAGGCACATCGTGCCCATCCAATAAAAAATAAGAAACACATGAGAAAGTGCAATCCCCACTTGGAATAAGTGTAAACTTGTCTAATTTTTTAATTTTGTTTTTAGAATATATTATGCCTCCATTTGGAAAAGAATTTTTATTACCAGCATCATAAGAAAAATAAGGAATAGAATTACCGCAGGTTGCGTTAGATTTCGTTAAAATCAAGTGCACAAAAATCTAGTTTCTTATATTGATGGTTAAATGTTCAAAGTTGTGGAGACTAAAAGATCATTGAAAAAATTTAAAAATGTGAATTAAAAACTTCATCTTTTAATGTTTTTATTATTTTACATATTTATTTAACTTTTAATCCCTATAATTTGTTGTTGTTATTTATTTTCCTCATGTTTTGACAATTTATTCTTAAATTTAAGAAATATAACTTTACTTCAAAGTATGTTTTGTACATGAATACAAGTCAATAGTAAAATTTTCCAAAACATCCCTCAAGAAAATGTCTATGAAAACATCACTTTTCTCAGTTTCATGGCTTATTAGTCTACAATAATTAAAAACTGTTTTAAAAGATTATGGAGATTAATAACTAAAATATCTCTTTTTTATGTTTCATAGAAAGGGATCTGTTCAATGATATGGGAAGAAAAGAATTGACAGAGAATGGAAAGGGTTAAAGAATGGAAAGCTGGAAGATGAGAAGACAAAGGGTTCATTGTGGAGTAGGAACATGGGGCATATGATCTAGATACCCTCAAAATAGAGGAGAAAAGTTTTTTGGTAAGGGTGTAAACGGATGAATAATATTCAGGTCCGATTCGAATTCGTATTTGATTAACTAAATATTATACGTTTAACAAATATCTGATGGAGTGAATTTCATATACAAATATTATCCAGATAATAAATGCAGTGGATATGAAAATAAGTGATCCGTTTTGTTTAAGATTCTCTTCGAAATGAAGTTATTTTTTACCATTAGATTTTAGATCTAATGATCCATATATAATATATAAATATATAATATATGTTAACCTTTTGTTTAAACTTTAGAGAATGTTTTTGACATTTATATTTTTTTAAAAATATATAATTTTTTTCTGAATTAATATTTTTATTAAGCTCATTTTTTCCAAACGAATAATATCTATATCTACTCCCAATATGAAAATTATTCGATTCAATTACTCATCTCATATCTAAATTATATTCGGAGCTGATACGAATTATCTCATTAACTATTAAGATCGAAACTAAAAAATTTATATCTACTCTATTTACAGGCCTACTTTCTGACTAGGGGTGTAAATTGGACCGGGCCGGCCCGGAGGCCCGCAAGCCCGGCCCGGTTTTAACCGGGCTTGGGCCGGGAAAATAAGCCCGTTAAAGTTTTTTGGCCCGGCCCAGAAAAAAATAGGGCCGGACTTGGGCTTTGTGCGGCTCGGCCTGGTCGGCACGCCAGTCCAAAAAATATAAATATAATTTATATTAAGTATAAATTTTATATTTAGAAAGAGAATTATATATATTTTCTACAATAAATCTACTCAAAAACATAATCTTTTACAAGTTAAATGTTAATATAGATATAAGTAAAATATATATTATTTTTTATAGATATATTATAGTATATATATTAAAATTATATATTATATAAATAAAAATAATATTTTTCTGAACTTTCGGGCCGGACCGAGCTTTTCCTGGGCCGGGCCGGGCCACCCATACCGGGCCTAACCCCGGGCCTAGGCCGGGCCTAGCAAGGCCCGGTCCAGGTCCGGCCCATTGATACCCCTATTTCTGACTACATTGAGGTGGACAGTTATTACCGGCTAGTACCAACAAATGACATCATGTTAATATGGATATTTCTCTCATCTATCTGAGATTGATAATAATCGTCCACCCCTACGGGAGCAATAAATGCCTTTTTGATACTAAGATAACCTTGATAAAGAAAATTTATTCACTCTGATAAATGGAGAGTTGTTTTGATACTCTAGATAACTTATCCGAACTTTATCACCAATAACAGCGGAAAAGTCCAGATAATTTTATCTTCTCTCTTAGATATGTTGAAATTACCAATCTTAATAATTTTATCTGTCAAATCAAAAATTTTATAAATTAAGTTATCTTATCTATGGATAATTTTATCTACAGATAGACTATTAGATTATCAAATGACTCTTACTTTCTCAAATAAATATAAAGATCTGATAAGTAATGATACTGATTAGGAATCATTGATCAGGAGCCATCCATTAGGCCCAACCGGCGGTACGACAGACTAAAGGGAGTCATTGATCAGGAGCCATTCATTCCGTGGTTTCAATCAGACAGGCCTGTCGTGGTACTCTCGGTTGCGATCTGTTGGCGGAGAAGTGAGCTGGAAGCCTGGAAGTAGGGGTCTTCGTCGGTTCGATTTGATCAAAGTTGATTTATTTTTTACTAACTCTTCGAATTGAATAGAATTAGAGGGCAATTTGAACTAAATCGGTTCGGTCCAAATTAAAATTTAAATATAATTACATTTATTAATATTTATATATTGAAAGTAAGAATAAAATTTAAAAAAAGTGTTAATCATATAATTTTTAATACTTATAATATTATTATATAAATATCATATAAATATATTTAAAGTAATTTATTCAATTTATACTGTTCAATTTGATTTCATACTTTGTAAAATTAAATTAAACCAAAATGAGGTATAAACCAAACTGAACCCGCCAATTCGATTTGATCTGGTTCAATTTTCGATTTAGATCGAATTATAAATACTCTTAGCCACTTCAATGTCTCGGTTGTAACTTATAATGCGTGTGTGGGCGGATCCCGATCCATATTAGACCCAATAAAAAAGACTTTAAATGGATAAGATGTCCAACAAATACTTCTCCCAACATTACAGGAGAACCAACATTTAGCAACGAATATATGTCCGCGGCTGACAATTCAAGGACAAAAGAGATATAAGGCAGCGGCTATTGTAGACCGCTGCCATACAACCGTTTTGTCCGCGGTTAGGTGTAGGCGCTGATAAAAGTGCAGCATACGTCAGCGGCTAAAATTTAACCGCGACAAATGTTGCGTTAAGGTCGCGGCTTTATTTAACCACGGACATATATTCTTCAGCGCTAAATACGAATATTGGTCGGTCGACCGATAATGCATATTCGGTCGACCGACGTTTACACTGCTAAAATTATAATCTGCACTGGGTAGGTCGGTCGACCGATATATTATAATCGGTCGACCGATTCCGGTTGCGATTTCGTCCGTTCGGTTCGGTCGCGACCGGCCCACTTTCTATCAAACCAAACCCCCTCCTATATATGTTAGGGTGGGTGGGAAACATCTCACATAAGTTCTCCTCCATCTCTCCAGCCCCCAAGGTGCTTTTCTTGCCCTAGAACTCTTCCCTCCTTCTCCATTGCCTCCATCTTGCCCTAGAACTCTTCCCCCCTTTTCCATCTTTCCCTTCTTACCCAAGAAATCTTCTCCATCTTCATCTACTTGCCTTAGAACTCTTCTCCCCTTCTCCATCTTCCTTCTCATTTCCCTCACCCCTTCTCCATTTTCCTTCTCATTTCCCTCACCCCTTGTCCATCTCCGATGCCTCGGATGCGCCATTGTCGTTCGGTCTCGAGTCGTCGCCGCCACGTTGGTGAAGGATCAGGGGCGGCTACACAAGTTCCCTTGGCTCCTGGAGAGTTGTTGGTTGAAAGAAGAAGGAAAATTCTGCCCCTCTCGATATGTGGACTTCGACAATCTAGACAATACGGAGCCCATGCTCAGTCTTCTATTTGCAACACAAGGGGGGTTCACTTCATGTCTAGCCATAGAGTCTATTATCCAGATTTTGTTCAACAATTCTATGCAAATTTATATACAAGCAACAACAGACTATTTACTGCTGTTAATGGAGTTGAGATTCACGTGAGTGATATAGTTCTTAGTCATGCATTAGAGATTCGAAATGCTGGTTATTTAGTGGAACATTCTAGTATTATGATAGTGATATGTGCCAAGTTTTGTTGGGAAAAGATCCGGCACCTTGGATGGCACATCATGCTTTGATCAATGCAAATCATTTTCCACCACTACAGAGGATCATTCACCACATGATCACCACTATACTTTTTCCAAAAGGTGGATCTCGGGATGAAGTCACTCGAGTGCACAAATGTATTTTTCACTGCTTATTTCACAATGTACCACTGTGTTTACCTGAGATGATGGTAACGCTGATCAAGTTAGTAAAGAATCAGAGAAGAAGATCTCTACCTTATGCAGCCCAACTTACGGCTGTGTTTGAGCATGCTGGCATTGACCTCACCAATGAGCGAGCAGAAAATATTTCTGTCTCCATGGTCTACAATGAAACCAACATCATGAGGTTCATGATTATTACAGGAATGTTAATGGACAATTCATGAGAAGGCACTGATGACCCTGGTGAAGACAGTCAAGAAGAAACGGAAGATGAAGGCGAAGGTGAAGCACAAGGTGAAGATGATAGACATGAAGAAGAAGAGCATTTGGCTCCTATGGAACAAGATTTGCCTCCTTCGGCTGCCGGAGGTGATCATGACTTCTAACTGCGGATCTAAGGTAGCTTGACCAGGCTTGAGGGGGAGATGGAATCTATTCGGGAGAAGTTCGGCAAGTGGGCGACACAGTCAGGAATCTCTCTAGAGAACTTGCTGAGTTGAGAGTTAGCCACCAGGGCCACATGGACTCCCAGTCTCAAATGTTACGGGAAATCATGGGTTATTTGCGACCTTCTCAGAATCAGCCTCCTTCTGAGTGATTCCTTAGCTGTTCTATGATGTCTACCTTTGCTTTTCGTATCCTACTCTCGCCTCTTTGCTGTGACAAAAGGGTGCTCTTTATGTAATAGCTACAATATGTCTATCATATTTTCTGCTTCATCTGTATATGTGTGATTGCTTGATGCACTTTATGGTATTGCTTGATGACAAAACGAGGCTCAACACAAAACTGCTTAGCTTAGCATGAACTTAACTCTACCTTAGTTTAGTGATTCATATATACACAAATTAAGTGAACATATCCATCAGGCAAGAGGATAGCGTAGGTGTTGCAAACAATAGATTGCCTTGATCGGTCGACCGACCAATAGAAATCGGTCGACCGCCTGTCTCACTTCTGCCAGCCAAAATGCGCTGAGTAGATCGGTTGACTGAAAACCAGAAATCGGTCGACCGACTAACTCACTGCTGCCAGCCAAAGTGCACTGAGTAGATCGGTCGACCGAACACTAGAAATTGGTCGACTGACTAACTCACTGCTGCCAGCCAAAATGCACTGAGTAGATCGGTCGACCGAACACTAGAAATCGGTCGACCGACTAACTGCACTGAGTAGATCGGTCGACCGAACACTAGAAATAGGTCGACCGACTTCTTCACTGCTGACAGCCTAAATGCACTGAGAAGATCGGTCGACCGACCACTATATATCGGTTCGATCGACTTTCTCACTGATGCGTGGCAGTGACTTTCTAGTGTTTTCAATTACATATGGCAGCGGCGGTTAGCCGCCGCCATAAATGTAAATGGTAGCGACTTATTTTAGCCGCCGCTAAATACTAATATGGCAGCGGCTATACAGCCGCTGCTATATTTTCGCCTCTCCCCCGCCAACCAAAAACACCACTGCGCGCCATATATATCGCTCGTTCTCTCTCTCTCTCTCTCGCTCGTTCTCTCTCTCTCTCTTCCCGAAGATTGGCGACGCACCGACGCCTTCCTCTCCCTCCGGCGACGCACCGACGACGGACGGCAGGCGGTGGCTCCGGCGACGCCCTCATCTTCGGCGGCTGTCCCCACCCCCTACGGTGAGCCTCCGGCGCCCCCACCCCTCCCTCCCCCCGCCCCTTCCCTCCGGCGGCCCCCTCCCTTCCGGTGGCCCCTCGCCCCCACGGTGCCCCCTCGCCCCCACCGCACCCCTCGCCCCCTGCGCCTGCCACCCCCCCTCCCCCATTCAGCCACCACCCCCAACCCTCCGGTGGCCCCTCGCCCCCACAGTGCCCCCTCGCCCCCACCACACCCCTCGCCCCCCACTGCGCCTGCCACCCCCCCCCCCATTCATCCAGCCACCAACCCCCACCTCCGGTGGCACCTCGCCCCCACGGTGCCCCTCGCCACCACCGCACCCCTCGCCCCCACTGCGCCTGCCACCCCCTCCCCCATCCAGCCACCACCCCCTCCCTCCCGGTGGCCCCTCAACCCCACGGTGCCCACCACCGCACCCCTCGCCCCCACTGCGCCTGCCACACCCCCCCCCATCCAGCAACCACCCCCTCCCCTCCGGTGGCCCCTCACCCCACGTGCCCCCAACGCACCCTCTGCCCCCACTGCGCCTGCCACCCCCTCCCCATCCAGCCACCACCCCCCTCCCCTCCGGTGGGCCCTACTTGAGGGCTGTAATGAAATTTCTCCTCAGACATGAGGGCTGTAATGAAATGTACTTGTTCAAAGTGATCACCTACTTCAGCTCTTTACACAATAATCTGCTACCTGCAGATCCCAATTGTTCTTCTGTCTTGGCGTTTACATCTCTTTTATGTACAAAGCTCAAGTGTTTAGTTACAAAGTAGGACATTGTACTCTTAAATGAAGTAGGATATATACAACTGAGGTAAATGTTGGAGAACCGTATAGGTTATCTCATATCAGAAAAATCAAATGAATTCTATTGCTTATATATATAGCTTGAGCCTTAAAACTTCAACACTTAAGTTTTGTAGATTTTTACATAATATTAGAGCAGGTCAAAACCCATTACGATAATTTCACCATCTCATTTTAATTTTCACGCTCATCTTGCAGCGTGAGGAGGAGTGTTAGAGAACCATATGGGTTATCGAAAAAATCAAATGGATTCAGTACTTTATAGTTGGATCTTAGAACCTAAACACCTAAATTTTGTGAGTTTACAGTAAACAACTTCTCTTTCTCTCACACCACAGTTCTTGAGATTGCGTATTAAGTAGAAAAAAAAAATCTTGTGTGTTCATTTATCTCAGAAAATGAGTGCTTGCACTTCTGCTTCCTCTGTATGTATGTGTCCCAGTTTGTTGGGGTATTAGTAGATGTATTACGTTAGAAGAATACCCTTTTCACATGTCATGTTATCGTGCACTGCCATGCAACCTCTGCATGATACCTTGCCAATATTGTATATTCATACTTCTTATACTAGGAGAGTTTAAGATTCTTAGTATGCTTGTATTGTTCTACCACTTTAGTTTACATTTCTTAAATAATTAGGGTAAGTACATGTTCAGGGTTTAAATAATTAGGGTTAGTACCATTTCAGGGTTAGAAATAATTAGGGTAAGTATCATTGTGGCTTGGCATGGGGACTCCTTGTCTTCCTACACTCTTTTGACTCTAGCTGCAAAAGTGATGTCCTACCTGCAATGGTAAATCAAGAAGAGGGGTGAGGGGGAGGAATTGATTTCCCAAATAAAAAAACACTAATCATACTAACTCAAACGATTGAAAAATCTCCCTACTTAGCACAATGAATTTAACTCCTAATCATACTAAGGTGGTTTGATTATACAATCCACATCCACTCCCATGATGTGAGGCTTAACACGCTAACCTTGTGAAGACACTTACAAGATTACCCCACACACACATAGAAGCCAATCTCCATGATGATACCTCTGTACCATCAGCACACACACATGATGACTGTTTCTACCACAGATTTTAGTAGACTTCAAGAGTACATTCGTTCTGTAATAACTTGATCACCAGGTTCAAGACTTGTGTTAGGTTATATACTTTTACTGTCTTTTGATAGTAATGTCATATATCGAGCTAAAGTATTGAATTGTAAATGTGGAATGTATATGGACATGTATATGTGTGTGGAATGTATGTGTGAAATGCTCCCGGTATAGAGGAGGTGATGTCGAATATTTTTTTGAATTGTCGGTTAATTCATATTATTCGATACAACATAGACATCGTTTGGGTACAAGTTAGGCTGATGGTTATTGTCAATGCAGAACTATTGCATCTAAAAATGGCAAGACTCGATAAGAGTTGGATGCAATTAGAGATCGTTTGGATCCTAGATATGAGAAAGAGTAGATGGTTTTGGAATTTGCTTTGATGAGCAAAGACAATGTTTAGACATGGACAGAATTATGAGTTCATACCATGTCCATGTCGTAACTGTGTTAACGGAGTGAAGTTATCCCGGAGGATGTTGAAATTCATCTTAAAGTAGATGGAGTTTTGGACACGGTTATACCAATTGGGTATGTCATGGAGAGGCACAGTAGTCATGTTCAGCAAGTTAGCCCGTCTGTTAATGAAGCACAAATGAAAGTGCAGATTGATACAACAATAGAAATGTTGCATGAGTTACAAGAGGCTGAAATAGAGGAAGAACAGAGGAACATGAACCAAAATGAGAAAGCAAGAGATTTTTATCAATTATACACTACAAGAAAATGCGCTTTTAGAGACCGAATCTGAGACCGAATTTTTCAGTCACTATTCGGTCTCAAATTTGGACCGAATTGTGACTGCAGGAAATCGGTCGCTAAATAAAGATATTAGAGACCGATTAAATTTCAGTCATAATTCGGTCACTAATTAGTGACCGAATTGTGACCGAATTTGCAGTCTCTATAAATGGGACCGATTAAACTCGGTCACTATTCGGTCCCTGAATAGTGACCGAATAGTGACCGAATTTATTTCGGTCACAATTTTCACGGACTTGGCGCCAATATGAGAAATTTTGTGACCGAATTTTGCTGGTCACTATTCGGTCCCTATTTAGGGACCGAATAGTGACCGATATTGATCGATCTCTAGTGTCCCTATATCTCCCCCCCACTCGCGCTCCGTCTCTCTCCTCCATCCCGACTCTCTCTCTCTCTCCCTCGTCGACGCCGAACTCGCGCCACCACCGGACCAATTCGACCCCGTCAAAGCCGTCGATGCCCGTCTCCTTCCCCATCAAGGACCTCCGTCCCTAGCGTCGAGATCCTACTTCGCCTCATTCCACTACCCCTTCAACAGGGCGTCGGTCCGCCTGCCCACCGGCGCCGGCGCCGGGCTGCCCCCGCGGCGGAGACTGCTCGTCTGCCACGACATGGCGGGAGGCTACCAGGACGACAGGTGGGCGCAGGGGGGAGCCAACCCCGACCCCTACGCGATCTGGCACTGGCACCTCATGGACGTGTTCGTGTACTTCGCACACGACCTGGTCACGCTGCCGCCGCCGTGCTGGACGAACGCTGCTCATAGCCACGGCGTCAGGGTGCGCCCTTCGTCACTGAGTTCCACATGCCCACACTCTGTCACATTTTTCACTTATCTAACCAATATGGTAGGTGCTGGGGATGTTCATCACTGAATGGGACAAAGGCAGAGATATTTGCAAGACGCTGCTGGCATCAAATGAATTTGCTCGGATGTATGCTGAACGGTTAGCGGAGCTTGCCGCTGCACTGGGATTTGATGGTTGGCTGGTGAGTGCCTTTTAGTGTGTCCACCCTCTACAACCTGACTTTTTGCTCTCTAACACAGTCTGTGATGCAGCAGCTGTTTCCTTTTGAGAGGAAATTGACTTCCTTGTTCCATTTACATAGCAAAGGATGGGTAATCATTAACTTTCGTAAAACCTTAAGCACGATTTATTTTCTGTCTATGTCAATCGGCTATGTCAGTCGAAGGCATTTTTCATTGTAGGGAGACTTGTCATCTGCAGAGTGATCTGACATTTAGCTGAAAGTGTTTGGAATCTTGATGTTTCATTCTTTGAGTTAGATATTTAGATCTATAAGAAGGTCTGCAGATAGAAACTATCAGATGTGCAATAGTGTTAGGCATAATATTTACAATGGAATAATGACATTTCGTTTATGATTTGCTTCTGAATGCTTCTTGCTTCTCCACTGGAGAGAAGTATTGATGTAGAACTTTTACCTGCAGATCAACATAGAGAATCAACTGGACACGAACCAGATACCCATCTTGAAAGAATTTCTAATCCATTTGACTCAGACAATGCATGCCTCTATGCCTGGATCACTAGTCATATGGTGAATTTAAGATTCTTTAACTATTGCGCCTTTTACATTGTTATTTTGTGTCTTGATGCTCAAGGAAAAAGGAAACTTCCACTAAATCTTATCTGCCTTTATAAGATCAAATGCTTATCCTCTGTCATGCCTGAACTTTCAATGGACAAATTTTTTTTTTGAGCCACTTTCCATTCTTGGTCTGAACTTTACTTTCAGACAAGTCGTTTTAATGTATATTCTAAATCCCATGATGGTTTTAATGTATCTTACTTTTCTTTCTTTTTCTGTTAATATGTATCTTTACATTACTGTGAGTAGCTTTTAATGGCTACCTATGTATCTTTCACATCCTTTTTTTGAGTTCTGAACAATACTTTTAATATTTATCTTTCCAAGGATTATTCCTGGAAATAATTAAAGGAGATTTGAAAGTATCTATGACAAGAAAAACAGACATGTAAGGCTGTCTTGGTGGATTATTTCAAACCAACTTCCTTGTATAGGATATGAGCTTTTCACCATGTTATAAGATGCATTCATGCACCTTGGTTTATAGATCTTGGAAATGAGGACAACTCTCACTGTTTATGTTACGTCTTCTGCCAGCATGGAAATCATTCCACCCGTCATTGTTGCCAATAGGGCTGTCAAAGTGAACCTAGACCTATTTGAACACTAAGATTATGTGTTTAGCAAACCTATTCAACCCATAACAGTCCATTATCTTATGTTATGTAGAAATTTAATCAAATTTCTGTGAATCTGGTCTAGGAATTGGAAACCTACTGGCATGTATTAGAATTGAAGCTAAGCAAATTCCCTTTTTCGGCCAACTGGACAATGTCATTGCGCAGTAACTTTCTTGGGACTGATAAACCCAGACCCTTATGCTTAGATTTCATCCTTGGGTGCCAACAATGTAGATGTCAGATCACCCCAAAAATCTCAAAACCAAAAAATGTTGGTTGCCACTTTTTAATGTCATTTTTTGACATTTTAGATCAATAAACATCTGAAAACCAAGTAGAGGGAATATGAGGAAAAATAGCTACCATTTAAACAGAGGGAATTCGCATGACGAATGTTCCACAGCTATTTAACAACCAGGGGCAGTTGGATTTGGTGAAGATTTCCCTTGCCAAGGTCACCTTCAGCTTGATGTTTTACAGATCGTACATACTTTAAACATATGTTATACCAGTTTATTTCAGTTTCTAATGGATATTTGGTAATAATAGCCTGATGGGTTTACTTTCCTGACCACAGGTTTACCTAGGATATTTTCCTATGAGTAATATTTTTCCTCAACTCTCCATAAACATCCATTTTTTTATAACAGTTGATGCATGCCAAATCAAGTTGAAGTAACCATGTAGTGAACATGAAGCAATACTGGCTAACAATTACTTTCAGGCCACCTCAGCCAAACCATGTAACTTTCTTTTGGTTAATTATCATTTAAAATCAGTAAATAATGATATGTAGAATTTAAAGTAATCAATATTTTCCTGAGTATATTTGGGGTTCAGTGTAATACCCCCAGATTTTAAATACCATGTTTTACTTAGAAATTCTTGTTTATGCAAACCGATTAGGTTTAAATTGTGATATTTAGGATTAAGGGTATGTTTAAGATACTTTATCATACCCGGTACTACTTTCGGTCGTGCGCACCCCGACAGGGCGACACCGGAAAACTGTAACGAAAATAAAATTTAAGAACACCATAATTCTTAGAAAATTATGGAGATATTAAAAATGCAATTATTCGGAATTTTTGACGCACAGATTTTGAGATTAAGTCGACGCAACTATTTTTGGGGTGATTTTTCACCCAGTGTAAAATAAATTCTAAAAATTAAACTAAAATCATGATAATTTGTAAAATCATCATATTAGTCTATGTTTGAAATTTCAAGTTAAACGGATATCATTAGGACATCTAAATATGAAGATCTTTGGCCCAGATGATTTATGGGCTATTTACGGCAGGGATTTCTTTTGGGTTTTTCCTGGAGTTACGTGTAAGGCTTAGGAGAAGCCAACACACATTAGGATAAGGTTTAGCCAAGGAGTGGGGCTATCATTAAGGTTACTTACGTGTAACCAAAGAGTTTGTTGCATGAGATAGGTGGCCTCACATGGTTTAGGAAGGCTTACACCAAGACACGTCCATGGCTAACGTGCCCAATTTGCAAAGGAACTTGGGAGCTATATAAGCTTCCCAACACCCATCGTATACATCTTTTCCAACACTCTTGTTCTTTCTAGTCTGCTGTTGCTGTGGTTTCAAGCCTGGTGTTGGTAAATTGTGGTTGGGGTTGTATGCCTTGGAGCCATTTTTGCTGGAGGTGTAGCTGCCGAAGTCCCTGTTTCAGCAATCTTCTTATTTTCCTCATCTTGTTACTGTATTGATCTCTAAACTAAGAAGAAGAAGAAGAACTTTTGTTCTTTTTCAGATCAGGTAGGTTCTCACCTTTCCCTTGAACTTCTAGTCTCTACTCATGTTGAAAGAATTTAGCTTCATACGAGTTGCTTTTGGAGCATGCTAATCAGTCTCGGTTAAGTTCGTACACGAGGTTGTTATCTCAGATTCTTTTGTTTGATTCCCTAAATTAACTTTGGAAGTATATGATTACCAAAGAGGAGTCTCCACTCCTTTCACACATTAAGTAGGTTTCTAGCTTCTTCTTCCATCCATGATCCAAGTTAAGTTATCAAGTTTTGCTAAAAATTTCGATATCCTAGAATATTGTGATTTCTTCCATTCGGATGTTCGTACCTCAAACCTTGATTAGGAACATTAGATATCTTGTGTTTTAGTGATCATATTTTAATAATCTCCCAATAATTCATTACTATCAAGACCACACTTCCAACAATATACTATGTTTAGTTTTCAGCTAGACAAGTTTGAATTGCAAACCTCTCATTTTGTCTCGCTTGTTCGGTTTATAAACTACTTGTGAGAACCATGTTTAGACTCTTCTGTTTGATATACATCATGCCTTGACTCATAGGTTCCATGGTTAGCATGATTAGAGTGCATTCAAAGTCATTTTTGAGTGAGCAACAAGCGGCTGTCGACAGACAACCCATAGCTGTCGACAGACCAGTTTTCCTGAGCTCGGGATAACTGGGACTGTGTGCATCTGTCGACAGCCATATGGTTGCTGTCGACAGATACACACAGTCCAGAAAATTAGAGTTCTGTCTGCCGTCGTCTGTCGACAGCACCTTCTGGCTGTCGACAAATGCATTGCTGATTTGGATTTCTGCACTCTTTCTTGTCCAAATTCATGCTAAAACTTCATCCTAAAAGCCAAGGAAGTTACCCTCTCATTTACCTTGATATTTACTGTCATAGTACTTCAAAGTTCACCCACTTTGGGTACCTTAACTTTCCTTGAATTGTTTCTAAAGTTGTCAATTACGAATAGTACTCCGATTGAGTCTATTCTTCGATATTCAGTAATTGAGGTTGTAAAACTTGACCACTTAAGAGTTCATATGTTTGAACACCTTATGAGATATGAATACTTGTGATGACAACTGTGTACCCTCATTTTCTTGGGTTTTATGTGATTTAAATCTTCCGAAGTTGTCAGCTTTGAGTCATCACCTTGTCTCAACTAATTGTCTTTCTTATTTTCTTGAACTCTGAACTACTTTGTCACCAAGATATTTGTATTAATCATAAATCAAATCTCCCTTTGGATTTCTCATTTCCGTTATGCTCATGAAAAGAAATTTATGATTTGAAGACAGTGCTCTCTTCAAAAGAGGGTTTAGGATCACATGTGGTAGCACCAGCCACTTGTGATCAGCTGAGGGCGACAGTTTGTAGGTAAATCCAAGTCAATGGACTGACGATGGTGGGTAATAAACCCCGTTCTTGCGCAATGAACAAGATCTAAGGTGCTGGAATCGCCTAGGCACTGAGGATGGTATATTACGTCTATATAGTAACCTCTTGAGAGCAGTGATGCCTGTCGAATTTGTTTCCAAATTAAGTTATGGTCTGAATTCTGAAAGACAAATGTGACTTTTATTCTGTGATTTGTTGGAGCTCATTATGAAATCAATTTGAGCTATATGTTTCTGTTAAGTATGAAATTCATGAGCAATTATGTTTGTTCCACATATGCACTATTTGAATAATCATTCAGTTCTGCAAATTGATACTTCTACTCTATGTTTACTTATACCTACTGAGTCCTTTCGACTCATGCCTTTGTTTCCTTCAACCCTTTCAGATTGAAGGTGTGTATAATCTCAGCTACATGTGAATCCTATTTCCGCTGCGGATGACGAAGAAATGAAGAAGAATAATGTAGTTTTAGTAGTTTCTTTTAGTTGATAATGTATTAAGTTAGAAAGAGAGAAGCTTGACTTTTGTTTAAATAATGAATGTTAGTACTTTGAGACCTTATGTATTGTAATGTGTTCCAAGTTACCTTTGTGGAATGGTTTGCCAGTTTTGTGCAAAGCGCGGATATATCTACCCATAACGAAAGTTTGTGGCGTAACCCCTCTTCCGGTCAAAGGTTACGTATGTATTTGTGTGATGTTGGAAGAGGGTGTTACAGAGGTGGTATCAGAGCAAGGTTATGGGTGATAGATATTTCTGTGACCATTTTCACAAAGGAAATAAATAAAACATTTGTGTGTATTCTAGAATCTTTAAAGATCATTTTGGTTCTAACAAAATTTAAGTAGTTAGTATGAATTAATTGGATGTGTTTGATGGTGTTCCAGGAAATGGCAGACAAAGGGAAAGCTATCGACACATCCAGTGAGGATAGACATGAGGAAAGCTTTAGGGAGGAAGTTCACAATGTCCCATTGACCGGAAATTCTCAAGAAGGAAGTACTGGGACTCCTGATTTTGCTACTTTTATGCAGTCATTTCAGGGAATGGTGCAAACACTAATGAAGAACCAACAAGATGTAGGTGGAGAAAGAATTTCTGGAGCATCATTGTTAGAGAAATTTAAGAGGATGGGACCTCCAGCCTTCAAAGGAAGCATCCAACCTGAAATTGTAGAAGGATGGGTTAGAGAAATGGAAAAGATATTTAAGGCGATTAGATGTGAAGAAGAAGACAAAGTCACATTGGCGACTTATATGCTTCAGGATAGAGCAGATGAATGGTGGCAATCTGCCATGAGAAATGCATTCAGAAATAGAGAAATAACATTAGTTGGGGAGAATTCCTGAGAGAGTTGTATGAAAAATACACTCCACCACATATCAAGGATAGGAAGGAAGTGGAATTTTTGCAATTGGAACAAAAAGACATGATGGTGGCAGAATATGAAACAAAATTTACTGAACTGGAAAAGTGCACCTCACATTTGTGATAATGAACTTAGAAGGGTAAAGAAGTTTGTGAGAGGATTGAAACCCAGTGTGAGGAGTAGGGTAGCTCCACTAGATCCCCAAAGTATGGCTATGGCACTAAAGACTGCATTTATAGTGGAATCTGAGTTTGAGGAGTATATGAAAAACAAAGAAACCAATGGGGGTAAGAAGAAAAATGTGTATAACAAGGAAACGAAAGGTCAGAAGCGAAAAGTCGATTCAACCAAGCAGCAAGGAGAACAGAAAAAGAGTTGGCCCGTGTGTGTTCAATGTGGAAGAAGACACCCCGGTGATGAATGTTGGAAAGTAGCAGGGAAATGTTATGGATGTGGTCAGAAAGGGCATATGATTAAGGACTGTCCACATAAAGCAGACCAGTCAAAAGCGCAAAAACCACAACCTTACTTCCAGCAAGCCCCAAGACAACCACCCAAGGGACCAGCTAGAGTCTTCGCTCTGACAAAGGAGGAAGCCCAGGACACCCCTACAGTAGCTGAAGGTATTCTCCTAACCGAAAATATGTATGCTAGAGTGTTATTTGACCCTGGAGCTACACACTCTTTTATTTCTCGGGTATTTGTTAATTCTATGTCTCGGAAACCAGAGAAATTAGTAGGAAGCATGATACTTGACTGTCCTACTGGTCAAATAGCTACACTTACCTCTGTTATTCCAGAAATAACTCTGAAAATAGGAGAATGTGAACTTACTGCATATGTATATGTACTGGATAACATGCAAGATTTTGACATTATACTGGAATGGATTGGTTAGCAGAAAATCATGCCGTATTAGATTGCCGTAAGAAAGTCTTAACATTTAAAAGGCCGGGATTAGCAGATTTCAGCTATACATGTCCAAAGAATAATGGAAACAAGATGACTATATCAGCACTTAAAGCCATGAAATGGCTGAGAAATGGTTGTCAAGGTTATCTGGCAAGTGTGATGGCCATATCAAATGAGCATAAACAGTATCAGTTCAAGATATTGAGGTTGTAAAAGAATTTCCAGATGTCTTTCCTAATGACTTATCTGGATTACCTCCAATTAGAGAAATTGACTTTACTATTGAACTTTTACCTGGAACTTTGCCTATATCCATAGCTCCTTACAGAATGGCACCAGCTGAGTTGATAGAATTAAAGAAGCAATTGCAAGACTTATTAGACAAAGGTTTTATTAGACCAAGTGTGTCACCATGGGGAGCACCGGTATTGTTTGTGAGAAAGAAAGATGGATCTCTTAGATTATGTATTGATTATAGGAAATTGAATCAAGTCACAATCAAGAACAAATATCCATTACCTAGAATTGATGACTTGTTTGATCAACTCCGGTCTGCTACAGTATTCTCTAAGATCGATTTAAGGTCGGGGTACCATCAATTGAGAGTTAAAGAAGATGATATTTCTAAGACTGCATTTAGAACCAGATATGGACATTATGAGTTTTTAGTACTCCCCTTTGGATTGACTAATGCACCTGCGGTATTTATGGATTTGATGAACAGGGTATTTCAGCCTTATTTGGATAACTTTGTGGTAGTATTTATAGATGATGTGTTGATATACTCATCTAGTGAAGAAGAACACAAAGAACATTTGAGAATTGTACTACAAACGTTAAGGAATCATCAATTGTATGCTAAATTAAGTAAATGTGAGTTTTGGCTCAAGGAAGTGAAATTTTTGGGTCATGTGATTTCTGGAAAAGGTGTGGCAGTAGACCCAAGTAAAATTGAAGCAGTTCTAAATTGGGAAAGACCCAAGAATCCATCAGAAATTCGAAGTTTCTTGGGATTAGCTGGCTACTATAGAAGATTTATTGAAGGCTTTTCTTCTATAGCTATGCCTTTGACTCAGTTAACCAGAAAAGAGACACCTTTTGTGTGGAATGAGAAATGTGAGGCCAGTTTTCAGGATTTAAAAGGGAAGCTTACCACAGCTCCGATTCTTACCTTACCTCAAGGATCGGGAGGATTTACAGTCTATACGGATGCATCTCAAAAGGATTGGATGTGTCCTTATGCAACATGGGAAAGTGGTAGCTTATGCCTCTAAACAATTAAAAGATCATGAAAGGAATTATCCGGCTCATGACTTAGAATTGGCAGCGATCATACATGCTTTGAAGATCTGGCGCCACTATTTATATGGGGAACAATTTGAAGTTTATACTGATCATAAAAGTTTAAAGTACATATTTTCTCAGAAGGAACTGAATCTGAGACAAAGAAGATGGTTAGAATTTTAAAGGATTATGATTTTACGGTGAATTACCATCCGGGTAAAGCTAATGTGGTTGCTGATGCTTTGAGCAGAAAGAAATCAAGAGCATTACAATTACACCAACAGTGGAAAGAAATTACAGATTTGATCGAATACTCACCAAGGTGTGATGCAGAAAATCTGATATTGGCACAATTGACAGTAAGATCAGCACTGATAGATAAAATTAGTGAAACACAGAACCAAGATCAGAAACTAAAAGAGATGGTAAATAACCAGGATACATCAGAGATGGTCAAGGGATAATTAGATTTCAAAACAGAATATGCATACCAGAGAATGAAGAAATTAAAAGTGAGTTATTGAAGGAAGGACACAAATCTCAGTATTCGATTCATCCTGGAAGCTCTAAAATGTATCAGGATCTGAAAAAGCAATTTTGGTGGCATGGAATGAAAAAGGACATAGCAGAATTTGTGAGTAAATGTCTAACATGTCAACAAATAAAAGCTGAGCACCAGAAGCCAGCAGGGCCTATGCAACTCATTGAAATTCCAATATGGAAATGGGAGCAGATAACTATGGACTTCGTAATGGGTTTGCCAAAGACAAGGAAGAAGCATGATGCTATTTGGGTGATTGTGGATAGATTAACTAAATCGGCTCATTTTCTAGCAATTACAAAGACACAATCATTAGAAGATTTGGCTCAATTGTATATAAAGGAAATAGTGAGACTTCATGGAATTCCTTTGTCGATAATTTCAGATAGAGATCCAAGATTCACTGCTAGATTTTGGAAAAGTCTTCAAGCAGCCATGGGTACACAATTAAAATTCAGTTCAGCATATCATCCACAAACCGATGGCCAATCAGAAAGAACTATACGAACACTCGAAGATATGCTAAGAGCATGTAGTTTGGATGGCGTGGTAGCTGGGATGATTACCTACCCTTGATTGAGTTTGCATACAATAATAGTTACCATACAAGTATTGGAATGGCACCATATGAGGCATTATATGGTAGACCCTGTAGATCACCCCTCTGTTGGGCAGAAGTGGGAGAAAAGAATCTCATTGGGCCAGAATTAATTCAGAACTGCTCAGAGAAAATCAAATTAATCAGGAAAGATTGCTAATAGCTCAAGACAGACAGAAGAAGTATGCTGATAGAAGAAGAAGGCCACTGGAGTTTAACATAGGTGATCATGTATTTCTAAAGATCTCTCCAACCAAAGGTACCATGAGATTTGGAAAGAAAGGAAAACTCAGTCCAAGATATGTAGGACCTTTTGAGATATTACAAAGAATAGGGGAAGTAGCATACCAATTAGCTCTTCCGCCCTCTTGGTCACACATTCATAATGTATTTCACATATCTATGTTGAGGAAATACATAATGGACCCCTCTCATGTAATCAGTTATGAGAAGTGGAAATACAACCGATTTAACCGTACAAGAGGAACCAGTGAAAATATTGGACAGGAAAGAACGAGTCCTCAGAAACAAAGCAGTTCCTATGGTGAAGATCTTGTGGAAAAGCGCGTTCATCGAAGAAGAAACGTGGGAATTGGAGCAAGAAATGAAAGAAAAGTATCCACAGCTATTCGGTAAGTAAATTTTGCCAATTTCGAGGACTGAACCATGTCCTTTCTTAGTAAACTGAACCATATCATTTTAAGTCTTTGCATAGACTTCTTGCTGCCGGTCAGTGGAATTTGGTTGCATCTTCTAAAAGAACTAAACTTGAACACTAATACGTATGTTCACACCAGGAGGCTCAGATCCTTGGTTCATGAAGGATGAAAAATTATATGTGAGTTGATGGTCGGCCTTCTGTGTGTATCCGATTCCTATGGTCATTGCTCTACCTGAGGACTCTATTGATGTTATGACTCTTGTAATACGTTACCTCTGCATTGTATATTTGAAGTTGTATTTTCTTTGCGCATTATTTATACATTATTTATGTCATTTAAATTGTTACAGTTGCTGGTCCTTCCTCTCTCCCTCCTCATGTAGCTGCAGGTATGTATATTAAAGTTGCACTTTGATTGTGCATTAATTCTTATGTCATAATTTTTTTGTAACATATGATGACAGGTTTTGTTTGGAACACGTGCGGAGATCGAGCTAGTTGCTTGCATCTTTTGAGGCTTTTTGTTTAGGTAAGATCCAGCGAGCCTGGGTGGTGGCTCATCTTTATTTAATCCAGCGAGCCTGGGTGGTGGCTCATTTTATTTAATCCAGCGAGTCTGGGTGGTGGCTCATTTTATTTAATCCAGCGAGCCTGGGTGGTGGCTCAACTTTTATATTTTGTGTGAATGCATGAATATATTTTTTGCAGGATGTGTGAATGCATTTAATGCAAGATGCAAACATGTACATAGGAATATCACTTGTACAAAACGTGGAACTTTCACGTAGAGGAAATGTACAGTACATCACAATTTTTTGTTTTTTGGCCATTGACAATGTCTGTCGCCTTTTCTTTCTCAAATGCAAGTACATTATGTCTGGGCATTATGATAGTCAAGTACTTATATTTCAAGAATTGTAAACATATAAAGGGCAAAATGAGGTTTCATCAAATTCTTTTAAACACAACAAAGATGGATAGTCAGAAAAAGAAACTGATATGTTAAAGGAAATCTGAATAAGTTAAGAACAAAATAAAACCTGTTGAGGCAGTGAGTAAGTGGACAGAAGCTGATTAGTAGGCTGGTTACCCTGCACATAAAAAAAATTTAACGTTCTCTTCGGTTCTGTAATATATTAAAAATTCTAAACATATGAACTCTATGAGAGATGAACAATTTGGAAACACCCATGATATATAAAAGGGTTTAGGGATATGTTTGTTTATCACTATTTTCTATCTTTTAGTGGATATGTTTGTGAGCTTATTAGGGAAATTCAAAAGGAGGAGCCAAAAGCAAGACCTGCTAAAAGCACCTCCCATGGCACCTGAAAACTTTGAACTTTGCTAGTTTTTTTTTTTCTAAAACAGGATTGAGATAGAAGAATTTGTCTAAATTTATGTTGTCAAGAACATAAGTACATTTATCTGCTCGACCTGGACGAGGACCTGTTCAAGGGGCTCGACCTCGAGAGCTTTTTTGAGGTTGGCTACTCTGCGAGGCTGAAAGATCTGATCTTTTCTCCTGCCGCATTGAGCTCAGCGCCTCCGACGGCTACAATGGCTTCTCCCCGCTGCTCACCAGGGCTGGGTTTGAGTTCTTGGAAGGGACAAAGCATCTCCCTAAGCCCTCCTTCTCTTCTTGTGTTTTTTCTTTCCTTAGATCTTATACATCAGTCCCCCCTGTAGAAAGGCAGGAAGAAAGTGGTAATATGGAGGGTTGTGATGTAATTTTTTTATCAGCATCTCTTCTATCTTACTTATTTGAAGATATAAAAGGTTAGTCTTATTAAAGTTCCCAATAACTATTTTTTTGTTTCATATAGTGCATGAGTTCTATTTTGCACATCTACACTGAGACTGTCCAAACAAAAGCAAACTCAATTTTTGTTTTTTTATTAAAGTTCCCGGTCACCAAGGTAATGGAAAGGTTTCCCCCCTCATTCAACAGATTTTCTTGACCTCCTTACCAGCCTATTTTTTTTTTTAATTTCGTTGCCTGCCTTGCTGCTTCTTTCTTACCTCTTCTTCCAGTCCACAACTTTCCTTATTTTAGTCCAAGTAGGAAGGTTTGAGTATATAAGTACTTGCTGCTCATCCAGTGAAAGTTTGTTCATTCTCTTCGCTGCCTTCTAGTGTAGCTCTTCCAGTGCTCCAAAAGGTGGCAGGGTAAGAGGCCCCATACCTTCTCTGCCTACCTTGCTTCTTCTTTCTTACATCTTCTTCCAGTCCACAATTTCAGATATTTCTTCACTACCTCCATCCAAGTCCATTTTGCTCTTAATTTAACCATTTAAGACCCTTACAAAGACAGTGAAATATATCCCTTGCTAGATGTTCATGCTTGTATGCATGGTTAAATAACTATAGAGTAGTTAAATAACATACTCTTTATCCTTATTTTAAGTTGGTGCCTTTGATTCTAAATAAACTTATAAGGCAGTAAGTAGTGACAGTAGAATGTGTATACAACTTTTCTGTTTGACCTACTGTATATATAGTTTGTGATAATTTGTTCAAAACATCCATGGCTTCTATATATGTATAGTTTGTTTTGCTTTGCATTTGGTATATATAGTTTGTATAGTTTGTTTTTAGTGCAACTGTTTGAATGAATTTCTGGATTAATTTTTTTCAAAGAGAACACTGTTTAGATGTTTGGAGAATTTGAGTTTTCAGTCAATCTGATTAATAGTAATGTGATCATAATAATATTGTGTGGACTTTGTTTTACATAGGCTAAAAGTATTATTAGTAATGTGATCATTAATTTAGTTTTCAGGTTCTTAAAGTAGCATGTTTATAAGGTAATCTGCAATCTAAAGTATATAATTTAGTAGCAGGTTTATAAGTTTTTAAGTAGCAACTTCTTAAGGTTTTAAGGAGCAGGTTGGCAGGTAAATTGACAGAGAGATAACCATTTGAAGTAAAAGACTAACTATATATGCTTATTCTCTGGGTAACATTATATATGCTTTTAATCATTGCCAACTATATTATTAGACATCAGGCTTGCTGATTATGTCAACTTAGATTTCTATAGATTCTATGTGTATGCATGAATTTTGTGACATCATGTTTGTTTATGAATTATAAGCTGTTTTGTTTTGGATATTCCTTATTTCAGGTTTTGAATTGTTTTCTGTCATATGTCCACACATAGAATTCAGGTATTCTGAACATAGAATTCTGAACATAGAATTTTGAAGTTCAGGTATTCTGAACATAGAATTCTGAGTAGAGTTTTGAAGTTCAGAAATTCTGAACTCTGCCCATCCTCTCTAAGGTCCCATCCAGACAAGAAAAGTAGTATTTTGAACATTTAGGGACTTGGCAGTTGGCACTGCTCAGAATTTCTGGCACATACTTTCATACTAACATCATTTCAGAATTTCTAAACTTCAAAATTCTGAACAGAGTAAATTCTAAACTCTGCTCAGAATTCTGTGTTTAGAATTCTGAATAGATTTAGAATTCTGAACTCTGTTCAGAATTTTGAAGTTCAAAAATTCTGAAGTCAGCTCAGAATTCTGTGTTTTTCATACTGAAACAGATAGACTAGAATTTAAATGGCTAAAATGGCAGAGTCTACAACCATGAGGAAGACAAGGCACTTGCAGAGTTAAGAGGCAAGGTTAAAATGGTGTACACATACTCAAAAGAAATGAGCAACTGTGATCTCGAGTCAAAGAGATGACTTAGGAAAAAACTTGTTTTTCAGTCCTATCACCGGCTGCTGCAAAAGGCAAATCGATTTTGAGCTCTGAGAGATTCACCAGTTCACCAGATTGAGGTTTCACTTTAAGCTGCAATAGAATTTTACCGCACGTCATTAATATTCCTCAAAGAATCTAAGAAAAAAATGAAGAGCTCCATAGATCTGCTGTAAACTGACTGGAAATAAAATTCAATGTACATCAACCAGCTTGTTCAAGTTTTGGCATATAGCTATGCCATATGATTTGTTTAGATGTCCACTCGGCAAGGTCAGAAACCAGCTTGTTCAGACTGGAACTGGTCCAGATCTGGTCCAGTTCTGGTGGCCAGTTTTAGAAAAGAAACGTCCAGGGGACTAGAATGAATTGACCTGGAATCATTCGATTGAAAGAGATGTGCTTAAAATTTGTTGCAAATGCAGTGTGGAAATGAAATAAACTCAATTTTACTAGCCAAGTGTGCTTAATGAGGATCCAGCCAGGCTGGCGATTGGGGTTTTGGGTGCTGATTGATAGCCCTACTTTAATCAAGAAATATCTCATTGAGTGGGAAGCTGATGACTTGTTTTCTAAGAGGCTAGTTTTTTTGTTGAAAGGTGTTTTCTAACAGGCTAGTTACTAGTTAGTCATTTCTGAATCTATCTTTTTCAGATGCATACTTCTGTATGAGGCCTATATTTTTCATCTTGACAAGATATGTCATCCATTACCTTTTGGAAGAAGTAATGTCACATGTAAGATGCTCCAAGCTGTTGGGAAGAAGCTACAGGCCAATTTAAGGTTCTCCAGTTATTAAATTTTTCTGAAAACTGCAACATTTTATACAAATTAGGATGGGAAAGATGAGCTTGGCAAAAGGATGGGAAATATGAGCTAGGATCTGATCAGTCTGCCAACATTTTA
The DNA here is from genome assembly GCA_014218235.1 of Colocasia esculenta. Taxonomy (NCBI): domain Eukaryota; kingdom Viridiplantae; phylum Streptophyta; class Magnoliopsida; order Alismatales; family Araceae; genus Colocasia; species Colocasia esculenta. Next base: position 151,764,989 of record CM024762.1, read on the forward strand.
TACAAATTAGCCAATCCATGTCAATTTTCTAAGCTTCAGTGATTATTGGTTGATTTTTATGATAGCATTTCTTTCAGGATGGATAAGCAAATTTCTTTTTATAATACTCCGAGTTGCATGCTCGGCTGGTGCAAATTTCACTCCACACATCATCACTGTTCCTTCTGGCGAGGTATACATTATAGTATAATGTATAATCTTATCAAAAATTTGGTTTGTCTCAAAACACATCTATTGGGTTATGCAATATCTAAAATCAGTTGAACATTTTCCAGATGCTTTGTCAAATGTGCTTAGTCCAACACCAATAGCAAAAATAGGATGCCCCTTACAACTGTTTACTTAATAAAATTGGTGGCACAATATGCTTTCTTTTAGAAAAATCACTTAAAACAATAATGATAGGAATAATACTATGTCACACATGCAAAAAAAAGCACTGTAGGAGGGATACCCTCAGGAGAAGCACTTTGCGTCCGGTTGGCCGGACAACAAGCATTTCCCTACCCTCAGTAGTAAAGAATTCAAGCTTTTGGGTTGACAACCATAGAGTTTCATGCACAAGACAATTGAATGGAAGCGGGAATTACATAACAGAAGCAAATTATATTGAATTTTCACATGTGAAGGTACTCAATCAAAATTGACGTATTATATTGGACTTTCTGCTTGTATCTTTGTGGGTCTATCATTATTTTCATTCTTGTAAGATGTTGTCCACGGTTCTGATATCATGAGTGCCCATCTTTTGGTTTTTTTTGCAGATTTTGAATTGCAAAATGTACCATGATAAATGTGAGAATTCTTCTGAAGAGGAAAGATGGAAGGCTTCTTCTATATAGAGATATCTCTCCTGGGACAGCCTTTCACATGCTCAGTTTTGGCAGATTTTGATGAAGAATGTCCACAGATGGTAGAATTAGATTTGTTTAGCTATAAATGGTTGTAAAGGTGGTAATTGGTTTCAGGGTATGCTTAACAACTCAGGCCAAATACATCACCATGGTTCAGATGTAACAATTCCTTTCTCAAACAGTGGTAGCACCAGCATTGTAAGTAGACAGCTCTCTGTAGATAATTTGAAACAGAAAACATCTGATGTTCTGCAAATCTATTGCTGATATCCCATACCCCCATCCCCCCCACCCACCCAAGAAAAAATGGAAAAAAAAAACTTTGGATACCTATATGCAAAGGTATTTAATATCCTAGAGAAAAGCTATTAAATGGTTACGTAGATATCCAAAAGTCTCTGGATATTGAGTATTTTCCCCTTCTATATCTACTGATCTCACAATTTCTGTTTTTTTCTCGGAAAGGATAAAATTCTCTAAAAAGGGAATAAGAAGGAAGAAATATACAGGGAGATGAATATAATTGCAATTTCTAGCTTGTAACTCTTTACCCATTGTCACTACTAGATGAAGGCAACAAGCATGTTCTCTCATTTTGAGTCCGTAACTCATTTAGTTCGTGTCTTGACTAACATGAACATTTCCAAATGACAGTCACTACTAGATGCACATGAAACACAGAAGAAGATGGAATTAGCTGCTTGTCAAAATGAAGATTCTCACGAAAAGGATAAGTCATGCTGCAATCATTATCATGCATTATGTCTTGCTTGTTTCCTCGTTAGCTGCTTCTGAAGCACATCTCTGTGGCAGGAGCATGAGATTGCTAAGCTGAAGAGCCAGCTGAATGAGTTCATTGAAGAAAGACAAGGGTGGATTGCAGAAAAATCAGAAACTCATTGTACCTTTAATTGGAAATATTCTGAACCCTTTCTGATGCAGAATGTTAATGGACGATGTTACGTTTTTCTCAGATCTTCTCTTGATCTCAAAAAATTCCATATAAAAATGAAAACATGGCTAACATGCATTCCAACATTAGAAAAGCGTCGGCAACGAGAACAGTTTCTTACGACAGAATGAAATGCTAAAGGTTCAAAATTACTATTTCCTTGATTCCTTTTTCTTTTTGGATTTTTACTGTGACCGGTTCCTGTTTTCTGAGTTTCTATCATAAGCTTTGATAGATTGAGAGTGTGAACCATCAGAAAATGGCTTTGGAGCTTGAAGAAGAAATAAAAAGGCTGCCCAACATTTTCAAGGTATGCCCAACAATTTTTCTTCTTCTCGTTCTCAGCGTACAATGCTGGTCGTTAAATTATTCCTGTTTGTCTGAACACAAATGCCTTTATGAACTTTTATGCAGGCGCATTGTACGTAGATCAAAGGACATGTCCACTGACGCAGTAGGAAGCTCAAACTATCGCCACCTATATACTTCTCTGTTTTCCCCCTCCCCATCTCTGCCTCAGCTTCTTGGTCCTCTCAGACAGTTGCATCTCAGGCATCATCTCCATGAGCCTCTTGTGCTCCTCCAACGTCTCCACCTCCTTCCTTACGCAGTCTTCAGTATAATAAGTATAGCAAGAATCCACATATAGCTATATGTTGGGAAAAAATTATTAGGAATTCCTCATTTAGTGTAAAGTAATCTTGCTATCTTGTGGTAAACATTTTGGAATTCTACATTGAGAATTCTGTGTTTCAAAGGTGTACCACTATTCATTGTCAAGAAAAATCTAACTGATGTCAGGCCATTGCCGACATGCATGAGGTAGTTAATACCTACAATCTGGTGCCTTCTATCATCTTAGTCACTCAGTTTTATGTTTGTTACTAGCTATTGTCCCCCTGCTGATCAAGTCCTTACATTATAATAATTGAGCTAAACTATCTGTTGATAGCTGTGGCCACACTGTCAAAAGCAATCTTGAGGATTTTGTTTGAAGGCGCTACATGAATTTTGTCTTTGATAATTTATAATTTTCACTCTGGTGTTCTTGTTTTCTCTTTTGGCTTGTTGGATACTTCAGTAAAATGTTTTAGTAATTGTTTGTAGCTATGGACCCTCTTCCACTACTGTTTGAGACCCTGTGGCTAGCTTCCTTTTCCTATAGTTTCTTCTGCCATGTTTGAGACCCTGTGGTAATATTTTATTTACAACTCAGTTTGATAATTTGATTCAGCATTGGAATCCTCTGAACCAAGTGAAGTTCCAGACCAAACCAGACTCAATTTAACCTGAGTAATGCACAGCCCTACATTCCATTCCAGAAAAACTGACACCTTTAGGTCAGTTAGCTTATAGGCACTTCTAGAAACAAATACATATGATGGAGAATCTGTATTAGCATCTCCATTACAGAATATAGTAGGCTATTTTAAACAAGAGATGCAGAGATACAGAAATTGCACAATTTCTCTAACATGTCCAATCCTTTGGAATACTGGTTGTATTAATGTTGGATATAAGTGAGTCTAAAATATAATTTACTTCTAACTTTAGCTTTGGCTTAGTCATTTGTGTCCTAGAATAATAAAACTGCTAATCATATATTTGTTCTATCCAACACAAAATCTATCTAAAATAAGTCTCCTATATATTGATCAAAGAGACAATACCCAAAGTTAACATAAATCAGCTGTGTGTGTTCATGGTTCCCCAAAAGGAAACTTGCTGAGTGCATGACCTTGGTCATTCATGACCATCAACTCTCTCAGCCTTTGTCTCCTTTGCTAATCGTGCATATTATTTAAAATGTTGCCACCTCAGTCCTTAGTCAGGCTCACCAGCGTTTCCTGTTTGTAAATCCTTATCTTAATGTTCTCATAGTTGTCTTACTTGAACATTTATTGTGTACCTTTGGGGCCTATTTTCCTATATCTTCTGCAAGACTTGCTCTGTCAGTATACAATGTCCCATTCTGAAATGTGTTTATGTGAGAACATGAAAGCATAAATGTCATTTCTAGCTTTTCTAATAGTTAATGGCCTTTTGGTTAACTTTGTTTTTTATGTTTTAGTTAAAGAAATTAACTTCTTACCCATGTGTGTGCTTCATGCATTCCCTGTGTATTCTCAGTATGCATGTACTTGATTGCTTGGTTATCAACTTTTGATGCTTGGCACGCAGCACTTTTCTATTCTCATTCTATATCTTGTCAACCAAATCGTGAGAATACAAACCTGCTAGATCCTCATGTGGGTATAAATTGTAAAAGAATTTAAAAAAAAAAATTATACACCATTTGTCAGCGGCTGCAACCCGCTGACAAAAGGTTTTCTGACTTTTGTCAGCGGCTTCTAGACCGCTGACATAAAAAATTTTTCTCAGCGAGCTCTAGGCTGCTGACATATAATGCTTGTGTCAGCGACTCTCTTTTCCGTTGACATATGTTTAGTCGACGGCAAAAATGTCGACGACTTTGTCGACGGATTTAGGCCGTTGACATATATTTTTGTCAACGGGTTTGTTGCTTTTGTCAATGGCTCAAAGCCGCTGACATATGTTGTTTTTTCCTATAGTGATATAAGTTCAAATAACTGCAGAGAACACAGTACATGTGCAACCTCATCTCTCTTTATGATCTCTAAATCCATCGATACTATATATCATTTGTTTGTTTGTTTACATGCTAGCCTCTTTAATTTTCTAAGAGGACATAGTAACAAGTAACTTCTGCATGAGCATCCACCATTTTAGAACTTATCCTGATTTTTTTTGCTATATATATATTTATTTTTTAAAAAAAATATTAAAAAAATAGAGACCGATTAGGGACCGAATTAATTCGGTCACTATTCGGTCCCTAATTTAGGGACCGAATAGTGACCGAAAAATTCAGTCCCTAATTTTTAATTTAGGGACCGTATTAATTCGGTCACTATTCGGTCCCTAAATTAGGGACCGAATGGTGACCGAAAAATTCGGTCCCTAATTTCTAATTTAGGGACCGCATTAATTCGGTCACTATTCGGTCCCTAATTTAGGGACCGAATAGTGACCGAATTAATTCGGTCACTGATAACAAATTTTAGTGACCGATGGAATTCGGTCACTAATCGGTCACTAGTGACCGATTAGTGACCGAATTTCATCGGTCACAAATTTGTGACCAGAAATTGGCCACCGACGAATTCGGTCTCTATTCGGTCACTATTCGGTCTCTGACCATTTTAGTGACCGAATAGGGACCGAATAGAGACCGAAAATTTCGGTCTCTAAATGCGTTTTTTCTTGTAGTGTTAGAAGATGCTCAAACACCATTATATCCTAGTTGTGTCAAATTTTCAAAATTGACATTTCTGTTGAAACTATTGCACATTAAGACTATGAACAAAGTGACAGCTTCTTGTATGGAAATGTTTCTTTTGCTTAGAGAAGTATTACCAGATGGAGTTAATTTACCTCGAACATGGTATGAATTGAAGAAGACTATGAAAGATTTTGGGGTTAGGTCATGAGAAGATAGATGCTTGTCAGAATGATTGTGTCTTGTTTCAAAATGAACATGAACATAGGGATCGATGTCCAGCATGTAATGCTCCTAGGTACAAAGAAAATACGCAACAAGGTAGCCTGAAGAAGAGACGTCGCAAACAGGTGCCATATAAAATATTGCGTTATTTTCCATTGAAAGATAGATTGCAAAGAATGTTCATGTCTTCTAAGATTGCCAAGTGGATGACATGGCACAAAGATGGCCGATTGGACTCGGAAAATGGAACTATGCGACATCCTGCTGACTCTGAAGCATGGCGACATTTCGATGCTCAATATCCAGATTTTGCGGCAGAGGTTCGCGACGTGAGACTCGGCTTAGCGACTGATGGGTTCAATCCATTTGGGATGATGAGTAGCAGATACAGCGTATGGCCTGTGATGATAGTAGTTTATAATTTGCCGCCATGGATGTGTATGAAGCAGACGTTTATGATGATGTCATTACTTATTCCAGGTCCTAAAAGTCCTGGAAATGATATCGATGTCTATTTACAACCATTGATAGAAGAATTGAAAGATTTGTGGGACAACGGTGTTGAAACATATGATGCTTCAAAGAAACAGAATTTTAAAATGAGAGATGCCCTACTGTGGACGATCAATGATTTTCCTGCATATGCCAATTTATCAGGATGGAGTACCAAAGGAAAGCGTGCATGTCCATCATGTCATTATGATACAACTTCAAAATGGCTGCAAAATTGTCGGAAATTTTGTTTTCTAGGGCACCGACGATTTTTGCCAATCAGTCATAGATGGAGAAGGCGTGAATATCAACACAAATTTGATGGCGTGATTGAACGTCGTAAGCGTCCAGAAGTGTTAACGGGTGCTGCAATGTGGAGTCAACAACTTCAACTTCCTCATATCAGATTTGGAAAGAAATTTAAGAATGATATCAAGAATTTAGAAGGATGGAAGAAACACAGTATATTTTTTAGAGAGCTGCCGTACTGGTCAAATCTACTCATTCGGCACAACCTGGATGTAATGCACATTGAGAAGAATGTATGTGACAATTTGTTGGGAACTTTGAATCTTCTTGGTGGGGAAAAGAGCAAAGATAGTCTGAATGCACGGTTAGATATGGCACAGTGGGGAATAAGACCAAAATTACATCCACAAACAGACAGTCAAAATAAGACCAGGTTACCAGCGGCAGAATATACATTGAACAGATTGCAGACAACTACTGTGTGCAACTTTCTGCGTAATATAAAAGTTCCAGATGGATATTCCTCCAACTTGATGAAATGTGTAGATATTGGAAGTCGAAAATTGGTAGGGCTAAAGAGTCATGATTGCCATATATACATGCAAGTATTATTGCCTTTGGCGATTCGTGGTATTGTGAATCAAGATGTCACAGACCCAATTACAGAGTTGAGCATATATTTTAGAGATGTCTGTTCCAAAGTTCTTCAATCTGATCGTTTGCTTACATTGGAAGGTGATATTGCAGTAACATTATGTAAGTTGGAGCAAAATTTTCCACCGTCTTTTTTTGATGTCATGGTTCATTTGGTTGTACATCTTGCATATGAAGCAAGAATTGCGGGACCAGTTCAATACCGATGGATGTATCCTATAGAGAGATTTTTGAAGAAATTGAAAGAATATGTTTTAAATAGGGCACATCCAGAAGGTTCAATTGTTGAAGGCTACCTTATGGAGGAAACAATCTCATTTTGTTCTATGTATATGGAGGGTATTGACACTCGCTTTAATCGAAGGGAAAGAAACTTTGATGTCCCATCTGAAGACAATAATGAAGGCGGTTGTTCGATATTCAAGTCTTCAGGACGTTTCTTAGGAGGAGCAGGTAATAGTCGTGTATTGTCCGAAGAAGAAGTTGAGAAGGCACATCTGTACATTCTTAAACAGATTGAAGATATCGATGAATATTTTTTTGAACACAAGAGATGTGTAGAGAGTTCAAGCCACACAGAAAGGAATTTCTTGAAGTGGTTCCAAATTTATGTGAAAGATTTGTACGATGCAAAGGATCCTCGGTGTACTCCTGATATATACTGTCTGGCACAAACACCTTCAAGGTTTGTACGTTGACACTCGGGCTATATTGTCAATGGATTCAGGTTTCGTGCATCATCTATTGATGCAACAAAGGTCACTCAGTTGTGTGGAGTTATAGTGAATGCGGAACTTGAATCCGGATGTGATGGATATTATGGACGTCTAAATGATGTATTGGAAATATATTTTGATAATCAAAGACGTGTTATTTTATTTGAGTGTGATTGGTGGGATGTTTATAGAAAAGACAGAGGATTTAAAATAGATAAATATGGAACTATCAGTCTGAACACTCGTCAAAGACTCAATACAGATGAACCATTTGCCCTGGCAAGTCAAGTGGAACAGGTGTTCTATGTCAATGATAACACAACAGAAGGATGGATCATCCCTGTCAAAGCACGTCCGCGTGATTACTACGACTTGCAAGATGATGCTCCTGAGAATGATATAGAACCAAGTGACGAAGCGTTTCAGGACAATCTGATTGATGTTCCCACTAGAGGAGAAATTCAAGATGTGGATCTATGTCAAGAAAGTAGCGTAAGAGTGGACGATTATATTGACATTTAGGTGATTTATTTACATTAGTATTTATATTGTGCATGCTTCAAATAATTTTTAAACTTTTTATGTTTACATATTTACTAATAATTTTTTTGTAACAAATGGCTTCTACTGGTGAGAGCTCTTCTCGTCATGGCTCACGCCCACGAAGACTTCGGACTCTATCGGTCCCTCTCCCTCCCACCTCTCAGGCGATGCCTCCCCCTCCCACATTTCAGGGGCTCCCTCCCGCTCCCACCTCTCAGCAGCTTCCTCTACCTCTCACTCTACAGCAGATACCTCCCTCTTCCAGCCCTCAGGACTCTTCGGCGGCATCTGCATCTTCTGTAGCAGGTTCATATTTTAATTTCATGTAACTTTTATATTCATTGTTTAATAGATATTCTCTAATGATGTTTAATGTTTATATTTCAACAGGTCCATCTGCACGACCTTGGGGGAGGGGTCATGGCCGTCGAGGGCCGACTAGGGGAGTTACGGAGAGGAGATGCCCTGATGGACAACAATGGAATGTCTCCCTTGTTCGAGGCTATGGCGTCGGCCCTACTGCAGATCACTTTACTAGTCGCATGGGCGTTGTATCAAAGGTATATTGTAAGATTTGGCAAAAAGACTTTGCGAAGTTGCCTGCTGCGACTAAGGAGTTTATATTCAGAGATCTGCAGGTAATTATTATTTAAATTGAATAATATATATGCATATACTTTTGTTATAATTCAGTGACTTTGTTTTACAGTTGACATACCAGTGGGATCGCACAATCCAAACAGATAGGGAGATGCTTGCTCACATGAGCGCCATGCATCGCAGCTGGCGTAGCAAGCAAAAAAAAAGAGTAAGTTAATATACTATTTCATTTCATATGTACTTTATTTTATATACTTGTTTATATATTGACAAAATTTTTATTTTTCATGTCAGCATTTTAATGGGAAGCCTTTAGATGATGCGATTGCATCCGTCCCAGCAGGTGTTGACCCCTCTGATTGGCAAACAATGTGTGAGTTGTGGACTACTGGGGATGAGAGGGTAATATTTTAAAATGCTTAGAATATAATTGTTTATGATTATTTTGTTTCTATAAATGGAACAATAACTGTCTATTCTTGTCTTTTTAGAGGATTGCTGATCGAAATAAGCAAAATCGTGCCACTCAATCTATGTCATATAAACGGGACAGGACTTCTCATTATCAGTTGATGAGTGATTTTGTGAGTTATGCTTTATGAATTATGTTATCCCTTTTATTCATTACTTACTTATATGTCTTTAATTTAAACAGTCTCTAATGCATGGACGTACTCCGCATCGACTTGAGGTATTCAAGATGGGTCGATGTAAAAATTTACCTGACGGCACTGAGAGTTGGGTAGATGAGGATAGCAGGAGACGATATGTAAGAAACTTATTTCTATTTATTTTATGTGAATATGTTTTCATTACAATAGTTGTATAATTAATATTTTTTTCTCTACCTTTTGTTGTAGGAGGCTATGAGTGAAATGATTGCTCTGTCTGACATTGATGTCGAGAGCCAGACTCCCGAAGACGCCTTCATTTCAGTCATGGGAAAAGATCGACCTGGGTGTGTTCGCTGCGCAGGGAGTGGAGAGACGTTGAGGACATGGTATGGATCTACATCTACAGGACCGTCTGCCTATTCAGAGCGAGAAAAGCAAATGCAAGAACAATTAAAAGTACAAGAAGACAAATTGAAAGCACAGACAGATAAGATGAATGAAATGCAACAACTGATTTCTCAATTGCAGAGTGTAGCCTCAAAGGTGGACGAGATGAGCGTACTCCTCTCCCAGATACAGGCGTCACAGGCACGTACCCAGCCTCCTCCAGTACCTCCTCCAGTTCAGAGCGAGACCGAGACCGAGACAGATGAGGCGGCAGATGATTTTTTAGATCATGATGTTCCTATCTCTTGATTTCCTCTTGTTTTATTGCACATTCATATTTTCTATTATTCTGGATATTTGTATAACAATTTGTACGCATTATATTATATGTGTGTGATTGAATGATCCAGCGAGCCTGTGGTGGCTCAATTATGTGTGATCGCTGGTGGCTCAATTATGTGTGATTGAATGATCCAGCGAGCCTGGGTGGTGGCTCAATGATAATATATGTATTTGTTGAATGATTCAGGTAGTTCACATGTGAATATAGAGTGTTGTATGTATTTAAATATTTTTTTCTTTTTCTGATAATATGTCAGCGGCTGAATAACCGTTGCCAAAACAACATATGTCAGCGGCTATTACATGCTGACAAAATAAGACATATGGCCGCGGCCCTGAAACCGCTGATAATAGTAAAATATATGGCCGCGACTACAAGCCGCGGCCATAACAATTATTGGCCGCGGTGGCTCTGACCGCTGCCAATAGTGGTTTTATGGCCGCGGCCTCGTTAGCCGCGGATAAATAATTATATGGCAGCGGCTACATTTAACGCACTGACATAAGTTATGTCCGCGGGGTTTTTGGCAGCGGCTTTGGCAGCGCCTGGAGAGGCGCGGACATAACCATATGTCCGCGTTTTCTAGACATTTGGTTGCGGCTCCCAAGCGCTGACAAATATGCTTCTTTTTGTAGTGCAAGAAATCTCCATTATACATTTTTGAGACGAAATTCTGGGTGTTTTGATGATGTGACTTGTCCTCCAAATAAATTATTAGTTTAAAAAAAGAGGAAGAAAAAAATATTGTCAAAGTTTTAACTAATAAGATTAATTGGAGAGTAATTTACATCACCTTTATTATCTTTCTTAGAAGACAGTACTAAATATTTCTCTTTTAAGACTTAGGTTCAAATCTACACCTTCACATTATCACAATATCCGTAAAAAATAATATAAAAAAAAGGTTCTCTTGTGACAATATTGGCATCTTTTGAAGAAAGTTTGAAACGTTGTCCCAAGCAATATTATAGTGTTCTATGGGTCTTTCAAAGTGGGGGCTGCTCTCTTCCATCACATTTGTTTATTAACGGGGGAAGACTTTGAAACTAGGTGAAGGGTCTTCGCAAGAGAACAAAACTGGGGTCAAACGAATGATGACTTGTGGTCGGCCATTTTTCCACAAGCTACTTGCCCAACTCCCGGAAGAACGAGATCTTTAAGATTACTTTATCAATCCCATTCCAAGTTCCACTGTTACTAATAAGTACGAGTTCGATCATTCTTTTGTGCAGTGGTTTGATCCTCTTGTGCCTAATATGACTTCCATCATCGTGGGTCGCCGAACAGGATTCCCTGCAGCAGCAGAAAGATGTCCCATGCATGCTTTCCTTATCGACCACCGCACATCAGTCTCCCTCCGGCAGATGTGCGGAGATGCTCTTGCATCACTTCGTGCTACGAAGGGGGTGCAGGGTGTTGTGGGAGGTGGCCTTGCAGTTGGGACTCTTGGGCTGTACTGCCTACCCTTTTCAGCTGCGACGATCCTGCGTGGAAGTGTTTGATGAAATGCCTGCAGGTTGCAGTGAGCCTTCCAAAATACGCCAGCAGATGGAGACGTGGTCAAGAAGCCCGTGTGTCTGCTTGACTGCCCATACGTGCATGGATCTGTCGCTTGAAGGATGGGTTCCTTCCCGCCAGTGGAGAGGATTGAGGAGGAACTAGGGAGCTACCCCCCATGCAGCTTGGGCGTAGCTCTACTGCAGGAGAAGGGACATACATGGTCGTAGCAGTCCTGAGACAGCAAAGGCACATGCATGCTGTTGGAATGAGATCTTGGTAGGGTGGTGTGGAAAGTCTCATCTCTGAGTACATTTTAGAGGCGGATCTAGTATATGTTCAGTGAAATCCTGTGATTTTATTAGATAAAAAAAATTATATTGGTAGATAATTTTTTATCATAAATAACTCCACTAAATTTATATAAATACATCATTAAAACTCTACTGAAATAAAGTTTTAGATCTGTCATTGATTACTACACTCCACATCAGAACCCCAAAGCCCCCGTATATAAACACACACAGAAAGACACGAGAGAAACAGAACAGAAAAAATCAAAAAGAAACTATTGCATGCCTAGACCTTCAAAACGTACTGCAAAACATTAGACACCCGGATACATTGAAATACTTGTACTCTGTGGCGGTTCCCGGCCAGCTGCTTGGACCTCCCATGACCTTATCCGGATCTTCACAACTTCTCTTGAATTCCTATGGGAAAGCTGAAGACCAATCTATGTGAAAGCCTGATTTTTCTGGCTTTTGATGTTAATTAAGCAGTCTGCTGCTGGGTTCCCCTCTCCGCAGACATGCATTTTCATGACTGAACTCTAGTACCTAGTTGCTGAATCGAATTTCTAGACAACAGCTCTAATATAAGACTATCAACGGGTCAGAATCGAAAATGAAAATGATATTTTTCGTATTATTTTCTATAAAAAATCGAAAATGGATCAAAAATAAAAAATAATTAAAAACATTGATGCGATCAAATGATAAATATATGTAATATTAGAAGTAGTGATAAAATAGATGTCTTTAATAATAATAAGCATAAAAAATGTTACGAGAGAAATAAGTTAATTAGATTCTATTTATAAATTAAGAAACTAAAAATTTAGTCTAAAATTTTTAAATATTAAAAAAATAAGATTTCAAGAACATATATTTTGTAAATAAAATAAAATTTATATATTATTGAAAATAAAATTAAAAAATGGAAAGTAATTGAAAACAGAAAAATAGATACGAAAAATTCAGAAACGAGTCGAAAATAGATATCTATTGACAGCTCTAAACTCTAACTTGTAGCAGTGCCTAATTAGCAGGATTTTTGGTAGCTTGAATAACTTCTAAGATTGTTTCCTCCAAACCAAAATTTTTTCTCTGCTTGGAAGCCGCTTCAAAATATGCATCCTAAGGCTGCCAAAGAGTCCGATACTAGTGCTGACCTGCTTCCCAGGGTACTCAGCTCCATCACCTAGAATTTCACCTCTTTCACTCCTTAGGAGGGAAAGGTCAATTATATGAACTGCCTCCCTGCCTATCAAATTTGGGGCACCTTCCCGGAAGGCCATGTGTAGATGGAAAGTCTAAGACAAGTGTACAGTGTACTGCTTTTTCCTCGTCAACATTATCTACAAGAGAAAGATTCATCTGCCCTATGTTCCTCCCATTGTGTATGGAGTACATATATATAGGAACCACCCACCCTAATGCAGTCTTGACAATTTTTAATTTATCCATCAACAATGTCTTTGTAGCATCCATGTTTTGATGTACTTGAACAAAATTGTTTAGTTAACTCCACAAGCAATCATGAATTCTAGCTTTTGAGAGGCATTTGCAAACAGCCTCCCGCCTAGTGGCGGATCCTCAAACTTAATCCAGTGGGGTCACTTGAGTATAAGGGGGTCACCTTAAAAATCAGTGGAGTCACCTTACATAAGATTACATAAAAATTTGACTTACATAAACAAAAAAAAAAGAACTCTTTAAGACCCTCTTCCAAGTCAGTGGGGTCACGTGACCCCATTGACAGTTGAGAGGATCCGCCACGGCTCCCGCCCTTACCAAACTGTCACTGTAACTTTTTCACCAATTGATAAAGTGTCTGTGTGTCCCCCATTGTTGTGCAATATGTCAAGTATTGATATATTATTTGCTATGTTTCTAGCAGACACTAGTAAGTGAAATGTAATGGATCGTACCCATGGTATGGTCAGGCATTGCCTGACTTGTGTCGTGCCAAGATCTTTCGGCTTCTATCACAGTACTCATCACAAATATTATCTTCTTTTTTTATATAATAAAAATCGTAAGAGTTATAATCAGGTTGAACTTAAGGCGGCTTATATCGATACGATGAGAAATGCTTAGTATACTTTGTTATTACACTTAAATGCAATATGACGAGGTATTAAGTCCATGTGACACCCAATAATTGGGTTGCCACTTTATCACTTTTCATGTGAGGGGTGTCACATAGACTTAGTACCTAGTCATATTACACTTAAGTGTAATAAAAAAATACTAAATCCTTCTCCGATACGATATATTACGCTCGACACCATAATGTAACAGGAGATATTTGGGTCGACTCGATGTACCAAGTTAGCCAACCTTAATCATACCTTGACAAATATTTTCATACCCTATATACTATTTCACACTAAGGAATTAACCCTCGAATCTTGATATTTATTTATAAGAAAAGTTAGAAATTTTAAATGTTAGGGAAAAAGGCCTCTTGCAAATGTATTTATCGAATAAATGCGCAATTCTAAAGAGTCATAAATGCGGTTAATTAGAAATTATTGGGAATGGATCCAAAATCCTTTTGACTGTGAAACCATTTGGTCTTCTCGTTAGTACCTTAAATATCATATAATTGCCGTAGAACAAATGATGATTTCTTCCATATACGCAAAGGTTAGGATCATGAAGTTATAATAATGAGGTAGATGACAGAGATCTAATGGTTATCTAGAAGAGTGGCAAATTAAAGAAGTGACTTGGAGAACACATATAGGGACCACGACCTAATCGATGATTGTGACTAGAAATGAGTTATCAAGCGTTGGATGCTCCTTTTCGACAGAGAGCTCTTTAAACACATGCATCAACCGGGCATTGACACAGTCCGAAGTTTATATATATGCGCATCTTCGTATGCCCAATTTGTGTTCATGAGAAAGATTTAGTACATTTTTATATTGTACTTAAAGTGTAATATGACTAGGCACTCATCTCATGTGGCACTTAATTATTGAGTTGTCATTTTATCACCTCCATTTGAGTGGTGCCATAAGAGATAAGTGTCTAATCATATTACACTTAAGTGTAATAAAAAAATGTACTAAATCTTTCTCTTGTGTACATATACCAAAGGGCACAAATGACATCTTGGAATTTGCATGTTCCTACAGGTTGATTTGGTAGGCAAATAGGAAGCTTATCAAGGCAAACAAACAAATTTTGGTTTGCTAGTTCCAAAGTAAAGTTTCATTATGAAATCGCTTTTATGCGGGATAAATTTATGTCCCATTATATCTTTTAACGTGATAGGTAATTGAAAAGTCAAATCTGTGGATCTTTTTAAATAATATTATATGATGTGATGTTTATAGAGAGTAAATTGCTGAATCTGACGTGTCCAATTCATAATATAATTGATAGTTAATTTATTCAAAGAAAAAAATATTAATTCTTATCCATGACTCTAATTTTGACATAATGATAATTTGATCTGATAATAATATTAATAGATTTAGTTATTTTAATAGAGCAAGAACTTTTGTATTAAAAGAGGAGCGAAAGCTAGGGCACGTCAAGGAGAACTTATAACTCGGCTCATATAATCTTTGAGAGATATAAGTTAAATTTTGATGGAAAAAATACCATAAATTAGGCATCTACATCCAAATCTTCACATTCTTCGTAGAACTTAGTATCACTGTTCTAAATTTTTTTCACTAAAAGGCAGAAACTAACTTATGTTGGAGCTGTGAGGAGATGTTAGGTCGAGGAAGACTCCTGTACAGTCCTGTCTCATCGGATCTCTCGCCAAATTATAACTCCGGAGACCTTCAAAATTCCATGACCTCTCAAACAAGGAACCCCGACGTTCCCTTTGCGATTCCATTAGTTTTTAAAAGTTGCGATTCCAGCGGGTTGGTGTGATGGAGAGCTAAAAAGACCAAAAGCTAGCAAAGCCTTTGCCTTTTTCTAAATCCCCTTTTTCTTCTTTTCGAACTGTAATTCCATTTACCCACGTCATCCCCCCCCCCCCTCCTCTTTTCTTAATTGGCCGGCCTCCTTGCTTTGTGGTCTAGTCTTTCCTGACATTGCATGGTTGCCCCTGCTCAATGTGCAAAGTTATGTGTTGGCATCATAAGAAGTGTTATTACCTTTATGCTACATATTCCAACCGCACGAGTACTCTAGTAAAGAGATTGTTCCTACAAAATGGAAGGAAAGATGGTCCACATTGGGTTTTGATAGGTCATCTGATGAGTCAGGTCTAATAAGGTTATTAGATTTGGCCGAATCAAAACCTTCAAAGAAGAAGATGGAAGTAGCAGAAAAAAAGAAGAAAACATCAAAGCGACTAAATTTTATATATATCAGATGTCACATTTTCTCCTATCTCCAATTATCATTAAAAGAGGGTTTATAGTTTCAAGTAAAAATAGGCGGACGTCTATCGATCAAGACATTGTTCAACTCCATTCTCACATTATTCTTTTACTTTGCATAAAATATTCATTCTCCTCGTCAGATCGAGGACTGTTAGGGTATGTTTAATATTAGAATACATCGGGGATAGAGTGTTGTGGGAGCGTTTTCTTGTTTGGGTTGAGCTAAACGGGTCTCCACTGGAGAAGATGGGAAGACGATCGTCGGTGCGGACAGAAGCCTGCAAAATTAGAACTGGATCAGGGGGGCCCGGTTGAAGAACTGAGGGGAATCCTCCGATGCCAAAGTCAGTGTGAGACTTGAGAGGCTTGAAGGAAAGAGGGTTCTCGTATGTGAGTCGCGCGAGGGCGAGTGTGAGTGTCCGAGACGACGTACCTCTGCATGGAGGTTACCTAGGCCTTTTATAGGCGATGGTACAGAAGGAGTGGGACGAGACGTCCCTTGATGTCGCCGGAAAGGGCGCGCCGGTTGGCGCCCTTGGCGGGGAGTTACGCGTTCAGGCGTCCGTTAAGAGGGCCTGCAGTTAATGCACCACATGATCGTGGGGTGTGCACGATGGAGCTGTTGTAACCGTCGTCAGGAGACGGAGAGCTGCTTGGAGGCTCCTAGGCAACAGGTACCGAGCAGATTGCCTATTCGGTAGACTAGACCTGTTATTCGGTAGCCAATGTCTGGGCACAACGCATGCCAATGAGACCACGGTGCGTCTTGAGCAGGACTTGTTCGGTAGGCTGGGGCCTGGTCCGAATAGAACGAGGGGTGTCCTGAGACCACTCCCTGGATTCTAGAGGTGTTCGGGCGTGGAGCCTGCGCGGTGCCCGGTGCTCGGGTACTTTGGTGAGTGCGGGCTCGAGCAGGAGCCGACTGGTCTGCTCGGTAAGGGCAAATCTTGTTGGAGCAGCCGGCACGGTGCTCGGAAACTGCCGCTGGGACCGTCGGGCGCTTACAGCTGAAGTGTGTTCAGCAGCCGGTTGGCTGAAGCTAAAGACACGTGGCGCGAGGGCCATAGCCGTTTTGTCTTGCTGGGTCTTGATGGGCCTACGGGCCTAGGAGGCTAGCCTCTACAAGTGTGAAATATCCTCACTCTATCTTCGGTGTATACTAATACCAAACATGCTCTAGAGTATTGGGCTTGATAACTTTTTTCGAAATTGATTATTTTATAAGTTGGGCCAACTTTAACGATAGACAGATCTTTATTCTTCCAATCTTTTTTGGCACTTGTGCTTTGATTATTTTATATAATATCATAAGAGTGTCTATAGCACAATGGCTTTGAGCGCGGGCCACGTGCGACCTCTCTTTGGAGGTCGCGAGTTTGACTCTCAAATCACCCTTAAAATCTATTTTTTTTTTATTTTCGATTTGAACTGAACCGATCCGAACATACAATGAGATGATCTAGACACTTTTTTTCCTTGACCAATGAGCTTCGGGGCACTCAAGAGGAGTCGAGATGAGAGATTGAATTCATGTATTTACAAAGATGCATACAGATCGATCTTCACATTAATGGGATAAATAAAAGCATTAAAATGTTGTGGTGTACTAGTTGTCGTGCAAGAAAATGGTGAGTAGACAATTACGTTTTCTTATGGGCCAAATATGAAACTTCGTTTCGAACCGAGGATTTATATGCAAAAAGATATAGTTTCCCGTACACGGTTGGTGGCTTCGTAATGGTGTTGCTCTTTAGTAGGATAATTTGCTATAAATCTTGGGGACTCTCCTGTTGCTACCATCCTTGGTTCCCTCTTCCTCCCCCTTCTCCGGCAAGCAGCAGCTCCGCCGCCGCCACCACCGTTCATGGCGTCGACGATCCAGGACAACGGGGACTCCACCTTCACGGTGACCTTCAACGAGTCCGACAACATCATGACAACCTACACCACCGCCGGCGCCGAGGTCGAGGCTTGGCTCCGCGACATCCTCCGCATCCACCGCCGGCGGCTCCGCTTCCTCGTGGTGGGCCTCGACGCCGAGTGGCTCCCCGAGCGCCGCCGGGGGGAGCACAACCCCGTCGCCCTCCTCCAGCTCTGCGTCGGCCGCCGGTGCCTCCTCTTCCACATCATCCACGCCGACTACGTCCCGCGGGAGCTCGCCCGCTTCCTCGGCGACTCCCGGTTCAACTTCGTCGGGGTGCGGGTGGACTACGACGCCCGGAAGCTGGCGGAGGACTACGAGCTGCAGGTGAGGAACGCGGTGGAGCTGGGGGGGCTGGCGGCGGGGGAGCTGCAGAGGGAGGAGCTGCGGCGGGCGGGGTTGTCCGGGCTGGCGAGGGTGGTGATGGGGGTGGACCAGCTGGAGAAGTCCAAGCGCGTGACGCTGAGCCGGTGGGACGCCCCGTGGCTCTCCCTCCAGCAGGTCAAGTACGCATGCGTCGACGCCTTCGTCTCCTTCGAGGTCGGCCGGCGGCTGCTCGCAGGGGACTTCTGAAGGAAACCACCACCGCTACGATCGATGGTGAGAGGCTGGTCAGCTGACCACTCCTCCATGGTACACTTGGTTTGATTTCTGAAGCCTCCACGAGGAAGGAGGCTTAAATGTTCTACATATATTTGTATGCGGATGCAGGGCGTTTTTATTCCCTTTTAGCATGCAGTTTGAAGAGCTCTTGTTTGTGAACAATGCTAAAGGATCGTCCGGATTGGTTGTTCCACATAATCATGTAAGGATTTTGAAGGGTTCTTGTTTGCGAAAAATGCTAAAGGGTCCTCCGGATTGGTTGTTCCATATATATATATATATATATATATATATAGAGTAATGCTAGGCTCCCGGCATGCCGGGAGCCCAACGTGAGCTGGAGGGGCCGCGCGCCCCCCTGCATGCCCGCGTGGAGGGCGCGGGCCCCCCAACATTAAATGTTATATTTTTTTTTTACAATTTGTGCACACAAATAGTGCACAAAAGTTAAAAAAAACAGCAATTAATGTTGGGGGGCCCGCGCCCTCCACGCGGCGCGCGCAGGGGGGCGCGCGGCCCCTCCAGCGCGGCTATGCTCCCGGCACAGCCGAGAGCATAGTATTTCTCATTATATATATATATATATATATATATGAAAAATATTGGGATGTGGCGGTGCGGCCCCGCGCATCCCAACGCAGCCGTTGGATGGTGATCCGACGGCTGCAAAAACAAAAAAAAAAACAAAAAAAAAAATTGGGCGGGAGCGCTGCCGCTGGATGGTGATCCAGCGGCAGCGGCCGCACCGCCGCACCGCCGTACCCCAGTATATATATATAAATATATATATATATATATATATATATATATATGCGGTATATCTTAGCGATGCTGTTGGATATACGGGAGTAGCATTGCGGTATCTTAGCGAAAGCTGTTGGATCGGCGCTCCCATTGTGACCTACAGTATAGGCACCGTCAGATCTAGATCCAACGGTGCTGAGTTGTGGTACAGTGGGGTTACACGGCCGTATAGTATGTATAGAGATTTTAATTATCCTTCATATTTGTGGTTGTGCTAAAAAAATTGTGGTTGTTCAGGGCACATATTTTATGTGCTGCAGATGGACGAGAGATGCTAGGTATGTTTTGGTGCAAAACAATGGGTCCCATTGTCCATGCTCATGTCTGTATGTCTACTAGAAAAATAGATTATGTAGAGTGTTGGTAGTTGTCTATAAAAGTTATAAAATTGTCCACAAAAATTTTTGTAGACTGTTTTGCAGCCGCCTAATAAAAACTCATCTACAAAAGTTATGTAGATAGTTAATTGTAGCTGTCTATAAAAATATTATATATAGATCAGTGCTGAATTCATAAATTTCATTTAGTAGAATCATTTATTAATTCAGTGGAGTCGCTCTTAAAAGAATAATAATAATCAAATTAATTTAATGAAAATTTTAAACTCCCTAATAAGATTTTAAAAATCTAGTGATATGCTCTAGATCCGCCACTGATATAGACGGCTATTGTAGACGTCTACGTACATTTACAGATGATTACTTTAGCCATATGCAAAAATTATATGTAGATGATTACTCAAACTATCTACATATGTTTTTGTAGACTGTTAGTATAACAGTACATAAAATGTTTTTGTAGATGACTTACTTATATTTTTTTATAGACGACTACAGTAACTATCTACATATATTTTTATACTTTTGTATACACTATTGTAGCCATTTATAAAAACAATATATGTCAACCGTTATAGTAGTCGTCTACATATTTTTTATTCAAAAAATAAATAAATTCATCTTTAAAGAACATTGCGAACCATTTCAAACTACATATGTTTGTGTAGTCACTATCATTCACCAAAATAAATATTGGAAGATCTAGACTTAGTTTATTTGATCGATGACAATAGTAAATGATTGGATTTTTGTATCGAAGATCAAAAAAAAAAAAGGCCAAGTGCGCAATGTGAAACCTACCCAGTAAGAAATCTAGAGACACATAAATCTTAATTTCATCCGGATTGAATATATCATTGCAAACAAAACATAGAACAAAAATTGGAATGGTCCATTATATCCAATAATAGTGACTACCATTGATCAAAAAATAAAGAGAGAAGGAGACTAGAGTATAAATCAGCTTCATCAATTTATCTCTGTTTACTAAGTACATAAAAAAGTAGTTTCTTAAGGTGATTGCAAAAGGAAATGCCTATAGAGGATCCACCAAAACATAGTGGAAGCCAGCTCAATTCCCACGAACTCATTAAAAAATAAAATAAAAAAATCTTACTTCTCATGCATGAACAAGATCAGATAAATAGAAAAACTTTGCTCCATCGTATATTTCAGTCCAAAATCTACGCTTGCGGCGCTGCTTGGTCTTCCTAAGTTTCTTCACATCTTTGAATAAGCACACCCATAACTCGTGGGAACCCATGAACTTACAATACATTAAGAAATTCGAAGGTTTCCTGCAAGAGAAATAAATAATTGAAATAATATTATAAAATTTTTATCAGAAATCGCAGCGTCCAAATCAGAAAGACCTACATGGAATTGAATGCTTAGAATTTTGTGGTGACATTTCTCCATAACATCATCATTTATTTAAAGTGCTTGTAACATAAAAAATACAGAGGTCACCTTTCATAAGCTAGCTATAGTTAAGAGCCAAATCCAGAAGAGTTATGTTTTGTATATTAATGCTTAACAAGAGATTTTATTAACAAAGATTTTCCAACCTGCAGACAAACACAATTAAATGAGAGTGTAGAGATATTCTTTAGTCTCACATTAAAAAATAGTGAGAACATGTGTGTATTTATCAGTAAGGGTCTCATCTCTTCTCTCAAAAAAATTCAAGAGAACCATTTTAAAAGACAAAACTCCGAACATGGGGACAATACTTCTCCAGTTGAACAATCAATTATTGGAACATAAAACCTTCATTTGCTCTTAATTTCTCTGTAGCTTGGGACTGTAGATGCTTGGCCTTTATCGATGAGTTAAATGCAAATGCCTGGCATAACAAGATGATTGCATTAAGCAACATGGATAGCTTATAATAGACATATATATTGCTATTCTATATGATAGAGTAATATGGGTATTGTGGTGGTGTAATCCTGTTTGGGCCGGAGCCAAACGGGCCTCCACTAGAGAGAGAGGGAAGACGATCGCTGATGAGGACGAAGACCTGCAAAACCAGAAGAGGATCAGGGGGGCCCGGTGAAGACCGGGGAAACCCTCCGATGCCTAAGTCAGTGGAGAGCTTGCAAGGCAGGGGGTTTCGGAATGCGAGAATGTGTTCGCGTGAGGAAGAGAACGTACCGTTGCATGGTACTGTACCTGTGCTCTTATAGGCGTTGGTGCCAAGGCCAACGTGCGTAACGTTTGGTGGATCGTGCCTGAAAAGGCGCCTTGATGGACGCACATAACGGGAGGAGTTATGAGCTCATGTGCCCGTTGGGCTACCAGGCAGTGCATGCCTCTTGATGGTGGAGGACGTGGCGTGGGACGGTTACGACCGCGCCTTGAGCCAGAGAACCTGCTCGGAGCCCTTTGGAAACACCTTCCGAGCAGATGACCCACATGGGGGGTCGAACATGCTGTTCGGTGATATCCAGGGTTGTTCCGCGCAGTAGGGTTACCGTTCCTGTTCGGAACTTCACTTGGAGCGACTGGCGCGTGGGCCCCCCTTGCATCCGATCCGTACGGAGACGTGGGACCGTACGAGGAGATAGTGCCACAGAGAGGAGGCACTGATGGGCCTTGATGGATTGGGCTTAGGTGGCAGGAAACAGCCACCACACTTGCCCCCCACGCCCTCAAGTGGCTCAGAAGCCGGAGCGCTTGAGGGCGGCGCCCTGCTCGGGTGTCATCTCCGCCATAAATGCGGTATCGTCCTCGGAGATCCGAACAGACCTGCGGTGATGCTTTCGCAGAGGGGTTCGCCTCGAAGACGAGGCTTTCATGATGACCACGTGGGTCGTGTCAAACCTGGAACGTCACATGCCAGGCCCGAACGGTCACCCGCGGGTCATTCGAGAGGAGACTTGGAGTGGAGGGAAACGCCGTTTCCAACCCCGCTTCGAATTTCGCGCCTCACCTTCCTTATAAGGAAGGGGAGGGGGTGAGAGCGGGATCTTCATCTTTAAAAGGTTTTCCAGAGTCCACTGCTTCCTAAGCTGTTCGCCATCTCCTCCTTCGAGCTTTCCTCCGCTATTGCTCTTCTTCTTCTTCTTGTGCTGTGTTCTTCGCTTTCTGGTGATGGCCCAGAAGGGAAAGAAGATCGTCGAAGCCAGCGTGATGTCGCCGATGGCAGCGAAAGCGGCGAAGTATCGGAGCTTCGAGGGTCTTCGAGAGCATTTTCGGATAGGTGAGGAGTACGACATCGTCCTGATGCGCGAGGACGAGTCGTATCTCACCTTGAAACCGGGGTGTTTCGTGCTTTCGCTGGACCTGCTAGAGGCTGGTCTCCGGCTGCCGATGCCGGAGATTGCAAAGGAGCTACTCCGGAGTTGGAAAGTGGCGCCAATTCAGCTGACGCCCAACTCATGGAGAACGATCTTCGTCTTCTGCATCATATGTAGGAAGAAGAAGATCGAAGCGACTGCAGATATCTTCCGTAATCACTTCAGTCTGGCGTGCTCACCGCAGTCCGGGATGGGGATCGTGTACGTGAAATACCGTACAAACCGGATGCAGATCAACTTCACACCCCGACTGTCCAACAACAAGGGGTGGACAGGGCGCCTCTTCTTCGTGGGGCGACAACAAGGAGCGAACATCCCTAAATGGGATTTCCCCGTGAGGGTGGTGGAGCCCCTGAGGAGGGCGGACATCCCCCCCTTTTTAATCAGGGAGGCAGCCGCGGCCTCCCAGTTGCTGAACACGGTTGGGGTGAACCACGCCGAGGGGTACTTGACTGAGTACAAGCTTGTGAAATGCAAGCTTAGCCGCGCCTGGGGTAAGCCTTATGCTGCTCTGCTCGTTTTCTTTCCCCACACACATGGGTTCTAACCCTTCTTCTGCTTCTTCTAGATGATGAAGAAATAGCCGCCGGTCGGGACCAGAAGGAAATGGCTGGCTATGCCGAGATGATCCCCGTTAGCCTTTGCACAATAACGCTGGACGGGGAAGGCTCCGCGAAGGGGTCCGCGCAGCAAGTGAAGGCCGTAACGAGAGGAGGTGCCGTGAAAAAGGCACTTGAGATGGCGACGACCGCAGAGGCGACTTCTCTCCCTCAGACGAAGAGGAAGGAGAAGCGCAAGGCGGCTATAGTGGAGTTGCAGGCCGGGGGCCGCTCTTCCGAAGAAGGGGTGTCCGACGACCCCCGAGCTCTCAAAAAGAGGAAGATGACGAAGCTGAGGCCGCACGCTGCAGAAGGCGCCGCGGTAGTGGAGGAAGAAGCAGAGGAGGATCTTGAGCTTCTGCTGGCTCGAAGATCCCGCCAGTATACGGAGACGTCCGAGGAGAGGGCGTCCGCGACTCCAGCTATGGACCGTTCGGAGGCGGTCATGAAGATGTCCACCGAGCTGGGCCTGATAATGGTCAGCGATGAATCAGACCGCTCCGGAGGGTGGGAGAAATCGCCGGTGCGGGAGGCCCAAGAGGTCCTGCCCAGTGAAGGGAGTGCCGAACAGGGTGGCGCGTCGGATGAGGGCATACAGCTTGGTGCCGAGGACGAGGTGGTCGCCCCGGACCTCACTCCTGTGCCAGCGGCTGTTTGTGGTTCTGGCGAGGCAGTTCTTCCGAGGGGGGATGTTCCGCAAAGGAGTGAAGGCATCCTGCCCCCCATGCCCCCCACCTCAGTGATCACCGAAGGCCGTGTAGTCGGCGAGGATGCAGCCGAGGTGATTGCTGAGGATCTTGTAGTCTGCGAGTGTGCAGCCACCCTCGGGGAGAAGAGCGCTCAAGCTCCTGCAGTCTCCGCTACCGAGGAGGGCCGTAGAGCAGCCTTTGTAGCCTCGGCTACCGATGACGGTGGGGAGGTGTGGCCGGCGACAAGGCAGGAGGCCGTTGGGGCGGGTCGAGCTTCGGCTTCGACGAGCGTTGTTGCAATAGCCTCCGGGTCAGGGCGGCCGAAAGACCTTGTGATTGATGCCGCCTCGATCGCACCTGCCGCTGTTGCGGCTGGGGACGAGAGCTCCGGGGACGATGATAGGCCTCTGACGGAAGTGCTACACCAGAGACCAGCGCCTTCAGTGGCGGCGCTGGAGGCGACGCTTCGACGTGTTGAAATGTCGCCACGGAAGCTGCCCCCCAGCCCTACTACCTCGTACCTCGAACGCCTAGCAAGGTGCCAAGACCTTCCCGCCGAGAAGACTCCGGAGAGGACAACAGAAGAATATCACCCCGAGGACCAAGGTGATGATGTGGCGAGCGACGTCGATCTGGAGGCTCTTGTGGATGGAATATCCACATCGCTGGGCGTTCTAAAGGCTCTGGCTGCTTGGTCCCGGAAGCAGAAATATCTGTATGATGCGCAGTCGGCTTTCTGCAGGGATCTCACGGCGGAACATAAAGCTCGCGAGGCAGATTTGGAGGAGGAGGTGAAGAACCTCAAGACTACCCTTCAAGCCTCGAAGTTGAATGTCGCCGTGGCCCGGGCCGAGAAGGATGCCCTGGCCAAGGTGGTCTCAGATGCCGTGGTCCGTGCCGTGACGGATTACAAGGCCGGCTCTGAATACAAGGAGGAACTGGAGCAGTATGGGGACCACTGCTATAGAGTGGGTCTTAACGCTGGGAGGGACTTTGGAGAGCATTTATCCTGGGTCGAGCACGCCCAAGAAGCCTTCAAGGCCGCTGCTCGGGAGTGCCGGCGCCGCACCAATGATGCCCGCTTGGATGATGTGCGGTTCGCACAATTCCAGTCTAGGCGGAAGCCCCCTTCGGATGACGACGCCGGTCCTTCACAGCAGGCCCCTTGATCTTATGCTCCTTGTTCTTCTCGTACTCTCCTTTTTGTAACCGCGGCCGAAAAGGGCTTACTTATAAGAAAAACTTTTTGTGAATGAAGTCTTCTGTTCGTGAGATTGTTCTTGTAGCTTCACTTTCTCTATCTTCTTCCTTTTATGCTCATTCCTGCTCGGATCGGAATCCGCTAGGCTGCATAAGCATTGCATGTAAAGCGCAGATCGTTGGGAACCGTATAGGAGATTCCGATCAGGTGTATATGCTAAATGGTTGTGTAGCGACAGGAGTAGGGAGAAGAGAGGTAGGATGCTGGAAAGAGAAGGTTTTTATAAATGATAAGCCTTAAGGTTAGAGACATGTCAAGTCCTTGGTATGGCTTCGCCACTAGGAGTAGTTAGCCTATATGAGCCTTTCCCAAGGGCATGGGTGACCTGATAAGGTCCTTCCCATTTAACGGCAAGCTTGCCCACTGCTCTTCGGGGATCCGAAGCCGAGCAGCGGCGCAGAACCAAATCTCCCACATTGAACCGCCTTTCCCGAACTCGCGCATTATAATATTGTGCGAGTCGCTGCTGATAAGAAACGAGGCGAATGCTGGCGTCACTCTGTTGTTCGCCCAGCATGTCCAAGTTCTCTCGAAGAGCACGGTTATTTGCGGCTTCATCGAAGTGGGTTGTTCGGTTGGTTGGAAGGGCCACCTCCAGGGGTACAACTGCTTCCGAGCCGTAAGCCAAGTGGAAAGGTGTTTCCCCTGTAGCCACCCGAACAGTCGTTCGGTGACACCAAAGGACGTTTGGGAGCTCATCGATCCACGATCCACCTGCGGCCTCTACTCTCGTGCGGATCCCGTGCAGCAGTGTTCGGTTGGCGTTTTCGACCAAACCGTTAGCCTGGGGATGAGCCACGGAGGTGAAGTGGTTGTAGATCCCGAGCTCGGCGCACTTCTGCTTGAAGAAGGTGCTGTCAAACTGCTTCCCGTTGTCAGACGTAATCACCCTTGGGACGCCAAACCTGCAGAGAAGGTTCTTCCATACGAACTTCCATGCAGCTTGTTCAGTGATTGTGGCAACAGGTTCGGCCTCGATCCACTTAGTGAAGTAATCGATGGCTACGAACAGGAACTTCTTCCGCCCTTGGGCCTCTGGAAAGGGACCCAAGATATCAATCCCCCACCTGGCGAAAGGGCGCGGCTCGAACAGGCTGTGAAGCTGTTCGGCAGGCTGTTTGATGAGTTCTCCGAACTTTTGGCATTCTGGACATTTCCTGACAAAGGACATGCAGTCCTTCTGAAGAGAAGGCCACCAGAACCTTGCTCGAATGATGCTGCGCGCTAGCGTTCTGCCCCCCAGGTGGCTTCCGCACAGCCCCTCGTGAACTTCTTCTGTGGCCGCGAGGGCCTCCTCAGGATTGAGGCAACGCAGAAGAGGTCTAGCAAGGGACCGTCGGTACAGTTTGCCTTCTACGAGGGTGAAGTGTTGAGCGCGCATTCTAACTTTCCGAGCTTCGCCCTGTTCGGGCAGCAGCTCGCCCCGGAGTAAGTACGCTAAGAGAGGGTCCACCCAACTCGGAGTTGGTGGGCCCATTTCTATGGCAGCTACTTCAGCCTCCGTGCTCGGTAAGACGAGCTCTTCAATGAACACAGAGCGAGAAGGGGTGACGTCACCTGAAGATGCCAATTTGGCCAGTGCATCAGCTCGCGCGTTCTGCTCCCGTGGAACATGTATAACTTCGAAGTATACAAGGCCCTCTGTCTGGCACTTGACATGTTGAAGGTATTGAGCCATGCGAGGTTCCCTTGCTCCAAACTGTCCGCTCACCTGGCTGGCAACCAGCTGGGAGTCACTAAAGACTCTAAGCCGAACGGCCCGAGGTGCCTAGCCATGCGGATACCGGACAGCAAAGCTTCGTATTCGGCGACGTTGTTGGAGGCTGGAAAGCGGAAACGGAGGGCGTATTGGAACTCTAACCCCTCTGGGGAGGTGAGGACCAAACCTGCCCCGCTTCCGGTGACACAAGAGGATCCGTCAACATAAAGCTCCCATGGGGGCTCGTCTGCCAACGGTGGATCCTGCTCGGCCGGAAGGGTACATTCTGCCACGAAGTCTGCTAACGCCTGTGCTTTGATCGCCGTCCTTGGTCGGAAGCTGATGTCGAACTCACCGAGCTCTATCGCCCACTTAACCAACCTGCCGGAAGCCTCCGGCCGCTGAAGGATGGATTTCAGCGGTTGATCGGTTAGAACTGTAACGGAATGGGCCTGAAAATAGGGCCTGAGCTTCCGTGCAGCCGTGACGAGAGCAAGGGCGAGTTTTTCTGCTCTGGGGTACCTCCTTTCAGCTTCTTGGAGGACCCTGCTGATGTAGTATACAGGGTGCTGCGCCGCTCCAACTTCTCTGATTAAGACTGCACTGATGGAGTGTTCGGTGACTGAAAGGTACACAAACAGGGGTTCTCCGAGCACAGGCTTTGAGAGAACAGGAGGGGCGACCAAATATGCCTTCAGTTCGGTGAAGGCAGCCTCACACTCATCAGTCCACCGTACTTGCCCCCCTTGCTTCGAGGAGCTTTTAGGGCCTCGGAGCAACTTGAAGAAGTTAAAACTTCTTTCCGTTGCTCGGGACATGAACCGGTTCAGTGCCGCAAGACGCCCCGTCAAGCGTTGGACGTCGCGCACTGTCTTTGGACTGTTCATTTCAAGCACGGCTTGGATTTTTTCCGGGTTGGCCTCTATTCCCCTGTTTGATACGAGGAACCCGAGGAACTTACCCGACCGAACACCAAATGCGCACTTGACAGGGTTGAGCTTCATATTATACCTTCGCAGAGTTGCGAAGGATTCCTGGAGGTCGGCAATGTGGTCATTACTCAGAAGTGTCTTGACCAGCATGTCGTCAACATAGACCTCCATGTTGCGCCCGATCTGCTGCTCGAACATCTTGTTGACCAGCCGTTGGCAAGTCGCGCCTGCATTCTTCAGACCAAAAGGCATTCTGGTGAAACAGTATAAGCCTAGGTCCGTAACGAACGTCGTGGCGTCTTGATCCGGAGGATGCATGCTGATCTGGTGGTAACCAGAGTAGGCATCCAAAAAGCTGAGAAGCTCGTGCCCGGAAGTAGCGTCCACCAGCTGATCAATGCGCGGCAGAGGGAAGTTGTCCTTGGGCGTTGCCTTATTGAGATCTTTGTAATCCACGCACACACGCCACTTGCCGTTGGCCTTGCGTACGAGGACCACGTTGGAGATCCATCTTGGATATTGGGCTTCTCGGAGGAGCCCAACAGCTCGGCTTTTAACCACGTGATCCTGAATCACGGTCTGCCGTTCTCGGTTCACGGGTCGCCTCCTTTGCTGAACTGGCGGGATCCGGGGATCCAGCCGGAGGCGATGCACCATGACTTCCGGGGGAATGCCTGGAAGCCCGTCATCAGACCAAGCGAACACGTCCAAATTGGCCAGCAGGAAAGCTGTGTAACGTTGCTGCTCGGCCTCTGTCAACAAGGCGCCATTGTACAAGACGTGTTCGGGGTCGTCGTCCACTTGAATGGGGATTAGGTCTTCAGCAGGCGTCCCTCGGCTGGTTGAAGGCTGATCGAAAGCCGGAGGAGCTGGATCAGCGAGTGGTTGCTTGTCCCTTAAGGAGAGGACATAGCAACGACGAGACTCGCGCTGACACCCGAGCACTTCGCCAACTCCGTTCGGAGTAGGAAACTTCATCTTCTGATGGAGCGACGAAGGTACTGCTTTGATCCGCCCAATCAGACCTCTTCCAAGGATAGCATTGTATCCAGGCATGTTGTTGATGACCAAGAAGTCAACGATCTTGGTCACAACCCTTGGGGCCGTCCCCAAGGTGATCGGAAGGCGAATCCTTCCCATGGGCTGGACCGAAACTCCCGAAAAGCCGAACAATGGCGAATTTACAGGGGTGAGTTGATCGGCTCGCAGACCCATGAGGACAAAACAGTCGTAAGCCAAGACATCGGGGGCGCTTCCATTATCTACCAGAATCCGGCGCACATTACAGTGGTTGATGGTGGCCGAAATGACCAACGCATCAGTGTGTGGGGTCGTAACCCCTACAAAATCTTCGTCTGAGAAGGTTATAGCCTCCTCGGACTGTGCGCGTGCAGGATTGGCAGGATATGGAGCCGGCCAAGGTGCCGATGGCCTATCTACGACATGCACTCGCCTTGCGTAGTCGCGTCGGCTTTGAGTGCTTTCTCCGCCCGCGCCAAAGCCTCCCGCGATCACGTTGATTTTCTGCCCATTGGGCTCGTTGTTGATCGGCTGCTCGGGAGTGCGGTCTCGGCGTCGGGGGCGCTCTTCGTTCCGGCACACGAATCGTCCAAGATAGCCATGCTTGATAAGGTCTTCGATTTCGTCCTTAAGCTGGCGGCACTCGGAGGTGTCGTGGCCGTGGTCGCGATGAAAGCGACAGTATTTATTTTGATCGCGCTTCCGAGGGTCGGAGCGCATTCTTTGCGGCCACCGAACAAATGCTTCATCCCTGATCTCTGCCAGGATCTGTTCGGGTGCCACGGTGAGGGGGGTGTAGTTGGTGAAGGGGCGCGGATGGCGCGGAGAATCGCCATTGCGCCGTCCCTTCTTCCGATCTCGGTCGGAACCGTTGTCGGAAGGCCGCTTCTTGTCCGACTGCTCCCCCTGCTCGGCCCTGCTCGCCGCCAGGCTCTCTTCGCAAGCTGCGTGGCGCTGTGCGATGGAGAGTAGTTCGGCGAGGGTGGTGGGCTGCTGGACGCCGAGGGTCCTCTGCAGGAAACCGTCGCGAGTGCCCTGGATGAGGGCACTGGTTGCCAGAGGGACGTCCAGGTGCGAGATGCGAAGCGCCTCTGTTCGGAACCTCTTGACGAAGTCCCAGAGTGCCTCGCCTTTCTTCTGGCGCACGGCCAGGAGGGAAGCCGCAGTTCGCGGCTGCGACCTCCCGCCAAGGAAGTTGTCCCTGAAGGACTTCTTCAGTTGACGGAAGGAGGTGATGGAGCCCGCAGGGAGGGTTTCAAACCAGGCCCTGGCGGCTTCCTTGAGAGTTGCAGGAAAGGCCCTGCACTTGGCCGCGTCCGATGCTCCGTGGAACACCATGTGCGTCTCAAAGCCGTGGATGTGATCGGCCGGGTCGGTTGTGCCATCATAGGGTGCAATGGTGGGCAGAGGGAGCTTGGAGGAGACCTGAGCTTCCAGGATCTCCCTGCTGAAGGGGGAGCGGAAGTCCAAGTCATCCTCCGCCGGAGCCTTCCCCTCCGCACGCTGACCATCACGTCCATACGGCGTTCGAGGTCGACCACACG
The DNA here is from genome assembly GCA_014218235.1 of Colocasia esculenta. NCBI lineage: Eukaryota > Viridiplantae > Streptophyta > Magnoliopsida > Alismatales > Araceae > Colocasia > Colocasia esculenta. The sequence goes on from CM024762.1 coordinate 151,795,770, forward strand.
CCGCAGGCGCCTGGCGAGCTCCTGTTCGGAGTTGGCGGGGCCTCCTCGTCCGGAAGCGTGGGAGTTGCCTCCCACGACCGATCGTGGCGGACGGGGGGAGGCGACGGAGCGACGGGGCGAACGTCCGCGGCGCTCTGGCGCTCGCTCCTCAGACGGAGCTCGGTGGGAACGACGCGGCGAGTCTGCCTACTGCTCCTGAGGCGCGGGGAAGACGCGAGAGCGTCGGTGCGACGACTCCGCCTGCCGTTCGCCAGCAGGGAGACCGCCGGGGCCGCTGCTCCCACCATCTGGGCCTGCAAGGCGAGGCAAACGCCTGTCAACTGCTGCATCTGCCCTCGAAGTTCTGCTACTTCAAGAGTCCCCTCGTGATTGACGGGACCTCGTTGTTACCGCCGGCGGGGGCGATGTCGACGTCTACGGGAGGGGGCTGACGTCGAGAGTCCCCTCGTGATGGACGTCGTTGTTACCGCCGGCGGGGGCGATGTCGACGTCTACGGGAGGGTGCTGACGTCGAGAGTCCCCTCGTGATTGACGGGACCTCGTCGCCCTGCTCCCCACGTTCTGGTATGAGGATCGTCCTCGAGCCATGGCTGCGTCGCTTCCCACAGACGGCGCCAAATGTGGTGGTGTAATCCTGTTTGGGCCGGAGCCAAACGGGCCTCCACTAGAGAGAGAGGGAAGACGATCGCTGGTGAGGACGAAGACCTGCAAAACCAGAAGAGGATCAGGGGGGTCCGGTGAAGACCGGGGAAACCCTCCGATGCCTAAGTCAGTGGAGAGCTTGCAAGGCAGGGGGTTTCGGAATGCGAGAATGTGTTCGCGTGAGGAAGAGAACGTACCGTTGCATGGTACTGTACCTGTGCTCTTATAGGCGTTGGTGCCAAGGCCAACGTGTGTAACGTTTGGTAGATCGTGCCTGAAAATGCGCCTTGATGGACGCACATAACGGGAGGAGTTATGCGCTCATGTGCCCGTTGGGCTACCAGGCAGTGCATGCCTCTTGATGGTGGAGGACGTGGCGTGGGACAGTTACGACCGCGCCTTGAGCCAGAGAACCTGCTCGGAGCCCTTTGGAAACACCTTCCGAGCAGATGACCCACATGGGGGGTCGAACATGCTGTTCGTTGATATCCAGAGTTGTTCCGCGCAGCAGGGTTACCGTTCCTGTTCGGAACTTCACTTGGAGCGACTGGCGCGTGGGCCCCCCTTGCATCCGATCCGTACGGAGACGTGGGACCGTACGATGAGATCGTGCCACAGAGAGGAGGCACTGATGGGCCTTGATGGATTGGGCTTAGGTGGCAGGAAACAGCCACTACAGGTATATATGCATTTTACTAATTGCACAGATAGCTAAAATTTGAGCCAATGGGTACAGAAGAGCTAATTGTCATATCCTGATTCCTGATGCCAAAACCATTTGGGGGTAATTATTAATTTGATCACTACAAGAGGCCACCGGAAAAACATCATATAAATACAAAAAAATAAGGGGAATCATAATTTTGACTACTTTTTACCGGCAATAATCAGATAGAGGACAAAAGAGAAATGGAAGTACGTATACCTACATAAGATGCCATAAATAAGATCTCTGAGTCGACAAATACTATTTACAACGTGCATGGCAAAATTCCTGTTTAGTCTCTAGGATATAAAAATTTCCCCTGAAAAGATAGCTTTGCATCATTCTAGCAAAACATGAAAAATTGAAAATTTTCCTGTGCTATTTTTAACCCTTAAAAAAAAAGTGGATAGTACCACTAATACATAAGATAAAAAGAAGGATTGTACATGAGAAGGGGGAAGCTTCCAAATAACACCCCCATACAAAGTTGGCATCTTGCCATGTGAGCGAAGAAAAGAATGCCAAAGAACACTACTCACTAAACTCTAAACCCTCCACATCACACACAATTGCTCAAAAAAATCGAGTCTGAATCCTCTATATAGGAGGATCGGACTCCATCAATCATCAATAGGGTGAGGGGGTTGGGTGAGAGTTTTACAAAAAAAAAAAAAAAATCCTAAAATTTTTCATATTTTGATTTGAGTTCTTTTGTAAAACTCCCATCAATCTCTCATCTTATTAGTGAGTGATAGAGTCCGATCCTCTCATATATTGATAGGATCCGGACTCCAAAAAACCACCCTCATGTAAACGCCCTACCCTTAACAACTCAACATACAGCATCAAAAAACCACACAAAAGAAAAAACCACACCGTTCCGAGACTCATCCTGGCTCCACATACGACCTATCTATGCTTCGGTGCTGTTTTTAATTTTCTTCAAGCGAAGAGAAAATTTCATGAGTCTTCATTCTACTCTCACCTGGATTAGCAAGTGATCATGGTCAAACTGAAAAATGTTCTTTTTTTTCTTTTTTATCTCCCTCTTCTACTAATGATTATAGTCCTCTCTATCACATTTGTGATTCCAAATCGCCTATCATGAACAACTTTTCATCTAAATAACATTTTTAAGATGCAGAAAGCAGAGGGAACTTGCAAAAATAAAAAATAAAAATCACAAAAAGTATTCTGCAATATAAATATGCTAGCAACTGTCTTTAGGCATCCATGTGCTTAATAAAACTACAATTTTCCAAATTGCTACTCAAGATTATACATCTTGCGAAATTATGTAATAAAAAAATAATCCTTCTTGGAAAGTCTCCCCCTATCCCGGATACGAACGTTGAAATAAAGATGACAATGCTGTGTGGTAAGTTAGGAAGGCTGAGTACAACTCTTTTGGATTTCTTGGCGCTGGAATATGATATATGGGATACCTAATGAACACACAAATAAAAAAAGTCGACTCTAGCCTCTATATATATATCTATATATATATATATATATTACATATGGATAACGAGGAACCCCCACCCTGTGTGATTTTATGGCTCAAAATTGATATTCGTGAATTTTAGATTCAGAATTTGATAGTCTCTACTTTCCGTACCTTTAACTCACTTGACCGAAAAATTTTCAGACTACACATTTCGAAGAATACATGTAGACTAAGTAAATCCCCCCTCCCCCCAAGAATCGAACGTAGGACCTCCTACTTCGAACCTGCATATTGCTCTTAGGCTTAAATAAATTTGATGGTTACAGACCCACATTCAATGGTCCATTAAAGAAACTGATCAACAACACTAAATTATGATATTATTATTATTTTGATTGTATAACCCAGTGGCTTAGCCAATAGGTAACCACTAACTTGCCTGGGATCGAACTTGTGTGATCTCAAGTCCCGTCCCAACCCTCCCTATCTTTGTCCACTATGACACTGTCGTGGGATAATTAGTTATGATTTTATGATAGATTATGTTTACAAGTAGATCATCTACGCAGTTGACGAAGATAAACTCAAAAGATGTCAAAAATGATACTTACATACCAAGCAACAAACATCCAACTAATTAGAGAAAGATCAACACTCCTTAGTGAAATCAATCCTTGATGTTCCTCTGCTAATTGATTTAGCTTCTCTCAAGAAACAAGATAAAAGACATCAAACAAGAAGTCAAAGAACTATAAAATCAAAATCGGCCTTTTAAAGAAATGGCTTTATGATTAGATTGAGTTAACTATTAAAAGTTCAATCTTCACCATGTTTTTGAGTGGTAACCTAATTAGATGAGGACTAGTATTGTCAAAATATTAGAAGTAAAGTTTGCTAAGTCGCTCTTTTACTTTTAAGTTAACATCTGGATCAATCCATCATGAGTCGCGTCTGAGTCCCACATCCTGTTTGAACCAATGTTGTCTATCCTTGACAGTCTCCCTATGTCACTGTCACTACTTGTAGAATCTGTCTCATTCTCTTCAAAATCCTCCCTTACAATCTTAGAAGAGAAAGGTTTAGTGTCCTTTGTTATTACACTTAAGTGCAATATGATTAGGTACTAAGTCCACGTGGCACTTCTCACATGACATGGGAAGTGATAAAAAGTCAACCTAATTATTAGATGCCACATAAATTTAGTGTCTAATCATATTACACTTAAGTGTAATAAGAAATTACACTAAAACCTTTCTCATCCTTGAATAATATTTAAATGCAATACCACTACTGCTTCTATGAGGGCCGTGGGGAACGAACCCCTCTTTCCCCCATGGTCGTCACTGGCTACACCAGTAAAATGGGTGGTGATCATGATAAGATCCTCAGTTATTGCCAGTGTTTGGTGGAATTAAAGACCATGGGGAAGAGGAGATCCCATCACATCACGAGGCCGGGAAGGCCGTAGGCGTTCATGCATGCTGTTAAAACACTCTTTTATTACTCCCCTTCTTGAATGCGCCCTCTTGCTTTAAAGAAAAATGCTTATTCCAAGGGTGGACTAACAGGAAAATAATTCTTTTAGTTGAAAGGAAGATGTAAGAATAATTTTCCAATAACTATTTTTCTGCTTTAAATATGCCCACTTCGGTTCGTCTAGGAGAGCTGGAGAAGTTTTACCCTTGTGCCGAAGGGCTCGGCTCTCGTCACCATGGTTGGTGGGTCCACTTTGGTAAAAGATTAGTCTATCCGGAGATAAATTAATTATGGGTAGATTAACTCAAAAATTAATTCATTTTATTTTGAAAATAAAATTAGGGTTGGATAGATAATCTCTTCTTTTTAAATTCAGTTATCTTTAAAAATAATTAAAAATTTTACATTTGACTAGATATATAATGAAATAACATTAAAATATTAAATAAGAAAGAAAGAAAAAAACACTTATCCCAATTAACTCCCTTACCCCACCTCTTGAAGTGGGTAAGATTATCCCTGAGTAAAAGTGGTATGATTAGGCAACCCCCCCCCCCCCAAAACTTAGGTGGAGAGTAACTTCATGGGTACCTCACTTTATAGGGGCCCCCCTCCCCGACCAAAGTGGAGAGAATTTAAATTAACTCATGCTGTACGAGATCCAAAGTCTAGTTTGGATTTATAGAGGGTACTGTACAAGATCTAGTCTAGTTTGGATTATAGAGGGCACTGTTCAAGCGATCGTAACCCATTCAAAGCGCAAAGTGAACGGCTTATTACCCCCACGAATCCTACTTGATATATCTGAGACAGCAGAAATAACCCCGTTCCAAAAACGGATGACAAATCCTTCTCCAATACAAATGCAGCTTGGCCGGTCCATTTTTTTTTTTTTGGTCCACCTATCAAGGGTCTCGTGGAATCATCGTGGATAACGTAGACGGCTAGCAGAGGGAGTAAAGCCGTGACAAGAGGAAGACTTTTGTCCCATCAATTAGTTTCAGTCTAATCATTCTTTGATATTATTGTTCGGAGTAATGGAAAAGGCGCGTGCTTCTCCTATGTATGTATGGTCATCATTGCCTATACTGAGATGAATGTGGTTAGTAAGGCATCCTACTTTCGCCGATTCAGTGACTTTTCGTGAAACAATTCTTGTATATTGTGTTCATCAGCTAAAAAAGACAGGGTTTAGTTGAAAAGGAATCGTGGTCTTTCGAGATACATGTTTTAATGCCAACCAACTTTACTCCATCTACGACCGTACACAATCTGTTTGCAAACCATTCTTTAAGATTATAACTATAGATAGCTGTCAAATTTTAAAAATACTTAGTACAAGACATTTTACAATAGAACTAATATGGATTAAAAAAAAACAATAATACTGACTAATGGAAGTGATAGAGAGAGGTCTTGTCAAACCCCTCAACTATCAACGCCCTTCTTACAATCCAAGCATTTCTGGTCAAATTTTAACATACAATCCAAACGCCTTCCGCATTCTTAACGGATAAATGCATGCATCTTTTAGTGCACATAAATTTCTTGAGAAATACTTTTTACCAGACCCTGCCAGGGACCAAACCCACAGAATGGGTAAAATACAATTTTCAAATTTCTTACCTTGTTTGCAAACTAGTAACTCTATTTATGATTTTCAAGAACACTCGAAAACTTCAGCACCAAGTTCAGAGTTAAATATTTTTAAACATATGCATATTAAGTGTTCCTCCTAATTTAATTCTCCAAATTGACCTAGCATTACATATGTTACATTATTCAGATAAAGGTTTCGGTTGTCCAATGGCATTTCTGCCGTCATACTACCTTTTTTTTCCTTTTTCTTTTCCCCAAACTTCACACGTGATATATCATGTTTTCCGAAATTCGAGGAACTCACATGTGCCCTAAATACTAGAGAGGGACCGGACACAAACGGATGAGGCCCGTAATGAGTCAGTCCATGGGCCCACCCGCGCATGTGGGCCGGGCCGTACGGCTCTAATGCCGACAGAATGATTAGCTCTTGCTGCCGAACCTACACGGGCAAATTCCCCCGCATTAAGTGGGAAAAAGACAAAGTAGTTACCCTATGCAGCCTGTGAGTATAAGGGATGGCCACGACCATCTAGTGAAAACAGATGCTGCCATCATCATCCACAGAACCAAAAAACAGAAGGCAGTAGGAAACAACTGGGAACCGGGCACTCGCGTTCATCCCCAACCGCACCAGATCAAAACACCGGATGATTCGACTGAGTTGATGGGGGATGTGGTCACCTGCTTCTTCTTGCAGTGGCAGGCAAGGATCTTGCGTCTGAGATGATCTTCAGCACATTGACCAGGGCACGCAGCCTGTCCCAAATGTTCATGCCATAGAGGGCCTCGACGAGTGACTCTTGGAACTCGAAGGCGTTCTCTGCAATCGGGTACTGCGAGGAAGAAGAGATGGAGATGATAAGAATTTGGGGATACGGAAAAGAGAGCAATTGTTTTTGACTTGGAGCAAGCTTGCTAGCATCGGACCCTGATGGGAGGTGGTATCGTTGTCTTGATGAAGGGCCACCACCGATCTTCCACCACGGACTTCACGAGACAGCAGGCTCGGAGGCCCTCCACTCCAGCAAATCTTCCAAATCCACTGTCTTTCACACCACCAAATGGCAGAGACTGCGTAAAAAGAGGAGAAGAAAATAAGGGGGTTTCCTGCGTCGGAACACATGGTATTTGTTTGCAAATAACGATGCAATAGCTGCGTTCAATGAGTTGTGAAAAACGTAATGACTGGTTCTTCTGTAGAAGAAGATGCGAATGTGACATTGAGCAAGCGACGGCTCTTGTTAGTCTACTAGTCTGGAAGGCAGACTTCAGCCAATTAGGCCAAATGGCATTGCCCTAACAAAAGCTGACACAACCTGCCTTGACTAGCATTTTTACAAGCTTGCCCAGACTGAAAAGGGGGCGTGATGGGCATTAATCTTATGGTGTAAAAGTATCTAAAATGTTCGTGCCAGCACTTGTTCACTTTCCAAAGCAGAAGTTACAACTCTGGTGTTATTTCTCTTTTTGCAAAACACCTAAACCTCGTGGTCAGAAAACAGTACTTGGTCGCATGGTCAGGAATCAGAGTTAGGCAAGCCTATGCAACACTCTTTTGGACAGAAAAAAAACAGCATGCATGGATGGAAAAGAAAGAAACGTTCATATCAAACAGACCACTTAAGTCAGAATAATCGTGTGCTCATGACAGGTTTACAACAGAAAGCGAGACATCTGAGAAAAAACTGGGAGCAGGCATGACTTGATAACACACCTGACACATGTAAGTTGATGCAAAATCATTGACTGCTGCCACCCCACAATGTAAGTGGGATGCAATCTCTATCGCACGCCTTTGATTGCCAGAAAAAACCGCACAACCAAGGCCATAGCTCGAGTCATTTGCAAGCCTAATTACTTCTTCGTCAGAAGTAAACTTCATGATTGGGATTATTGGTCCAAAAGCCTGCATTATGGTCATGTAATATTTTATAGGTTATAAGTGATTAATCTTGTTTGGTACTCCAGGAAAATAGTTAGGAAGCATATGCTTAAGATACTAGAGTGTACCTCTTCTTGCATTATTCTCATAGTGTGATCAACTTCTGTGAGAACGGTTGGAGGAAAGAATTGATCAACTGCATCCCCTCCAAGATGTCCAAAGCTTCCTCTAACCGCAATCTTAGCACCTTTCTCCAAGGCATCATCCACCAGAGTTTGAAGCTTTCAGCATGTCCTTGTAAGCATATGGCCCCCATATCATACTTGCCAGCAAGTGGAGGCCCCTGAAAGACATGAAAACCTGTCAGAAGGTAGAAATAAAGTGACTGCAGAACAATGACTTTAAAGCAACCTCTAAAACTCCATCCAAAAGGGCTCCCAGAAGCGCTGCACATTGTATTGCTTCTAAGACTAAAGCAAAATTTCAAAAAAGAAGCCAAACATCACTTAAGAACTGACATATTGCATATGTTTTGAAATACAAATGTGCCAACTAATGAACAATGCTATTGTACCATACTCCTCACTACGTCTTTTGCCACACTAATGACAAGCTGTCCAATCATTCAAGCAAATGGTCCTGTCAAAGTTTTTCTTTTTGGCATACCCATGTCACCTTTTTATGCAACTAGCACTTTAACAGGATCCATATGGTCATTTGATCAGATGGTTCCTATTGAATGTGAACAAAGTGTATGGTATGAACATTTTTTTAAGGCAATGATGGTCAACATTCATTGATGCTGACAGAAAAAGTTACAACGCAATCCCAGCCTCAGAAAAAAAAAAGAGACAAATAACGGTGTCCGTGACCTCTACTATAAGAATAAAACAACGATCAACATGGATTCTACTTTGGTTGCTTTATCACCTTGGTAGAATATTTACGTGTTGTGCAGTTACATGACATCATTTTTATCATATATACTGTTACTCTAAATCCCCAACATATAGCATGTAAACATATTGGGACTCTTACTACCATAAATGGCTTAGAAGATCACTTACAACAGATATGGATTTCACTAGTTTCACTATTTGGGCAAGGAATGCAGAGTAAATATTCTTGTGAACATAAAATCTCTCAGCGCCAGCACAGTTCTGCCCACTTGATTGAAGAGCAGCCCTCACTGCAATTTGTGCAACCTAGAAAATGGACACAGTCAGTGACACTTTTCCTTGAAAGGAAATCATTAAAAAAAAAATTATGGATGGCCGAAGAAAAAAAACTTATTTGTATTCACCAAAGGATGAGGATTTATGAAGGAATTTCAATTCATGAGAATTCCTGGTTTTACAGAGACTACTCAAGCAAAAACAGACCCCAGGATGGAGTATCTGCAAAACAGTAGATGAGAAGGAACTGAAAGAAATGTGCATTTACGAACAGGAACTTGTCATTAAAGGGTCAATCAGTCTTACATGAGCCACATCAACATCTTCACAGACAATGAATGCATCTTTTCCACCAAGCTCCAGCGTAACAGGTGTTAATGTTTGAGCAGCATTTTTCATTATCTGCAGCAATTAGATGAAAACATTATGAGCAAGACATAACAAAAGGCTAATTCATTTCACACAGATTTTATTGTTCACATGAAAGAGAAAAATCATGAGATTGAAATGAATTACCAATATCGGTCAAGTAAAATCTAGAAAATCCAGGAGAATTGGGAAAGTCATAATTGTTGTGGCAATGTCATAATCTTGCTCCGTTCTCTGTGTTTTTAGAATAATTACAACTGGTATAGAGAGTTGGTCTATCCATTCAGGACATGACGGGGGCAATGATGATGTAGTCATGCAGAAGAGCTAATCTCAGTAACTCCAGTTGCATCATGACAAAAGACAGCCGGAGCAGGAGCAGTGGTTCAGTCCTCTCCGATATATACAATGAATGTTCAGAGGTAACTCCACATTGGGCAGATTATTAACATTGGTTTTGTTTTCATGACAATCTACATAACAGAAGAAAACATTGAACATGTTTACTCGCTAAAGGGATTATAAGTACCATCTTGCCAATGCCAGGTGATCCGACAAATATGATTTTGTCAACTGAAGATACAAGAGCTTGTCCTGTTTCAGCAAATCTGAGAAAGATAAGTCACAATATTATACAGTTAGAGTACAGTAAGAGTAGTTCATTCTTCCTTACAGAATTTGGAGGGAGGGAGAATCTGATAAGAATTCATAAAAAAGAAATCTAACAATAGAATTATTTCAAGATATATAAAACAACATGAACACTGAACAATATAGGTGCACACAGAGAATATGGAATATCTAGAAACAAAGTCTAATGATAAAATTATATCAATATTTTTAAAACAACCAAAATAACCCTAAACAAAATAAGAGCACATAATGAAATATGAATATGGTCATTTTGGCCATTAACATGATTGATGACATTACATAGTAGGATCTAGATGATGACCCAAGTGAAAAGTAATGGAAGGTATGTGGAGGGAGAGAATGGGATGGAGGAAAACAGAATGCATAGAGGAGAGAGAAATAGAGAGACAGTGGCAGTTGTCGAAATTGTGAAGGGTGAGAAGTAAGGTTGTCCTTAGCAGTTACCAAGATCATGGTTGGCCGAACCAGTTTACCGGACCGAACAGTGTATATGCCAAACAGTAACGAGTACCGGAATTCCCTAGGTATGGTACGGTATGCCCAAACCGCACTGGCACGGTGCAGTTCAGCAAAGCCTGGCCAAGATACAAAGGCAAGGTATGTGGGGGAGTCGGAGTGGTTGTACAATAGCTTTTGGGACCAATGTGGAGAGGGTTGTGCATGAAATATCCCACTATTGCAATGTGATTTGGCTTCAAGGACAAGTAAAAATCATAAAGTCGTTGTGTCTGTATGCATACCTGGTACTACGTGGACCAGATTCTCGGGAGCTCCTACAGCAGCAAGAGCAGTTTGAATGATGCGTAGGTAGAAAACATCCAGACCAGCTTGCATGCTCTGAAACCTGCATGTGAACACACCATCTAATTACAGAGAAAGTAGAGGGCCTCAAAAGGCAAATTCAAGAAAGAAAATAATTTTTAAAACATTCTCCATGTTGCACCATAAAAGAAACATGAGAACTCTTAGAGCTGTACCCCACCAAATACAATAAGATCTCATTTACCTTAATGACCACACTGTTTCCTGAGAATACAGCAGCTAGCATGGGATTAAAGATGTTGTGAAATGGATAATTCCACGAGACAATTGCCCCGATAACACCAAGGGGATAAAATTCCACCTTGGCTCTTTTATGCAGCATTGATCTTCCTGCAGACCTGAAATTCACAACATAGTCATAAATAGAAGATCTTACACCATGCACTTCTTAGACTCTTATGGTATGTTTGGTATTAGGATAGATCGGGGATAAAGTGAGGATATTAGGATAGATCGAGGATAAAGTGAGGATATATCCTAATACCAAACATACCCTTGGTAGATGTAGATGTAAACTCTTACAGTAGCTCCAGGATCCATTAATAATGATAGAAGAGGGGAAATGTTCAACAGAGAGGAAAGAGGCTTAATATATCATTTAAAGTCCAAAAAGAAAAGAGGGAGCTTTCTTTTAGTAATTAAGACAAGTGAATAATAACAGGGTATGGTAAATGATAAAACATAATGAAAAAGATAAAGGTAACAAAAAGGATATATGTCTGGAGAAGGCAAAGGAAAATGAATGCTCTCCTTTTTCTTTCATATGTGTGCCTGGAGCCGGGAACAGAGGTACCTCACTTATGTCTATAAAAGCACATATCAGCTTTATTAGTTAGGTAAACAAAATTTGTAGTATGTCCCACCTTTCCTGCCAATTTACCATTTCTACATCAAAACTGCAGATTTATCATTCCTGCATTTGTATTTGCGTGCCATATCATTGAGAATATAAAAAGTGTGTAAAAGGACCATTCTATGTTCTTTTTGCACTAACTTTTTTTTTGGCAAAAAAAGCCACTCAAATGCATGCAAAAGGGACCACTGAATAATGAATGATGTTAAAGCACACATTTGACATTTTCAATGATATGTGTGCAAATATAATCTGGGAATGATGAATCAGCATTGCTTATGTGACAAATGGTTTTTACTCAAAAATCCCAAAGAAGAAAGAAAAGAAACATCTTCTGGTGGAAAGGGCGTATTCCAGACTGAGGAAAGACAGCCATGTTCACATTGAGAAATGATCAATAACATAATGGAATGGTTAGCTGAAACATCATCTAAACAGATAAAAAGTTGCACTCTTAAGTAAATATGATACTCTTCAAATACCTGTATTCAGGTTTTAGCCATCGCTCACCCTCTGCCAGAAGCCAAGTAATTTTCTCGCATGTTGTCATAATCTCCCCCAACGAAGCATCAATCATTGTCTTCCCAGTATCTCGCGAAGAAACCCTATCATACACACAAAAGGAATCAAAGATGACTACTAACTAGTGAAGGTGTTGAGTACCAAATGTAAACTACCACCAGAGACATATGTCTTTGAACTGACTGAAAAGTTGGAGAGAAATGTGCAAATGATTAACCTTTCAGGAACATTCAGGACCTACATGAATATTGGTAGCCATTTGGGACTTAGAAGAGTTTTATAGAAAAGCAGGCATGATGACAGTATCCTCGAGTAATAACTTTTCCCGGAGGAACATCAAGGTCGGTTAGATAACCAATTAGGATAAGGCTGGGTAGAGTATTGCGGTCTATCTGGAAGTATTAAGGAAATAGACTTATAAAGCCTACAGAAATGTCGGATTAATTCGTGAATATTTGCATAAGCATGAAATGTGAATATAACAAAATGAACACAAATAAAGTTTTAAATGAAATCCAATCTTACTCGCATATAAGCTCTTGATGTTCGATAATGTACTTTAGTAGTATTCTCAGAAACTGTCTTCTTTGCTTAAAGCTACTTTTTGCCCATATCCTTTGTGCTTTCCTTGCCTGAGCCACATGTTCCTTCACCTGAAAATTGTATTTACCCACATAATCAAGTTTAACACATGAGCTTGGAATGGGAATAAACTGAGGAAATCATCATCTGGTTTTGCATTTCCTGAATTGTGTGTTTAACCACGCATATTAAGAAATGTGGAGGGAGAATCTTTAGTTTACAAAATGTGAGATGTGTTATGCAGCAATCTCAAACATTGTGATCAAAGCAAAAATAAAACCAAGCTCTGGATGCTAATATTCTACTTTGGAGATGCCAAAATAAGTTAACAACTTCTCCAGAGAAATTGGCTGACACAAGAAAGTATTTGCCATTTTTGCCCAAGTTCCTGCTCAGACAGAGTTAGAACTTAGAACGAGCCAAATATTATAAGCAAGCAGCACTCTCTCTTCCAAGCCAGAATGGAATCATCATTGTATTTTGGTAGTGTACATGCTGAAATGTTCAAAAGAGTCACAAATAATTTGTTTGCACCCAATTTTGCAGTTACCAGGCCATGAATGGGCCAGCAGCCCAAGAGGGAAAAGGGCAACGCATGGCCTGTGGTAGCATGTTAATGGCACTTAATGTAAATTCTCACAGGAGGAAGGGTTATTGGGAATAGAAATCCCAGCCATCGTAACCCACAGAAAAGGGGGCCTTTAAAAGCGTCTCTTCCCATGCAGCGACAGGGACAGAAGTAAGCAGAAAAAGGGAGCAGCAGCAGCGGCCAGAGGGAAAAAGGGCATCTGGGTGAGGGCTTCCCGCAACAGAAGGCAGCGGCAGAGGAGAGGAAGGGAGGACATTGCAGACCCCCTTTCGTCTTGGAATTTGTGGTGAGAGCAAAGGAAAAGAGAGAAGAGAAAGGGAGCAAGAGAGGAGAGGAGTGATCGATTGTCTGTTCTCTGTCCCTTCTTCCCATTTATGTAATCTCTTTGTGTTCTTACAGGAATCCCAAAAATGGCTTCTCTATTTGATGATCGGATCCCATTTTATTGCATTATCTTAGTGTTTTGTTCTTTTCCTCCCTCCATCACGATCAGAAATTCCATGTTGTTAAATGCTCAAAAGCGCAGACCTGAGAACCACTAATTGAGAGCATGGTGTCTCTGCTTTGGATTCCCATTTCCTTCATTTGTTTTGTTTATGACCGAACACATTTCTCTGAGTTCTTTTATTTCTTTGTTTTGCTTTGCCACTGCCGATCAGAAAGCATCCCTCCCATGCATTGAATTGAACCTTATTTTGTGTTCACTTCGGCCTTTGGAGGATCGCAAAACAGCATGCTCAGATTCCCTTTCTGGGCCAATTTCAAGTTCTTAGTGATGGGTATTTGTTATGCCACCCTTTTGCTACGAACCTCCAATCTGCTAAATTTGAGCAGGTGGCAGGTGCATACAGCCCATCATGTGTTTTGAATGCCCTGCTAAACACTCACCTCCTCCATGTGAGATGTATTAGCATTTAATGTAAATAGATATATTCTTTCTCTTTACGTGATCCAGTTGAGATGTTGGTCAGTATTCCCCAAAATGTCTTTAGCAGTGAATTGATTCGTTTCAAGAGAAATTTACTGAAATCCAAGGTTGTTTCCTCCCCCGTGGATGTTGAATCTTTGAACGGTGGGCCGTCACAATCCACGTTCAGCATTCTTCTCCACATTCGGGAGCCCACCGTTCAGATTTCTTGCACCATGGGAGGTCACCGTTCAGGTTTCCTTCACTGTGGAAGGGCCACGTTCAGGTGCCCTTTACTGTGGAAGGCAATGTTCAGATCTCCTTTACCATGGGAGCCCACGTTAAGATTTCTGCAACCATGGGGGTCACCGTTCATGTTTCCTTCACTGTGGAAGGGCCACCGTTCAGGTTCCCTTCACTGTGGAAGGCCACCGTTCAGGTTTCCTTCAACATAGGAGCTTACCGTTCAGGTTTTCCTTCACCATGGGAGTCCACCGTTCAGGTTTCCTTCACTGTGAAAGGGCCACCGTTCAGGTGCCCTTTACTGTGGAAGGTCACCGTTCAGGTTTTCCTTCACCATGGGAGCCCACCGTTCAGGTTTTCCTTCCCATGGGAGCCCACCGTTCAGATTTTCTGCACCATGGAGGTCACCGTTCAGGTTCCCTTCACTGTGGAAGGCCACCGTTCAAGTTTCCTTCAACATGGGAGCTCACGTTCAGGTTTTCCTTCACCATGGGAGTCCATAGTTCAGGTTTCCTTCACTGTGAAAGGGCCATGTTCAGGTGCCCTTACTGTGGAAGGCCACCGTTCAGATTTTCCTTACATAGGAGTCACGGTTCAGGTTTCCTTCTCCATGGGATCCAACGTTAAGGTTTTCTGTACCATGAGAGGCCACCGTTCAGGTTCCATTCACTGTGGAAGGCCACCAAAGGGCCACCGTTCAGGTTCCCTTTACTGTGGAAGGCCACCGTTCAAGTTTCCTTTACCATGGGAGGCTACCGTTCAAGATTATGACGTCTTCCGGTCTTGGCACATATCGGCCCTCTCGAGTATGACTCGGGAACCAGTGCCTTGTACTGTGGTGTCGTTGCCCTCGGCATCAACACTTTTGTTGGCACCGTCTCCATCATGGTGGAAGGATGTCATGCACACCCCCCCCAACATGCAAAATAGGGGGAGGTGCTACCGGATTTTTGCCACGATAATTTCCGAATATGTTCGTACCTATATAGTCATCGAGCAACTTATGTTGTGATTCGGTTCTATTGGCAAACATTGTATAGCCGCTGCACGGCGAACACAGTCCCGTGTGCACCATCTTGAGTTGATAGGTGGATGCACTAAAGTGTCATCCCAACATATGGTGGGCAAGGGTGATTCCTATTATGATGAGTTATATCAAGTGACCCAGTTTTATTCCCTCATGTTGTGATTTCATCGGCTTCTTTTGTATTTCATGAGGTGTGAGCGGACATATAAGTGTCGGTGCGATATGTGTCATCTGATCAACGTGTCAAATGCGAGAACAAATAGATGAGATAAACAATAAAAAAAATAATAATAATAGCAATAATGAGTGAAATAATTGTAAACAACAAAATAAATATAAATACTACAAATGAGAAGATCAATAGAAATTAAATAACCAAAAGGTAATAAATAAAGGAAAGATAGCAAGTGAACCTAGAAAACAGGTCAATAAAAAAAATAATAATAATTAATAAAAATGAAAACAGATAAAACACAGAAAGGAATAGATAAAGTGTCAACAAGCAATGTCTACCGTTCAAGCGCCCATGCTCAACCTACACCAAGGCCGCCGTTCAGCCACAGTTCCCCACCGTTCTGCACTGTCCACCAACCCCACCGTTCTGCACTGTTCACACATACACGCCACTACACACTCTTTCTCATCCACTAACCTCACCGTTCTGCACTATTCACCCCCACATCAATTACCCCCTCCCCCCTTTTTTTCTAATACCATAATCCATTTGCCATCAACTCCCTTCTCATTAAATCCTCGTACACCACAAATCTGTACATACATGCATACAGGCACAGTCATATGTCACATTTAATCAACTAATATATATATATATATATAATATAATATATATATATATATATATATAATAATAATAATAATAAAACAACAATTCGAAATAAATGAATTGAACCATCTAAAAGAAAATAACTTTGATTGTCATAACTTCAAAGCAAAAAAAAAGTGTAATATGACAATTTCATGTAAAAAAGATAACAACATGAATCAAATCCTACAACATAAAATAAATGCGGCAACAAAAAAAAAAAAAACTGATTTCAAAATAAACCCACCTGTAAAAATCAAATTAAATAAAAAAATCTTAAACAAAGGAAACTAAATCAAATAATTCTAAGTCAGGCTTCTAACTTGGAATAGAAATTCAAATCAATTGCAAACTCAAATAAATCCAATGAAACAAATGAAGAGACATTTGAAATCAAATAAAGTCCTACATCAAACCAAACAATAAAAATTTAAATCAAACCAAAATGCCAATAAATAAAAGACAAGTCTAATAAAAGATCAAAGATGATAATCATGCAAAAGACCAAAAGAAAACAAATAATGTAGGAACCAACTCAATAATACAACAAAAAAAATTGTGTCGAATGTTATATTCGATCGTCTCGCATAGGCGTAATCAAATTAATTTTCTATGCATATCTTTATCGATGTTTCCACTTAAGGTCACGAGACTCTTATTCTGGCGATTAATCAAGTGTTTTCCCTCTTAGAGGGATGTAATTAACGTCGTTGCGCCTAGGCCAGGGTTGCAATCTCCCGAGAATCTCTCGAGATCTCTCGAGATTCTCTGTCTCTCCAGCTTGCCGATATCCGAGATGTACGAGACACATGCCAAGATCTCTTGAGATCCTTTGTCTCATTCAAGCATGTTGAAATCCATCACTTCCTTCCCCAACATCACACCATGTGGTTGCTATTTAAATGCCTTCCTAATAGAGGAAGGCTCCTAGCCATGACTAATTTGTCCACTGCCCGTCTTATAGGCAACTTTTTTCTTGAGTCTTCTTTCTCAAGTTGAGTGGTTAACTGGATGAGATTACAAATGGTCCCTCGGAAATATACTCAATATAGTTTTTGTTAGTGCTCTGGTCTCTTGAGATTTATATGAGATTTCCCCAATGTCTCTTCTCTACAATCCTCTCGAGATAAAATCAGATCCGAATGACATCTTTCTTTCTGAATTTTTAATTCTTGTTAATGTTTTAGGTTTTTTTTACATAATCTACTTAATTCTTGCTTTCTTTTTTGAATATTTCTCATGCCCGTTAATTATGCTTATTTATGTTACTTATTGTTTAAAATTATGATATAAACTTATTAAAACTCAAGATTCTTACTAGATTGTTGTTCTTGATTCTTGTAACATCTAATTGTACATGTACAGATGTACTATGATGGCTATCAATGTATCCAATTATTTGTTTTCCTTAAAAATAATTTTTGTTCTCACAGGGATACATATATGTGTATATATCATTTTTGTATCTCAATATCTTGAGATTTGATCTCCCGAGATTTTACCGAGATCTGTCCGAGATCTCCCGAGATCTCTCTCTCCAAGCCCTCGAGACGAAGCCGAGATCCGATATGGCAAACCTTGGCCTAGGCAATGACGGGATTTTGTCCCGACACGATCTCATTTTCGTTTAACAAAGTCAAACGGCGCGCAAATAGACCTAAAGTCCTTCGACTCTCGAAGGTAGAACATGTTGTCGTTTCGGCAACTAACACGCCTGCGCTCCGCGATTACCGATTCATCTTTCGTTATAGTGACTTATTTAGCACTAAACGGGACTTGAATTTGTAATACGCGGTACACACACGAGAATATGATAAATAATTTTAAATTTTAAATAATTTTATGATGGATCTCAAAATCCATTTCCACAGCGTGGCACGCCCGGTGGGACCAAACTTCCCTTCATCTTTTCGCCAGAATAGAAAGCCTCGCAGCCTTTTTACTCGATACTGACTTTCTGTTTGTTTTAACTGACAGGTACTAATAGATCAATGGCGGAGGTGCGCTTCGAACCCCAGCTTCTCCGGGACCATGCTCGGAACGGCTATCTCGCCGTGCCAACCCGCTTTGGGGACTCTTCCCCAGTTGTTGAGTTCCCCAATTTCCTGAGGGTTGCTTTTGTGGACATACTCCATCCTGAAGCTGAAGTTAAGAGTGAAGAAGCTGTAGAGGAGCTGAGCTGTCAGGTTCACCATGTGGACCATGGTAAAAAGAACATGAGAAAGAGAAGCAAGAAGAAGCGCCAACAAGCTGAAGAGGACGAGAAGATCATTTCTCATCATGCTCGCCTTTACAATTCTAGAAAGAGCGTACTGGTGGGGAAGGTGAGGATTATTCTAAACAATAGACACAGCAAAATTGAGCCAGAGCAAGTAGTATCGGCAGTGGCTGTTGAGAACACTTTCCAAACATTGACTGAAAAGGAAACAATGTACAACACCTTCAAGGGGAGGCTGCCCTCGAAGCCCATAAAATTCAAGCAGGTCTGGCGACCCAAGAAAGTGCAGCAGCCCAGATTGGAGGAAATTGTGTCGGAAGAGGAAACACTAAGAGAAGCAGCTGACGAGAAGATCCCTACTTATCATAGGCCACCCAGAGGCTTTAGGGCCAGGATTCATCAGGGAGGGGCATGTGCTTATGCCCATTTCCACAACGAGCGGAATTGCGGAGGTCTGCTTACCTCCCACTTATCCGAGAAAATTCTCCCGTGTCGATGGTGTCAACCACTTATGATCGACAGGGGGCATCAAGGGTCGTACATGACCATATCCTTCATCTCACGAATTCCCCATTGCGGAGGGTGCGAATGCTACGAGCTATGGAAACATCTCAAGATGGAGCTGAGAGCAGCTCTACTGAAAATCATATTCCATGTGAACATATGCATGAGCAGACCGGGAGGGCTAAACCCCGGGTATCAATCTTTGAAAGGTTATCTTTTTCTTCTCAGATTTCCCGAAGGGTCGAGAGTGACCGGGGCGGGGGTCTTAAAATTTTTGCATGTCATATGGCCGGTGTGGGGAGCCGATATGGGGCTCTACCCACTGAGAATGAAGAGATTATTGAGCTGGCAGAAAGGCCTGGTGCTGCCACCAGGAGAAGAGCAACAACAGCAGCCCTAGCAGCCGCATACGAGGCCCCAAATGCACCTGCAACACAGATGACGGCGGTTACCGCCAATGTGATTACCACCCAGGGAAGTGGGGGCAGCAATGAGTTCACCCCGCCGCCACCAAAAGTAACAGGGGGCACAGTGCAAGAAACCCCAGTTATTCCACACTTAGACCCGGCCGTCTTGGAGTTGCTGAAGCGATATCAAGCTGAAATTGAAGCGCTCAAGCGGCAAATCAGGGGCAAGGAAGTTGAAGGGCATATAACCCGAGAAATTGAAGGCTCAGGGGAAACTCCCCAGGGAACCTTGGGGTCAGTGGGGGTCTCAGTCCAGCGCACCTTGGTGCAGCCAACAAATGAACAGCCTCAATAGTCACCTGCAGTTGCAGTTCAGCAGCAGCACCCACAAGCCCAATATCAACTGCTACCGCCGCAATTCTTCCAACAACAGCAGCGGCAACAACAGCAATACCAGCCACAATCAGACCACCTCCAACAACAGCAGCATTCACTGCCAGCTCAGGTCCCTGAGCATCAAGTGGAAAGTCAGATGCCACCATCGCTGCCGCCAATGGCCATTATAAACACTCCAAGCAATCAGCCGACTCATTTCTACCCTCAACAAGTGGACCCCGCCGTCATCAGCAAATTGATGGTAGAGCAAATGATTTAGATGAAGCTGGCAGAGCGGGGTGATGGAGAGCATGTAGCCTTTGATGTGTATAGGGTGTCTTATCCTGCGCACCATGCTGTGAAAAGATTGCCTCCAGGCATCACCAAGCCCCCAAAATTTGACAAGTTCAACAGACGGGGATCCCCAAAAGAATACATTGCATATTACATCAATGTGATGGGGGACTTGGCTTCAGACGAGTCCTACCTGCTTAAATTCTTCGGTTCTTCTCTGACCGGGCTAGCTTTTGAATGGTATTCCAGTCTGTCTGCAGGATCTATATCCGACTGGCCAGACATGCAGAAGAAATTCAGAGAGAGATTTTATATAGCAGAGAGAGAGGTTACGGTGGCCGAGCTCTATGCAACTAGACAAAGGAATGATGAGTCCGCGCTAGACTACATTCAGCGTTGGAGGAACCTCAGTATCAGATGTAAGCGTCCTCCTCACCAAGAAGATGCGGTGCAGATCTGCGAGCAGAATCTGAGGAGAGAATTGCTGGAAAAGATGATCGGGATGGAGATCCGATCATTTGATAGATTGAACAATGTGGTGGCAGAGATTGAGGCCTTCTTGATCAAATACTCCACCAGCTCGGCCACTGCACCAAAGAGTAAGTCAGCCGAAAAGAAGCCCGCAGGGAAGGAGGTACACGTTGTTGACCTCAAGACCTTTGAACAGCAGAAAGGCAAAGGCGAAGTAGCGGCCGGATCTTCTAACGGCAAGCCTGCTCCCCAAAGGAAGGTCATCCCCTTTCAAGATAAGGTAAGGAAGCCATACTCCTTCCCAAAGGAGAAGACCAAAACTCTATTTGAGTGGGCTCTCCGATACAACAAGATCGTGCTCCCAACATCTAAAAGACCGGATGAAGCCTCGAAGAAAGACGATCCTCGGTACTGCATGTACCACCAGGTCCTTGGACATGCTCTAGAAGATTGTTACGTGTTCAAAGACATTATGGAAGGCTTGGTCAAAAAGGGAGAGCTGCAGATGGGGGAGTACAGAGTAAATCCTCCGCAGCCACATGAGCCCCCTGCTCGGCAAGCTGCAGCCAACATGATCTCTTTATACCAGCAGCTGCCAGAAGAGGTTTCCGAGGCAAGCACTCAGAAGACCTACGAGAACTATGTCCTCACTCCTATCAAAGAGAAGGAGGGCTGGCACGAGGTGCCCAAGAGAACAAAGAAGAAACCAGAAGTGAAGTCGGTGCCACAGGTGCAAAAGCCAGAAATGAAGCTGGCGCCACAAGTGCAGATACGAGGAGTGACGCCTCAGCCACCTGCACCGGTGGTCACTCCTGTATGGTATGAGACACTACCCAGGATCATCGTCCGGGGGAGTAACAGTAGAAGGAGGCGGATGCCACAGCCATTATACAGAGGGGGCAACCCATCACTAGAACGATTGCAAGCCTTGATTGATGAGCTAGATGAATATGAACAACCGGACAGATATCCTGTCCGATTGCAAGAGTACGTGCCATGGGAGGAGCTTGAAAAGCTGACTTTGGAAGCGCCCGTTGCACAAGAGACGCCCCAATCTGAAGAGGACTTATTCTGGGGGCAAGAGCCAATTGAACTTAAAAAGAAGAAGACGAGAAAACCTAAGAAGAAGAAGGTGTTTGCAACTCTTTCATGCAACACCATCTCGTCTCTCCTGGGCTTGGTGGAGCATCATGATGATGAGGAAATCTATTCCTCATCCAACGACGTCAACCAGGTTGGATTTCTAGGGCTTGAGTCTACAACTAGTACTGGAAGAAGATGGGGACGTCCTGCCCCAGCGAATCAGAATATTATCTTCTGAGGAGAGCCATCCTACCAGATTCCTGAGCCTGAGGTTTGAGGGGCACAAATTCCACCTCCTCCAGGGCTGTACAAGAATGAAGAGGCTGGGGGCACAGTCCCATCCTTTGCCGAATTTTTAGCGGCCAAGGAGCAAGCTGAGGTGGCATCTACACCCCCGAAGGCACAAAAGAAGGCCAGCCAAAAGCCAGTTGGCCCTGTTGTTCAGGTTCAAGCAGAAAGACATGCAAACGACCAAGAGAAACTGAAGCGGGATGATGTGGGAGCTACCGACCGGATCATCAAGCTGTTAAAAAAAGTTCCCACACGTTTCAGCATCTGGGAAATCCTATCCTTCAGTGAAGAAACTAGAAGAGCAATCATTTCAGCCCTGCAGGCTCCGACACACTATGAAGCGTGCTTGGCAGAAATGCAAGTAGAAGCAGTCATGGAGTCCATCACGTTCACCCCGGAGGACATGCTCCTCCCCATGACTACTCATAATAGGCCGCTGTACATGAGGGGGCAATTAAATGGGCTACCCCTGAACAGAATCCTAGTGGATCCCGGAGCAGCAGTCAACATATTGCCGTACAAGATATACCAGAAGTACCACTTCGATGTGCACCTCACTTCCGTGCATGATGTGAGGATAGCGGGCTTTAATCAGAAGTTTGAGAATCCTTTGGGGGTCGTGGAGCTTGACTTGGTTCTGGGAGACTTTGTGACAAAGGTCCAGTTCCACGTCATCAATGCGAACACATCTTACAAAGCTCTGCTAGGTCAGCCCTGGCTCCACTAGAACGGGGTAGTCCCGTCTACGTTGCACCAATGCATAAAATACATCAAAAGAGGGGAGGAGCACAGAACCTTCGCCGATGCACATCCATTCGATGTTTATGAGTGTCATCTCCTAAATGCAAACTTGTACCTGGAGCATTCAGAAGAGCAGACCCCTTTCAAGGGTAAAGAGAAAGAGGTTGTCATCAAAGATGAGTGGTTTCCACCACCTCCGCCAGGGGTTGCTGCTGCAGAACCCGCACCAATAAAGGGGGCATCTGTGCATTTATGTGATACCCCGGTCTGCACACACGACCTCAGCATACAAGAAGGGAATGAAAAAGGAAAGTTCATCCTGGTCCCAGAAGGCCTCACGAAGCCAATCGTTGAGGTTGACTGCCAAACAGTGAAAGCATTAAAGACCATGGTGATATCCCACCCATGTGGGCGCTTCACGGTCTTCTATGCAGCCGAGGAGCAGTTAATGAGATGGGATGACGATTGCCGGATTCCCGAAGAGATTGGAGACCCCATGGTGCCAATTATGGGTCTCCCTAATATAACCCCTGCATTAACCGAAATAACCATGAGACAGCAAATTCCTTTCTATCAACGTCTCAGTCAAAGGGAGATGTTCAGGAAGCTGTGGTATCCTCCCAATCTGGATAGGGATCTATTGAAAATCACGCCGCATCCAGGACTTGGTTTTTCATTTGGGGAACATTACACCGTTGATATGGTCAGCATTCTCAAACAAATAGAAAGGGACTCCTCAGGGGTAGTATATGATGACTATCTAGAAGAGGGACCTGAAACTGAAATAAACGTAACTGAAAACGAAGAGTCTCCCCGGAGGTAGCGACGTCCCTAATATGTACTTCCCCGGAGCCATCTGTCATCCAAGTGTCGCCGGTGGCGGAAGAATCGACGAATGACGAAGCTGTCCAATCAGCTATTGCTGAGCTGGGAGAAGATCAAACAGCTATAACAAACAATTTACAAGACCCAAATCAAGAGATTCAACAAGCAAAAGGGATCGAAATAGGCATATCAGATGAAGAGCAACAAGATGAATATTTGGAAGTGCTAGAAGCAGAAAATGAGGAAGGTCTTATAGACCTGTAGCCGGCACCCGAAGAGCTTGAAGATGGTGGTCAGGCCACTGTTGATGAGCTAATAAAAATAAATCTTGGCACAGAGGATGACCATAGGCCTACTTTCCTCAGTGCCCTTATTCCAGAAGCAGAAAAGGAACAGTACATCCAACTCTTGAAGGAGTTCCGGGATTGTTTCGCCTGGGACTACAAAGAGATGTCGGGTCTTAGCCCCCAAGTTGCTCAACATTTCTTGGCCATTGACCCAAATATTGAGCCAGTCAAACAATCTCCTAGGAGGATGAGACCAGAACTGATCAACAAGGTGTGTGCAGAAGTTGACAAGTTGATAAATGTTGACTTTGTTGAAGAGAACCAGTACACCACTTGGCTGGCAAATATTGTACCCGTCAAAAAGAAAAATGGGCAGATCAGAATCTGTGTGGATTTTCGAGATCTGAACAAAGCTTGTCCGAAAGATGACTTCCCAGTGCCAATCACCGAGGTGATGATCGATGCAACTACCGGGCATGAGGCACTGTCATTTATGGACAGGTCATCTGACTACAATCAGATCTGGATAGCTGAACAAGACAAAGTACACACAGCTTTCAGGTCACCTAAAAGGATTTTCCATTACAAACGGATGCCCTTTGGATTCAGGAACGCTGCAGCGACGTATCAGAGGGCCATGACCAAAATTTTTGATGAGCTACTCTACAAGAAGGTAGAATGTTATATTGACGATTTAATGGTCAAGACTAAACGAAGAGAAGATCATCTGGCTGATCTCCGAGTCGTATTCGAAAGGCTGAGACGATACGAACTCAAAATGAATCCAATGAAATGCGCATTTGGCGTATCCAGCGGGAAATTCTTGGGTTTCATTGTCCGGTACAGGGGAATTGAAATTGACCCTATCAAAATCAAAGATGTCCAAGAGATGCCACCGCCAAGGAACTTGACGGAGCTCCGATCGTTACAAGGACGGTTGGCCTACATCCGTAGGTTTGTCTCAAATCTATCTGGGCGGTGTAAACCCTTCCACAAGCTAATGGGGAAGGACGTCCCATTCCAATGGACCCAGGAGTGCCAAAATGCCCTGGACCACCTGAAAACATATCTGAATACTCCGCCAGTTCTGGGCGCTCCAATAAAGGGTCGTCCTCTCATACTATACATAGCAACCACGGAGCATTCTTTGGGAGCTATGTTGGCGCAAGAAAATGAAGGAGGAAAAGAACAGGCCCTCTACTATCTAAGTCGTAGACTGGTCGGGGCGGAGGATAGATATTCTCCAATTGAAAAGGTCTGTCTGGCCTTGGTATTTGCAGCCAAGAAAATGAGGCACTATATGCTGCCACACGAGGTCAGGCTGATATCCAGAGCTGACCCATCAAATATATACTTTCCCAACCTGCGCTGAGAGGGAGAATTGGTAAATGGGCCGTCATGTTGATAGAGTTCGACATCAAATATGTCCCTCAGAAAACAATCAAGGGCCAGGCGGTGGCAGACTTCTTTGCAGCACACCCTGTGCCAGAAAATTCTCCGCTCGTTACTGAGCTACCAGAAGATGAGACCCTTGAAGTGAACCAGCTACAGACAGCTACCTACAGCTGTATTTTGATGGGACCTCAAGAATAGAAGCGTCGGCACATGGCAGAGCAAGAGTCAGAGCGGGGGCATGTATCGTCTTGAAATCGCCAGAAGGAGAGGTTACACATACCTCCTGCTCTATCAGCAAGCCGTGTACAAACAATGAAGCTGAGTATGAGGCCTTAATCATTGGCTTGCAAGTAGCCCTCTTCATGAACATTAGGGTACTGCAGGTGTTGGCGACTCAATGCTGATTGTCAGACAAGTACAAGGGGAGTTTGACGTCAAGAAGCTAGAGTTGTTTCCCTACCACCGGAAGGTCAAGAGATTAATGTCAAAATTCTACCGAATAGAAATAGAACACATCGGTAGAAGCATGAATGCATAGGCAGATGCTCTGGCAAAACTAGCTAGTTCTTTGGCAGTGCCGCCAGATGAGAAGCTGGAAATCATCGTCATGAATCGGCGACAGGTTCCTAGCATGATAGAAAATGAACATGAAGATGAAGAGAATGGCCATGAGGAAGTCTCCGCGACAGAATAGGTCAGGCAAGAAGACTGGAGGTAGTCCCTGCTGCAGTGGTTCAAGCACCAGCAATTGCCAAGGCAAAGAGAAGAACGGATCAAGCTGGTCCGGATGAAAGATTCATATGAGCTAAGAGGCGGGGTCTTATTCAGAATCATGGCAGACACCAAAAAGAAGATCATGTTGAGGTGTTTGTCACCTGAAGAGGCCTGGAGGGTCATGAAGGAGGTGCATGCGGGGATTGCTGGCGCCCACCAGGCCGGACCCAAAATGAAAATAGAGATCAAGAGGCTCGGGTATTATTGGCCGGCTATGTTCGAAGACTGTGGCAAATTTGCCAAGACGTGCCAGAAATGTCAAGAACATGGAGTCATACTGAGAAGACCCCCCATACACTTGCATCCGACCATCCCAAGCTGGCCGTTTGCACAATGGGGCACCGATGTCGTGGGCCCTTTGCCACCTTCCTCCGGGTGCAAGTACATCTTGGCAATTACTGATTATTTTTCAAGATGGGCTGAAGCTGTGGCGTTAAGAGAAGTAATAAGAGAGCTGGTGACTCGCTTCATCCTGCGAAATATTATTTTTAGATTCGGGAGTCCAGATCGGATTATATCAGACAATGGAACGCACTTCAAGAACCAGAAGGTTTCAAGAATGGCTGCCAGGTACATAATAGATTGGAGAACCTCTACTCCCTATAATCCACAGGCCAACGGCTTAGCAGAAGCCTTCAACAAGACACTATGC
Source organism: Colocasia esculenta (assembly GCA_014218235.1). NCBI lineage: Eukaryota > Viridiplantae > Streptophyta > Magnoliopsida > Alismatales > Araceae > Colocasia > Colocasia esculenta. Next base: position 151,822,408 of record CM024762.1, read on the forward strand.
ACCTTGCTAGCCAAGACAGTCAGTGCAAATAAAAGAGATTGGGAAGACAGGATGTATGAGGCCCTATAGGCTTATCGGACTGTCTATAAGACACCAACGGGCTGCTCACCTTTCTCCCTGGTATACGGTTCTGAGGCAGTGGTCCCGGTGGAGCTCGAGGTGCCATCTCTCAGGGTAGCCATTCAACATGGACTAGCTCCCGAGAGCCAGACCAACATTGAAAGAAGACTTGAAGAACTCTCCGACTTGAGGGAAAAAGGCTGCAAGCTCAAAAGAACATTCAAGTCTACCAGACTCGCATAGCGCGCGCCTTCGATAAGCTTGTCAAGGGCCGTGAGTTCAAGAAAGGAGACCTTGTAATGGTCAAAAGATGAGAAGTCATGGCCGGCAACCCAAAGGGTAAGCTGAATAAGAATTGCACCGGACCGTACGTGGTGCAGAGGGTCTATGAGGGCGGCGCGTACGTCGTAGTCGGCCATCGAGGTGAAGTCCAATTCCCACCCCTCAATGGAAGACATTTGAAGCTGTACCATGCATGCCACCCACAGTTCGATAGCCAGCATCACAAGCAACAAAAGGAGAAGCAAGAACCAGACCTGGGCGACATGTTCGACGCATGAGGAGCTCGCCTACAAAAGAAACTGTTGCATTTGCAACAACAGGGAGTCTCTACACTCGACTTTCCCATCATAAAAAAAGGGGCAACGAAAAGAACCAAAAAAAAATGATAAACCACTAAGCTCTTAAACCCCCGGAACGTTGGTCACCGATGACGAAGAGCCAAAAAAAATATAAAAAAAATGGCATGCAATGCATGGCAAAAAAAAATAGAGAAGAGGCAGCCATACCGCTAGCCGAACCATGGCTCTGAGGCGACGAACATCCCAACAAAATTCATGAGATTTCCGTGATTTCGGCTGATTTTGAGGGGAGAACAATGAAAGGAGTTCCCCCGTTCTAGTAGGTATATCATTTCGTTACGAACTTTGTGGAGATTGTTCAAGTTTTTCGTACTTCTCCCCGCACAAAAAAAAATATCCTAAAAAAAACAGGAAATTTGTGTTTCTTAAATTTAAAAAAAAATAAAGAGACTTAAATGAGAACTGTGCCTTAGCATGCATGAATAGTTGCTTTTTAATTGATCTAGCTCTTAACATCTTTCATGGACAGGGACTTATAAAGCTGAAGTCAACAAGTCCAGGTGATCAACATCATCATCAACGTGCCAAGTCGCGATAGAAGCTGACGATGGCGACAAGTCCAAGAGATCAATATCATTCAAACTATGAAGTCCCACTGGGAGGCATGCCAACACAACACAAGGCTTCATCTGCAATTGTGTTGCAAAATAGAGAAGCGTCAACAAGTTCAAGAAGCCGACGTCGTTGAGGACGTCGATAAATTACACCAATGTCCGCACATCCTTTCAAAAAAAAAAAAAGGCCAAAAATAGAGATGCCTCGTCGAACTTGTCCATTGGACAAGGGCAAAAAAAAAAAAAGACCGAGACCCGGCCATAGTGAAAACCCGCAAAGGGTGCCATGGGCAAAATCGGGTACCCCGCTATACGAAAACTGGAAAGGGCGTGTAGGCAAAAGCAAGAGGGGGTCGGATTGGGTAAAAACCCGTAAGGGCGCCGAATTTGATAAGGAGAAATAAAAAAAGGGGATCAGTCAAATGGTGAGATATCAACAAGCATGAGGATCAAGCGTAGCAAGATCATCATCCTAGACAATACCAGGCCCTGTCACCTTGACAGGTACAAGACAGCACCAGGCCCCATCACCTTGATGGGTACAAGACAGCACTAGACCCTGTCACCCTGACAGGTACAAGACAACACTAGGCCCCATCACCTCGATAGGTACAAGACAATACCAGGCCCTGTCACCTTGACAGGTACAAGATAGCACCAGGCCCCATCACCTCGATGGGTACAAGACAGCACCAGACCCTGTCACCCTGACAGGTACAAGACAGCACCAGGCCCCATCACCTCGATGGGTAAAAGACAGCACCAGATTTCGCCACCCCAGCGAGTACAAGACAGCACCAGGCTCCATCAACTCGATGGGTACAAGACAGCACCAGACTTCGCCACCCCGGCGAATACCAGACAGCACCAGGACCCATCACTTCAATGGGTACAAGACAACACCATACCTCATCACCTCAGCGAGTCAACAGACGGCAAAGGACCCCGTCACTCCAACAGTCACCAGACGGCAAAAGACGTCGTCACTCCAACAGTCACCAGACGGCAAAGGACCCCGTCACTCCAACAGTCATCAGACGGCAAAGGACCCCGTCACTCCAACAGTCACTAGACGGCAAAGGACCCCGTCACTCCAATAGTCATCAGATGGCAAAGGATCTCGTCGCTCTAATGGTCACCAGACGGCAAAGGATCCCGTCGCTTTGACAGTCAATAAACGGCAAAAGTTCCCATCATATAGACAATTACAAGAAGGTTAAACCCTAAAAAAAAGAGGTTAAGAATAGAGATGCCTCGTCGAACTTGTCCTTTAGGCAAGGGTAAAAAGGACCCGAAACTCAGCCATAGTGAAAACCCACAAAGGGAATTATGGGCAAAAGTGAGTACCTCGCTACACGAAAACCCGAAAGGCGTGTAGACAAAAGCAAGAGGGGGTCAACTTGGGTGAAAACCCGAAAGGGCGCTCAATTTGATAATGAGAACAAAAATAAAGAAATAAGTTGTACAAGAAGCGCTATTTGTGCTAAAAAAGAATGTATTTTTCATTAATTTGAAAGCTGCATTACACGATGTACATTCTTGCCAATACAAAAAGGGAGGGGGCAGCTGAAGCTTCATACGCCCCGAAATATTTCTTCCAAAGGTAGAATACCCAAGTTGAGCAAGGAGGCCCTCTCCTTCAAACGGCTTTGCTGCAATTGAATCTCTTTCACTTTCTCCTCAGCCGAGACGGCTTGGCCTTCATTCAATAAGAGGGCTTCTTCCTCCTGCTCCAGATAAATTGCTAGCCTGCCCCGCTCGGTCTCTACTATGGCCAATTCTGTTCGTAATTTGATAATTTTGGTGTCCATATCCTTCAAAGCTGTATAGAGTTTTGCGATGGCAGACCGGTGACACCCCGTACTAGTTTGTAAAGGCTCCAACACTGCCTCATACTCAGATTGTTGCGTCTCTAAGGTTATCAGCTGGTCTGGCATCTCATGGCGGATGTAATCCCGTCGTTTTACAAGTTTGAGTAGCATGGTGACTCTATAGGCCCAGTTAGCTAAGGGGCATCCCATGAAAACCAATATTTCTGTAAGCTTATCTGCTACATGCTTCATCGCCTCATAGTTTAGTTCGGGATCTTGATTTGCCATCAAGTGCAATATGGACAGTTGTTTCTAGATCATGGCGTCAGAAGAGGAGACAGCCCCGGAAGGAACAACAGATGGCACTTCAAAACACACCTGGGCGTCTATATCTGACCACAGGCTAGCATCAACTTCGTACGATGAGGAGGGCAGTGTAGCCGTGGTAGCTGGGTCACCCACTGGAGAGGTATGGCACATTTCAGCCACGTCTGCAGAGGGCACCACTACTTCAAAAGAAGCTGCATCACTGTCAACAGATGTAGGTGCTATTTGAGGAGCCGATGTATGCAGGAAACCATGAGGGTCGCCACACGGAGAGGATACAGCTGGACGAACATCAGCCTCATATATGGGCGCAGCAGTGGTGCCCAGTGCTTCCACCAGAGGTGGCTGGTACAACACTATTGCTGTCACAGGGTTGATATCGACTGTTGGCTGAAGCTCAAGGGGAACAATGTCTGAATGAACTATGAAGGACGGATTCCTACACAAAATAGACATGCACGTCAAATGTCTACATTAAAGGAGGCTCAATGTAAAAGGAAACAACAATACTCACAAGGACAGGCTCAGTATAAGCTGTAAGATGCTGTTTTGCATTAACGACCAAGGAAATATCTGCACTACTAGCAGAATCATCCCCTATACCTTCCAAAGCAGAAATATTTTATGCAGAGGAGGTTTCAGATAGAGCCATGTCCTTCTCGGGTGGGGAAAAGTATCCAGCCCCATCAGTACTCGAAGAGCTCTCTGAGGAAATGGCGATCGGAGCTTCCCTGGAAGAGACAAGCGCGCCTCTGCGAATCTTCAATAGTGCAAGCCTCCCGGCGGCTCGAGAGCTTGCTCGAGAGAGAACTTGCAACGTTTTGGGAGGCGCCTTTGTCACTTGACGCTTACCCTTTGCTGATAGAACAGGGACATCTTAAACATCCAAACATGAGGAGGTATTAAAACACCTAAAAGGATGTATGTGGACCAATGTACAATAGAGCCCAACCTGTGAGGAGACTTAGCCCAGATGATAATTTGGCAGCACCCAAAGCCATGAGAATACCCTCGGACACCGTCTCCTGTTGTGTGGAGGGGGCAATGATCTCATCAGTGATTGGAATTGCAGGTATGTCCAGTGGAGATGTCGCTATTGAAGACACCGCGGTCTCGGATACTGCAGAAAGACCATTAAAGTTAAATATGTCCTTCTTATGTACGTAAGTGAAAAAACGAAGGGCATAAGGCTCCTCATTCTCTGGAAGGGCACTCACCAATATTCTGGTTAGCAAATTCTTCAAAGGAGAGAATAATTGGGCCAACTAAGGAAGCTTCTGGCTCGTTTGCAAGTTTTCGCCTCTTCGAAGCAGTCGCTTTTCTAACAACGATCGTTACAGAAGAATCGGTGGCCTTGGTACGCTTGGCCAGGGGAGATGAGGTCTCTGAGACGGAAGCTTTAGAATCAAAATGAGTGGGCAATTTCACCGTAGATAATAGCTTCCGGTACCGGGCTACTCTTTGTTCAGCAGCATAATCTAACGAGGAAAAAATGCAATAAGGTCAAACGATGCTAAAAGGAGTGTAGGGACAAAAGGCCATTGAGATGAGAACAGAAAGAAAGGTAAATTACATGGAACTCCAGTGTATAGGCGTGCCAAGGGCCAATACGTCAAAGCATGTTGTTTGCCCCGTGAGGCAGCCTCCTTAACCAGCCAGCAAACATCATTAATCTTTTGGCACCTTTCCGCTAGGACAACCAGATCTTCATGGCCGAAAGAACAAAGGAAATAATAGAGGCTTAAATAGTCCATTCCCCAAGCCTCTGCAGAATGAAAGCATACATGCAAAGTGAGGTCCAAAATTGCATCAATATCAGACTCAATATTTAGATGTGAGTCTGCAGCAGAACAAAGAGCCAGCTGGTCCGCCCATAATATTCTGGTGTTCGCTCGGCTCTAGGTACGAAATGCCTCCAGGGAAAATAAGAGTCGACTTCACTTCGGGAGGAAACAACAAATGGGCTGCTCTCTCTCAAGAGGCAGGGGGGTTACAGGCGGTAAGGCATCCGTGCTAAGCTTGCATAGATGCTGAAGAGTACCGGGGAAATCATCAGCGGATATCTGGGCATCAAGGAGGGAAGAAGCGGAAGGTTGCTTCTTCGATTTCTTCCTGGCTTCAAGATAAGAGTCCACGGCCTTTGCATTTTTTACCTTGAGCCGAAGCAAATGATCTCTGTCAATGTCAATAAACAGCTCAGTTTGGGCTTTCAAAATTCGCCGCTCGGTATTATCTCAACAATTATCTTAATGCTCCTGTAAAAGCATGTCCCAGCGTTCCACCATTTGACGTATTCCTGGGTCACCCGTGGTGTCCGTCCAGGTATTGGTACGTGAAAAGTGGAGGGATCTTGGCGGTGGAAGAAATCCCACCATTTCCTCGATTGGTCAACTGCCTTCAAGCCCTGTACTACCCTTTCCTCCAAGGGAAATGTGCACTGACGGGGGAATAGCTGACTGACCGATTGAATGTAGTGGAAGTAGCACCTATGACAAGCCGTCTTTCATCCATAGTATCAGCCTCCGAGTCAGAAGAATTAGCTAACACCGCAAAATCTTCATGCCTTCTGCTTAACTCGGACAAATTCCCCCATGTCACTACTGGTGTCATGCTATCAATGCCAAAACTAGCGCCACCTGCCACTGCGGCACTGGCAGAAGAGGAAGATCGATATGAGGCCATGGGTCTACAAAAAGGCAGTACGAGACGCAAGTCAATCAAAAGTTGAAGAGATAACAGTACAAACGAATATTTAGAGGAAATTGGCAAATAAAATTTCGGCAGCACCTCCCCATCTCGGAAGCTGTGGGGGGGAGTGCCATGGGTACACATCCACGCACAAAGGCTAGATGGCCCCAAACAGACGGCAGTGCTAAGCACGCCAAGTGGCTCTCCAAGAACCGTCCTAACCCCGAGGCCTAGCCTGCAAGGGAGGATGGCCCAGTGCCTGACTAAGCCCGTAGGCTAGTCACATGAGATCAGAAGGATATAAATTTACATCATTGGACCAAAGTAAGGTCACCAAGCCCGTAGGCTCCCTCTCCCTCTCCTGGACTGGCAGCCTCAAGAAGGCCAAGACCAAAAATGTTGAACGTGTCTTTCCATGATGTAAATTTATATCTTCTGATCTCATGTGACTAGCCTACGGGCTTAGTCAGGCACTGGGACATCCTCCCTTGCAGGCTAGGCCTCGGGGTTAGGACGGTTCCTGGAGAGCCACTTGGGCGTGCTTAGCACTGTCGTCTATTTGGAGCATCTAGCCTTTGTGCGTGGATGTGTACCCATGGCACTCCCCCCCACAGCTTCCGAGAGGGGAGGTGCTGCCGAAAATTTATTTGTCATTTTCTCTAAATATTCGTTTGTACTGTTATCTCTTCAACTTTTGATGACTTTGAGTCTGTACTGCCTTTTTGTAGACCCATGGCCTCATATCGATCTTCCTCTTCTGCCAGTGCCGCAGTGGCAGGTGGCGCTAGTTTTGGCATTGATAGCATGACCCAGTAGTGACATGGGGGAATTTGTCCGAGTTAAGCAGAAGCATGAAGATTTTGCGGTGTTAGCTAATTCTTCTGACTCGGAGGGATATTATGGATGAAAGGGCTTGTCATAGGTGCTACTTCAATACATTCAATCGGTCAGGAGCTATCGAACCGATTCCCAAGGACAAGCATTTACAGCTTTTCCTTCGATCTCATCAATTGAAAGGAAAGCGTGACATATTCCTGGTCCAGCAGATTGAGAGGGCCATCCTTCAGGGAAGAGATAGTATGGTAGGCAGTGTACCACGGGCTGAACTGATATACAAGTTGGATGAACCTCGGGCATGGAAGCCCATTTTAGGCCTTGAAGAGTTGATGTCGGAGAATAATAAACTGACTAGGGCTCCCACCTTTGTCCCAGCCAGGTGGGACAATTCTGCAGGCAGAGTAAATAAAGAACAGTCCTCTTTTGGCTTATTTTTTGCTCCACTAAAATGGGGTTACCAGGATGAACCCTTCCTCCTAGACTGCTTAGCCATCCGGTTCAAGTATCAATTAGCTATTGGTTGGTTTGCGGACTTGCGGGTTACAGATTCCCACAAGTTTCGAGCTTTCGCTGTAGAGGCTACAGAGTATGTGTTGCAGAATTATGCACCAATATTGATAGCAGCTGGTGTATACCACAGTGTGTATGGTGCAAGATATCAGTATCCCATCTCTCGCGGACTTTGCTGTGGCCTGATTGAGATTTTCAATAGCAAACTCAACACTTTTTACACAGTCGAGGGAGAGACCTCTCTGGACCTGTGGAGCTTACACCAGCTGTCGGGCTTGCCCATTGATGGGGAGCCCTATGAACAAGTGGGTTTGCCCGATGCTTTGAAGGATGAAACAGATGGGGAGGGCCGTTCCACCTTGGGGCTTTCGTATCGCTATCTTATAAAGGTGTATCGCACCCTTTTCCTTTCTTATAACAAAAGCGCTTCCTCCAAAGATCCTCGAAGGATTAGGTGTCACATGTGGTTGGAGTATATCTTCTCTACGAAGGAAAGGTACGATGGATTTCCTTCTATAGATGGCATGGTCAAATTAGCGAGGAAGCCACGTCGAAAGGTCAAGCTTTCAGGGTCCACATTCAAAGGTGACTGCCGGGGACCTAATCCTGCGAATGTAGACCCCTATACACATTGTGCTGCTTACCTGGTGTATTGACTATGTACCTTTGCCATGCCTAATGGTGATGACACAGTCATTCGCCCTGAGACTATCTATCCAGCCTGTCAAATGGCTTGGGGAATCAAATTGTCTTTGTGCCCGACAATACTATGCTTAATTTATCGAACTTTGGGGGAGCTGAGCCACCACGATTTTCCTCGTACAATGCGTATTATCAGTCCGATTCACTTCTTTAATGCTTGGGCCTGCACCTTATTTCCAGAGTTTGCTCCCAGATCAATCCAAGCTCCTATGTTGTTTCCTCGCATGTTTGAATTTGCGAGTATTGAACCACCTTCTACCTCTACTCAGCTATATAACATCCGGGGGCGACTAACAAACATCCCCACGGCCGGGACGATTCACTTTTGGACGATGGCTGGTCATTCGCGTCCGTTGGTAAATAGGCACCGGGAATGCAGTGATTATGTATCTGAAGAATATGCTCATATTCTCAGTGGCAAGAAGTTAATGAAGCCGTGCCTAGAGCCGGAGCTGAGGGACTGGGCCTTATCTATTCGCCCGAGTGTGCTGGTTTTCAGAAGGGGGTAAATAGTCTATATGGAACCCTACGATCCTTTTCGGTTCAGTAGGAACTTTGGATATGACCAGCATATTCCCCCGTTTAGTGCACAATTTCCCTTGGAGGAAAGGGTAGTACAGGGCTTGAAGGCAGTTGACCAATCGAGGAAATGGTGGGATTTCTTCCACCGCTAAGATCCCTCCACTTTTCGCGTGCCAATACCTGGCCGGACACCACGGGTGACCCAGGAATACGTCAAATGGTGGAACGCGCGGACAGGCTTTTACAGGAGCATTAAGAAGGATTGTTGAGATAATGCCGAGCGGCGAATTTTGAAAGCCCAAACTGAGCTGTTTATTGACATTGGCAGAGATCATTTGCTTCGGCTCAAGGTAAAAAATGCAGAGGCCGTGGACTCTTATCTTAAATGCAGGAAGAAATCGAAGAAGCAACCTTCCGCTTCTTCCCTCCTTGATGCCCAGATATCCGCTGATGATTTCCCCGGTACTCTTCAGCATCTATGCAAGCTTAGCACGGATGCCTGACCGCCTGCTACCCCCCTACCTCTTGAAGAGAGCAGCCCATCTGTTGTTTCCTCCCGAAGTGAAGTCGACTCTTATTTTCCCTGGAGGCATTTCGTGCCTAGAGCCGAGCGAACACCAGAATATTATGGGCGGACCAGCTGGCTCTTTGTTCTGCTGCAGACTCACAATCTGAATATTGAGTCTGATATTGATGCAATTTTGGACCTCACTTTGCATGTATGCTTTCATTATGCAGAGGCTTGGGGAATGGACTATTTAAGCCTCTATTATTTCCTTTGTTCTTCTGGCCATGAAGATCTGGTTGTCCTAGCGAAAAGGTGCCAAAAGATTAATGATGTTTGCTGGCTGGTTAAGGAGGCTGCCTCACGGGGCAAACAACCTGCTTTGACGTATGGCCCTTGTCACGCCTATACACTGGAGTTCCAGGTAATTTACTTTTCTTTCTGTTCTCATCTCAGTGGCCTTTTGTCAATACACTCCTTTTAGCATGTTTGACCTTATTGCATCTTTTCCTCGTTAGATTATGCTGCTGAACAAAGAGTAGCCCAGTACCGGAAGCTATTATCTACGGTGAAATTGCCCACTCATTTTGATTCTAAAGCTTCTGTCTCAAAGACCTCATCTCCCCTGGCCAAGCGTACCAAGGCCACCGATTCATCTGTAACGGTCGCTGTTAGAAAAGCGACTACTTCGGAGAGGCGAAAACTTGCAAACGAGCCAGAAGCTTCCTTAGTTGGCCCAGCAATTCTCTCCTTTGAAGAATTTGCTAACCAGAATATTGGTGAGTGCCCTTCCAGAGAATGAGGAGCCTCATGTCGTTCGTTTTTTCACTTACGTACATAAGGACATATTTAACTTTAATGGTCTTTCTGCAGTATCCGAGACCGCGGTGTCTTCAATAGCGGCATCTCCATAGGACATACCTGCAATTCCAATCACTGAGGAGGTCATTGCCCCCTCCACACAACAGGAGACAGTGTCCGAGGGTATTCCCATGGCTTTGGGAGCTGCCAAATTATCATCTGGGCTAAGTCTCCTCACAGGTTAGGCTCTATTGTACATTGATCCACATACATCCTTTTAGGTGTTTTAATACCTCCTCATGTTTGGATGTTTAAGATGTCCCTGTTCTATCAGCAAAGGGTAAGCGTCAAGTGACAAAGGCGCCTCCCAAAACGTTGCAAGTTCTCTCTCGAGCAAGCTCTCGAGCCGCCGGGAGGCTTGCACTATTGAAGATTCGCGGAGGCGCGCTTGTCTCTTCCAGGGAAGCTCCGGTCGCCATTTCCTCAGAGAGCTCTTCGAGTACTGATGGGGCTGGATACTTTTCCCCACCTGAGAAGGACAGGGCTCTATCTGAAACCTCCTCTGCATAAAAGATTTCTGCTTTGGAAGGTATAGGGGATGATTCTACTAGTAGTGCAGATATTTCCTTGGTCGTTAATGCAAAACAGCATCTCACAGCTTATACTGAGCCTGTCCTTGTGAGTATTGTTGTTTCTTTTACATTGAGCTCCTTTAATGCAGACATTTGACGTGCATCTCTATTTTGTGTAGGAATCCGTCCTTCATTCGGAAATTGTTCCCCTTGAGCTTCAGCCAACAGTCGATATCAACCCTGTGACAGCAATAGTGTTGTACCAGCCACCTCTGGTGGAAGCACTAGGCACCACTGCTGCGCCCATATATGAGGCTGATGTTCGTCCAGCTGTATCCTCTCCGAGTGACAACCCTCATGGTTTCCTGCATACACCGGCTCCTCAAATAGCACCTACATCTGTTGACAGTGATGCAGCTTCTTTTGAAGTAGTGGTGCCCTCTGCAGACGTGGCTGAATTGTGCCATACCTCTCCAGTGGGTGACCCAGCTACCACGGCTACACTGCCCTCCTCATCGTACGAAGTTGACGCTAGCCTGTGGTCGGATATAGACGCCCAGGTGTGTTTTGAAGTGCCATCTGTTGTTCCTTCCGGGGCTGTCTCCTCTTCTGACGCCATGATCAAGAAACAACTATCCACATTGCACTTGATGGCAAATCAAGATCCCGAACTAAACTATGAGGCGATGAAGCATGTAGCAGATAAGCTTACAGAAATATTGGTTTTCATGGGATGCCCCTTAGCTGACTGGGCCTATAGAGTCACCATGCTACTCAAACTTGTAAAACGGCGGGATTACATCCGCCGTGAGATGCCAGACCAGCTGATAGCCTTAGAGACATAACGATCTGAGTATGAGGCGGTGTTGGAGCCTTTACAAACTAGTGTCACCGGTCTGCCATCGCAAAACTCTATACAGCTTTGAAGGATATGGACACCAAAATTGTCAAATTGCGAACAGAATTGGCCACAGTAGAGATCGAGCGGGGCAGGGTAGCAATTTCTCTGGAGCAGGAGGAAGAAGCCCTCTTATTGAATGAAGGCCAAGCCGCCTCAGCTGAGGAGAAAGTGAAAGAGATTCAATTGCAGCAAAGCCGTTTGAAGGAGAGGGCCTCCTTGCTCAACTTGGGTATTCTACCTTTGGAAGAAATATTTCGGGGCGTATGAAGCTTCAGTTGCCCCTCCCTTTTTGTATTGGCAAGAATGTACATCGTGTAATGCAGCTTCAAATTAATGAAAAATACATTCTTTTTTAGCACAAATAGCGCTTCTTGTACAACTTATTCTTTATTTTTGTTCTCATTATCAAATTGAGCGCCATTTCGGGTTTTCGCCCAAGTTGACCCCCTCTTGCTTTTGTCTACACGCCCTTTCGGGTTTTCGTGTAGCGGGGTACTCACTTTTGCCTATAATACCTTTTGCGGGTTTTCACTATGGCTGAGTTTCGGGTCCTTTTTACCCTTGCCCAAAGGACAAGTCCGACGAGATATCTATTCTTAGCCTCTCTTTTTTGGGTTTAACCTTCTTGTAATTGTCTATATGACGGGAACTTTTGCCGTTTATTGACTGTCAAAGCGACGGGATCCTTTGCCGTCTGGTGACCATTAGAGCGACGAGATCCTTTGCCATCTGATGACTATTGGAGTGACGGGGTCCTTTGCCGTCTAGTGACTGTTGGAGTGACGGGGTCCTTTGCCGTCTGGTGACTGTTGGAGTGACGGGGTCCTTTGCCGTCTGGTGACTGTTGGAGTGACGGGGTCCTTTGCCGTCTGGTGACTGTTGGAGTGACGGGGTCCTTTGTCATCTGTTGACTCGCTGAGGTGATGAGGTATGGTGTTGTCTTGTACCCATCGAAGTGATGGGGCCTGGTGTTGTCTGGTATTCGCCGGGGTGGCGAAGTCTAGTGCTGTCTTGTACCCATCGAGGTGATGGAGCCTGGTGTTGTCTTGTACTTGCGGGGTGGCGAAGTCTGGTGCTGTCTTGTACCCATCGAGGTGATGGGGCCTGGTGATGTCTTGTACCTGTCAGGGTGACAGGGTCTGGTGCTGTCTTGTACCCATCGAGGTGATGGGGCTTGGTGCTATCTTGTACCTGTCAAGGTGACAGGGCCTCGTATTGTCTTGTACCCATCGAGGTGATGGGGCCTAGTGCTGTCTTGTACCTGTCAGGGTGACAGGGTCTAGTGCTGTCTTGTACCCATCGAGGTGATGGGGCATGGTGCTGTCTTGTACCTGTCAAGGTGACAGGGCCTGGTATTGTCTAGTATGATGATCTTGCTACGCTTGATCCTCATGCTATGATATCTCACCATTTGACTGATCCCCTTTTTTTTTCTCCTTATCGAATTCGGCGCCCTTACGAGTTTTCACCCAATCCGACCCCCTCTTGCTTTTGCCTACACGTCCTTTCGGGTTTTCGTGTAGCGAGGTACCCGATTTTGCCCATGGCGCCCTTTGCGGGTTTTCACCATGGCCGGGTCTCGGTCTTTTCTTTTTTTACCCTTGTCCAATGGACAAGTCCGACGTCGGCTTCTTGAGCTTATTGACGCTTCTCTATTTTGCAACACAATTGCAGATGAAGCCTTGTGTTGTGTTGGCATTCCCCCCAGTGGGACTTCATAGTTTGAATGATATTGATCTCTTGGACTTGTCGCCATCGTCAGCTTCCATCGCGACTTGGCACGTTGATGATGATGTTGATCACCTGGACTTGTTGACTTCAGCTTTATAAGTCCCTGTCCATGAAAGATGGTAAGGGCTAGATCAATTAAACAACAACTATTCATGCATGCTAAGGCACATAGTTCTCATTTAAGTCTCTTTATTTTTTTTTTGTTTAAGAAACACGAATTTCCTGTTTTTTTTAGGATATTTTTTTTGTGCGGGGAGAAGTACAAAAACTTGAACAATCTCCACAAAGTTCGTAACGAAATGATATACCTACTAGAACAGGGGGAACTGCTTTCATTGTTCTCCCCAAAAAATCAGCGGAAATCACGGAAATCTCATGAATTTTGTTGGGATGTTCGTCGCCTCAGAGCCATGGTCCGGCTAGCGGTATGGCTGCCTCTTCTCTATTTTTTTTTGCCATGCATTGCATGCCATTTTTTATATATTTTTTTTGGCTCTTCGTCATCGGTGACCACCGTCACGGGGGTTTAAGAGCTTAGTGGTTTATCATTTTTTTTTTTGGTTCTTTTCGTTGCCCCTTTTTTTATGATGGGAAAGTCGAGTGTAGAGACTCCCTGTTGTTGCAAATGCAACAGTTTCTTTTGTAGGCGAGCTCCTCATGCGTCGAACATGTCGCCCAGGTCTGGTTCTTGCTCCTCCTTTTGTTGCTTGTGATGCTGGCTACCGAACTGTGGGTGGCATGCATGGTACAGCTTCAAATGTCGTCCATTGAGGGGTGGGAATTGGACTTCACCTCGATGGTCGACTACGACGTACGCGCCGCCCTCATAGACCCTCTGCACCACGTACGGTCCGGTCCAATTCTCATTCAGCTTACCCTTTGGGTTGCCGGCCATGACTTCTCTTCTTTTGACCATCACAAGATCTTCTTTCTTGAACTCACGGCCCTTGACTAGCTTATCGAAGGCGCGCGCTATACGAGCCTGGTAGACTTGAATGTTCTTTTGAGCTTGCAGCCTTTTTCCCTCCAAGTCGGAGAGTTCTTCAAGTCTTCTTTCAATGTTGGTCTGGCTCTCGGGAGCTAGTCCATGTTGAATGGCTACCCTGAGAGATGGCACCTCGAGCTCCACCGGGACCACTGCCTCAGAACCGTATACCAGGGAGAAAGGTGAGCAACCCGTTGGTGTCTTGTAGACAGTCCGATAAACCCACAGGGCCTCATACATCCTGTCTTCCCAGTCTCTTTTATTTGCACTGACTGTCTTGGCTAGCAAGGTGCATAGTGTCTTGTTGAAGGCTTCTGCTAAGCCGTTGGCCTGTGGATTATAGGGAGTAGAGGTTCTCCAATCTATTCTGTACCTGGCAGCCATTCTTGAAACCTTCTGGTTCTTGAAGTGCGTTCTATTGTCTGATATAATCCGGTCTGGACTCCCGAATCTAAAAATAATATTTCGCTGGATGAAGCGAGTCACCAGCTCTCCTGTTACTTCTCTTAACGCCACAACTTCAGCCCATCTTGAAAAATAATCAGTACTTGCCAAGATGTACTTGCACCAGAGGAAGAAGGTGGCAAAGGGCCCACGACATCGGTGCCCCATTGTGCAAACGGCCAACTGGGATGGTCGGATGCAAGTGTATGGGGGTCTTCTCAGTATGACTCCATGTTCTTGACATTTTGGCACGTCTTGGCAAATTTGCCACGTCTTCGAACATAGCCGGCTAATAATACCCGAGCCTCTTGATCTCTATTTTCATTTTGGGTCCGGCCTGGTGGGCGCCAGCAATCCCGGCGTGCACCTCCTTCACGACCCTCCAGGCCTCTTTAGGTGACAAACACCTCAACAAGATCTTCTTTTTGGCGTCTGCCATGATTCTGAATAAGACCCCGTCTCTTAGCTCATATGAATTTTCATCCGGACCAGCTTGATCCGTTCTTCTCTTTGCCTTGGCAATTGCTGGTGCTTGAACCACTGCAGCAGGGGCTTCCTCCAGTCTTCTTGCCTGACCTGTTCTGTCACGGAGACTTCCTCATGGCTATTCTCTTCATCTTCATGTTCATTTTCTATCATGCAAGGAAACTGTCGCCGATTCATGACGATGATTTCCAGCTTCTCATCTGGCGGCACTGCCAAAGAACTAGCTAGTTTTGCCAGAGCATCTGCCTGTGCATTCATGCTTCTACCGATGTGTTCTATTTCTATTCGGTAGAATTTTGACATTAATCTCTTGACCTTCCGGTGGTAGGGAAGCAACTCTAGCTTCTTGACGTCAAACTCCCCTTGTACTTGTCTGACAATCAGCATTGAGTCGCCAAACACCTGCAGTACCCTAATGTTCATGAAGAGGGCTACTTGCAAGCCAATGATTAAGGCCTCATACTCAGCTTCATTGTTTGTACACGGCTTGCTGATAGAGCAGGAGGTATGTGTAACCTCTCCTTCTGGCGATTTCAAGACGATACATGCCCCCGCTATGACTCTTGCTCTGCCATGTGCCGACGCTTCTATTCTTGAGGCCCCATCAAAATACAGCTGCCAGGTAGCTATCTGTAGCTGGTTCACTTCAAGGGTCTCATCTTCTGGTAGCTCAGTAACGAGCGGAGAATTTTCTGGCACAGGGTGCGCTGCAAAGAAGTCTGCCACCGCCTGGCCCTTGATTGCTTTCTGAGGGACATATTTGATGTCGAACTCCATCAACACGACGGCCCATTTACCAATTCTCCCTCTCAGCGCAGGCTGGGAAAGTATATATTTGATGGGGTCAGCTCTGGATATCAGCCTGACCTCGTGTGGCAGCATATAGTGCCTCATTTTCTTGGCTGCAAATACTAAGGCCAAACAGACCTTTTCAATTGGAGAATATCTATCCTCCGCCCCGACCAGTCTACGGCTGAGATAGTAGAGGGCATGTTCTTTTCCTTCTTCATTTTCTTGCGCCAACATAGCTCCCAAAGAATGCTCCGTGGTTGCTATGTATAGTATGAGAGGACGACCCTTTATTGGAGCGCCCAGAACTGGCAGAGTATTCAGATATGTTTTCAGGTGGTCCAGGGCATTTTGGCACTCTGGGTCCATTGGAATGGGACGTCCTTCCCCATTAGCTTGTGGAAGGGTTGACACCGCCCAGAAAGATTTGAGACAAAACCTACAGATGTAGGCCAGCCGTCCTTGTAACGATCGGAGCTCCGTCAAGTTCCTTGGTGGTGGCATCTCTTGGATAGCTTTGATTTTGACAGGGTCAATTTCAATTCCCCTGTACCGGACAATGAAACCCAAGAATTTCCCGCTGGATACGCCGAATGCGCATTCATTGGATTCATTTGAGTTCGTATCGTCTCAGCCTTTCGAATACGACTCGGAGATCAGCCAGATGATCTTCTCTTCGTTTAGTCTTGACACTAAATCGTCAATATAGCATCTACCTTCTTGTAGAGTAACTCATCAAAGATTTTGGTCATGGCCCTCTGATATGTAGCTCCAGCGTTCCTGAGTCCAAAGGGCATCCGTTTGTAATGGAAAATCCCTTAGGTGACCTGAAAGCTGTATGTACTCTGTCCTGTTCAGCTATCCAGATCTGATTATAGCCAGATGACCCGTCCATAAATGACAGTGCCTCATGCCCGGTAGTTACATCGATCATCACCTCGGTGATTAGCACTGGGAAGTCATCTTTCGGACAAGCTTTGTTCAGATCTCGAAAATCCACACAGATTCTGATCTGCCCATTTTTCTTTTTGACGGGTACAATATTTGCCAGCCAAGTGGTGTACTGGTTCTCTTCAACAAAGTCAACATTTATCAACTTGTCAACTTCTGCACACACCTTGTTGATCAGTTCTGGTCTCATCCTCCTAGGAGATTGTTTGACTCGCTCAATATTTGGGTCAATGGCCAAGAAATGTTGAGCAACTTGGGGGCTAAGACCCGGTATCTCTTTGTAGTCCCAGGCGAAACAATCCCGGAACTCCTTCAAGAGTTGGATGTACTGTTCCTTTTCTGCTTCTGGAATAAGGGCACTAAGGAAAGTAGGCCTATGGTCATCCTCTGTGCCAAGATTTATTTCTATTACCTCATCAACAGTGGCCTGACCACAATCTTCAAGCTCTTCGGGTGCCGGCTACAGGTCTATAAGACCTTCTTCCTCATCATTCTTCTGCTTCTAGCACTTCCAATATTCATCTTGTTGCTCTTCATCTGATACCCTCTTTCGATCCCTTTTGCTTGTTGGATCTCTTGATTTGGGTCTTGTAAATTGTTTGTTATAGCTGTTTGATCTTCTCCCCAGCTCAGCAACAGCTGATTGGACAGCTTGTTTCGTCATTCGTCGTTCTTCCGCCACCGGCGGCACTTGAATGACAGATGGCTCCGGGGAAGTACATATCAGGGACGTCGCTACCTCCGAGAGAGACTCGTCGTTTTCAGTTACGTTTATTTCAGTTTCAGGTCCCTCTTCTAGATAGTCATCATATACTACCCTGAGGAGTCCCTTTCTGTTTGTTTGACATGCTGACCATATCAACGTTGTAATGTTCCCCAAATGAAAAACCAAGTCCTAGATGCGGCGTGATTTTCAATAGATCCCTATCCAGATTGGGAGGATACCACAGTTTCCTGAACATCGCCCTTTGACTGAGACGTTGATAGAAAGGAATCTGCTGTCTCATGGTTATTTCGGTTAATGCAGGCATGGAAGGAAGAATCGCCGGGATCGAGCCAGAATCGCTCGATCCCGGATCGGATCGACCCCCCAAGGGTCGATTCCCCTTGAAAGAACCCCAAACCCCACATTTCCGGCTGGATCGACCCCAACTCAGTAGGCTAATTTGGATCGCTCGAGTCGAACCGGGATCGAGCGATCCCGGCTCGATTCAGTCGATCCGGCCGGGTTCAGTTCAAATTTGAACTTAAGGCGCCGGATCGACCCTTATCGGGTCGAATCGATCGATCCGGCGTCGATCCGACCCGATAAGGGTCGATCCCGATCGATCCGAGGTCGATCCCCTTATTCTGCCCCTTCCCACCCGAGGACACCAAAAGATGCAGGTTTTGGTGTCCTAGAAGGAAGGAAGTGCTCCCCCTCCCCCCCCCCCCAGCTCGGCTGCCCTCCTCCACCGCCGCCGCCGGCCTCCTCCACCGCCGCCTCCGCCGCCTCCTCCTCCTCTTCTTCTTCTTGTTCTTCTTCTTCCTTCTTCCTCTTCTCCTTCCCTTCTACTTTTTTCTTCTAAACCCTATCTTCTCTTTCAAGTTTGAAAGAGGTTAGAAGGAGCACATCCAAGGGATTTTCTTGAGTAGATCTCAAGAGATCTTACTCAAGCAAGGAAGAAGTTGTTCTTCTTAGGTATATTTCATTTTTTAATTTCGAAATTCAGTTATAAATCTGAAAAAAATGAAAACATGTACACATGTTTAATCTTCTTATATCTTCTTATTCTTCCCTTACATTTTGTCAATTAGACAAAATCTCCAAATTTCACCCTAATTGGCTAATTAGGGTTTGATATTTGGGGCTTATGTTGTATTAGCACAATTAGAGATCAATTAAGTGTTCCAATCACTTAATTGACTTAATCATGCCTTTCTATGATAATGGAACTATTTCATTTCGGGAAATTAGAGAAAATCTCTAATTTCACCCTAATTAGGGTTAATATTAGATGTAATTATGTTTATAATTGTATACTTACACATGAATGTGTTTGTATTCTTAATTTGTTATAGGATTAGCAAGTATGGCTGATGAGGGACACGAGGAAGAGCAACCACAAGTAGACATTGGATGGAAACACGGTGTCCCTTATTGATGCTGCCTCTAAGAGAGTGCGGTGTAACCACTGTGGTAAGGAAAGAATGGAGGTGTATACCGCCTAAACAACACATTGCAGGCATTGGAACAAATGTAGTAAAATGCAAGCATTGTCCACGGGAGTTAGTGAATGAGATGAAAGCTACATGGCTGGAAGACAACAACAAAGAGGCATACGTATTCAACATCAACAAGAACTGCATGAAGAGATTTCTGGGAAGGGAAAAAGTAAGGCAGCTACAAGAACTGTGATGTTGAGGACTCAGATGATACAGATTATGAGGATCTCTCACCTAATGAGAGAGAATGGCGAGAAGGACTACGGCAGAGTCGGCGTGCTGCCATGTTGGAAAGTGACATGCGAGGTTCCATAGTACAAGAGAAGGATCATCATCAGGGCTAGTGTCACACGCCACGGCACCACCTCATATCAGGAGAGTGGTTCAATGAGGGAAACGGGACCAACTAGTGGGGTTGACACAATTTTGGAAGGAAATCTTCATCAAACAGCCAGCATAAAGCATGCAATGAAAGGGGTAAAGGCCACAGCTGCTTCCGCTAAACAGCTCATTAAAAAATTGTAAAATGGTTTTTGCATGCAGGGGTCCCAGCCCATACAGCATCTAGTCCTTATTTCCAAACGATGATAGATTTCAGTTGGTGAGGCAGGCCCAGGTTTGAAAGCTCCTACACCAAAGGGATTTATGGCAAATATCTTGAAGAGGAATTGACTGGATAAAGGATTGGGTGGCGTCATTCAAAGATATATGGATGGCAAGAGGTGTACTCTTATGTGTGATGGATGGACGGGAACAACAAGAAGGTCCATGATTAACTTTCTTGTATATTGCAGTGAGGGTAACAGTGTTTCATGAAATCTATAGATGCAAGTGGGCAATAAAAATACAGATTACTTGTTTAGGCTCATGGATGAGATGATTGATGAATTGGCGAGGAACATGTTTCCAAGTTGTCACTGATAATGAAGCTAGTTACAAGGCAGCTGGAAGAAATTGATGGCAAAACGACATCATCTTTATTGGGTCCCTTGTGCAGCCCACTCCTTAGACTTGATGATGGAGGATATTGGCAAAGACAAACATGTGCATGACTTGGTGTCCAAGTCGCAAATGATTACTACTTTTATTTATGGACACAATAGAATCTTACATATGATGAGAGAGTGCACAGATGGACATGACATAATTCGTCCTGGCCCAACAAGATTTGCCTCACAATTTATTGCATTGGAGAGTCTGCATCAGTTTAGACATGAGTTGGGCACTCTCATACACAGTTCCGAGTACTTGGCACATGTGGCTACATTGAGAGAGGAATCCAGAGATGTGGCACATGAGATTTTTGCTTGGTCAGTGACCATCGTTTTTGGGAGAAAATCCACTATTATTTGAAGCTAATAGAGCCTCTAGTACAGGTGCTGAGGATGGTTGATGGAGAGGACAAGAATGACATGGGTTACTTATATGAGGCTATGGATAAAGCCAAGGAAAGGTTGAGAGAGAAGCATCCGCAAGCATATAAAAAATGGTGGAAGATTATTGATGCAAGATGGGAGTCAACACTCCACCATGATTTACATGCAGCAGGTAAATGTATTATATCTTATTGTGCATATTTCTTATTAGCATGAGTTGAATTTCTAACTTACTACACATGTTTTGTACATATAGGGTATTTCTTTAACCCTAGGCATCAATATAGTGATTCCCCTCACAATGATGGTGAGGTGCTCCAGGGGACAATCAATGTCATCGGGAGATTATCTAGGAGCATGGACGAAAGAATAGATGCTATGATAGAGGTACGGCCAAGTTAAAAACTTCATTCCATTTTCATGTATTCAATATACTTTGGAGTTACACTTAGCAACTGTATTATACTGTAGATGGACAGATTTAAACTGAAGTTGGACATCTACAGAGATTATGATGTTAAAGAAGCAGTGACCAGAATGGGTCCGGGTAAGAACCTTCAGACTTAAGCTCATGCTTACTTCATAACAAAATGACAAATCACTTGTATTATGTGCTAATTCATTGTATGTTTTTTTTTGTAGGTGAGTGGTGGGTTATGTTAGACTACAAGACTGGTCAAAGAAGTCCACTTGCAAGGATTGCTATTAGAGTACTCAGTCAGACCACTTCATCTAGCCAGTGTGAGAGAAATTGGAGCACTTTCTCACTTATTCACACAAAAGTGAGGAACAGGTTGAGTGCAACTAGGCTAGAGAAGTTGGTCTATTGCCACTACAATATGAGGTTGAAGCTGAAATGCATTAAAGATAGACAAAAGAAGAGCGAGGCAAGGCTAATGACTTTTGCAGGTAGTCATTGGGAGCAACGTTTTGCAGAGAGGGAAGCATTATCATCTCAAATTGATGTTGATGAGTTATTTGATGAGGAACACCCACTAAATGCATGGGTGGAAACAAGACAGGAAAGGGATGTTCCAGAATTTGACCCTCGTGATTGCTCATGGGCGGAAGGAGAATTGGATGGAGTAGAGGCTGGAGATCCAGAGCTTAGGGTAAGTGAGGACCAACCTCTCACCCTCGGTCCTCTCTTCTCTTTGCCACGACACTCAGCTATCTTGCCAGAGACATCTAGAGTGCCTCCCACTCAGCCTGCATTAAGAAGAGCTGCAACACAAAAAGAGAAGAGTTCAAAAGCCTTAGAGTTAGAAAAAATAACATATGCCAGGCAAAAAAAGAGGAAAGTGCAGCAACCAATTCGTAGTGATGACACCACACAAGATCCAAATGATGATGATGATGATGATGATGATGGGGCTGCCACTGGGGCCACAGGAGCTGGCCAGGGATATGCAGGAGCAGGATATACTGGGGCCACAGGTGTAGGGCTTACTGAAAGTTATGTACCAGAAACAGAACATCAGGGAGGAGGGGAGGAAGGACAAGGGCATGGACAAGGGGGATATGAAGGACAACAACATCATGCAGCCTATGAGTGGCCACCTTGGGAGCCAAACTATAGTTCAGGGTCTACTCATATACCTGCATTTCAGCCTCCCATTTTACCGTACTCAGATATTAGTAGCTCACCTTATGGAGTACAAGGAGGATGGGGACCTTGGCCTTCACAAGAACAAGAGCCTAGTGGCCCTAGTGAAGCAACAAGTACATACAAACCGCTTGGTATATGGTGTCCAGCTCCATCACAATCTGGAGAAAGCTCAAGTCAACAATTTACACCAAGAGGGATTCAAATGGGTATGCATGATTTAGCAAATTCCCTCTTTGGTCATAGCTACCAAAACCCAAATGATGGTGGCTCATCTATGTCTGGAAGTGGATGGAAAGATTATTAGTCTTCTATCAAATGTAAGTTACATGTACAATGTCTTAAATTTCATGTTTTATGTACTATGAATGCATGTATAATTGATTTTTGATGCAAATCTTAGTTCTTTCAGGAGTTCAGATTTTTCTGTTTTTTCCTGAATTTTTCTGAATTTTCCTGAATTTCCTGAATTTTCCTGCATTTTTCCAAAAAAATAAACATTTTATAGTCTGGCCGATCCAGGATCGGCCAGACTTCCCTGGGATCCAGGGATCTTCGATCCGATCCGATCCAGGATCGGATCGACCAGGGTCGATCCCGATCCCGATCCCGATCCTGCCTTCCATGATGCCGGGGTTATAGCAGGGCAACCCATAATTGGCACAGGGGTTCTCCAATCTCTTCGGAATCTGGCAATCGCATCCTTCTCATTAACTACTCCTCGGCTCTGACAGGAAGACAGGTTAAAGCGCCCACATGGGTGGGATATCACCATGGTCTTTAATGCTCACTGTTTGGCAGTCAACCTCTAACGATTGCTTTGTTTCGTGAGGCCTTCTGGGACCAGGTAGGAACTTTCCTTTTTCATTCCCTTCTTTGTATGATGAGGTCGTGTGTGCAGACGGGGATCACTAAATGCACAGATGCCCCCTTTGTTGGTGCGGGTTCTGCAGCGGCAACCCCTGGGGAGGTGGTGGAAACCACTCATCTGTGAGGACACATCTTTCTCTTTAACTTGAAAGGGTCTGCTCTTTGAATGCTCCAGGTACTAGCTTGCATCTAGGAGATGACACTCATCAAACTTCGATATGGATGTGCATCGGCGAAGGTTCTGTGCTCCTCCCTCCTTTGATGTATTTATGCACTGGTGCAACGTAGACGGGACTACCCCGTTCTGGTGGAGCCAGGGCCGACCTAGCAAAGCTTTGTAAGATGTGTTCGCATTGATGATTGGAACTGGACCTTTGTCACAAAGTCTCCCAGAACCAAGTCAAGCTCCACGACCCCCAAAGGAATCTCAAATTCTGATTAAAGCCCGCTATCCTCACATCATGCACGGAAGTGAGGGTGCACATCGAAGTGGTACTTCTGGTATACTTGTACGGCAATATGTTGACTGCTGCTCCGGGATCCACTAGGATTCTGCTCAGGGGTAGCCCATTTAATTGCCACCTCATGTACAGCGGCCTATTATGAGTAGTCATGGGGAGGAGCATGTCCTCCGGGGGGACCGTGATGGACTCCGTGTTGAGACGGCTGCCTCTACTTGCATTCTGCCAAGCACGCCTCATAGTGTGTCAGAGCCTGCAGGGCTGAAATGATTGCTCTTCTAGTTTCTTCACTGAAGGATAGGATTCCCAGATGCTGATGAAACGTGTGGGAACCTTTTTAACAGCTTGATGATCCGGTCGGCAGCTCCCACATCATCCCGCTTTTAGTTTCTCTGGTCGTTTGCATGGCTTTCTGCTTGAACCTCAACAACAGGGCCAACTGGCTTTTGGCTGGCCTTCTTTTGTGCCTTCGGGGGTGTAGATGCCACCTCAGCTGCTCCTTGGCCGCTAAAAATTCGGCAAAAGATGGGACCGTGCCCCCAGCCTCTTCATTCTTGTACAACCCTGAAGGAGTGGAAGTTGGTTTGTGCCCCCGAACCTCAGGCTCAGGAATCTGGTGAGGAGCTCTCCTCGGAGATATATTTCTGATTCGCTGGGGCAGGACGTCCCCATCTTTTCCAATACTAGTTGTAAACTCGAGCCTGAAGACCCAACCTGGGTGACGTCGTTGATGAGGAACAGATTTCCTCATCATCATGATGCTCACCCAAGCCCAGGAGAGACGAGATGGTGTTGCATGAAAGAGTTGCAAACCCCTTCTTCTTAGGTTTTCTCTTCTTCTTCTTTTTGAGTTCAACTGGCTCTTGCCCCCAGAATAAGTCCTCTTCAGGCTGGGGCGTCTCTTGTGCAACGGGCGCTTCCAGAGTCAATTTTTCAAGCTCCTCCCATGGCACGTACTCTTGCAATCGGACAGGATATCTGTTCGTTGTTCATATTCATCTAGCTCATCAATCAGGGCTTGCAACCGTTCTAGTGATGGGTTGCCCCCTGTGTATAATGGCAGGGCATCCGCCTCCTTCTACTATTACTCCCCGGGACGATGATCCCAGGTAGTGTCTCATACCATACAGGAGTGACCACCGGTGCAGGTTGCTGGAGGCGTCACTCCTCGTATCTGCACCTGTGGCGCCGGCTTCATTTCTGGCTTGTTGCACCTGTGGCACCGGCTTCACTTCTGGTTTATTCTTTGTTCTCTGGCACCTCGTACCAGCCCTCTTCTCTTTGATAGGGGTGAGACATAGTTCTCGTAGGTCTTCTGAGTGCTTGCCTTGGAAACCTCTTCTGGCAACTGCTGGTATAAAGAGATCATGTTGGCTGCAGCTGCCGAGCAGGGGGGCTTATGTGGCTGCGGAGGATTACTCTGTACTCCCAATGCAGCTCCCCCTTTTTGACCAAGCCTTCCATAATGTCTTGCACACGTAACAATCTTCTAGAGTATGTCCAAGGACCTGGGGGTACATGCAGTACCGAGGATCGTTTTCTTCGAGACTTCATCCGGTCTTTTAGATGTTGGGAGCACGATCTTGTTGTACCGGAGAGCCCACTCAAATAGAGTTTTGGTCTCTCCTTTGGGAAGGAGTATGGCTTCCTTACCTTATCTTGAAAGGGGATGACCTTCCTTTGGGGCGCAGGCTTGCCGTTAGAAGATCCGGCCGCTACTCGCCTTTACCTTTCTGTGTTCAAAGGTCTTGAGGTCAACAACGTATACGTTTCCCTGCGGGATTCTTTTCGGCTGCTTGCTCTTTGGTGCAGTGGCCGAGCTGGTGGAGTATTTGATCAAGAGGCCTCAATCTATCTGCCCACATTGTTCAATCTATTAAATGATCGGATCTCCATCCGATCATCTTTCCAGCAATTCTCTCCTCAGATTCTGCTTGCAGATCTGCACGCATCTTCTTAGTGAGGAGGATGCTTACATCTCATACTGAGGTTCCTCCAACGCTGAATGTAGTCTAGCGCGGACTCATCATTCCTTTGTCTAGTTGCATAGAGCTCGGCCACCGTAACCTCTCTCTCTGCTATATAAAATCTCTCTCTGAATTTCTTCTGCATGTCTGGCCAGTCGGATATAGATCCTACAGACAGACTGGAATAACATTCAAAAGCTAGCCCGGTCAGAGAAGAACCGAAGAATTTAAGCAGGTAAGGACTCGTCTGAAGCCAAGTCCCCCTCACATTGATGTAATATGCAATGTGTCTTTTGGGGATTCCCGTCCATTGAACTTGTCAAATTTTGGGGGCTTGGTGATGCCTGGAGGCAATGTTTTCACAGCATGGTGCGCAGGATAAGACACCATATACACATCAAAGGCGACATGCTCTCCATCACCCCGCTCTGCCAGCTTCTTCTCAATCATTTGCTCTACCATCAATTTGCTGATGACGGCGGGGTCCACTGTTGAGGGTAGAAATGAGCCGGTGATTGCTTGGAGTGTTTATAATGGCATTGGCTGGCAGCAATGGTGGCATCTGACTTTCCACTGATGCTCAGGGACCTGAGCCGGCAGTGAA